>CM059420.1:42876113-44179751 GCA_030378225.1 Knoxia roxburghii | reverse complement strand
TAAACCCTAAACCCTAAACCCTAAACCCTAAACCCTAAACCCTAAACCCTAAACCCTAAACCCTAAACCCTAAACCCTAAACCCTAAACCCTAAACCCTAAACCCTAAACCCTAAACCCTAAACCCTAAACCCTAAACCCTAAACCCTAAACCCTAAACCCTAAACCCTAAACCCTAAACCCTAAACCCTAAACCCTAAACCCTAAACCCTAAACCCTAAACCCTAAACCCTAAACCCTAAACCCTAAACCCTAAACCCTAAACCCTAAACCCTAAACCCTAAACCCTAAACCCTAAACCCTAAACCCTAAACCCTAAACCCTAAACCCTAAACCCTAAACCCTAAACCCTAAACCCTAAACCCTAAACCCTAAACCCTAAACCCTAAACCCTAAACCCTAAACCCTAAACCCTAAACCCTAAACCCTAAACCCTAAACCCTAAACCCTAAACCCTAAACCCTAAACCCTAAACCCTAAACCCTAAACCCTAAACCCTAAACCCTAAACCCTAAACCCTAAACCCTAAACCCTAAACCCTAAACCCTAAACCCTAAACCCTAAACCCTAAACCCTAAACCCTAAACCCTAAACCCTAAACCCTAAACCCTAAACCCTAAACCCTAAACCCTAAACCCTAAACCCTAAACCCTAAACCCTAAACCCTAAACCCTAAACCCTAAACCCTAAACCCTAAACCCTAAACCCTAAACCCTAAACCCTAAACCCTAAACCCTAAACCCTAAACCCTAAACCCTAAACCCTAAACCCTAAACCCTAAACCCTAAACCCTAAACCCTAAACCCTAAACCCTAAACCCTAAACCCTAAACCCTAAACCCTAAACCCTAAACCCTAAACCCTAAACCCTAAACCCTAAACCCTAAACCCTAAACCCTAAACCCTAAACCCTAAACCCTAAACCCTAAACCCTAAACCCTAAACCCTAAACCCTAAACCCTAAACCCTAAACCCTAAACCCTAAACCCTAAACCCTAAACCCTAAACCCTAAACCCTAAACCCTAAACCCTAAACCCTAAACCCTAAACCCTAAACCCTAAACCCTAAACCCTAAACCCTAAACCCTAAACCCTAAACCCTAAACCCTAAACCCTAAACCCTAAACCCTAAACCCTAAACCCTAAACCCTAAACCCTAAACCCTAAACCCTAAACCCTAAACCCTAAACCCTAAACCCTAAACCCTAAACCCTAAACCCTAAACCCTAAACCCTAAACCCTAAACCCTAAACCCTAAACCCTAAACCCTAAACCCTAAACCCTAAACCCTAAACCCTAAACCCTAAACCCTAAACCCTAAACCCTAAACCCTAAACCCTAAACCCTAAACCCTAAACCCTAAACCCTAAACCCTAAACCCTAAACCCTAAACCCTAAACCCTAAACCCTAAACCCTAAACCCTAAACCCTAAACCCTAAACCCTAAACCCTAAACCCTAAACCCTAAACCCTAAACCCTAAACCCTAAACCCTAAACCCTAAACCCTAAACCCTAAACCCTAAACCCTAAACCCTAAACCCTAAACCCTAAACCCTAAACCCTAAACCCTAAACCCTAAACCCTAAACCCTAAACCCTAAACCCTAAACCCTAAACCCTAAACCCTAAACCCTAAACCCTAAACCCTAAACCCTAAACCCTAAACCCTAAACCCTAAACCCTAAACCCTAAACCCTAAACCCTAAACCCTAAACCCTAAACCCTAAACCCTAAACCCTAAACCCTAAACCCTAAACCCTAAACCCTAAACCCTAAACCCTAAACCCTAAACCCTAAACCCTAAACCCTAAACCCTAAACCCTAAACCCTAAACCCTAAACCCTAAACCCTAAACCCTAAACCCTAAACCCTAAACCCTAAACCCTAAACCCTAAACCCTAAACCCTAAACCCTAAACCCTAAACCCTAAACCCTAAACCCTAAACCCTAAACCCTAAACCCTAAACCCTAAACCCTAAACCCTAAACCCTAAACCCTAAACCCTAAACCCTAAACCCTAAACCCTAAACCCTAAACCCTAAACCCTAAACCCTAAACCCTAAACCCTAAACCCTAAACCCTAAACCCTAAACCCTAAACCCTAAACCCTAAACCCTAAACCCTAAACCCTAAACCCTAAACCCTAAACCCTAAACCCTAAACCCTAAACCCTAAACCCTAAACCCTAAACCCTAAACCCTAAACCCTAAACCCTAAACCCTAAACCCTAAACCCTAAACCCTAAACCCTAAACCCTAAACCCTAAACCCTAAACCCTAAACCCTAAACCCTAAACCCTAAACCCTAAACCCTAAACCCTAAACCCTAAACCCTAAACCCTAAACCCTAAACCCTAAACCCTAAACCCTAAACCCTAAACCCTAAACCCTAAACCCTAAACCCTAAACCCTAAACCCTAAACCCTAAACCCTAAACCCTAAACCCTAAACCCTAAACCCTAAACCCTAAACCCTAAACCCTAAACCCTAAACCCTAAACCCTAAACCCTAAACCCTAAACCCTAAACCCTAAACCCTAAACCCTAAACCCTAAACCCTAAACCCTAAACCCTAAACCCTAAACCCTAAACCCTAAACCCTAAACCCTAAACCCTAAACCCTAAACCCTAAACCCTAAACCCTAAACCCTAAACCCTAAACCCTAAACCCTAAACCCTAAACCCTAAACCCTAAACCCTAAACCCTAAACCCTAAACCCTAAACCCTAAACCCTAAACCCTAAACCCTAAACCCTAAACCCTAAACCCTAAACCCTAAACCCTAAACCCTAAACCCTAAACCCTAAACCCTAAACCCTAAACCCTAAACCCTAAACCCTAAACCCTAAACCCTAAACCCTAAACCCTAAACCCTAAACCCTAAACCCTAAACCCTAAACCCTAAACCCTAAACCCTAAACCCTAAACCCTAAACCCTAAACCCTAAACCCTAAACCCTAAACCCTAAACCCTAAACCCTAAACCCTAAACCCTAAACCCTAAACCCTAAACCCTAAACCCTAAACCCTAAACCCTAAACCCTAAACCCTAAACCCTAAACCCTAAACCCTAAACCCTAAACCCTAAACCCTAAACCCTAAACCCTAAACCCTAAACCCTAAACCCTAAACCCTAAACCCTAAACCCTAAACCCTAAACCCTAAACCCTAAACCCTAAACCCTAAACCCTAAACCCTAAACCCTAAACCCTAAACCCTAAACCCTAAACCCTAAACCCTAAACCCTAAACCCTAAACCCTAAACCCTAAACCCTAAACCCTAAACCCTAAACCCTAAACCCTAAACCCTAAACCCTAAACCCTAAACCCTAAACCCTAAACCCTAAACCCTAAACCCTAAACCCTAAACCCTAAACCCTAAACCCTAAACCCTAAACCCTAAACCCTAAACCCTAAACCCTAAACCCTAAACCCTAAACCCTAAACCCTAAACCCTAAACCCTAAACCCTAAACCCTAAACCCTAAACCCTAAACCCTAAACCCTAAACCCTAAACCCTAAACCCTAAACCCTAAACCCTAAACCCTAAACCCTAAACCCTAAACCCTAAACCCTAAACCCTAAACCCTAAACCCTAAACCCTAAACCCTAAACCCTAAACCCTAAACCCTAAACCCTAAACCCTAA
This sequence comes from Knoxia roxburghii, assembly GCA_030378225.1. NCBI lineage: Eukaryota > Viridiplantae > Streptophyta > Magnoliopsida > Gentianales > Rubiaceae > Knoxia > Knoxia roxburghii. Next base: position 44,176,108 of record CM059420.1, on the reverse strand, counting down.
ACCCTAAACCCTAAACCCTAAACCCTAAACCCTAAACCCTAAACCCTAAACCCTAAACCCTAAACCCTAAACCCTAAACCCTAAACCCTAAACCCTAAACCCTAAACCCTAAACCCTAAACCCTAAACCCTAAACCCTAAACCCTAAACCCTAAACCCTAAACCCTAAACCCTAAACCCTAAACCCTAAACCCTAAACCCTAAACCCTAAACCCTAAACCCTAAACCCTAAACCCTAAACCCTAAACCCTAAACCCTAAACCCTAAACCCTAAACCCTAAACCCTAAACCCTAAACCCTAAACCCTAAACCCTAAACCCTAAACCCTAAACCCTAAACCCTAAACCCTAAACCCTAAACCCTAAACCCTAAACCCTAAACCCTAAACCCTAAACCCTAAACCCTAAACCCTAAACCCTAAACCCTAAACCCTAAACCCTAAACCCTAAACCCTAAACCCTAAACCCTAAACCCTAAACCCTAAACCCTAAACCCTAAACCCTAAACCCTAAACCCTAAACCCTAAACCCTAAACCCTAAACCCTAAACCCTAAACCCTAAACCCTAAACCCTAAACCCTAAACCCTAAACCCTAAACCCTAAACCCTAAACCCTAAACCCTAAACCCTAAACCCTAAACCCTAAACCCTAAACCCTAAACCCTAAACCCTAAACCCTAAACCCTAAACCCTAAACCCTAAACCCTAAACCCTAAACCCTAAACCCTAAACCCTAAACCCTAAACCCTAAACCCTAAACCCTAAACCCTAAACCCTAAACCCTAAACCCTAAACCCTAAACCCTAAACCCTAAACCCTAAACCCTAAACCCTAAACCCTAAACCCTAAACCCTAAACCCTAAACCCTAAACCCTAAACCCTAAACCCTAAACCCTAAACCCTAAACCCTAAACCCTAAACCCTAAACCCTAAACCCTAAACCCTAAACCCTAAACCCTAAACCCTAAACCCTAAACCCTAAACCCTAAACCCTAAACCCTAAACCCTAAACCCTAAACCCTAAACCCTAAACCCTAAACCCTAAACCCTAAACCCTAAACCCTAAACCCTAAACCCTAAACCCTAAACCCTAAACCCTAAACCCTAAACCCTAAACCCTAAACCCTAAACCCTAAACCCTAAACCCTAAACCCTAAACCCTAAACCCTAAACCCTAAACCCTAAACCCTAAACCCTAAACCCTAAACCCTAAACCCTAAACCCTAAACCCTAAACCCTAAACCCTAAACCCTAAACCCTAAACCCTAAACCCTAAACCCTAAACCCTAAACCCTAAACCCTAAACCCTAAACCCTAAACCCTAAACCCTAAACCCTAAACCCTAAACCCTAAACCCTAAACCCTAAACCCTAAACCCTAAACCCTAAACCCTAAACCCTAAACCCTAAACCCTAAACCCTAAACCCTAAACCCTAAACCCTAAACCCTAAACCCTAAACCCTAAACCCTAAACCCTAAACCCTAAACCCTAAACCCTAAACCCTAAACCCTAAACCCTAAACCCTAAACCCTAAACCCTAAACCCTAAACCCTAAACCCTAAACCCTAAACCCTAAACCCTAAACCCTAAACCCTAAACCCTAAACCCTAAACCCTAAACCCTAAACCCTAAACCCTAAACCCTAAACCCTAAACCCTAAACCCTAAACCCTAAACCCTAAACCCTAAACCCTAAACCCTAAACCCTAAACCCTAAACCCTAAACCCTAAACCCTAAACCCTAAACCCTAAACCCTAAACCCTAAACCCTAAACCCTAAACCCTAAACCCTAAACCCTAAACCCTAAACCCTAAACCCTAAACCCTAAACCCTAAACCCTAAACCCTAAACCCTAAACCCTAAACCCTAAACCCTAAACCCTAAACCCTAAACCCTAAACCCTAAACCCTAAACCCTAAACCCTAAACCCTAAACCCTAAACCCTAAACCCTAAACCCTAAACCCTAAACCCTAAACCCTAAACCCTAAACCCTAAACCCTAAACCCTAAACCCTAAACCCTAAACCCTAAACCCTAAACCCTAAACCCTAAACCCTAAACCCTAAACCCTAAACCCTAAACCCTAAACCCTAAACCCTAAACCCTAAACCCTAAACCCTAAACCCTAAACCCTAAACCCTAAACCCTAAACCCTAAACCCTAAACCCTAAACCCTAAACCCTAAACCCTAAACCCTAAACCCTAAACCCTAAACCCTAAACCCTAAACCCTAAACCCTAAACCCTAAACCCTAAACCCTAAACCCTAAACCCTAAACCCTAAACCCTAAACCCTAAACCCTAAACCCTAAACCCTAAACCCTAAACCCTAAACCCTAAACCCTAAACCCTAAACCCTAAACCCTAAACCCTAAACCCTAAACCCTAAACCCTAAACCCTAAACCCTAAACCCTAAACCCTAAACCCTAAACCCTAAACCCTAAACCCTAAACCCTAAACCCTAAACCCTAAACCCTAAACCCTAAACCCTAAACCCTAAACCCTAAACCCTAAACCCTAAACCCTAAACCCTAAACCCTAAACCCTAAACCCTAAACCCTAAACCCTAAACCCTAAACCCTAAACCCTAAACCCTAAACCCTAAACCCTAAACCCTAAACCCTAAACCCTAAACCCTAAACCCTAAACCCTAAACCCTAAACCCTAAACCCTAAACCCTAAACCCTAAACCCTAAACCCTAAACCCTAAACCCTAAACCCTAAACCCTAAACCCTAAACCCTAAACCCTAAACCCTAAACCCTAAACCCTAAACCCTAAACCCTAAACCCTAAACCCTAAACCCTAAACCCTAAACCCTAAACCCTAAACCCTAAACCCTAAACCCTAAACCCTAAACCCTAAACCCTAAACCCTAAACCCTAAACCCTAAACCCTAAACCCTAAACCCTAAACCCTAAACCCTAAACCCTAAACCCTAAACCCTAAACCCTAAACCCTAAACCCTAAACCCTAAACCCTAAACCCTAAACCCTAAACCCTAAACCCTAAACCCTAAACCCTAAACCCTAAACCCTAAACCCTAAACCCTAAACCCTAAACCCTAAACCCTAAACCCTAAACCCTAAACCCTAAACCCTAAACCCTAAACCCTAAACCCTAAACCCTAAACCCTAAACCCTAAACCCTAAACCCTAAACCCTAAACCCTAAACCCTAAACCCTAAACCCTAAACCCTAAACCCTAAACCCTAAACCCTAAACCCTAAACCCTAAACCCTAAACCCTAAACCCTAAACCCTAAACCCTAAACCCTAAACCCTAAACCCTAAACCCTAAACCCTAAACCCTAAACCCTAAACCCTAAACCCTAAACCCTAAACCCTAAACCCTAAACCCTAAACCCTAAACCCTAAACCCTAAACCCTAAACCCTAAACCCTAAACCCTAAACCCTAAAACGCTAACCACAAACTGTAAACCACAAACTGCTAACCCCAAACAGTAATCCCTGAAACGCTAACCGCAAATAGTAAACCCCAAACCGCTAATCGCAAACAGTAAACCACAAACCGCTAAGCCCAAACCGTAAACCCTAAAACGCTAACCGCAAACAGTAAACCACAAACCGCTAACCCCAAACAGTAAACCCTAAAACGCTAACCGCAAACAGTAAACCCCAAACCGCTAACCGCAAACAGTAAACCACAAACCGCTAAGCACAAACCGTAAACCCTAAAACGCTAATCGCAAACTGTAAAGCCTAAAACGCTAAGCCCAAACAGTAAACCACAAACAGCTAAGCCCAAACCGTAAACCCTAAAACGCTAACCGCAAACCGTAAACCATAAACCGCTAAGCCCAAACAGTAAACCCTAAAACGCTAACCGCAAACAGTAAACCACAAACAGCTAAGCCCAAACCGTAAACCCTAAAACGCTAACCGCAAACAGTAAACCATAAATCGCTAAGCCCAAACAGTAAACCCTAAAACGCTAACAGCAATTAGTAAACCCCAAACCGCTAACCCCAAACAGTAATCCCTAAAACACTAACCGCAAACAGTAAACCACAAACCGCTAAGCGCAAACAGTAAACCACAAATCGCTAAGCCCAAACAGTAAACCCCAAAACGCTAACTGCATACAGTAAACCACAAACCGCTAACCCCAAACATTAAACCATAAAACCCTAACCGCAAACAGTAAACCACAAACCGCTAAGCGCAAACAGTAAACCACAAACCGCTAAGCCCAAACAGTAAACCCTAAAACGCTAACTGCAAACAGTAAACCACAAACCGCTAACCCCAAACATTAAACCCTGAAACGCTAACCGCAAACGGTAAACCACAAACCGCTAAGCCCAAACGTTAAACCCTAAAACTCTAACCACAAACTGTAAACCACAAACTGCTAACCCCAAACAGTAATCCCTGAAACGCTAACCGCAAACAGTAAACCACAAACCGCTAAGCCCAAACAGTAAACCCTAAAACGCTCACTGCAAACAGTAAACCACAAACCGCTAACCCCAAACATTAAACCCTGAAACGCTAACTGCAAACAGTAAACCACAAACCGCTAAGCCCAAACAGTAAACCCTAAAACGCTAACCACAAACTGTAAACCACAAACTGCTAACCCCAAACAGTAATCCCTAAAACGCTAACCGCAAACAGTAAACCACAAACCGCTAACCCCAAACAGTAAACCCTAAAACGCTAACCGCAAACAGTAAACCCCAAACCGCTAACCGCAAACAGTAAACCACAAACCGCTAAGCCCAAACCGTAAACCCTAAAACGCTAATCGCAAACTGTAAAGCCTAAAACGCTAAGCCCAAACAGTAAACCACAAACAGCTAAGCCCAAACCGTAAACCCTAAAACGCTAACCGCAAACAGTAAACCATAAACCGCTAAGCCCAAACAGTAAACCCTAAAATGCTAACCGCAAAAAGTAAAGCCTAATACGCTAACCGCAAACAGTAAACCACAAACCGCTAACCACAAACAGTAAACCCTAAAACGCTAACAGCAAACAGTAAACCCCAAACCGCTAACCCCAAACAGTAAACCCTAAAACGCTAACCGCAAATAGTAAACCACAAACCGCTAACCGCAAACAGTAAACCACAAACCGCTAAGCCCAAACAGTAAACCACAAACTGCTAACTGTAAATAGTAAACCCTAAAACGCTAACCGCAAACAGTAAACCACAAACCGCTAAACCCAAACAGTAAACCACAAACCGCTAACCACAAACAACAAACCACAAACCGCTAAGCCCAAACAGTAAACCCCAAACCGCTAACCGCAAACAGTAAACCCTAAAACGCTAACCGCAAACAGTAAACCACAAATCGCTAACCGCAAACAGTAAACCATAAACCGCTAAGCCCAAACAGTAAACCCTAAAACGCTAACCGCAAACAGTAAACCACAAACCGCTAAACCCAAACAGTAAACCCTAAAACGCTAATCGCAAACTGTAAAGCCTGAAACAGCTAAGCCCAAACCATAAACCCTAAAACGCTAACCGCAAACAGTAAACCATAAATCGCTAAGCCCAAACAGTAAACCCTAAAACGCTAACAGCAATTAGTAAACCCCAAACCGCTAACCCCAAACAGTAATCCCTAAAACACTAACCGCAAACAGTAAACCACAAACCGCTAAGCGCAAACAGTAAACCACAAATCGCTAAGCCCAAACAGTAAACCCTAAAACGCTAACTGCATACAGTAAACCACAAACCGCTAACCCCAAACATTAAACCATGAAACGCTAACCGCAAACAGTAAACCACAAACCGCTAAGCGCAAACAGTAAACCACAAACCGCTAAGCCCAAACAGTAAACCCTAAAACGCTAACCACAAACTGTAAACCACAAACTGCTAACCCCAAACAGTAATCCCTGAAACGCTAACCGCTAATAGTAAACCCCAAACCGCTAATCGCAAACAGTAAACCACAAACCGCTAAGCCCAAACCGTAAACCCTAAAACGCTAACCGCAAACAGTAAACCACAAACCGCTAAGCCCAAACAGTGACCCTAAAACGCTAACCGTAAACAGTAAACCCCAAACCGCTAACCGCAAACAGTAAACCCTAAAACGCTAACCGCAAACAGTAAACCACAAACCGCTAACCGCAAACAGTAAACCACAAACTGCTAAGCACAAACAGTAAACCCTAAAATGCTAACCGCAAGCAGTAAACCACAAACCGCTAAACCCAAACAGTAAACCCTAAAACGCTAATCGCAAACTGTAAAGCCTAAAACGCTAAGCCCAAACAGTAAACCACAAACAGCTAAGCCCAAACCGTAAACCCTAAAACGCTAACCGCAAACAGTAAACCATAAACTGCTAAGCCCAAACAGTAAACCCTAAAACGCTAACCGCAAAAAGTAAAACCCAAACCGCTAACCCCAAACAGTAATCCCTAAAACGCTAAGCCCAAACAGTAAACCACAAACCGCTAAGCCCAAACAGTAAACCATGAAACGCTAACCGCAAACAGTAAACCACAAACCGCTAAGCGCAAACAGTAAACCACAAACCGCTAAGCCCAAACAGTAAACCCTAAAACGCTAACTGCAAATAGTAAACCACAAACCGCTAACCGCAAACAGTAAACCACAAACCGCTAAGCCCAAACAGTAAACCACAAACTGCTAACTGTAAATAGTAAACCCTAAAACGCTAACCGCAAACAGTAAACCACAAACCGCTAAACCCAAACAGTAAACCACAAACCGCTAAGCCCAAACAGTAAACCCTAAAACGCTAACTGCAAATAGTAAACCACAAACCGCTAACCGCAAACAGTAAACCACAAACCGCTAAGCCCAAACAGTAAACCACAAACTGCTAACTGTAAATAGTAAACCCTAAAACGCTAACCGCAAACAGTAAACCACAAACCGCTAAACCCAAACAGTAAACCACAAACCGCTAACCACAAACAACAAACCACAAACCGCTAAGCCCAAACAGTAAACCCCAAACCGCTAACCGCAAACAGTAAACCCTAAAACGCTAACCGCAAACAGTAAATCACAAATCGCTAACCGCAAACAGTAAACCATAAACCGCTAAGCCCAAACAGTAAACCCTAAAACGCTAACCGCAAACAGTAAACCACAAACCGCTAAACCCAAACAGTAAACCCTAAAACGCTAATCGCAAACTGTAAAGCCTGAAACGCTAAGCCCAAACAGTAAACCACAAACAGCTAAGCCCAAACCGTAAACCCTAAAACGCTAACCGCAAACAGTAAACCATAAATCGCTAAGCCCAAACAGTAAACCCTAAAACGCTAACAGCAATTAGTAAACCCCAAACCGCTAACCCCAAACAGTAATCCCTAAAACACTAACCGCAAACAGTAAACCACAAACCGCTAAGCGCAAACAGTAAACCACAAATCGCTAAGCCCAAACAGTAAACCCTAAAACGCTAACTGCATACAGTAAACCACAAACCGCTAACCCCAAACATTAAACCATAAAACGCTAACCGCAAACAGTAAACCACAAACCGCTAAGCGCAAACAGTAAACCACAAACCGCTAAGCCCAAACAGTAAACCCTAAAACGCTAACTGCAAACAGTAAACCACAAACCGCTAACCCCAAACATTAAACCCTGAAACGCTAACCGCAAACGGTAAACCACAAACCGCTAAGCCCAAACATTAAACCCTAAAACGCTAACCACAAACTGTAAACCACAAACTGCTAACCCCAAACAGTAATCCCTGAAACGCTAACCGCAAACAGTAAACCCCAAACCGCTAACCGCAAACAGTAAACCACAAACCGCTAAGCCCAAACCGTAAACCCTAAAACGCTAACCGCAAACAGTAAACCACAAACCGCTAAGCCCAAACAGTGACCCTAAAACGCTAACCGTAAACAGTAAACCCCAAACCGCTAACCGCAAACAGTAAACCCTAAAACGCTAACCGCAAACAGTAAACCACAAACCGCTAACCGCAAACAGTAAACCACAAACTGCTAAGCACAAACAGTAAACCCTAAAATGCTAACCGCAAGCAGTAAACCACAAACCGCTAAACCCAAACAGTAAACCCTAAAACGCTAATCGCAAACTGTAAAGCCTAAAACGCTAAGCCCAAACAGTAAACCACAAACAGCTAAGCCCAAACCGTAAACCCTAAAACGCTAACCGCAAACAGTAAACCATAAACTGCTAAGCCCAAACAGTAAACCCTAAAACGCTAACCGCAAGAAGTAAAACCCAAACCGCTAACCCCAAACAGTAATCCCTAAAACGCTAAGCCCAAACAGTAAACCACAAACCGCTAAGCCCAAACAGTAAACCATGAAACGCTAACCGCAAACAGTAAACCACAAACCGCTAAGCGCAAACAGTAAACCACAAACCGCTAAGCCCAAACAGTAAACCCTAAAACGCTAACTGCAAATAGTAAACCACAAACCGCTAACCGCAAACAGTAAACCACAAACCGCTAACCCCAAACAGTAAACCACAAACTGCTAACTGTAAATAGTAAACCCTAAAACGCTAACCGCAAACAGTAAACCACAAACCGCTAAACCCAAACAGTAAACCACAAACCGCTAACCACAAACAACAAACCACAAACCGCTAAGCCCAAACAGTAAACCCCAAACCGCTAACCGCAAACAGTAAACCCTAAAACGCTAACCGCAAACAGTAAATCACAAATCGCTAACCGCAAACAGTAAACCATAAACCGCTAAGCCCAAACAGTAAACCCTAAAATGCTAACCGCAAACAGTAAACCACAAACCGCTAAACCCAAACAGTAAACCCTAAAACGCTAATCGCAAACTGTAAAGCCTGAAACGCTAAGCCCAAACAGTAAACCACAAACAGCTAAGCCCAAACCGTAAACCCTAAAACGCTAACCGCAAACAGTAAACCATAAATCGCTAAGCCCAAACAGTAAACCCTAAAACGCTAACAGCAATTAGTAAACCCCAAACCGCTAACCCCAAACAGTAATCCCTAAAACACTAACCGCAAACAGTAAACCACAAACCGCTAAGCGCAAACAGTAAACCACAAATCGCTAAGCCCAAACAGTAAACCCTAAAACGCTAACTGCATACAGTAAACCACAAACCGCTAACCCCAAACATTAAACCATAAAACGCTAACCGCAAACAGTAAACCACAAACCGCTAAGCGCAAACAGTAAACCACAAACCGCTAAGCCCAAACAGTAAACCCTAAAACGCTAACTGCAAACAGTAAACCACAAACCGCTAACCCCAAACATTAAACCCTGAAACGCTAACCGCAAACGGTAAACCACAAACCGCTAAGCCCAAATATTAAACCCTAAAACGCTAACCACAAACTGTAAACCACAAACTGCTAACCCCAAACAGTAATCCCTGAAACGCTAACCCCAAACAGTAATCCCTAAAACACTAACCGCAAACAGTAAACCACAAACCGCTAAGCGCAAACAGTAAACCACAAATCGCTAAGCCCAAACAGTAAACCCTAAAACGCTAACTGCATACAGTAAACCACAAACCGCTAACCCCAAACATTAAACCATAAAACGCTAACCGCAAACAGTAAACCACAAACCGCTAAGCGCAAACAGTAAACCACAAACCGCTAAGCCCAAACAGTAAACCCTAAAACGCTAACTGCAAACAGTAAACCACAAACCGCTAACCCCAAACATTAAACCCTGAAACGCTAACCGCAAACGGTAAACCACAAACCGCTAAGCCCAAACATTAAACCCTAAAACGCTAACCACAAACTGTAAACCACAAACTGCTAACCCCAAACAGTAATCCCTGAAACGCTAACCGCAAACAGTAAACCCCAAACCGCTAACCGCAAACAGTAAACCACAAACCGCTAAGCCCAAACCGTAAACCCTAAAACGCTAACCGCAAACAGTAAACCACAAACCGCTAAGCCCAAACAGTGACCCTAAAACGCTAACCGTAAACAGTAAACCACAAACCGCTAACCCCAAACAGTAATCCCTAAAACACTAACCGCAAACAGTAAACCACAAACCGCTAACCCCAAACATTAAACCCTGAAACGCTAACCGCAAACGGTAAACCACAAACCGCTAAGCCCAAACATTAAACCCTAAAACGCTAACCACAAACTGTAAACCACAAACTGCTAACCCCAAACAGTAATCCCTGAAACGCTAACCGCAAACAGTAAACCCCAAACCGCTAACCGCAAACAGTAAACCACAAACTGCTAAGCCCAAACCGTAAACCCTAAAACGCTAACCGCAAACAGTAAACCACAAACCGCTAAGCCCAAACAGTGACCCTAAAACGCTAACCGTAAACAGTAAACCCCAAACCGCTAACCGCAAACAGTAAACCCTAAAACGCTAACCGCAAACAGTAAACCACAAACCGCTAACCGCAAACAGTAAACCACAAACTGCTAAGCACAAACAGTAAACCCTAAAATGCTAACCGCAAGCAGTAAACCACAAACCGCTAAACCCAAACAGTAAACCCCAAACCGCTAACCGCAAACAGTAAACCCTAAAACGCTAACCGCAAACAGTAAATCACAAATCGCTAACCGCAAACAGTAAACCATAAACCGCTAAGCCCAAACAGTAAACCCTAAAACGCTAACCGCAAACAGTAAACCACAAACCGCTAAACCCAAACAGTAAACCCTAAAACGCTAATCGCAAACTGTAAAGCCTGAAACGCTAAGCCCAAACAGTAAACCACAAACAGCTAAGCCCAAACCGTAAACCCTAAAACGCTAACCGCAAACAGTAAACCATAAATCGCTAAGCCCAAACAGTAAACCCTAAAATGCTAACAGCAATTAGTAAACCCCAAACCGCTAACCCCAAACAGTAATCCCTAAAACACTAACCGCAAACAGTAAACCACAAACCGCTAAGCGCAAACAGTAAACCACAAATCGCTAAGACCAAACAGTAAACCCTAAAACGCTAACTGCATACAGTAAACCACAAACCGCTAACCCCAAACATTAAACCATAAAACGCTAACCGCAAACAGTAAACCACAAACCGCTAAGCGCAAACAGTAAACCACAAACCGCTAAGCCCAAACAGTAAACCCTAAAACGCTAACTGCAAACAGTAAACCACAAACCGCTAACCCCAAACATTAAACCCTGAAACGCTAACCGCAAACGGTAAACCACAAACCGCTAAGCCCAAACATTAAACCCTAAAACGCTAACCACAAACTGTAAACCACAAACTGCTAACCCCAAACAGTAATCCCTGAAACGCTAACCGCAAACAGTAAACCCCAAACCGCTAACCGCAAACAGTAAACCACAAACCGCTAAGCCCAAACCGTAAACCCTAAAACGCTAACCGCAAACAGTAAACCACAAACCGCTAAGCCCAAACAGTGACCCTAAAACGCTAACCGTAAACAGTAAACCCCAAACCGCTAACCGCAAACAGTAAACCCTAAAACGCTAACCGCAAACAGTAAACCACAAACCGCTAACCCCAAACAGTAATCCCTAAAACACTAACCGCAAACAGTAAACCACAAACCGCTAACCCCAAATATTAAACCCTGAAACGCTAACCGCAAACGGTAAACCACAAACCGCTAAGCCCAAACATTAAACCCTAAAACGCTAACCACAAACTGTAAACCACAAACTGCTAACCCCAAACAGTAATCCCTGAAACGCTAACCGCAAACAGTAAACCCCAAACCGCTAACCGCAAACAGTAAACCACAAACCGCTAAGCCCAAACCGTAAACCCTAAAACGCTAACCGCAAACAGTAAACCACAAACCGCTAAGCCCAAACAGTGACCCTAAAACGCTAACCGTAAACAGTAAACCCCAAACCGCTAACCGCAAACAGTAAACCCTAAAACGCTAACCGCAAACAGTAAACCACAAACCGCTAACCGCAAACAGTAAACCACAAACTACTAAGCACAAACAGTAAACCCTAAAATGCTAACCGCAAGCAGTAAACCACAAACCGCTAAACCCAAACAGTAAACCCTAAAACGCTAATCGCAAACTGTAAAGCCTAAAACGCTAAGCCCAAACAGTAAACCACAAACAGCTAAGCCCAAACCGTAAACCACAAACCGCTAAGCCCAAACAGTAAACCACAAACCGCTAAGCCCAAACAGTAAACCACAAACAGCTAAGCACAAACAGTAAACCCTAAAATGCTAACCGCAAGCAGTAAACCACAAACCGCTAAACCCAAACAGTAAACCCTAAAACGCTAATCGCAAACTGTAAAGCCTAAAACGCTAAGCCCAAACAGTAAACCACAAACAGCTAAGCCCAAACCGTAAACCCTAAAACGCTAAGCGCAAACAGTAAACCATAAACTGCTAAGCCCAAACAGTAAACCACAAACCGCTAAGCCCAAACAGTAAACCATGAAACGCTAACCGCAAACAGTAAACCACAAACCGCTAAGCGCAAACAGTAAACCACAAACCGCTAACCCCAAACATTAAACCCTGAAACGCTAACCGCAAACGGTAAACCACAAACCGCTAAGCCCAAACATTAAACCCTAAAACGCTAACCACAAACTGTAAACCACAAACTGCTAACCCCAAACAGTAATCCCTGAAACGCTAACCGCAAACAGTAAACCCCAAACCGCTAACCGCAAACAGTAAACCACAAACTGCTAAGCACAAACAGTAAACCCTAAAACGCTAACCGCAAACAGTAAACCACAAACCGCTAAGCCCAAACAGTGACCCTAAAACGCTAACCGTAAACAGTAAACCCCAAACCGCTAACCGCAAACAGTAAACCCTAAAACGCTAACCGCAAACAGTAAACCACAAACCGCTAACCGCAAACAGTAAACCACAAACTGCTAAGCACAAACAGTAAACCCTAAAATGCTAACCACAAGCAGTAAACCACAAACCGCTAAACCCAAACAGTAAACCCTAAAACGCTAATCGCAAACTGTAAAGCCTAAAACGCTAAGCCCAAACAGTAAACCACAAACAGCTAAGCACAAACAGTAAACCCTAAAATGCTAACCGCAAGCAGTAAACCACAAACCGCTAAACCCAAACAGTAAACCCTAAAACGCTAATCGCAAACTGTAAAGCCTAAAACGCTAAGCCCAAACAGTAAACCACAAACAGCTAAGCCCAAACCGTAAACCCTAAAACGCTAAGCGCAAACAGTAAACCATAAACTGCTAAGCCCAAACAGTAAACCACAAACCGCTAAGCCCAAACAGTAAACCATGAAACGCTAACCGCAAACAGTAAACCACAAACCGCTAAGCGCAAACAGTAAACCACAAACCGCTAAGCCCATACAGTAAACCCTAAAACGCTAACTGCAAACAGTAAACCACAAACCGCTAACCCCAAACATTAAACCATGAAACGCTAACCGCAAACAGTAAACCACAAACCGCTAAGCGCAAACAGTAAACCACAAACCGCTAAGCCCAAACAGTAAACCCTAAAACGCTAACTGCAAACAGTAAACCACAAACCGCTAACCCCAAACATTAAACCCTGAAACGCTAACCGCAAACAGTAAACCACAAACCGCTAAGCCCAAACAGTAAACCCTAAAACGCTAACCACAAACTGTAAACCACAAACTGCTAACCCCAAACAGTAATCCCTGAAACGCTAACCGCAAACAGTAAACCACAAACCGCTAACCCCAAACAGTAAACCCTAAAACGCTAACCACAAACAGTAAACCCCAAACCGCTAACCGCAAACAGTAAACCACAAACCGCTAAGCCCAAACCGTAAACCCTAAAACGCTAATCGCAAACTGTAAAGCCTAAAACGCTCAGCCCAAACAGTAAACCACAAACAGCTAAGCCCAAACCGTAAACCCTAAAACGCTAACCGCAAACAGTAAACCATAAACCGCTAAGCCCAAACAGTAAACCCTAAAACGCTAACCGCAAAAAGTAAAGCCTAATACGCTAACCGCAAACAGTAAACCACAAACCGCTAACCACAAACAGTAAACCCTAAAACGCTAACAGCAAACAGTAAACCCCAAACCGCTAACCCCAAACAGTAAACCCTAAAACGCTAACCGCAAATAGTAAACCACAAACTGCTAACCGCAAACAGTAAACCACAAACAGCTAAGCCCAAACAGTAAACCACAAACTGCTAACTGTAAATAGTAAACCCTAAAACGCTAACCGCAAACAGTAAACCACAAACCGCTAAACCCAAACAGTAAACCACAAACCGCTAACCACAAACAACAAACCACAAACCGCTAAGCCCAAACAGTAAACCCCAAACCGCTAACCGCAAATAGTAAACCCTAAAACGCTAACCGCAAACAGTAAACCACAAATCGCTAACCGCAAACAGTAAACCATAAACCGCTAAGCCCAAACAGTAAACCCTAAAACGCTAACCGCAAACAGTAAACCACAAACCGCTAAACCCAAACAGTAAACCCTAAAACGCTAATCGCAAACTGTAAAGCCTGAAACGCTAAGCCCAAACAGTAAACCACAAACAGCTAAGCCCAAACTGTAAACCCTAAAACGCTAACCGCAAACAGTAAACCATAAATCGCTAAGCCCAAACAGTAAACCCTAAAACGCTAACAGCAATTAGTAAACCCCAAACCGCTAACCCCAAACAGTAATCCCTAAAACACTAACCGCAAACAGTAAACCACAAACCGCTAAGCCCAAACCGTAAACCCTAAAACGCTAACCGCAAACAGTAAACCACAAACCGCTAAGCCCAAACAGTGACCCTAAAACGCTAACCGTAAACAGTAAACCCCAAACCGCTAACCGCAAACAGTAAACCCTAAAACGCTAACCGCAAACAGTAAACCACAAACCGCTAACCGCAAACAGTAAACCACAAACTGCTAAGCACAAACAGTAAACCCTAAAATGCTAACCGCAAGCAGTAAACCACAAACCGCTAAACCCAAACAGTAAACCCTAAAACGCTAATCGCAAACTGTAAAGCCTAAAACGCTAAGCCCAAACAGTAAACCACAAACAGCTAAGCCCAAACCGTAAACCCTAAAACGCTAACCGCAAACAGTAAACCATAAACTGCTAAGCCCAAACAGTAAACCCTAAAACGCTAACCGCAAAAAGTAAAACCCAAACCGCTAACCCCAAACAGTAATCCCTAAAACGCTAAGCCCAAACAGTAAACCACAAACCGCTAAGCCCAAACAGTAAACCATGAAACGCTAACCGCAAACAGTAAACCACAAACCGCTAAGCGCAAACAGTAAACCACAAACCGCTAAGCCCAAACAGTAAACCCTAAAACGCTAACTGCAAACAGTAAACCACAAACCGCTAACCCCAAACATTAAACCATGAAACGCTAACCGCAAACAGTAAACCACAAACCGCTAAGCGCAAACAGTAAACCACAAACCGCTAAGCCCAAACAGTAAACCCTAAAACGCTAACTGCAAACAGTAAACCACAAACCGCTAACCCCAAACATTAAACCCTGAAACGCTAACCGCAAACAGTAAACCACAAACCGCTAAGCCCAAACAGTAAACCCTAAAACGCTAACCACAAACTGTAAACCACAAACTGCTAACCCCAAACAGTAATCCCTGAAACGCTAACCGCAAACAGTAAACCACAAACCGCTAAGCCCAAACAGTAAACCCTAAAACGCTAACCGCAAACAGTAAACCACAAACCGCTAAACCCAAACAGTAAACCCTAAAACGCTAATCGCAAACTGTAAAGCCTGAAACGCTAAGCCCAAACAGTAAACCACAAACAGCTAAGCCCAAACTGTAAACCCTAAAACGCTAACCGCAAACAGTAAACCATAAATCGCTAAGCCCAAACAGTAAACCCTAAAACGCTAACAGCAATTAGTAAACCCCAAACCGCTAACCCCAAACAGTAATCCCTAAAACACTAACCGCAAACAGTAAACCACAAACCGCTAAGCCCAAACCGTAAACCCTAAAACGCTAACCGCAAACAGTAAACCACAAACCGCTAAGCCCAAACAGTGACCCTAAAACGCTAACCGTAAACAGTAAACCCCAAACCGCTAACCGCAAACAGTAAACCCTAAAACGCTAACCGCAAACAGTAAACCACAAACCGCTAACCGCAAACAGTAAACCACAAACTGCTAAGCACAAACAGTAAACCCTAAAATGCTAACCGCAAGCAGTAAACCACAAACCGCTAAACCCAAACAGTAAACCCTAAAACGCTAATCGCAAACTGTAAAGCCTAAAACGCTAAGCCCAAACAGTAAACCACAAACAGCTAAGCCCAAACCGTAAACCCTAAAACGCTAACCGCAAACAGTAAACCATAAACTGCTAAGCCCAAACAGTAAACCCTAAAACGCTAACCGCAAAAAGTAAAACCCAAACCGCTAACCCCAAACAGTAATCCCTAAAACGCTAAGCCCAAACAGTAAACCACAAACCGCTAAGCCCAAACAGTAAACCATGAAACGCTAACCGCAAACAGTAAACCACAAACCGCTAAGCGCAAACAGTAAACCACAAACCGCTAAGCCCAAACAGTAAACCCTAAAACGCTAACTGCAAACAGTAAACCACAAACCGCTAACCCCAAACATTAAACCATGAAACGCTAACCGCAAACAGTAAACCACAAACCGCTAAGCGCAAACAGTAAACCACAAACCGCTAAGCCCAAACAGTAAACCCTAAAACGCTAACTGCAAACAGTAAACCACAAACCGCTAACCCCAAACATTAAACCCTGAAACGCTAACCGCAAACAGTAAACCACAAACCGCTAAGCCCAAACAGTAAACCCTAAAACGCTAACCACAAACTGTAAACCACAAACTGCTAACCCCAAACAGTAATCCCTGAAACGCTAACCGCAAACAGTAAACCACAAACCGCTAACCCCAAACAGTAAACCCTAAAACGCTAACCGCAAACAGTAAACCACAAACCGCTAAACCCAAACAGTAAACCCTAAAACGCTAATCGCAAACTGTAAAGCCTGAAACGCTAAGCCCAAACAGTAAACCACAAACAGCTAAGCCCAAACCGTAAACCCTAAAACGCTAACCGCAAACAGTAAACCATAAATCGCTAAGCCCAAACAGTAAACCCTAAAACGCTAATCGCAAACTGTAAAGCCTAAAACGCTAAGCCCAAACAGTAAACCACAAACAGCTAAGCCCAAACCGTAAACCCTAAAACGCTAACCGCAAACAGTAAACCATAAACTGCTAAGCCCAAACAGTAAACCCTAAAACGCTAACCGCAAAAAGTAAAACCCAAACCGCTAACCCCAAACAGTAATCCCTAAAACGCTAAGCCCAAACAGTAAACCACAAACCGCTAAACCCAAACAGTAAACCATGAAACGCTAACCGCAAACAGTAAACCACAAACCGCTAAGCGCAAACAGTAAACCACAAACCGCTAAGCGCAAACAGTAAACCCTAAGACGCTAACTGCAAACAGTAAACCACAAACCGCTAACCCCAAACATTAAACCATGAAACGCTAACCGCAAACAGTAAACCACAAACCGCTAAGCCCAAACAGTAAACCACAAACTGCTAACTGTAAATAGTAAACCCTAAAACGCTAACCGCAAACAGTAAACCACAAACCGCTAAACCCAAACAGTAAACCACAAACAACAAACCACAAACCGCTAAGCCCAAACAGTAAACCCTAAAACGCTAACAGCAAACAGTAAACCCCAAACCGCTAACCCCAAACAGTAAACCCTAAAACGCTAACCGCAAATAGTAAACCACAAACCGCTAACTGCAAACAGTAAACCACAAACCGCTAAGCCCAAACAGTAAACCACAAACTGCTAACTGTAAATAGTAAACCCTAAAACGCTAACCGCAAACAGTAAACCACAAACCGCTAAACCCAAACAGTAAACCACAAACCGCTAACCACAAACAACAAACCACAAACCGCTAAGCCCGAACAGTAAACCCCAAACCGCTAACCGCAAACAGTAAACCCTAAGACGCTAACTGCAAACAGTAAACCACAAACCGCTAACCCCAAACATTAAACCATGAAACGCTAACCGCAAACAGTAAACCACAAACCGCTAAGCCCAAACAGTAAACCACAAACTGCTAACTGTAAATAGTAAACCCTAAAACGCTAACCGCAAACAGTAAACCACAAACCGCTAAACCCAAACAGTAAACCACAAACCGCTAACCACAAACAACAAACCACAAACCGCTAAGCCCAAACAGTAAACCCTAAAACGCTAACAGCAAACAGTAAACCCCAAACCGCTAACCCCAAACAGTAAACCCTAAAACGCTAACCGCAAATAGTAAACCACAAACCGCTAACTGCAAACAGTAAACCACAAACAGCTAAGCCCAAACCGTAAACCCTAAAACGCTAACCGCAAACAGTAAACCATAAATCGCTAAGCCCAAACAGTAAACCCTAAAACGCTAATCGCAAACTGTAAAGCCTAAAACGCTAAGCCCAAACAGTAAACCACAAATAGCTAAGCCCAAACCGTAAACCCTAAAACGCTAACCGCAAACAGTAAACCATAAACTGCTAAGCCCAAACAGTAAACCCTAAAACGCTAACCGCAAAAAGTAAAACCCAAACCGCTAACCCCAAACAGTAATCCCTAAAACGCTAAGCCCAAACAGTAAACCACAAACCGCTAAACCCAAACAGTAAACCATGAAACGCTAACCGCAAACAGTAAACCACAAACCGCTAAGCGCAAACAGTAAACCACAAACCGCTAAGCGCAAACAGTAAACCCTAAGACGCTAACTGCAAACAGTAAACCACAAACCGCTAACCCCAAACATTAAACCATGAAACGCTAACCGCAAACAGTAAACCACAAACCGCTAAGCCCAAACAGTAAACCACAAACTGCTAACTGTAAATAGTAAACCCTAAAACGCTAACCGCAAACAGTAAACCACAAACCGCTAAACCCAAACAGTAAACCACAAACCGCTAACCACAAACAACAAACCACAAACCGCTAAGCCCAAACAGTAAACCCTAAAACGCTAACAGCAAACAGTAAACCCCAAACCGCTAACCCCAAACAGTAAACCCTAAAACGCTAACCGCAAATAGTAAACCACAAACCGCTAACTGCAAACAGTAAACCACAAACCGCTAAGCCCAAACAGTAAACCACAAACTGCTAACTGTAAATAGTAAACCCTAAAACGCTAACCGCAAACAGTAAACCACAAACCGCTAAACCCAAACAGTAAACCACAAACCGCTAACCACAAACAACAAACCACAAACCGCTAAGCCCGAACAGTAAACCCCAAACCGCTAACCGCAAACAGTAAACCCTAAAACGCTAACCGTAAACAGTAAACCACAAATCGCTAACCGCAAACAGTAAACCATAAACCGCTAAGCCCAAACAGTAAACCTTAAAACGCTAACCGCAAACAGTAAACCACAAACCGCTAAACCCAAACAGTAAACCCTAAAATGCTAATCGCAAACTGTAAAGCCTGAAACGCTAAGCCCAAACAGTAAACCACAAACAGCTAAGCCCAAACCGTAAACCCTAAAACGCTAACCGCAAACAGTAAACCATAAATCGCTAAGCCCAAACAGTAAACCCTAAAACGCTAACAGCAATTAGTAAACCCCAAACCGCTAACCCCAAACAGTAATCCCTAAAACACTAACCGCAAACAGTAAACCACAAACCGCTAAGCCCAAACCGAAAACCCTAAAACGCTAATCGCAAACTGTAAAGCCTAAAACGCTAAGCCCAAACAGTAAACCACAAACAGCTAAGCCCAAACCGTAAACACTAAAACGCTAACCGCAAACAGTAAACCATAAACCGCTAAGCCCAAACAGTAAACCCTAAAACGCTAACCGCGAAAAGTAAAGCCTAATACGCTAACCGCAAACAGTAAACCACAAACCGCTAACCACAAACAGTAAACCCTAAAACGCTAACAGCAAACAGTAAACCCCAAACCGCTAACCCCAAACAGTAAACCCTAAAACGCTAACCGCAAACAGTAAACCACAAACCGCTAACCGCAAACAGTAAACCACAAACCGCTAAGCCCAAACAGTAAACCACAAACTGCTAACTGTAAATAGTAAACCCTAAAACGCTAACCGCAAACAGTAAACCACAAACCGCTAAACCCAAACAGTAAACCACAAACCGCTAACCACAAACAGCAAACCACAAACCGCTAAGCCCAAACAGTAAACCCCGAACCGCTAACCGCAAACAGTAAACCCTAAAACGCTAACCGCAAACAGTAAACCACAAATCGCTAACCGCAAACAGTAAACCATAAACCGCTAAGCCCAAACAGTAAACCCTAAAACGCTAACCGCAAACAGTAAACCACAAACCGCTAAACCCAAACAGTAAACCCTAAAACGCTAATCGCAAACTGTAAAGCCTGAAACGCTAAGCCCAAACAGTAAACCACAAACAGCTAAGCCCAAACCGTAAACCCTAAAACGCTAACCGCAAACAGTAAACCATAAATCGCTAAGCCCAAACAGTAAACCCTAAAACGCTAACAGCAATTAGTAAACCCCAAACCGCTAACCCAAACAGTAATCCCTAAAACACTAACCGCAAACAGTAAACCACAAACCGCTAAGCGCAAACAGTAAACCACAAATTGCTAAGCCCAAACAGTAAACCCTAAAACGCTAACTGCATACAGTAAACCACAAACCGCTAACCCCAAACATTAAACCATGAAACGCTAACCGCAAACAGTAAACCACAAACCGTTAAGCGCAAACAGTAAACCACAAACCGCTAAGCCCAAACAGTAAACCCTAAAACGCTAACTGCAAACAGTAAACCACAAACCGCTAACCCCAAACATTAAACCCTGAAACGCTAACCGCAAACAGTAAACCACAAACCACTAAGCCCAAACATTAAACCCTAAAACGCTAACCACAAACTGCTAACCCCAAACAGTAATCCCTGAAACGCTAACCGCAAACAGTAAACCCCAAACCGCTAACCGCAAACAGTAAACCACAAACCGCTAAGCCCAAACCGTAAACCCTAAAACGCTAACCGCAAACAGTAAACCACAAACCGCTAAGCCCAAACAGTGACCCTAAAACGCCAACCGTAAACAGTAAACCCCAAACCGCTAACCGCAAACAGTAAACCCTAAAACGCTAACCGCAAACAGTAAACCACAAATCGCTAACCGCAAACAGTAAACCACAAACTGCTAAGCCCAAACAGTAAACCCTAAAATGCTAACCGCAAGCAGTAAACCACAAACCGCTAAACCCAAACAGTAAACCCTAAAACGCTAACCGCAAACAGTAAACCACAAATCGCTAACCGCAAACAGTAAACCACAAACCGCTAAGCCCAAACATTAAACCCTAAAACGCTAACCGCAAACAGTAAACCACAAACCGCTAAACCCAAACAGTAAACCCTAAAACGCTAATCGCAAACTGTAAAGCCTGAAACGCTAAGCCCAAACAGTAAACCACAAACAGCTAAGCCCAAACCGTAAACCCTAAAACGCTAACCGCAAACAGTAAACCACAAACCGCTAAGCCCAAACAGTGACCCTAAAACGCTAACCGTAAACAGTAAACCCCAAACCGCTAACCGCAAACAGTAAACCCTAAAACGCTAACCGCAAACAGTAAACCACAAACCGCTAACCGCAAACAGTAAACCACAAACTGCTAAGCCCAAACAGTAAACCCTAAAATGCTAACCGCAAGCAGTAAACCACAAACCGCTAAACCCAAACAGTAAACCCTAAAACGCTAACCGCAAACAGTAAACCACAAATCGCTAACCGCAAACAGTAAACCACAAACCGCTAAGCCCAAACATTAAACCCTAAAACGCTAACCGCAAACAGTAAACCACAAACCGCTAAACCCAAACAGTAATCCCTAAAACGCTAAGCCCAAACAGTAAACCACAAACCGCTAAGCCCAAACAGTAAACCATGAAACGCTAACCGCAAACAGTAAACCACAAACCGCTAAGCGCAAACAGTAAACCACAAACCGCTAAGCCCAAACAGTAAACCCTAAAACGCTAACTGTAAACAGTAAACCACAAACCGCTAACCCCAAACATTAAACCATGAACGCTAACCGCAAACAGTAAACCACAAACCGCTAAGCGCAAACAGTAAACCACAAACCGCTAAGCCCAAACAGTAAACCCTAAAACGCTAACTGCAAACAGTAAACCACAAACCGCTAACCCCAAACATTAAACCCTGAAACGCTAACCGCAAACAGTAAACCACAAACCGCTAAGCCCAAACAGTAAACCCTAAAACGATAACCACAAACTGTAAACCACAAACTGCTAACCCCAAACAGTAATCCCTTAAACGCTAACCGCAAACAGTAAACCACAAACCGCTAACCCCAAACAGTAAACCCTAAAACGCTAACCGCAAACACCAAACCGCTAACCGCAAACAGTAAACCACAAACCGCTAAGCCCAAACCGTAAACCCTAAAACGCTAATCGCAAACTGTAAAGCCTAAAACGCTAAGCCCAAACAGTAAACCACAAACAGCTAAGCCCAAACCGTAAACCCTAAAACGCTAACCGCAAACAGTAAACCATAAACCGCTAAGCCCAAACAGTAAACCCTAAAACGCTAACCGCAAAAAGTAAAGCCTAATACGCTAACCGCAAACAGTAAACCACAAACCGCTAACCACAAACAGTAAACCCTAAAACGCTAACAGCAAACAGTAAACCCCAAACAGTAAACCCTAAAACGCTAACCGCAAACAGTAAACCACAAACCGCTAAGCCCAAACAGTAAACCACAAACTGCTAACTGTAAATAGTAAACCCTAAAACGCTAACCGCAAACAGTAAACCACAAACCGCTAAACCCAAACAGTAAACCACAAACCGCTAACCACAAACAGCAAACCACAAACCGCTAAGCCCAAACAGTAAACCCCAAACCGCTAACAGTAAACCCTAAAACGCTAACCGCAAACAGTAAACCATAAACCGCTAAGCCCAAACAGTAAACCCTAAAACGCTAACCGCAAACAGTAAACCACAAACCGCTAAACCCAAACAGTAAACCCTAAAACGCTAATCGCAAACTGTAAAGCCTGAAACGCTAAGCCCAAACAGTAAACCACAAACAGCTAAGCCCAAACCGTAAACCCTAAAACGCTAACCGCAAACAGTAAACCATAAATCGCTAAGCCCAAACAGTAAACCCTAAAACGCTAACAGCAATTAGTAAACCCCAAACCGCTAACCCCAAACAGTAATCCCTAAAACACTAACCGCAAACAGTAAACCACAAACCGCTAAGCGCAAACAGTAAACCACAAATCGCTAAGCCCAAACAGTAAACCCTAAAACGCTAACTGCATACAGTAAACCACAAACCGCTAACCCCAAACATTAAACCATGAAACGCTAACCGCAAACAGTAAACCACAAACCGCTAAGCGCAAACAGTAAACCACAAACCGCTAAGCCCAAACAGTAAACCCTAAAACGCTAACTGCAAACAGTAAACCACAAACCGCTAACCCCAAACATTAAACCCTGAAACGCTAACCGCAAACAGTAAACCACAAACATTAAACCCTAAAACGCTAACCACAAACTGTAAACCACAAACTGCTAACCCCAAACAGTAATCCCTGAAACGCTAACCGCAAACAGTAAACCCCAAACCGCTAACCGCAAACAGTAAACCACAAACCGCTAAGCCCAAACCGTAAACCCTAAAACGCTAACCGGAAACAGTAAACCACAAACCGCTAAGCCCAAACAGTGACCCTAAAACGCTAACCGTAAACAGTAAACCCCAAACCGCTAACCGCAAACAGTAAACCCTAAAACGCTAACCGCAAACAGTAAACCACAAACCGCTAACCGCAAACAGTAAACCACAAACTGCTAAGCACAAACAGTAAACCCTAAAATGCTAACCGCAAGCAGTAAACCACAAACCGCTAAACCCAAACAGTAAACCCTAAAACGCTAATCGCAAACTGTAAAGCCTAAAACGCTAAGCCCAAACAGTAAACCACAAACAGCTAAGCCCAAACCGTAAACCCTAAAACGCTAACCGCAAACAGTAAACCATAAACTGCTAAGCCCAAACAGTAAACCCTAAAACGCTAACCGCAAAAAGTAAAACCCAAACCGCTAACCCCAAACAGTAATCCCTAAAACGCTAAGCCCAAACAGTAAACCACAAACCGCTAAGCCCAAACAGTAAACCATGAAACGCTAACCGCAAACAGTAAACCACAAACCGCTAAGCGCAAACAGTAAACCACAAACCGCTAAGCCCAAACAGTAAACCCTAAAACGCTAACTGCAAACAGTAAACCACAAACCGCTAACCCCAAACATTAAACCATGAAACGCTAATCGCAAACAGCAAACCACAAACCGCTAAGCCCAAACAGTAAACCCCGAACCGCTAACCGCAAACAGTAAACCCTAAAACGCTAACCGCAAACAGTAAACCACAAATCGCTAACCGCAAACAGTAAACCATAAACCGCTAAGCCCAAACAGTAAACCCTAAAACGCTAACCGCAAACAGTAAACCACAAACCGCTAAACACAAACAGTAAACCCTAAAACGCTAATCGCAAACTGTAAAGCCTGAAACGCTAAGCCCAAACAGTAAACCACAAACAGCTAAGCCCAAACCGTAAACCCTAAAACGCTAACCGCAAACAGTAAACCATAAATCGCTAAGCCCAAACAGTAAACCCTAAAACGCTAACAGCAATTAGTAAACCCCAAACCGCTAACCCAAACAGTAATCCCTAAAACACTAACCGCAAACAGTAAACCACAAACCGCTAAGCGCAAACAGTAAACCACAAACCGCTAAGCCCAAACAGTAAACCCTAAAACGCTAACTGCAAACAGTAAACCACAAACCGCTAACCCCAAACATTAAACCATGAAACGCTAATCGCAAACAGCAAACCACAAACCGCTAAGCCCAAACAGTAAACCCCGAACCGCTAACCGCAAACAGTAAACCCTAAAACGCTAACCGCAAACAGTAAACCACAAATCGCTAACCGCAAACAGTAAACCATAAACCGCTAAGCCCAAACAGTAAACCCTAAAACGCTAACCGCAAACAGTAAACCACAAACCGCTAAACCCAAACAGTAAACCCTAAAACGCTAATCGCAAACTGTAAAGCCTGAAACGCTAAGCCCAAACAGTAAACCACAAACAGCTAAGCCCAAACCGTAAACCCTAAAACGCTAACCGCAAACAGTAAACCATAAATCGCTAAGCCCAAACAGTAAACCCTAAAACGCTAACAGCAATTAGTAAACCCCAAACCGCTAACCCAAACAGTAATCCCTAAAACACTAACCGCAAACAGTAAACCACAAACCGCTAAGCGCAAACAGTAAACCACAAATTGCTAAGCCCAAACAGTAAACCCTAAAACGCTAACTGCATACAGTAAACCACAAACCGCTAACCCCAAACATTAAACCATGAAACGCTAACCGCAAACAGTAAACCACAAACCGCTAAGCGCAAACAGTAAACCACAAACCGCTAAGCCCAAACAGTAAACCCTAAAACGCTAACTGCAAACAGTAAACCACAAACCGCTAACCCCAAACATTAAACCCTGAAACGCTAACCGCAAACAGTAAACCACAAACCACTAAGCCCAAACATTAAACCCTAAAACGCTAACCACAAACTGCTAACCCCAAACAGTAATCCCTGAAACGCTAACCGCAAACAGTAAACCCCAAACCGCTAACCGCAAACAGTAAACCACAAACCGCTAAGCCCAAACCGTAAACCCTAAAACGCTAACCGCAAACAGTAAACCACAAACCGCTAAGCCCAAACAGTGACCCTAAAACGCTAACCGTAAACAGTAAACCCCAAACCGCTAACCGCAAACAGTAAACCCTAAAACGCTAACCGCAAACAGTAAACCACAAACCGCTAACCGTAAACAGTAAACCACAAACTGCTAAGCCCAAACAGTAAACCCTAAAATGCTAACCGCAAGCAGTAAACCACAAACCGCTAAACCCAAACAGTAAACCCTAAAACGCTAACCGCAAACAGTAAACCACAAATCGCTAACCGCAAACAGTAAACCACAAACCGCTAAGCCCAAACATTAAACCCTAAAACGCTAACCGCAAACAGTAAACCACAAACCGCTAAACCCAAACAGTAAACCCTAAAACGCTAATCGCAAACTGTAAAGCCTGAAACGCTAAGCCCAAACAGTAAACCACAAACAGCTAAGCCCAAACCGTAAACCCTAAAACGCTAACCGCAAACAGTAAACCACAAACCGCTAAGCCCAAACAGTGACCCTAAAACGCTAACCGTAAACAGTAAACCCCAAACCGCTAACCGCAAACAGTAAACCCTAAAACGCTAACCGCAAACAGTAAACCACAAACCGCTAACCGCAAACAGTAAACCACAAACTGCTAAGCC
This sequence comes from Knoxia roxburghii, assembly GCA_030378225.1. NCBI lineage: Eukaryota > Viridiplantae > Streptophyta > Magnoliopsida > Gentianales > Rubiaceae > Knoxia > Knoxia roxburghii. The sequence continues at coordinate 44,149,626 of CM059420.1, read as the reverse complement.
CAAACAGTAAACCCTAAAATGCTAACCGCAAGCAGTAAACCACAAACCGCTAAACCCAAACAGTAAACCCTAAAACGCTAACCGCAAACAGTAAACCACAAATCGCTAACCGCAAACAGTAAACCACAAACCGCTAAGCCCAAACATTAAACCCTAAAACGCTAACCGCAAACAGTAAACCACAAACCGCTAAACCCAAACAGTAAACCCTAAAACGCTAATCGCAAACTGTAAAGCCTGAAACGCTAAGCCCAAACAGTAAACCACAAACAGCTAAGCCCAAACCGTAAACCCTAAAACGCTAACCGCAAACAGTAAACCATAAACCGCTAAGCCCAAACAGTAAACCCTAAAACGCTAACAGTAAACAGTAAACCCCAAACCGCTAACCCCAAACAGTAATCCCTAAAACGCTAAGCCCAAACAGTAAACCACAAACCGCTAAGCCCAAACAGTAAACCATGAAACGCTAACCGCAAACAGTAAACCACAAACCGCTAAGCGCAAACAGTAAACCACAAACCGCTAAGCCCAAACAGTAAACCCTAAAACGCTAACTGTAAACAGTAAACCACAAACCGCTAACCCCAAACATTAAACCATGAACGCTAACCGCAAACAGTAAACCACAAACCGCTAAGCGCAAACAGTAAACCACAAACCGCTAAGCCCAAACAGTAAACCCTAAAACGCTAACTGCAAACAGTAAACCACAAACCGCTAACCCCAAACATTAAACCCTGAAACGCTAACCGCAAACAGTAAACCACAAACCGCTAAGCCCAAACAGTAAACCCTAAAACGATAACCACAAACTGTAAACCACAAACTGCTAACCCCAAACAGTAATCCCTTAAACGCTAACCGCAAACAGTAAACCACAAACCGCTAACCCCAAACAGTAAACCCTAAAACGCTAACCGCAAACACCAAACCGCTAACCGCAAACAGTAAACCACAAACCGCTAAGCCCAAACCGTAAACCCTAAAACGCTAATCGCAAACTGTAAAGCCTAAAACGCTAAGCCCAAACAGTAAACCACAAACAGCTAAGCCCAAACCGTAAACCCTAAAACGCTAACCGCAAACAGTAAACCATAAACCGCTAAGCCCAAACAGTAAACCCTAAAACGCTAACCGCAAAAAGTAAAGCCTAATACGCTAACCGCAAACAGTAAACCACAAACCGCTAACCACAAACAGTAAACCCTAAAACGCTAACAGCAAACAGTAAACCCAAAACCGCTAACCCCAAACAGTAAACCCTAAAACGCTAACCGCAAACAGTAAACCACAAACCGCTAAGCCCAAACAGTAAACCACAAACTGCTAACTGTAAATAGTAAACCCTAAAACGCTAACCGCAAACAGTAAACCACAAACCGCTAAACCCAAACAGTAAACCACAAACCGCTAACCACAAACAGCAAACCACAAACCGCTAAGCCCAAACAGTAAACCCCAAACCGCTAACAGTAAACCCTAAAACGCTAACCGCAAACAGTAAACCATAAACCGCTAAGCCCAAACAGTAAACCCTAAAACGCTAACCGCAAACAGTAAACCACAAACCGCTAAACCCAAACAGTAAACCCTAAAACGCTAATCGCAAACTGTAAAGCCTGAAACGCTAAGCCCAAACAGTAAACCACAAACAGCTAAGCCCAAACCGTAAACCCTAAAACGCTAACCGCAAACAGTAAACCATAAATCGCTAAGCCCAAACAGTAAACCCTAAAACGCTAACAGCAATTAGTAAACCCCAAACCGCTAACCCCAAACAGTAATCCCTAAAACACTAACCGCAAACAGTAAACCACAAACCGCTAAGCGCAAACAGTAAACCACAAATCGCTAAGCCCAAACAGTAAACCCTAAAACGCTAACTGCATACAGTAAACCACAAACCGCTAACCCCAAACATTAAACCATGAAACGCTAACCGCAAACAGTAAACCACAAACCGCTAAGCGCAAACAGTAAACCACAAACCGCTAAGCCCAAACAGTAAACCCTAAAATGCTAACTGCAAACAGTAAACCACAAACCGCTAACCCCAAACATTAAACCCTGAAACGCTAACCGCAAACAGTAAACCACAAACATTAAACCCTAAAACGCTAACCACAAACTGTAAACCACAAACTGCTAACCCCAAACAGTAATCCCTGAAACGCTAACCGCAAACAGTAAACCCCAAACCGCTAACCGCAAACAGTAAACCACAAACCGCTAAGCCCAAACCGTAAACCCTAAAACGCTAACCGGAAACAGTAAACCACAAACCGCTAAGCCCAAACAGTGACCCTAAAACGCTAACCGTAAACAGTAAACCCCAAACCGCTAACCGCAAACAGTAAACCCTAAAACGCTAACCGCAAACAGTAAACCACAAACCGCTAACCGCAAACAGTAAACCACAAACTGCTAAGCACAAACAGTAAACCCTAAAATGCTAACCGCAAGCAGTAAACCACAAACCGCTAAACCCAAACAGTAAACCCTAAAACGCTAATCGCAAACTGTAAAGCCTAAAACGCTAAGCCCAAACAGTAAACCACAAACAGCTAAGCCCAAACCGTAAATCCTAAAACGCTAACCGCAAACAGTAAACCATAAACTGCTAAGCCCAAACAGTAAACCCTAAAACGCTAACCGCAAAAAGTAAAACCCAAACCGCTAACCCCAAACAGTAATCCCTAAAACGCTAAGCCCAAACAGTAAACCACAAACCGCTAAGCCCAAACAGTAAACCATGAAACGCTAACCGCAAACAGTAAATCACAAACCGCTAAGCGCAAACAGTAAACCACAAACCGCTAAGCCCAAACAGTAAACCCTAAAACGCTAACTGCAAACAGTAAACCACAAACCGCTAACCCCAAACATTAAACCATGAAACGCTAATCGCAAAGAGTAAACCACAAACCGCTAAGCGCAAACAGTAAACCACAAACCGCTAAGCCCAAACAGTAAACCCTAAAACGCTAACTGCAAACAGTAAACCACAAACCGCTAACCCCAAACATTAAACCCTGAAACGCTAACCGCAAACAGTAAACCACAAACCGCTAAGCCCAAACAGTAAACCCTAAAACGCTAACCACAAACTGTAAACCACAAACTGCTAACCCCAAACAGTAATCCCTGAAACGCTAACCGCAAACAGTAAACCACAAACCGCTAACCCCAAACAGTAAACCCTAAAACGCTAACCGCAAACAGTAAACCCCGAACCGCTAACCGCAAACAGTAAACCACAAACCGCTAAGCCCAAACCGTAAACCCTAAAACGCTAATCGCAAACTGTAAAGCCTAAAACGCTAAGCCCAAACAGTAAACCACAAACAGCTAAGCCCAAACCGTAAACCCTAAAACGCTAACCGCAAACAGTAAACCATAAACCGCTAAGCCCAAACAGTAAACCCTAAAACGCTAACCGCAAAAAGTAAAGCCTAATACGCTAACCGCAAAAAGTAAAACCCAAACCGCTAACCCCAAACAGTAATCCCTAAAACGCTAAGCCCAAACAGTAAACCACAAACCGCTAAGCCCAAACAGTAAACCATGAAACGCTAACCGCAAACAGTAAACCACAAACCGCTAAGCGCAAACAGTAAACCACAAACCGCTAAGCCCAAACAGTAAACCCTAAAACGCTAACTGCAAACAGTAAACCACAAACCGCTAACCCCAAACATTAAACCATGAAACGCTAATCGCAAAGAGTAAACCACAAACCGCTAAGCGCAAACAGTAAACCACAAACCGCTAAGCCCAAACAGTAAACCCTAAAACGCTAACTGCAAACAGTAAACCACAAACCGCTAACCCCAAACATTAAACCCTGAAACGCTAACCGCAAACAGTAAACCACAAACCGCTAAGCCCAAACAGTAAACCCTAAAACGCTAACCACAAACTGTAAACCACAAACTGCTAACCCCAAACAGTAATCCCTGAAACGCTAACCGCAAACAGTAAACCACAAACCGCTAACCCCAAACAGTAAACCCTAAAACGCTAACCGCAAACAGTAAACCCCGAACCGCTAACCGCAAACAGTAAACCACAAACCGCTAAGCCCAAACCGTAAACCCTAAAACGCTAATCGCAAACTGTAAAGCCTAAAACGCTAAGCCCAAACAGTAAATCACAAACAGCTAAGCCCAAACCGTAAACCCTAAAACGCTAACCGCAAACAGTAAACCATAAACCGCTAAGCCCAAACAGTAAACCCTAAAACGCTAACCGCAAAAAGTAAAGCCTAATACGCTAACCGCAAACAGTAAACCACAAACCGCTAACCACAAACAGTAAACCCTAAAACGCTAACAGCAAACAGTAAACCCCAAACCGCTAACCCCAAACAGTAAACCCTAAAACGCTAACCGCAAATAGTAAACCACAAACCGCTAACCGCAAACAGTAAACCACAAACCGCTAAGCCCAAACAGTAAACCACAAACTGCTAACTGTAAATAGTAAACCCTAAAACGCTAACCGCAAACAGTAAACCACAAACCGCTAAACCCAAACAGTAAACCACAAACCGCTAACCACAAACAACAAACCACAAACCGCTAAGCCCAAACAGTAAACCCCAAACCGCTAACGGTAAACAGTAAACCCTAAAACGCTAACCGCAAACAGTAAACCACAAATCACTAACCGCAAACAGTAAACCATAAACCGCTAAGCCCAAACAGTAAACCCTAAAACGCTAACCGCAAACAGTAAACCACAAACCGCTAAACCCAAACAGTAAACCCTAAAACGCTAATCGCAAACTGTAAAGCCTGAAACGCTAAGCCCAAACAGTAAACCACAAACAGCTAAGCCCAAACCGTAAACCCTAAAACGCTAACCGCAAACAGTAAACCATAAATCGCTAAGCCCAAACAGTAAACCCTAAAACGCTAACCGCAAACAGTAAACCCCGAACCGCTAACCGCAAACAGTAAACCACAAACCGCTAAGCCCAAACCGTAAACCCTAAAACGCTAATCGCAAACTGTAAAGCCTAAAACGCTAAGCCCAAACAGTAAACCACAAACAGCTAAGCCCAAACCGTAAACCCTAAAACGCTAACCGCAAACAGTAAACCATAAACCGCTAAGCCCAAACAGTAAACCCTAAAATGCTAACCGCAAAAAGTAAAGCCTAATACGCTAACCGCAAAAAGTAAAACCCAAACCGCTAACCCCAAACAGTAATCCCTAAAACGCTAAGCCCAAACAGTAAACCACAAACCGCTAAGCCCAAACAGTAAACCATGAAACGCTAACCGCAAACAGTAAACCACAAACCGCTAAGCGCAAACAGTAAACCACAAACCGCTAAGCCCAAACAGTAAACCCTAAAACGCTAACTGCAAACAGTAAACCACAAACCGCTAACCCCAAACATTAAACCATGAAACGCTAATCGCAAAGAGTAAACCACAAACCGCTAAGCGCAAACAGTAAACCACAAACCGCTAAGCCCAAACAGTAAACCCTAAAACGCTAACTGCAAACAGTAAACCACAAACCGCTAACCCCAAACATTAAACCCTGAAACGCTAACCGCAAACAGTAAACCACAAACCGCTAAGCCCAAACAGTAAACCCTAAAACGCTAACCACAAACTGTAAACCACAAACTGCTAACCCCAAACAGTAATCCCTGAAACGCTAACCGCAAACAGTAAACCACAAACCGCTAACCCCAAACAGTAAACCCTAAAACGCTAACCGCAAACAGTAAACCCCGAACCGCTAACCGCAAACAGTAAACCACAAACCGCTAAGCCCAAACCGTAAACCCTAAAACGCTAATCGCAAACTGTAAAGCCTAAAACGCTAAGCCCAAACAGTAAACCACAAACAGCTAAGCCCAAACCGTAAACCCTAAAACGCTAACCGCAAACAGTAAACCATAAACCGCTAAGCCCAAACAGTAAACCCTAAAACGCTAACCGCAAAAAGTAAAGCCTAATACGCTAACCGCAAACAGTAAACCACAAACCGCTAACCACAAACAGTAAACCCTAAAACGCTAACAGCAAACAGTAAACCCCAAACCGCTAACCCCAAACAGTAAACCCTAAAACGCTAACCGCAAATAGTAAACCACAAACCGCTAACCGCAAACAGTAAACCACAAACCGCTAAGCCCAAACAGTAAACCACAAACTGCTAACTGTAAATAGTAAACCCTAAAACGCTAACCGCAAACAGTAAACCACAAACCGCTAAACCCAAACAGTAAACCACAAACCGCTAACCACAAACAACAAACCACAAACCGCTAAGCCCAAACAGTAAACCCCAAACCGCTAACGGTAAACAGTAAACCCTAAAACGCTAACCGCAAACAGTAAACCACAAATCACTAACCGCAAACAGTAAACCATAAACCGCTAAGCCCAAACAGTAAACCCTAAAACGCTAACCGCAAACAGTAAACCACAAACCGCTAAACCCAAACAGTAAACCCTAAAACGCTAATCGCAAACTGTAAAGCCTGAAACGCTAAGCCCAAACAGTAAACCACAAACAGCTAAGCCCAAACCGTAAACCCTAAAACGCTAACCGCAAACAGTAAACCATAAATCGCTAAGCCCAAACAGTAAACCCTAAAACGCTAACAGCAATTAGTAAACCCCAAACCGCTAACCCCAAACAGTAATCCCTAAAACACTAACCGCAAACAGTAAACCACAAACCGCTAAGCGCAAACAGTAAACCACAAATCGCTAAGCCCAAACAGTAAACCCTAAAACGCTAACTGCATACAGTAAACCACAAACCGCTAACCCCAAACATTAAACCATGAAACGCTAACCGCAAACAGTAAACCACAAACCGCTAAGCGCAAACAGTAAACCACAAACCGCTAAGCCCAAACAGTAAACCCTAAAACGCTAACTGCAAACAGTAAACCACAAACCGCTAACCCCAAACATTAAACCCTGAAACGCTAACCGCAAACAGTAAACCACAAACCACTAAGCCCAAACATTAAACCCTAAAACGCTAACCACAAACTGCTAACCCCAAACAGTAATCCCTGAAACGCTAACCGCAAACAGTAAACCCCAAACCGCTAACCGCAAACAGTAAACCACAAACCGCTAAGCCCAAACCGTAAACCCTAAAACGCTAACCGCAAACAGTAAACCACAAACCGCTAAGCCCAAACAGTGACCCTAAAACGCTAACCGTAAACAGTAAACCCCAAACCGCTAACCGCAAACAGTAAACCCTAAAACGCTAACCGCAAACAGTAAACCACAAACCGCTAACCGTAAACAGTAAACCACAAACTGCTAAGCCCAAACAGTAAACCCTAAAATGCTAACCGCAAGCAGTAAACCACAAACCGCTAAACCCAAACAGTAAACCCTAAAACGCTAACCGCAAACAGTAAACCACAAATCGCTAACCGCAAACAGTAAACCACAAACCGCTAAGCCCAAACATTAAACCCTAAAACGCTAACCGCAAACAGTAAACCACAAACCGCTAAACCCAAACAGTAAACCCTAAAACGCTAATCGCAAACTGTAAAGCCTGAAACGCTAAGCCCAAACAGTAAACCACAAACAGCTAAGCCCAAACCGTAAACCCTAAAACGCTAACCGCAAACAGTAAACCACAAACCGCTAAGCCCAAACAGTGACCCTAAAACGCTAACCGTAAACAGTAAACCCCAAACCGCTAACCGCAAACAGTAAACCCTAAAACGCTAACCGCAAACAGTAAACCACAAACCGCTAACCGCAAACAGTAAACCACAAACTGCTAAGCCCAAACAGTAAACCCTAAAATGCTAACCGCAAGCAGTAAACCACAAACCGCTAAACCCAAACAGTAAACCCTAAAACGCTAACCGCAAACAGTAAACCACAAATCGCTAACCGCAAACAGTAAACCACAAACCGCTAAGCCCAAACATTAAACCCTAAAACGCTAACCGCAAACAGTAAACCACAAACCGCTAAACCCAAACAGTAAACCCTAAAACGCTAATCGCAAACTGTAAAGCCTGAAACGCTAAGCCCAAACAGTAAACCACAAACAGCTAAGCCCAAACCGTAAACCCTAAAACGCTAACCGCAAACAGTAAACCATAAACCGCTAAGCCCAAACAGTAAACCCTAAAACGCTAACAGTAAACAGTAAACCCCAAACCGCTAACCCCAAACAGTAATCCCTAAAACGCTAAGCCCAAACAGTAAACCACAAACCGCTAAGCCCAAACAGTAAACCATGAAACGCTAACCGCAAACAGTAAACCACAAACCGCTAAGCGCAAACAGTAAACCACAAACCGCTAAGCCCAAACAGTAAACCCTAAAACGCTAACTGTAAACAGTAAACCACAAACCGCTAACCCCAAACATTAAACCATGAACGCTAACCGCAAACAGTAAACCACAAACCGCTAAGCGCAAACAGTAAACCACAAACCGCTAAGCCCAAACAGTAAACCCTAAAACGCTAACTGCAAACAGTAAACCACAAACCGCTAACCCCAAACATTAAACCCTGAAACGCTAACCGCAAACAGTAAACCACAAACCGCTAAGCCCAAACAGTAAACCCTAAAATGATAACCACAAACTGTAAACCACAAACTGCTAACCCCAAACAGTAATCCCTTAAACGCTAACCGCAAACAGTAAACCATAAACCGCTAAGCCCAAACAGTAAACCCTAAAACGCTAACCGCAAAAAGTAAAGCCTAATACGCTAACCGCAAACAGTAAACCACAAACCGCTAACCACAAACAGTAAACCCTAAAACGCTAACAGCAAACAGTAAACCCAAAACCGCTAACCCCAAACAGTAAACCCTAAAACGCTAACCGCAAACAGTAAACCACAAACCGCTAAGCCCAAACAGTAAACCACAAACTGCTAACTGTAAATAGTAAACCCTAAAACGCTAACCGCAAACAGTAAACCACAAACCGCTAAACCCAAACAGTAAACCACAAACCGCTAACCACAAACAGCAAACCACAAACCGCTAAGCCCAAACAGTAAACCCCAAACCGCTAACAGTAAACCCTAAAACGCTAACCGCAAACAGTAAACCATAAACCGCTAAGCCCAAACAGTAAACCCTAAAACGCTAACCGCAAACAGTAAACCACAAACCGCTAAACCCAAACAGTAAACCCTAAAACGCTAATCGCAAACTGTAAAGCCTGAAACGCTAAGCCCAAACAGTAAACCACAAACAGCTAAGCCCAAACCGTAAACCCTAAAACGCTAACCGCAAACAGTAAACCATAAATCGCTAAGCCCAAACAGTAAACCCTAAAACGCTAACAGCAATTAGTAAACCCCAAACCGCTAACCCCAAACAGTAATCCCTAAAACACTAACCGCAAACAGTAAACCACAAACCGCTAAGCGCAAACAGTAAACCACAAATCGCTAAGCCCAAACAGTAAACCCTAAAACGCTAACTGCATACAGTAAACCACAAACCGCTAACCCCAAACATTAAACCATGAAACGCTAACCGCAAACAGTAAACCACAAACCGCTAAGCGCAAACAGTAAACCACAAACCGCTAAGCCCAAACAGTAAACCCTAAAATGCTAACTGCAAACAGTAAACCACAAACCGCTAACCCCAAACATTAAACCCTGAAACGCTAACCGCAAACAGTAAACCACAAACATTAAACCCTAAAACGCTAACCACAAACTGTAAACCACAAACTGCTAACCCCAAACAGTAATCCCTGAAACGCTAACCGCAAACAGTAAACCCCAAACCGCTAACCGCAAACAGTAAACCACAAACCGCTAAGCCCAAACCGTAAACCCTAAAACGCTAACCGGAAACAGTAAACCACAAACCGCTAAGCCCAAACAGTGACCCTAAAACGCTAACCGTAAACAGTAAACCCCAAACCGCTAACCGCAAACAGTAAACCCTAAAACGCTAACCGCAAACAGTAAACCACAAACCGCTAACCGCAAACAGTAAACCACAAACTGCTAAGCACAAACAGTAAACCCTAAAATGCTAACCGCAAGCAGTAAACCACAAACCGCTAAACCCAAACAGTAAACCCTAAAACGCTAATCGCAAACTGTAAAGCCTAAAACGCTAAGCCCAAACAGTAAACCACAAACAGCTAAGCCCAAACCGTAAATCCTAAAACGCTAACCGCAAACAGTAAACCATAAACTGCTAAGCCCAAACAGTAAACCCTAAAACGCTAACCGCAAAAAGTAAAACCCAAACCGCTAACCCCAAACAGTAATCCCTAAAACGCTAAGCCCAAACAGTAAACCACAAACCGCTAAGCCCAAACAGTAAACCATGAAACGCTAACCGCAAACAGTAAACCACAAACCGCTAAGCGCAAACAGTAAACCACAAACCGCTAAGCCCAAACAGTAAACCCTAAAACGCTAACTGCAAACAGTAAACCACAAACCGCTAACCCCAAACATTAAACCATGAAACGCTAATCGCAAAGAGTAAACCACAAACCGCTAAGCGCAAACAGTAAACCACAAACCGCTAAGCCCAAACAGTAAACCCTAAAACGCTAACTGCAAACAGTAAACCACAAACCGCTAACCCCAAACATTAAACCCTGAAACGCTAACCGCAAACAGTAAACCACAAACCGCTAAGCCCAAACAGTAAACCCTAAAACGCTAACCACAAACTGTAAACCACAAACTGCTAACCCCAAACAGTAATCCCTGAAACGCTAACCGCAAACAGTAAACCACAAACCGCTAACCCCAAACAGTAAACCCTAAAACGCTAACCGCAAACAGTAAACCCCGAACCGCTAACCGCAAACAGTAAACCACAAACCGCTAAGCCCAAACCGTAAACCCTAAAACGCTAATCGCAAACTGTAAAGCCTAAAACGCTAAGCCCAAACAGTAAACCACAAACAGCTAAGCCCAAACCGTAAACCCTAAAACGCTAACCGCAAACAGTAAACCATAAACCGCTAAGCCCAAACAGTAAACCCTAAAACGCTAACCGCAAAAAGTAAAGCCTAATACGCTAACCGCAAACAGTAAACCACAAACCGCTAACCACAAACAGTAAACCCTAAAACGCTAACAGCAAACAGTAAACCCCAAACCGCTAACCCCAAACAGTAAACCCTAAAACGCTAACCGCAAATAGTAAACCACAAACCGCTAACCGCAAACAGTAAACCACAAACCGCTAAGCCCAAACAGTAAACCACAAACTGCTAACTGTAAATAGTAAACCCTAAAACGCTAACCGCAAACAGTAAACCACAAACCGCTAAACCCAAACAGTAAACCACAAACCGCTAACCACAAACAACAAACCACAAACCGCTAAGCCCAAACAGTAAACCCCAAACCGCTAACGGTAAACAGTAAACCCTAAAACGCTAACCGCAAACAGTAAACCACAAATCACTAACCGCAAACAGTAAACCATAAACCGCTAAGCCCAAACAGTAAACCCTAAAACGCTAACCGCAAACAGTAAACCACAAACCGCTAAACCCAAACAGTAAACCCTAAAACGCTAATCGCAAACTGTAAAGCCTGAAACGCTAAGCCCAAACAGTAAACCACAAACAGCTAAGCCCAAACCGTAAACCCTAAAACGCTAACCGCAAACAGTAAACCATAAATCGCTAAGCCCAAACAGTAAACCCTAAAACGCTAACAGCAATTAGTAAACCCCAAACCGCTAACCCCAAACAGTAATCCCTAAAACACTAACCGCAAACAGTAAACCACAAACCGCTAAGCGCAAACAGTAAACCACAAACCGCTAAGCCCAAACAGTAAACCCTAAAACGCTAACTGCAAACAGTAAACCACAAACCGCTAACCCCAAACATTAAACCCTGAAACGCTAACCGCAAACAGTAAACCACAAACCGCTAAGCCCAAACATTAAACCCTAAAACGCTAACCACAAACTGTAAACCACAAACTGCTAACCCCAAACAGTAATCCCTGAAACGCTAACCGCAAACAGTAAACCCCAAACCGCTAACCGCAAACAGTAAACCACAAACCGCTAAGCCCAAACCGTAAACCCTAAAACGCTAACCGCAAACAGTAAACCACAAACCGCTAAGCCCAAACAGTGACCCTAAAACGCTAACCGTAAACAGTAAACCCCAAACCGCTAACCGCAAACAGTAAACCCTAAAACGCTAACCGCAAACAGTAAACCACAAACCGCTAACCGCAAACAGTAAACCACAAACTGCTAAGCCCAAACAGTAAACCCTAAAATGCTAACCGCAAGCAGTAAACCACAAACCGCTAAACCCAAACAGTAAACCCTAAAACGCTAATCGCAAACTGTAAAGCCTAAAACGCTAAGCCCAAACAGTAAACCACAAACAGCTAAGCCCAAACCGTAAACCCTAAAACGCTAACCGCAAACAGTAAACCATAAACCGCTAAGCCCAAACAGTAAACCCTAAAACGCTAACCGCAAAAAGTAAAACCCAAACCGCTAACCCCAAACAGTAAACCACAAACCGCTAAGCCCAAACAGTAAACCATTAAACGCTAAGCCCAAACAGTAAACCACAAACCGCTAACCCCAAACAGTAATCCCTAAAACGCTAAGCCCAAACAGTAAACCACAAACCGCTAAGCCCAAACAGTAAACCATGAAACGCTAACCGCAAACAGTAAACCACAAACCGCTAAGCGCAAACAGTAAACCACAAACCGCTAAGCCCAAACAGTAAACCCTAAAACGCTAACTGTAAACAGTAAACCACAAACCGCTAACCCCAAACATTAAACCATGAACGCTAACCGCAAACAGTAAACCACAAACCGCTAAGCGCAAACAGTAAACCACAAACCGCTAAGCCCAAACAGTAAACCCTAAAACGCTAACTGCAAACAGTAAACCACAAACCGCTAACCCCAAACATTAAACCCTGAAACGCTAACCGCAAACAGTAAACCACAAACCGCTAAGCCCAAACAGTAAACCCTAAAACGATAACCACAAACTGTAAACCACAAACTGCTAACCCCAAACAGTAATCCCTTAAACGCTAACCGCAAACAGTAAACCACAAACCGCTAACCCCAAACAGTAAACCCTAAAACGCTAACCGCAAACACCAAACCGCTAACCGCAAACAGTAAACCACAAACCGCTAAGCCCAAACCGTAAACCCTAAAACGCTAATCGCAAACTGTAAAGCCTAAAACGCTAAGCCCAAACAGTAAACCACAAACAGCTAAGCCCAAACCGTAAACCCTAAAACGCTAACCGCAAACAGTAAACCATAAACCGCTAAGCCCAAACAGTAAACCCTAAAATGCTAACCGCAAAAAGTAAAGCCTAATACGCTAACCGCAAACAGTAAACCACAAACCGCTAACCACAAACAGTAAACCCTAAAACGCTAACAGCAAACAGTAAACCCAAAACCGCTAACCCCAAACAGTAAACCCTAAAACGCTAACCGCAAACAGTAAACCACAAACCGCTAAGCCCAAACAGTAAACCACAAACTGTTAACTGTAAATAGTAAACCCTAAAACGCTAACCGCAAACAGTAAACCACAAACCGCTAAACCCAAACAGTAAACCACAAACCGCTAACCACAAACAGCAAACCACAAACCGCTAAGCCCAAACAGTAAACCCCAAACCGCTAACCGCAAACAGTAAACCCTAAAACGCTAACCGCAAACAGTAAACCATAAACCGCTAAGCCCAAACAGTAAACCCTAAAACGCTAACCGCAAACAGTAAACCACAAACCGCTAAACCCAAACAGTAAACCCTAAAACGCTAATCGCAAACTGTAAAGCCTGAAACGCTAAGCCCAAACAGTAAACCACAAACAGCTAAGCCCAAACCGTAAATCCTAAAACGCTAACCGCAAACAGTAAACCATAAATCGCTAAGCCCAAACAGTAAACCCTAAAACGCTAACAGCAATTAGTAAACCCCAAACCGCTAACCCCAAACAGTAATCCCTAAAACACTAACCGCAAACAGTAAACCACAAACCGCTAAGCGCAAACAGTAAACCACAAATCGCTAAGCCCAAACAGTAAACCCTAAAACGCTAACTGCATACAGTAAACCACAAACCGCTAACCCCAAACATTAAACCATGAAACGCTAACCGCAAACAGTAAACCACAAACCGCTAAGCGCAAACAGTAAACCACAAACCGCTAAGCCCAAACAGTAAACCCTAAAACGCTAACTGCAAACAGTAAACCACAAACCGCTAACCCCAAACATTAAACCCTGAAACGCTAACCGCAAACAGTAAACCACAAACCGCTAAGCCCAAACATTAAACCCTAAAACGCTAACCACAAACTGTAAACCACAAACTGCTAACCCCAAACAGTAATCCCTGAAACGCTAACCGCAAACAGTAAACCCCAAACCGCTAACCGCAAACAGTAAACCACAAACCGCTAAGCCCAAACCGTAAACCCTAAAACGCTAACCGGAAACAGTAAACCACAAACCGCTAAGCCCAAACAGTGACCCTAAAACGCTAACCGTAAACAGTAAACCCCAAACCGCTAACCGCAAACAGTAAACCCTAAAACGCTAACCGCAAACAGTAAACCACAAACCGCTAACCGCAAACAGTAAACCACAAACTGCTAAGCACAAACAGTAAACCCTAAAATGCTAACCGCAAGCAGTAAACCACAAACCGCTAAACCCAAACAGTAAACCCTAAAACGCTAATCGCAAACTGTAAAGCCTAAAACGCTAAGCCCAAACAGTAAACCACAAACAGCTAAGCCCAAACCGTAAACCCTAAAACGCTAACCGCAAACAGTAAACCATAAACTGCTAAGCCCAAACAGTAAACCCTAAAACGCTAACCGCAAAAAGTAAAACCCAAACCGCTAACCCCAAACAGTAATCCCTAAAACGCTAAGCCCAAACAGTAAACCACAAACCGCTAAGCCCAAACAGTAAACCATGAAACGCTAACCGCAAACAGTAAACCACAAACCGCTAAGCGCAAACAGTAAACCACAAACCGCTAAGCCCAAACAGTAAACCCTAAAACGCTAACTGCAAACAGTAAACCCTAAACCGCTAACCCCAAACATTAAACCATGAAACGCTAATCGCAAACAGTAAACCACAAACCGCTAAGCGCAAACAGTAAACCACAAACCGCTAAGCCCAAACAGTAAACCCTAAAATGCTAACTGCAAACAGTAAACCACAAACCGCTAACCCCAAACATTAAACCCTGAAACGCTAACCGCAAACAGTAAACCACAAACCGCTAAGCCCAAACAGTAAACCCTAAAACGCTAACCACAAACTGTAAACCACAAACTGCTAACCCCAAACAGTAATCCCTGAAACGCTAACCGCAAACAGTAAACCACAAACCGCTAACCCCAAACAGTAAACCCTAAAACGCTAACCGCAAACAGTAAACCCCGAACCGCTAACCGCAAACAGTAAACCACAAACCGCTAAGCCCAAACCGTAAACCCTAAAACGCTAATCGCAAACTGTAAAGCCTAAAACGCTAAGCCCAAACAGTAAACCACAAACAGCTAAGCCCAAACCGTAAACCCTAAAACGCTAACCGCAAACAGTAAACCATAAACCGCTAAGCCCAAACAGTAAACCCTAAAACGCTAACCGCAAAAAGTAAAGCCTAATACGCTAACCGCAAACAGTAAACCACAAACCGCTAACCACAAACAGTAAACCCTAAAACGCTAACAGCAAACAGTAAACCCCAAACCGCTAACCCCAAACAGTAAACCCTAAAACGCTAACCGCAAATAGTAAACCACAAACCGCTAACCGCAAACAGTAAACCACAAACCGCTAAGCCCAAACAGTAAACCACAAACTGCTAACTGTAAATAGTAAACCCTAAAACGCTAACCGCAAACAGTAAACCACAAACCGCTAAACCCAAACAGTAAACCACAAACCGCTAACCACAAACAACAAACCACAAACCGCTAAGCCCAAACAGTAAACCCCAAACCGCTAACGGCAAACAGTAAACCCTAAAACGCTAACCGCAAACAGTAAACCACAAATCACTAACCGCAAACAGTAAACCATAAACCGCTAAGCCCAAACAGTAAACCCTAAAACGCTAACCGCAAACAGTAAACCACAAACCGCTAAACCCAAACAGTAAACCCTAAAACGCTAATCGCAAACTGTAAAGCCTGAAACGCTAAGCCCAAACAGTAAACCACAAACAGCTAAGCCCAAACCGTAAACCCTAAAACGCTAACCGCAAACAGTAAACCATAAATCGCTAAGCCCAAACAGTAAACCCTAAAACGCTAACAGCAATTAGTAAACCCCAAACCGCTAACCCCAAACAGTAATCCCTAAAACACTAACCGCAAACAGTAAACCACAAACCGCTAAGCGCAAACAGTAAACCACAAATCGCTAAGCCCAAACAGTAAACCCTAAAACGCTAACTGCATACAGTAAACCACAAACCGCTAACCCCAAACATTAAACCATGAAACGCTAATCGCAAACAGTAAACCACAAACCGCTAAGCGCAAACAGTAAACCACAAACCGCTAAGCCCAAACAGTAAACCCTAAAACGCTAACTGCAAACAGTAATCAACAAACCGCTAACCCCAAACATTAAACCCTGAAACGCTAACCGCAAACAGTAAACCACAAACCGCTAAGCCCAAACATTAAACCCTAAAACGCTAACCACAAACTGTAAACCACAAACTGCTAACCCCAAACAGTAATCCCTGAAACGCTAACCGCAAACAGTAAACCCCAAACCGCTAACCGCAAACAGTAAACCACAAACCGCTAAGCCCAAACCGTAAACCCTAAAACGCTAACCGCAAACAGTAAACCACAAACCGCTAAGCCCAAACAGTGACCCTAAAACGCTAACCGTAAACAGTAAACCCCAAACCGCTAACCGCAAACAGTAAACCCTAAAACGCTAACCGCAAACAGTAAACCACAAACCGCTAACCGCAAACAGTAAACCACAAACTGCTAAGCCCAAACAGTAAACCCTAAAATGCTAACCGCAAGCAGTAAACCACAAACCGCTAAACCCAAACAGTAAACCCTAAAACGCTAATCGCAAACTGTAAAGCCTAAAACGCTAAGCCCAAACAGTAAACCACAAACAGCTAAGCCCAAACCGTAAACCCTAAAACGCTAACCGCAAACAGTAAACCATAAACCGCTAAGCCCAAACAGTAAACCCTAAAACGCTAACCGCAAAAAGTAAAACCCAAACCGCTAACCCCAAACAGTAAACCACAAACCGCTAAGCCCAAACAGTAAACCATTAAACACTAACCGCAAACAGTAAACCACAAACCGCTAAGCGCAAACAGTAAACCACAAACCGCTAAACCCAAACAGTAAACCCTAAAACGCTAACTGCAAACAGTAAACCACAAACCGCTAACCCCAAACATTAAACCATGAAACGCTAACCGCAAACAGTAAACCACAAACCGCTAAGCCCAAACAGTAAACCCTAAAACGCTAACTGCAAACAGTAAACCACAAACCGTTAACCCCAAACATTAAACCCTGAAACGCTAACCGCAAACAGTAAACCACAAACCGCTAAGCCCAAACAGTAAACCCTAAAACGCTAACCACAAACTGTAAACCACAAACTGCTAACCCCAAACAGTAATCCCTGAAACGCTAACCGCAAACAGTAAACCACAAACCGCTAACCCCAAATAGTAAACCCTAAAACGCTAACCGCAAACAGTAAACCCCAAACCGCTAACCGCAAACAGTAAACCACAAACTGATAAGCCCAAACCGTAAACCCTAAAACGCTAATCGCAAACTGCAAAGCCTAAAACGCTAAGCCCAAACAGTAAACCACAAACAGCTAAGCCCAAACCGTAAACCCTAAAACGCTAACCGCAAACAGTAAACCATAAACCGCTAAGCCCAAACAGTAAACCCTAAAACGCTAACCGCAAAAAGTAAAGCCTAATACGCTAACCTCAAACAGTAAACCATAAACCGCTAAGCCCAAACAGTAAACCCTAAAACGCTAACCGCAAACAGTAAACCACAAACCGCTAAACCCAAACAGAAAACCCTAAAACGCTAATCGCAAACTGTAAAGCCTGAAACGCTAAGCCCAAACAGTAAACCACAAACAGCTAAGCCCAAACCGTAAACCCTAAAACGCTAACCGCAAACAGTAAACCATAAACCGCTAAGCCCAAACAGTAAACCCTAAAACGCTAACAGCAATTAGTAAGCCCCAAACCGCTAACCCCAAACAGTAATCCCTAAAACACTAACCGCAAACAGTAAACCACAAACCGCTAAGCGCAAACAGTAAACCACAAATCGCTAAGCCCAAACAGTAAACCCTAAAACGCTAACTGCATACAGTAAACCACAAACCGCTAACCCCAAACATTAAACCATGAAACGCTAACCGCAAACAGTAAACCACAAACCGCTAAGCGCAAACAGTAAACCACAAACCGCTAAGCCCAAACAGTAAACCCTAAAACGCTAACTGCAAACAGTAAACCACAAACCGCTAACCCCAAACATTAAACCCTGAAACGCTAACCGCAAACAGTAAACCACAAACCGCTAAGCCCAAACAGTAAACCCTAAAACGCTAACCACAAACTGTAAACCACAAACTGCTAACCCCAAACAGTAATCCCTGAAACGCTAACCGCAAACAGTAAACCCCAAACCGCTAACCGCAAACAGTAAACCACAAACCGCTAACCCCAAACATTAAACCATGAAACGCTAACCGCAAACAGTAAACCACAAACCGCTAAGCGCAAACAGTAAACCACAAACCGCTAAGCCCAAACAGTAAACCCTAAAACGCTAACTGCAAACAGTAAACCACAAACCGTTAACCCCAAACATTAAAACCTGAAACGCTAACCGCAAACAGTAAACCACAAACCGCTAAGCCCAAACAGTAAACCCTAAAACGCTAACCACAAACTGTAAACCACAAACTGCTAACCCCAAACAGTAATCCCTGAAACGCTAACCGCAAACAGTAAACCACAAACCGCTAACCCCAAACAGTAAACCCTAAAACGCTAACCGCAAACAGTAAACCCCAAACCGCTAACCGCAAACAGTAAACCACAAACTGATAAGCCCAAACCGTAAACCCTAAAACGCTAATCGCAAACTGCAAAGCCTAAAACGCTAAGCCCAAACAGTAAACCACAAACAGCTAAGCCCAAACCGTAAACCCTAAAACGCTAACCGCAAACAGTAAACCATAAACCGCTAAGCCCAAACAGTAAACCCTAAAACGCTAACCGCAAAAAGTAAAGCCTAATACGCTAACCTCAAACAGTAAACCATAAACCGCTAAGCCCAAACAGTAAACCCTAAAATGCTAACCGCAAACAGTAAACCACAAACCGCTAAACCCAAACAGAAAACCCTAAAACGCTAATCGCAAACTGTAAAGCCTGAAACGCTAAGCCCAAACAGTAAACCACAAACAGCTAAGCCCAAACCGTAAACCCTAAAACGCTAACCGCAAACAGTAAACCATAAACCGCTAAGCCCAAACAGTAAACCCTAAAACGCTAACAGCAATTAGTAAGCCCCAAACCGCTAACCCCAAACAGTAATCCCTAAAACACTAACCGCAAACAGTAAACCACAAACCGCTAAGCGCAAACAGTAAACCACAAATCGCTAAGCCCAAACAGTAAACCCTAAAACGCTAACTGCATACAGTAAACCACAAACCGCTAACCCCAAACATTAAACCATGAAACGCTAACCGCAAACAGTAAACCACAAACCGCTAAGCGCAAACAGTAAACCACAAACCGCTAAGCCCAAACAGTAAACCCTAAAACGCTAACTGCAAACAGTAAACCACAAACCGCTAACCCCAAACATTAAACCCTGAAACGCTAACCGCAAACAGTAAACCACAAACCGCTAAGCCCAAACAGTAAACCCAAAAACGCTAACCACAAACTGTAAACCACAAACTGCTAACCCCAAACAGTAATCCCTGAAACGCTAACCGCAAACAGTAAACCCCAAACCGCTAACCGCAAACAGTAAACTACAAACCGCTAAGCCCAAACTGTAAACCCTAAAACGCTAACCGCAAACAGTAAACCACAAACCGCTAAGCCCAAACAGTAAACCCTAAAACGCTAACAGCAATTAGTAAACCCCAAACCGCTAACCCCAAACAGTAATCCCTAAAACACTAACCGCAAACAGTAAACCACAAACCGCTAAGCGCAAACAGTAAACCACAAATCGCTAAGCCCAAACAGTAAACCCTAAAACGCTAACTGCATACAGTAAACCACAAACCGCTAACCCCAAACATTAAACCATGAAACGCTAATCGCAAACAGTAAACCACAAACCGCTAAGCGCAAACAGTAAACCACAAACCGCTAAGCCCAAACAGTAAACCCTAAAATGCTAACTGCAAACAGTAAAACACAAACCGCTAACCCCAAACATTAAACCCTGAAACGCTAACCGCAAACAGTAAACCACAAACCGCTAAGCCCAAACAGTAAACCCTAAAACGCTAACCACAAACTGTAAACCACAAACTGCTAACCCCAAACAGTAATCCCTGAAACGCTAACCGCAAACAGTAAACCCCAAACCGCTAACCGCAAACAGTAAACCACAAACCGCTAAGCCCAAACCGTAAACCCTAAAACGCTAACCGCAAACAGTAAACCACAAACCGCTAAGCCCAAACAGTGACCCTAAAACGCTAACCGTAAAAAGTAAACCCCAAACCGCTAACCGCAAACAGTAAACCCTAAAACGCTAACCGCAAATAGTAAACCACAAACCGCTAACCGCAAACAGTAAACCACAAACTGCTAAGCCCAAACAGTAAACCCTAAAATGCTAACCGCAAGCAGTAAACCACAAACCGCTAAACCCAAAAAGTAAACCCTAAAACGTTAATCGCAAACTGTAAAGCCTAAAACGCTAAGCCCAAACAGTAAACCACAAACAGCTAAGCCCAAACCGTAAACCCTAAAACGCTAACCGCAAACAGTAAACCATAAACCGCTAAACCCAAACAGTAAACCCTAAAACGCTAACCGCAAAAAGTAAAACCCAAACCGCTAACCCCAAACAGTAATCCCTAAAACGCTAAGCCCAAACAGTAAACCACAAACCGCTAAGCCCAAACAGTAAACCATGAAACGCTAACCGCAAACAGTAAACCACAAACCGCTAAGCGCAAACAGTAAACCACAAACCGCTAAGCCCAAACAGTAAACTCTAAAACGCTAACTGCAAACAGTAAATCACAAACCGCTAACCCCAAACATTAAACCATGAAACGCTAACCGCAAACAGTAAACCACAAACCGCTAAGCGCAAACAGTAAACCACAAACCGCTAAGCCCAAACAGTAAACCCTAAAACGCTAACCGCAAACAGCAAACCCCAAACCGCTAACCGCAAACAGTAAACCACAAACCGATAAGCCCAAACCGTAAACCCTAAAACGCTAATCGCAAACTGCAAAGCCTAAAACGCTAAGCCCAAACAGTAAACCACAAACAGCTAAGCCCAAACCGTAAACCCTAAAACGCTAACCGCAAACAGTAAACCATAAACCGCTAAGCCCAAACAGTAAACCCTAAAACGCTAACCGCAAAAAGTAAAGCCTAATACGCTAACCTCAAACAGTAAACCACAAACCGCTAACCATAAACAGTAAACCCTAAAATGCTAACAGCAAACAGTAAACCCCAAACCGCTAACCCAAAACAGTAAACCCTAAAACGCTAACCGCAAACAGTAAACCACAAACCGCTAAGCCCAAACAGTAAACCACAAACTGCTAACTGTAAATAGTAAACCCTAAAACGCTAACCGCAAACAGTAAACCACAAACCGCTAAACCCAAACAGTAAACCACAAACCGCTAACCACAAACAGTAAACCACAAACCGCTAAGCCCAAACAGTAAACCCCAAACCGCTAACCGCAAACAGTAAACCCTAAAACGCTAACCGCACACAGTAAACCACAAATCGCTAACCGCAAACAGTAAACCATAAACCGCTAAGCCCAAACAGTAAACCCTAAAACGCTAACCGCAAACAGTAAACCACAAACCGCTACCACCAAACCGCTACCACCAAACCGCTAACCCCAAACCGCAAAACCCAACTGGAAAACCACAACCCGCTAGCCCCAAACGGCTAACACCAAATGGCTAACCAGAAATCGCTAGCCGTAAACTGCTAACCCCAAACCGCTAGCCGTAAACCGCTACCCCAAACCACAAACCCCAAATCGCTAGCCCTAAACCGCAAACCCCAATCGGTAAACCCCAAACCGCTAGCCCCAAACCGCTGACCCTAAACCACTAGGCGTGAATCGCTAATCCCAAACCGCTAGCCCCAAACCGCTAGCTAAAAACCGCTAATCCCAAACAGCTAACAACAAATCGCAAACCGTAGACCTCTAACCCCAAACCTCAAGCCGCAAACCGCTGATCGCAAATCGCTAACCCAAACGGCTAACCCCAAATCGCTAACCACAAATTGCTAGTCCCAAACCGGTAGCCCCAAACCGCTAGCCGTAAATCGCTAACCCCAATTCGCTAGCCGTAAACAGCCAACCCCAAACCGTAAACCCTAAATCGCTAAATACAAACCGCTAACACCAAACCGCTTACCCCAAACCATTAGCATCAAACCGCTAGCCGTGATAGACTTTTGCAAACCAGGAATCACATCTAAGTCCACTAGGAGGTTCTTGAGCCATACTGCTTGTTCCGCTGCCTCTGATGCGGCTACATACTCAGCCTCTATGGTAGAGTCCGCCACGCATTTCTGCTTGACACTCCGCCAAACTATGGCTCCACCTCCTAGAGTAAACACATACCCTGAGGTAGACTTGCTCTTGTCCCTGTCGCCTTGGAAATCTGAATCTGTGTAACCTCAGGGTACCAGCTCAAGCGCCTGATAGACCAGAACTTGGTCCCTCGTTCTGTGCAAATACCTGAGAATGCATTTTACTGCTTCCCAATGAGCTTTCCCGGGGTTACTCTAATATCTGCTCACCATGCCAACGGCATAACAGATATCAGGCCTCGTACACAACATGGCATACATGAGACTTCCTACTGCCGAAGCATATGGAACTGTCCTCATGGTCTCTATTTCCTCAACAGTCTTAGGTGACTGCTCCTTAGATAGAAACACTCCGTGCCTGAAAGGTAGAAAACCTTTCTTGGAGTTCTGCATGTTAAAACGGGCCAGAATCGTGTCTATGTACGAAGCTTGGGAGAGCGTTAACGAACGTTTCCTACGATCTCGAATAATCTTGATCCCAAAGATATGTCCCGCTTCCCCTAAGTTCTTCATATCAAATTGCTTGGACAACCATGCCTTTACGTCTGATAACACTTTCTTGTTGTTGCCAATCAATAGAATGTCATCTACATAAAGCACAAGAAACACCACTGAGTTTCCATCACGTCTGCGATATACACATTGCTCATCCGGACACTGAGTAAATCCAAAGGACTGGATTACCTCATCAAACCGGATGTTCCAAGATCTGGATGCCTGCTTAAGTCCATAAATAGACCTCTTAAGCCTGCAAACCTTATGCTCTTGGCCTTTTTCAATGAATCCCTCTGGTTGCTGCATAAAGATGGTTTCCTCAAGACTTCCATTCAGGAAAGCTGTCTTGACATCCATCTGCCAAATCTCAAAATCCATATGAGCAGCTATGGCCAAGAGAATCCGGATCGACTTAAGCATGGCTACCGGGGAGAAGGTTTCCTCATAATCGATTCCCTCTTTCTGAGTATACCCCTTCGCCACCAGCCTAGCTTTAAAGGTTTTCACCTTCCCGTCAGGTCCTCTTTTACGTTTGTAGACCCACTTGCATCCAATGGGCTTAAACCCATCAGGCAGGTCCACAAGCTCCCAGACTTGATTGTGGTCCATTGACCCCATCTCGAATATCATTGCCTTACGCCAAGATTCTGCATCTTTATCTCGAAGTGCCTCATTGTAGTTAACTGGATCAGGTTCAGGCACACCTAGGACTAGGTCTGAAGCCTCTCCCACACCAACGAACCTGTCTGGCTGTCTCACAACCCTCCCACTACGACGAGGCACCGCCTGTGTAGGCACATCATCTGTGATCTCATGTGCAGTGCGTGGTGTATCTACTTGTGCTGGTGCATCAGGATTAGTAATTTATCGTCTAAGCTCTTCTAGTACTATCTTACTCTTGGGCTTATGGTCTAAGACATAGTCCTCTTCTAAAAATCTAGCCTTGGTACTTACCACCACCTTCTGATCTTTAGGACTATAGAATAGACCACCTTTCGTTCCCCTAGGATATCCTACAAACAGCATTAATTCTGTTCTTGCATCTAACTTAGCCGTATCTGCCTTAAGCTCATGTGCTGGGCAGCCCCAAATTCTGAGATGTCTTAGACTGGGCTTCCGCCCGTTCCACAACTCTACTGGGGTTGAAGGCACGTTTTTAGATGGTACAAGATTAAGAATATACATTGCCGTTTCCAAGGCATATCCCCAAAACGAACTTGGCAAATCACTATAGCTCATCATGGACCTAACCATTTCCATAAGAGTTCGGTTCCTCCTTTCTGCTACACCATTCTGCTGTGGCATGCCAGGTGTAGACAACTGAGACTGAATTCCTACCTCAGTGAGGTAATCTCGAAATTCATGGGACAGGTACTCCCCACCACGATCTGAACGCAGTGTCTTGATACTCTTACCATGATGCTTCTCCACATCTGCCCGAAACTCTTTGAACTTGCCAAAACATTCGAACTTGTGGCGCATTAGGTAAATGTATCCGTACCTAGAGTAATCATCCGTGAATGTCACAAACCACAAACCGCAAACCTCTGACCCCAAACCGCAAGTCACAAACCACTGATCGCAAATTGCTAACCCCAAACGGCTAACCGTAAACTGTAAACCGCAAACCGTAAACTGCTAACCCCAAACCTCTTACCCCAAAAGGCGAACCCCCAACTGCAAACCCCAAACCGCTAACCGTAAATCGCTGGCCCCAAACTGCTAATCCCAAATCGCTAATCATAAACCGCTAATCAGAAATCGCTAGCCGCAAACTGCTAACCCCAAACGGCTAACCCCAAACTGGTAACCCCAAACTGCTAGCCGCAAACCGCAAACCCCAAACGATAAACCCTAAAACGCTAGTCGCAAACTGCTAGCCCCAAACGACTAACCAAAACTGTTAGCCCCAAACCGCTGGCCCTAAACCGCTAGCCATAAACCGCTAACCCCAAACAGCTAATCCCAAATTGATTAATGCAAACTGCTAACCCTAAATGGCTTACCCCAAACGGTAAACCCCAAACCGCTAACCGTAAACTGCTAACTCTAAATAGCTTACCCCAAATGGTAGACCACGAACGGTAAACCCCAAACCACAGGCCCCAAATCGCTAGCCCCAAACCGCTAACCACAAACCGCTAACCCAAAACCGCTAGCCCCAAACCGCTAGCCGTAAACTACTAACCCCAAACCGCTAGCCGTAAACTACTAACCCCAAATCGCTAGCCCCAAACCGCTAGCACTAAACCGCTAGCCCCAAATTGCAAGACGTAAACTACTAACCCCAAACCGCTAGCCCCAAACCGCTAGCCGTAAACTAATAACCCCAAACCGCTAGCAGTAAACTACTAACCCCAAACCAGTACCCCAAACCACAAACCACAAATCGCTAACCGCAAACCGCTAACCCTAAATCGCTTACCCCAAACGGCAAACCCCAAATCGCTAACTGCTAGCACTGAATAGCTAGCCACAAACCGCTAGCCGCAAATCGCTAAACCCAAACTGATAACCCTAAACCGCAAACCCCAAATGGCAAACTGTAAACCGCTAGCCCCAAACCGCTAGCCCTAAACCGCTAGCCCTAAACCGCTAGCTCTCAACCGCTAGCCATAAACCGCTAAACCCCAAACCGCTAGCCGCAAACCGCTAACCCCAAACCGCTGGCCCTAAAGCGCTGGCCATAAACCGCTAAACCACAAACTGCTAACCCCAAATCGCTAGCCCCAAACCGCTAGTCGTAAAATGCTAACCCAAAACAGCTAACCCCAAACCACAAACCGCAAACCTCTAACCCCAAACCGCAAGTCGCAAACCACTGATCGCAAACCGCTAACCCCAAACGGCTAACCGTAAACTGTAAACCCCAAATCGCTAATCGCAAACCGCTAACCCCAAACCTCTTACCCCAAAAGGCGAACCCCAAACTGCAAACCCCTAACCGCTAACCGCAAGTGGCTAGCCCCAAACTGCTAATCCCAAATCGCTAATCGTAAACCGCTAATCGTAAACCGCTAGCTGCAAACTGCTAACCCCAAACAGCTAACCCCAAACTGGTAACCCCAAACTGCTAGCCGCAAACCGCAAACTCCAAACGGTAAACCCTAAAATGCTAGCCGCAAACCTCTAGCCCCAAACGACTAACCAAAACTGTTAGCCCCAAACCGCTGGCCCTAAACCGCTAGCCATAAACCGCTAACCCCAAACAGCTAATCCCAAATTGATTAATGCAAACCGCTAACCCTAAATGGCTTACCCCAAAGGGTAAACCCCAAACCGCTAACCCTAAATGGCTTACCCCAAAGGGTAAACCCCAAACCGCTAACCGTAAACTGCTAACTCTAAATCGCTTACCCCAAATGGTAGACCACGAACGGCAAACCCCAAACCACTGGCCCCAAATCGCTAGCCCCAAACCGCTAACCACAAACCGCTAACCCAAAACCGCTAGCCCCAAACCGCTAGCCATAAACTACTAACCCCAAATCGCTAGCCGTAAACTAAAAGCCCCAAATCGCTAGCCCCAAACCGATAGCACTAAACCGCTAGCCCCAAATTGCAAGACGTAAACTACTAACCCCAAACCGCTAGCCCCAAACCGCTAGCCGTAAACTACTAACCCCAAACCGCTAGCAGTAAACTACTAACCCCAAACCAGTACCCCAAACCACAAACCACAAATCGCTAACTGTAAACCGCTAACCCTAAATCACTTACCCCAAACGGCAAACCCCAAATCGTTAACTGCTAGCACTGAATAGCTAGCCACAAACCGCTAGTCGCAAATCGCTAACCCCAAACTGCAAACCCTAAACCGCAAACCCCAAACGGCAAACTGCAAACCGCTAGCCCCAAACCGCTAGCCCTAAACCGCTAGCCCTCAACCGCTAGCCATAAACCGCTAAACCCCAAACTGCTAGCCCCAAACCGCAAGCCGTAAATCGCTAACCCCAAACAGCTAATCCCAAATTGCTTAATGCAAACCGCTAACCCTAAATGGCTTACCCCAAACGGAAAACCCCAAACCGCTAACCGTAAACTGCTAACCCTAAATCGCTTACCCCAAACGGTAGACCACGAACGGTAAACCCCAAACCACTAGCCCCAAATCGCTAGCCCCAAACCGCTAACCACAAACCGCTAACCCAAAACCGCTAGTCGCAAACAGCAAACCCCAAACTGCTAACACAAAATCGCTAGCCCTAAACCGCTAGTCGTAAAACGCAAACCCAAAATAGCTAACCCCAAACCACAAACCGCAAACCTCTAACCCCAAATCGCAAGCTACAAACCACTGATCGTAAATCGTTAACCCCAAACGGCTAAACGTGTAAGGATTTTGGTAGGATCTGGGTTTGCACTTGCTCGATTTACCACGCAACAAAAATTTCTATTAAAGCGGAATCTTAGAAAAGTACCTTTGAAGCGTGCACCTGGTGATTCTCTTGTATGCCTCAAGACTATGACTTCACGTTGTGTAGGCAACGAACTAGAAGTCAATTGATCAGCTACTCACCACAATCCACCTGCTAGAAAACTCTAGCCCCGCAGCACCTGGCACGTACTATAAATGCACCGCCAGCAGAGAGAGAAAGCTACGCGCAGCTGGTATAGACCAAGGCCAAAATTTTAGCCACTAGAAACCCAAAAACCAGCTGCACACTTTCTTGAAAATTCGACTTGGAGAGAGAAACGTTTTCTCTCTCTAGAATTTTCTCTCTCTAGAAATCCTGTGGATTAATTGTGTTATTGTTTTTAATCTGAATGACTGATCCCTTGTCTATTTATAGAGTTACAAGAGAGACTCCAAGTTGGTTTAGGATTGGTCTTCCTACTGAGTTTCTGTTTTCCTTCAATCCTGTTCCTGGACTGATACAGATTCTGTTTCCTTCTATCCTGTTCCTGGACTGATACACTCCCAACTGTCATAGGGATTCACTTATCCCAATCCAGTTCCTGGGATCAATCACTCCCAACTGACACAGGGATTCACTTATCCCAAACCAGTTCCTAGGATGATTCACAACCAACTGACACAAGGATTAATTAATTTCTAAATTAATTAAATCTACCTTTGTCAACAACCCAGTACATAATTAATCGTACCTCTAACGGATTAATTATGGCACTACCAACCTACACCATAATTGCTTCCGGAACAACTTAATTAAATTATATTCATAATCTCCCCACATCAAAGATATAGTGCTCGTTAATTCATTAATTTACTGATAAATTAATTCATCAACTTCTTTTATTCCGAGACTAGTACCACTCGACCTTTTTACTATACCGGACATAAGTCCACCGGCCGGGTTTAGTATAATAAACATTTCGAGTTCATCTCGGGAGCACCATCACCCCGGACGCACCGGTACATGGTTTCCTTTCGACAAGCAGCAGCACACCAAGTAACTAAACACGCGCACCCAACCCACCGAGACTATTGGCCACATTTGACCTCACCCATTGGCAGATCAAAGTACACTATGTCTAATCCTCATGCCCACTCGAGTCTAGGGATTTAGAGATAGAATATAAGGATCGATTTGTCTATTAAATCAGTACAAGACAAATCATTCCTAAGAGTCAAGTTCAATATGCCCCGGCCATATCTATATGATTCAATTAGTTTAGACAAACCAATTATCTGAATCATATAATAACCTAGACCGACAGTTTGTCCAAAGCTGTCTCAGTTACGAACCTCATTTATATATTATGTCTTTTAACCAATGATGAGATCTACTGTGTCGCACCAGACACCTCATCATCTACTTACATAATATAAATTGACGATTAATGCACAACAAGATATGACTGAAACACGAATCAATATATTAAACTGGGAAACTGTACAATACAAGCATAGCTTATGTATTCTACTCCAACAATCTCCCACTAATACTTAAGCTGTGCTTTAAGTATACAACTACATACAATCCTACCCAATCTGCTGCTATATATCTAGAAAAACTGTCAAGGCTCTCCTAAGCATCTGATCCCCATGCCCTTCACGTGAGCATCAAAGACTTTTAAAGTCAATGTTTTCGTGAATGGATCTGCAAGGTTATCCTCTGATGCTATCTTAGCCACGACCACATCTACCCTCTTTACGATGTCTCGTATCAGGTGGTACTTGTGCTGTATATGTTTACTCGCCTTGTGGGCTCGTGGTTCCTTCGAGTTTGCTACTGCACCGTTGTCATCACAATTAACCGTGATAGACTTTTGCAAACCAGGAATCACATCTAAGTCCACTAGGAGGTTCTTGAGCCATACTGCTTGTTCCGCTGCCTCTGATGCGGCTACATACTCAGCCTCTATGGTAGAGTCCGCCACGCATTTCTGCTTGACACTCCGCCAAACTATGGCTCCACCTCCTAGAGTAAACACATACCCTGAGGTAGACTTGCTCTTGTCCCTGTCGCCTTGGAAATCTGAATCTGTGTAACCTCAGGGTACCAGCTCAAGCGCCTGATAGACCAGAACTTGGTCCCTCGTTCTGTGCAAATACCTGAGAATGCATTTTACTGCTTCCCAATGAGCTTTCCCGGGGTTACTCTAATATCTGCTCACCATGCCAACGGCATAACAGATATCAGGCCTCGTACACAACATGGCATACATGAGACTTCCTACTGCCGAAGCATATGGAACTGTCCTCATGGTCTCTATTTCCTCAACAGTCTTAGGTGACTGCTCCTTAGATAGAAACACTCCGTGCCTGAAAGGTAGAAAACCTTTCTTGGAGTTCTGCATGTTAAAACGGGCCAGAATCGTGTCTATGTACGAAGCTTGGGAGAGCGTTAACGAACGTTTCCTACGATCTCGAATAATCTTGATCCCAAAGATATGTCCCGCTTCCCCTAAGTTCTTCATATCAAATTGCTTGGACAACCATGCCTTTACGTCTGATAACACTTTCTTGTTGTTGCCAATCAATAGAATGTCATCTACATAAAGCACAAGAAACACCACTGAGTTTCCATCACGTCTGCGATATACACATTGCTCATCCGGACACTGAGTAAATCCAAAGGACTGGATTACCTCATCAAACCGGATGTTCCAAGATCTGGATGCCTGCTTGAGTCCATAAATAGACCTCTTAAGCCTGCAAACCTTATGCTCTTGGCCTTTTTCAATGAATCCCTCTGGTTGCTGCATAAAGATGGTTTCCTCAAGACTTCCATTCAGGAAAGCTGTCTTGACATCCATCTGCCAAATCTCAAAATCCATATGAGCAGCTATGGCCAAGAGAATCCGGATCGACTTAAGCATGGCTACCGGGGAGAAGGTTTCCTCATAATCGATTCCCTCTTTCTGAGTATACCCCTTCGCCACCAGCCTAGCTTTAAAGGTTTTCACCTTCCCGTCAGGTCCTCTTTTACGTTTGTAGACCCACTTGCATCCAATGGGCTTAAACCCATCAGGCAGGTCCACAAGCTCCCAGACTTGATTGTGGTCCATTGACCCCATCTCGAATATCATTGCCTTACGCCAAGATTCTGCATCTTTATCTCGAAGTGCCTCATTGTAGTTAACTGGATCAGGTTCAGGCACACCTAGGACTAGGTCTGAAGCCTCTCCCACACCAACGAACCTGTCTGGCTGTCTCACAACCCTCCCACTACGACGAGGCACCGCCTGTGTAGGCACATCATCTGTGATCTCATGTGCAGTGCGTGGTGTATCTACTTGTGCTGGTGCATCAGGATTAGTAATTTATCGTCTAAGCTCTTCTAGTACTATCTTACTCTTGGGCTTATGGTCTAAGACATAGTCCTCTTCTAAAAATCTAGCCTTGGTACTTACCACCACCTTCTGATCTTTAGGACTATAGAATAGACCACCTTTCGTTCCCCTAGGATATCCTACAAACAGCATTAATTCTGTTCTTGCATCTAACTTAGCCGTATCTGCCTTAAGCTCATGTGCTGGGCAGCCCCAAATTCTGAGATGTCTTAGACTGGGCTTCCGCCCGTTCCACAACTCTACTGGGGTTGAAGGCACGTTTTTAGATGGTACAAGATTAAGAATATACATTGCCGTTTCCAAGGCATATCCCCAAAACGAACTTGGCAAATCACTATAGCTCATCATGGACCTAACCATTTCCATAAGAGTTCGGTTCCTCCTTTCTGCTACACCATTCTGCTGTGGCATGCCAGGTGTAGACAACTGAGACTGAATTCCTACCTCAGTGAGGTAATCTCGAAATTCATGGGACAGGTACTCCCCACCACGATCTGAACGCAGTGTCTTGATACTCTTACCATGATGCTTCTCCACATCTGCCCGAAACTCTTTGAACTTGCCAAAACATTCGAACTTGTGGCGCATTAGGTAAATGTATCCGTACCTAGAGTAATCATCCGTGAATGTCACAAACCACAAACCGCAAACCTCTGACCCCAAACCGCAAGTCACAAACCACTGATCGCAAATTGCTAACCCCAAACGGCTAACCGTAAACTGTAAACCGCAAACCGTAAACTGCTAACCCCAAACCTCTTACCCCAAAAGGCGAACCCCCAACTGCAAACCCCAAACCGCTAACCGTAAATCGCTGGCCCCAAACTGCTAATCCCAAATCGCTAATCATAAACCGCTAATCAGAAATCGCTAGCCGCAAACTGCTAACCCCAAACGGCTAACCCCAAACTGGTAACCCCAAACTGCTAGCCGCAAACCGCAAACCCCAAACGATAAACCCTAAAACGCTAGTCGCAAACTGCTAGCCCCAAACGACTAACCAAAACTGTTAGCCCCAAACCGCTGGCCCTAAACCGCTAGCCATAAACCGCTAACCCCAAACAGCTAATCCCAAATTGATTAATGCAAACTGCTAACCCTAAATGGCTTACCCCAAACGGTAAACCCCAAACCGCTAACCGTAAACTGCTAACTCTAAATAGCTTACCCCAAATGGTAGACCACGAACGGTAAACCCCAAACCACAGGCCCCAAATCGCTAGCCCCAAACCGCTAACCACAAACCGCTAACCCAAAACCGCTAGCCCCAAACCGCTAGCCGTAAACTACTAACCCCAAACCGCTAGCCGTAAACTACTAACCCCAAATCGCTAGCCCCAAACCGCTAGCACTAAACCGCTAGCCCCAAATTGCAAGACGTAAACTACTAACCCCAAACCGCTAGCCCCAAACCGCTAGCCGTAAACTAATAACCCCAAACCGCTAGCAGTAAACTACTAACCCCAAACCAGTACCCCAAACCACAAACCACAAATCGCTAACCGCAAACCGCTAACCCTAAATCGCTTACCCCAAACGGCAAACCCCAAATCGCTAACTGCTAGCACTGAATAGCTAGCCACAAACCGCTAGCCGCAAATCGCTAAACCCAAACTGATAACCCTAAACCGCAAACCCCAAATGGCAAACTGTAAACCGCTAGCCCCAAACCGCTAGCCCTAAACCGCTAGCCCTAAACCGCTAGCTCTCAACCGCTAGCCATAAACCGCTAAACCCCAAACCGCTAGCCGCAAACCGCTAACCCCAAACCGCTGGCCCTAAAGCGCTGGCCATAAACCGCTAAACCACAAACTGCTAACCCCAAATCGCTAGCCCCAAACCGCTAGTCGTAAAATGCTAACCCAAAACAGCTAACCCCAAACCACAAACCGCAAACCTCTAACCCCAAACCGCAAGTCGCAAACCACTGATCGCAAACCGCTAACCCCAAACGGCTAACCGTAAACTGTAAACCCCAAATCGCTAATCGCAAACCGCTAACCCCAAACCTCTTACCCCAAAAGGCGAACCCCAAACTGCAAACCCCTAACCGCTAACCGCAAGTGGCTAGCCCCAAACTGCTAATCCCAAATCGCTAATCGTAAACCGCTAATCGTAAACCGCTAGCTGCAAACTGCTAACCCCAAACAGCTAACCCCAAACTGGTAACCCCAAACTGCTAGCCGCAAACCGCAAACTCCAAACGGTAAACCCTAAAATGCTAGCCGCAAACCTCTAGCCCCAAACGACTAACCAAAACTGTTAGCCCCAAACCGCTGGCCCTAAACCGCTAGCCATAAACCGCTAACCCCAAACAGCTAATCCCAAATTGATTAATGCAAACCGCTAACCCTAAATGGCTTACCCCAAAGGGTAAACCCCAAACCGCTAACCCTAAATGGCTTACCCCAAAGGGTAAACCCCAAACCGCTAACCGTAAACTGCTAACTCTAAATCGCTTACCCCAAATGGTAGACCACGAACGGCAAACCCCAAACCACTGGCCCCAAATCGCTAGCCCCAAACCGCTAAC
Organism: Knoxia roxburghii; assembly: GCA_030378225.1. Lineage (NCBI taxonomy): Eukaryota > Viridiplantae > Streptophyta > Magnoliopsida > Gentianales > Rubiaceae > Knoxia > Knoxia roxburghii. The sequence continues at coordinate 44,115,952 of CM059420.1, read as the reverse complement.
CACAAACCGCTAACCCAAAACCGCTAGCCCCAAACCGCTAGCCATAAACTACTAACCCCAAATCGCTAGCCGTAAACTAAAAGCCCCAAATCGCTAGCCCCAAACCGATAGCACTAAACCGCTAGCCCCAAATTGCAAGACGTAAACTACTAACCCCAAACCGCTAGCCCCAAACCGCTAGCCGTAAACTACTAACCCCAAACCGCTAGCAGTAAACTACTAACCCCAAACCAGTACCCCAAACCACAAACCACAAATCGCTAACCGTAAACCGCTAACCCTAAATCACTTACCCCAAACGGCAAACCCCAAATCGTTAACTGCTAGCACTGAATAGCTAGCCACAAACCGCTAGTCGCAAATCGCTAACCCCAAACTGCAAACCCTAAACCGCAAACCCCAAACGGCAAACTGCAAACCGCTAGCCCCAAACCGCTAGCCCTAAACCGCTAGCCCTCAACCGCTAGCCATAAACCGCTAAACCCCAAACTGCTAGCCCCAAACCGCAAGCCGTAAATCGCTAACCCCAAACAGCTAATCCCAAATTGCTTAATGCAAACCGCTAACCCTAAATGGCTTACCCCAAACGGAAAACCCCAAACCGCTAACCGTAAACTGCTAACCCTAAATCGCTTACCCCAAACGGTAGACCACGAACGGTAAACCCCAAACCACTAGCCCCAAATCGCTAGCCCCAAACCGCTAACCACAAACCGCTAACCCAAAACCGCTAGTCGCAAACAGCAAACCCCAAACTGCTAACACAAAATCGCTAGCCCTAAACCGCTAGTCGTAAAACGCAAACCCAAAATAGCTAACCCCAAACCACAAACCGCAAACCTCTAACCCCAAATCGCAAGCTACAAACCACTGATCGTAAATCGTTAACCCCAAACGGCTAAACGTGTAAGGATTTTGGTAGGATCTGGGTTTGCACTTGCTCGATTTACCACGCAACAAAAATTTCTATTAAAGCGGAATCTTAGAAAAGTACCTTTGAAGCGTGCACCTGGTGATTCTCTTGTATGCCTCAAGACTATGACTTCACGTTGTGTAGGCAACGAACTAGAAGTCAATTGATCAGCTACTCACCACAATCCACCTGCTAGAAAACTCTAGCCCCGCAGCACCTGGCACGTACTATAAATGCACCGCCAGCAGAGAGAGAAAGCTACGCGCAGCTGGTATAGACCAAGGCCAAAATTTTAGCCACTAGAAACCCAAAAACCAGCTGCACACTTTCTTGAAAATTCGACTTGGAGAGAGAAACGTTTTCTCTCTCTAGAATTTTCTCTCTCTAGAAATCCTGTGGATTAATTGTGTTATTGTTTTTAATCTGAATGACTGATCCCTTGTCTATTTATAGAGTTACAAGAGAGACTCCAAGTTGGTTTAGGATTGGTCTTCCTACTGAGTTTCTGTTTTCCTTCAATCCTGTTCCTGGACTGATACAGATTCTGTTTCCTTCTATCCTGTTCCTGGACTGATACACTCCCAACTGTCATAGGGATTCACTTATCCCAATCCAGTTCCTGGGATCAATCACTCCCAACTGACACAGGGATTCACTTATCCCAAACCAGTTCCTAGGATGATTCACAACCAACTGACACAAGGATTAATTAATTTCTAAATTAATTAAATCTACCTTTGTCAACAACCCAGTACATAATTAATCGTACCTCTAACGGATTAATTATGGCACTACCAACCTACACCATAATTGCTTCCGGAACAACTTAATTAAATTATATTCATAATCTCCCCACATCAAAGATATAGTGCTCGTTAATTCATTAATTTACTGATAAATTAATTCATCAACTTCTTTTATTCCGAGACTAGTACCACTCGACCTTTTTACTATACCGGACATAAGTCCACCGGCCGGGTTTAGTATAATAAACATTTCGAGTTCATCTCGGGAGCACCATCACCCCGGACGCACCGGTACATGGTTTCCTTTCGACAAGCAGCAGCACACCAAGTAACTAAACACGCGCACCCAACCCACCGAGACTATTGGCCACATTTGACCTCACCCATTGGCAGATCAAAGTACACTATGTCTAATCCTCATGCCCACTCGAGTCTAGGGATTTAGAGATAGAATATAAGGATCGATTTGTCTATTAAATCAGTACAAGACAAATCATTCCTAAGAGTCAAGTTCAATATGCCCCGGCCATATCTATATGATTCAATTAGTTTAGACAAACCAATTATCTGAATCATATAATAACCTAGACCGACAGTTTGTCCAAAGCTGTCTCAGTTACGAACCTCATTTATATATTATGTCTTTTAACCAATGATGAGATCTACTGTGTCGCACCAGACACCTCATCATCTACTTACATAATATAAATTGACGATTAATGCACAACAAGATATGACTGAAACACGAATCAATATATTAAACTGGGAAACTGTACAATACAAGCATAGCTTATGTATTCTACTCCAACAATCTCCCACTAATACTTAAGCTGTGCTTTAAGTATACAACTACATACAATCCTACCCAATCTGCTGCTATATATCTAGAAAAACTGTCAAGGCTCTCCTAAGCATCTGATCCCCATGCCCTTCACGTGAGCATCAAAGACTTTTAAAGTCAATGTTTTCGTGAATGGATCTGCAAGGTTATCCTCTGATGCTATCTTAGCCACGACCACATCTACCCTCTTTACGATGTCTCGTATCAGGTGGTACTTGTGCTGTATATGTTTACTCGCCTTGTGGGCTCGTGGTTCCTTCGAGTTTGCTACTGCACCGTTGTCATCACAATTAACCGTGATAGACTTTTGCAAACCAGGAATCACATCTAAGTCCACTAGGAGGTTCTTGAGCCATACTGCTTGTTCCGCTGCCTCTGATGCGGCTACATACTCAGCCTCTATGGTAGAGTCCGCCACGCATTTCTGCTTGACACTCCGCCAAACTATGGCTCCACCTCCTAGAGTAAACACATACCCTGAGGTAGACTTGCTCTTGTCCCTGTCGCCTTGGAAATCTGAATCTGTGTAACCTCAGGGTACCAGCTCAAGCGCCTGATAGACCAGAACTTGGTCCCTCGTTCTGTGCAAATACCTGAGAATGCATTTTACTGCTTCCCAATGAGCTTTCCCGGGGTTACTCTAATATCTGCTCACCATGCCAACGGCATAACAGATATCAGGCCTCGTACACAACATGGCATACATGAGACTTCCTACTGCCGAAGCATATGGAACTGTCCTCATGGTCTCTATTTCCTCAACAGTCTTAGGTGACTGCTCCTTAGATAGAAACACTCCGTGCCTGAAAGGTAGAAAACCTTTCTTGGAGTTCTGCATGTTAAAACGGGCCAGAATCGTGTCTATGTACGAAGCTTGGGAGAGCGTTAACGAACGTTTCCTACGATCTCGAATAATCTTGATCCCAAAGATATGTCCCGCTTCCCCTAAGTTCTTCATATCAAATTGCTTGGACAACCATGCCTTTACGTCTGATAACACTTTCTTGTTGTTGCCAATCAATAGAATGTCATCTACATAAAGCACAAGAAACACCACTGAGTTTCCATCACGTCTGCGATATACACATTGCTCATCCGGACACTGAGTAAATCCAAAGGACTGGATTACCTCATCAAACCGGATGTTCCAAGATCTGGATGCCTGCTTGAGTCCATAAATAGACCTCTTAAGCCTGCAAACCTTATGCTCTTGGCCTTTTTCAATGAATCCCTCTGGTTGCTGCATAAAGATGGTTTCCTCAAGACTTCCATTCAGGAAAGCTGTCTTGACATCCATCTGCCAAATCTCAAAATCCATATGAGCAGCTATGGCCAAGAGAATCCGGATCGACTTAAGCATGGCTACCGGGGAGAAGGTTTCCTCATAATCGATTCCCTCTTTCTGAGTATACCCCTTCGCCACCAGCCTAGCTTTAAAGGTTTTCACCTTCCCGTCAGGTCCTCTTTTACGTTTGTAGACCCACTTGCATCCAATGGGCTTAAACCCATCAGGCAGGTCCACAAGCTCCCAGACTTGATTGTGGTCCATTGACCCCATCTCGAATATCATTGCCTTACGCCAAGATTCTGCATCTTTATCTCGAAGTGCCTCATTGTAGTTAACTGGATCAGGTTCAGGCACACCTAGGACTAGGTCTGAAGCCTCTCCCACACCAACGAACCTGTCTGGCTGTCTCACAACCCTCCCACTACGACGAGGCACCGCCTGTGTAGGCACATCATCTGTGATCTCATGTGCAGTGCGTGGTGTATCTACTTGTGCTGGTGCATCAGGATTAGTAATTTATCGTCTAAGCTCTTCTAGTACTATCTTACTCTTGGGCTTATGGTCTAAGACATAGTCCTCTTCTAAAAATCTAGCCTTGGTACTTACCACCACCTTCTGATCTTTAGGACTATAGAATAGACCACCTTTCGTTCCCCTAGGATATCCTACAAACAGCATTAATTCTGTTCTTGCATCTAACTTAGCCGTATCTGCCTTAAGCTCATGTGCTGGGCAGCCCCAAATTCTGAGATGTCTTAGACTGGGCTTCCGCCCGTTCCACAACTCTACTGGGGTTGAAGGCACGTTTTTAGATGGTACAAGATTAAGAATATACATTGCCGTTTCCAAGGCATATCCCCAAAACGAACTTGGCAAATCACTATAGCTCATCATGGACCTAACCATTTCCATAAGAGTTCGGTTCCTCCTTTCTGCTACACCATTCTGCTGTGGCATGCCAGGTGTAGACAACTGAGACTGAATTCCTACCTCAGTGAGGTAATCTCGAAATTCATGGGACAGGTACTCCCCACCACGATCTGAACGCAGTGTCTTGATACTCTTACCATGATGCTTCTCCACATCTGCCCGAAACTCTTTGAACTTGCCAAAACATTCGAACTTGTGGCGCATTAGGTAAATGTATCCGTACCTAGAGTAATCATCCGTGAATGTCACAAACCACAAACCGCAAACCTCTGACCCCAAACCGCAAGTCACAAACCACTGATCGCAAATTGCTAACCCCAAACGGCTAACCGTAAACTGTAAACCGCAAACCGTAAACTGCTAACCCCAAACCTCTTACCCCAAAAGGCGAACCCCCAACTGCAAACCCCAAACCGCTAACCGTAAATCGCTGGCCCCAAACTGCTAATCCCAAATCGCTAATCATAAACCGCTAATCAGAAATCGCTAGCCGCAAACTGCTAACCCCAAACGGCTAACCCCAAACTGGTAACCCCAAACTGCTAGCCGCAAACCGCAAACCCCAAACGATAAACCCTAAAACGCTAGTCGCAAACTGCTAGCCCCAAACGACTAACCAAAACTGTTAGCCCCAAACCGCTGGCCCTAAACCGCTAGCCATAAACCGCTAACCCCAAACAGCTAATCCCAAATTGATTAATGCAAACTGCTAACCCTAAATGGCTTACCCCAAACGGTAAACCCCAAACCGCTAACCGTAAACTGCTAACTCTAAATAGCTTACCCCAAATGGTAGACCACGAACGGTAAACCCCAAACCACAGGCCCCAAATCGCTAGCCCCAAACCGCTAACCACAAACCGCTAACCCAAAACCGCTAGCCCCAAACCGCTAGCCGTAAACTACTAACCCCAAACCGCTAGCCGTAAACTACTAACCCCAAATCGCTAGCCCCAAACCGCTAGCACTAAACCGCTAGCCCCAAATTGCAAGACGTAAACTACTAACCCCAAACCGCTAGCCCCAAATCGCTAGCCGTAAACTAATAACCCCAAACCGCTAGCAGTAAACTACTAACCCCAAACCAGTACCCCAAACCACAAACCACAAATCGCTAACCGCAAACCGCTAACCCTAAATCGCTTACCCCAAACGGCAAACCCCAAATCGCTAACTGCTAGCACTGAATAGCTAGCCACAAACCGCTAGCCGCAAATCGCTAAACCCAAACTGATAACCCTAAACCGCAAACCCCAAATGGCAAACTGTAAACCGCTAGCCCCAAACCGCTAGCCCTAAACCGCTAGCCCTAAACCGCTAGCTCTCAACCGCTAGCCATAAACCGCTAAACCCCAAACCGCTAGCCGCAAACCGCTAACCCCAAACCGCTGGCCCTAAAGCGCTGGCCATAAACCGCTAAACCACAAACTGCTAACCCCAAATCGCTAGCCCCAAACCGCTAGTCGTAAAATGCTAACCCAAAACAGCTAACCCCAAACCACAAACCGCAAACCTCTAACCCCAAACCGCAAGTCGCAAACCACTGATCGCAAACCGCTAACCCCAAACGGCTAACCGTAAACTGTAAACCCCAAATCGCAAACCGCTAACCCCAAACCTCTTACCCCAAAAGGCGAACCCCAAACTGCAAACCCCTAACCGCTAACCGCAAGTGGCTAGCCCCAAACTGCTAATCCCAAATCGCTAATCGTAAACCGCTAATCGTAAACCGCTAGCTGCAAACTGCTAACCCCAAACAGCTAACCCCAAACTGGTAACCCCAAACTGCTAGCCGCAAACCGCAAACTCCAAACGGTAAACCCTAAAATGCTAGCCGCAAACCTCTAGCCCCAAACGACTAACCAAAACTGTTAGCCCCAAACCGCTGGCCCTAAACCGCTAGCCATAAACCGCTAACCCCAAACAGCTAATCCCAAATTGATTAATGCAAACCGCTAACCCTAAATGGCTTACCCCAAAGGGTAAACCCCAAACCGCTAACCCTAAATGGCTTACCCCAAAGGGTAAACCCCAAACCGCTAACCGTAAACTGCTAACTCTAAATCGCTTACCCCAAATGGTAGACCACGAACGGCAAACCCCAAACCACTGGCCCCAAATCGCTAGCCCCAAACCGCTAACCACAAACCGCTAACCCAAAACCGCTAGCCCCAAACCGCTAGCCATAAACTACTAACCCCAAATCGCTAGCCGTAAACTAAAAGCCCCAAATCGCTAGCCCCAAACCGATAGCACTAAACCGCTAGCCCCAAATTGCAAGACGTAAACTACTAACCCCAAACCGCTAGCCCCAAACCGCTAGCCGTAAACTACTAACCCCAAACCGCTAGCAGTAAACTACTAACCCCAAACCAGTACCCCAAACCACAAACCACAAATCGCTAACCGTAAACCACTAACCCTAAATCACTTACCCCAAACGGCAAACCCCAAATCGTTAACTGCTAGCACTGAATAGCTAGCCACAAACCGCTAGTCGCAAATCGCTAACCCCAAACTGCAAACCCTAAACCGCAAACCCCAAACGGCAAACTGCAAACCGCTAGCCCCAAACCGCTAGCCCTAAACCGCTAGCCCTCAACCGCTAGCCATAAACCGCTAAACCCCAAACTGCTAGCCCCAAACCGCAAGCCGTAAATCGCTAACCCCAAACAGCTAATCCCAAATTGCTTAATGCAAACCGCTAACCCTAAATGGCTTACCCCAAACGGAAAACCCCAAACCGCTAACCGTAAACTGCTAACCCTAAATCGCTTACCCCAAACGGTAGACCACGAACGGTAAACCCCAAACCACTAGCCCCAAATCGCTAGCCCCAAACCGCTAACCACAAACCGCTAACCCAAAACCGCTAGTCGCAAACAGCAAACCCCAAACTGCTAACACAAAATCGCTAGCCCTAAACCGCTAGTCGTAAAACGCAAACCCAAAACAGCTAACCCCAAACCACAAACCGCAAACCTCTAACCCCAAATCGCAAGCTACAAACCACTGATCGTAAATCGTTAACCCCAAACGGCTAAACGTGTAAGGATTTTGGTAGGATCTGGGTTTGCACTTGCTCGATTTACCACGCAACAAAAATTTCTATTAAAGCGGAATCTTAGAAAAGTACCTTTGAAGCGTGCACCTGGTGATTCTCTTGTATGCCTCAAGACTATGACTTCACGTTGTGTAGGCAACGAACTAGAAGTTAATTGATCAGCTACTCACCACAATCCACCTGCTAGAAAACTCTAGCCCCGCAGCACCTGGCACGTACTATAAATGCACCGCCAGCAGAGAGAGAAAGCTACGCGCAGCTGGTATAGACCAAGGCCAAAATTTTAGCCACTAGAAACCCAAAAACCAGCTGCACACTTTCTTGAAAATTCGACTTGGAGAGAGAAACGTTTTCTCTCTCTAGAATTTTCTCTCTCTAGAAATCCTGTGGATTAATTGTGTTATTGTTTTTAATCTGAATGACTGATCCCTTGTCTATTTATAGAGTTACAAGAGAGACTCCAAGTTGGTTTAGGATTGGTCTTCCTACTGAGTTTCTGTTTTCCTTCAATCCTGTTCCTGGACTGATACAGATTCTGTTTCCTTCTATCCTGTTCCTGGACTGATACACTCCCAACTGTCATAGGGATTCACTTATCCCAATCCAGTTCCTGGGATCAATCACTCCCAACTGACACAGGGATTCACTTATCCCAAACCAGTTCCTAGGATGATTCACAACCAACTGACACAAGGATTAATTAATTTCTAAATTAATTAAATCTACCTTTGTCAACAACCCAGTACATAATTAATCGTACCTCTAACGGATTAATTATGGCACTACCAACCTACACCATAATTGCTTCCGGAACAACTTAATTAAATTATATTCATAATCTCCCCACATCAAAGATATAGTGCTCGTTAATTCATTAATTTACTGATAAATTAATTCATCAACTTCTTTTATTCCGAGACTAGTACCACTCGACCTTTTTACTATACCGGACATAAGTCCACCGGCCGGGTTTAGTATAATAAACATTTCGAGTTCATCTCGGGAGCACCATCACCCCGGACGCACCGGTACATGGTTTCCTTTCGACAAGCAGCAGCACACCAAGTAACTAAACACGCGCACCCAACCCACCGAGACTATTGGCCACATTTGACCTCACCCATTGGCAGATCAAAGTACACTATGTCTAATCCTCATGCCCACTCGAGTCTAGGGATTTAGAGATAGAATATAAGGATCGATTTGTCTATTAAATCAGTACAAGACAAATCATTCCTAAGAGTCAAGTTCAATATGCCCCGGCCATATCTATATGATTCAATTAGTTTAGACAAACCAATTATCTGAATCATATAATAACCTAGACCGACAGTTTGTCCAAAGCTGTCTCAGTTACGAACCTCATTTATATATTATGTCTTTTAACCAATGATGAGATCTACTGTGTCGCACCAGACACCTCATCATCTACTTACATAATATAAATTGACGATTAATGCACAACAAGATATGACTGAAACACGAATCAATATATTAAACTGGGAAACTGTACAATACAAGCATAGCTTATGTATTCTACTCCAACAATCTCCCACTAATACTTAAGCTGTGCTTTAAGTATACAACTACATACAATCCTACCCAATCTGCTGCTATATATCTAGAAAAACTGTCAAGGCTCTCCTAAGCATCTGATCCCCATGCCCTTCACGTGAGCATCAAAGACTTTTAAAGTCAATGTTTTCGTGAATGGATCTGCAAGGTTATCCTCTGATGCTATCTTAGCCACGACCACATCTACCCTCTTTACGATGTCTCGTATCAGGTGGTACTTGTGCTGTATATGTTTACTCGCCTTGTGGGCTCGTGGTTCCTTCGAGTTTGCTACTGCACCGTTGTCATCACAATTAACCGTGATAGACTTTTGCAAACCAGGAATCACATCTAAGTCCACTAGGAGGTTCTTGAGCCATACTGCTTGTTCCGCTGCCTCTGATGCGGCTACATACTCAGCCTCTATGGTAGAGTCCGCCACGCATTTCTGCTTGACACTCCGCCAAACTATGGCTCCACCTCCTAGAGTAAACACATACCCTGAGGTAGACTTGCTCTTGTCCCTGTCGCCTTGGAAATCTGAATCTGTGTAACCTCAGGGTACCAGCTCAAGCGCCTGATAGACCAGAACTTGGTCCCTCGTTCTGTGCAAATACCTGAGAATGCATTTTACTGCTTCCCAATGAGCTTTCCCGGGGTTACTCTAATATCTGCTCACCATGCCAACGGCATAACAGATATCAGGCCTCGTACACAACATGGCATACATGAGACTTCCTACTGCCGAAGCATATGGAACTGTCCTCATGGTCTCTATTTCCTCAACAGTCTTAGGTGACTGCTCCTTAGATAGAAACACTCCGTGCCTGAAAGGTAGAAAACCTTTCTTGGAGTTCTGCATGTTAAAACGGGCCAGAATCGTGTCTATGTACGAAGCTTGGGAGAGCGTTAACGAACGTTTCCTACGATCTCGAATAATCTTGATCCCAAAGATATGTCCCGCTTCCCCTAAGTTCTTCATATCAAATTGCTTGGACAACCATGCCTTTACGTCTGATAACACTTTCTTGTTGTTGCCAATCAATAGAATGTCATCTACATAAAGCACAAGAAACACCACTGAGTTTCCATCACGTCTGCGATATACACATTGCTCATCCGGACACTGAGTAAATCCAAAGGACTGGATTACCTCATCAAACCGGATGTTCCAAGATCTGGATGCCTGCTTAAGTCCATAAATAGACCTCTTAAGCCTGCAAACCTTATGCTCTTGGCCTTTTTCAATGAATCCCTCTGGTTGCTGCATAAAGATGGTTTCCTCAAGACTTCCATTCAGGAAAGCTGTCTTGACATCCATCTGCCAAATCTCAAAATCCATATGAGCAGCTATGGCCAAGAGAATCCGGATCGACTTAAGCATGGCTACCGGGGAGAAGGTTTCCTCATAATCGATTCCCTCTTTCTGAGTATACCCCTTCGCCACCAGCCTAGCTTTAAAGGTTTTCACCTTCCCGTCAGGTCCTCTTTTACGTTTGTAGACCCACTTGCATCCAATGGGCTTAAACCCATCAGGCAGGTCCACAAGCTCCCAGACTTGATTGTGGTCCATTGACCCCATCTCGAATATCATTGCCTTACGCCAAGATTCTGCATCTTTATCTCGAAGTGCCTCATTGTAGTTAACTGGATCAGGTTCAGGCACACCTAGGACTAGGTCTGAAGCCTCTCCCACACCAACGAACCTGTCTGGCTGTCTCACAACCCTCCCACTACGACGAGGCACCGCCTGTGTAGGCACATCATCTGTGATCTCATGTGCAGTGCGTGGTGTATCTACTTGTGCTGGTGCATCAGGATTAGTAATTTATCGTCTAAGCTCTTCTAGTACTATCTTACTCTTGGGCTTATGGTCTAAGACATAGTCCTCTTCTAAAAATCTAGCCTTGGTACTTACCACCACCTTCTGATCTTTAGGACTATAGAATAGACCACCTTTCGTTCCCCTAGGATATCCTACAAACAGCATTAATTCTGTTCTTGCATCTAACTTAGCCGTATCTGCCTTAAGCTCATGTGCTGGGCAGCCCCAAATTCTGAGATGTCTTAGACTGGGCTTCCGCCCGTTCCACAACTCTACTGGGGTTGAAGGCACGTTTTTAGATGGTACAAGATTAAGAATATACATTGCCGTTTCCAAGGCATATCCCCAAAACGAACTTGGCAAATCACTATAGCTCATCATGGACCTAACCATTTCCATAAGAGTTCGGTTCCTCCTTTCTGCTACACCATTCTGCTGTGGCATGCCAGGTGTAGACAACTGAGACTGAATTCCTACCTCAGTGAGGTAATCTCGAAATTCATGGGACAGGTACTCCCCACCACGATCTGAACGCAGTGTCTTGATACTCTTACCATGATGCTTCTCCACATCTGCCCGAAACTCTTTGAACTTGCCAAAACATTCGAACTTGTGGCGCATTAGGTAAATGTATCCGTACCTAGAGTAATCATCCGTGAATGTCACGAAATACTCATATCCCCCTCATGCCTGGACCGTCATAGGTCCACACAAGTCAGAATGAATCAACTCTAATGCTTCTTTAGCTCTATAGCCTTTTGCTTTAAAAGGTCTCTTGGTCATCTTACCTTCCAAGCAAGATTCGCAGGTTGCATAACTGTCAATATCTAATGAACCCAAAGGTCCATCATTGACCAACCTCTGAATCCTACTAAGGTTTATATGACCTAGCCTTAGATGCCAAAGATAGGTTTGATTCATTTCAGAAGGTTTCTTCCTCTTATTAATGTTAGATTATGAGCTATCTATCTCTATGTTTTGCGCAACAGGGGAGTTAGAGTTAACCACAAAAAAATTGTCCGCCAATGAACCAGAACAAATAAGTTTTCCATTTCTTCTAATAACAACACAGTCATCAGAAAAAATAAACTTATACCCATTCTTCAAGAGTTTAGAAACCGAAATCAAGTTCTTTCTAAAACTCGGTACATAAAGACAATTAACTAACTCTAAGCTAGAATTTTCGAAATTCATCTTAACTACTCCCACTGCTTCTACTGACACTCTTGTAGTGTCGCCCAAGTAGATATCCAATTCGCCTGCTCTAAGCTTCTGGGTTACTTGGAACCCTTGCAAAGAATTACAAACATGGTCAGTGGTAGGATCTGGGTTTGCACTTGCTCGATTTACCACGCAACAAAAATTTCTATTAAAGCGGAATCTTAGAAAAGTACCTTTGAAGCGTGCACTTGGTGATTTTCTTGTATGCCTCAAGACTATGACTTCACGTTGTGTGGGCAACGAACTAGAAGTCAATTGATCAGCTACTCACCACAATCCACCTGCTAGAAAACTCTAGCCCCGCAGCACCTGGCACGTACTATAAACGCACCGCCCGCAGAGAGAGAAAGCTACGCGCAGCTGGTATAGACCAAGGCCAAAATTTCAGCCACTAGAAACCCAAAAACCAGCTGCACACTTTCTTGAAAATTCGACTTGGAGAGAGAAACATTTTCTCTCTCTAGAATTTTCTCTCTCTAGAAATCCTGTGGATTAATTGTGTAATTGTTGTATTCTGAATGACTGATCCCTTGTCTATTTATAGAGTTACAAGAGAGACTCCAAGTTGGTTTAGGATTGGTTTTCCTACTGGGTTTCTGTTTTCCTTCAATCCTGTTTCTGGACTGATACAGATTCTGGTTCCTTCAATCCTGTTCCTGGACTGATACACTCCCAACTGTCACAGGGATTCACTTATCCCAATCCAGTTCCTGGGATGAATCACTCCCAACCGACACAGGGATTCACTTATCCCAATCCAGTTCCTGGGATGATTCACAACCAACTGACACAAGGATTAATTAATTTCTAAATTAATTAAATCTACCTTTGTCAACAACCCAGTACATAATTAATCGTACCACTAACGGATTAATTATGGCACTACCAACCTACACCAGAATTGCTTCCGGAACAACTTAATTAAATTATATTCATAATCTCCCCATATCAAAGATATAGTGCTCGTTAATTCATTAATTTACTGATAAATTAATTCATCAACTTCTTAATATTCCGAGACTAGTACCACTCGACCTTTTTACTATACCGGACATAAGTCCACCGACCGGGTTTAGTATAATAAACATTTCGAGCTCATCTCGGGAGCACCATCACCCCGGACGCACCGGTACATGGTTTCCTTTCGACAAGCAGCAGCACACCAAGTAACTAAACACGCGCACCCAACCCACCGAGACTATTGGCCACATTTGACCTCACCCATTGGCAGATCAAAGTACACTATGTCTAATCCTCATGCCCACTCGAGTCTAGGGATTTAGAGATAGAATACAAGGATCGATTTGTCTATTAAATCAGTACAAGACAAATCATTCCTAAGAGTCAAGTTCAATATGCCCCGTCCATATCTATATGATTCAATTAGTTTAGACAATAGTAATAACCTAATAACCTAGACCGACAGTTTGTCCAAAGCTGTCTCGGTTATGAACCTCATTTATATATTATGTCTTTCAACCAATGATGAGATCTGCTGTGTCGCACCAGACACCTCATCATCTACTTACATAATATAAATGGACATAAACATGCACAACAAAATATGACTGAAACACAAATCGATATATTAAACTGGGAAACTGTACAATAGAAGCATAGCTTATGTATTCTACTCCAACAGACCACGAACGACAAACCCCAAACCACTAGCCCCAAATCGCTAGCCCCAAACCACTAACCACAAACCGCTAACCCAAAACCGCGAGCCCCAAACCACTAGCCGTAAATTACTAACCCCAAACCGCTAGCCCCAAACCGCTAGCCGTAAACTACTAACCTCAAATCTCTAGCCCCAAACCGCTAGCACTAACCCGCTAGCCCCAAATTGCAAGACGTAAACTACTAACCCCAAACCGCTAGCCCCAAACCGCTAGCCGTAAACTACTAACCCCAAAACGCTAGCTGTAAACTACTAACCCCAAACCAGTACCCCAAACCACAAAACACAAATCGCTAACCGCAAACAGTTAACCCTAAATCGCTTACCCCAAACGGCAAACCCCAAATCGTTAACTGCTAGCACTGAATAGCTAGCCACAAACTGCTAGCCGCAAATCGCTAACCCCAAACTGCTAACCCTAAACCGCAAACCCCAAACGGCAAACTGCAAACCGCTAGCCCCAAACCGCTAGCCCTAAACCGCTAGCCCTCAACCGCTAGCCATAAACCGCTAAACCCCAAACCGCTAGCCCCAAACCGCTAGCCGTAAATCGCTAACCCCAAACAGCTAATCCCAAATTGCTTAATGCAAACCGCTAACAATAAATGGCTTACCCCAAACGGAAAACCCCAAACCGCTAACCGTAAACTGCTAACCCTAAATCGCTTACCCCAAACGGTAGACCACGAACGGTAAACCCCAAACCACTAGCCCCAAATCGCTAGCCCCAAACCGCTAACCACAAACCGCTAACCCAAAACCGCTAGCCCCAAACCACTAGCCGTAAACTACTAACCCCAAACCGCTAGCCCCAAACCGCTAGCCGTAAACTACTAACCTCAAATCTCTAGCCCCAAACGCTAGCACTAAACCGCTAGCCCCAAATTGAAAGACGAAAACTACTAACCCCAAACCGCTAGCCCCAAACCGCTAGCCGTAAACTACTAACCCCAAAACGCTAGCTGTAAACTACTAACCCCAAACCAGTACCCCAAACCACAAAACAAAAATCGCTAACCGCAAACCGCTAACCCTAAATCGCTTACCCCAAACGGCAAACACCAAATCGTTAACTGCTAGCACTGAATAGCTAGCCACAAACTGCTAGCCGCAAATCGCTAACCCCAAACTGTTAACCCTAAACCGCAAACCCCAAACGGCAAACTGCAAACCGCTAGCCCCAAACCGCTAGCCCTAAACCGCTAGCCCTCAACCGCTAGCCATAAACCGCTAAACCCCAAACCGCTAGCCCCAAACCGCTAGCCGTAAATCGCTAACCCCAAACAGCTAATCCCAAATTGCTTAATGCAAACCGCTAACCCTAAATGGCTTACCCCAAACGGAAAACCCCAAACCGCTAACCGTAAACTGCTAACTCTAAATCGCTTACCCCAAACGGTAGACCACGAACGGCAAACCCCAAACCACTAGCCCCAAATCGCTAGCCCCAAACCGCTAACCCAAAACCGCTAGTCGCAAACAGCAAACCCCAAACTGCTAACAGCAAATCGCTAGCTCCAAACCGCTAGTCGTAAAACGCTAACCCAAAACAGCTAACCCCAAACCACAAACTGAAAACCTCTAACCCCAAACCGCAAGCTACAAACCACTGATCGCAAATCGTTAACCCCAAACGGCTAACCGTAAATTGTAAACCCCAAATCGCTAACCACAAACTGCTAACCCCAAACCTCTTACCCCAAAAGGCAAACCCCAAACTGCAAACTCTAACCGCTAACCGCAAACCGCTAGCCCCAAACTGCTAATCCCAAATCGCTAATCGTAAATCGCTAATCGCAAACCGCTAGCCACAAACTGCTAATCCCAAACGGCTAACCCCAAACTGCTAACCCCAAATTGCAAACCCCAAACAAAAAACTGTAAACCGCTAGCCCCAAACCGCTCATACCAAACCGCTAGCCACAAACCGCTAACCCCAAACTGCTGACCCTAAACCGCAAACCCCAAACGGTAAACCGCAAACCGCTATCACCAAACGGCTAACCCTAAACCCTAAACCCTAAACCCTAAACCCTAAACCCTAGCCCTAAACTGCTAGTCGTAAACTGCTATCCCCAAACCAGTAGTCGTAAACTGCTAACTCCAAACCGCTAGCCCTAAACCGCTAGCCGTAAACCACTAATCCCAAACAACTACCCCAAACCGCTAACCGTAAACTACTAACTCCAAACCGCTAGCCCCAAACCGCTAGCCCCAAATTGCTAGCCGTAAACTACTAACCCCAAACCGCTAGCCCCAAATCGCTAGCCCTAAATTGCTAACGCCAAACCGATTCCCCAAACCGCAAACTCCAAATCGTTCACCGTAAACCGTTAACCCTAATCCACTTACCCCAAACGACAAACCCTAAACGGCAAACCCTAAATAGTTAACTGCTAGCCCTGAATCGCTAGCCACAAACCGCTAGCCGCAAATCGCTAACCCCAAACTGCTAACCCTAAACTGCAAACCCTAAATGGCAAACTGCAAACCGCTAGCCCCAAACGGCTAACCACAATCCGCTACCCCAAACTGCGAACCTCAAATCGCTAACCCTAATTCGCTAACTTCAAACTGCAAACCCCAAACGGTAAACCCCAAACCGCTAGCTGCAAATCGCTAACCAAAAACTGGCAACCCTAAACTGCAAATCCCAAATGGCAAACCGCAAACCGCTAGCCCCAAATGGATAACCCCAAATGGCTAACCACAAACCGCTAGCACTAAACTGCTAGCCCCAAACTGCTAGCCGTAAACTACAAACCCCAAACCGCTAGCACCAAACTGCTAGCCATAAACTACTAACCCCAAACCGCTAGCCCCAAACCACTAGCCGTAAACTACTAACCCCAAAAGGCTAGCCCCAAACCGCTAGCCCCAAATCGCTAGCCCCAAACCGCTAACCACAAACCGCTAACCCAAAATCACTAGCCACAAACCGCTAGCTGTAAACTACTAACCCCAAACCGCTAGCCCCAAACCGCTAGCCGTAAACTATTAACCATAAATCGCTAGCCCCAAACCACTACCACTAAATCGCTAGCCCCAAATTGCAAGACGTAAACTACTAACCCCAAACCGCTAGCCCGAAACCGCTAGTCGTAAACTACTAACCCCAAACCGCTAGCCGTAAACTATTAACCCCAAACCAGTACCCCAAACCACAAACCACAAATCACTAACCGCAAACCGCTAACCCTAAATCGCTTACCCCAAACGGCAAACCCCAAATCGTTAACTGCTAGCACTGAATAGCTAGCCACAAACAGCTAGCTGCAAATCGCTAACCCCAAACTGCTAACCCTAAACCGCAAACCCCAAACGGCAAACTGTAAACCACTAGCCCCAAACGGCTAACCACAAACCAATAGTTCCAAACCGCTAGCTGTAAATCGCTAACCCCAAACATCAAACCCCAAATCGCTTAACGCAAACCGCTAATCGTAAACCGCTAACCCTAAACCGCATACCCCAAATTGCAAACTCTAAATGGCAAACCCCAAACTGTAAAACGCTAACCCTAAACCGCTTACACCAAACGGTAAAACATAAACGGTAAACCCCAAACCGCTAACCGCAAACCGCTAACCCTAAATCGCTTACACCTAACGGTAAACCACAAATAGCAAACCCCAAACCGCTAAAAGCAAATCGTTAGCCCCAAACTGCTAATCACAAACCGCTAATCCAAACTGCTAGCCACAAACCGCAAACCCAAAACGGAAAAATTGCAAACCGCTAGCAGCAAACCGCTAGCCGCAAACCGCTAGCCCCAAACCGCTGGCCCTAAAGCGCTGGCCAAAAACTGCTAAACCCCAAACCGCTAGCCCCAAACCGCTAGCCGTAAATCTCTAACCCCAAACAGCTAATCCCAAATCGCTTAATGCAAACCGCTAACCCTAAATGGCTTACCCCAAATGGCAAACCCCAAACCGCTAACCGCAACTCGCTAACACTAAATCGCTTACCCCAAACGGCAAACCACAAATGGCAAACCCCAAACCACTAGCCCCAAATCGCTAACCCCAAACCAGTAACCACAAACCGCTAACCCCAAATCGCTAGTCGCAAACCGCAAACCCCAAACTGCTAACCCCAAATCGCTAGCCCCAAACCGCTAGTTGTAAAACGCTAACCCAAAACAGCTAACCCCAAACCACAAACCGCAAACCTCTAACCACAAACCGCAAGTCGCAAACCACTGATCGCAAATCACTAACCCCAAATGGCTAACCGTAATGTGTAAACCCCAAATCGCTAACCGTAAACCGCTAACCCCAAACCTCTTACCCTAAAAGGCAAACCCCAAACTGCAAACCCCTAACCGAAAACCCCAAACGGTAAACCCTAAAATGCTAGCCACAAACCACTAGCCCCAGACGACTAACCACAAACCGTTAGCCCCAAACCGCTGGCCCTAAACCGCTAGCCATAAACCGCTAAACCCAAACCGCTAGCCCCAAACCGCTAGTCGTAAATCGCTAACCCCAAACAGCTAATCCCAAACAGCTAACCCTAAATGGCTTACCCCAAACGGCAAACCCCAAACCGCTAACCGTAAACTGCTAACCCCAAATCGCTTACCCCAAATAGTAGACCACGAACGGCAAACCCCAAACCACTAGCCCCAAATCGCTAGCCCCAAACAGCTAACCACAAACCGCTAACCCAAAATCGCTAGCCCCAAACCACTAGCCGTAAACTACTAACCCCAAACCGCTAGCCCCAAGCCGCTAGCCGTAAACTACTAACCTCAAATCTCTAGCCCAAAACCGCTAGCACTAAACCGCTAGCCCCAAATTGTAAGACGTAAACTACTAACCCCAAACCGCTAGCCTCAAACCGCTAGCCGTAAACTACTAACCCCAAAACGCTAGCTGTAAACTACTAACCCCAAACCAGTACCCCAAACCACAAACCACAAATCGGTAACCGCAAACCGCTAACCCTAAATCGCTTACCCCAAACGGTAAACCCCAAATCGTTAACTGCTAGCACTGAATAGCTAGCCACAAACCGCTAGCCGCAAATCGATAACCCCAAACTGCTAACCCTAAATCGCAAACCCCAAATGGCAAACTGCAAACCGCTAGCCCCAAACGGCTAACCCCAAACCGCTAGCTGTAAATCGCTAACCCCAAACAGCAAACCCCAAATCGCTTAACGCAAACCGCTAATCGTAAACCGCTAACCCTAAACCGCATACCCCAAATGGCAAACTATAAATGGCAAACCCCAAACCGCAAAACGCTAACCCTAAACCGCTTACACCAAACGGTACACCATAAATGGCAGACCCCAAACCGCTAACTGAAAATCGCTAACCCTAAATCACTTTCACCAAACGGTAAACCACAAATGACAAACCCCAAACCGCTAACAGCAAACCCTTAGCCCCAAACTGCTAATCACAAACCGCTATCCCCAAACTACTAGCCACAAGCCGCAAACCAAAATGGAAAAATCGCAAACCGCTAGCCGTAAATCTCTAACCCCAAACAGCTAATCCCAAATCGCTTAATGCAAACCGCTAACCCTAAATGGCTTACCCCAAACCGCAAATCCCAAATCGCTAACCCTAAACCGCTTGCCCCAAACGACAAACCACAAATGGCAAACCCCAAACCACTAGCCCCAAACCGGTAACCACAAACCGTTAACCCCAAACCGCTAGTCGCAAACTGCAAACCCCAAACTGCTAACCCCAAATCGCTAGCCATAAAACGCTAACCCAAAACAGCTAACCCCAAACCACAAACCGCAAACCTCTAACCCCAAACCGCAAACCGCAAACCGTTGATCGCAATTCGCTAACCCCAAATGGCTAACCGTAAACTGTAAACCCCAAATCGCTAATCACAAATCGCGAACCCCAAACCTCTTACCCCAAAAGGCAAACCCCAAACTGCAAACCCCTAACCGCTAACCGCAAATCACTATCCCCAAACTGCTAATCCCAAATCGCTAATCGTAAACCGCTAATCGCAAACAGCTAGCCGCAAACTGCTAACCCCAAACGGCTAACCCCAAACCGTTACCCCAAACTGCTAGCCACAAACAGCAAACCCCAAACGGTAAACCGCAAAACGCTAGCCGCAAACCACTAGCCCCAAATGTCTAACCACAAACCATTAGCCCTAAACCGCTAGCCCTAAACCGCTAGCCATAAACCGCTAAACCTAAACCGCTAGCCCCAAACCGATAGCTGTAAATTGCTAACCCCAAACAGCTAATCCCAAATTGCTTAATGCAAACCGCTAACCCTAAATGGCTTACCCCAAACGGAAAACCCCAAACCGCTAACCGGAAACTGTTAACCCTAAATCGCTTACCCCAAATGGTAGACCACGAATGGCAAACCCCAAACCACTAGCCCCAAATCGCTAGCCCCAAACCGCTAACCACAAACCGCTAACCCAAAACGGCTAGTCGCAAACCGCAAACCCCAAACTGCTAACACCAAATCGCTAGCCCCAAACCGCTAGTCGTAAAACGCTAACCCAAAACAGCTAACCCCAAACCATAAAACGCAAACCTCTAACCCCAAACCGCAAGCTGCAAACCACTGATCGTAAATCGCTAACCCCAAACGACTAACCGTAAATTGTAAACCCCAAATCGCTAACCGCAAACTGCTAACCACAAACCTCTTACCCCAAAATGCAAACCCCAAACTGCAAACTCCTAACCGCTAATCACAAACCGCTAGCCACAAACAGCTAACCCAAACGACTAACACCAAACTGCTAACCCCAAATTGCAAACCCCAAACAAAAAACTGTAAACCGCTAGCAGTAAACCGCTAGCCCCAAACCGCTAATACCAAACCGCTAGCCACAAACCGCTAACCCCAAACTGCTAACCTAAAACCGCAACGTGAAGTCTAGTTCGTTGCCCACACAACGTGAAGTCATAGTCTTGAGGCATACAAGAGAATCACCAAGTGCACGCTTCAAAGGTACTTTTCTAAGATTCCGCTTTAATAGAAATTTTTGTTGCGTGGTAAATCGAGCAAGTGCAAACCCAGATCCTACCAAAATCTTTCAATTGGTATCAAAGCCTGGTTTAGGGGGTTCTGTGCTTGTTCGATTTATTACATGGTTTTATTTGCAGGTGGTTTAGAATCCCGACTATTATGGTTATGTTTGCATGGTTTTTAATTAAACTCCGGGACATGTCCGGATTTAATTTTATTATGAATGTTTGTAACAGTATAACCACGTGCTGGAAGCCGTGTAGGATTAGATTAAATCTGTAGTAGGATTTTTTCTATGTAATTTCGATTATTTAATTTTCCTAGAATGCCTTGTAGTAGGAAAATTGTTTTTTATGTAATCGAAGGCGTTATGGTGGGCGACTTGGATTCGTGGGTTTTTCGGTTATCATGAATTTAAAGAAACCCAGGAAAACCCAGAACGAATTGCAAGAAGACCAAATAGCGTGGCAAAAAGCAAAGGAGAATTGGAAGTAGGAGGCGACGCCGGCAACGATTGCCTGCAGCAAAATCGCCGGTCGGCAACCAAAAAACGCAGCAGCAGGCAGCAGCAGCTCACAGCAGTCGCTGCGCGCAGCAGCTGCTGCTCGCTGCTGCTGTAGACACGCAGGGCCATCTGCGCACGGCCCGGGCGGGCTGTCCGAGCGGCCAGCGCGGCCCTCGGGCCGTGCTGCGGCCCGAGCGGCCCGTTCGGGCTGTTCGGCTGTTTTTGGCCCGTTTTTCCTCCAGTTTTCATTTTTTAAAGTTCAAGACTCTCTCCATCGAGTGACGTGACGGGACACGAGATCAAGGCAAAGGATGGAAGCAATTAAAACCATAATAGTTGGGAAATTTATTTTACGTATTTATTTCCCGTATTTATTGTTTTAATTTTTATGCTTTATTTTTATGCTGTATTTTAGATGCATGAATTAAAGCATGTCTGGTTTTCTGGTTGCATATAACTTAGGTTAGTTAATTGCATGTTAAAACCGGAAAAACCCTCATTTTGGAAATCTAAGTGGGAGCGGGTTGTGTTATATCCCCATGGCCACCATTACGGGTTCATATGCGATGTGGGTGGGTTTGCGCGTTGGCATTAGGGCCTTCCTCCATTCGGATGAGTCCAGCCCCGAGATCGCTAGACTATGAACTTCTGAGTAAAATGAGGGAGTTTAACTAGGAGAAATGCGACACCCTCTCCATCTGAGGCGCACTATCCTGAGGTAACAAACTCAGAAGTCACGTAATGGCACACACTTAGTGTTCGATCTGCAGTATTCCTCCCTCGAGGTTACACTGCTTACTTGTACGGCTGAAAGCATCGGCTATTAGCTACATTGATCAAAAGATCGTTGGTCAAATAGTGTAGTTAATGAACTTGGTTCTTCTTAAACGAATATGTGTTAGCGTAAACGTCCACACTAC
Organism: Knoxia roxburghii; assembly: GCA_030378225.1. Lineage (NCBI taxonomy): Eukaryota > Viridiplantae > Streptophyta > Magnoliopsida > Gentianales > Rubiaceae > Knoxia > Knoxia roxburghii. The sequence goes on along the minus strand of CM059420.1, from coordinate 44,093,488 downwards.
GTGACTTGCGAGAAACCCGGTGGATGAGATGTTGGTGGATTAATATTATTGTTTTGAGGGAAATCAATAATTAAATTGAATTTTCATGTTTTCGAAAATTCTAGCATATATAACTGAAACACTGTTTGTTTACTTCCCAGTTTAAATCGATATGGAATTCAATCCTTTAGCTGCTATTTTGAAAAACAACAATTTAACTGGAACTAATAATGTCGATGGAAGCCGTAACTTGGACATTGTCCTTAGGGCTGAGAGCACTCCTGTGAGAGATCGTGTCATTGACATGATTAGTAACATCAACAAGGTTGAGGTAGTGGGAGGCGAAATCGTTGGAAATTGGAAAGCGGATTGTCCAAAGCTTATAAGTACGATAAATTATGCCTTAATTACTGAGACATGTTTAGCGGCGATTCCCACAGATACTTGGTGTGTGGATTCAGGTGCCACTGGCCATGTTTGTAATTCTTTGCAAGGGTTCCAAGTAACCCAGAAGCTTAGAGCAGGCGAATTGGATAAATACTTGGGCGACACTACAAGAGTGTCAGTAGAAGCAGTGGGAGTAGTTAAGTTGAATTTTGAAAATTCCAGCTTGGAGTTAGTTAATTGTCTTTATGTACCGAGTTTTAGAAAGAACTTGATTTCGGTTTCTAAATTCTTGAAGAACGGGTATAAGTTTATTTTTTCTGATGACTGTGTTGTTATTAGAAGAAATGGAAAACTTATTTGTTCTGGTTCATTGGCGGACAATTTATTTGGGGTTAACTCTAACTCCCCTGTTGCGCAAAACATAGAAATAGATAGCTCAGTATCTAACATTAATAAGAGGAAGAGACCTTCTGAAATGAATCAAACCTATCTTTGGCATCTAAGGCAAGGTCATATAAACCTTAGTAGGATTCAGAGGTTGGTCAATGATGGACCTTTGGGTCCATTAGATATTGACAGTTATGCAACCTGCAAATCTTGCTTGGTGTTGGAACTAGGCATGCATAATTTCTTAAATTATGCTACGGAATAGCCTAAATTCAATAGAATCGGGTCTTACCCTTGAAGCATAATCGGTTGTGCAGTCACCTGGCTCCTTTGAGAAGATAGCATTCACCAACAATTCACGTGAATTGTCTCTACGATCTTGCACCGGAGCCTATCAGAATTGGTGCTAGCCAAAATTGTTGCCTGAAAAGGAGAAAACGTTTTTCTCTCTGGGGAAGAGTTTTGGAAGAGTCTGTACTAAAGTCTGTTCCTCTTTTTTTTTTTTCAAACGTCTTTAAAACCAATTCTGTTAAAAAAACTTTTAACAGACTCCCAGATACTTCTCTGATTTGAGAAGTGTCTGTTTTTAATAATAATTAATAATAATTAATTAATTATTTACTGAGTTGGGTTTAACCAACACCATGGATCAACCCATTGATCCATGGATCAGGCTGATGGGTCAAGAACCTCAATTCACAATTAGGTCCCTTGATTTGTCAGCCCAATTCAATTCTTCCTAGGTAATTAATTAACTCTTAATTAATACCATAATAATCTTCAATAATATATAATTAAACAATTTAATTAAATATTATCAATTTAAGTATAACTCTTATACTTAAAACCTCACTTATGTGCGATCCTGTAGGCCCATTCCAAATTGACAATGAATAAATTAATCTCATTAATTAATCCATAAATCATTAGTGGTCTCTAGCAAGACATAATGACTACACAATTCAGAACAGAGGGTTGAATGGTGATTCAACACAACCTTCCGAGTATACTACGTAATGTCCTCTACACTGATATCCATTTTAGCATAAGGCATGGAACTAATCATCCTTATATAGCTAAACGTTTTACTTGATCTCTTAGTGACACTGAACTTAATCAAGCAAATGATAACCCTTATCATTTCTTGGGCACGGCCATGCACTTCTCAGTTCACTATCAAGCGGCCAAGATATCATCTCTTATTTAAGAGAGACTTGTAGTCCCATCACTTCACCTACATACCTTAGCGTGACTAATAGTATACCCAATCATACCCGTACTTGGCAACCTGTTACGGGCCCGTTAGGCATATGTCAAAGCACACTCTAATTCACCTAAGACTATGCAGTGATTTCTGGTCTAAGGATCCTTGTACGAGTACTACTCAAAAGAATCACTCATGATCTAACAGTCCATGGAGTGTATCTTTTGGCGGATCGATTTCATGAAATTCAATATGCACAAGAATATAATTTCATGAAATTAACTCATCAGATAAATAATCAATCAAACGACAAATATCTTATTTACATAAATAACCCACAAAGTTTATTTACATAAAGAGCCCTCATAAGGGCACATACACCAACAATCTCCCACTTGCCCGTTGAGGGGCTATGTCCTAAACTGTTTAAGACCAAGCTCTATTACATGTCTATCAAACTTTGACTGCGGTAGAGCTTTTGTGAGAGGATCTGCTACATTGTCGTCTGACCCTATTTTGCACACTTTCACATCTCCTCGATCAATGATCTCTCGGATGAGGTGAAACCTTCTAAGTATATGTTTGGTTTTCTGGTGTGACCGAGGCTTCTTAGCTTGTGCAATGGCCCCGTTATTGTCACAGAAAAGTTCTATCGGATCTTGGATACTCGGTATCACTCCAATGTCTGACACAAACTTTCTCAACCAAACAGCTTCCTTTGCAGCATCTGATGCAGCAATGTACTCAGACTCTGTTGTAGAATCGGCTGTTGTATCTTGCTTTGAGCTTTTCCAACTTATTGCACCGCCATTCAGACTAAACACGTAGCCTGATTGTGACTTCATGTCATCTTGATCTGTTTGGAAAGCAGCATCAACGTAACCTTGTACAATGAGCTGTTCTTGTCCTCCAAACACTAGCATTAATCCTTTAGTTCTTCGTAAGTACTTTAGGATTGCTTTGACTGCAGTCCAATAATCCATTCCAGGATCTTGTTGGTATCTGCTAGTCATGCTCAGTGCATGTGCGACATCCGGGCGGGTACACAACATGGCATACATGATAGATCCTATTGCCGAAGCATATGGAACTCTACTCATTGTATCCCTCTCCTCTCTTGTTGAAGGACCTTGGTTCTTCTTCAAGAGAAGGCCATGTTTGAATGGTACCATACCATTCTTAGAGTTAGACATATTGAACCTCTTCAATATTTTGTCTATGTACCCTTCTTGACTTAGTCCTAGAAGCCTCTTTGATCTATCTCTATAGATTTTGATACCCAGTATCATTTCAGCTTCTCCTAAGTCTTTCATAGAAAATACACTCCCCAACCATTGTTTGATATCTTTCAACATGGGAATGTCATTTCCTATGAGTAGGATGTCGTCCACATATAGGACAAGGAAAACTATTTTGCTCCCACTAACCTTCTTTTAAACACAAGGCTCATTTTCGTTCTTTATGAAGTCGTAACCTTTTACTGCCTCGTTAAAACGAAGATTCCAACTCCGAGATGCTTGCTTTAGTCCGTAGATAGACCTCTGAAGCTTGCATACACGATTTGGATGCTCTTGATTGATGTATTGTTGGATTTGAATACATAAGCTATGCTTGTGTTGTACATTTTCCCAGTTTAATATATCGATTTGTGTTTCAATTATATTTAGTTGTGCATTAATCGTCCATTTATATTATGTAAGTAGATGATGAGGTGTCTAGTAGGATTCAGAGGTTGGTCAATGATGGACCTTTGGGTCTATTAGATATTGACAGTTATGCAACCTGCGAATCTTGTTTGGAAGGTAAGATGACCAAGAGACCTTTTAAAGCAAAAGGTCATAGAGCTAAAAAAGTATTATAGTTGATTCATTCTGACTTGTGTGGACCTATGACGGTCCAGGCACGAGGTGGATATGAGTATTTCGTGACGTTCACGGATGACTAATCTAGGTATGGATACATTTACCTAATGCGCCACAAGTCCGAATGTTTTGGCAAGTTCAAAGAGTTTCGGGCAGATGTGGAGAAGCATCATGGTAAGAGTATCAAGACACTGCGTTCAGATCGTGGTGGGGAGTACCTGTCCCATGAATTTTGAGATTACCTCACTGAGGTAGGAATTCAGTCTCAGTTGTCTGCACCTGGCACGCCACAGCAGAATGGTGTAGTAGAAAGGAGGAATCGGACTCTTATGGAAATGGTTAGGTCCATGATGAGCTATAGTGATTTGCCAAGTTCGTTCTGGGGATATGCCTTGGAAACGGCAATGTATATTCTTAATCTTGTACCATCTAAAATCGTGCCTTCAACCCCAGTAGAGTTGTGGAACGGGCGGAAGCCCAGTCTAAGACATCTCAGAATTTGGGGTTACCCAGCACATGTGCTTCAGGCAGATACGGCTAAGTTAGATGCAAGAACAGAATTAATGCTATTTGTAGGATATCCTAGGGGAACGAAAGGTGGTCTATTCTATAGTCCTAAAGATCAGAAGGTGGTGGTAAGTACCAACGCTAGATTTTTAGAAGAGGACTATGTCTTAGACCACAAGCCCAAGAGTAAGATAGTACTAGAAGAGCTTAGACGACAAACTACTAATCCTGATGCACCAGCGCAAGTAGATATACCACACACTGCACATGAGATCACAGATGATGCGCCTATATAGACGGTGCCTCGTCGTAGTGGGAGGGTTGTGAGACAGCCAGACAGGTTCGTTGGCGTGAGAGAGGCTTCAGACCTAGTCCCAGGTGTGCCTAAACCTGACCCAGTTAACTACAATGAGGCGCTTCTTGATAAAGATGCAGAATCTTGGCGTAAGGCAATGATATCCGAGATGGGGTCAATGGACCACAATCAAGTCTGGGAGCTTGTGGACCTGCCTGATGGGTTTAAGCCCATTGGATGCAATTGGGTCTACAAACGTAAGAGAGGACCTAACGGGAAGGTGGAAACCTTTAAAGCTAGGCTGGTGGCGAAGGGGTATACTCAGAAAGAGGGAATCGACTATGAGGAAACCTTCTCCCCGGTAGCCATGCTTAAGTCGATCCGGATTCTCTTGGCCATAGCTGCTCATATGGATTATGAGATTTGGCAGATGGATGTCAAGACAGCTTTCCTAAACGGAAGTCTTGAGGAAACCAACTTTATGCAGCAACCAGAGGGATTCATCAAAAAAGGCCAAGAGCATAAGGTTTACAGGCTTAAGAAGTTTATTTATGGATTTAAGCAGGCATCCAGATCTTGGAACATCCGGTTTGATGAGGTAATCCAGTCCTTTGGATTTACTCAGTGTCCGGATGAGCAATGTGTATATCGCAGACGTGATGGAAACTCAGTGGTGTTTCTTGTGCTTTACGTAGATGACATTCTATTGATTGGCAACAACAAGAAAGTGTTATCAGACGTAAAGGCTTGGCTGTCTAAAAATTTGATATGAAGAACTTAGGGGAAGCGGGACATATCCTTGGGATCAAGATTATTCGAGATCGTAGGAAACGTTCGTTAACGCTCTCCCAAGCTTCGTACATAGACACGATTCTAGCCCGTTTTAACATGCAGAACTCAAAGAAAGGTTTTCTACCTTTCAGGCACGGAGTGTTTCTATCTAAGGAGCAGTCTCCTAAGACTGTTGAGGAGATAGAGACCATGAGGACAGTTCCATATGCTTCGGCAGTAGGAAGTCTCATGTATGCCATGTTGTGTACGAGGCCTGATATCTGTTATGCCGTTGGCATGGTGAGCAGATATCAGAGTAACCCTGGGAAAGCTCATTAGGAGGCAGTAAATTGCATTCTCAAGTATTTGCGCAGAACGAGGGACCAAGTTCTGGTCTATCAGGCGCCTGAGCTGGTACCCCGAGGTTACACAGATTCAGATTTCTAAGGTGACAGGGACAAGAGCAAGTCTACCTCAGGGTATGTGTTTACTCTAGGAGGTGGAGCCATAGTTTGGCAGAGTGTCAAGCAGAAATGCGTGGCAGACTCTACCATGGAGGCTGAGTATGTTGCCGCATCAGAGGCAGCGAAAGAAGCAGTATGGCTCAAGAACTTCCTAGTAGACTTAGATGTGATTCCTGGTTTGCAGCGGTCTATCACGGTATATTTTGATAACAACGGTGCAGTAGCAAACTCGAAGGAACCATGAGCCCACAAGGCGAGTAAACATATGCAGCGCAAGTACCACCTGATACGAGACATCGTAAAGAGGGTAGACGTGGTCGTGGCTAAGATAGCATCAGAGGATAACCTTCCAGATCTATTCACGAAAACATTGACTTCAAAAGTCTTTGAGGCTCACGTGAAGGGCATGGGGATCAGATGCTTAGGAGAGCCTTGGCAGTTTTTTCTAGATAGATAGCAGTGAAAGATTTTGGTAGGATCTGGGTTTGCACTTGCTCGATTTACCTTGTAACAAAAAAAATTCTAATAAAAGCGGAACCATAGAATAATACCTTTGAAGCGTACACCTGGTGAATCTCTTGTATGCCTCAAAGACTATGACCTCTTGTTGTGTGGGCAACAATCTAGAAGTCAATTGATCAGCAACTCACCACAATCCACCTGCTGAAAAAATTTAGCACCTCCGCACCTAGCACGTACTGCAAACGCACTGCCCGGAGAGAGAGAAAGCAACACACGGGGCTAGCAAATAAGGACCAAAATTCGGCCACTTGAAGGAAAAATCAGCCGCCCCAAAATTGCTAAAAAAATTCGTTTTTGAGAGAGAGGGAGAATTTTCTCTCTCTAGAATTTTATCTCTCTAGATTCTTGAATTATGAATCTCTTGAATTGTGATTTCTGAATGGCTGGTCCCTTGTCTATTTATAGAGTTAGAAGAGAGACTCCAAGTTGGAATAGGATTGGTCTTCCTACTGGGTTTCTGTTTTCCTTCAATCCTGTTTCTGGACTCATACAGATTATGTTTCCTTCAATCCTGTTCCTGGACTGAAACACTCCCAACTGTCACAGGGATTCACTTATCCCAATCCAGTTCCTGGGATGAATCACTCCCAACTGACACAGGGATTCACTTATCCCAATCCAGTTCCTGGGATGAATCACAACCAACTGACACAAGGATTAATTAATTTCTCAACTAATTAAATCTACATTTGTCAACAACCCAGTACATAATTAATCGTACTACTAACGGATTAATTATGGCACTACCAACCTACACCAGAATTGCTTCCGGAACAACTTAATTAAATTATATTCATAATCTCCCCACATCAAAGATATAGTGCTCGTTAATTTATTAATTTACTGATAAATTAATTCATCAACTTCTTAATATTCCGAGACTAGTACCACTCGACCTTTTTACTATACCGGACATAAGTCCACTGGCCAGATTTAGTATAATAAACATTTCGAGCTCATCTCGGGAGCACCATCACCCCGGACGCACCGGTACATGGTTTCCCTTCGACCAGCAGTAGCACACCAAGTAACTAAACACGCGCACCCAACCCACCGAGACTATTGGCCACATTTGACCTCACCCATTGGCAGATCAAAGTACACTATGTCTAATCCTCATGCCCACTCGAGTCTAAGGATTTAGAGATAGAATACAAGGATCGATTTGTCGATTAAATCAGTACAAGACAAATCATTCCTAAGAGTCAAGTTCAATATGCCCCGGGCATATCTATATGATTCAATTAGTTTAGACAAACTAATTATCTGGATCACATAATAACCTAGACCGACAGTTTGTCCAAAGCTGTCTCGGTTACGAACCTCATTTATATATTATGTCTTTCAACCAATGATGAGATCTACTGTGTCACACCAGACACCTCATCATCTACTTACATAATATAAATGGACATAAAAATGCACAACAAAATATAATTGAAACACAAATCGATATATTAAACTGGGAAACTGTACAATACAAGCATAGCTTATGTATTCTACTCCAACAATCTCCCACTAATACATAAGTTGTGCTTTAAGTATACAACTACATTCAATCCAACCCAATCTGCTGCTATCTATCTAGAAAAACTATCATGACTCTCCTAGATATCTGATCCCCATGCCCTCCACGTGAGCCTCAAAGACTTTAGAGGTCAATGTTTTCGTGAACGGATCTGTAAGGTTATCCTCTGATGCTATCTTAGCCACGACCACGTCTTCCCTCTTCACGATGTCTCGTATCAGGTGGTACTTGCGCTGTATATGTTTACTCGCCTTGTGGGATCGTGGTTCCTTCGAGTTTGCTACTGCACCATTGTTATCACAATAAACCGTGATAGACTTGGCAAACCAGGAATCACATTTAAGTCCACTAGGAAGTTCTTGAGCCATACTGCTTCTTTCGCTGCCTCTGATGCGACAACATACTCAGCCTCCATGGTAGAGTCTGCCACGCATTTCTGCTTGACACTCCGCCAAACTATGGCTCCACCTCCTAGAGTAAACACATACACTGAGGTAGACTTGCTCTTGTCCCTGTCGCCTTGGAAATCTGAATCTGTATAACCTCGGGGTACCAGCTCAGACGCCTGATAGACCAGAACTAGATCCCTCGTTCTGCGCAAATACTTGAGAATGCATTTTACTGCCTCCCAATGAGCTTTCCCGGGGTTACTCTGATATCTGCTCACCATGCCAACGGCATAACAGATATCAGGCCTCGTACACAACATGGCATACATGAGACTTCCTACTGCCGAAGCATATGGAACTGTCTTCATGGTCTCTATCTCCTCAACAGTCTTAGGAGACTGTTCCTTAGATAGAAACACTCCATGCCTGAAAGGTAGAAAACCTTTCTTGGAGTTCTACATGTTAAAACGGGCCAGAATCGTGTCTATGTATGAAGCTTGGGAGAGCGTTAGTGAACGTTTCCTACGATCTCGAATAATCTTGATCCCAAGGATATGTCCCGCTTCTCCTAAGTCCTTCATATCAAATTGCTTGGACAGCCATGCCTTTACGTCTGATAACACTTTCTTGTTGTTGCCAATCAATAGAATGTCATCTACGTAAAGCACAAGAAACACCACTGAGTTTCCATCACGTCTGCGATATACACATTGCTCATCCGGACACTGAGTAAATCCAAAGGACTGGATTACTTCATCAAACCGGATGTTCCAAGATCTGGATGCCTGCTTAAGTCCATAAATAGACCTCTTAAGCCTGCAAACCTTATGCTCTTGGCCTTTTTCAATGAATCCCTCTGGTTGCTGCATAAAGATGGTTTCTTCAAGACTTCCGTTCAGGAAAGCTGTCTTGACATCCATCTGCCAAATCTCATAATCCATATGAGCAGCTATGGCCAAGAGAATCCGGATCGACTTAAGCATGGCTACCGGGGAGAAGGTTTCCTCATAGTCGATTCCCTCTTTCTGAGTATACCCTTCGCCACCAGCCTAGCTTTAAAGGTTTCCACCTTCCCGTCAGGTCCTCTCTTACGTTTGTAGACCCACTTGCATCCAATGGGCTTAAACCCATCAGGCAGGTCCACAAGCTCCCAGACTTGATTGTGGTCCATTGACCCCATCTCGGATATCATTGCCTTACGCCAAGATTCTGCATCTTCATCTCGAAGCGCCTCATTATAGTTAACTGGGTCAGGTTCAGGCACACCTGGGACCAGGTCTGAAGCCTCTCCCATGCCAATGAACCTGTCTGGCTGTCTCACAACCCTCCCACTACGACGAGGCACCGCCTGTGTAGGCGCATCATCTGTGATCTCATGTGCAGTGTGTGGTGTATCTACTTGCGCTGGTGCATCAGGATTAGTAGTTTGTCGTCTAAGCTCTTCTAGTACTATCTTACTCTTGGGCTTGTGGTCTAAGACATAGTCCTCTTCTAAAAATCTAGCGTTGGTACTTACCACCACCTTCTGATCTTTAAGACTATAGAATAGACCACCTTTCGTTCCCCTATGATATCCTACAAACAGCATTAATTATGTTCTTGCATCTAACTTAGCCGTATCTGCCTTAAGCACATGTGCTGGGCAGCCCCAAATTCTGATGTCTTAGACTGGGCTTCCGCCCGTTCCACAACTCTATTGGGGTTGAAGGCACGGTTTTAGATGGTACAAGATTAAGAATATACATTGCCGTTTCCAAGGCATATCCCCATAACGAACTTGGCAAATCACTATAGCTTATCATCGACCTAACCATTTCCATAAGAGTTCGGTTCCTCCTTTCTGCTACACCATTCTGCTGTGGCGTGCCAGGTGCAGACAACTGAGACTGAATTCCTACCTCGGTGAGGTAATCTCGAAATTCATGGGACAGGTACTCCCCACCACAATCTGAACGCAGTGTCTTGATACTCTTACCATGATGCTTCTCCACATCTGCCCGAAACTCTTTGAACTTGCCAAAACATTCGGACTTGTGACGCATTAGGTAAATGTATCCGTACCTAGAGTAATCATCCGTGAATGTCACGAAATACTCATATCCCCCTCGTGCCTGGACCGTCATAGGTCCACACAAGTCAGAATGAATCAACTCTAATACTTCTTTAGCTCTATAGCCTTTTGCTTTAAAAAGTCTATTGGTCATCTTACCTTCCAAGCAAGATTCACAGGTTGCATAACTGTCAATATCTAATGAACCCAAAGGTCCATCATTGACCAACCTCTGAATCCTACTAAGGTTTATATGACCTAGCCTTAGATGCCAAAGATAGGTTTGATTCATTTCAGAAGGTCTCTTCCTCTTATTAATGTTAGATACTGAGCTATCTATTTCTATGTTTTGCGCAACAGGGGAGTTAGAATTAACCACAAATAAATTGTCCACCAATGAACCTGAACAAACAAGTTTGCCATTTCTTCTAATAAAAATAGACTCATCAGAAAAAATAAACTTGTAACCGTTCTTCAAGAGTTTAGAAACCGAAATCAGGTTTTTTCTAAAACTCGGTACATAAAGACAGTTTACTAACTCTAGGTTACAATTCTCGAAATTTAACCTAACTACTCACACTGCTTCAACTGACACTCTTGTAGTGTCGCCCATGTAGATGTCCAGTTTGCCCTCTCTAAGCTTCCGGGTTACTTGGAACCCCTGCAAAGAATTACAAACATGGTCAGTGGCACCTGAATCCACACACCAAGTATCTGTGGGAATCACCGCTAAACATGTCTCAGTAATTAGGGCAGAAACAATCGTACCTTTGAGCTTTGGACAATCCACTTTCCAATGTCCTGCCTTGCCGCATTTAAAGCACTTGCCCTTTGGCTTGCTTTTCTTCGCAACATCTGGCTTTGCCGCAAGTTTCTTGGCGTTCTTCTTCTTCTTATTCTTCTTGCCTTTCGGCCCAGAAGAAGAGCTTGAACCCTTTACCGCGACCAAAGCTTGCTTCTTCTCATGGAAGATGCCTTCAGCCGCCACCAAATCAGTCATGAGCTCGGGCAACGTATAAACCCTTTGGTTCATATTGTAGTTGACCCGAAACTGCTCAAAACAAGAGGGTAGACTCTGGAGAATAATATCTATCTGACTTTCTGGGTCGATATTGTTGGATTGCGTTTAGGCATTTAATTCTAAATTAAATGGCGGACTTCCTAAACGCTAAAGGATTCGGGTCTTACCCTCGACGCGTAATCGGTTGTGCAGCCGCCTGGATCCTTTGGGAAGATTGCGTTCACCACCACAGAACAATTCAAGCGAATTGTCTCTACGTTCTTGCACTGGAGTTCTCTCAGAACCGATGCTAGCCCCAAAATTTGCCTGTTTTAGAGAAAACCTTTTTCTCTGTGGGAAGAATAATTTTTGGAAGAACGTGTCTTCTGAAGTCTGATCGATTGTTTCTCATAAAAAAAGTTTTTAGAAAGTCTATTTAAAAATGAGTCTGTTAAAACGTTTTTAACAGACTCCAGATACTTCTCAGATTTGAGAAGTATCTGTTTTTAATTAATAAATAATAATTAATAATTAATAATAATAATTATTTATTTATTTACTGAGTTGGGTTTAACCAACACCATGGATCAACCCATTGATCCATGGATCAGGCTGATGGGTCAAGAACCTTAATTCACAATTAGGTCCCTTGATTTATCAGCTCAACTCAATTCTTCCCAGGTAATTAATTAACTTTTAATTAATACCATAAAACTCTTCAATAATATTTAATTAAACCATTTAATTAAATATTATCTATTTAAGTATAACTCTTATACTTAGAACAGGCAATTTAATTAATTCTGAATCATCGAACTCACTTATGTGCGATCCTGTAGGTCCATTCCAAATTGACAATGAATAAATTAATCTCATTAATTAATCCATAAATCATTAGTGGTCTCTAGCAAGACATAATGACTACACAATTCAGAACGGAGGGTCGAATGGTGATTCAACACAACCTTCTGAGTATACTACGTAATGTCCTCTACACTGATATCCAGTTTAGCATAAGGCATGGAACCAATCATCCTTATATAGCTAAACGTTTTACTTGATCTCTTAGTGACACTGAACTTAATCAAGCAAATGATAACCCTTATCATTTCTTGGGCACGGCCATGCACTTCTCAGTTCACTATCAAGCGGCCAAGTTATCATCTCTCATTTAAGAGAGACTTGTAGTCCCATCACTTCACCTACATACCTTAGCGTGACTCATAGTGTACCCAATCATACCCGTACTTGGCAACCTGTTACGGTCCCGTTAGGCATATGTCAAAGCACACTCTAATTCACCTAAGACTATGCAGTGATTTCTGGTCTAAGGATCCTCGTACGAGTACTACTCAAAAGAATCACTCATGATCTAACAGTCCATGGAGTGTTTCTTTTGGCGGATCGATTTCATAAAATTCAATATGCACAAGAATATAATTTCATGAAATTAACTCATCAGATAAATAATCAATCAAACGACAAATGTCTTATTTACATAAATAACCCTCAAAGTTTATTTACATAAATAGCCCTCATTAGGGTAATAGATTAACATAATTTTTTTTTAAAAGGCCCTGTAATAGATTAGAGCCCAATTCATCGCATTTCCGAAATTTTATGTTTTATGAATGAATGACAACGACAATGCATGTTAAGCCGATCAAACTTAAATCCCAAAAACCCGAGTTGATTTTGCTTCCATACTTGGGGGCCCGCTTGAGCGTTGAACGTCTGGTGGACTTGGAGAGCCCAAGGGCCTCAGGTTTTCTTCGTGCGGCGGGTTATTGCATAATAGTGCCCAACTTTATCACTACCATTAATGAGTGGAAAAACTGTTTGGGTATTAGATGCCCGACTTTATCACTACCACTTGTTATGGAAAAACTGTGTGGGTGTCTATTGATGTGATGCCTTGAGGGATGGTTTAACTTGGGAAAATTAATCCTAGCTTGACCCGATAAGTTGACTAGGGATTAATTTTGCAAAGATAGGATGGTGTCAAACATTTGGAATGTTCATCCTATCACCGAAAAGTTGCATAGTGATGCAATTGGAAATCGTTAAATTACATAGGGATGTGATTTGAACGTTGCCTACCAAAAGAGCCCAATCCCTACGATACTTGCCAAAGCAAGACTGGGGTTGATTCTTTGTGGATTTTCGGCCCACAATCTAGCACCAACACAAAATTGTTTGGGATTTCAATTTTGGCTATTGTGGAAAATATTTTAAAACTCATTCTAATATTTTGCATTTTCTTTTGTAGAAATGGCATCTACTAGCACTAATACATCTAATCTCACTCTAAGAAGCATTTTGGACAAAGAAAAGCTTATTGGTCCAAACTTCTTAGATTGGGAAAGAAACTTGAGAATCGTTCTCAAACAAGAAAGGAAGCTAAATATCTTAGACGCTGCTTTACCTGAACCACCAGTAAATGCTACGGCTGCGGTTCAACGAGCATGGGAAAAGCTGAAAAGCGATTCTGATGACGTGACATGTCTGATGCTCGCGACTATGTCAGGCGAGCTTCAGAAACAATTCATGAATTCGGAAGCGTTCCAAATTTATGTGTCACTAACGGAAATGTTCCGTGAACAAGCCCGTAACGAAAGGTTCGTTACGATAAAAGCATTGATCTCGTGCAAGATGGCGAAGGGTTCGTCAGTAAGCACGCATTTGATCAAGATGAAGGGGTATATTGATACCCTAGAGAGATTAAATGCACCTCTTTCTAGAGAGTTAGCCATTGACATCATCTTGGCTTCACTGCCTGATGATTACAATGACTTTGTGGTGAACTACAACATGCATAACATGGAGAGGACAATTCCTGAGCTCCATGGAATGCTTAAAAATACTGAGCAAACCCTTCGGAAGGCAATGCCAGTACTTGTTGTGGAAAAGGGTAAGGGCAACAAGAGAAAGTTTAAAGGCAAGGCAAAAGTTGCTGAAAACAAGAAGCCTCGCAGTAAGACTGCTCCTAAGGCTCAGCCTCAAACTCCTCCTGCTAAGAAAAATGCTCAGAAGGACGCAGTATGTTTCCATTGCAATCAGAAGGGGCATTGGAGAAGAAACTGCAAGCTGTTTCTTGAAGAGAAGAAACAGAATCCTTCGGCTTCAGGTATCTTTGTTATTGAGATTAATCTTTCTATGTCCACCTCATGGGTATTAGATACCGGTTGTGGGGCTCACATTTGTACTGATGTGCAGGGACTGAGCAATAGAAGGATGACAAAGAAAGGCGAAGTAGATCTCCGAGTAGGCAACGGGGCAAGAGTTGCAGCCGTTGAAGTTGGAGATTACATTTTGTCTTTGCCTTCCGGTTTAAACATTGTTTTAGAGAATTGTTATTATGTACCTACTATGAGTAGGAATATTATTTCAATTTCTTGCTTGGATATCAAAGGATTTTGTTTTATTATTGGTAATAAATCGTTGTCTTTATATCAAAAAGATGTTTTATATGGAGTTGCAAATTTGTGCAATGGCCTATATATCTTGGATTTGACCCAAGAGAAACCGGTATATAACATTGAAAAGAAAGCCAAATTAATTCAATCTGATTTAAGTCCAACATATCTATGGCACTGTCGTCTAGGCCATGCAAATGAGAAGCGAGTTCAAAGACTTCATAAGGATGGAGTGCTTGGTTCATTTGATTTTGAATCATATGACACATGTGAACCCTGTTTGCAAGGCAAAATGACGAAGAGTCCTTTCAGCAAGAAAGGCGAGAGGACTAGTGAGCTATTGGCACTAATACATACAGATGTATGTGGACCGATGAGCACACAAGCCAGAGGTGGATTTGAATACTTCGTGACTTTTACCGATGACTATAGTAGATATGGTTATGTCTACGTAATGAGGTATAAAAGTGAAACTTTTGAAAAGTTCAAAGAGTTTAAAAATGAAGTAGAAAATCAGTTAAATAGAAGGATTAAGGCTATTCGCTCCGATCGGGGAGGTGAATACCTTAATGATGAGTTCGATGGCTATTTAAAACAGTGTGGAATTGTTTCACAGCTGACTCCTCCAGGAACACCTCAATGGAATGGTGTATCCGAGAGGAGGAATCGGACCTTATTAGATATGGTTCGATCTATGATGGGCCAAGCGACTCTCCCTATGTCCTTTTGGGGTTATGCCCTCCTTTCAGCTGCCTACTTACTAAATCGTATTCCATCTAAGGCAGTAGATAAGACTCCATATGAGATATGGACGGGTCAAAAACCCTATATGTTATATCTACGAGTTTGGGGTTGTCAGGCTCATGTAAAGCGTTTACAAAGTAGTAAGCTTGAACCTAAAACTGACAAATGCCTGTTTGTGGGATATCCTAAGGAAACTAAAGGATATCAATTCTACAATCCAACTGAGAACAAAGTGTTTGTTGCTCGGGGAGCCACTTTCTTAGAGAAAGATTTTCTCTACAAGAAAGATAGTGGGAGTAGAATAGAACTCGGAGAAGTTCCAGAACCACAAGAGAATGTAGAACGATCTACAGAAACTGAGATGGAAGTTGACATGGGAACTCATGAAGATGAGCAGCCTGAGTCAACAACACAAGAACCTAGAAGATCTAGTAGATCTCGTCATGAACCTGAGAGATACGGATTTCTCGTAACTGACGATCAAGATTTGATCTTGGTGGACTCTAATGAGCCCGTGAACTACAAACAGGTTTTAGAAAGTCCAGATTCAGATAAATGGCTACAAGCAATGGAATCTGAAATGCAATCCATGAGGGACAATAAAGTTTGGACTTTGATTGATCCTCCTGTTCAGACAAAGGTTGTCGATTGCAAGTGGATTTTCAAGTTAAAACCTGGCGGGATCTTCAAGGCACGACTAGTGGCTAAAGGTTTCAGACAGACTCATGGTATAGACTATGATGAAACCTTCTCCCCTGTCGTGATGCTCAAGTCCATTCGGACTATGCTCGCCATAGCTGCATATTATGACTATGAGATATGGCAGATGGATGTTAAGACGGCTTTCCTGAATGGAAACCTACTCGAGGATGTTTATATGAAACAACCCGAGGGATACATCGATCAAGAGCATCCAAATCGTGTATGCAAGCTTCAGAGGTCCATCTACGGACTAAAGCAAGCATCTCGGAGTTGGAATCTTCGTTTTGACGAGGCAGTAAAAGGTTACGGCTTCATAAAGAACGAAGATGAGCCTTGTGTTTACAAGAAGGTTAGTGGGAGCAAGATAGTTTTCCTTGTCCTATATGTGAACGACATCCTACTCATAGGAAATGACATTCCCATGATGAAAGACATCAAACAATGGTTGGGGACTGTATTTTCTATGAAAGACTTAGGAGAAGCCGAAATGATACTAGGTATCAAGATCTATAGAGATAGGTCAAAAAGGCTTCTAGGACTAAGTCAAGAAGGGTACATAGACAAAATATTGAAGAGGTTCAATATGTCTAGAGCACTGTTGGATTGCGTTTAGGCATTTAATTCTAAATTAAATGGCGGAATTCCTAAACGCTAAAGGATTCGGGTCTTACCCTCGACGCGTAATCGGTTGTGCAGCCGCCTGGATCCTTTGGGAAGATTGCGTTCACCACCACAGAACAATTCAAGCGAATTGTCTCTACGTTCTTGCACTGGAGTTCTCTCAGAACCGATGCTAGCCCCAAAATTTGCCTGTTTTAGAGAAAACCTTTTTCTCTGTGGGAAGAATAATTTTTGGAAGAACGTGTCTTCTGAAGTCTGATCGATTGTTTCTCATAAAAAAAGTTTTTAGAAAGTCTATTTAAAAATGAGTCTGTTAAAACGTTTTTAACAGACTCCAGATACTTCTCAGATTTGAGAAGTATCTGTTTTTAATTAATAAATAATAATTAATAATTAATAATAATAATTATTTATTTATTTACTGAGTTGGGTTTAACCAACACCATGGATCAACCCATTGATCCATGGATCAGGCTGATGGGTCAAGAACCTTAATTCACAATTAGGTCCCTTGATTTATCAGCTCAACTCAATTCTTCCCAGGTAATTAATTAACTTTTAATTAATACCATAAAACTCTTCAATAATATTTAATTAAACCATTTAATTAAATATTATCTATTTAAGTATAACTCTTATACTTAGAACAGGCAATTTAATTAATTCTGAATCATCGAACTCACTTATGTGCGATCCTGTAGGTCCATTCCAAATTGACAATGAATAAATTAATCCCATTAATTAATCCATAAATCATTAGTGGTCTCTAGCAAGACATAATGACTACACAATTCAGAACGGAGGGTCGAATGGTGATTCAACACAACCTTCTGAGTATACTACGTAATGTCCTCTACACTGATATCCAGTTTAGCATAAGGCATGGAACCAATCATCCTTATATAGCTAAACGTTTTACTTGATCTCTTAATGACACTGAACTTAATCAAGCAAATGATAACCCTTATCATTTCTTGGGCACGGCCATGCACTTCTCAGTTCACTATCAAGCGGCCAAGATATCATCTCTCATTTAAGAGAGACTTGTAGTCCCATCACTTCACCTACATACCTTAGCGTGACTCATAGTGTACCCAATCATACCCGTACTTGGCAACCTGTTACGATCCCGTTAGGCATATGTCAAAGCACACTCTAATTCACCTAAGACTATGCAGTGATTTCTGGTCTAAGGATCCTCGTACGAGTACTACTCAAAAGAATCACTCATGATCTAACAGTCCATGGAGTGTTTCTTTTGGCGGATCGATTTCATAAAATTCAATATGCACAAGAATATAATTTCATGAAATTAACTCATCAGATAAATAATCAATCAAACGACAAATGTCTTATTTACATAAATAACCCTCAAAGTTTATTTACATAAATAGCCCTCATTAGGGCATATACACCAACAGATATTTCCTCCCAACACCTCTATTTCATTGATGTTACAGATCATGTGTAAAACATGATCTCTCACCGATCCGCCTTCAGCCATTTTGGTGTTCATTAACTTCCTCATGGCTGACTGCCTGGCAGTCCTGCCTTGATGCGCAAACATCTCCCTTAGGTGCGCCATCATGTCGAAGGCGGAGAGCATGGGATGAAGCTGATGTTGCAGCACATTCGACACGGAGGCCAAAATGTAGCACCGCGTCATCTCATCCGCTTTCCTCCACCTGGCATAGGCGTCCCTTTCCTCTTGGGTAGAGTCCTCATCAGGCGCTTCTGGACATGCTTCGATGAGCACAAACTTGTACTGCTCAGCCGTCAGGACTATGTCCAAATTTCGACTCCAGTCGACATAATTTGTTCCAGTTAATTTGTTGTCTTTCAAGATAGCAGCTAAAGGATTGAATGCCATATCGATTTAAAACTGGGAAGTAAACAAACAGTGTTTCAGTTATATATGCTAGAATTTTTGAAAACATGAAAATTCAATTAATTATTGATTTCCCTCAAAACAATAATATTAATCCACCAACATCTCATCCACCGGGATTCTCGCAAGCCACGCAGTGTGGACGTTTACGCTAACCCACATTCGTTTGAGAAGAACCAAGTTCATTAACTACACTATCTGACCAACGAAATTTTTATCAATGTAGCTAATAGTCGGTGCTTTCAGCCGTACAAGTAAGCAGCGTAACCTCGCGAGAGGAATACTACAGATCGTACACTAAGTGTATGCCATTACGTGACTTCTGAGTTTGTTACCTCAGGATAGTGCGCCTCAGATGGAGAGGGTGTCGCATTTCTCCTAGTTAAACTTGTTGGTTTTGAATACATAAGCTATGCTTGTGTTGTATAATTTCTCAGATTAATATATCGATTTGTGTTTCAATTATATTTAGTTGTGCATATCCATTTATATTATGTAAGTAGATGATGAGGTGTCTGGTGCGACACAGTAGATCTCATCATTGGTTGAAAGACATAATATATAAATGAGGTTCGTAACCGAGACAGCTTTGGATAAACTGTCGGTCTAGGTTATTATGTGATTCAGATAATTAGTTTGTCTAAACTAATTGAATCATAGAGATGTGCCCGGGGCATATTGAACTTGACTCTTAGGAATGATTTGTCTTGTACTGATTTAATAGACAAATCGATCCTTGTATTCTATCTCTAAATCCCTAGACTCGAGCGGGCATGAGGATTAGACATAGTGTACTTTGATCTGCCAATGGGTGAGGTCAAATGTGGCCAATAGTCTCGGTGGGTTGGGTGCGCGTGTTTAGTTACTTGGTGTGCTGCTGCTTGTCGAAAGGAAACCATGTACCGGTGCGTCCGGGGTGATGGTGCTCCCGAGATGAGCTCGAAATGTTTATTATACTAAACCTGGCCAGTGGACTTATGTCCGGTATAGTAAAAAGGTCGAGTGGTACTAGTCTCGGAATATTAAGAAGTTGATGAATTAATTTATCAGTAAATTAATGAATTAACGAGCACTATATCTTTGATATGGGGAGATTATGAATATAATTTAATTAAGTTGTTCCGGAAGCAATTCTGGTGTAGGTTGGTAGTGCCATAATTAATCCGTTAGTGGTACGATTAATTATGTACTGGGTTGTTGACAAAGGTAGATTTAATTAGTTGAAAAATTAATTAATCCTTGTGTCAGTTGGTTGTGAATCATCCCAGGAACTGGATTGGGATAAGTGAATCCCTGTGTCAGTTGGGAGTGATTCATCCCAGGAACTGGATTGGGATAAGTGAATCCCTGTGACAGTTGGGAGTGTTTCAGTCCAGGAACAGGATTGAAGGAAACAGAATCTGTATCAATCTAGAAACAGGATTGAAGAGAAACAGAAACCCAGTAGGAAAGATCAATCCTATTCCAACTTGGAGTCTCTCTTGTAACTCTATAAATAGACAAGGGATCAGCCATTCAGAAAACAACAATTCAATAGATTCATAATTCTAGAATCTAGAGAGATAAAATTCTAGAGAGAGAAAATTCTCTCTCTCTCTAAAACGAATTTTAACAAGTAAATAGGCGGCTGGTTTTTCTCCTTCTAGTGACCGAATTTTGGTCCTTTCTTTGCTAGCCCCGTGTGTTGCTTTCTCTCTCTCCGGGCAGTGCGTTTGCAGTACGTGCTAGGTGCGGAGGTGCTGAATTTTTTTTCAGCAGGTGGATTGTGGTGAGTTGCTGATCAATTGACTTCTAGATTGTTGCCCACACAACAAGAGGTCATAGTCTTTGAGGCATACAAGAGATTCACCAGGTGCACGCTTCAAAAGGTATTATTCTATGGTTCCGCTTTTATTAGAATTTTTTGTTGCATGGTAAATCGAGCAAGTGCAAACCCAGATCCTACCAAAATCTTTCAATTGGTATCAGAGCCTGGTTGAGGGGGTTCTGTGCTTGTTCGATTTAATACATGGTTTTATTTGCAGGTGGTTTAGAATCCCGACTATTATGGTTACGTTTGTATGGGTTTTAATTAAACTCCGGGACTTGTCCGGATTTAATTTTATTATGAATGTTTGTAATAGTTTAACCACGTGCTGGAAGCCGTGTAGGATTAGATTAAATCTGTAGTAGGATTTTTTCTATGTAATTTCGATTATTTAATTTTCCTAGAATGCCTTGTAGTAGGAAAATTGTTTTTTTTGTAATCGAAGGCGTTATGGTGGGCGACTTGGATTCGTGGGTTTTGGGTTATCATGAATTTGAAGAAACCCAGAAAAACCCAGAACGAATTGCAAGAAGACCAAATAGCGTGGGAAAAAGCGAAGGAGGAGTTGGCGGGAGGAGGCGACGCCGCCAACGATTGCCGGCAGCAAAATCGCCGCCGGCAGCAATAAAAGGCAGCAGCGCGCAGCAGTCGCTGCACGCAGCAGCTGCTGCGCGCTGCTGCTGGGCGCGCCCGCTGGGCCGCGCCCGCTTGACGCGCGCGTTGTGCCGCGCGCACGGCCCGTGCGGGCTGTGCGCGCGGGCAGCGCGGCCCGACGGCCCGTTCGGGCTGTTCGGGCTGTTTTTGGCCCATTTTTTCCTCCAGTTTTCGTTTTTTTGAAATTCAAGACTCTCTCCATCGAGTGACGTGACGGGACACGAGATCAAGGCAAAGGATGGAAGCAATTAAAACCATAATAGTCGGGGAATTTATTTTTTCGAATTTATTTCCCGTATTTATTGTTTTGATTTTTATGCTTTATTTTTATGCTGTATTTTAGATGCATGAATTAAAGCATGTCTGGTTTTATGGTTGCACATAACTTAGGTTAGTTAATTGCATGTTAAAACCGGAAAAACCTCAATTCGGAAATCTAAGTGGGAGCGGGTTGTGTTATATCCCCATGGCCACCATTACGGGTTCATATGCGATGTGGGTGGGCTTGCGCGTTGGCATTAGGGCCTTCCTCCATTCGGATGAGTCCAGCCCCGAGATCGCTAGACTATGAGCTTCTGAGTAAGATGACTAGAGCGAGTTTAACTAGGAGAAATGCGACACCCTCTCCATCTGAGGCGCACTATCCTGAGGTAACAAACTCAGAAGTCACGTAATGGCATACACTTAGTGTACGATCTGTAGTATTCCTCCCGCGAGGTTACGCTGCTTACTTGTACGGCTGAAAGCACCGACTATTAGCTACATTGATCAAAAGATCGTTGGTCAGATAGTGTAGTTAATGAACTTGGTTCTTCTCAAACGAATGTGGGTTAGCGTAAATGTCCACACTGCGTGGCTTGCGAGAATCCCGGTGGATGAGATGTTGGTGGATTAATATTATTGTTTTGAGGGAATCAATAATTAATTGAATTTTTCATTTTTTTTGAAAATTCTAGCATATGTAACTGAAACACTGTTTGTTTACTTTCCAGTTTTAAATCGATATGGCATTCAATCCTTTAGCTGCTATCTTGAAAGACAACAAATTAACTGGAACAAATTATGTCGACTGGAGTCGAAATTTGGACATAGTCCTGACAGCTGAGCAGTACAAGTTTGTGCTCATCGAAGCATGTCCAGAAGCGCCTGATGAGGACTCTACCCAAGAGGAAAGGGACGCCTATGCCAGGTGGAGGAAAGCGGATGAGATGGCGCGGTGCTACATTTTGGCCTCTGTGTCGAATGTGCTGCAACATCAGCTTCATCCCATGCTCTCCGCCTTCGACATGATGGCGCACCTAAGGGAGATGTTTGCGCATCAAGGTAGGACTGCCAGGCAGTCAGCCATGAGGAAGTTAATGAACACCAAAATGGCTGAAGGCGGATCGGTGAGAGATCATGTTTTACACATGATCAGTAACATCAATGAAATAGAGGTGTTGGGATGAAATATCGACCCAGAAAGTCAGATAGATATTATCCTCCAGAGTCTACCCTCTTGTTTTGAGCAGTTTCGGGTCAACTACAATATGAACCAAAGGGTTTATACGTTGCCCGAGCTCATGACTGATTTGGTGGCGGCTGAAGGCATCTTCCATGAGAAGAAGCAAGCTTTGGTCGCGGTAAAGGGTTCAAGCTCTTCTTCTGGGCCGAAAGGCAAGAAGAATAAGAAGAAGAAGAACGCCAAGAAACTTGCGGCAAAGCCAGATGTTGCGAAGAAAAGCAAGCCAAAAGGCAAGTGCTTTAAATGCGGCAAGGCAGGACATTGGAAAGTGGATTGTCCAAAGCTCAAAGGTACGATTGTTTCTGCCCTAATTACTGAGACATGTTTAGCGGTGATTCCCACAGATACTTGGTGTGTGGATTCAGGCGCCACTGACCATGTTTGTAATTCTTTGCAGGGGTTCCAAGTAACCCGGAAGCTTAGAGAGGGCGAACTGGACATCTACATGGGCGACACTACAAGAGTGTCAGTTGAAGCAGTGGGAGTAGTTAGGTTAAATTTCGAGAATTGTAACCTAGAGTTAGTAAACTGTCTTTATGTACCGAGTTTTAGAAAGAACCTGATTTCGGTTTCTAAACTCTTGAAGAACGGTTACAAGTTTATTTTTTCTGATGAGTCTGTTTTTATTAGAAGAAATGGCAAACTTGTTTGTTCTGGTTCATTGGTGGACAATTTATTTGTGGTTAATTCTAACTCCCCTGTTGCGCAAAACATAGAAATAGATAGCTCAGTATCTAACATTAATAAGAGGAAGAGACCTTCTGAAATGAATCAAACCTATCTTTGGCATCTAAGGCTAGGTCATATAAACCTTAGTAGGATTCAGAGATTGGTCAATGATGGACCTTTGGGTTCATTAGATATTGACAGTTATGCAACCTGCGAATCCTGCGTGGAAGGTAAGATGACCAAGAGACCTTTTAAAGCAAAAGGCTATAGAGCTAGAGAAGTATTAGAGTTGATTCATTCTGACTTGTGTGGACCTATGACGGTCCAGGCACGAGGGGGATATGAGTATTTCGTGACATTCACGGATGACTACTCTAGGTACGGATACATTTACCTAATGCGCCACAAGTCTGAATGTTTTGACAAGTTCAAAGAGTTTCGGGCAGATGTGGAGAAGCATCATGGTAAGAGTATCAAGACACTGCGTTCAGATCGTGGTGGGGAGTACCTGTCCCATGAATTTCGAGATTACCTCACTGAGGTAGGAATTCAGTCTCAGTTGTCTGCACCTGGCACGCCACAGCAGAATGGTGTAGCAGAAAGGAGGAACCGAACTCTTATGGAAATGGTTAGGTCCATGATGAGCTATAGTGATTTGCCAAGTTCGTTCTGGGGATATGCCTTGGAAACGGCAATGTATATTCTTAATCTTGTACCATCTAAAACCGTGCCTTCAACCCCAATAGAGTTGTGGAACGGGCGGAAGCCCAGTCTAAGACATCTCAGAATTTGGGGCTGCCCAGCACATGTGCTTAAGGCAGATACGGCTAAGTTAGATGCAAGAACAGAATTAATGCTGTTTGTAGGATATCCTAGGGGAACGAAAGGTGGTCTATTCTATAGTCCTAAAGATCAGAAGGTGGTGGTAAGTACCAACGCTAGATTTTTAGAAGAGGACTATGTCTTAGACCACAAGCCCAAGAGTAAGATAGTACTAGAAGAGCTTAGACGACAAACTACTAATCCTGATGCACCAGTGCAAGTAGATACACCACACACTACACATGAGATCACAGATGATGCGCCTACACAGGCGGTGCCTCGTCGTAGTGGGAGGGTTGTAAGACAGCCAGACAGGTTCATTGGCATGGGAGAGGCTTCAGACCTGGTCCCAGGTGTGCCTGAACCTGACCCAGTTAACTATAATGAGGCGCTTCGAGATAAAGATGCAAAATCTTGGCGTAAGGCAATGATATCCGAGATGGGGTCAATGGACCACAATCAAGTCTGGGAGCTTGTGGACCTGCCTGATGGGTATAAGCCCATTGGATGCAAGTGGGTCTACAAACGTAAGAGAGGACCTGACGGGAAGGTGGAAACCTTTAAAGCTAGGCTGGTGGCGAAGGGGTATACTCAGAAAGAGGGAATCGACTATGAGGAAACCTTCTCCCCGGTAGCCATGCTTAAGTCGATCCGGATTCTCTTGGCCATAGCTGCTCATATGGATTATGAGATTTGGCAGATGGATGTCAAGACAGCTTTCCTAAATGGAAGTCTTGAAGAAACCATCTTTATGCAGCAACCAGAGGGATTCATTGAAAAAGGCCAAGAGCATAAGGTTTGCAGGCTTAAGAAGTCTATTTATGGACTTAAGCAGGCATCCAGATCTTGGAACATCCGGTTTGATGAAGTAATCCAGTCCTTTGGATTTACTCAGTGTCCGGATGAGCAATGTGTATATCGCAGACGTGATGGAAACTCAGTGGTGTTTCTTGTGCTTTACGTAGATGACATTCTATTGATTGGCAACAACAAGAAAGTGTTATCAGACGTAAAGGCATGGCTGTCCAAGCAATTTGATATGAAGGACTTAGGGGAAGCGGGACATATCCTTGGGATCAAGATTATTCGAGATCGTAGGAAACGTTCACTAACGCTCTCCCAAGCTTCATACATAGACACGATTCTGGCCCGTTTTAACATGCAGAACTCCAAGAAAGGTTTTCTACCTTTTAGGCATGGAGTGTTTCTATCTAAGGAACAGTCTCCTAAGACTGTTGAGGAGATAGAGACCATGAAGACAGTTCCATATGCTTCGGCAGTAGGAAGTCTCATGTATGCCATGTTGTGTACGAGGCCTGATATCTGTTATGTCGTTGGCATGGTGAGCAGATATCAGAGTAACCCCGGGAAAGCTCATTGGGAGGCAGTAAAATGCATTCTCAAGTATTTGCGCAGAACGAGGGACCAAGTTCTGGTCTATCAGGCGTCTGAGCTGGTACCCCGAGGTTATACAGATTCAGATTTCCAAGGCGACAGGGACAAGAGCAAGTCTACCTCAGGGTATGTGTTTACTCTAGGAGGTGGAGCCATAGTTTGGCGGAGTGTCAAGCAGAAATGCGTGGCGGACTCTACCATGGAGGCTGAATACGTTGCCGCATCAGAGGCAGCGAAAGAAGCAGTATGGCTCAAGAACTTCCTAGTGGACTTAGACGTGATTCCTGGTTTGCAGAAGTCTATCACAGTTTATTGTGATAACAATGGTGCAGTAGCAAACTCGAAGGAACCACGAGCCCACAAGGCGAGTAAACATATACAGCGCAAGTACCACCTGATACGAGACATCGTGAAGAGGGAAGACGTGGTCGTGGCTAAGATAGCATCAGAAGATAACCTTGCAGATCCATTCACGAAGACATTGACCTCTAAAGTCTTTGAGGCTCACGTGGAGGGCATGGGGATCAGATATCTAGGAGAGCCATGATAGTTTTTTCTAGATAGATAGCAGCAGGTAGAATAGGATTGTATGTAGTTGTATACTTAAAGCACAGCTTAAGTATTAGTGGGAGATTGTTGGTTTTGAATACATAAGCTATGCTTGTGTTGTATAATTTCTCAGATTAATATATCAATTTGTGTTTCAATTATATTTAGTTGTGCATATCCATTTATATTATGTAAGTAGATGATGAGGTGTCTGGTGCGACACAGTAGATCTCATCATTGGTTGAAAGACATAATATATAAATGAGGTTCGTAACCGAGACAGCTTTGGATAAACTGTCGGTCTAGGTTATTATGTGATTCAGATAATTAGTTTGTCTAAACTAATTGAATCATAGAGATGTGCCCGGGGCATATTGAACTTGACTCTTAGGAATGATTTGTCTTGTACTGATTTAATAGACAAATCGATCCTTGTATTCTATCTCTAAATCCCTAGACTCGAGCGGGCATGAGGATTAGACATAGTGTACTTTGATCTGCCAATGGGTGAGGTCAAATGTGGCCAATAGTCTCGGTGGGTTGGGTGCGCGTGTTTAGTTACTTGGTGTGCTGCTGCTTGTCGAAAGGAAACCATGTACCGGTGCGTCCGGGGTGATGGTGCTCCCGAGATGAGCTCGAAATGTTTATTATACTAAACCTGGCCAGTGGACTTATGTCCGGTATAGTAAAAAGGTCGAGTGGTACTAGTCTCGGAATATTAAGAAGTTGATGAATTAATTTATCAGTAAATTAATGAATTAACGAGCACTATATCTTTGATATGGGGAGATTATGAATATAATTTAATTAAGTTGTTCCGGAAGCAATTCTGGTGTAGGTTGGTAGTGCCATAATTAATCCGTTAGTGGTACGATTAATTATGTACTGGGTTGTTGACAAAGGTAGATTTAATTAGTTGAAAAATTAATTAATCCTTGTGTCAGTTGGTTGTGAATCATCCCAGGAACTGGATTGGGATAAGTGAATCCCTGTGTCAGTTGGGAGTGATTCATCCCAGGAACTGGATTGGGATAAGTGAATCCCTGTGACAGTTGGGAGTGTTTCAGTCCAGGAACAGGATTGAAGGAAACAGAATCTGTATCAATCTAGAAACAGGATTGAAGAGAAACAGAAACCCAGTAGGAAAGATCAATCCTATTCCAACTTGGAGTCTCTCTTGTAACTCTATAAATAGACAAGGGATCAGCCATTCAGAAAACAACAATTCAATAGATTCATAATTCTAGAATCTAGAGAGATAAAATTCTAGAGAGAGAAAATTCTCTCTCTCTCTAAAACGAATTTTAACAAGCAAATAGGCGGCTGGTTTTTCTCCTTCTAGTGACCGAATTTTGGTCCTTTCTTTGCTAGCCCCGTGTGTTGCTTTCTCTCTCTCCGGGCAGTGCGTTTGCAGTACGTGCTAGGTGCGGAGGTGCTGAATTTTTTTTCAGCAGGTGGATTGTGGTGAGTTGCTGATCAATTGACTTCTAGATTGTTGCCCACACAACAAGAGGTCATAGTCTTTGAGGCATACAAGAGATTCACCAGGTGCACGCTTCAAAAGGTATTATTCTATGGTTCCGCTTTTATTAGAATTTTTTGTTGCGTGGTAAATCGAGCAAGTGCAAACCCAGATCCTACCAAAATCTTTCAAAACTCGCTCTAGTCATCTTAATCAGAAGCTCATAGTCTAGCGATCTCGGGGCTGGACTCATCCGAATGGAGGAATGCCCTAATGCCAACGCGCAAGCCCACCCACATCGCATATGAACCCGTAATGGTGGCCATGGGGATATAACACAACCCGCTCCCATTTAGATTTCCAAATTGAGGGTTTTTCCGATTTTAACATGCAATTAACTAACCTAAGTTATATGCAACCATAAAACCAGTCATGCTTTAATTCATGCATTTAAAATACAGCATAAAAATTAAAACAATAAATACGGGAAATAAATTCGAAAAAATAAATTCCCCGACTATTATGGTTTTAATTGCTTCCATCTTCTGCCTTGATCTCGTGTCCCATCACGTCACTCGATGGAGAGAGTCTTGAACTTCAAAAAATGAAAACTGGAGGAAAAACGGGCCAAAAACAGCCCGAACAGCCCAAACGGGCCGCCCGGGCCGCAGCACAGCCCGAGGGCCGCGCTGCCCGCGCGCACAGCCCGCACGGGCCCTGCGCGCGTGGCGCAGCGCCCGCGCACCCGCACGGCCCGTACGGGCCATGCGCGCTGGCCTGGGCGCCTGCGCGGCCGCGCGCGCTTGGCCCGCCCGGTCCGTGTGCGCGGGGCCCTGCGCGCCTGCAGCAGTAGCGCGCAGCAGCTGCTGCTGCCTGCTGCTGCCCTCCTTTTGCTGCCGGTGGCGTTTTTGCTGCCGGCGATCGTTGCCGGCGTCGCCTCCTGCCGCCAACTCTTCCTTCGCTTTTTCCCACGTTATTTGGTCTTCTTGCAATTCGTTCTGGGTTTTCCTGGGTTTCTTCAAATTCATGATAACCCAAAACCCAGGAATCCAAGTCGCCCATCATAACGCCTTCGATTACATAAAAAAACAATTTTCCTACTACAAGGCATTCTAGGAAAATTAAATAATCGAAATTACATAGAATAAATCCTACTACAGATTTAATCTAATCCTACACGGCTTCCAGCACGTGGTTATACTATTACAAACATTCATAATAAAATTAAATCCGGACATGTCCCGGAGTTTAATTAAAACCCATACAAACGTAATCATAATAGTCGGGATTCTAAACCACCTGCAAATAAAACCATGTAATAAATCGAACAAGCACAGAACCCCCTAAACCAGGCTTTGATACCAATTGAAAGATTTTGGTAGGATCTGGGTTTGCACTTGCTCGATTTACCACGTAACAAAAAAAATTCTAATAAAAGCGGAACCATAGAATAATACCTTTGAAGCGTGCACCTGGTGAATCTCTTGTATGCCTCAAAGACTATGACCTCTTGTTGTGTGGGCAATAATCTAGAAGTCAATTGATCAGCAACTCACCACAATCCACCTGCTGAAAAAATTCAGCACCTCCGCTCCTAGCACGTACTGCAAACGCACTGCCCGGAGAGAGAGAAAGCAACACACGGGGCTAGCAAATAAGGACCAAAATTCGGCCACTTGAAGGAAAAATCAGCCACCCCAAAATTGCTAAAAAAATTCGTTTTTGAGAGAGAGGGAGAATTTTCTCTCTCTAGATTCTTGAATTATGAATCTCTTGAATTGTGATTTCTGAATGGCTGATCCCTTGTCTATTTATAGAGTTACAAGAGAGACTCCAAGTTGGAATAGGATTGGTCTTCCTACTGGGTTTCTGTTTTCCTTCAATCCTGTTTCTGGACTGATACAGATTCTGTTTCCTTCAATCCTGTTCCTGGACTGAAACACTCCCAACTGTCACAGGGATTCACTTATCCCAATCCAGTTCCTGGGATGAATCACTCCCAACTGACACAGGGATTCACTTATCCCAATCCAGTTCCTGGGATGAATCACAACCAACTGACACAAGGATTAATTAATTTCTCAACTAATTAAATCTAACTTTGTCAACAACCCAGTACTTAATTAATCGTACCACTAACGGATTAATTATGGCACTACCAACCTACACCAGAAATGCTTCCGGAACATCTTAATTAAATTATATTCATAATCTCCCCACATCAAAGATATAGTGCTCGTTAATTTATTAATTTACTGATAAATTAATTCATCAACTTCTTAATATTCTGAGACTAGTACCACTCGACCTTTTTACTATACCGGACATAAGTCCACTGGCCAGGTTTAGTATAATAAACATTTCGAGCTCATCTCGGGAGCACCATCACCCCGGACGCACCGGTACATGGTTTCCTTTCGACCAGCAGTAGCACACCAAGTAACTAAACACGCGCACCCAACCCACCGAGACTATTGGCCACATTTGACCTCACCCATTGGCAGATCAAAGTACACTATGTCTAATCCTCATGCCCACTCGAGTCTAGGGATTTAGAGATAGAATACAAGGATTGATTTGTCTATTAAATCAGTACAAGACAAATCATTCCTAAGAGTCAAGTTCAATATGCCCCGGGCATATCTATATGATTCAATTAGTTTAGACAAACTAATTATCTGAATCACATAATAACCTAGACCGACAGTTTGTCCAAAGCTGTCTCAGTTACGAACCTCATGTATATATTATGTCTTTCAACCAATGATGAGATCTACTGTGTCGCACCAGACACCTCATCATCTACTTACATAATATAAATGGACATAAAAATGCACAACAAAATATAATTGAAACACAAATTGATATATTAAACTGGGAAACTGTACAATACAAGCATAGCTTATGTATTCTACTCCAACAAGCAGCAGATTGGGTAGGATTGTATGTAGTAGAGTACTAAAAGCACAGCTTAAGTATTAGTGGGAGATTGTTGGATTTGAATACATAAGCTATGCTTGTGTTGTATATTTTCCCAGTTTAATATATCGATTTGTGTTTCAATTATATTTAGTTGTGCATTAATCGTCCATTTACATTATGTAAGTAGATGATGAGGTGTCTGGTGCAACACAGTAGATCTCATCATTGGTTGAAAGACATAATATATAAATGAGGTTCGTAACCGAGACAGCTTTGGACAAACTGTCGGTCTAGGTTATTATGTGATTCAGATAATTAGTTTGTCTAAACTAATTGAATTATATAGATATGCCCGGGGCATATTGAACTTGACTCTTAGGAATGTTTTGTCTTGTACTGATTTAATAGACAAATCGATCCTTGTATTCTATCTCTAAATCCCTAGACTCGAGTGGGCATGAGGATTAGACATAGTGTACTTTGATCTGCCAATGGGTGAGGTCAAATGTGGCCAATAATCTCGGTAGGTTGGGTGTGCGTGTTTAGTTACTTGGTGTGCTGCTGCTTGTCGAAAGGAAACCATGTACCGGTGCGTCCGGGGTGATGGTGCTCCCGAGATAAGCTTGAAATGTTTATTATACTAAACTCGGCCGGTGGACTTATGTCCGGTGTAGTAAAAAGGTCGAGTGGTACTAGTCTCGAAATTAAAGAAGTTGATGAATTAATTTATCAGTAAATTAATGAATTAACGAGCACTATATCTTTGATGTGGGGAGATTATGAATATAATTTAATTAAGTTGTTCCGGAAGCAATTCTGGTGTAGGTTGGTAGAGCCATAATTAATCCGTTAGTGGTACAATTAATTATGTACTGGGTTGTTGACAAAGGTAGATTTAATTAATTTAGAAATTAATTAATCCTTGTGACAGTTGGTTGTGAATCATCCCAGGAACTGGTTTGGGATAAGTGAATCCCTGTGTCAGTTGGGAGTGATTCATCCCAGGAACTGGATTGGGATAAGTGAATCCCTGTGACAGTTGGGAGTGTATCAGTCCAGGAACAGGATTGAAGGAAACAGAATCTGTATCAGTCCAGAAACAGGATTGAAGGAAAATAGAAACCCAGTAGGAAGACCAATCCTAAACCAACTTGGAGTCTCTCTTGTAACTCTATAAATAGACAAGGGATCAGTCATTCCGAATATACAATAACACAATTAATCTACAGGATTTCTAGAGAGAGAAAACGTTTCTCTCTCCAAGTTGAATTTTCAAGAAAGTGTGCAGCTGGTTTTTGGGTTTCTAGTGGCTGAAATTTTGGCCTTGGTTTATACCAGCTGCGCGTAGCTTTCTCTCTCTACAGGCGGTGCGTTTATAGTACGTGCCAGGTGCTGCGGGGCTAGAGTTTTCTAGCAGGTGGATTGTGGTGAGTAGCTGATCAATTGACTTCTAGTTCGTTGCCCACACAACGTGAAGTCATAGTCTTGAGGCATACAAGAGAATCACCAAGTGCACGCTTCAAAGGTACTTTTCTAAGATTCCGCTTTAATAGAAATTTTTGTTGCGTGGTAAATCGAGCAAGTGCAAACCCAGATCCTACCAAAATCTTTCATGTATCCCTCGGGTTGTTTCATGTAAACATCATCGAGTAGGTTTCCATTTAGAAAAGCCATCTTAACATCCATCTGCCATATCTCATAGTCATAATATGCAACTATGGCGAGCATAGTCCGAATTGACTTGCGCATCACGACAGGGGAGAAGGTTTCATCATAGTCTATACCATGAGTCTGTCTGAAACCTTTAGCCACTAGTCGTGCGTTGAAGATCCCGCCAGGTTTTAACTTGAAAATTCACTTGCAATCGACAACCTTTACCTGAACAGGAGGATCAATCAAAGTCCATACTTTATTGTCCCTCATGGATTGCATTTCAGATTCCATTGCTTGTAGCCATTTATCTGAATCTGGATTTTCTAAAACCTGTTTGTAGTTCACGGGCTCATTAGAGTCCACCAAGATCAAATCTTGATCGTCAGTCACGAGAAATCCGTATCTCTCGGGTTCATGACGAGATCTACTAAACCTTCTAGGTTCTTGTGTTATTGACTCAGGTTGCTCATCTTCATGAGTTCCCATGTCAACTTCCATCTGAGTTTCTGTAGATCGTTCTACATTCTCTTGTGATTTTGGAACTTCTCCGAGTTCTATTCTACTCCCACTATCTTTCTTGTAGAGAAAATCTTTCTCTAAGAAAGTGGCACCTCAAGCAACAAACACTTTGTTCTCAGTTGGATTGTAGAATTGATATTCTTTTGTTTCCTTAGGATATCCCACAAACAGGCATTTGTCAGTTTTAGGTTCAAGCTTACTACTTTGTAAACGCTTTACATGAGCTTGACAACCCCAAACTCGTATATATGACACATATGGTTTTTTACCCATCCACATCTCATATGGAGTCTTATCTACTGCCTTAGATGGAATACGATTTAGTAAGTAGGCTGCTGATAGGAGGGCATAACCCCAAAAGGACATAGGGAGAGTCGCTTGGCCCATCATAGATCGAACCATATCTAACAAGGTCTGATTCCTCCTCTCGGATACACCATTCTATTGAGGTGTTCCTGGTGGAGTCAGCTGTGAAACAATTCCACACTGTTTTAGATAGCCATCGAACTCATCACTAAGGTATTCACCTCCCCGATAAAGGTCACGAAGTATTCAAATCCACCTCTGGCTTGTGTGCTCATTGGTCCACATACATCTGTATGTATTAGAGCCAATAGCTCACTAGTCCTCTCGCCTTTCTTGCTGAAAGGACTCTTCATCATTTTGCATTGCAAACAGGGTTCACATGTGTCATATGATTCGAAATCAAATGACCCAAGCACTCCATCCTTATGAAGTTTCTGAACTCGCTTCTCATTTGCATGGCCTAAATGACAATGCCACAGATATGTTGGACTTAAATCAGATTGAACTAATTTGGCTTTCTTTTCAATGTTATAAACCGGTTTCTCTTGGGTCAAATCCAAGATATATAGGCCATTGCACAAATTTGCAACTCCGTATAAAACATCTTTTTGATATAAAGACAACGATTTATTACCAATAATAAAACGAAATCCTTTAATATCCAAGCAAGAAATTGAAATAATATTCCTACTCATAGTAGGTACATAATAACAATTCTCTAAAACAATGTTTAAACCGGAAGGCAAATACAAAGTGTAATCTCAAACTTCAACAGCTGCAACTCTTGCCCCGTTGCCCACTCAGAGATCTACTTCGCCTTTCTTTGTCATCCTTCTATTTCTCAGTCCCTGCACATTAGTACAAATGTGAGCCCCACATCCGGTATCTAATACCCATGAGGTGGACATAGAAAGATTAATTTCAATAACAAAGATACCTGAAGCCGAAGGATTATGTTTCTTCTCTTCAAGAAACAACTTGCAGTTTCTTCTCCAATGCCCCTTTTGATTGCAATGGAAACATACCGCGTCCTTCTGAGCATTTTTCTTAGCAGGAGGAGTTTGAGGCTGAGCCTTAGGAGCAGTCTTTGAAGGAAAACTGAACAAGCCCGGGCTAAATCGAAAACCTCACTTTCGTGCAATGCATTCTAGAATCGGAAGCTTTCGACCAAGCTCAGGCTCAAATTAGTTTACCCATGAACGGATCTAGGCTTATACTTATTTAATTTATTAATCGGGACACAAAAAATTAAATCTTTAATTAAAGCGGAATTTAAAGATTATACCTTTTGTAGCGAAGTCCCTTGCCTAAAAGAAAAATCCAATCTTTAGCGCAATTTCCACAAGAAATCCGAAGAATGACTCCTATACGAACTCCGAAATAGTGTGGGCTATTATCTACGGAGTTACCCACGGCGAAATTAAGAAATCCAAGAAACTTGCTCCGGAAGAAAAACCCAAAATCTGAAATTAAGAAACTTGAAAATCAAACTGCCCAGTTTTTCCAAAAAAAAAAAAACCTTGCTGCTCAAATTTTTTTTTTCTTCAGCTGCTAGCTCGCCGATTTTCGTCGCAAAAACCCACCACTTGAGCGAAGCTATTTGGTCCCGATCTGTACAGCCCAGATTTCACGGATCACTCTAATTAGAAGATCAACGTGAAACCCAAGGCCGGCTCAGGGCACCAAAAGAAAACAACGCACAGGTTATCTAAAAATAACCGAACAGGAAGGATAATCAGCGCTGGGCGCTATCCCTTCGAAAAATCCAATCAGCGAGAAAAAAATCAGCGAGCAAAACAGCGAGCAATCAAAAATCGACCGGGCAGTATATAAAGATTTGATCTTCCGGAGGAGAAAGCTATCTTAGCTGACTTCGAGAGAGACTTTCGATGAGGAAGACGACGTTCTCTCTCTAAGCTAAACTTTCTCTCACTAGCCCTTTCTTGGCTATCAAGTTTCTTATCCTTTGTCTTGCCCAATAAGTTGTATTTATAGGAGCTTCTAAGGAGACCTAATGGGCTCTCGAGTTAGGCCTTTAAATTTGACTTTCGTTGACCGCTAAGTCTTCCCGACTAATCAACTCCAATCGACCCATTTAAATTAATCTATTTAATCCACTTTGTTAATTTAATTTAATCGAACCCTTAGAATTTATTAATTCAAAATCGAATTAATTTCTAAATTCACTTTTTCGATTAAATATTAATTAAACCCTTCGGATTAATTAATTTACCTTGTCGATTAGTCAAATGCATAATCGGTCGTACCACTAACGGACCAATTATGGAACTACCGCTCGAAAATGACTTTACATCGCGCCATTATATTTTATTCTATCTCCCCACATTAAAGATCTAGTGCTCGTCGATTTATCAATTTACTGACAAATTAATTCACCGACTTCTTAGTTTCCGAGATTAGTACCACTCGACCTTTTATTATACCAAACATAAAGTTCACCGGCCGGGTTTAGTATAATAACCTTACGAGCTCATCTCGGGAGCACCATCAACCCGGCGAACCGGTACGTGGATTCCTCCGACTAGCAACGGCACGCAAGAAGCTAAACACCGCATACCCAACTTACCTAGGCATTGGCCTCAATTGACCTCTCTCTTTGGCAAATCAAAGCACACGATATCCAACCCTCACGCCCGTCCCAATCTCGGGATTGAGAGACGGAATACTAGGACCGAATTGACTACGCCAATCAGTATAAGTCAATTCTATCCAAACTGGTCGTGCTCAATATACCCCGGGCATATCTGTGTGATTTAAACTAGTTTAGATGAACCAATTTCCAAACCACACAATAACCTATACCGATAGTATGTTCAGACTATCTCGGTTACGAGCATATTTTTTATATATCAATACTTTAACCAATAACGGTATCTACTGTGTTTGTCGACACCCCGTTATCTAGTTCTATGATATAAAGGAACAAATTTATACTGAAACAAAATGATATGTCATCTGTGGATATTAGTTTTTTATACAAGCCAGAGCTTTTCTGTATTCAAAACTAACAATCTCCCACTAATAATCAAAGCTATGCTAAGAAGTACAAAAACTGTCCAACCCGCTATTACACTGCTGTCATAATGAAATCTCCAGAACACCTTTAAGCTCACTCACATGGCTCTCTCAAGAATCTGACTCCCATGCCCTCCACATCCCTCTCAAAGACCTTTGGGGTCAATGGCTTGGTGAAAGGATCTGTAAGGTTGTCCTATGAAGCTATCTTGGCCACGATCACGTCTCCCCTCTTTACAATCTCTCGTATCAGGTGATGCTTGCACTCTATGTGTTTACTCGCCTTATGGGCTCGTGGTTCCCTCGAGTTAGCAACTGCACCATTGTTATCACAATAAACTGTGATAAACCTAGGCAACTCAGGAACCACATCTAAGTCCATCAGGAAGCTCCTGAGCCATACAGCCTCTTTCACTGCCTCTGAAGCGGCAACGTACTCGGCCTCCATGGTAGAGTCCGCCACGCATTTCTGCTTGACACTCTTCCATACTATGGCTCCACCTCCTAGAGTAAACACAAACCCAGAGGTAGACTTACTCTTGTCCAAATCTTCTTGAAAGTCCAAATCTGTGTAACCCAATGGTACAAGCTCCTGCGCTCTATAAACTAGGACATAATCTCTCGTCCTGCGCAAGTACTTGAGAATGCATTTTACTGCCTCCCAGTGAGCCTTCCCAGGGTTACTCTGATATCTGCTAACCATGCCAACGGTAAAGCAAATATCAGGCCTCGTGCACAACGTAGCATACATGAGGCTACCCACTGCAGAGGCATAGGGTACCGCCTTCATGGCACCTATCTCCTCAGCAGTCTTAGGACACTGCTCCTTAGACAAATGCACTCCATGCCTGAAAGGTAGTGAACCCTTCTTGGAGTTCTGCATGTTAAAACGGGCCAGAATCGTGTCTATGTAGGATGCCTGAGAGAGAGTCAGAGAACATCTCCTACGATCTTGAATAATCTTGATCCCAAGGATTGTTGGAGTAGAATACATAAGCTATGCTTGTATTGTACAGTTTCCAAGTTTAATATATCGATTTGTGTTTCAATTATATTTAGTTGTGCATTAATCGTCCATTTATATTATGTAAGTAGATGATGAGGTGTCTGGTGCGACACAGTAGATCTCATCATTGGTTGAAAGACATAATATATAAATGAGGTTCGTAACCGAGACAGTTTTGGACAAGCTGTCGGTCTAGGTTATTATGTGATTCAGATAATTAGTTTGTCTAAACTAATTGAATCATATAGATATGTCCGGGGTAAATCGAAAACCTCACTGTCGTGTAATGCATTCCAGAATCGGAAGCTTTCGACCAAGCTCAGGCTCAAATTAGTTTACCCATGAACGGATCTAGGCTTATACTTATTTAATTTATTAATCGGGACACAAAAAATTAAATCTTTCATTAAAACGGAATTTAAAGATTATACCTTTTGTAGCGAAGTCCCTTGCCTAAAAGAAAAATCCAATCTTTAGCGCAATTTCCACAAGAAATCCGAAGAATGACTCCTATACGAACTCCGAAATAGTGTGGGCTATTATCTACGGAGTTACCCACAGCGAAATAAAGAAATCCAAGAAACTTGCTCCGGAAGAAAAACCAAAAATCTGAAATTAAAAAACTTGAAAATCAAACTGCCCAGTTTTTCCGAAAAAAAAAAAAAACCTTGCTGCGCAAGTTTTTTTTCTTCAGCTGCTAGCTCGCCGATTTCCGCCACAAAAACCAACCACTTGAGAGAAGCTATTTGGTCCCGATCTGTACAGCCCAGATTTCACGGATCACTCTAATTAGAAGATCAACGTGAAACCCAAGGCCGGCTCAGGGCACCAAATGAAAACAACGCACAGGTTATCTAAAAATAATCGAACAGCAAGGATAATCAGCGCTGGGCGCTATTCCTTCAAAAAATCCAATCAGCGAGAAAAAAAATCAGCGAGCAAAACAGCGAGCAATCAAAAATTGACCGGGCAGTATATAAAGATTTGATCTTCCGGAGGAGAAATCTATCTTAGCTGACTTCGAGAAAGAATTTCGATGAGGAAGACGGCGTTCTTGTTGGAGTAGAATACATAAGCTATGCTTGTATTGTACAGTTTCCCAGTTTAATATATCGATTTGTGTTTCAGTCATATCTTGTTGTGCATTAATCGTCCATTTATATTATGTAAGTAGATGATGAGGTGTCTGGTGCGACACAGTAGATCTCATCATTGGTTGAAAGACATAATATATAAATGAGGTTCGTATCCGAGACGGATTTGGATAAACTGTCGGTTTAGGTTATTATGTGATTCAGATAATTAGTTTGTCTAAACTAATTGAATCATATAGATATGCCCGGGGCATATTGAACTTGACTCTTAGGAATGATTTGTCTTGTACTGATTTAATAGACAAATCGATCCTTGTATTCTATCTCTAAATCCCTAGACTCGAGTGGGCATGAGGATTAGACATAGTGTACTTTGATCTGCCAATGGGTGAGGTCAAATGTGGTCAATAGTCTCGGTGGGTTGGGTGCGCGTGTTTAGTTACTTGGTGTGCTACTGCTGGTCGAAAGGAAACCATGTACCGGTGCGTCCGGGGTGATGGTGCTCCCGAGATGAGCTCGAAATGTTTATTATACTAAACCCGGTCGGTGGACTTATGTCCGGTATAGTAAAAAGGTCGAGTGGTACTAGTCTCGGAATTAAAGAAATTGATGAATTAATTTATCAGTAAATTAATGAATTAACTAGCACTATATCTTTGATGTGGGGAGATTATGAATATAATTTAATTAAGTTGTTCCGGAAGCAATTCTGGTGTAGGTTGGTAGTGCCATAATTAATCCGTTAGTGGTACGATTAATTATGTACTGGGTTGTTGACAAAGGTAGATTTAATTAATTTAGAAATTAATTAATCCTTATGTCGGTTGTGAATCATCCCAGGAACTGGTTTGGGATAAGTGAATCCCTGTGTCAGTTGGGAGTGATTCATCCCAGGAACTGGATTGGGATAAGTGAATCCCTGTGACAGTTGGGAGTGTATCAGTCCAGGAACAGGATTGAAGGAAATAGAATCTGTATCAGTCCAGAAATAGGATTGAAGGAAAACAGAAACCCAGTAGGAAGACCAATCCTAAACCAACCTGGAGTCTCTCTTGTAACTCTATAAATAGACAAGGGATCAGTCATTCAGATCAAAAAAAAAACAATAATTACACAATTAATCCACAGGATTTCTAGAGAGAGAAAATTCTAGAGAGAGAAAACATTTCTCTCTCCAAGTCAAATTTTCAAGAAAGAGTGCAGCTGGTTTTTGGGTTTTTAGTGGCTGAAATTTTGGCCTTGGTCTATACCAGCTGCGCGTAGCTTTCTCTCTCTGCGGGCGGTGCGTTTATAGTACGTGCCAGGTGCTGCGGGGCTAGAGTTTTCTAGCAGGTGGATTGTGGTGAGTAGCTGATCAATTGACTTCTAGTTCGTTGCCCACACAACGTGAAGTCATAGTCTTGAGGCATACAAGAGAATCACCAGGTGCACGCTTCAAAGGTACTTTTCTAAGATTCCGCTTTAATAGAAATTTTTGTTGCGTGGTAAATCGAGCAAGTGCAAACCCAGATCCTACCAAAATCTTTCAATTGGTATCAAAGCCTGGTTTAGGGGGTTCTGTGCTTGTTCGATTTATTACATGGTTTTATTTGCAGGTGGTTTAGAATCCCGACTATTATGGTTACGTTTGTATGGGTTTTAATTAAACTCCGGGACTTGTCCGGATTTAATTTTATTATGAATGTTTGTAATAGTATAACCACGTGCTGGAAGCCGTGTAGGATTAGATTAAATCTGTAGTAGGATTTATTCTATGTAATTTCGATTATTTAATTTTCCTAGATTGCCTTGTAGTAGGAAAATTGTTTTTTATGTAATCGAAGGCGTTATGGTGGACGACTTGGATTCGTGGGTTTTGAGTTATCATGAATTTGAAGAAACCCAGGAAAACCCAGAACGAATTGCAAGAAGACCAAATAGCGTGGGAAAAAGCGAAGGAGGAGTTGGCGGCAGGAGGCGACGCCGGCAACGTTTGCCGGCAGCAAAATTGCCGGCCGGCAGGCCAAAAAGGCAGCAGCAGGCAGCAGCTGCTGCGCGCTGCTGCTGGGCGCGCAGGGCCCGTGCGGGCCGTGCGCCCGCACGCGAGCGCTAGGCCGCGCACGGCCCGGGCGGCCCGTTCGGGCTGTTAGGGCTATTTTTGGCCCGTTTTTCCTCCGGTTTTCATTTTTTGAAATTCAAGACTCTCTCCATCGAGTGACGTGATGGGACACGAGATCAAGGCAGAAGATGGAAGCAATTAAAACCATAATACTCGGGGAATTTATTTTTTCGAATTTATTTCCCGTATTTATTGTTTTAATTTTTATGCTTTATTTTTATGCTGTATTTTAGATGCATGAATTAAAGCATGTCTGGTTTTATGGTTGCACATAACTTAGGTTAGTTAATTGCATGTTAAAACCGGAAAAACCCTCAATTTGGAAATCTAAGTGGGAGCGGGTTGTGTTATATCCCCATGGCCACCATTACGGGTTCATATATGATGTGGGTGGGCTTGAGCGTTGGCATTAGGGCCTTCCTCCATTCGGATGAGTCCAGCCCCGAGATCGCTAGACTATGAGCTTCTAAGTAAGATGACTAGAGCGAGTTTAACTAGGAGAAATGCGACACCCTCTCCATCTGAGGCGCACTATCCTGAGGTAACAAACTCACAAGTCACGTAATGGCACACACTTAGTGTATGATCTGCAGTATTCCTCCCGCGAGGTTACGATGCTTACTTGTACGGCTGAAAGCACCGACTATTAGCTACATTGATCAAAAGATCGTTGGTCAGATAGTGTAGTTAATGAACTTAGTTCTTCTCAAACGAATGTGGGTTAGCGTAAACGTCCACACTGCGTGGCTTGCGAGAATCCCGGTGGATGAGATGTTGGTGGATTAATATTATTGTTTTGAGGGAAATCAATAATTAATTGAATTTTCATGTTTTCGAAAATTCTAGCATATATAACTGAAACACTGTTTGTTTACTTTCCAGTTTAAATCGATATGGCATTCAATCCTGTAGCTGCTATTTTGAAAAACAACAATTTAACTGGAACTAATAATGTCGATGGAAGTCGTAACTTGGACATTGTCCTTAGGGCTGTGAGAGATCGTGTCATTGACATGATTAGTAACATCAACAAGGTTGAGGTAGGAGGAGGCGAAATCGTTGGTGAAACCAAAGCCGATATTGTCCTCCAGAGCTTGCCTCAAAGCTATGAGCAGATTCGGTTGAACTACAACATAAGTAAGATGTTGTGGAGTTCATCCGAGCTCTTGGCAGAGTTGATGGCGGCTAAAAGTCTTCTTCAAGAGAAGAAGCGAGCTTTAGTCACAGTCGAAGCTTTAGAATCTTCTTCTGAGCCTGAGGCTGAAAAAAAAGAAGAGAAAGCTCGAGGGAGTAGCTAAAAAGGCACAAATTGTGCCTAAGCCAGATATTGCAAGAAGAAGTCGAAAGACAAGTGCTTCAAGTGCAATAAGACGGGACATTGGAAAGCGGATTGTCCAAAGCTTATAAGTACGATAAATTATGCCTTAATTACTGAGACATGTTTAGCGGCGATTCCCACAGATACTTGGTGTGTGGATTCAGGTGCCACTGACCATGTTTGTAATTCTTTGCAAGGGTTCCAAGTAACCCAGAAGCTTAGAGAAGGTGAATTGGATATCTACTTGGGCGACACTACAAGAGTGTCAGTAGAAGCAGTGGGAGTAGTTAAGTTGAATTTCAAAAATTCTAGCTTAGAGTTAGTTAATTGTCTTTATGTACCGAGTTTTAGAAAGAACTTGATTTCGGTTTCTAAACTCTTGAAGAACGGGTGTAAGTTTATTTTTTCTGATGACTGTGTTGTTATTAGAAGAAATGGAAAACTTATTTGTTCTGGTTCATTGGCGGACAATTTGTTTGTGGTTAACTCTAACTCCCCTGTTGCGCAAAACATAGAGATAGATAGCTCAGAATCTAACATTAATAAGAGGAAGAAATCTTCTGAAATGAATCAAACCTATCTTTGGCATCTAAGGCTAGGTCATATAAACCTTAGTAGGATTCAGAGGTTAGTCAATGATGGACCTTTGGGTTCATTAGATATTGACAGTTATGCAACCTGCGAATCTTGCTTGGAAGGTAAGATGACCAAGAGACTTTTTAAAGCAAAAGGCTATAGAGCTAAAGAAGCATTAGAGTTGATTCATTCTGACTTGTGTGGACCTATGACGGTCCAGGCACGAAGGGGATATGAGTATTTCGTGACATTCACGGATGATTACTCTAGGTACGGATACATTTACCTAATGCGCCACAAGTCCGAATGTTTTGGCAAGTTCAAAGAGTTTCGGGCAGATGTGGAGAAGCATCATGGTAAGAGTATCAAGACACTGCATTCAGATCGTGGTGGGGAGTACCTGTCCCATGAATTTCGAGATTACCTCACTGAGGTAGGAATTCAGTCTCAGTTGTCTGCACCTGGCACGCCACAGCAGAATGGTGTAGCAGAAAGGAGGAACCGAACTCTTATGGAAATGGTTAGGTCCATGATGAGCTATAGTGATTTTCCAAGTTCGTTATGGGGATATACCTTGGAAACGGCAATGTATATTCTTAATCTTGTACCATCTAAAACCGTGCCTTCAACCCCAGTAGAGTTGTGGAACAGGCGGAAGCCCAGTCTAAGACATCTCAGAATTTGGGGTTGCCCAGCACATGTGCTTAAGGCAAATACGGCTAAGTTAGATACAAGAATAGAATTAATGCTGTTTGTAGGATATCCTAGGGGAACGAAAGGTGGTCTATTCTATAGTCCTAAAGATTAGAAGGTGGTGGTAAGTACCAAGGCTAGATTTTTAGAAGAGGACTATCTCTTAGACCACAAGCCCAAGAGTAAGATAGTACTAGAAGAGCTTAGACGACAAACTACTAATCCTGATGCACCAGTGCAAGTAGATACACCACACACTGCACATGAGATCACAAATGATGCGCCTACACAGGCGGTGCCTCGTCGTAGTGGGAGGGTTGTGAGACAGCCAGACAGGTTCATTGGCATGGGAGAGGCTTGAGACCTGGTCCTAGGTGTGCCTGAACCTGACCCAGTTAACTATAATGAGGCGCTTCGAGATAAAGATGCAGAATCTTGGCGTAAGGCAATGATATCCGAGATGGGGTCAATGGACCACAATCAAGTCTGGGAGCTTGTGGACCTGCCTGATGGGTTTAAGCCCATTGGATGCAACTGGGTCTACAAACGTAAGAGAGGACCTGACGGAAAGGTGGAAACCTTTAAAGCTAGGCTGGTGGCGAAGGGGTATACTCAGAAAGAGGGAATCGACTATGAGGAAACCTTCTCCCCGGTAGCCATGCTTAAGTCGATCCGGATTCGCTTGGCCATAGCTGCTCATATGGATTATGAGATTTGGCAGATGGATGTCAAGACAGCTTTCCTAAACGGAAGTCTTGAAGAAACCATCTTTATGCAGCAACCAGAGGGATTCATTGAAAAAGGCCAAGAGCATAAGGTTTGCAGGCTTAAGAGGTCTATTTATGGACTTAAGCAGGCATCCAGATCTTGGAACATCCGATTTGATGAAGTAATCCAGTCCTTTGGATTTACTCAGTGTCCGGATGAGCAATGTGTATATCGCAGACGTGATGGAAACTCAGTGGTGTTTCTTGTGCTTTACGTGGATGACATTCTATTGATTGGCAATAACAAGAAAGTGCTATCAGACGTAAAGGCATAGTTGTCCAAGCAATTTGATATGAAGGACTTAGGGGAAGCGGGACATATCCTTGGGATCAAGATTATTCGAGATCATAGGAAACGTTCACTAACGCTCTCCCAAGCTTCATACATAGACACGATTCTGGCCCGTTTTAACATGCAGAACTCCAAGAAAGGTTTTCTACCTTTCAGGCATGGAGTGTTTCTATCTAAGGAGCAGTCTCCTAAGACTGTTGAGGAGATAGAGACCATAAGGACAGTTCCATATGCTTCGGCAGTAGGAAGTCTCACGTATGCCATGTTGTGTACGAGGCCTGATATCTGTTATGCCGTTGGCATGGTGAGCAGATATCAGAGTAACCCCGGGAAAGCTCATTGGGAGGCAGTAAAATGCATTCTCAAGTATTTGCGCAGAACGATGGACCAAGTTCTGGTCTATCAGGCGCCTGAGCGGGTACCCGAGGTTACACAGATTCAGATTTCCAAGGTGACAGGGACAAGAGCAAGTCTACCTCAGGGTATGTGTTTACTCTAGGAGGTGGAGCCACAGTTTGGCGGAGTGTCAAGCAGAAATGCGTGACGGACTCTACCATAGTGACTGAGTACGTTGCCGCATCAGAGGCAGCGAAAGAAGCAGTATGGCTCAAGAACTTCCTAGTGGACTTAAATGTGATTCCTGGTTTGCAGAAGTCTATCACGGTTTATTGTGATAACAATGGTGCAGTAGCAAACTCGAAGGAACCACGAGCCCACAAGGCGAGTAAACATATACAGCACAAGTACAACCTGATACGAGACATCGTAAAGAGGGTAGATGTGGTCGTGGCTAAGATAGCATCAGAGGATAACCTTGCAGA
Organism: Knoxia roxburghii; assembly: GCA_030378225.1. NCBI lineage: Eukaryota > Viridiplantae > Streptophyta > Magnoliopsida > Gentianales > Rubiaceae > Knoxia > Knoxia roxburghii. The sequence goes on along the minus strand of CM059420.1, from coordinate 44,048,809 downwards.
TCCATTCACGAAAACATTGACTTTAAAAGTATTTGATGCTCACGTGAAGGGCATGGGGATCAGATGCTTAGGAGAGCCTTGACAGTTTTTCTAGATAGATAGCAGCAGATTGGGTAGGATTGTATGTAGTTGTATACTTAAAGCACAGCTTAAGTATTAGTGGGAGATTGTTGGAGCAGAATACATAAGCTATGCTTGTATTGTACAGTTTCCCAGTTTAATATATCGATTTGTGTTTCAGTCATATCTTGTTGTGCATTAATCGTCCATTTATATTATGTAAGTAGATGATGAGGTGTCTGGTGCGACACAGTAGATCTCATCATTGGTTGAAAGACATAATATATAAATGAGGTTCGTAACCGAGACGGTTTTGGACAAACTGTCGGTTTAGGTTATTATGTGATTCAGATAATTAGTTTGTCTAAACTAATTGAATCATATAGATATGCCCGGGGCATATTGAACTTGACTCTTAGGAATGATTTGTCTTGTACTGATTTAATAGACAAATCGATCCTTGTATTCTATCTCTAAATCCCTAGACTCGAGTGGGCATGAGGATTAGACATAGTGTACTTTGATCTGCCAATGGGTGAGGTCAAATGTGGCCAATAGTCTCGGTGGGTTGGGTGCGCGTGTTTAGTTACTTGGTGTGCTACTGCTGGTCGAAAAGAAACCATATACCGGTGCGTCCGGGGTGATGGTGCTCCCGAGATGAGCTCGAAATGTTTATTATACTAAACCCGGCCGGTGGACTTATGTCCGGTATAGTAAAAAGGTCGAGTGGTACTAGTCTCGGAATTAAAGAAGTTGATGAATTAATTTATCAGTAAATTAATGAATTAACTAGCACTATATCTTTGATGTGGGGAAATTATGAATATAATTTAATTAAGTTGTTCCGGAAGCAATTCTGGTGTAGGTTGGTAGTGTCATAATTAATCCGTTAGTGGTACGATTAATTATGTACTGGGTTATTGACAAAGGTAGATTTAATTAATTTAGAAATTAATTAATCCTTATGTCAGTTGGTTGTGAATCATCCCAGGAACTGGTTTGGGATAAGTGAATCCCTGTGTCAGTTGGGAGTTATTCATCCCAGGAACTGGATTGGGATAAGTGAATCCCTGTGACAGTTGGGAGTGTATCAGTCCAGGAACAGGATTGAAGGAAATAGAATCTGTATCAGTCCAGAAACAGGATTGAAGGAAAACAGAAACCCAGTAGGAAGACCAATCCTAAACCAACTTGGAGTCTCTCTTGTAACTCTATAAATAGACAAGGGATCAGTCATTCAGATCAAAAAAAACAATAATTACACAATTAATCCACAGGATTTCTAGAGAGAGAAAACATTTCTCTCTCCAAGTCGAATTTTCAAGAAAGTGTGCAGCTGGTTTTTGGGTTTCTAGTGGCTGAAATTTTGGCCTTGGGCTATACCAGCTGCGCGTAGCTTTCTCTCTCTGCGGGCGGTGCGTTTATAGTACGTGCCAGGTGCTGCGGGGCTAGAGTTTTCTAGCAGGTGGATTGTGGTGAGTAGCTGATCAATTGACTTCTAGTTTGTTGCCCACACAACGTGAAGTCATAGTCTTGAGGCATACAAGAGAATCACCAGGTGCACGCTTCAAAGGTACTTTTCTAAGATTCCGCTTTAATAGAAATTTTTGTTGCGTGGTAAATCGAGCAAGTGCAAACCCAGATCCTACCAAAATCTTTCAATTGGTATCAAAGCCTGGTTTAGGGGGTTCTGTGCTTGTTCGATTTATTACATGGTTTTATTTGCAGGTGGTTTAGAATCCCGACTATTATGGTTACGTTTGTATGGGTTTTAATTAAACTCCGGGACTTGTCCGGATTTAATTTTATTATGAATGTTTGTAATAGTATAACCACGTGCTGGAAGTCGTGTAGGATTAGATTAAATCTGTAGTAGGATTTATTCTATGTAATTTCGATTATTTAATTTTCCTAGAATGCCTTGTAGTAGGAAAATTGTTTTTTATGTAATCGAAGGCGTTATGGTGGACGACTTGGATTCGTGGGTTTTGAGTTATCATGAATTTGAAGAAACCCAGGAAAACCAAGAATGAATTGCAAGAAGACCAAATAGCGTGGGAAAAAGCGAAGGAGGAGTTGGCGGCAGGAGGCGACGCCGGCAACATTTGTCGGCCGCAAAATTGCCGGCCGGCAGGCAAAAAAGGCAGCAGCAGGCAGCAGCAGCGCGCAGCAGTCACTGCACGCAGCAGCTGCTGCGCGCTGCTGCTGGGCGCTGGGCCCGTGCGGGCCGTGCGCCCGCACGCGAGCGCTAGGCCGCGCGCACGGCCCGGGCGGCCCGTTCGGGCTGTTCGGGCTGTTTTTGGCCCGTTTTTCCTCCGGTTTTCGTTTTTTGAAACTCAAGACTCTCTCCATCGAGTGACGTGACGGGACACGAGATCAAGGCAGAAGATGGAAGCAATTAAAACCATAATAGTCGGGGAATTTATTTTTTCGAATTTATTTCCCGTATTTATTGTTTTAATTTTTATGCTTTATTTTTATGCTGTATTTTAGATGCATGAATTAAAGCATGTCTGGTTTTATGGTTGCATATAACTTAGGTTATTTTTATGCTGTATTTTTATGCTTTATTTTTATGCTGTATTTTTAGAAGAGGACTATGTCTTAGACCACAAGCCCAAGAGTAAGATAGTACTAGAAGAGCTTAGATGATAAACTACTAATCCTGATGCACCAGCAAGTAGATACACCACACACAGCACATGAGGTCACAGATGATGCGCCTACACAGGCGGTGCCTCGTCGTAGTGGGAGGATTGTGAGACAGCCAGACAGGTTCGTTGGCTTGGGAGAGGCTTCAGACCTAGTCCCAGGTGTGCCTGAACCTGACCCAGTTAACTACAATGAGGCACTTCGAGATAAAGATGCAGAATCTTGGCGTAAGGCAATGATATCCGAGATGGGGTCAATGGACCAAAATCAAGTCTGGGAGCTTGTGGACCTGCCTGATGCGTTTAAACCCATTGGATGCATGTGAGTCTACAACCGTAAGAGATGATCTGACGGGAAGGTGGAAACCCTTAAAGCTAGGCTGGTGGCGAAGAGGTATACTCAGAAAGAGGGAATCGATTATGAGGAAACCTTCTCCCTGGTAGCCATGCTTAAGTCGATACGGATTCTCTTGGCCATAGCTGCTCATATGGATTATGAGATTTGGCAGATGGATGTCAAGACAGCTTTCCTAAACGGAAGTCTTGAGGAAACCATCTTTATGCAGCAACCAGAGGGATTCATTGAAAAAGGCCAAGAGCATAAGGTTTGCAGGCTTAAGAGGTCTATTTATGGACTTAAACAGGTATCCAAATCTTGGAACATCCGGTTTTGATGAGGTAATCCAGTCTTTTGGATTTACTCAGTGTCCGGATGAGCAATGTGTATATCGCAGACGTGATGAAAACTCAGTGGTGTTTCTTGTGCTTTACGTAGATGACAATCTATTGATTGGCAACAACAAGAAAGTGTTATCATACGTAAAGGCATGGCTATCCAAGCAATTTGATATGAAGGACTTAGGGGAAGCGGGATATATCCTTGGGATCAAGATTATTCGAGATCGTAGGAAACATTCGCTAACGCTCTCCCAAGCTTCATACATAGACACGATTCTGACCCGTTTTAAAATGCAGAACTCCAAGAAAGGTTTTCTACCTTTCAGGCATAGAGTGTTTCTATCTAAGGAACAGTCTCCTAAGACTGTTGAGGAGATAGAGACCATGAAGACAGTTCCATATGCTTCGGCAGTAGGAAGTCTCATGTTTGTCATGTTGTGTACGAGGCCTGATATCTGTTATGCCATTGGCATGGTGAGCAGATATTAGAGTAACCCCGGGAAAGCTCATTGGGAGGCAGTAAAATGCATTCTCAAGTATTTGCGTAGAACGAGGGACCAAGTTCTTGTCTATCAGGCGTCTGAGCTGGTACCCCGAGGTTACACAGATTCAGATTTTCAACGCGACAGGGAAAAAAACAAGTCTACCTCAGGGTATGTGTTTACTCTAGGAGGTGGAGCCATAGTTTGGCGGAGTGTCAAGCAGAAATGCGTGGCAGACTCTACCGTAGAGGCTGAGTATGTTACCGCATCAGAGGCAGCGAAAGAAATAGTATGGCTCAAGAAATTCCTAGTGGACTTAGATGTGATTCCTAGTTTGCCGAAGTCTATCACGATTTATTGTGATAACAATGGTGCAGTAGCAAACTCGAAGGAACCACGAGCCCACAAGGCGAGTAAACATATACAGCGCAAGTACCACCTGATACGAGATATCGTAAAGAGGGTAGTGTTGGAGTAGAATACTTAAGCTATGCTTGTATTGTACAGTTTCCCAGTTTAATATATCGATTTGTGTTTCAATTATATTTTGTTGTGCATGATTATGTCATTTATATTATGTAAGTAGATGATGAGGTGTCTGGTGCGACACAGTAGATCTCATCATTGGTTGAAAGACATAATATATAAATGAGATTCGTAACTGAGACAGCTTTGGACAAACTGTCAGTCTAGGTTATTATGTGATTCAGATAATTAGTTTGTCTAAACTAATTGAATCATATAGATATGTCCGGGGCATATTGAACTTGACTCTTAGGAATGATTTGTCTTGTACTGATTTAAATAGACAAATCGATCCTTGTATTCTATCTCTAAATCCCTAGACTTGAGTGGGCATGAGGATTAGACATAGTGTACTTTGATCTGCCAGTGGGTGAGGTCAAATGTGGCCAATAGTCTCGGTGAGTTGGGTGCGCGTGTTTAGTTACTTGGTGTGCTGCAGCTTGTCGAAAGGAAACCATGTACCGGTGCATCCGGGGTGATGGTGCTCCCGAGATGAGCTTGAAATGTTTATTATACTAAACCCGGCCGGTGGACTTATGTCCGGTATAGTAAAAAGGTCGAGTGGTACTAGTCTCGGAATTAAAGAAGTTAATTAATTAATTTATCAGTAAATTAATTTTAATTAACGAGCACTATATCTTTGATGTGGGGAGATTAAATGAATATAATTTAATTAAGTTGTTCCAGAAGCAATTCTGGTGTAGGTTGGTTGTGCCATAATTAATCCGTTAGTGGTACGATTAATTATGTACTGGGTTGTTGACAAAGGTATATTTAATTAATTTACAAATTAATTAATCCTTGTGTCAGTTGGTTGTGAATCATCCCAGGAACTGGTTTGGGATAAGTGAATCCCTGTGTCTGTTGGGAGTGATTCATCCCAAGAACTGGATTGGGATAAGTGAATCCCTGTGACAGTTAGGAGTGTATCAGTCCAGGAACAGGATTGAAGGAAACAGAATCTGTATCAGTCCAGAAACAGGATTGAAGGAAAACAGAAACCCAGTAGGAAGACCAATCTTAAACCAACTTGGAGTCTCTCTTGTAACTCTATAAATAGACAATGGATCAGTTATTCAAGACATACAATTACACAATTAATCCACAGGATTTCTAGAGAGAGAAAACATTTCTCTCTCCAAGTCGAATTTTCAAGAAAGTGTGGGGCTGGTTTTTGGGTTTCTAGTGGCTGAAATTTTGGCCTTGGTTTATACCAGTTGCGCGTAGCTTTCTCTCTCTGCGGGCGGTGCGTTTATAGTACGTGCCAGGTGTGGCGGGGCTAGAGTTTTCTAGTTCGTTGCCCACACAACGTGAAGTCATAGTCTTGAGGCATACAAGAGAATCACCAGGTGCACGCTTCAAAGGTACTTTTCTAAGATTCCGTTTTAAGAGAAATTTTTGTTGCGTGGTAAATCGAGCATGTGCAAACCCAGATCCTACCAAAATCTTTCAATTGGTATCAGAGCCTGGTTTAGGGGGTTCTGTGCTTGTTCGATTTATTACATGGTTTTATTTGCAGGTGGTTTAGAATCCCGACTATTATGGTTACGTTTGTATGGGTTTTAATTAAACTCCGGGACATGTCTAGATTTAATTTTATTATGAATGTTTGTAATAGTATAACCACGTGCTGGAAGCCGTGTAGGATTAGATCAAATTTGTAGTAGGATTTTTTCTATGTAATTTCGATTATTTAATTTTCCTAGAATGTCTTGTAGTAGGAAAATTGTTTTTTATGTAATCGAAGGCGTTATGGTGGGCGACTTGGATTCGTGGGTCTTGGGTTATCATGGATTTGAAGAAACCCAGGAAAACCCAGAACGAATTGCAAGAAGACCAAATAGCGTGGGAAAAAGCGAATGAGGAGTTGGCGGCAGGAGGCGACGCCGGCAATGTTTACCGGCAGCAAAATCGCTTGCCAGCAGGAAAAAATCCCAGCAGCTGCTGCCGGGCGCTGGCTGCACGCGCTGTGCTGCGCGCGCAGGGGCCAAGGGTGCAGGGTCGTGCGCAGGCGGGCAGCGCGGCCTTCGGGCCGTGCTGCGGACCGGGCGACCCGTTCGGGCCGATCGGGCTGTTTTTGGCCCTTTTTTCCTCCAGTTTTCATTTTTTGAAGTTCAAGACTCTCTCCATCGAGTGACGTGACAGGACACGAGATCAAGGCAAAGGATGGAAGCAATAAAAACCATAATAGTCGGGAAATTTATTTTACGTATTTATTTCCTGTATTTATTGTTTTAATTTTTATGCTTTATTTTTATGTTGTATTTTAGATGCATGAATTAAAGCATGTCTGGTTTTATGGTTGCATATAACTTAGGTTAGTTAATTGCATGTTAAAATCGGAAAAACCCTCAAATTGGAAATCTAAGTGGGAGCGGGTTGTGTTATATCCCCATGGCCACCATTACGGGTGAAAGATTTTGGTAGGATCTGGGTTTGCACTTGCTCGATTTACCACGCAATAAAAAATGTCTATTAAAGCGGAATCTTAGAAAATTACCTTTGAAGCGTGCACCTGGTGATTCTCTTGTATGCCTCAAGACTAGAACTTCACGTTGTGTGGGCAACGAACTAGAAGTTAATTGATCAGCTATCACCACAACTCCACCTGCCAGAAAAATTCAGCACCTCCGCACCTAGCACGTACTGCAAACGCACTACCCGGAGAGAGAGAGAAAGTTGCTTGCAGCTGGTATACACCAAGGGCTTAAAAAAACGGCCACTAGGAAGAAAAACCAGCCGCAAAAACTTCTTGAAAATTCGACCTGGAGAGAGAAACATTTTCTTTCTCTAGAAATCCTGTGGATTAATTGTATGAATTGTGTTTTCTGAATGACTTATCCCTTGTCTATTTATAGAGTAACTGAAAGATTTTGGTAGGATCTGGGTTTGCACTTGCTCGTTTTACCACGCAACAAAAATTTCTATTAAAGCGGAATCTTAGAAATGTACATTTGAAGCGTGCACTTGGTGATTCTCTTGTATACCTCAAGACTATGACTTCACGTTGTGTGGGCAAAGAACTAGAAGTCAATTGATCAGCTACTCACCACAATCCACCTGCTAGAAAACTCTAGCCCTGCAGCACCTGGCACGTACTATAAACGCGCCGCCCGCAGAGAGAGAAAGCTACGCCCAGCTGGTATAGACCAAGGCCAAAATTTCAGCCACTAGAAACCCAAAAACCAGCCGCACACTTTCTTGAAAATTCGACTTGGAGAGAGAAACGTTTTCTCTCTCTAGAATTTTCTCTCTCTAGAAATCCTGTGGATTAATTGTGTTATTGTATATTCTGAATGACTGATCCCTTGTCTATTTATAGAGTTACAAGAGAGACTCCAAGTTAGAATAGGATTGGTCTTCCTACTGGGTTTCTGTTTTCCTTCAATCCTGTTTCTGGACTGATACAGATTCTGTTTCCTTCAATCCTGTTCCTGGACTGATACACTCCCAACTGTCATAGGGATTCACTTATCCCAATCCAGTTCCTGGGATGAATCACTCCCAACTGACACAGGAATTCACTTATCCCAAACCAGTTCCTGGGATGATTCACAACCAACTGACACAAGGATTAATTAATTTCTAAATTAATTAAATCTATCTTTGTCAACAACCCAGTACATAATTAATCGTACCACTAACAGATTAATTATGGCACTACCAACCTACACCATAATTGCTTCCGAAACAACTTAATTAAAGTATATTCATAATCTCCCCACATCAAAGATATAGTGCTCGTTAATTCATTAATTTACTGATAAATTAATTCATCAACTTCTTAATATTCTGAGACTAGTACCACTCGACCTTTTTACTATACCGGACATAAGTCCACCGGCCGGGTTTAGTATAATAAACATTTCGAGCTCATCTCGGGAGCACCATCACCCCGGACGCACCGGTACATGGTTTCCTTTCGACAAGCAGCAGCACACCAAGTAACTAAACACGCGCACCCAACCCACCGAGACTATTGGCCACATTTGACCTCACCCATTGGCAGATCAAAGTACACTATGTCTAATCCTCATGCCCACTCGAGTCTAGGGCTTTAGAGATAGAATACATGGATCGATTTGTCTATTAAATCAGTACAAGACAAAACATTCCTAAGACTCAAGTTCAATATGCCCCGGGCATATCTATATGATTCAATTAGTTTAGACAAACTAATTATCTGAATCACATAATAACCTAGACTGACAGTTTGTCCAAAGCTGTCTCGGTTACGAACCTCATTTATATATTATGTCTTTCAACCAATGATGAGATCTACTGTGTCGCACCAGACACCTCATCATCTACTTACATAATATAAATGGATGATTAATGCACAACAAGATATGACTGAAACACAAATCGATATATTGAACTTGGAAACTGTACAATACAAGCATAGCTTATGTATTCTACTCCAACAGTAACAAGAGAGACTCCAAGTTGGTTTAGGATTGGTCTTCCTACTGGGTTTCTGTTTTCCTTCAATCTTGTTCCTGGACTGATACACTCCCAACTGTCACAGGGATTCACTTATCCCAATCCAGTTCCTGGGATGAAACACTCCCAACTGACACAGGGATTCACTTATCCCAAACCAGTTCCTGGGATGATTCACAACCAACTGACACAATGATTAATTAATTTCTAAATTAATTAAATCTACCTTTGTCAACAACCCAGTACATAATTAATCGTACCACTAATGGATTAATTATGGCACTACCAACCTACACCAGAATTGCTTCCGGAACAACTTAATTAAATTATATTCATTTAATCTCCCCACATCAAAGATATAGTGCTCGTTAATTAAAATTAATTTACTGATAAATTAATTAATCAACTTCTTTAATTCCGAGACTAGTACCACTCGACCTTTTTACTATACCGGACATAAGTCCACCGGCCAAGTTTAGTATAATAAACATTTCGAGCTCATCTCGGGAGCACCATCACCCCGGATGCACCGGTACATGGTTTCCTTTCGACCAGCAGTAGCACACCAAGTAACTAAACACGCGCACCCAACCCACCGAGACTATTGGCCACATTTGACCTCACCCATTGGCAGATCAAAGTACACTATGTCTAATCCTCATGCCCACTCATGTCTAGGGATTTATAGATAGAATACAAGGATCGATTTGTCTATTAAATCAGTACAAGACAAATCATTCCTAAGAGTCAAGTTCAATATACCCCGGACATATCTATATGATTCAATTAGTTTAGACAAACTAATTATCTGAATCACATAATAACCTAGACCGACAGTTTGTCCAAAGTTGTCTCGGTTACGAACCTCATTTATATATTATGTCTTTCAACCAATGATGAGATCTACTGTGTCGCACCAGACACCTCATCATCAACTTACATAATATAAATGGACATAAACATGCACAACAAAATATAATTGAAACACAAATCGATAAATTAAACTGGGAAACTATACAATACAAGCATAGCTTATGTATTCTACTCCAACAACAGGTTCATATGCGATGTGGGTGGGCTTGCGCGTTGGCATTAGGGCCTTCCTCCGTTCGGATGAGTCCAGTCTCGAGATCGCTATGTTAGTTTTGAATACAGAAAAGCTATGGCTTGTATCAGAAACTAATATCCACAGTTGACATATCATTTTGTTTCAGTATAAATTTGTTCCTTTATATCATAGAACTAGATAACAGGGTGTGGACAGACACAGTAGATACCGTTATTGGTTAAAGTATTGATATATAAAAAGTATGATCGTAACCGAGATTGTCTGAACATACTATCGGTATAGGTTATTGTGTGGTTTTGAAATTAGTTTATCTAAACTAGTTTGAATCACACGGATATGCCCGGGGTATATTGAGCACGACCAGTTTGGATAGAATTGACTTATACTGATCGGCGTAGTCAATTCGGTCCTAGTATTCCGTCTCTTAATCCCGAGATTGGAACGGGCGTGAGGGTTGGATAACGTGTGCTTTGATTTGCCAAAGAGTGAGGTCAATTGAGGCCAATACCTCGGTAGGTTGGGTATGCGGTGTTTAGCTTCTTACATGCCGTTGCTAGTCGGAGGAATTCACGTACCGGTTCGCCGGGTTGATGGTGCTCCCGAGATGAGCTCGTAAGGTTATTATACTAAACCCGGCCGGTGAACTTTATGTTCGGTATAATAAAAGGACGAGTGGAACTAATCTCGGAAACCAAGAAGTCGGTGAATTAATTTGTCAGTAAATTGATAAACTGACGAGCGCTAGATCTTTAATGTGGGGAGAAAGAATAAAATATAATGGTGTGATGTAAAGTCGTTTTCGAGCGGTAGGTCCATAATTGGTCCGTTAGTGGTACGACCGATTATGCATTTGACTAATCGACAAGGTAAATTAATTAATCCAAAAGGTTTAATTAATATTTAATCGACAAAGTGAATTTAGAAATTAATTCTATTTTGAATTAATTAATTCTAAGGGTTCGATTAAATTAAATTAACAAAGTGGATTAAATAAATTAATTTAAATGGGTCGATTGGAGTTGATTAGTCGGGAAGACTTAGCGGTCAACGAAAGTCAAATTTTAAGGCCTAACTCGAGAGCCCATTAGGTCTCCAATCGAGCTCCTATAAATAGAATAACTTGAGACCAAAGAAAGCAAGGAAATTCTAGCAAGACAATTTGCCTTGTTTTCTTGAGTGAGAAGGTTTAAGAGAGAGAATTCTTCTTCAAGAATTTTTCCTCAAAAACAAACCAGATTTCTCACTCCTAGGATTGAACTCAGCCCAAAGATCACATCTTTGTATTTAGTTTGGATTAACACAGTTGGTCTGCTTCTCAGAATTTCGCCGGGCTGCTGGTGGGAAAAATCTGCCGGACTGCTTGAAGGAAAACTGAACAAGCCCGAGTTAATTCGAAAACCTCACTTTCGTGCAATGCATTCCAGAATCAGAAGCTTTCGACCAAGCTCAAGCTCAAATTAGTTTACCCATGAACGGATCTAGGCTTATACTTATTTAATTTATTAATCGGGACACAAAAGATTCGATCTTTAATTAAAGCGGAATTTAAAGATTATACCTTTTGAAGCGAAGTCCCTTGCTTAAAGAAAAACCAATTCTTTGTTGTGATTTCCACAAGAAATCCAATCGATTACTCTAAGAACACTTCGAATATTGCGTGGGCAATAATCTATCGAAGCTTACTCGCTTAGCCTACGAAAACCCACCAGAAAATCTCTTAAATTGAACTCAAAATTATCCTAAAATCTGATCACCCTAGCCGCTGTCCTACTCACGCCAGTCTGCTGCCAGGTAAATATATCCACCGCCGAACTGAACTAGCAGCAGCCCGCCAGAACTTAGCCACCACCCAGCCGTGATCTAGACAACCTTCACCACGGATCACCAACAGAGATCGACGTGATGAAGGTCGAATCAACGCGCGGGCAGCGAACCAAGCAAACTGGCGCTGAATAAAACTGGACCACCAGTCCGGCGAAAACCCTGAAAATAGCGGCGAAGAAAACCAGCAGCAGCGGCAATATATTAACCCACAAATGAAGAAAGTGTGATCTTTAGGTCGAGTTCAATCTGATGAGCAAGAAAACTGATTCGTTTTTTAGAAACAATTCTTGAAGAAAATTCTCTCTCTAGAATCTTATTACTCAAGAAAGGGGCAAGACTTGTCTTGCAAGATTTCCTTAGCTTTCTTTGGTCTCAAGTTATTCTATTTATAGGAGCTCGATTGGAGACCTAATGGGCTCTCGAGTTAGGACTTAAAATTTGACTTTCGTTGACCGCTAAGTCTTCCCGACTAATCAACTCCAATCGACCCATTTAAATTAATTTATTTAATCCATTTCGTTAATTTAATTTAATCGAACCCTTAGAATTAATTAATTCAAAATAGAATTAATTTCTAAATTCACTTTGTCGATTAAATATTAATTAAACCTTTTGGATTAATTAATTTACCTTGTCGATTAGTCAAATGCATAATCGGTCGTACCACTAACGGACCAATTATGGAACTACCGCTCGAAAATGACTTTACATCGCGCCATTATATTTTATTCTATCTCCCCACATTAAAGATCTAGCGCTCGTCAGTTTATCAATTTACTGACAAATTAATTCACCGACTTCTTGGTTTCCGAGATTAGTACCACTCGTCCTTTTATTATGCCGAACATAAAGTTCACCGGCTGGGTTTAGTATAATAACCTTACGAGCTCATCTCGGGAGCACCATCAACTCGGTGAACCGGTACGTGGATTCATCCGACTAGCAACGGCACGTAAGAAGCTAAACACCGCATACCAACTTACCGAGGTATTGGCCTCAATTGACCTCACTCTTTGGCAAATCAAAGCACACGATATCCAACCCTCACGCCCGTCCCAATCTCGGGATTGAGAGACGGAATACTAGGACCGAATTGACTACGCTGATCAGTATAAGTCAATTCTATCCAAACTGGTCGTGCTCAATATGCCCCGGGCACAACTGTGTGATTTAAACTAGTTTAGATAAACCAATTTCCAAACCACACAATAACCTATACCGATAGTATGTTCAGACTATCTCGGTTACGAGCATACTTTTTATATATCAATACTTTAACCAATAACGGTATCTACTGTGTCTGTCCACACCCCGTTATCTAGTTCTATGATATAAAGGAACAAATTTATACTGAAACAAAATGATATGTCATCTATGGATATTAGTTTTTTATACAAGCCATAGCTTTTCTGTATTCAAAACTAACACTGCTCCAGGGTTTTCTTATTCCCGGCGCTGAAATCTTGGTGCTCTGTCCGCGCGTTGATTCGACCATCATCACGTCGATCTCTATTGGTGATCCGTGGTGATGGTTATCTAGATCACGGCTGGGTGGGCGCTGAGTCTAGGTGATCGGGCAGCGTTCTTTTCTGTCCGGCGGTGAGTAGCTTGTGGCGCAAGAAAAATTCTGTGCAGCAAAAAAAAATTGTGATTAGATTTTGGGTTATTGTGAGTTCAATTAGAGGAATTTCCTGGTGGGTTTTAGTGGGCTAAGCAAGTAAGCTTCGATAGATTATTGCCCACACAATATTCGAAGTGTTCTTGGAGAATCGATTGGATTTCTATTGGAATCGCAACAAAGAATTGGTTTTTCTTTAAGCAAGGGACTTCGCTACAAAAGGTATAATCTTTAAATTCTGTTTTTATTAAAGATCGAATCTTTTGTGTCCCGATTAATAAATTAAATAAGTATAAGCCTAGATCCGTTCATGTGTAAACTAATTTGAGCCTGAGCTTGATCGAAAGCTTCCAATTCTGGAATGCATTGCACGAAAGTGAGGTTTTTGATTTAGCCCGGCCTTGTTCAGTTTTCCTTCACGCTAGACTATGAGCTTCTGAGTAAGATGACTAGAGCGAGTTTAACTAGGAGAAATGCGACACCCTCTCCATCTGAGGCGCACTATCCTGAGGTAACAAACTCAGAAGTCACGTAATGGCACACATTTAGTGTACGATCTGCAGTATTCCTCCCGCGAGGTTACGTTGCTTAATTGTACGGCTGAAAGCACCGACTATTAGCTACATTAATCAAAAGATCGTTGGTCAGATAGTGTAGTTAATAAACTCGGTTCTTCTCAAACGAATGTGGGTTAGCGTAAACATCCACACTGCGTGGCTTGCGAGAATCCCGGTGGATGAGATGTTGGTGGATTAATATTATTGTTTTGAGGAAAATTAATAATTGAATTGGATTTTCATGTTTTCGAAAATTCTAGCATATATAACTGAAACACTGTTTGTTTACTTTCCAGTTTAAATCGATATGGCATTCAATCCTTTAGCTGCTATTTTGAAAGACAACAATTTAACTGGAACTAATAATGTCGATGGAAGTCGTAACTTGGACATTGTCCTTAGGGCTGAGAGCGCTCCTGTGAGAGGTCGTCTCATTGACATGATTAGTAACATCAACAAGGTTGAGGTAGTGGGAGGCAAAATCGTTGGTGAAACCAAAGCCGATATTGTCCTCCAGAGCTTGCCTCAAAGCTTTGAGCGGATTCAGTTGAACTACAACATAAGTAAGATGTTGTGGAGTTCATCCGAGCTCTTGGCAGAGTTGATGGCGGCTCAAAGCTATGAGCGGATTCGGTTGAACTACAACATAAGTAAGATTTTGTGGAGTTCATCCGAGCTCTTGGCAGAGTTGATGGCGGCTAAAAGTCTTCTTCAAGAGAAGAAGCGAGATTTAGTCGCAGTCGAAGCTTTAGAATCTTCTTCTGAGCCTGAGGCTGGAAAGAAAAAGAGAAAGCTCGAGGGAGTAGCTAAAAAGGCACAAATTGTGCCTAAGCCAGATACTGCAAAGAAGAAGTCGAAAGACAAGTGCTTCAAGTGCAATAATACGGGACATTGGAAAGCGGATTGTCCAAAGCTTATAAGTACAATGAATTATGCCTTAATTACTGAGACATGTTTAGCGGCGATTCCCACAGATACTTGGCGTGTGGATTCAGGTGCCACTGACCATGTTTGTAATTCTTTGCAAGGGTTCCAAGTAACCCAGAAGCTTAGAGAAGGCGAATTGGATATCTACTTGGGCGACACTACAAGAGTGTCAGTAGAAGCAGTGGGAGTAGTTAAGTTGAATTTCAATAATTCTAGCTTAGAGTTAGTTAATTGTCTTTATGTACCGAGTTTTAGAAAGAACTTGATTTCGGTTTCTAAACTCTTGAAGACCGGGTATAAGTTTATTTTTTCTGATGACTGTGTTGTTATTAGAAGAAATGGAAAACTTATTTGTTCTAGTTCATTGGCGGACAATTTGTTTGTCGTTAACTCTAACTCCCCTGTTGCGCAAAACATTGATAGATAGCTCAGTATCTAACATTAATAAGAGGAAGAGACCTTCTGAAATAAATCAAACCTATCTTTGGCATCTAAGGCTAGGCCATATAAACCTTAGTAGGATTCAGAGGTTGGTCAGTGATGGACGTTTGGGTTCATTAGATATTGACAGTTATGCAACCTAAACAAACAGTAAACCCCAAACAAACAATAAACCCCAAACCGGTAACCCCAAATAGTAAACCCAAAAAGCTAACCCCAAACAGTAAATCGCCCCAAACAAACAGTAAACCCCACACTGCTAACCCCAAACAGTAAACCCCAAACAAACAGTAAACCACTAACTGCTAACCCCAAACAGTAAACCCCAAACAAACAGAAAACCCCAAACCGCTAACCCCAAACAGTAAACCCCAAACCGCTAACCCCAAACAGTAAACCTCAAACCACTAACCCCAAATCGCAAACCCTAAACCGTAAACCACAAACCGCTAACCCCAAACAGTAAATCCCAAACCGCTAACTCCAAACTGTAAACCACAAACCGCTGACCCCAAACAGTAAACCCCAAACCGCTAACCCCAAACAATAAACCCCAAACCGCTAATCCCAAACAGTAAACCCCAAACCGCTAACCCCAAATAAATAGTAAACCCCAAACCGACCATAAATCCTAAACCGCTAACCCCAAACAGTAAACCCCAAACCGCTAACCTCAAAAAGTAAACCACAAACCGCTAACCCCAAACCGCTAACCACAAACCGCTAACCCCAAACAGTAAACCACAAACCGCTAACCCCAAACAGTAAACCCAAATCGCTAACCCCAAACAGTAAACCACCCCAAACAAACAGTAAACCACAAACCGCTAACCCCAAACAGTAAACCCCAAATAAACAGTAAACCCCAAACCGCTAACCCCAAACAGTAAACCCCAAACCGCTAACCCCAAACAGTAAACCCCAAACCACTAACCCAAACAGTAAACCTCAAACCACTAACCCCAAATCGCTAACCCTAAACCGTAAATCACAAACCGCTAACCCCAAACAGTAAACCCCAAACCACTAACCCCAAACAGTAAACCCCAAACAAACAGTAAACCCCAAACAGTAAACCCCAAACCGCTAATCCCAAATAGTAAACCCAAACCGTAACCCCAAACAGTAAATCGCCCCAAACAAACAGTAAACCCTAAACAAACAGTAAACCCCACACCGCTAACCCCAAACAGTAAACCCCAAACAAACAGTAAACCACAAACCGCTAACCTCAAATAGTAAACCCCAAACAAACAGTAAACCCCAAACTGCTAACCCCAAACAGTAAACCCCAAACCGCTAACCCCAAACAGTAAACCTCAAACCACTAACCCCAAATCGCTAACCCTAAACCGTAAACCACAAACCGCTAACCCCAAACAGTAAACCCCAAACCGCTAACCCCAAACAATAAACCCCAAACCGCTAATCCCAAACAGTAAACCCCAAACCGCTAACCCCAAATATATAATAAACCCCAAACCGACCATAAATCCTAAACCGCTAACCCCAAACAGTAACCCTAAACCGCTAACCTCAAAAAGTAAACCACAAACAGTAAACCACAAACCGCTAACCCCAAACAGTAAACCCCAAACCGCTAACCCCAAACAGTAAACTACAAACCACTAACCCCAAACAGTAAACCACAAACAGCTAACCCCAAACAGTAAACCCCAAACAAACAATAAACCCCAAACCGCTAACCCCAAACAGTAAACCCCAAACAAACAGTAAACCCCAAATCGCTAACCCCAAACCGCAAACAAAAACCCCAGTTTTTCTCCAAATACCCAATTTAAAACCTCACATCTACACCTCTCCGCCGCTGCTCAACGCCTCACGAGCATCACAACATCACTCCACTTCCCCACGTTGTAAAAAGTCCTGATTACGCCAATGCTATGGAGTTTCGTTAGCGATGTTGTATTTGAGTAGTTGATCTGGTAAGAAAATGTTAGAAGAAAATGATGGCAATAATAATGTTAGA
Source organism: Knoxia roxburghii (assembly GCA_030378225.1). Lineage (NCBI taxonomy): Eukaryota > Viridiplantae > Streptophyta > Magnoliopsida > Gentianales > Rubiaceae > Knoxia > Knoxia roxburghii. The sequence goes on along the minus strand of CM059420.1, from coordinate 44,031,544 downwards.
GCTATATTATATTGACATTAACTGCAAAGTCCCTCTCCATTTTGAGTCACAATCATCAACCATTTCCAGTACTTGCACTCACACACTCCGCTCCTCAAAAATGGCTGCTGCCATTTTCTTTAGCACTTCTCTACGGCAGTTGCTAGAGTACCAAACGAATCGATTAACCCATGTGCCATGCCCACTTGCTCTGCTATGTTGGGTTGTTATTTCTAATAGCAAAAATGGATAATTAGACAAATCAATATTTACAAAAAAATGATCAAGACATAAGGTGTAATATGTCAACCCAATACATTAACGATGTGGAATATGATTTTACACTCTTTTTCTTTTTGAATAGATTTAATTTGCTCAGTTTCTTTCGAAATGAGACTTTAATAGTGCTCTTATCTGTTTATCCCTTTCACTCAAAAGTAACATATCATTTAACTTCTAAATTCATATTCGTTCTAATACCATTCATAACATCACAACCTATACACTGGTTAGTAACTTTCAAATTTCATTTTTGGTAGTCCAAAATAATTAATTTAAATTACTAATGAATAGTTTATGATATATAACTCATTGAGTTAATATATTAAAAGAGATTATATTTTTATAATAATAATCATGAAGTAAGCAGGATTCGATCCTAATAGTAGATGTATGTCAATTAAATATTTGAATTAGTGAAAATAAAAGCTCAAAAATTATTAAACTAACCCAGAGACTTAAGTAGTTGCGCTTACCAAACATAAAGAATATATGGCGAGCGGAGAGGAGATGAGAGGAGAGGAGGGTTTGAGGTTAGTAAATTTTATAAGGCAGCATCAAAAGAAGTATTCAAGGTAGATGAGATGACCGTTAATAGTTGTAGTAGTTAACGTTGTTTATTCATTCAATGATAGCTAATGGATTTGTTTTTCTTACTTTAATTCCTAACTTTAATGTTTGCTTTTCTGGGGATACAAATGCACTACAACTACTTTTGTTAAATATGTCAAGTTTTATTATTTTTGTGTTCCATAAAAATACTACTTTACTTCTCTTAAAATAATATTTGTTTCATTTATTAAACAAAGAGTGAATTGTAAAAAATGTCATCATACTTTGGTAAAGTTTAGGTTTTGGTCACTAACTTTTAAATATTCAAAAAAGGTCACTAACTTTAGCATTTGAATTTTAGTTTTGGTCATTCCGTTAGAATGAACCGTTAAGTCCACTAACAATCCTATATTTGGAGGGTATTTTTGTCCATTCATTAATGCTGTACACATGCTGCTCGCGCTACAGTGCGCGCTACAGTAGCGCGCTACAGTTATTTTTTTTTTTAACGCATAGCCTTTTTTTAAAAAAATATACTTTTTTAAAAAAAATAATTTACTAAAAATATCAAAAAATTTTATTTATAATTCCGCTCATCTATGCTACTTTATTTATATTTTTTTTTAAAAAAAATAATTTACTAAAAATACCAAAAAATTTTATTTATATCTATGCTACTTTATTTATATAAATTATAAATAAAGTAGCATAGATGAGCTGAATTATAAATAAAATTTTTTGATATTTTTAGTAAATTATTTTTTTAAAAAAAAAGTATTTTTTTAAAAAAAAGGCTATGCGTTAAAAAAAAAATAACTGTAGCGCGCTACTGTAGCGCGTTACTGTAGCGCGAGCAGCATGTGTACAGCATTAATGAATGGACAAAAATACCCTCTAAATATAGGATTGTTAGTGGACTTAACGGTTCATTCTAACGGAATGACCAAAACTAAAATTCAAATGCTAAAGTTAGTGACATTTTTTGAATATTTAAAAATTAGTGACCAAAACCTAAACTTTACCAAAGTATGATGACCTTTTTTACAATTCACTCTTAAACAAAATAGTATAATAAATGTAGCAAAAGTAATAAAGTATTACATCGATTCTTTTGAAATTCAGAATTTTTTAAGTAGAGCTGAATTTTTATGTAACCATCAACTAAAATTATAATATATAAATTACTAATTACACTGTTTACAAAAATTCAATCACTTATCCATCTTTATTTGATCTCTAGAGGCTCAGAAAAAGTGTGTAATTTAGTAATTTTTTATAAGAGTTGTTATTTTTACAATGTTTTCTATTTGAGTGAATTGTAAAAAAGGTCATCATACTTTGGTAAAGTTTAGGTTTTGGTCACTAACTTTTAAATATTCAAAAAAGGTCACTAACTTTAGCATTTGAATTTGAGTGAATTGTAAAAAAGGTCATCATACTTTGGTAAAGTTTAGGTTTTGGTCACTAACTTTTAAATATTCAAAAAAGGTCACTAACAGCATTAATGAATGGACAAAAATACCCTCCAAATATAGGATTGTTAGTGGACTTAAAGGTTCATTCTAACGGAATGACCAAAACTAAATTTCAAATGCTAAAGTTAGTGACCTTTTTTGAATATTTAAAAGTTAGTGACCAAAACCTAAACTTTACCAAAGTATGATGACTTTTTTACAATTCACTCTTTCTATTTTTAGTGTAAAATTATAATATTTTTTAAATTATTCTTTTTTTTGTCACCCTCTTAGTAATATCTTATAATTCATTTATTATAAGAGAAAAATATGAGTGAAAAAAAAAATATAACTAGAATAGATTAATCAATTATTATTATTTTTTAATATTTAAAAATAGGTGGGTGAAAAAGAGTAGTACTATACTATAAATTGGAGGAGTGGTAGTTGGGCGTGGTTGGAGCCCACCAAGAAGCAGCAGCACCACAAAGTAGAGCAAAGGAAAAGATTGTCATCTTCTGTAATGGATGTCAAAGTGCTGTACGACAAGCAGAATAGCCTATTAAAAAATAGTAAAATCAGTGGCTTTTGAAATTTGTCTCCAACATTCTTTGTCGCATTTTATAAAATTTATTTGGGTAAATTATATTATCTCTTATATCTATGTTTGATCAAATTATTAATACTCTTTTATACGACTAAATTTGCTCTTATAATTACTCAAAATTATAGCAATTATTCTTTAGTTGATTAAAAAAATAGCAAAATTGTTTACTTAAATATTTTTATTGAATTAAAAAATTATTAAAAAAATTTACATCTTAAACTTACTTGCTCGTGTTTTGAAAATGAATTATATTTACGTTTTATAATGTTGTCAAATTACCAAACCTCATAAAAAAAATAAATATAAGAGATTTGGGCAAAGTGGCATGGGGGAGTGGCATGGGGGGAAAAGTGGCATGGGGAAAAGGGGAATTGCTATTTGTATGGGGAAAAGTGGCATGGGGAAAAGGGGAAAAGGGGAAAAGTGGCATGGGGAAAAGGGGAAAAGGGGAATTTCGGATGGTACACTATGAAAAGGGGAAAAGTGGCATGGGGGAGTGAATTATTGTGTGTTCCCATTTGGGCATTTTGGGATTTGGGCAATGGGCTTTGTCATTTTCTTGGAAATTGAGTTTGCATTAATGGTCTGAATTGCTATTTGTATAACAAAATTACTATTTGTATAACAAAAAATGTCTAAAATACTCCTGGTATGAAAGAAATTTCAGTTTGATGGCAAATTTGGGATAAAAAACGCTGTGTATTGCTAAAATAAAGATATAAAAACGTTAAATTGGTATGAAATTAAACCAAAAAAACGCTAAAACACCACGCCGAAATAGGGAAAAAACGTTAAAACGCAGCAATTTTATTGCTACCAAATGCCGAAATGTGGCGTTTGTGCAACTCGAAAACGCTAAACAGTGGCGAAAATGTTAGCCCCAAACGCTAAACCGCAGCGTTAACATTGTTCTCGCTCGCTGAAATGCAGCGTTCGACCGCCGCATTTTGTTAAAAAAAAAAAAACCAACTCCAAACGCCATATTCTCCCAAACTTCCATCTCTTTCACGCAAAAAACTCAACGAAAAAAACCAAGAACATTAATTTGTTTCGAAATGGAAGCAGGTGGTTCTGGATCTTCGAGAGGTCATGGCGCGGGCAAAGGGTTACTCTATAATCGGGTAAAATTTCTCAATCATTTCAATCTTGATTTGAAATTTATTTTGTCCAATTTAGGCCGGAAAAAACTTCCGATCGGCGCTGGCAAATGGTATGAAACGCTTCCGATCGGCGTTTGGAGCGGTTCCAAACGCCGATCGGAAGCGTTGGAACGGGTCCAAACGCAGATCGGTTGCGTTTGGTCCCGTTCCAAACGCCGATCTGCGGCGTTTGGTCCCGTTCCAAACGCCGATCTGTGGCGTTTGGATCATTTCCAAACGCCGATCGAATGCGTTTGGAAACGGTCCAAACGTCGGTCGGCGGCGTAAGGACCTGTTCCAAACGCAGTCGATCGGCGTTTGGAACGGGTCCAAACGCCGGTAGACAGCGTTTGGCAGTGAGTCAAACGCTGCGAAGTAGCGTTTGTCTCAAAGTCAAATGCTACTTCGCAGCGTTTGACCTAGCGTTTGACCGTCAGTCAAACGCTACAAATTATGATTGTCTAGGGTTTAGGGTTTACGTTTTAAAAATATTTACGTAATATAAAATGTATGTGAATTAATATGATTGTTTGTGTATTAATATATTTGAATTACATTTTTCAGGGTGGCGGTAAGGTTAAACCGCGCGTTCCTCCTTCCACTGTTGAGGAGAGACAGCGGCCCACAGCTTCTGCCAGGAGGCAGAAGATGCCAGCCGTGAGAACTCGAGGTGGCCGATCCAGGGGTGGCGGTCGAGGGATTGGCGGGGAGTCGGCATTCCATCTGAGGGACGAGGACGATGTCGCGTCGAGCGACGAGGATGAGGCTTCAGAGGAGGAGGAGGCTCACGAGGAGCAGCCGAGATCGAGCCATCAGCATTATCAGCAGCAGCGGGCGGAGCCCTCTGCAGGTACGCGATATAGTTTACTTAATTACGTTTATTTAATTGATCTATTTGTCTAATTTGTGAATTATGTAAATTATGTATCCCTTTGTTTAGACTATTATTAATTAAGTAAATATTTAAATTATTATTTAATTGTTAATTTATTTGGTAATATGATTACTTGGTTAAATTATGTTATATTGTTTTATAAATTGTAATATTTATTGAGTTATTTACTTTATGAAGTATTTGTTTATTTATTTGCTAATTTGTCTATTTAGTAAAAATATGTTATATTTGTTTATATATGTTATTAATTTGTTTTTTTTTTTGTTTATTTATTGTGTAAACTGTTAAAATATTTATGAATGTTTCATTTATTTTATAACATGAGTAATTATCAAAGTATGTTTTATTTGTTTATTTTGTTAATTAGTTAAATTAATTATATATATTATATTTGATAAATATAGCGATTCCTAAAAAGCGGAAGAAGGATGACAAGAGCTGGTTAGTCACTGGACCAGTCGAGGGTGGTCCGATCGATGCGACGGTTATTCCTAGTTTTTTAGGACACGTCGTATCTAGGTTTAGTGAGACGGGGGGTAGAGCCCCTATTAGGTGTCACAATAGGGGGTTGATGTACGATTCCTTAGTTACTTGGGTGCGCGGTATGTCACCCCTAGGGGCTCAGATACTTAGCCAGACAGGGCTGGGACATATTCCCAGCATTTTGTTTAGGCATATAGACGCGCCACTGATATGCGCTTTTTTGGAGAGGTGGCAGCCAGACACCAATACCTTTCATTTACCCTTCGGTGAGATGACGATTCTTCTCCACGACGTGTGGGAGATTATGCGTATACCGATAGAGGGTCGTTTGATTACACAGTCCGCGGATACTGCCACCATGGTGGCTTATTGTAGAGATTTGCTCGAGATACCTCCGGATCAGCACATCGATAAGGAGTTATTCGAGAATGGGACATTCTCGACCGAGCGGGTGATAGAGCTCTGTAGGCGTAGACCCCGGCCCGACTCGGACGTCACAGTATTTCTATGGGCTACTATTAGGACCTGTCTGTTTACAGACAAGAGTTCCAATAAGTTCCAGCCAGGCCCTGTACTGGAGCTCAGGGGGGGGATGGCTCAGGTGGGTGAGTACGCGTGGGGCACGGCGACGCTAGCGTTTCTGTATAGGCATTTAGGTGCTGCTAGCCGTCATGGCACGTCGAGCGTCGCGGGTTGTTTGACGTTGCTACAGGCCTGGATCTACGAGCATTTTCCTTCCTTTAGGAGTAATGCCAGGCCCCTGCCAACGCACCCCGATCGACCGCGGGCCACCAGGTGGACGATCGACGCACCCCGCAACAAGGACGACAGACTGGCGGTTTTTCGAGAGGCACTGGATGCCTTGTCGCCGGACGATGTAAGTAAATCAAAATTGTAAATTAATTAAATGTATATATAAAAACATAGGAAATGTAATTGGAAAATATTTTTTATAGGTTGTATGGATGCCCTATGATCGCGCTGCTGTCACGCGCACGCCGAGGACGATGTACCGCGGACTCATTGCATACCGGGAGGATATAGAGTCGTACATGCCAGACCGGTGTGCGCGTCAGTTGGGGTACGTGCAGTATATCCCCAGACCGTTCATTCCGGCCACGGATGGGACGTATAGGGGGTACGGGGGTAGTGGGTACGTCGTGCACCACCCACGGACATATGCGGAGTCCGACTGGGACGCTTATCCGTCCACCGGGCCTATATATTTTGTGCACCGTGCACAGACAGGGCACGACGTCAGATATAGTGCCTGCGTGGACGGATATCTGGAGTGGTTCGTACCCCGCTCCCATCGGTACGTCATAGCGCCCCCACCGGAGCAGCCACAGCCACGCCGATCGTCATCGGAATACGTAAGTATTTTTTTTTTAAATGTGTAATATATTTTATTATATTGTTCAAAATCAATAATTGATATAATTGTGTGTATTTTTTGTAGTGGGTTAGCGATGTGCTGGGCGTGCAGCACCGGTTGTTGGATCAGCTGCGATATCGAGCACCGGACCTGCACGAGGAGTATTCTGCTCTGATTGACGATTTTGAGCAGCGATTTGACCTGGCCGATTGAGCCCATATGTATGTTTATATGTATGACATTTTGTTTACATTTGTATATTTTTTGTATGACATCAGCACCATTTATATAGTAGTACTTTATGCATTACATTTTTTGTTAGTGTTTGTTTAGTTATATGTCATGAATGTGAATGTAAGTTAATACAAAACAAACAATCATATAATACCAAACTTAGTTCATAACTACAAATATTATTTAAACAAAAAGTCACAGTAAACTAAAGCCGCTAAGCATCACGACGATTTACCCATAGCCTAAAACGCATTCTGAAACTATTAGGCCAACGTCCAACGGTCGCTTGGTTGCAGTGATCGCGCCAAACAATGTGCAGTGGAGGAAGAGGACAATCATCAAGAACATCAACACGAACGTAATGATTACCACCCACGTGAGCAATTGCTATCTGTCTCTCAGGGCGGGTTTCGTCCTCTCCAGCATCCAATGGTAATATGGTATAATTCGCCATTGGCTCTGACCGGCTGAGATGAAGTACCATGGCATTTGCATGTGTGGCAAGTGGGTACAAGTCAGTGGGTGTGACCATCCAGTAGGCTTCAGAACAACTTCTACCTTGATAACGTAAATGCCTCAACACGGCACCCAAATGATCACCATCAGCAGGTCTCTCCTCCAACACTGCAAACAAACCTGCATACCTTTGTGGATCACGTCCGATCTCACCAACAAGCGCTCTGCGTGACAATTTCCAATTGTGCTGGCCGCCTGAAAGGTAACTAGCAATCACCCTGAACCCACAATTTCCATCTCCAATGACATCCGACCATCCAGTATAGTAATGCCGGAAAAACACTGGTACGCATGGTACATCTTGTCCAAATCCTAACATGTTAAATAAATTAGAATGAACATAATTGAATTAAATTTGTAAATAAATAAATTCGTGAAACATCACTAACAATATTTACCTTCACGTAATGGAGACTCACTAGAGGAGTCCGTCGTATTGTTGGATGTGCGCCCAGTTGATCTTCCACTTGAATTTGACCGACCCCTACCACGTGATCCACGTGTCGCTCTCTCGCGTCCACTCCACTCACGCATAACTGAATGGTGCAGTCTACTCGGCGGCCTTCCCCTATGAGTACCCTCAACCGATGGCTCAGCTGCACTAGACCTATCAGGGTGCATCTCTTCTACATAGGCTATATTAAGTAGACGAGCCAAGAATGACGGACTTGTGTTAACTGCAGGAATGACTTCCTCATTGAAAAACCTTGATGAAACATTATTTTCAATCAGCATCCAAATGTAAAATTACAAAAAATAAAACAAATTTAATATAACTAACAAACATAAGTAAAATGTACCTGATGTCCTCATTCAAAGTATTAGAATCTCTTTGGGAGGGTACAATTGTCAATCTCTGTCAGAACTCGTGGACTAATGGGAGCAATTGATATGCGGTCGATTCTTGTGCCTTGTATATATCACAGGCACAAGGAATCCCAAGCGTCACCTTGCACACGCATCCACACCTATCGATAACTTCGCCTGCCAACCTATCCTTTTTTTCAACTTGTTTGCTTACCAAATTCAGGCAGTGATGCGAAACGTATTTGTTCAAGTAACAGTATGGAAACCCCATCCTACTGGTTTGTGTCGTGGCAGTAGAAGACTCGAGCGACCCACTGTTATTGTTTTAACATACAATAAAATTATAATAAAATTATGACATTAAATAAATAATCGAATGCAGTTATTGCACTTACGCGATGTGAGGGAACAGATGCGTGAGATGAGAGTCGATCTTCATGAACAACGTGTCGGGAGAATTGGTGGAAGAATGAAGCCAATCTTTCAATGCAGCATGGGAAGCCTCAACCCTGTTAGTTGTCGTATTCCCAAAGTGTTGAAATGTGTCCGTCCAGGCCCGACAGAATTTCTCCTTATGAATGAACCATGTCCCCTCCAAATAATCAACAACTGCAGGCTCAATCATAGAGTATGTAACCTTGAATTGGACCAATAAGAGGTTAAACCTTTCAACTGTGGGAGCCATGATAATTTTCTTCCACCAATTACTATATATATCAGTGGCCGTGTCCACATTCCTCCTAGCAACATTTTTTTCCAACCAACTAGCAACATCACGGTCAATATGCCACTGACATAACAAGTGATTGCAAGATGGAAAGTGATCCTTAATAGGCTGCAACAAACCCAACTCCCTATCTGAGACAACAACACTTGGTTCCACATTACTAGGCAACAATTCCCTCAAGTTTTTCATTACCCAATCATATGTTTCTTTTGTCTCATCCTTAACAATGGCAAAAGCAATATTGAAGTTCTTATTGGTGGGAGTCATACCGATCATCTCAACGACGGGCATTTTGTACTTGTTGGTCTTGTAGGTTGAATCAACCACTACAACCCAATACCACCTGTTGAACATCTGAATTGATGTAGGATGAGCGATGAATGCATGTGTGATCGCATTAGTGGCCTCGTCAGTAATAATCTGAACAAAATACTTCTTCTCGCGAGCCAAATGCAAAAATTGCTGCCCAATATTCCTACCATCCAATCCATCTTTCTTCATATCTTCCTTCAAATTGTAGACCTGCCTTATCTGTACATTGTCTTCGGGAAACTGCTGATGAATAGCTTCCCAAACGCTTTTTGGTCTCACATTGAAAGAAAGCATGCGTTTAGCCTCAGCCTTTGACTCTTTCGAGAAACCGCTCAGCTGCCTGTGCCCATATGGATGCCTTATACCTACAAAAATTAGTAATAATAATATAAGTAAATGCTAATTATAGAAAAAATAATATAACATATTCAATAACGAAACGTATTCATACCAGGATGATTATGCGTGGACATTACCCCTGGCGTAACAAGCACACTGTAACGCTCATTAACAACCTTCTTGACAGTCAACTTGAACGGACATTTACATCCGCACCTTTTCGTGTTCAACCGTATGGTGGGGAGAGGCTCCTTCAATGGATCTTTCCATCGACCGCACCTAAAATAATACGTCGAGCCACTTCCGCCTTGCTTCGAAAGCACAAACTTCAGGCTATTAGCTATAGGATAGCAAAACGTAAATGCATCCTCCACACTTGCAAAATCCCTATCTATCCTAAAATATTCACTTAGATCTGCCCCAATGTCTTGTTCCTCACCCCCCTCGTCATCCTCATTATCCTGTTCTTGCTCGTAATCATCATGTGTACTCATATTCGAATCATCGTCCTGTATAGTCAGAATCCAAATCCATATTGTTACAAACGCTATAAATTACACAATAGGACTATAAAAAACGCTTCACTTTACATATGTAATCTTTAAAAAACGCAACGTATTTCACATAACTATACAAAAAAACGCTACACTTCACAAAAAAATTAACTAAAAACGCTACGGATTTCACATAAATACCCTAATTTCGCAACAATTTTCTTAAATGAAAGGCATAAAACGCCACAATTTGACGTTTTTGATGACAAAAACGCCATTTAATAGCGTTTTTAATGACACTAAACACCACTTATTAGCGTTGTTAGTGATTAAAAACGCTAATAAGTGGCGTTTTAGGGCAAAATAAACGCTACAAAATACAAAAATACATAGCGGGTAGCAAAATTACCATTTCGTGAAGAATGTCAATCGAAAGTTGTACAATACGAATGGCAGGTGGATATGATTCGACGAAACCTTCTTTCGATTGTCGATTTGAATTTGTTGTCAATATTTGTAAGGGATCCTTTTGTACAGAGAATGTACAAAGGTTATGATATGATGTAATTTGTTGTCAATATTTGGTCTGTTCATATTAGTTCCGTCCGTTTTTTAACAAAAACCGTCACACACGCTACTATTTAACGAGCGAGATATGTTTTTCGGCTACACTTTAGCGTTTTTTATTCCATAAAACGCTATGGTTTAGTGTTTTTGTCCATAAAACGCTTCACATTAGCGTTTTGTTCCAAAAAAACGCTACATTTTGGCGTTTGAAATACACTTTTTCGCTACGTTTTAGCGTTTTGATCTAATTTCCACATGACATTTTAGCGTTTTTTTTGTTCATTCACATACCAAATTTACGTTTTTTGCCCTTTAATTCAGCAATGCGCAGCGTTTTTTACCCAAAAAAGATCTATTATTTCATATCGGGGGTAGTTTAGACATTTTTTGTTATACAAATAGTAATTTTATTATACAAATAGTAAATTCTATTAATGGTTGACTGATGAATTTGTATTCCAGTTCAGTTTTGTTCAGTGGAGTGGGTCGTCAGCAGGTTGGTCCATGTGGCCATAATTGTGGTAAACAAAACAATTTACAAAAGCTATTTGGGCACTGTTGGGTTTGGGGTTCATATATATCCGAATGGCACATACTGTATTCTTGTCTTGGCTCGCACGTGCATCTCACATGATGACGATCCTCCTCTCATAATTAGTTGCAACTTGGAAAAATGTCTCCAATAATGATTGTGGGTTCTTCCTCCTCCTCCTCCTTCTCTGTTAGTTCTTCAATAATCTTCCTGAAAATTTTTTATTTAAATCTTGTGGCGTCCCAGTTATATAACTACTACCATCTATCTACTTAACTTTTAATTAATTGATATGTGTTAACTAGTTTGAGTAGTAAAAATATATTAATTATGATTGAAAATTTACCTTTGTCAAAAGAATTGATTCTAACTCATTTTAATATTAAAATTTTATTTATTAAAAGGCTGAAACAATGTAGTTTGGAGTTACAAGGTTCAGGGAGTAGTGATAGTTACAATAAAATAGGATGTGTAAATGTAATTTCAAATGATTAAAAGTAAATATTTGTATATCAAAATTCATAACTCAACTCTGAACATTTTAAAAATAAACAAACAAAAAAAAACGAGATCTATTAATTATATTTTATTTGTTAAATTACTAAAAAAAATTATTTAACTTATTAACATCACCATCTTGTAAATTTGATTTTTTTTTTTTTTTTTGCGTATAAATAAAAAAGGAAGGAGGGCGTTTTTTAAGCTGACAAGATGCAAATTACAAGCACGAAAAAAAACCAGACAAACACAAGAGAATTCATAAAAGCTACCACAGGGAGGCTTCCTATGAATACAAATATAATGAACCATTCCGCCACACCTTATCTATGGCTCTCGAATTGTCTGACGCCACAAACAAGAAGTTCACAGTATCAAAAGATTCCCTTAGAAGTTTTTTAACAATAACACTGAATGAAGAGGATGGTCTTATTTTAGGCATGGAAAAAACCAAAAGGCAAAAGACCATTCCACCATAAGAGCAACTCCAACCCAATATTTCAATTTACAGTACAGTCAACTCTAAAATTCAGTATCTATAGTATTTTACAGTACATTCACTCCAACCCAACAACTATATCTTCTACTTAATAATAATATTTTATTCACAAGTATTTTTATTTTTATTATTATATCACTATAATTTTTTAACTCATTCACATTATATTTTTTATAAACATATCTATATCTATAAATTTAGTGATTTAATCTTAAATTATATTTTAAAATAATTAATATTAATTAATAATAAAATAATTTGTATAAAATTAAATATAATAATAATGAACATATGAAGTGTATTGATTTAGTTTTATAACGAAATAAAATAGGTAAAACGTACAACATATTAAATTTTATTAAACATAAAAATTTTAAAACATACAAAATATCAAATTAGCATGCTTACAAGATATTATTACAAAAAAAAATTAAAAACATAGCAATACCATTCAAATGAACATAACTTATTTCTTAGTTCGATAAGTAAGCACGACGTGCCCATAAATGATCTATTAAGCCATTTCTTAACTCAAAGTGTGCATTTTTGTCCTTGACTTGTCTGTACCGAGTGAGAAATTGATCAAATCGACTATTACCATTTGGTATCATTTGCACATCAGGCGTTGGAGCTTCATTTGCACATCGACGATTTATCACTCTGTGTCCTCGAACTGAGCCACCACTACTCCTTTGGTTATTTTCTTGCTCAATGATACGCGCAATTTCTGCATTATTTGCTTGCATCGTCTGAAGTATGAGCATCTGTTGTAACTCCAGTCTACGAATTTCTTGTTCGAACTCTTCCGAACTTGACGAACTCGATGAAGATTGAGGTGGTGAACTGTTTTGGGAATTGATATTAGAAGGGTTGCCAATATCATAATTCATGATTGCAAATTTGGAGGATTTTTTTTTTTTTTTTTTTTGGAAACAGATGACTTCAAGAAAATATAAAAGAAAATGAGAAATTTGGTATGGATTTGAGTTTGCAGTGCTTTACATTTATAGAGAAATTTTGATAAAATAAAGATAATATAAGATAAGTTATCTTAAAATCTAACGGTCTAGATTTGTGGAAACGAAAACCTACGGTTGAGATTGCGGTGAAATCTATTGGCGAATACTAGACATCATATCAACATACTATAGATATCAGATCATGAATATTAAAAAAATCGTACAATAGAATTAAAACAACTTAATAAGGGAGATCAGATCATGATTATATAGACATCAGATCAGCGAATACTTGACATCAGATCAGCATACTATAGACATCAGATCAAGAATATAAAAGAAATCATACAATAGAATTAAAACAGCTTAACAAGAGATATCAGATCAGGATTATATAGACATTTGATCAGCGAATACTTGACATCAGATCAGCAGACTATAGACATCAGATCAAGAACTATGTCTATATAATCCTGATCTGATCTCCCTTGTTAAGTATGTTTTAGTTCTATTGTATAATTTCTTTTATATTCTTGATCTGATATCTATAGTCTGTTGATCTGATGTCAAGTATTCGCTGATCTGATGTCTATATAATCCTGATATGATCTCCTTTGTTAAGTATGTTTTAGTTCTACTGTATGATTTCTTTTATATTCTTGATCTGATATCTATAGTCTGTTGATCTGATGTCTAGTATTCTCTGATCTGATATAGTGGTGAAAAAAATAAAATGAAAGAAATGGAAATAAGTAAGTTTTTTTTAAAAAAAAAAAGATAAAAGAAAAAATAGTGGTGAAAAAAATATTAAAAAAATAAAATAACCTCACTTCTACAGGGATACAGCCTTCTTCTTCGTACGCTACATTTGACGTCCCTCTCTCCTTCCCCCAATTTTACAGTACCATTTGCAGTACCGATTGGAGTTGTTTTTTACGTCAAAATTGTGTAAAACGCAAAACAAGCATATGCGTTGGAGATGCTCTAATAACGGTTCTAGAACATAAAAGACCAAGTAAAAAATTAAACTAAAAAATTTCTTAGAGGCAGAAACAGAAGCATATCAAAACGACAAAAACCTCTTACTGGCAAAAGGACTATGCAACAATAACATGGCGAAACACAGAAACAGAGGGAGGGATGTCCAAGAACCAAGCTCTTCCTCCACCTTCCTCTCTTTTCGGGTCCAGTCCAGAAAGCAAAAGAAAAAGAGTCGCCCGGAGATTTATTTAAAAAAAAAAAAAAAAAAAGGGCTGATTATTAGAGAGAGAGAAAAAAAAGGAGTGTATGAAAAACCAAGCTTTCCCTTCGAATGTGTGGATGTTAGAAAAGGAAGCTGAGGGAGCAGGCACGCACAGGAAGAAAACAGAGGAGAGAGCAAATGGAGAGGCTGCAGTCTGCAGAGAAGTGAGAAGCTTTATCAGAGGTGATTGACAGCTGTGTCAGTCACTTTCCGGAAAATTTAACGCCGACGCGCCTTGGGACATTATTGTGAGTATGGATTTTGGAAGAAAGAGGTAGAAATGGTGGCGTGGTGATGGTACTTTTCTGCAAATTAATCAGTCATAATGGGATAATGGAGAGGGCGGGTGTGTTGGGAGCTGGGAGGGAAGCAGGTGGCGCAAATGTGCTTCGAAATTCGTTTTGACTTTTTTCGGAGTTTGAGTCAAAGAGAGCGGGATTTCATTAAGGTTGCTTTGTTTATTTTTTTAAAATAAAACAATAATAATTTATTTAATTTAAATTATATTATATTATTTCAAAAAAAAATTTAGATTATATTAGGGCATCCATTATAGTGGATAAATAGGGAATGATTGAGGTGGATCCATACTTGGGATTAAAATCACTGCGATATGATTATTAAAATGAGATATTAATAAAAAAGTAATGTGATATTATTAAACTTATTTATTATATAGAAAAGAGATAATTTTATGGGAGATACTCTTACAATTTTATACAAATACACTCTCTAATTTTTTTAATATACTTAAAATATAAATTTTTCTAATATAATATATTTATTTTTTAAAAAATTATTGTCATAATAATATAATAAAAATATAAACAAAATTTGATTAAATTTATAATTTAGAAAGTAAAATTATGAATTAATTAAGATATTTAGATAGATGGAAAAAATTATATTAAGTAATATGAAAGATAATAGGTAAAATATTAAATTGATAATGAACTAATCAATTATAATTTAGATGGAATTATATATGAGTAAAAATTTAAGTAAAAAATAAATAATAATTTATAAGAAGAAGGTCAAAAAATAGAGCACGAGATTTACTGAAAGAAAAAAAAATTAAAAAAATATCTGTCTAATTTCTCAAAAAAAATTTTGAATCAGTCTAAGTTCTCAATTAATTCATTCCATTACAGTTAAAATTATATATTTACTTAAATTTTATCTTTGTAATTATATCTTATTATATAATTACTGTAATAATTTTGTTAATTTAAAAAACTATAATATATTATAATTATAAATTCAAATATAATATAATATAATTATAAATTCAAATATATATATATATATATAAATTAATGTATCCGTCATAATCTAGCTTATAACATGCCTGCGTGACATCTCTGGCATTGCGTAGCGAGCTATGATATGAGTGGCTGAAGAAGTAAAAAAATGGAAAAAAGAATGGGTAATGTGACATTCTTGGATGTAGGCGTTGCGACAGTTAGTTTTTGGACGTTGCGGCAGTTGATCTGAGATGTTGTGGACTCAACGAAGACGTCGTGAACTCAGCGAGCGCGTGTGGCGAAACTTACTATATTTAGTAAGTGTACAGTTGTTAACAAAAAATTACTATATATAGTAATAGATACATGTACCACTGGTACAGGATATACTAACTGCAAAATTATATGTGTACTCAAATTTTCGAGCCCAAACTTTTTAATTTCTTGATGAATATTATAGGGAGTGGAGTTTGATGAAAGAAAAATTTTAACTTGAGAAAATTTAGTTATAGATAGGTTAGGTCGATATAAAGAAAATAGTTAACTAAAACTTTATATGTATATACAAGATGAAATTGATAAAAATAGAATAATTAATTAGAAGAGATTTCAAATGTATGTGTAAGTATTTTTCTGTTTAATTATGTAATTTTTTTAACTATTTACTTCTAGTAGACTCAGTGATAAAAATTCAACCTTCAATATAATCAGTATATCCTTCTTACTTGATTTTTTATTTGTGCATAACTATTACTTTTGGAGTACTTTTCTTTCTTGCTTTATTCATCCTATTGTTCTTTTCCATATGCCAAGAAATTAAGTTTGACAACACAAACATCCTAAGATTACAAACTACTTAAATTGAAACAAACGAGGTTTTTCGATTCTTTCGAAACTTTGTATGTTCCTAAACCACCCTTTATCTATACTAAAATTAAAATGCCAACTAATTAAAATAATATAATAAATTAAATTTTATATGCATAAATAGTTTTTTTTTTTAAAAAAAAAAAACCTCTACTATCTCTTTTTTGTTAGCGGAAAGAGTACGTAATTACATTGTTTATTGTAAGTTACACCTAAAAGCGCCGCTCTTGTGGGGGAGGATGGCATTGGGCCGAAGGAATACTATGATAAGCTTTTAGTTTACATTTACTCCAAATATATTATATATAAAATATTTGATCACTACGCTGATGATAATCAAGGAAGCACTGATACTGAATACAAAATACAGAACTAATAAGTGCTACACTTGACTTATTGCAAACTCAAATCAGTGAAATTTGCAGATTGGGGAGAATGGTCAAGTAGTGGCACCCCCAACGTAGTCATAGTCTGTCTCGCCCAAATCATAGTGGATTGGCCAGCACCACCAACAGGGGCTAGAACAGTGGTCAAAATAGGCCTAAATTGAGAAAGTTGAAATATTTGATGATAGTCATTTGCAATTGCAATTGCAATTGCTGATAATATATTTAAAGGATTTTGAATCATAAAAGCTGTTACTGTTGTAGATGATGATTTATCAATAGGTATTATTTCAAGTATATTGTGTAGATGATGATCTATCAGTAGGTATTATTTCAAGCATATTGTGTAATTCGATTACGTATCTTACTGTATTATCAAACACCGAAATTTATCCTTATTATTACAGTTAGGAATCAAATGTTGAAGAGTTTTTATTTTTAATATAAGATAAGGGAAACTCATGACTAACTTCCAAATTTGCTCCTTCAAAGTTTTGTGAAGGACGAGTTCTATGGGCCCATTTTGAAACTGTCCAAGGGATTGGTTGGGCTCTGGGCTTTGGGCTTACGGTTGGGGTTTTGTGATTTGGAATTGTGGAAGGTAACTTTGAAGCAAGACACATGTTGCTTGTGAGGCCCAAATGAACTTATCTTGCTTCAATTTCTTAAAGTCCAACAAAAATAAGGATGAAGAGGAGTAGTTAGGATTAGATTACCCACTTAGATTTAACCTATATAGGTTTCACAGTATATAAAAGTCAAACAAAAATATAATCATAATTTCAGTTTTTCTGGTTTTTTTTAATTATTAATTTTTTTATATTAAAATAAATATATATTTTGCAATTATAGATGCCAAATAAGATTTAATTTAGAGAAAATATATAACTTATTCATCAAACTTATTTATAATTTTATGACATGAGTTATATAATATAAAATTCATAAATTTAATTTCAAATTAAAAAATTTTTAAGCTCAAATATAAGTTACTACTTAAATTTAAATATATGAGATATACATTTTGAATTTACTGAGAAACATGCTTCAAAAAACTTTCTATTTTATTACCTATAAAAATATTATTATAAAATATAGCATATAAAAATATTATTATAATGATAATAGGCAAGTTAAATTTTATTTTAAACTTTCTATTTTTTTTTTTTACGAAAATTAAAGGTATATTGTACCCCAAAAAAAAAAAAAAAAACTAATAAGTAGATATAATAGCAATTATATTTTATGTTTGGAGATTATTTATCATTATCTTCTTAAAAAATTTGGGGCACTTGTATTCTGCATTTTGAAATATTTTGCTGAATCCAATTTGTCGAGATGAGGCAATTCACATCACATGTCCTGGGAAGCAACTACCTATATGTTATCTTTCGAGTAAACATGATTAGTTATCTTAATCAGAAACTAATTATTAAGGAATTATTATTGGATGAAGTTAATGAATTTAATAGTATATGAGATTTTTTGTAATTTTTTAAATTTTAAAGAAGGTTTTGTATTTTTACTAAAATTTAAGGGGAAAAATATAATTTATCTTATAATTTTTAATTAAATAAATTAGTTTTAAATTTTATTTTTATAACATTTAGGTAATTCTTGAAGTTTATTTATTTAAATATTAATTAATAAAATTAGTATAAAATATAACATAAATTTTTAAAAAATGACAAGAGATAACTAAATATTTGGGTATAAAAATGTAATAGTTGAATAATATTGAATGGTTTTATAAATTTATTGTATGAAAAAAATTACCAAAAAAAAGTCCAAAATGGATTGTTTGAGTTGGAGTTACAAATATTATAGTAACCCCTTACTCACATTTTGAGCGGTGAGAACTTCATTTTTTATGGTATGAATTGAAAATGGTGTTCAAAAGTCAAATAATTCAAAGAAGTATGACTAAATAAATAAATAAAAAAAAAAGGATGGGAAATAGTAATCCCCTATTTATCTTCTTGGTCCATTGTAACTGAATAAATCTAAATAATAGGTGTAAAAGAGTATTCCATTTACAAATTAGTCAATGAATATAATTTAGAGAATTAAAAACAATTTACCACCAAATTTCCAGATAATTACAAAATTTGATAAAAGAGATTACCATGGCCTTAAAAAAATCATATAACATATTAGCATGTAAGTCCTGTCTTGTTCAAAATATAAAGTTATATTTTATCTATTTGATAGATAAATTTTGAAATTAAGATAGCTCGCATTTGTCTAATTATGTGATCTTCCTCAAATGTTTATTTTTGCTTAGAATGCATCCCAGTAAAATATCTTATCCAAAATATAGATTTTAAAATTAAGGTACCTCAAATTGATTTAACTATTATCTCAATTTGTATATATATATTTTTATATATTTTTTAGTACAGTCACAATAAAATCTTTATATAGTAATAAATACTTTGTATTTGACAAACTTTTCAACGTTTATTGTTAATATACATTATTTTCATATAATGTATGACTAATAATGTGTACGCATTATTTGGCTTTTGTGTTTGTAATTGGTGTTTTTCGGCTTACATAATGGGATTATGGCTTTGAGCTTACGATTGTGGGCTTTGGGTTTGGGTTATCATGCTCATCATCAACCACCACCTTATAAGGATTATGTTAGGCCTTTATATGTGAAATTGATCCAAGCAACAGATGGCTTTGTCACAAGTTAGCTTACAAAGTGGCTCCTTAAAAATTTTGTAAAAGATGGGTTGTATGGGCCCATTCAAATTAAATTTAAGCCTCACGTGCACGTTGCCGTTGTTTGGCCCATTGGACTCCACACTTCCAAATGGATATAGGTTCCCTAGAGCCGGTTCAAAGATTTTGGATCAACTTGTGGGTTAACAAACTCGGGCAGGGTACTATTACAATCTCAATTGCTATATATCGCCTTCTTTTTTCTAAATATCGTCTACTTTTTTTTAAAAAAAAATTATCTAAATACTCTAATTTTATAATTTCATAAAAATCATAAAAAATTTAACTTTACTTATAAAATATATAATTTTTTAATTGTTTTACTTAATAAACATAAAATTATAATTTTCAACTTAAAATAATATTGGAGGCCGAATATCTAGGTACCATTCTTTTGTGCCCATATATTACCTAGACGCATCAAGCGCTTGGGCGGGATTTCTTCACTTTAAGTAAAATTGGTTCAATATTTATAAAGATTCGGATCATAAAATTGATTGGAAACATTATAGTATAAATCATTTTGATGAAAAAATTAATTTTAACAAGCGATCGAATAAGTTAATCCGTTTGCTTCTAAATCTTTTCGTAAAAAATGACTAAAAACGCTAATAAAAAATATTAAGGGACCAATGGTGCAATCGTACTATTATTTGGGACTAAAAGCGCAACTATCCCTATTAAGAGGGACTAAAAAAACAATTTGGCCTAAAAATAATATAATAAATTTCAAAATTGACCACCGTACTATAGTCGATTTCGGATTTTGATCATCATACTTTAAAAATAACTTTTTTGGTCACCAATACTTACTTAGTGCAATACATATGAAAAGCAACTAAAACCAAAAGTAAGTGTAACTCATTCACTGACATACGCAATCTCTTGCTCCAATTCAAAAGTCAATAATTACGGTTGAGAACCATTACAACTGAAAAATAATACAAAATTGTACTTCTATAATTGTACCATATAAATTGCCCCAAAAAGTTGGTTACACTATACACCATTTGATTTAAACCAATATCATTATCATTTTATTATTTAACTTATTATTATTTTATTAAATTAGGGGCATGAAAAATACATAAATTCAAGAGAAGGGTTGGGGTTTTTGAAGACTAAAGGTCGTGGTGATGGCGCGGCCAAAACGTAGGTGAAGAGAGGTGGTGTGATGGTGGTGGTTGGGCGGTGCGGGAGGGGAAAGAATAAAAGGGAAATGTTAAGATGGGTTGAAGAGGAAATAAAAAAGGAGTTTTATGTTGAAAAGTTTAGAAATTATGTTTAAATCATTGATTTCTTGTGATCTTTTTGATTTCATCATAAGAAATAAAGAAGAAGGGAGAGCAGCAATGCAAAATAATAAAATACCCCTAAAAAATAGTTCCGTTAGTGAGTTTAACGACTGTTATTGACTTAGTGACCAAAATTAAAACTAATATGTAAAAGTTAGTAATGATTTTTGAATTTTAAAAATTAGTGATCAAAATATGAATTTCAAGTATGATAACCAAATTTATAATTCATTCCTTTTAAAATATGCTCCACCTACTGCATACTAATAAAGCTGTCGAGTGAAATTGATACAATTTACATACAATAAACATTATAGGGACTAAATAAAAAAATATTCAATATAAAGAACTAAAAAATAATTTAAAATTATAAACAACTACAAAAATTATTGAGCATAGAAAAATAAAGTTTAATCTCAATATGTTAGAATGGAAAAAATCAAACAAAATTTAATTTAGGATAATTCATTTTATTGCTTTTTGAAAATTAAATAATTGCTCAAGCAAAAGGGGAGAGTTTTAAAACGGTGCCGCTTCATCCAAAAGCCCACAAACTCGAAGACTCCAACCAAACAAGATCCAATTCCCTCACCGAATTCGTCCGTTCGTTTAGTGTGCTCTGTGTTCTGTTGACGGTAATTGAGATTATTATTATTTTTTTATTTCTGGGTTTTATGATTCTTATGATTGCACATTTCGTGTTTTAATAGAGATTATTATTATTTTTTGTTTCTGGGTTTAATGATTCTTATAATTGCACATTTCGTTTTTTTTTTTTGGTCTTTTGAGAAGTTTGGAGTTACCATATTTCTGATTGCTTATAAAGATGATAAAGATGTAATTTTTTTTTTTTGTGTGTGTCCAAAAAATTTATAGTAGTGCCTTGTTTTCCTCCTGATTAATAAGAACAAAAAAAGAAATGATCTGTTATGTTTTTGTTGGGTTGTGATGAAATTATGGGTGGTTTTTTCAAGTTGCTGTTGGTAGTTCGTTTAATTTAAATTCTAACGTCTCTCACATATGTTCAATGGTGGTTGATGAGCAATGCTTATCTTTAATACGAGTTCCATAAGAAGTATCTTACAGCGCTACTTGCTCTTGATATATGTTTTCTTTGTAAAATTCAATCCAGTAGTTATAGATTTTTCAATTTCACCATTGCAAGTAGTTTAGTGACGCGGGCATTGATATATGAGCACGGCTCTGGTTATTTCTTTGTATTTTGATATACGTTTTCTTTGACAAATTCAATCCAGTCGTTGTTATAGATTTTTCAATTTCACCATTGCAAGTAGTTTATTGACGCTGGCATTGTTATTGACGTTAATATGCATATTGATTAAGTCATAAAAATTTTACTTTTCATATTTAGAATGCAATTAATGTTGAGATTCATTTTTCGTCCTGATGTATACTAGAATCTAGAAAGGAATGAGAGCTTGTTGTACAAGCTTCCAATTGACTATGTTGAGTAGCTACTGTTCTTGCTTACTCTCCAACCATGGGTGAGACGCCAGAAAGTATTTTTCTGACTATATGTTTCTCTATTTGATTTTCACATGGAATGCTTCTTCTAACATATTGGGATGAAAATGTGTACTAATTTTGCAAAGGAAAATTTATTGAGTGCTAAAAACTTGGACTCAGCAAAAATTTAAGTAATTATAGTCATAAATGTTGAAATTCAGGCTTGATGACCTTGGTTGCCAGGCATTTCATACACCATATCCCGTTTCCTTTTTTCAGTTTATGTGTAGTATATTTTTTACTAAGGCCAAAAGAAGGGAGATTGTGGGCTGCGTGTCGAATGGTTCTTTTCAAATAATTGTGAGGCATTTGCTGGCACTGTGTGTTCTCATGTAATGGATTTCTCAAGTTCTGAAGTTTGAACTGTTTCAAAAAGATCTGGCTTCTAAAGATGAAAATTATTAATGAAATCTTTTTAACTATGCTTAGCTTGCTTATGGTTTAATGTGTGTTGAAATGCTTTTCTATTAGTATTTTTTAGTTCTAGCCCTGGATTTCACCACTCGAGGTAATTAACAGTATGTTCGGGTTGCAAAAGAAATTCATTCAATAGAAACCATCAGTTCCTTCTAAACCTTAATATAAATAGTGGGTTTTATTGTGTAATTGTCAATTCATTACTATTAGTTTTACTTAATATCATTATGAGAATTGATTATTGTGGGTTTTTCACTACCTTTGTATGATAATAAAGTGAGGATAGTTATGGAAATGAAGTTAACACCCAAGTTAGCTAGAAATGCTTATTGTATGTATTCAAATTATGGCGAGATGGAGATTTTTTTATTGCATACAGTTAGAGGATCTTATGCATCTATAGTTGATTATTGGAAAACATGTCAAAGAAAAGACATCCCAACATCGGAGAACCAATAGTTGCTTCAAACTGGTTTTGCGAATAATTTACTAATTAACTGGCCTAATGGGCACCACGCTACGCATGGTGCAAATCCCCATTGTGTTAGTATGCAATAAGGAAAGAATAGTAAATTACAACAAACTTGACGTTTAATGGAGTTGATGTGATTAGGTTTTGGGGACATTTATCATTTAACCACGAGGTAAAATTTTGAGTATTAGGAAGTTTAGGGGACACACTGCAATTTGAGAATACGAGATCTACCAATATATAAATAGATAAAAGGAGAAGAAAAACCGGTCAGGATATCATGCCAGGCTCTCTGTAAAAAAGTCCAGGCAGACTGCTGCCCCAGTTTGATTGATCGGAGCCTGACTCTTAGTTGCCTGAAGAAGCAATGTACAGTTACTATATATAGTTTTCTTAAATTTAACAGTTCTGCTGACTAAAGAAGACACTATCCGAGTCGTGATTTATTTCAGAAGCAGATACGAGATGG
This sequence comes from Knoxia roxburghii, assembly GCA_030378225.1. Classification (NCBI taxonomy): domain Eukaryota; kingdom Viridiplantae; phylum Streptophyta; class Magnoliopsida; order Gentianales; family Rubiaceae; genus Knoxia; species Knoxia roxburghii. The sequence goes on along the minus strand of CM059420.1, from coordinate 44,007,647 downwards.
GATTGACATGTAGTATAGTCCACCTGGCTTTTGGTGGTGGCTCCTCGTCCAGGATTCTATCTTCTTCTCTTGTATATCCTGGCTCCCGTCAGTTGACGACTATTTATTCTCGCCGTCTTACACATACCCCTACCTTCGCTGTACCAGCTTTTTTCACCCGCCAGGTACTAATTAATTAATTATTTATTTTAATCTGTTACTCCAATTGTGTTGGTGACTTTGTTGTTCATGTCTTGCCATTTCAAATTGCACAAATGATCCCCACCCTGAATAATTACTGACCAGATTGCTAGTTACAGTGAGAACAGTGAATTGTCAGTATCGTTATACACTCACATGCATGAAATTACATAGATAGCCGTGTGATGATATTGAATTCCAGTTATCACAGGGATCGTTCAGACGCTTAAGTGAGTACTTTTCTTTGTTGCTAAGATGGGAGGATCATAACAGATAGTATTTTACACCTTAGCCGATATATCTACAATGTAGTTAGGTAATTGTAATGGCATCTGAGAATCTTCAAGTGGATAATGTCTGATTGGTTTCAACTCCTAGACTATCACTAGCTTGTTATGTTAGGACTATTCATTACAGCCGCATGATGCACTGCAGATATGGCAGCCAAAAAAAAAGTCATATTGACATAGTATCAGTGTACCATAACAAGTGAAATTGTACTTTACAACATATCATCACTATTTCTCAATCTTGATACAATTTCATTGCATTGACAAAGGGTTGTCTGGCCATTATATCTCTCTACTTTCTGATATTTCAATTGTTTTGATGTATGTGACCTAATTTTGCTAGATGAATATCAAAGCAGAAAGCATTGCAGCTCGTCTTAGCAGCTCAGGAATTCTCCAAACTAAGGGCCTCATTGGGGGAAAGTGGACAGATGCTCATGATGGAAAGACTTTGGAGGTATGCTATAGGCCATCCCCTTTCCTATGAAATTCCTCAGGTTTAGTTGGTACATTTTTTTGAACATTTTTGGCTTGGCAGGTACGTAATCCTGCCACAGGAGAAGTTATTGCTAACGTTCCATGCATGGGAGCAAAGGAGACAAATGATGCAATCACTTCAGCTTTTGATGCATTTAACTGTGAGTAGACATATTTCAAGTATATGTTCACCCTTTCTTTATACATCAGTCAAAACGTAACACTTTTACAATGTAAACACTAGTGTGTAATTGTGCAAAGAAAATATAAATGACCAGTGTGTATGTCTTAAAATATCATGTTGGTACCTAACATCCAATCTCTTTTGTTGTTAAAGCTTGGAAGAAACTCACTGCTGCTGATAGGAGCAAGCGATTAAGGAAATGGTATGGTGTTATTGATGTTGGCAGTTTCTACTTGGGTCACTAAACAACTTCAAATTATGGAGTCTTATTTATTGGTTATGTATAGTGTTATTTAAAATAATAAGAAGTGTCAATTTGTAGCTGGTTCTTCTTAGCTATGTGGACCCAAAGAAAAATCCATGGTACTAAACGGGTTGTTGTTACTTGAGTTGTGCTGCTAAACTCAAATCATGAGCTCCTTGGTCAAAAACTCAACTCAAGTCGACATTTCTATTATATATTTTCGATATGATTATAAATTTAAAAATCTTGTGTTTGAACTCGAACTCGAACTCTGTTTGGAGCTAAATTCTAATGGGTAATATTATGAACTCGTCCATCTCATGTCCAAATATCTATACTTGTACCAGTTCAAGTTCAATGATAGCTCTACTCGGTCTCAAATGTACCTCTAGTAGTAAATGATACTATTTGGAGAACCATGTACCCTTTTAAGTATAATTGATTTTTGAATCATCACCCTTTATTTCTTAGGTACGATTTACTAATGGCCCATAAGGAGGAGCTTGGACAACTTATAACACTGGAGCAAGGGAAACCTTTAAAGGAGGCCATTGGTGAGGTATCTGATCTTGATTGTCGCATTAGGCAGTGTAGGGTTGCTTAATGGAGGTTGTCTTGGGAGTATTTGCACAATAATACGCAATTTCAGGTTAGCTATGGGGCTGGTTTCATTGAGTTCTCAGCAGAAGAAGCTAAACGTGTATATGGTGATATCATTCCATCCCCATTACCAGATAGGCGGTTGTTTGTTTTAAAGCAGGTAACATATGAACTATATTATTTTAATGTTTCACCACCATATCCTGATATTTTGAGAATTTAGATTTCTTGTGGGCATGTCTCAATGATATTCTAGAACCAGATAAAGCAATTTGACTAAGAACTTTATTTTTAAAGCTTTTAGTTAACCAAATTGCTTTCACTCTCTGAATGTGGCTAAATTATGCTGTTGGCCGCTAGGTCCACTGATGATTCTTTGTGAATCTATTTGTTGTAATGGGTCTTCAGGAATTCTTTTGTCCATGAATGATCATGAATATGTAAAACTTTGGGCTCTTTTTTCCCCTTGAGTGCAGCCTGTAGGTGTTGTTGGTGCTATAACACCCTGGAATTTTCCACTGGCCATGATCACTAGAAAGGTGAGTGGTTATTGATTACTGCAATTTCTGTTATTATTATCATCACTTTTTGCATTTATAACTTATTATTGGGTGGCATCAATAATACCATACTACCAGGTTGGCCCTGCTCTTGCCTGTGGGTGCGCAGTTGTTATCAAACCCTCTGAACTCACACCTTTAACTGCTTTAGCAGCTGCTCAACTCTCCTTTGAAGCTGGAATACCCCCGGTAGTTCTGATCTTTGGCAGATTTGAGTATGAATATGTAGTTGCAACCTCTTTGTGATGAACACAAGTCTTACCACTTGAAAACGTTTACATTCATTTTAACCATATTTGATTTGTTGGTCTTTCTTTCTCCTTTGAAAGACTAGGGATTCCAAACTCTGCCTAATTGCGCCTGGTTCATAAACTGAGTGATATAAGATTTTATCGTATCCAAAGATTTAATGTGCTCATGGGTAATATGTAGTGGGGGAAGAGTGGGACCAAGCAGTTAATTGTTTAGCTTAGTGAAGGAAGCATGTGGCTTTGGAAAGACAATAACAGCTGGTGAAGAAAGTGAAATTGGAATTTGTTTTATCTTAATTTGTAACATTTGGAGGAGTTTGAGGATATAATTGCTTGAAAAATCAAAATGTGCTTGTAAACATTGTAGACCAAATTGGCTTGCTTCTGTTTTTAAAGATGTTTGTGTATGTGTGATAATCATGTTGTCAAGAGAGTGGAGTGGCCTTCATCAGGCAAAACCTTTGATCAAGAATGTTAAATTTCTAGTTTGAATTCATGGTGCCTATGCTCGTGATTCGGTCATATTTCTAGGATATAAGTGCCTGTCCCTTTTCCCCATGGTTGGCCCAGCATCTTAAAATAAGATTTCTATTTTTGCATTTTGAATTATGTATTGGTACTAGTTGCTGATGACTATCCTGCAGGGAGTAGTGAATGTAGTCATGGGAGATGCTTCTGATATCGGAGAAGCTTTACTTACTAGCCCCAAGGTTTAGTGACTTATCTGCTAAGGTTACCTTTTGACATTCTGATATATTCAGACGACATACGATCCATGAGTTGAACAATTTCCATGATATCAGGTAAGAAAGATTACATTTACGGGTTCAACAGCTATTGGAAAAAAATTAATGGCTGGTTCTGCTGGGACGGTCAAAAAGGTATGCTTTGGGATTTGAAGAGTGAAGTTAGAGCTGTTGAATCGTTTTGCTGGCTTTCTAAACTCATTTGTTGTTTAGATATCCTTAGAACTTGGAGGCAATGCTCCTTGCATCGTGTTCGATGATGCAGATCTTGAGGTGGCTCTAAAAGGGACTGTAAGTCATGCAACTATTCTAAGAAACATATCTGTAGAGCGTCTGAAAATCAGAACACTAGTATAATTCCAAATGGCTGGTTATTATTATCATTATTGCAATTTCTGAATTGTTAATGACTGTTATTATTACTGCAATTATCTAATGGCTGGTTCTGAATTGCTTCCTAAGTCATGTTCAACATCCGCTCATTGCCTATCTATTCAGAACACTAGTATAATTCTAAGGAACATATCCCTGATAAGTGGCTATGAGTTATTCAAGTCATTATTTGCAGATGAAATGTTGTCTAGGCTTCTGAAAATTAGGCATCTTTCCCTTTGTTCATCTCATGTACACTGTATTGCTGAAAGTTCTTCTGGATTTGAGTCCTTTAACTGAAGTTTTATTTGTACATTGCACCAAGATTGAGGGGATTTCAGTTCTTAAAATATGATTGTAGAAGTAAATTAATGAAAATGGAAGTCAAATTGGAGATGGAGAGCTCTTATTTTTAGGTTTATAAAGCTTGAGGTAGACACTGTTCTGTAATATACGGTTCTTAAAAAAGGATACCCTTTTATGTCGGCAAGGTTAATTTTTACCTTCGAGTGGTCAAGTGGTCCACAAAGATGCTGTGTTTCTCGATCCCATTTAAAGAATCGTATTAGTGATTATTGATGTTTCTTTTCAAGTCTTCTTTGATGCAATTCACTTTACTTTGCAGTTAGCTACTAAGTTTCGCAATAGCGGGCAGACGTGTGTTTGTGCAAATAGAATACTTGTGCAAGAAGGTATTGGTGTTTTCATGTCTTAAACTGTTTATTAAATGTCTTGTAGCTTTTATCCTTTTCAGTCCTGTGCACTCTTAGTATGACATGACTTTGTTGGACAAGTTTTGCACATCGAAAAAAAACTCATAGGGGTTTTTAAGAGCTTGTATAAAATGGAGCCATTTCAAGAGCTTACTTGATATGTATAAAGAATAGTATTGAACTTTGATTACTATTCTCTACTTAAAACTAGATAATTGAGACTTTCTATAGATATCTGAATGACTTGTGTGTTTCTGGAATAGTACTAGATTTTTGTGGAACCAGAATTGATTGAGTTGGGGAGGTGAAGTGAGATAGTGCTTCTTGGATCTTATTTTTTTCAGATCTTTTCGTGAAAGAACTTTCTGCTTTGTTTTTTCTGGTGTTCAAATATTTCTGTGGTCTCTTCTCCTCTTACAGGAATCTATAGCAAGTTTGCTGATGCCTTTTCAAGTGCCGTCCAAGATATGAAAGTTGGAGATGGCTTTAGTGAGGGTGTGGCACAGGTAACTACCTTGCACAATGCTGATGCTAAGAACAATCACTTTCTAGTGGTTTTTATTCTAAATTTGTTCTTTTTTTCGTTAGATTTTAACATAACATTGATCAAATGAGTTTGTTAAGATTCTTAATTATATTTGACATAAGTTCTCTCTATGGTGGTGTATTATTTTTTTTTTTTGCCTCTGTGATTTATTCTCGTGTTCTCTTATTTCTATCCACCAACAAGGAAGTCAAGCATTTGATTCGTATTGGTTGGACACTTTTTTCAGGGTCCTCTAATCAATGAAGCAGCAGTACAGAAGGTCCTTACCTGCTTTTAAGTTTCAAGAAGGCATAGTGAACTGCAATGTAAATTTTACCAACTAAACACTTCTGGAAATTATTTGTAGGTTGAAACATTGATTCAAGATGCCATCTCAAAGGTATGTTGACAGATAGACAGACACACACACACACAAGGTGTAGATCCGGATGGTTGATTGGAAGATTTATACTAACAGAAAAACTTCGTTCCAAATATTTTCCGCTATCTAGTGATGAGAATTTTCTCATTTGGGTTTATAATTCTGTTTTTCTCTTGACGCATGCATGTATTAATTGTTGATGGTTTTTAAGCTGGTGTTTTGTGCAATTTTGGCATGTCAATACCCTGTTGTTACAGTTTGAGCATGTTGAACCATGTTTTTATTTCTCATGCTATATCCTAGAGCAATTTTCAACACAATATGAAGAATGTTTTTCCATTATGGACAAGGTAGATGACGATGGAAAGTCAAGACTTAATTTCTATTGGACCTGCTATTGCTTGTGTATATATACTATAAGGGTGACTAAATAGCATCTGCGTGTTCATTCTTGAAGGGAGCCAAAGTTCTTCTTGGAGGGAAAAGACATAGCCTTGGGATGACATTTTATGAGCCTACCGTGATTGGTGATGTAAAAAATGAGATGCGCCTGTCAAGGTTAAATGAAATGTAAAATAGTGATGTTGAATTGCAAGTTCAATTGGTGAAATCTTGGGATTGTTTTTCAGGGAGGAAGTATTTGGACCTGTTGCGCCACTTTTGAAATTTAAAACTGAGGAGGAAGCCATCCACATGGCTAATGACACAAATGCAGGTTTTTGGCTTGGATAGTTTTGGTAGCATTGAGGAGAAATATAATTTATTAAGCTGTGAAGTTTTGGTTTAAGCAGTCCTTGAAGGATATGAAATCTGTATTAATTGTGTTAGGAGGGGAGCGTTTTGAATATATTATTATGTTTGTCATTGAAGGTTTGGCTGCCTATATATTCACAACAAATGTGCAACGTTGTTGGCGTGTCTCTGAAGCTCTGGAGTACGGTATTGTTGGGGTGAATGAAGGGCTTGTTTCAACAGAGGTGGGATGTGGTTTATTATGGGGGGGAAGGAAGGGCCATAAATGTTGGGTTTCATTTGGGAATGATCTTCCTTTCTGTGCAGGTAGCGCCATTTGGAGGCATGAAGCAGTCAGGGCTTGGGCGTGAAGGTTCAAAATATGGAATGGATGAATATTTGGAGGTACATATGGTTGATATTAGTAGATTTGGTTCCAAAATATGAGTAGAATATGTTAGTTAGTAGAGTGTTTGGGCATGTGGTGGTATGAAATTTGTTTGATTCAGTCCTCATTTTGTTTTGTTGAATGGCAGATGAAATATGTATGTTTGGGAAGCCTAAGATGAGGAGAGTTTTTGGTTAGTAAAGGTGAAGTGATGAGCAGTGTGGAGCAGCAAAGCTGGTGTGTAAAAATTGTGGAGCTTTGCGGGTGGATGATGAATATGGATAGAGTTGAGTTTTGAGTTTTGAGTTTTGAGTTTTGAGTTTTGAGTTTGAGTTTGAGTTTGAGTTTCAGTTTGTTGATGAATAATAATACTTTTACTTTGAGATTACAATCTTGTCCAAGAAGAATTCAACTTGCAAATATGGGATATCAAGTTCAACCAATGAATCATAAAAGTCCTTTATTTATGCTTTGTGATTACAATCTTGTCCAAGAAGAATTGAACTTGCAAATATGGGATATCAAGTTCAACCAATGAATCACAAACACTATATATACCCCCCCATGCTTCCATGAATTCAATTGTTTACCTGTGTCAAGTTCTAGGACTCTGCCTGGGAAAGAGAAAATTTAAAAAAAAAACAAAAACAAAAACAAAAACAAAAACAAAACAAAGGAAATTCACATTAATATTAATCTCTTAATTTTTCAGAATTATAGAACAAAAATAATCTTATTGAGGAGAAGGGGGGATATAATTAATAGCTGTTAAGAAGGAGAGGTTGAGAAAATGATGGAGTGACAAAATATATATGCATTTTTTGATAATGTTAATACTATTAACCTTCATGTTTGTTGGATTTGAACCAGGTATGATAATTAATTTTAAAATTCATCCTAACAAATAATTTAAATAATAATTTAATTTAGTGAAAGTCAAATACACCAAGTAGTTGGATTCTCTGTACAAGAAGCACAAGGGCGGTGGAAAATAAGAGGGGAAAGCTGAACACAAGCATAAGCATTCCGATCGAGTACAGAGATCAACCAACCGCGAATTTATGCACAAATACACAGAGATTCAGCTGCCGTCACATAGTAATCTGATTCTGCTCGACGTTTTTATTTCGACAGTATAAAAAAAAACTTGGAACCCTCCGGGGAGGGAGATTAGTGGCATGGAGGAGCCGCAGATATCCCCGGCCGATGCGCGAGTCACTCCAGGAAAAGAGCAGCAGGCTGCTGGTGTTGGAATTCTTCTTCAGATAATGATGCTAGTGCTTTCCTTCGTCCTTGGCCATGTCCTTCGCCGTCACCGCTTCTATTACCTTCCTGAAGCTAGTGCATCCCTCTTGATTGGTGAAGTTTCCAATACCACCATGTTAATTGGAATTCCATTTCCAGAAGTTCCATGCTTACTAGTTTTTTACACTCCAATTTCTCTATGATTGATTACCCACAGGTTTGATCGTTGGTGGACTGGCTAATATTTCAGATACTGAGACAAATATCAGGTCCCCGCTCCACTCATCTCTTCCAACATTCTAATTTCTTCACCATTCCTTGTTGTTATTATTAATAATTTTGTGGCTTCGCAGGACATGGTTTAACTTCCACGAGGAGTTTTTCTTCTTATTTTTGTTGCCGCCGATTATCTTATATCCTTTCAAAGGGTTGTTTAATTTACCATGTCTATCACCTACTTATTGATGCCTCTTCTTAAGTGTTGCTTTTCTTGACTTTACCTTACTCAATCGGGGTTCAGCCTACAGCCAGTAAGTCACCTGTCTTTCTTAACCCATCTACTTCAATTGCTACCTTTTCCTGCAATGTTTTTTTCCCTCCGTCCTCACTCCTCACCAAATGTTTTCTATTTTTACAATTTACAGAAACCTTTTTTTTCCAATTTTGGAGCTATTGTCACATTCGCTATTGGAGGGACATTTATTGCGTCTATGGTTACAGGGATTCTAGTGTGAGTCTCATGCCTATTTTTGAGCTATGTTTTGTTCATGTTCTTTGGGTTGGTTTTTGATAGGAGATTATAATCTTTGTGCCATCTCATCTTTTCCTATTGTCTTACTGCAGCTACCTTGGTGGTTTAATATATCTTATGTACAAATTACCATTCGTTGAATGCCTGATGTTTGGTGCTCTTATATCCGCAACTGATCCTGTGACTGTTCTCTCAATATTTCAGGTGCTTTTCTCTTATATTTCATAAATATCACTCTCCTCAGTTTTTATCTCCTGGAGATGGATATTTAGACCTCTTTACCTATAAAATCCTTTCTTGGTTTTGCATCATTTGTACCACTCAGTACGGTCTTACTAGGATCCTTGTTGGGATGTCATCATAGCCATCCATTGATTAAGTTCCTTTTGGGTTAATTTTTCTTTTGAAAGGTTGCAAGTACCCTCTTGGTGCTCTTCCAGCAAAAAGCTTATCTCTGGTGTCCTTCAATGTGAAGCCTTCTTATGCTTAATCCCTCTCCTCTCCAAAACATTCCCAATATCGCTTATTAGAATATATCTTGCTCTCCACCAGTGTGCATTGGCAGTTTGTATCTTTGAACAGTATTGACCAATGACATATATGCTTTAGGAGCTTGGCACTGACACGAATCTCTACGCGCTAGTGTTTGGGGAGTCTGTTTTGAACGATGCTGTAAGTTTGAATCCTATTTTTTACCCTTTTCACTTTCTATAGTTGTATTATTTATTTGCTATGACAGCAATATTACCAATTTATGAGTGTTTGTGCCGGGTTATTATAACTTATTTGTTTGCTTCTCTTGTGCACTGTGCTATTGGAAGATGGCAATCTCCTTGTACAGGTAAGTCAGAGCATCTTTCTTTTTAACTAGAATAGGTCCTTATTTTTGTTGTCAGACTACATCTGTGACATTTTGTCAGGACGATGTCATTAGTGAGGAGCCATATCTCTTCTGAGCAGAACTTCTTCATGGTCATCATAAGATTCCTTGAAACCTTCGTCGGCTCCATGTCATCGGGTTTGTCACTGACTTGGTGTTAACATGAAAATTCATTTTTGGACTAGTCTGAATTTCTTTATGATTCCACTGATAATATGCTTGTGAGAGGTAACAGGTACTTTGCACTTAATGTTGCATGAATTGCCTTCTTCATTTCTCTAACTACGTTGTTGATAAGAAAACCAAAATTCACCAATTTAGCATCTGAGGGAGTGTAGTTCAAGATATCTTGAATATTCTGTCCTTCCTTTCAGATGAACCACCGTATCTTCAATCCGGAAATTGTGTCTACAGTAATAAGGTTATTGTTACGAAACAGACCATATTTATGAAATTTGGCTCTAAATAATCTCTTTGTTGACCCCAGAGATAAACTGAACATGGCTATCATGCAACTATCAAATAGCAATTTTAAGAAGTAGAAATTTAATGGATTTTTTAACAATTTACTTTAGCAAGACTACAGATTGTGGTGGCAAAGTCTAGTAGCTTGCTATAATTTCTTTAAAGGTCATAATGAGACCATTTTGAGTTTGTTTGTCATTTACCCTGTACAATATTTATGATACATATTTTAGCTAGTCTTTTATTCGATATTTCTGGTTCAATTGCATTATTATGTGATAGCTAAGAAATTCTTTTTATCTTTCACCCAGCATGGATGCTTTTAATGTGCATAAGGTTACATTGAGATGATAGGCAAAACTCATAGAGTACAATAATAATTCATTGACAACTATAAGCTATTGACTGACTCGATATTACTGCACTTATCTCAATTTTGGTACTTGAACAAATGATTTGGTAGAGGACATCTTTTGGGCACTAATTATTGATTCTATTGTCTTAGGTGTTGGAGTTGGATTTACCTCAGCGCTGATATCCTTTATTTATTTCATGGTTTTTCTTCTAAGTTCCCTTTGTCTATTGCCTAGTCTGCTACATTGTTTGTGTGTGTGTAGTCAATTCATGTTTTTCCACCTAATATCTTCTTCTTTGCTTTAAAGCCTTAACTTCAATCAGTACCTCTTTAAATATGCTGGTCTAGATATTGACAAGTAAGTTTGGTTAATTATAGAATCATGTTGCAATTCTATATACAGTGGACAATTTCTTGATAAACACTTTAATTTTCTGTAGTCTTCAGAACTTGGAATGCTGTCTGTTTGTCCTTTTCCCATATTTTTCGTAAGCTCTTCTCTTTCGTTTTGTAAGTTTGTACTTTATGTTTTCTTATCAAGTCTCTGTTTCTACTATGATCCGTGTGCTTCTTTCTGAAGTTATATGCTAGCAGAAGGACTTGGTCTCTCTGGTATTGTATCAATACTGTTCACTGGAATTGTAAGTGAATCTTTGCTTAATTTTTTCTGTTATTCCTATATTTTGTGATTCACTATAAGTTAGGGTTATATTTTCTTTCCTTAGGTCATGAAGCATTATACATTCTCAAACTTGTCCGATAATTCACAGCGGTTTGTCTCTGCCTTTTTCCACTTAATATCTTCATTGGCCGAGACATTTGTGTAAGAGATACTTCCTTTATTATTTTTATGATGATACTTCTTTTTGTATCTGCTTTCTTGAATGACCTTCTCTGTCATGCAGATTTATATACATGGGATTTGATATTGCCATGGAACAACATAGCTGGTCACATGTTGGATTTATCTTTTTCTCAATCGTATCCTTGTGTTGGTTAAACTGAGATTAATTTCCTTTCTTGAAGTTTATTTAATCCAGCATTTCTGATTTTGTGTCCTTAACTTTCTTTTTGGCTCAGTTATTCATTGTAATCGCAAGGTATGTTGAACTGAGCTCCAGCAGGTTGAAGAAAATTTCAGTGCTCGGTTTGGTACAACAAATGAGGATATAAGTTATCATCATGCATTTGAAGCAAAAAATATTTGTGGTCTGATGTTTTTGGATAGTGAACATACTAGAGCTAAATTTATACTTTAGTTTGGATCTGATAACTAAATATTGAACATATTTTGGCATTACCTTAATTGTTCCATGAATTTGAGACGTCTCCTCTGGTACTTGCAAATTTATTCCTAAATCAATGTCTGTGTGTTTGTTTAAGAGCTGCAAATGTGTTCGGCTGTGCGTACCTGATAAATTTGGTGAGACCAACAAATCGCAAAATTCCATTTAAACATCAGAAGGCTCTATGGTACAGTGGTATGCAGTGATTGAGCCATTCACTTGCCAGTTTTATATCCATTCTCCCAACATTGAATGATCTGTTGTATTGTACTTTTCAAGGACTTCGAGGTGCTATGGCCTTCGCACTCGCTTTGCAATCGATTCATGATCTTCCAGAAGGTCATGGTCAGACAATATTTACTGCAACTACTGCCATTGTTGTTTTAACGGTACTATACTGAATTCTTTCATGTTCTGAGGTATTGAATGCAAGTTTCCAACAGTTTGAATGTGGAGTTGTTGTTTCTGTAGTTTCTTGTGAACTACTTGTTCAGTTGTGCCACATTTGTTTACTCGTTGAGCAAATTGCCTATAGTATGCTTCAGTGGTTTTATTTTTTAGGATTTTTGGGTATGAACTGCAACTTGCTTCTTTAAGTTGTATACAATAGAGTGTGTTGTATATTTTGCTTAGATTACAGCTATGCCAAAGTATTTCCCTGGGAAAATGTACTGGCATAAATATGCAATATTATTTATGTAAAATTTCGATTTCTGCTCTTCTAGAATGATATCATTGATGTCTACCATGGGGAAGTTTTCAAATTGGAATATAAGCACAAAGATATCAGTGTAGGAACTCTTGTAAAGGGTATCGTTTGTCATTTGAATCTTAATTACCTTAGAAATTGGAGCTATGTTCTTTTCCTGTCTATAAATGCATTTTGTACATCTGACTTGTTGGAAACTCTGCAGGTCTTGTTGATTGGAGGATCAACAGGTACAATGTTGGAAGCTCTTCAGGTCGTAGGTGATGGACATGATGGGTCGTTTGTTGAAGTAAGTTGCCTATTATTTCATGACATTTCCCTTCATTATAGAGTAATTCTTGAGTAATGGTTCTTCGCACCTAGTGATTTTTCATGTTACTTGTTTTTTTACCTCATCTCTATATTCATGATTATCCACCTATCCATGATAAAGACCAAAATGGAATTCATTTGCACACTTGTTGAGAATCTTTCTTGCAGTAATAAATACATTTGAAATAGACATTGTTCTATTATTACCAACATTCTGCCGCAAATTTTAAGCTAGTAGAATGACAAGCATTAGAATCTTTTCCACTTTGAGATGCTCCTAACATGCACTTATGGGTTGTATATCATTAACTATTCAAGTAGGTTTGGTAGCAGGACTTTCATGTAGCTGATCTTGATCATTTTTAATTTCTAATAAACCAAATTGCCACTGGATTTTATTTCGGTTTTAATATATGTCAAATTCAGAGCTTTGAGGGGAGCAATGGCTACATTGAGAGCTTTGAGGGGAGCAATGGCTACATTGCTCCTCCTCCCTCATATGAAGGAGAATCATCCTCAGGAAATAGGCTGAAAATGAAGCTTAAAGAGTTGCACAAAAGGTATTTCAAAGGAGCTCTATTTTCCCCTTAATTTTTGGTTGTCTCTCTCTCTATCTCTCTCTCTCTATATATATATATATACACACACACACACACACACACACACCATCCATATATGTGTATTCAGTCGTGGGTTGTCTGTGCAGTACGACATCATTTTCTGCATTGGATCGGAACTACCTCACTCCTTTTTTCACAACTCAAAGTGGAGAGGATGAACATGGTAAGATAAATTCTTCTCTTAAAATCTTAAATATGATGCTGTGGAAGCTACAGTTTAGGATGAGGATTTTATCAAACAGGTTAATGACTCTTGTTTGAGTTTTGAGTTTCCACCCTTGAAAATGGCTTCATTCTCACCCCCGCCCGCGGGGGAAGCTACGGTTAATCAGTGTTTTGAAAATGGGTTCCTTATTCTCAGTGGAACCAGTAAAAGGAATCTTTGCTGGATCGCAAATATGAAATATGTCTTTTTTTAGCATCTCTTTCCCCTTATAGAAGGTGGCCTTATTTTTTCCGTTGTACTGGTAGAACCATTTGGGTAGTGATTTGATGTTTGTGTATCTCTGCGTCAGTTCCATTACACATGAGACGTTTGGTATCTTGTTGTGATTCTGTTTATGACACCAAATTTATAATGCCTGGTAGGTGAACCTACATTTAGTTCCAGAAGAGGAGAATATGATGGGCATAACTGAAGTTTGAAGTGACAATCAAGTGGAGATTCAACTGATATTTGATGCAACTTGAGCAATATCTAATGCGGGGCGTGAACATTCTGACTAATGTTTTACTTAGATCATACTACTTACTAGAAGATATAGTATGGAAGATGGGTGTAGTTGTAGGGATGGACTCCGGCTTAGCTAGTAGACATATGAAAAGAGTTGGTGATGGGATGGGGTACTATGATTAGAATTTAATGATGTTGTAGCTACATGTTGGGCTTCGTCCTTCCATTCATATTTATGGATATTGCTAAGGCTACAGACAGCCTATTGTGTCACTCTTTCTGTGCTTCTTACTCTGATGAAATGAAGGCAGCAAAGCCAATTGTAGCTACTTGTTCTTTATGGCTTCATAGTTGTTGGTTTTACCAGCCTTGAATTGAATGTACAATGTGGCAATCCCTCCATGAATAGTCGATGCAACTCGGCCTGGTCCCCCATCGAGATATGAATTTAGTGTGAATCATCATAAATTTGGAGGGGGAGGGTGAAGGTGAAGTTTAATTAGATTTAGATCCATTTTTAGGAGATTAATATTCTATTGTTTTGAATAAAAGGGAGATAGATAAAGAGGATGGTTAATTTTGATCCACTCTGCTCTACTGTTAAATTGCCATTTCATAAGAGTATAAGATGGGAATGTTGAGTAAATTTCATTTTTTGAAAACCATCAAAGAGTTTTATTTAGAAGATAGATACTTTAGCTAGCTAGCTCCTAAAGTGATGGCCGTTGGATCTTGAAAGTTGGCATATTCGGCCGAGTCCGTTGGAGAAATAAAATAGTGAGACAACCCACAACGGCTAGTTTTCAGTCCTCGCTCGCAAGTGCCAACCGCTGCTCTTTCTTCCCCAGTTCTCACCCTCATACAGGGAGAAAATTTGCACTTTGTATCTATATCTTATTCGGATTGGAGTCTTGAGCAATTCCGGTTTCAAATCAGGGTTTTATAATCGGTATTCAGAATGAAAGAAGCTGTCACCGTTGGCTCCGCCGCATATGCATTATTACCTACTACGGTAGTAGCAATGCAGCCGGAGGAGGAGGAGGAGGGGGCTGCAGTTCAGCCGTCGGCCCCTCAACGTCGGGGGGGAAGGTTGAGGGTCAGAGAGATTAGCTCTAGGTTTATGTCTCCTCTGGTTCAAGTTCCCAATGCCTTAGCCGCCGCCGCCGCATCATCAGAATGCCAGCGTCCCAAATCTTCTGTGCAGAAGCGACAACCACCACCACCGCAACAGCAACAGGAATTGCAAGTTGAAGCCGATAGGAACTTTGAAGATCAAGCTGCTGCTTGGAGCAGCTTAGACACTAGTCCTTTTCATCATCATAATAATCATAAGTCAGTAGTATCACATAAGAAGCCACAGCCGCAGCTGCGTGGACAAAAGCCACCTTCTTCTGTCAACAAGGAGAACGACATCCGGTCGGGCACCAAAACAGAGCTTCGGAGCAGCAGCGGCCGGGTTAGCTCAAGACCCGATACTCCTATGGTCAACCCCAATATTACTAGTGGAGCAGACAGAGATAGGATTATACCATCAAGATACAGACAACCGTTTCTCCAACATCATCATCGCCCAGCTTCTTCTGCAGCCAACTCAACCCCAGCAGCTAAGTTGTTACAAGATGCCACCAAATCCACTGCTGTACCTCAGGCTCAAATGAGCGATGTGAACGAGGCTGTTCCATTTCTAGAGCAAGACAAGATCTCAAAATCCGTGGAGCATCAGCATCAGGGCTACAACCGGCTGCGTTCTTCCATGTCAGAGGTGGATCATGTGCTGCCCAACAGGTGTTTAACAGCTTCTTCTTGCTCTCGTTCTCTGAGTTTACCGCAATTTAATAATAATAATAATAATAATAATAATAATAATAATAGTCATCAAAATCCCAATTCTTCATCCTCCTCCTGGATTTCTCTAACAACAACCGACTGCGAGACATCATCAACAACTCCCAGCAAAACCACCTCGATCATTGTGAAGAATAATAATCAGGCGGTGGGAAGCCTTTGCCTGCCTCCAAATGCCACCAGAAAGCCAAGGAAACTGATTTTCAATCAACAAGAAGGTGGTGTGCATTCTTTAAAGTTGCTTCACAACCATTATTTGCAGTGGCGTTTCACAAATGCTAAAGCAGAGGTCTCCATGTTGTCTCAGAAAAGGGATGTTGAGGTATATATAATATAATATGCATATGCTGGCTTAATTGGATAGGAAGGCTGATGAGTTGGTTTAACTGTAGGCCTGATGTGTTACATCCAATGTATTAATACTATGGTTAATTGGTCTTGGTACAGAGACAGCTATATTCTGTTGGAGTAAGAGTGTCAGATATGCGGGATTCGGTGAAGAGGAGGCGAATTGAACTTGAAATGTTGCGGAGGTTACAAACTTGTTGGAGGATAACTGGATCTCAGGTATGGAGTGATATTGGCATAGTAATAACACAGCAAGAGAAGGTGAGGGAAGGATACGTTGATGATGATGATAATGTCAAACATGTGTGTGTTTTTTGTGTTATGGTTTTAGATGGCATATCTTGAGGAATGGTGTGGCATGGAGGAAACATATTCAAATTGTTTATCTGGTTTGATGGAAGCTTTGGGTAACTTATCACTCAGACTTGCAGTGAGTGATGGGGTGAAGGTGGGGATGAAATGATAGTTTTGCTTTGTATGTAGTAATAATAACAGTGTGATTGGTTTGTATTATACTGAAATGAAATGGGGATGGATGACATAGAAAGTGTTGTATTATTTGATTGTGCAGAATTGTGTAACAGAAGAAGAGTTAATGGAGATCTTGGGGTGTGGTGAAAGGTTGATAGAAATGATAGTGTCAAATATTGACAAGCACATGGTAAAGGTAAGTGGTGATTGATTGATTGATTGATTGATTGATTGGTGATTATATAACAAAACCACCACCCAGTGTTGTAGTATTTACTTACGTGCACACTGAAAAGTTAGCTTGTTTTGTTGTGTTGTGCAGGCTGAAGAAATACAAGGGTTGATTAGTGAAATGGCAAGGGTTGTGAGCAGAGAAAGAGCTGAGATCCATGATTGTGGAGAATCGTTACTTAAAGTATATGAATCACAGGTGGAAGAATGCAGCTTAAGGGGACATCTGATTCAGTTGCAGGGCGGCAATGGGAGCAAAAACCGATTAGGAAGCTTTTTTTGATTCATCATTCATCTTTCTTTCTTTTCTACTGCTTTGGTGGTGGTGGTGGTTGTATCTTTTATAAAATAATGTGATATTATACATACATATAGAGAGAGGAGAGTCCGTTCTAAATAATGATTTGATTCATTGGGGGGTTGTTTGAATATGCTGAGATCGCCCCAATCAGCTGCAGGGGCTCACATCATATCCAGATTATAATAATATATCTATTTCTTTTTTTCTTTTTTTGTTTTATAATGTTACTTTAATAAACATTTTTAACTTCTTTCCCAAAAAATTATATAAATTCAAAAGTAAAAGTTTTGGGTTTGGATGGTCTGGACTATAATCTGGATGGGTAATAATTTGGGCCTTATAAAAGTAGAGCCCCTCATTGAGTTGCCGATAATAATAATACAACACACACACACATCACCTTTGCCGGTCATAAACCCAATATCATCACCTTCTTCCCCCGCGCGCTTAGCCACCAGCAGATCCAGTTCCTGCAATGGCTCTTAAGTTTCTAAACAAGAAGGGATGGCATACGGGCAGTCTCCGGAATATAGAGAACGTATGGAAAGCCGAGCAGAAGCATGAAACCGAACAGAAAAAGTTGGAGGAGCTCCGCAAGCAGATTCAAGAGGAGAGGGAACGTTCCGAGTTCCGCCTCCTCCAGGAACAAGCCGGCCTTATCCCGTACGTTTTCTTTCTTTATTTATTTTTCTTTCCTTTCATCTGTGCCCAATTTAATTTTGAAATAACCCCAGTTTCTTTCTCAATGTCGGGTTTGTTATCATTTTCCCCAATCTCATATTAATTTAAAATTCGCTGTCTATCTAACTTCAGCAAGCAGGAGAGGTTGGAATTTCTGTACGATTCTGGATTGGCGGTGGGGAAAGGCAGCTCTTCTTCTGCCGGGTTCAAGTCTCTTGAATCTTTACCTCCTAAGACTACTGATTTCGTCACCGATTCATCAGCTTCCGCCTCCTCCTCTAACAAGGTGCAGCAACCAGCTATACCAGGAGCTCTTTTTGAAGACAAACAACAATCATCCAATGATGCCTGGAGGAAACTCCATTCAGATCCTTTGCTTTTGATCCGTCAGAGGGAGCAAGAAGCCCTTAGTCGGGTCAAGAATAATCCTATTCAGATGGCTATGATCCGCAAATCAGTGAGTTTACCCTTCCTCATTATTCTTGAGCTGTGTATTTTTTTTTTTTTTTTTTTATATTTTTCTCCCCATGATATCACAATTCCTCAGTTTTCCTTGTGTGATTAATTTGTTATAAACAAAATTATATTTTACAAATGTGAATGATCCAGCCTTTTGTCTTTATGGACCGTTAGTATAGAGATGAATGAGCCATGTTTTGGAACATAAGTGTAGTGTTTCCTCTGTTTAGGCCAAATGCCTTATTTCTAGGATGTTTTTGTTTTTGTTTTTTGGTGCATGATGCTACAGCTCTTTCTCATGAAATTTTTTTAATTTTCCTGCTAATGGTCACCCCATTCAAGTTTTTTAGGAAAAATGAGTTGTTGTAATCTTCTTTATTTGTCGATTATACCTTGTCCTGGAAGTTACTGTTTTGCTTCAATACAAGAAGTTACTGCCCTGGTTGGCCGCGTGTTTCATTTTGTATATACTACATGACTCATGCTGAGAGTATGATTATCTGCCTGTGTTTTCTTTCTGCATTGTACACTTATATTTGTTTGTCCTTTTCAGGTTGAAGCTACAAGGAACAAGAAAAGGATGGATGATGAGGATGTTGAGGGGGTACGCAGAGGGAAGCATCATTCTAAAAGGAAGCGTGAGAAGCCCTCATCATCTAAGCACCATTCGGACTCTGAGGATTCTGGTTCAAAAGAACGGAGAAAGAAAATTTCATCATCTAAACACCATTTTGACTCTAAGAGTTGTGCTTCCAGAGAACAGAGAAGGAAGCATTCATCAACTGAACATCCTTCTGATTCTGAGAGCTCTCCTTCAAAAGAAAGGAGAAAATACTGTCGTCGGGGTTCAAAAGATGAGTTAAGTGGTGGGGATATTGAGGGGAAAAGTAGTTATCACAAGTACAAAGTACGGCAGCCTGAAAGGAGGAAGGAATCAATTTCCATCAACAGGGAGGAAAAAGAGAAACAAATCCCTCAAAACAGCAAAATTGATTCGTCTTATATTTCTCGAAGGGATGGACCCTCGAATAGGCCCAGAAAACCTGTTAAACTTTCTGAAGAAGAGAGAGCTGCGAGGCTACTGGAGATGCAAATGGATGCTGAAATCCATGAGAAGCAAAGATGGAAACGTATAAAGAAGGCAGAGGAAAATGATGTTGAAGAGGCCGTTCGTGCAGGGATATCTAAGGGCCGAAGCTTCCTAGATGATGTTCAAAAAAGTGTATATGGTGCTGAGAAAGGAGGATCATCTACCATAGAAGAGAGTGTTAGGCGTCGAACACACTATTCGCAGGGCAGGTCAGAAGCCACTGAAGGAAATGCATTTCGCCGGTGAGAATCTGATTGTACTTTGTACCAATGCACCAATTGAGATGGGAAATGCAGGCGGGCGGGAATGGAGACAATTTAGGAGTTGTGAAGTTGGTGTTGGTACCATATTCTGGGTTTGAAAGAATAGTCCTACAAGATGACATGCACTTGACTCAGAGGATACGGAGTTGTTGCTGTATAAACATAACCGGGAAGATTGGGGGGTCGTTGGATTCCCTTAAAGCAGGGTGTGTTGAACCTCACCACCAATTGCTGGCTGTTGCACAAAAAGGATAGTGTTTATCGTCACTTTTCACTCTACCCATGTAAATAAATATGTGTGTGTGGCTTGAATATTACAGGATTTCATATAGTTTTTGAAATTTGTTTTAAGAAAATCTTCTTGTATTTTTTCAAGTAAAACCTTTGGCAAAGAAAGGACTAGTCATCTATTAATTAGTTGGCATTAAATTTCTGGTAAACATGGGCGTGAAGGAGCAAATTTAGTTCACCAGAACGATGTGATGTGTTGTTGGGCCAGTATTAGAAAATAGGACATCTTTCTGGAGCTGGCCCAAGAAACAGGGGGACTGGTAGAGAAAGTAATCTGGGCTACAAAGATGAGGGCCAGAGAGAGGGGGCCCTGGTGGTGGTGACTGGCTGCAGATGAGAAAACGAAAAGCATTCCTTGAGTTGAGAGCTTCTCCATCCACGTTTGGACTAAGAAAATGAAATTGATGAGTGCTTATCATCCTCCGCCAATGGCAATTACAGTACCTGCTGCCACTGCCCTCTTCACTGCTAAATTGAATCTCATCTCCCCCTCGGATTCCGATTCCGATTCCAGTCGCCGTCGTCACAAGCGCCGAGCTGCTGGTTCTATTGCTATACAGACCACTCAAGTGCAAGACCAGTCCCAAACTCAATCTCAGACAGTTGTTCGCCGCCTCGTGTTGCTTCGTCATGCCGAAAGCTCGTGGGATAATCGTTCCATTCGAGGTATACTTATGTTATGTGTATTGTTTTGGCTTGAATCCGTTGTGTTTTCTGGTATGTGGCTCATTGATGTCTTGTGGGAAGGGGGCACATTTGGTTACACATACGAGAAATACGAGGATTTTGGTTTGCTTAAAAAAGAAAAAAAAAAAAAAATTGTTATCCTATGCGAGCTACAGTACCTGGCCAAACAACAGTTATGTTTGTATTGTGTATGATTTTTTAGCTCTGCTTCAGCAAAATCATCAGCATCCCCTGAGTGAATTAGATTATTATAATGCTGTATAGTTAGAATTGAGTAATACTATCTGTCTTTCTGATTGGTTGCATTGTTGCTCTACAACAATCTGACACAAACAAATTTGTGGTTTTACATATTGGAATGCATTGATTGTAAGTTAGTAACCTTGTTGTATCCTACTACTAGATCATGATCGACCATTGAGTAATAGTGGACAAAGAGATGCTGTTAAAGTATCTCAGAAGCTCCAATTGTTGGGATGGATTCCTCAACTTATCATTTCTAGGTCTGTATGTATGTAGATCTGGTTTTATTAACATTACAAGAGTGTATAATATATTCAGTCCCAGAAGAAGGTCCAATTTGTTGAATTAGTGTAGTGATGCCCGGCGAACGAGGGAAACACTAAAGATAATGCAGAAGGGGGTAGAAGGTTTGGTGGAAGCAGAGGTACATTTCCTGTCAAGCTTTTATTCAGTGGCAGCAATGGATGGGCAGACAGCGGAGCACCTTAAAGGAGCTATTTGTGAATACGCCAGAGATGAGATACTTACTGTCATGTAAGTAAGTATGTGAGTTAATATTCTTCTTCATTGAATGGTAATGTATTCCCGAATGTGAATTGTGAATTGTGAATTGTGAATGGTGAGTTGTGGTTTGAATAATGTAGGTGCATGGGACATAACAAGGGATGGGAGGAGGCAGCATCAATGTTTTGTGGTATCTCTGTGGAACTCAAGACTTGCAATGCTGCTTTGCTTGAAGCTGATGGAAAATCATGGGAAGAAGCATTTTCTTTGGCAGGATTCGGCGGGTGGAAGCTTCAGGGAGTTGTGAAACCAGATGATGATGATGATGATGATGATGATGACCGATGAGAAAAGCTACTCTTGTGGGTTGGTGCTCCCTTCCGGTAATATACTAACAAGAGAAGGGAGGGGAAGGGACTGGGTTTGCAGCAGACTCAGCTATTATTCTCGCTTGCTAATAGCTGAGTGGACCAATCAAATTCAATAAATTTTTTGCTTCATTATATAATGAATCTCATGATTTTAATTTGTCTAACAACAAAATTAGATATATGTCTCTGGCTTTTTTTTTTTTTTTTTTTGATGAAAATTTGATTTATGTCCTAAATAATGTTATTTTGTACTAGTGAACTAATCAATTAAAAAGTTTAGAAATAAAAAATGAAACAGAAAAATGCTACACTAGTTGACAACAATTCCAACTGTTCCTATCTTCTTAATTCCAATTATTAACTACTACAGGGAAGACTTTTATCTTATTAATAATTCAAAAACATAGAAACTTCAAATTTGTAACATTATATATATATAAAAAATGACGCTCTTAACTTAACTAACTTAAGTATAAATAAATATAAATAAGAAAGGAGGGACTGGTGTTGTTGGAAAGTGGAGTAGCATTTCCTGTTGGTTGTGAGGGAGAGGAGTAGCGATTGCTTGTTTTGTTCTTTGCATACTGGTAAACTGGATGGAGTTAATAGCAGGCCAGGCCAGGCCACCCCTTTTTCCTTCATCCCCCACACCCTTCTTGCCTATTCTGCATAATTTTTGCACTTCTGGGATTTCTTCAACTTCTTCTTAACTCTTCCTTTCTTTTTTTTCTCATTAAAAATGCATATGAGCAACACTCCCATCTGGCATCTGGCATCTGGCATCCGCATCAACAACTATTTGTTTGCAGAACTGGACGACCTACTAACCCCTTTTTTCTTTTTTTAAAATTTCCAAATCCAATTTTTCTGTCCACTGAATTTTCAATCTTGTTGCTCCAAAATTGAGCCTTTCCGATATACCCACTCCTCCCTCATGAGTGGTGGCAGGCAGCAGCTCATATAACAAATAGTAGCAGCAATCTCCATGATCGATCAGTTCATCAATTTTGTTATTCGCCCACCTAGGTAAACTCAACTCTCTTCAGCTTAAACCCCTTGCATTTTGCATCTTCACCTTTTACTGTCTATACGAATTGGGCTCTCAAATTCAAATTGCTTGTCTCTCTTCCCTATGGTTTGGTTATTCTTGCTCCCAGGCTATTTCACTTTTTAATTATCTGTATAACCAACCCTGACCTAACTGGGAATTTAGGCAAGCTGGGTTTTAATTTTTTCTGTTGGGGGGAGACAGGGCCGACTACAACCCAGATCAGTACTTGTGGGAGAAAGATTTTACTCTTGCTGGCAGAAAATACCAAAGACAAGATTTGGAGGCAAGTACGGTCATCTCTTACTCCCCAACTTCTCTCTCTAACCCATTCATCTGCTGCTATTCTAAGCCTCAAAACCCTTTCTGTTTGTTGTTTCAGCTTAAGAATGAGCGGGGTCATACTTTGCAATGTAGTCATTATATTCCATCACCATTTCCAGATCCCACTCGTCTCCCATGCGTTATATACTGCCATGGAAACAGGTTCTCGCTTCTGTTTCTTCACTTATTCTGTCTATCCTAAATTCTAATCCACTTTTTCTGTGCTTCCTGCAGTGGATGTAGGGCGGATGCAAACGAGGCTGCGGTAATTCTTCTTCCTTCCAATATTACGCTCTTCACCCTCGACTTTTCAGGTTCAGGTTTATCCGGCGGACATTATGTCAGTCTTGGTTGGCATGAGGTACAGTTTCCCTCTTCACTCTCCATCCTTATCAACCTCAAACATCTTTTCTCCATAATATTACTCCATTTTCCCATGTCAGAAAAATGACCTCAAGGTTGTCGTCTCATATCTTAGAAGCAATGCAAGAATCTCACGGATTGGTCTTTGGGGACGGTCAATGGGTGCAGTTACTTGGTAGTTTGACCTTTTTGTTTTCTGAGGCTGTTTGCACCTTTGGCTATTTTTCGTGTTGGTATGGTTAATGTTGTAGTTGTGTACGTTATGTGATGCAGCCTTCTTTATGGAGCAGAAGACCCCTCTATAGCTGGAATGGTACTAGACAGTGCCTTCTCAAACTTATTTCGTCTCATGATGGAACTCGTGGATGTATACAGAATTCGGCTACCTAAGTTTACTGTATGTCTTTCTGTGTCTTTTTAGCTTTTCTAACTTGTTCTTTAGTGTTTTTTACATATGAACATTCTCTGTTGTCCTCAATTGATGTAAATTTATGGAACCATATTAGGTATCTTTGATCTTGATACTCATTATTTATTCTTCTTGTTGAAAATAGGTGCTACATAGCTTTGTTTGTTGCAATCTTACACACAAATCACTCTGAAATGCTATTAATGCGCATCTTTCAGTTTCCTTTTACTTTACCACACTAAAAGTCTCTATCTTGTATAGGGAAAGTTTTGATTTTGTATATTATATACTTTGCTACCACAGATTATTGTTATCTATTCTCCTTGTTAAATTCGGGAAGAAATCTGCTTTCCTATTAAACTTATATATATATGTGAAAGAACCACTGATTTTAGTTTTTACAATCTTTCATGCGGTCTTTTTGTGATTATTATTTTTATGTCTCGAACGGGAGGAATATTATACAGAATATACAACATATTCTTCTTCAGATTAAGGTGGCTCTTCAATACATGCGTCGGGTAATCCAGAAGAAGGCAAACTTCGATATAATGAGCCTGAACTGTTTACAGGTTCGTATTCTTTGTGCATTTCATGAGAAACTTGTCCCTTTAATTTATCAGATCTCCTTGTCTATTTCAGTGGTTCTTGTTTGCTATAGAAAAGGTTATACTGCCTTTATGCCAAACTTAATTGACGATGTTCTCAGTTGCTTTTGTTGAATGACTTTGTTGTACTAAGTTTTAATTGAAGAACAGATTTTGTAGGCATATCATGATTTCTCTGTTTATACCAGCTTTAAGAGTAGGATGGGGACATGAGAGAAGGATATACATTTGCTGATTGCCACATTGTTGATGTACAAGATGCTTTTGAGTTGTACAAGTTATATTTTGTTACATATCAATTTCCAATCCACTTTCAGGTTGCACCTGGAACATTCATTCCTGCTCTGTTTGGGCATGCCAAAGATGACAAATTCATTCAACCCCATCATTCAGATCTTATTTTTGAGTCATATGCGGTATGGATTCTATCTGGGGATAGTCTCTTCTCTGTTAATCATACGCGAAATTGAGCAATATTTCTTCTTTGTATCTTAACAGGGTGACAAGAATATTATTAAGTTTGATGGTGATCACAATTCTTCTCGACCTCAATTTTACTATGATTCAGTATCCATTTTCTTCTACAACGTTCTTCATCCTCCTAAACTTGCAACCGCTGGGACAAGTCAGGTAGAGAAATATTATGATTTGGGGGACCTGAAGGTCAGTGCGGATGTGGATGAGGTAAACTGTGTGCATGCTTACAGTTGAATGTTGGATCCATCTGTGCCCTGGCATCATCCATGTGTATTTTCTGTTCCTGTTAGAGTCGCAGAGGTCATTGACGTTTTTTCTGCTGTATCAATGCTTTCAGAATCTATTATATGAGATAATTGCTGGTCTTCAAAGTGTTGGTACTGATATTGCCAGTTCATCATCTTCTGCACCACCTGGCATTTGTGCTGGAAAGTTTGTGGGTGAACTTCTTTCAGAGATAGCCCCAGTTGCCAGTGTACTTGTACTAGTCTTTTTCTGCACAGTTATATCCAATGTCAATGATGGTTTTAATTCGTTTGAAGAAGAAAACCTTTTTCGTCCCTCACAATTTTGGTTTTGATTCACATGAAAGATGATTAAAAGTTGTTAACTGTGTATTGGTTGTTGATGATTTGAGTTTAGGAATCAGTGGTAATTGAGGAGAGTTCAACGAATGGGGAGGATGGTTCACAGCTGCAGGTACGAGTAGTTGGTGTATTTGCATTGAGCTTTTGCATGTAATTCTATATAGTTTGCTAAATGGTGGATTTGTAACTGTAATGGATCAGGGAGAAACAAGTGGCCTGAATGAAGAGTCTTGCTCATACACCAGTTCAAATAGGGAGAGTTGGGGAAGATGTTCCTCCCTTGGCAGTGATGATGAAACTTGTTTCAATTGTGCAGATGGTCCAAAAGATGAGGTGATTCGTGATTCTCTCTCTCTTTCTCTTGTAAATACAATGCCAAGTTGTTGGGCTTCTAATTAAGGATAACTAAATTGTGAAATGATATAAAACATTAGCTTTGAAAAATTTAGACTTGATGATCTCATATCTCAGACCACATTGGATGTGCTCGCAACGCCTATTCGAAAAGTAGCACAAGAGGAAAACACAAAGAAGAAAGGTTCAACAAATAAGAAATCAAAACGTGAAAGGTTTGAAAAGCTTGAGGCTCTTAGCCATCGTCTTCGTCTTTGTATTCTGAAGAGTGTCAAACATAGGAGGAACAGCTCCTCGTGACCAAACTATCTCTAGGAAAATGTAAGTTGTTCCCTTGTTTCTCAAGGTGGTGTATTTTCATTGTGACGAATTGGTAATTGTGCAGTAAAATTTAATTCCTCTCATTGTTATACTATAATTATGATTCCTTTCCTTATATGGGAGTAGTGGAGTAGTGTGTTGCCTCCATTTTTTCATTTTTTTGTTGGAGAGGTTTGAACATCTTCTGCTGAAATTTCAAGTATATTTCTGTTGCGTACGTTCGTAGTTGAAACAAACAAATGAATGGAATGAGGAACGTACATACATGAATGAACGATATAAGGCAGGCAGGGGATGCAGCAGCCTCTGACAGTAGCAAACACTAAACAGAGCTTTTAGGAGCAGTTGGGGGCGGGGAAGGAAGGGGTCGTCCCTATGTATATATTATAACCTCTTCCCACCATGTAAATGCTTGGCCCATCTTCTAGCCATGAAAGTGTCATGCCGGTATTCCCAACTCTCACCAGTAGCACTGCTCCTCCTTCCGCCGCCACTCATCACTTCTAAACCACCATGCTGCTGCTGGTTCCTCTCACTTTGCTCCCCACCAACACCAACTCCGATCAACATTTCCCCGGTGGTCTTACTTTCCTCCGCTCCATCACCCTCAACGTAGCTATACTCCACGCAATACTGTCCAGATTTCGGTAACAACAAGGGGACCCTTCTCTCCTCACCCCCCCTAAGCTCTCCAAGATCAATCACTCTCCCATCCTCCTTCATTTTCAACCGGATGTCCCTCATTGCACCCCCGAGCATTCCCCCAAGAAATTCCTCAAACTCGTGCATAACAAAACCCTGAGACCTCCCAAAACCAAACCCAACATGAAACCGATATACTTTGACACCAACTTCCTCCACACTTCCACCACCCAAGTTATAGTTATAGTTATCGTACCGCGTTGTTGGACTGTCCGAGAGATGCAGAATACAGGACTCTGGGTTTCTGTAGACACGATCATTCAGCACCTTTAATCCTTTGTTCAGGCCAACTCTAGGATCAGCAGTCCCCGTGTAGAAGAGGCGATCAATGACTTGTAGCGCGCTTCTTTTACCACAAGAAGTCATACGTTTAAGGGGGAGCATGCGTGCCGCAGCAGATGAGTAGGCGACAATGGACAGACGGTCCTCTGGTCGCAGGGACAGTATGACCAAAGCCATGGCTTGTTTCATAAGCCTGAGATGTGGGCCGTTGGGGCTGGCTACTAGGACCAAATCAGTGGCTGCTTGATGCTCCAGTCTCACACAAAGACAAGCTCTCACAAAATCAAAATCATAAGCAGCAGTACTGGTACAAGGCCGGTGGCTGCAGCTGTGTCCATGATGTGGAGGCGGCAGCAACGGGGAGGGGGAGGGGGAGGGACAGAGTTTTGTTCCCCCAGATTTGATACGTGGGAACAAATGAATGTTGTTTTTATTAGGAGGAGGATGAGTAGCAGTAGTACTAGTGAGATGGAAAGGTAGCAAATAGATACGAAGACGGTGGTGGTGAATCTGGTGGTGATGATGTATTGGATCGTCGTCGTCATATCGAGCAGAAGAGAGTAGAAAGGAGCGGCGGTGGACACGAAAGCTGGCGATAGAGTCATCAAGAATCTGGAGAATAGGATCCTCAGATTGGTGGTGGTGGTGGTGGGTGGGTTGGAGGGAGTTGCGGGGTAGGTGTGTCCAATGTGCACGGCATATGGGGCAGGTGAGACTACCATGGCGGACGTTGGAAGAGATGCAAGAAAAATGAAATGCGTGAGAACATTGTGCGGTGAAGATAGCAGCAGCAGCAAGGGATGGGGATGGGCTGGCGTCGCCGTCAAGGTCAGGGGCTGAGTTGTAGTTGAGAGGATCAAGACATATTGCGCATATGTTGTTCTGGCAAGGGGACAGGAAAAGAAAGAAACAATGATTTGAGTTGAAGAAGAGCTTAAAATCAGTGTAATTAGAAGAAGCAGGTAAACAGCGTATGAGGGGGTGGGGGATTACCAGATGAAGA
The DNA here is from genome assembly GCA_030378225.1 of Knoxia roxburghii. Lineage (NCBI taxonomy): Eukaryota > Viridiplantae > Streptophyta > Magnoliopsida > Gentianales > Rubiaceae > Knoxia > Knoxia roxburghii. The sequence continues at coordinate 43,979,443 of CM059420.1, read as the reverse complement.
GAAGCAGCATTGTGGTGGTTGGAATAGCAGTAGGACGGGGTGTGGAGGAATTGGTCATATCCTCCAGAGTTGGTTTGGTTGTGTGTTGTGGTCCTAGAGGAGGACGCATTCCAAGAAGAGAAGGAAGAGCAAGTTTGGGCAATTATCTTCTTCAAACTCCATGACGATGATGATGATGATGTTCCTCCACCACCTCCACCACCACTTGTAGAAGTTGATCTTCGTCTTCCTGCTCCTCCTCCTCCTCCTCCTCCGACCATTAATGAATCCCTGACTTCGAAAACAAACCCACCACTCTGTCGTCGTCTATCTCTGTATCTGGGAAATGGAACGAGTGGGCGGAGTGTGGGAGTGAAGGATGAATGATCCTTTCCTTTGGTATGAATGGTTTTGGTCTTCTTTTTCTTTTGTTTTCTTTTTCACTTTTTTGTCTTTGATTGGGGCAAAGGGCAAAAACAAAAAAAAAAAAAGGGCAAAGGAGGTGTGTATGTATGGACCAAGGACCATAATAGGACATGATATGAGTGTCTGGGTGTTGAAAATGCTTGCGTTGGGCGGACTGTTATTTAGTGGGTCAGTTTGAGAGGTGACACTTTTGGGGGTAACCCAGAGATAGGGTCCCACTTGTGCCCCCCCCTCCTCCCTTCCACAACACTCCTACACTTTTCTCCCTCACTAACTACTAAACTAAACTATGTCTTTTTTTACCTCTCTCACTTTATCAAGATTTTCATATTTGTTTCTTTTTCTTTTTTCTTTTCTATTTTTTATTAAAAAACCAAAACCAAAACCAAAAAAAACATTCTGAATGAATTATTATGTCCAAAGAAAGACTTTGAGAGTTGAGTCCGAGTGGAGCTGGCTGGTTGACCATACAACAACAACAAGAAGAAGAAGAAGAAGAAGAAGAAGGCAAATCATCTTTCTTTTCAAATTTTGAAGCGCCAAAAACCCCCAACCCCCCCACCCCCCTTCACCTACTGATTACTAGTTGCACTTTCTATTCATTATCTTCTCTTTTCTACCTATAATAAATATGAACAACAAAGAGACACACAAAGACAACAGTGCAATACACAATTATCATATCATTATTATGCCTCAGAGATAAACAACAAATGTATGAATGACAAAGAATCAATTTGCTTCTCTAGATAACATATTACTCCAATTATTCCATAAAACCAGGAAAATAATTAATCAGCATTATCCAACCATGCCCCCCACCCCCCTACTACATAATATTAAAAGAATAGAATCATATACCCTAAACCACCACTTCCCACATAGCAGAAGCAATATACACAATAACAACCACAACAAAGGTGCCCCCCCGGTGGTGGTGGTGGTGGTGGTAAAACTTGCCAATGTATTTCCAAGCCAATTCCAAAATGCCTCCAACAACACTCTGTAAAAAGCACTTCATGTAAGATAATCCCATTCCAAACTGCTATCAAACTATCTGATTACATTTGTCCCAGCATATCACCACTTTCAGAGGAGCAGGACCACATCAATGCACTGCTCATTTTCTCACCCAACCTTTCATGGATTGATATTGCATTCTCTCAGGTATATCTCATCATAGTCAACAAATTTTGCCCAGTAACTTCGATATTTAGGTATCCCAATCTCAAGCCAAGGTTTCAAGTTCCCATTGTAGTGTATCACTGCTGCTCTATCAATTTCCTTCTGGCTCACATTCGGATTGTAACCAAGCCCCAACACATGCCAGAATCTATCAAGGGCATATGTCTGATTCCAAAATGTTATCAACCCTGGTGGGAGGGTCCCCAACTTCCACAACTGTCTATCATGGTTCTGAAACAATGTAGCAAAACTCAGTTATCACACCCACATATTACAGTCAAATTTTGAAAACAAGCTTCACCACCAAACCTCCTCCTTTCAATATACACAAATATGGTCATAATTTTGGACAACAGGAAATGGGTGTTTATAGAGAATATTCCGACAAAATAGCTAAGGGGGGAAAATTTTTATGACCATCCATCGACTACTATAATTCAAATACCAACACAGAATGATTATTACCAAATAATATTATCTTCAGAAAATAACAAATTCCATGACAGAATCATGCAAAAGTTAAGCCATGCATAGTGTTGCTAAATCCTTCAGATATCATATACTACTAAAACACAACAAGAGAGAGAGAGAGAGAGAGAGAGAGAGAGAGAGGTCTTATGCAATCCAATAAGTCATAGATGAAGCAAAGCAGCTCTGTAAGCAAACAATTTGATCCCTCACCAGATTTTGCCACGAATGATAAACATCTGTAATGTTTTGTCTTCTCCACTCAGCAAGGTCCACAATGTTCATTCCAAATGCCCAACCACAGGCACGAGGGTCAAATGTTTTAGAAATAAGAGGATTTGAAAAATTCAGGTAACGGTCAAACCGATGAAAGCTTTCCCCACATGTCTCAACCACTCCAATCACCTTTCCCTTTAGATTAAGGGACCAAAGGTTACTCAGATCTTTCTGTACCACGATATCATCATCTAAGAATAGAACTTTATCAAGCTTAGGGAAAATCTGTGGCAGGTAAAAACGAAGATGATTCATTATAGAGAGGTATTTGGGGTTCCTGAACTTCAAATTCGAATCAGACTCGGCACGGCGAGTTTTAAAGTAATAATCAATCATAGAGGGAGAACCCAATTGCTTGAGGACGGGGCTGTAACTTGAATTTAACCAAGTGAATTCCTCAACATTCTGAACCTGTATGGCAGCTCTCTGAGGTGGATTTGCCAAAAACCACATTCTCATGGCAGCATAGTTAAGCCTATCAGTAACAATGTGGAACACATGCTTTGAAGAATCCTGTCAACATAAAATTTTGGAGTCATTACCATTCAAGGCCAGCTATTGAAGGACATTATCGTCAACGGAATGAATATTCTACGCTATTCGTTAATACAATAGGCATTTCCAAATTCCAACAAAATCAAGGATTATTATACCTTTGCATGAGATATAGTTGAGTTTACAACAACTGCAGCAGCCAAAACATTATCTGAGAACAGTGCATAGTGGTACAGGCTAGAGTCTTCTAGCTTGTCTTGATTTGGAAATTGCTGCTGAGAAGAGTTCAACATGAAGTATTCAGTTGAAAGACGCAATGGAAGACAATGAAGTCCTTTGGGAAGTGTTTTTGCAGTTAAATGTGTGAGAAATAAGGTCTGCTTCTTGTGGACGCGAAGCTGTTCTTCTGTGGAATGAAGCATTGCTCGAAGCTTCTTCACCACAGCAGCACAATCATCTTGAATCTGCTTGCCTCTAGCCAGGGTTAGCTCCATTGATTTTAGCTTCTCAAAGGCACTTCAACACAATGGTAACAATGATGTTCAGAGAGAGGAGACAATAAACTTCACCAAACAACAAAGAATTCCAAAACCAATTTCCAAGAATTAAAAATGATACTTCTGTTGCTTCATAGAAAAAAGTTGAACACCCAAGTAGAACACTTACTTCCGAGGTAGCTCAGAATCCTTGGTGGCATCCCCAAGTGCTCTTTGCACTTCCTTCATCCGCAACCGCAGCTCCCTCACAAAGTGAGGATTGTTTCTTGTTGCAGAGAGGGAGAGATAAACTTTTCCACGGATGAGTTGATCCTTGAGTTGCCGAACACGAGCATCGGGCAGAGCCATTTGTTCCTTTTCCCTCTCACTTTGGACATCCAGTTGCTCTCTGGCAGTATTTCTCAGAGAATTTCTGGAAGAGTGCTGTTTAGGTGTTGCTTTCTGCAAAGAGAATTCTTCAAAAGTTAAATAACAACATAAGCCAAGATAATGCCTTTGATAGCTAATTAGTATAAACAAATCCAGCAATAAAAATAGCATCATCAGATAATTAGATAAATTAGATAGAGAAAGAGATGAACTCAAAAAACACACAAACATTATTCTACAATAATCTACTAAGAAGTTAATCAGCAAACAACCTTCATGAGTCAGAAAATGCTTACAAGCAAACTAACCTAGCTAGCTCGCATCAGAGAATAACTAAAATTTCATGAAACATTAAATTTATTCAAGAGAAATAGAAGAAAAATTATAACACAGGGCATAATTAAACAGCAGATGAATAAATTAACCCAATTTCAATCCCAACAAAACTTGTGAACCGTGGCTTAAATCAGTATCGGGGAGAAAGACTAAACACCAGAACCAATCGAACTAAATATTAAAAAAAACACCATTTTTGCAGAGTCAGTCTCTAGTTTCAGGGAACTGGTAGTATTGATTTCTTTAACATCATCAGCTCGCGCATTCCCCAAGTCACTTCCCCCAGTTGATTCAGGTTGCTTAAGGTCCTCTCCACCAAGGTTTTGTTGGAGTTGGAGGCCTTGGTCTACCACCTGCCTGATGGGATTTTCATCTGCAGCAGCATTGGTAGTTTGATGCTCCAAAGCATCTGGAAAATTTGCAGAAGTTAGTTGTTTGAAATTGTAAAACTAAAAAGGAAGATGATATTGAACCCAGATGGATTTGAGATCTTAGATATTGAACAAGTAATACCATACCTTCAGTTAGCTGTCTGGTTTTACGAGCATTGTCAGCAGATTGAGAAGCATTCTCAGAATAAACAATCCCGAATGGCTCATTCACAACGTCGACAGATTCCTGTAGTGAATTGAAGGAGAATCTAAAAATGTAAGCATGGGGCAAAAGATCTGACTAAAGCACAAACAATCAAAACAAATGCAGAGCAAATCAACAGACGCACCTGGGGCAGCACATTTAGTGGCCTGATTTCCCTTCCAAATGTCTGCAAAAAGTCCGACAATTTAGTAGGGAAAAGCAACCAAGAAAAGGAATATATATATATATATATACATATGTTCATCTGGGTAAAATGAAACTTACAAAGGTGGAAGCTTCGTCAGCAACAAAGTCATTCTCAGCTAAGGAAAACAGGAATCAAAGTAGATGGTGAGGAAGAGAATAATAATAATAATGAAAGAATGAAAGAAAGAAAGAAAGAAAGAAGAAAGGGAGGAGTGAGAGAGGAATTTACAAGAAGCAGCGGAAGAGGAAAGATAGGTTGGGAGAGTGTCAGTATAGAGGACAATTGGGGCAAGAACGGTCATCAACAGTAACAGCAGCGCCACTTTTCTAAACTTCATCCCTGGAGATTTATTTCCTTTTTTGGTGAGCACAGCCAAAAACCCTAGACGAAGACGAAATCACACTGGGAAGGAGAGAATCCCAAACGAAAGAAATGATTTTTTGATGGAGAAAGAACGGGGCGCCCTAACGGGGGCGACGGAAGACTTGATTGAATAGAAGGGAGTGGAGAGAAGGAGAGAGAAGTGTGTGCATGTGTGTGTGTGTCGGCAAGTGAAATGTGTGGTGGATCAAGGTTATTGGCTGGACGACCGGGGTAGTGGGGACATCATCGCCATTACCTTTCCACTCATTCCGTTTCCGTCTGTCGCTTAATAAAAAGTTGAAAATAAACAATTCTACTACTACTACTACTACTATATAATCATCATTTACCTTAATTATATAATCATTCATTCATACAAATTTAGGTAACATAATAATAATAATAATAATAATAATAATAATAATAAATGTCTGAAGAGAACACTGCTTAGCTACTAATATTATTGAATTAAGGTGCGATGATGGTAGAAGTGACACAAAAGAAAATTACAAATAATGGTACCTAGCTATAAATCCCTATATCCACCTACTTCAACTATATGAGAGTTTAACTTAATTTATAATTCAATTCAATTCAATTCAATTCTTTCCAAAAGAAATAGCTATTGGAGACCGCACGTAATGCTTTCCGTCTGACCATAACAACTGTCCGAACCCATGATATGACGACGATGATCTATTCACATTCGAAACTCTTGTCACACTCAACTCAAAACTCTTCTCTTCTCCAATCTTATCGAATCTTAGCGTCCCTGGCTCCACTGACAGTGACACTCCAAACGGTGCACGTAAACGAGCAACGTATGTGCCTGGACTCCCCACATTCTTCAATTTACGTTTCACCTTCACATGATGTTTATGTGCCTCCAGATTTGTGATTGAAATCGAAGGGTAGTTGTAGTCCTTAATGCTGAATTCCTCCTTCTTAGGACATTCGAAGTCAGCTTCTTTGGCAAGGTTACGGACCACTGTTTTGTTATAACCAATGCCACAAAGGAAGTCCATGTGATCCTTGATGCTCAGGTCGTATACCAGTCCAGGATCCATGGCACGATTTGGTCTCAAATGCCCACCTCCGTACCCGAATGGCGTTGTCTTAGTGGACACTTGTTTATTAGAAACATCCTGCATTGGCTTCATGGTGTTGTCTCTGCTTCGCCCAGTAGTCATGATTGCAGATTTGATGGCAGCTGGAGACCAATCTGGGTGGAGTTTCTTGAGTAAGGCGACAACACCGGTGACATGGGGGCAAGACATGGAAGTTCCGTCAAGGATGGCGAAAGGAGTTTGTCGAGTGTCGAAGGGTTCCTCAGTAAAACCACTACCGGCAGGAACACCTTGTGAGAATGCTGCAATGATACCAACCCCAGGGGCAACAATATCAGGTTTAAGAATTCCAGGAGTAATTGAATTAGGACCTCTAGAGGAGAAGAGGGCTAGTTGAGGAGCAGGCTTGTTGTGCAATAATATTTGAGGAGGTTGTATGTAAGCCTTTGGGTCCTTGGTGGAATTCATATAGGCAAATAAAGAAAGACTGTCTTTATAAGTAACATGTATTGCAGGAAGGAAATGAGGATCAGCCTCGATTTCATTTCCCGTGGAGGCGTCATTATAAAGAATCATGCCAGCAGCACCAAGAAGATGAGCCTGATAACCTTTGGCTACTCTGTCAGTCACCCCTCTCTTACACAATAATATCTTTCCTTTCACCTTCTCCCGCTCAATGCTTCCTGGGGAACATAATTCCCTGCATCCATCCATCCATCCATGAACCATCATTACATCATTACATTATAATTATAATAGAAGAAGAAGAATCAACATTACATAACATTTTTTAAATTGACAACATGATGGGTACGTAAACACTTACGCCTCTTTATAAGAGGAATTAGCAAGCTTTGCCATTCCAGCATGGATCAGCGGATAGAATTTTTTCTTTGGAAATCCTTTAGAAAGACTTTCACCCTAACAATTGAAATTAATGATTTCAAAAGGTCAGGTCCATACTTACTATCAGTATACGTACTAAAGGTGCCAAAAATAAAGGGAAGGAAAGAAACAAACAGTAGAAGAAAAACAAGCTAACCTTGATGAGGAGTCCGTTTAGTAGTTCGACGGCAGAGTGAAATTCGCGATCAATGGTGCTCGCGGCAACAGTGATAATCCAAGGTGCTAAATTACTGACAGTAGCGGGAAAGGGCCCTGAATTTCCGGCAGAGGCAACCACCACAATATTATGCTGGACGGCATGAAAGGCCCCAATAGCAATCACGTCGTCCAAATAATTAATAGGATCTCCACCCAAGGACAAGGAGATGACGTCAACCCCGTCATAAATAGCCCTGTCGAAGGCTGCCACCATATCTGCATCCACGCATTGGTTATCGTTAAACGGTGGCCAACACACTTTGTAGGAAGCCACCCGGGCTCCAGGAGATCCTCCTTTTGCGGTTCCAAGGGGAAGCCCCAAGAGGCTGGCTTTTTCTACATAATTGCCGGCTGCTGTAGATAGGGTGTGGCTACCGTGTCCCGCGTGGTCCTTTGCAGTGTTGAGAATCCCTGTAGCTTGAAAATGTGTAGCTTCCAAGTATCCTTTGTTGTAGAACCTTGCTCCAATGAGCTTCCTGTTGCATGGGACATCAGAGGAATTGTGGCAAGAGCCCCTCCATTTGGATGGAATTGGGCCAAATCCATGGTCGGTAAAACTCAAGGATTCAGGCCAGACCCCAGTGTCAAGATTTGCTACGATAACGTCTTTACCAAAATTGGACATGTTCCAGAGTGAGTGAGGGGGAACCCTACCATGAGCATCCTCCAGCATCATGAAATTCCACGAGTGGGTGGTGTGCAAATTTGCGCCTCGATTTGGTATGACCGAAACCACATCAGGATGGTTTGCAAGTTTTTGTGCATCTTGGTCGTCAAGAGTGGCGGCAAAACCATTAATGTGTCGTTTGTAGGAGTAGAATATGGCATCTCTTGCAGTCTCTATACTGCAGTGCACATGAATGAACGATGAACGATGAACGATGATCGATGATCGATGAACGATGAACGATGAACGATGAACGATGATCGATGATCGATGATCGATGATCGATGATCGATGGAAAGAAACGAAACAACATTAATGATGAATGATTGGTGAATGAACGTATTAGTACCTTGTTCCCAAGATAGATGCCAAGAAGTTATGGTGAGAATGTGTGACACGGTCAAGAACATCCAAAGTAACTTTTTCCCGAGCGTGTGGATGTGCTCCCAGGTAAACAACATATGACTGCCGGGAGGAGGAGGACCAGGCGATTAATAAATGATTTGATTGATACATGGATGCAAAAAATTCCAAAAAAAAATATATATATATATACACTATACGTACCTTTTTCTCTGCAGTCAAAACAGATGCAAAGGAAAGCACAAGAAAGAAAACCAGCAGCAGGGATTTGGTGGTGGTTGAAGCCATGAAGAACGTAGTAAGGAGAAGTTGACCTGAAATGCAATTTGTAGAGATGTAGACGATGGATGGATGGAGATACAGAATACTAGAGAAATACTACTACTAGCTGTAAGCCTGTAACATTTTAGTTTTGGAATTAAATTCAATGAATAGATGATTCTCTTCTTAATTGGATAAGATTTTGTGGGAGATATCCGCGGCTGTTTTCTTCTTTTGTTTCTGCAAAAATCTTATCACCAAGTTTGTTTGTTAAGGCTATATGTTATATGTCCTCTGATTTGCACCATCATATCATATCATATCATATCAATTTTCTCCTCCTTACTTGGATTAAATCTTTGGTTGGAATCAATTCCATTCACACCCCAAAAAAATACAGCTATTATTAATGTATTATAATACAAAAATAATGATAAGATGCATCCGAAAGGAGTATCATCCACATACATGGAATACATGCAAAGGATTTGTAACCTAATGAGTTTCCCTTTGGTGTAGCTTTTTGGTTGATGAAGAAGATATAATATAGAGCTGATTATTTGCGCGGAGGAGGAGGGGTTGTGATGGTGACCTCTTTTTGGCCTTTTAGAAATTACCCAAATCAACAACGATTATATCAAAAACAAGGAAAATTCTTGTGTTCTCAGCGAACAAAAACCAACCAACAGGTATTTGAATTAAGTATGGCCCTTTTCTAAATTTTTTCCAAGATATTCTAAGGCACTTGTATTTTAAATTATTTAATGCAAATCAAACACACCTTAATTAAAAAAAATTACAAGGAACATAGTATTTCGATCTTTAATTTAATATATTATATAGCAGTATAATAAGTAGAGGGAGGATGGTGCATAAGTAGAAAATGCAGCCCATCTCAACAATTGTGTGGGCTGAGTGGTTCTGAGGGTCTCTCATCACCTAACCCCCCAGTCTAGACAATATCAGTCATGAACCTTGAAATCTCCTCTAACTCTTCCACCTTATTCAATAATATCTTGAAGCCGCAGGCCGAGGACGATGGAGGTGGCGGTGGTGGTGGTGGTGGTGAGGATCTAGCTAGCAGTCCGAGTCCCACAAGTACTACCACTACTGCTGATGATAATCTTGATCTTGAAGTAACGGAAGAAGACTACTACCTGGAGTTGGAAATATTTGAAGGAGGAGGACAACTATCTGATGCTGCTACTGCTGCTGATCAAGATCATCATCAACAACAACAACAACAAGTAGTAGTAGTGATTAAGAGTTGGGAGAATATCAGTGGTGGGGAAGAAAAATATCAAGAAAAGGATCATGATGATGAAGAAGCAGTTATAATACCAACAACAGCTCGTAATTATTACTATGCCCATCATCATGATCGTGACATAGATCATCAGAGACAACATCCTGTAACATCCCCAGCAGCTGAAGCCGATCAAGAAGAGGCCGGGAGTCTGTTTTCTTTTGACTTGTCATCATCATTATCATTATCATTTCATCATCATCATCATAAAAATCAAGAAATATATGTAGAAGAAGATGATCAATTACTAGCAGAAACAGATGATTTTAATGGTGAAGCAGTGTATGTTGTGATTTCATCAACAACAACATCGGAAAGCATGGATGCACTGCAATGGGCTCTCAACAATGTCAATAATAAAAAAAGTGGATCATCAAGTTCAACTACAATTTTTCTGGTTCATGTCTTTCCACGGATTCACCACATCCCTACCCCATGTAAGTCAACCCATCCTCATCCCATCTGCAAAAATTTATTTATATAATAACTGTATTATTTCATTTTTAAATATGTGTAATTGTTGGACCCCACCACCCCCCCTTGTATATGATGCCTCCAAAGTCAAAAGTCAAAAAATTATATATGCATCAATCATGAAAATATATATAATATGGGAAATGGAAACAGTAGGAATGATGAGGGTGGATCAAGTGAACGCAGAACAAAAGGACAAGTACATGGTTGAACAAAGAGGGAAGAGGAGACAATTCCTGAACAAGTATATGAGTGCCTGCAGCAGCAGCAGCAGTAACAATGCAGTGGTGGAGACCATTTTGATTGAGAGTGAGATGGAGGCAGAAGCCATATTAGACCTCATTCCAATCCTCAACATCTCTAAGCTTGTAATAGGCACCAATCAACCAATTCTTAGGTAGATTTCATTCTCCTTTGGTTTTTTTGTGAATTCCATTCATATGATAGATGATAGATGATAGATGATAGATGATAAAATGATATATGATATATGATATGGTCCTGCTGCTGGCTGGGCTCTTGTCAAATTCTCTCCATCTCATCACAGGAAGTTGAGGAGGTCCAATAAAGCCGTCACAGGATCCATTGTTGGTCAGATTCTTAGAGAAGCACCAGCATCCTGCGAGGTCAGTGTGATATGTGAAGGCAAGCAAGTCTCTGACCCATTCGCAAATTCTCCACCTCCCAGGCCCTGCCGGCAAGCCAATTCTTTCCCTTTCGGATGTGGAGCTTGTTTTAAGGCTTCTAAGGCTTACCAATAACCAGCGGGGATAGCTCAATGGAGGATGTTTTGATTGGATACTTGGTGCTGGAGGAAAGGGTTGATGAGGTCGGCTTCGTTTATTGCTTTTGTTTCATGTTGAATGCTTATGGTTCAAACATGGGTGGGTAGATAGATGTACATCTCTAAAATGCCAAACATTTCACCAAAACAAACACAAACACTTGTTATTAATTAGATCCAGATTCCAGACCAGAAATAAAATGAATGAATATGAACCATCTCTTTTTTTCTTTTATAAAAATTACAACAAAGAAAATATGAATAATGCTACCAAATTCCAATGTAATTTTATTATTACTCCTCCATCAGGAGCAGAAGCAGGAGCAGCCTTTTTCTCACTGCTTGCTTGAACCTGCCTTTGCTTTCCCACTAGCTAACATCCCCGTCAGACCAGACCCACCATAACTCCTCTTTAACTTTTAACTTTTTGTCTTTAAAATGGAATTGAAATTAAACTCTCCTTATAAATCACAGCTTCACAAATAATAAGAGAATCCCAAAATACCATGTCTCTCCATCATCTCCTCCATCTCCATCTGCTGTTGGAAATGGATATCACATGAGGTTAGTTGGTGAAATTGCGTATAAATTGGATTCCTTGTTCCATGCTGGATTGTTTCAAAGAGGAGTATCTCGCTATACCACCACCAGCAGCAGCAGCAGCAGCTAGTTATACATTTATAAATTCCAGTGATTGGTTTCATCCATCAAGTATTCCACCATCACCCCATATGCTTATCAATTGTTGTGAAGTTGTTTGTGGTAAACCCATGCCCATGCAGCAGTGTGACGTGAATAATCTTCTTCTTCTTCTTCTTCTTCTTCTTCTTCTTCTGCATTTGCTGGAAACTTCATCTCTCCAACTGCTTCCAATCCCCCATATCAACACCCAAAATCCAGCTATTTCAGATTGTAGATATCTTTGACTCACACCAGCTTACAACCTTGTACACCTTAGTAGTAGTAGTACCCCCAAGACCATAATCCATAATCCATAATCCATAATCCATATTCCATATTCCATAATCCATAATCCATAGTCCATAATCCATAATCATAACAAAAACCAAAGCTCAATCTTTGTCGATCTTAGGTCTCAAGCTGCTGTTGGAAAGGGCAGAGGGAGGAACAGAGGAGGCGGGCGGCTGTTGCAGAGAAACGCCTGGTTTATTCGGTTTCCACCAAATATTTCACCTACGTACTATAAATAATGAATGAGAACCATCTCTTTTTTATATTACACAAATATTTTGAATAATAATAATAATCCTAAAAGAAATCAAATTCCAAGTAATTATTACAAGTTTTTCCATCCGGAGCAGCCGCAGCAGCTTTGGCGGCAGCCTTCTCACTGCTTGAACCTGCTGCTGATTCTGGAAACTCCACTTTCGACTTTGGGATCTCAGGAGGTGTAGCACACCTTATCAGTGCCCAATTCACTCCTTCAAAGAATGGGTGCTGCTTTATTTCTGTGGCACCTCTTTTGTATCCTAATCTATGCTGAGGTTCTTTCACCAGCAATCCTCTTATTAGATCTCTTGCCCCAAAACTCACCACCGGCGACTCTGGGAATCTCAGTGGTTGTCCCACCACATTGAACAATGTCGCTCTATTACCAGATCCCTTAAATGGAGTTTTACCAAACAGAAGCTCATATAGAAATATTCCAAATGTCCACCAGTCAACTGCACTACCATGACCCTCCCCTTTGATGATCTCCGGCGCCAGATACTCATGCGTCCCAACAAATGACATAGACCTTGCACCCGTTGGTTCTGCTATCAACTCCGGCAATGGGCTAACCTGGTTACCAATCTCATTTTTCCCCTTCCTCTCCTTCTTCTTCGTCTTCTTAGACTTGGACTTGGACGAAAAGAAGCAAGTTGTTGGAGCAACACAGGATGGCTGGATGCAGGCAGCAGGTTCAAGGCAAGCTGGCTGGACACAATAACCACCATTGTTCTTCCTGAGGAGGGGATCTGCTTCACAACAAGAGTTCTTGACCAGAGTTGGACTTACAGCGCAACGTAGAGAAAGGTCAAAGTCCGACAGCATTATATGCCCATCTTCCCTTACAAGGACATTCTCTGGCTTTAGGTCCCGGTACACAATTCCAAGCATATGCAGATATTCCAGAGAAAGGAGAACCTCTGCCACGTAAAATCTGCAAAAAAAGATGTCAAAAAAAAAAAAAAAACTCAGCCTTAAACATTGAATCAAGAATTACAGATAGATAATTAAAAAGAGTGGGAGAAATAGTTACCTTACTGCTTGTTCAGAAAAATATTTTCCAGGCTGTCTTTGCCTAAGAGTGTGCAGGTCCCCTCCAGGACAGAATTCCATCACCAGACATGAAAACTTATCTGTCTCAAAATGGGTGTAAAGTGTTGGAAGGAAGGGATGGTCCAGGGACTGCAGTATTTCTCTTTCTGTCTGAGCACGAAGAAGCTTCTTCCGACTTGCCAGAGATGCCTTGTCCATTACTTTCATAGCAAAGTAACACTTTGTTGCACTCAACTCTGCCACGTAAACACTCCCAATGTCTCCACAACCCAATCTTTTAAGCAATCTGAAGTGGCTCAAACCCAAGCTTCCATCCTTTGCTCGAACTGCTTGGATGGCTTCCCATCGCAAGTCATTTGCTTTATGAGGCTTGCTGATGCTACTGCTGAAACTGCTACATGTGCTTTCATCACTAACATCACTGCTACTGCTCCCTCTACAGATACTACTCTTACCACTCTCTATAAAATCAGCGCGGTCACTAGTTTTGGCAAGACTACTACTGGCCCCGTCACTAACTTTACCAGAAACTGAACTGCTTTTCGTGCTTTCAAACCCAGATGTTTTCTTATCTTGCTCAACAGACGCATCTATGGAGCTTCTAGTTTCGTTGGCCCCAGTACCTACAGTATCTGTTGAAGAATTTTGATGTTGATACCCTTTTCCATTCAAGTGTGACTCCATCTTCTCCTTCCCTAACGACTGTACTGTAAATGGACTTGAGCCCTTGTCAGCTTCTCGCAATTTATCAGTTGCAACTAACTTGGATTTGCTCATTCGTCAAATTAACAATCTAATGGCAGTTTCTGAGCTAAATAGAATTCCCAAATAAATGCAAAGATTATATTTGGCTAATACACCATCTAGTTTCCATCAACCTTTTGTCGAGGGAATTCAGAGATCATCGAGATGGTGTAATGGCTTCCAACGCAGTTCTGAAACCCAAAAAGAGGGGGGAAAAAAGAACAACAACATCATCATCATCATCAAACGAATTGAAAACATGCTAAATCAGGAAAATAAATAAATGTTTTCAGTAGTGACTAATGCACATCTAGCTATCATTTTGAGCACTCAGTAATTACTGATCAAATTGAATACAAGTTTTTGGGGTATGTTGATCTTAATTTGAGATGATAAAAATAGATTCTTTTACTGGGGGTATTGCAGATAAAAAATGAATGAAACCAACTCCAGCCAGGGGAAACATCAAGATGCTGCCAACCCCAAAATCATAACAAAATAACATGTAAAAATATCAAACTGACCAAATTCGGTGAAACTTCCTTCAAAGTATAGAGAAGCTCGTACATAAAGGCAGGCAGGCAGGCAGGCAGGCGAAGCAATCACCTCTTTTCTTACATGGGATAGCTGCAAAACCGAAACTTGAAATTAAAAAAATAATAATAAATAAATTAACGAACTTGAGTAAACAATTGAGACATTGAGAAGAAACACAAAAGTATTTGAGTGGGCTCAGCTGCCCCAAGCAGCAAGCAACGGTTTCTATTGAATATCCAGGTACAAAATTGAACTCAAAATCAAATTTAAAAAAAAAAAAAAAAAAGAAGAAGAAGAAGAAAAAGAACAGATCTAGATAAGAAAATATACACTTTTACAACCCAGATCCACATCCAGAGAATGACCAAGAAGCTTAAAGTTGAAAACTTGGAAAAAAATGGCCAAGAAGAAAAGAAGAAAGAAAAGAGTTGAGGCAGCTGGGAGGGAAGGGAGAATTGGAAGGGAAAGGAGCAGAATGATCCCCCCAAAAGTTGAGGAAGGGAGAGTGGTTAATTGATGTTGACATATATGATCAAAGGAGGAAGAGATCAGATCAATGGAGGAAGAGATCAGATCAAAGGAGGAAGAGATCAGATCACTGGAGGAAGAGATCAGATCAATGGAGGAAGAGATCAGATCAAAGGAGGAAGAGATCAGATCACAGAAAGAAGAGATCAGATCAAATTCCCAGCGCAGTATGATCTTGGTGATTTGAGTACAAGAAGCAGAAGTGCATTTGTAGTTGAACCTAAAAATGCAGCTTTCTGTGTATTGCATCAGTACAAACTTTTGAGTGGAATTAATGATGTGGATAATCGGATGGTGGAAAATCGATTAGGAAACTTACTTGACAGCTTAGCTTAATAAGTAGGTGATTTTATTAGCTTCTTAATTAAGTTACCTGGAGCAGCAGTTAAGTAAAGAAGAGGAGTTAGTTAGTTGACTGAATTTTGTATATATATGTTGGACAGAGCGGTTATTCTCGATATGAGGAAAAGCTTTCACAAAACATCTTTTCTCTCTTTTCCTCTGCATTTCAACCGCTAGGGTTTTTCTTCAGTTTTACAAAATTTTCATGGTATCAGAGCAACACGGTGGAAAGCGATCCGATTAATCATCAAGATTATTGATCTGATGGACGGCGATCAGACTGGTGATGAGGATTTCGAAGATATGGAAGACGAACTCCGTAGTCTCACCGATGAAGAGAAGGAAGAGCAACTTGTTCTGCATGGGGCAGATCATCCAAATTTACAGCTGGTCACGAAGGTGCTCACAGATACAAATTATCTACTATGGAAGATCAAGATAGAGCGAGCACTTCGTTCGAAGAACAAATTTGCCTTTGTTGACGGTTCGTTTCCAATTCCGAAGACTAATTCTCCTTATTACAGAAAGTGGATTACTGTGAACTCCATGGTAGTTTCATGGATTCAAGGCTCAATTTCACCAGATTTGGTTGATCAGTTTGTATATATAGAGCATGCTAGTGATCTTTGGGAAGAGATCAATGCTCGTTTTGGTATGTCTCACCTATCTTTACTGTATCAGCTCAAGAGAGAGATTGCCATGGTGAGGCAGGATGACTTGTCAGTTACTCACTATTTTGGCAAGGTGCAGGAGCTGCGAGATAGGTTGGACCAATTGAAGCCAAATCGGCTGGGAGAAAGAGTGCTTAAGGAACTGCAGAAGGAGAGGAGATCAGTTCAATTCATGTCTGTATCCAAGGAGTGTTTGAAGGTGGTTCATAGGGAATTGGAAATTGACAGGGCAGAGGACAGATGTTTAGAGTTTCTGATGGGAATGAGCGATGAGTATGAAACAGAGAAGAACCACATTCTTATGATGGACTCACTGCCATCATTGAACAAGGTCTATTCTACAATGTTAAAAGCTGAAAAGAATAGACAAGTTGGGGGACAAGTGTTGTTGCATCCTGAGAATACAGCTATGATGAGTGTTGTGGTGAAAGGCAACAACAAGAAAGATGCTCAGAAGAATCAGAAAGTGGATAAGAGCAGTTTGATGTGTACACACTGCAAGAAGAAAGGACATATTGCTAGCAGTTGTTTTAAGCTTCATGGGTACCCTGATTGGTGGGAGTTTAAGAAGAAGAAATTAGACAAAGCCAATGCGGTTAAGGTCATGGATAATCCTTTAGAAGTCAGCAAAGATGATGAGGCTTGGAATCAAGCATTGGCAACTGCTGTTCAAAAGGAGTTAGACAAGATGAGCAAGGGGAAGCAAGCTGCTGCAGAGTTCAATTTTGCCAATTATGCTCGTTTTCAGGACTTTGCAGGTAGCTCTAACCCTCTTAATGTTAGTACAGTTTGGACTGAACACAATGATGATGATTACTGGATTGTAGATACAGGTGCTACAAGCCACATGACCTATAATTCTTCTTGTCTTACTAATTTGCAAGTTATGAATTCTAGTTCATCTGTAGTATTTCCTGATGGCAGTTCTCAGTCTGTTCCTAGTTCTGGTTATCTGAAATTGTCTGAATCCTTGACTTTGAAACATGTTTTGTTTGTTCCGAGTTTCAAGCATAATTTGTTGTCTGTGAGGCGAGTTATGCAGGACTCATCATGTTTCTTTTCTTTCTTTCATGATTGTTGCCTACTGCAGGATTTGAAGACTAAATGTATCCTAGCAGTTGGCTCAATCTTTCAGGGGCTTTACATCTTCAATAAAGCTTCCTTCATGCCAGAAACTATACTTAGATATCAGTTTTCTATTGATAGTAAACTGTTGAATAAGGATGAGCTGAATGTTTCAGCATTAGTTACTCATTCTCAAAATAAAAACATGACTTGGCATTTTAGACTTGGACATCCTGCAATTGATGTAATGCAGAAGTTCAATTTCTTTTCTTCCTCTGTAAATGATCATTGTTGCATCAAAGATTGTGAAATTTGTCCTTTGGCAAAGCATCATCGCTTGCCTTTTTCTTCTCATACTTCTAGAAGTTCTGTTCCCTTTCATACATTACACATGGATCTGTGGGGGCCTTATAAACTGAAATCCTTGAGTGGCTGTACATATTTTCTCACTGTTGTAGACGATTTCAGTAGATATACGTGGCTTTTCTTGCTCAAAACCAAGTCTGAAGTTAGTGGAACCTTGATAGCTTTTATCAAACATATTGAAAAACAATTTTCTTGTTCAGTGAAGATTGTTCAGACTGATAATGGAACTGAATTTTGTAATTCAGAATGTTCCAAATTTTTTACTGCATCTGGAATAACTCATCAAACCTCTTGTCCTTATACTCCCCAACAAAATGGCCTAGTGGAGAGAAAACATAGGCATTTGGTACAGGTTGCTAGAGCCTTATTACTGCAATCCAAATTACCAAAACGTTTTTGGGGGGAAGCCATTCTTACTGCTGCTTACCTAATAAATAGAACTCCTTCTTCTATTTTGGGTTGGTTAAGTCCTTATGACAAGTTATATAACCAACCTCCAGATTATAGTTACATGAGAGTGTTTGGTTGCCTCAGTTTTGTCCTGAACAAAAATCCCATGTCTGTTGATAAGTTTGATGCCAAGTCTTTTGCAGGGATTTTTGTGGGTTATCCCACTGGACAGAAAGGTTACAAGATCTTTTGTCCTCAGTTAAATAGAATTCTAGTTTCCAGGGATGTCTTGTTTCAGGAACATAAATTTCCTTCAGCCTCCATTACACAGCACACATATGAAGTTTCTGTTCCTCTCCCTGTTAATCCTTATTTGGATTCTGATTTAGATCCACCAATCCTTCACCAGTTATCTAGATCAGATGCTGCTTTGTCTTCACCTGATATTCCTGAACTTCATTCTCCTAATCAATTAACTTCTGAGTCTGATGTTTCTAGTGATTCTTCTCCTGCTCCATCTGATCATTCTATTTCTCAGCCTATTAGATGCAGTTCTAGACAAAGAACTGCTCCGAGATGGATGCAAGATTTTGTGCTTACATCTACTGCAGAGTGTTCTAACTGTGTGTTTTCCAATGATCATCAACTTTTCCTTGCTAATCTTTCAACTTTTAAAGAGCCATCATCATTCAGTCAAGCTAGTACTAATGTTAAATGGTTAGATGCCATGTCACAGGAAATTCAGGCACTTGAAAGTAATCAAACATGGGAACTAACCACTTTGCCTGCAGGAAAAAAGGCCATTGGCTGCAAATGGGTATACAGAATTAAATGTAAACCTGATGGTAGTATTGATCGATTTAAGGCAAGGTTAGTGGCAAAAGGATTCACTCAGAAGGAGGGAGAAGATTATTCTGAAGTGTTTTCCCCTGTGGCTAAGGTGGTAACTGTTAGATTGTTGATAGCAATTGCAGCTGCTAACAATTGGCCCTTGTGCCAAGTTGATGTTAACAATGCTTTCTTGCATGGAACACTTGAGGAAGAAGTGTATATGCGGCCACCCCCTGGATATGAGGTTCCAAGTGGACAAGTTTGCCGGTTGAAGAAGTCTCTCTATGGACTTAAACAGGCGTCTAGGCAATGGAATCTAGAGTTCACTGACAAGATCACATCATATGGTTTTCAGCAGTCTCTTTGTGATCATTGTTTGTTTACCTTGCATACTCTTGATTTCAGCTTGTTCCTTTTAGTCTATGTGGATGATGTGTTGATCACAGGTACTAGTGAAGCTGAAATCAACAAAGTTAAAGTGTTTTTGGATCAATCTTTCACTATCAAGGATCTAGGATATGCAAAGTACTTTTTAGGCATGGAGTTGGCTCGTTCTAATTCAGGAATTCTGATCAGTCAGCATAAATATATTATGGACATTCTGAAAGATGCCAACATGCTTAATTGTTCTCCTGCTTCAACTCCATTCCCTCCTGGTCTTAAATTTCTTGCAGAAGACAAAGATGACACCCCTTTGTTAGCTCATCCAGATCAGTATAGAAGACTGATTGGCAGGCTGCTTTATCTGGGGTTTACTCGTCCTGATATATCATATCCTGTGCAGCAATTGAGTCAATTTGTTAATGCTCCTCATCAATCTCATTGGTTGGCCGCTGTGCATTTACTTCGGTATCTTGGAGGCAGCTCAACCAAAGGTTTATTCTATCCAGTTCAGGACTCTTTGAGCCTCTGTGTTTTCAGTGATGCTGATTGGGGTGCATGCAAGACTACTCGCAAATCTATCACTGGTTACTGTGTTTTTCTTGGTGCTGCTTTGATTTCTTGGAAGTCCAAGAAACAAACTACTATTTCTTGTTCATCAGCAGAAGCTGAATATCGATCAATGGCCACCGCAGTCAAGGAGCTTCAATGGATTACTTTTCTGCTGCATGATCTTCAGGTTTCTGTGCCTCTTCCAGTGGAGTTTTGGTGTGATAATCAAGCTGCCATTTACATTGCTGCAAATCCCGTCTTCCATGAACGTACCAAGCATATCGAGATCGATTGTCATGTGGTCCGGGAAGCTTACAAGACAGGTCTCATATCCTTGCAGCATATTTCTTCCACAAGTCAAGTGGCTGATCTCTTTACTAAAGCTCCTTCTGTTGCTATTTTCTCCAAGTTGATGTCCAAGTTACAGCTTCTTACAGCTGAACTTGAGGGGGGGCTGTTGACATATCAGATCAAAGGAGGAAGAGATCAGATCAATGGAGGAAGAGATCAGATCAAAGGAGGAAGAGATCAGATCACTGGAGGAAGAGATCAGATCAATGGAGGAAGAGATCAGATCAAAGGAGGAAGAGATCAGATCACAGAAAGAAGAGATCAGATCAAATTCCCAGCGCAGTATGATCTTGGTGATTTGAGTACAAGAAGCAGAAGTGCATTTGTAGTTGAACCTAAAAATGCAGCTTTCTGTGTATTGCATCAGTACAAACTTTTGAGTGGAATTAATGATGTGGATAATCGGATGGTGGAAAATCGATTAGGAAACTTACTTGACAGCTTAGCTTAATAAGTAGGTGATTTTATTAGCTTCTTAATTAAGTTACCTGGAGCAGCAGTTAAGTAAAGAAGAGGAGTTAGTTAGTTGACTGAATTTTGTATATATATGTTGGACAGAGCGGTTATTCTCGATATGAGGAAAAGCTTTCACAAAACATCTTTTCTCTCTTTTCCTCTGCATTTCAACCGCTAGGGTTTTTCTTCAGTTTTACAAAATTTTCAATTGAGAAGTAAAGCTGAAAAAAGCAGTTGAGTTAATGTAATGTTGGGATGTTTGATTTAATGAAATGAAACCAAGGTGGTGAATGGTGAATGAATGGGGGCTGGTTGACTGATGGCAGAGCCCAATAATAATAAAACTCTAGCAGTATTATACTAGTAGTAGTAACAAAAGAAGAAAGGAATTCATGGAGAATGAGGGTAGAGATGAAGATGATGATGATGAAGATGATGATGATGTGCTTGAGAGTTAACAAATGAATTGACTAGGGGAGGGGGGGGGGGGGGGGGCCTTTCTGCCTTTTCGGGGGGCTCCTACTAGTCTGTCTACTTCAGTCAAAGAAGAAGGAGAATAAAAAGTTAAAAATCTCCTACTACTCCCATCTACTCTTTTGTTTTTTAATTTAATGGCTGATGTCTCTAATTCCACTCTCCACCTATATATTATGGATAATGTTATATTGTGTTTTTTTTATTATTAGAGGTTGCTTTTTTTAAAAAAAAAAATTTATTTTTTATTTTTTAACGTTTATCTTTTACATTTTTTATTATTATTTAACTATTTTTAATTAATTTATCAAAAATTTTATAAATTTCTTTTTAATTTATTAAAAATGATGATTAAAGTAATATAGATAAATAAAATTATAAATAAATTTTTTTATATTTTTAATAAATTGATTAAGGATAGTTAAATAATTTAGTCTATTATTATATTTTATATTTAAATATTATGATTATTATTTTTTAATTTATTATGAATAATTTAAGTATAAAAAGGCTTGAAATAATAAAATAGGATGAACGAAATACGTTTTCACATATATTAGTCATAAGATTTATTGATTGAATAAGATATTTTATTAAACTCACACTAGTTGTTTATTTTTATTATTAGAAATAAAAAATTAAATACTCAACTTTTTTATTTTCCTTCAAGTTGGTGAAGGGGAAAGGGCACGTAGTACAACATGAAGGCGGCAATGTCATATAATAAAAGCAAAGAGTCGCTGGGGCTGTCTCGCCTTTTCTCCGCCCGCCCGCCCGCCCTCACCAAATCAATCAATAATCACTACAAACTCTAATTACACCTATTTTCCTAATATTATTATTTTTAATATTATTAACAAAAACTCAAATTCAAAAATTTTATGATAAAATTAGAATTTTTTTAAAAAATAATAATATACCTAAAAAAAAAAGTCACCTTTTGTATTAAAAAAAATTATAAACTACAAATCATTATTTTATATACGTAGTCAAGAGGAGGAGACTGTAAAACTCATATAAATCAATGCCAAAAGTAATTAATTTAGTAATGAAGTTGTTAAAGTCTGAAGTGATGGGTGGGCCCCTAGATCGTTGTTGGGTTGGGTTGGTGTTGGCACCACATCTTCCAAATTAATTCAGGCCCGCCTCGCCTAATATATTATAAATTTTATACCACTAAGGAAATAAGTAAAATTAGATACCGGTTTAATTAATATTTTGTTCTTTTTAAAATAATAATAATAATAATAATAATAATAATAATAATAATAATAATAAATATTGAGGAACTGAACAGAGTGAAAAATAAAGCTGTGAGTCATTAGCAATTACATTTGGTGTGGACCAGATGATGGGGGGGGTCACGTGCGTGTGATACTAGTGCCACATGTGATTGTGATATCTTTGGCCCATTCTTTTTTTAATTCATTCTTCTTCTTCTTCTTCTTCTTCTTCTTCTGCTTACCTTTCCAATTCCAATTGTTTGTGACTCAGCTCAGCCCATCATCTTCATCTACATCTTCAACTTCGGATAATGTTGTTTGTTTTCTTTAAATAATAACTCTTAAATAAATAATATAATACAAAGAGTTTGATTGAACCCTTCTCTCCGAAGCTGTTGATGTTTGTTGTAGTGTGTTTATACTTTTTTTTTAATGCTGTCCCATATGTTGTTTTTTTTTTTTATTGAGTCTGATTGATTTCTTGTACATCAACAACCACCACCTTTTACCATAATACTAGTATTACTATGGTCTTCCAACAGCAGCACAAAATACATACATCCTCTTTCTCAGCTTCAGCTTCAGCTTCTATTTACCTCTTCTTCTTCTTCTTCAATCAAATTCACCACACTTTTCCAGACCTAGTAGGTACCACAAAGAAATGAAGTTTTTTTCCCGTCTCATAAGCAAATTGATCCTGTTTCCTCCACAAATTACAATTTTCCTACAACTAACATGTACACAATTCTAACACCCTAACTGTTTCTTTTTTCTCCAGCAAAGAAACCCCACCGATCATCAAATTCGTTCACGAAAAGGGACATATGAACTGCTTTATGCTAATCCTAATATGAATATGAAAATGATCAATCCTAATACAACGGATACTCAACAAAATCTGGAAGAAAAGAAAGATCCGGAGGAGTTCTTTTTGCTCCGATATTCCCAACGGTCGGATACGAAAAAAATTATGCATCATTCGCATACCAATAGCAGCTTCGAATAGGTCATATATCAATTCTCTTTCTCGAAAAATATAGAAGAAAGACGTCTGTGCGCCAATATTTGTCATAAAGGGGTTAAGCCATAACAAATAGGAAGCTATCCGACTCAACTCCAACATAATGACCCGGATATAGCTAGCTCTCCCAGCTGCATGAATGCGAAAACTGCAGTTGCTAGGCCCATTAGACGGTCTGGGACGAATTTTCAACGTGCTTGGGGACCCTATTGATAATTTAGGTCCGTTAGATACCCGTACAACAGCTCCTATTCATAGATCCGGGCCAGCCATTATACAGTTAGATACAAAATTATCTATTTTTGAAACCAGAATTAAAGTAGTATATCTTTTAGCCCCTTATCACCGTGGGGGAAAAATAGGACTGTTTGGAGGAGCTGGGGTGGGTAAAACAAGCACGTGATTGTATCATGATCAACTTTGTAAGCCTACTTGGGTATTGAGTAGTTATTTGTAAGAACCGACAACTCCGAATTCGAGCATATTTTTAAATAGATACCCTATTTACATAGGAATCCCTATATCGTTCTATCCCATTTAGGATTCGACCTTTCCTTGATCGATATTACTTTGGGCTTTGTTGATTTACTGCGCGATGATTATATTGAAAAGACCGCGCCCGCGGTATTTATTTCACTCAAGATTGGGTCTCTATGCCGGGTGTTCTGCCCGTGGCTTCAGGAGGTATTCACGTTTGGCAAAAACAGGTTGTAGTTGGATGACGGTATTTGAAAACATATCTTAAGGACGTCCTAAAGCGGTCATGGTATCATTAAGCTGTGAAATCCTAGAAATACGCATATAGACTCCATGGATAGAGCAAGTTGCCAACATAAGCGACCCCAAATAGTGTGGAATAAGACTCACCAACTCAAATTTAGGTTCAGGTCACAAAGCATTAGCATACAGAATCCTATCCACATCTGCAACCTTTTTTTTTTTAATTATTTTTTGAACTTTGCCTATGTCAGTCAGTGTCCTCATAATCAGAATCTAAGTCACCGTCATTTTTTTTATCCATTAAAGTGCTCATGTCGAATGATGATGAATCCCCAGCTGCTTCCATCTCTTCCAGGTCAATGGTCTCATATGCCATGCGCTCCTCAAATTTCTCATCACAACAGTTGAGTAGCCAAACCAGAGAACATTTTAAACCTTTCTTTGCAACCACCATGTGTCTTGGTCTAATACTTGATTCAAGACCATAAGTGAAGAAGGCTGGAAAATTAACCAAGTCCTCCAATGGTCTTCCCATTTGGTTTTGGAAGAAATTGAAACTCTGTTCCATTATGTCAAGATTAAGGGCAAGTAACTGGGGACATCCCACCACCATCTTTCTCATTTGTTCCAAGGAAAATCCACATTCCTTGAGGAAATCCACACGCTTTACAACAGGACCATGACTCAGGCTGATTATCTGCGGCATCTTCTCTATAACCCTACCAAAACTTGCACGATCCAAACCAATGCTCGAATGAAGAAAGTCCTGTTGACTGCAAAGCTTCGTCTGCAAATTGATTCCAATGATTTCAGGATATTGTGCAATCACAGCTGCAAGCATCGTTTGCCTCACATTGAACTCTAAAAGCCATTTCACATTTGGTTTGACCCTCTCTTCAAGTCCGAATCCAAGAATATGAGGTCGTCCCTCTATCAGTCTAGCTATAGCTAATTGTGGTATTCCCAAGCTTTCTAGATACTCCACAAGTGGTTTGATTGTACGCCCAACTCTCATTCCTAAAATTTCGGGGTATCTAGTTAACACCCCACCAATTTCTCTCCTTGCAACCCCAATTCCAACCAAGTAAGCGACAGAAGTACTCATAGTGCCTTCAAGCTTAAAACCAAGCACTTCAGGATACTTCTCAAGAACTCTAGGGACATCACTTGGCTTAATGTCCATTCCTTGAAGATACTTAACAACCGGTGCAAGATCAACAACCACACTAGAATGAAGGACTTGTGGATATCGGCGCAAAAACTGCGTGAGTGTAGATTTTCTAACACCTAGTTTTCCAAGGTAATCAAGCACAGGAACCATGTTTTTCTTCACACTGCAGCCAAGAACAAGTGGATAATTGTTGATGTCTTCAATAGTAAGGCCTAATGTGTGAAGAAAATCAATGCGTTCACGCATAACTTCAACAGTGACAGGAAGCTCTAACCCATCAAGCTCATCAGGTACAATGCCGATGTCCCTCAAGAAATCATAGACGCGAGCTCGATTGGCTGTCTTCTCAGTCCTAATCTGCGCCAAACTGGGATGAGTATACAAGGAAGGAGATGTCTTTTGCATCCTTGAATACCCATTAGGGGAGTCTGGCTCAGACAAAGACAGATCCAAAGAAGTAGTGGAAACTGTTGTATGAGTAATGGAACAGCCTAACTGGATGAATCTATTCCTGTTCTTGTTTGGCATAGAAATCAGGTTGGGCATACAGAATGTGATGGCAGGTAACTGCCTTGCTATGCCCATGTAGCAGCAGATGGTCTTCATGGCCTTAAAAAGGGTTCTACACAGGGGGAGAAAACAAGAAAACAAAAAACTTGATATCATCAATAACATTTCAGGGGCACAGCAGAATGAAATAGTTTATTCAACGGTCACCAGTTTAGTTAAAATCATCAAGAAGCAATTTTTTTTTATCTCATCAAGTCCGGTGATTTGAAACTTAACCAGAAAAATCCTATCTTTAAGAAACAAAATTATTCTTAGCCAATTTTGCAGGTTTCTTAAGGGTTGAAGAGAATACAAAAGAGGAATAACAGAACACGATACAGTAGCTAACCGTGAAGAAAAAAGAAAACAAAAAAAGCAATGTTTAGATAGACGAGAAGCTCTAAAACTGAAGAAAGCCATAGGATTCTTACTGGGACAGGGAAAAGTGAACCCCCATCCATAAAATGAATAAGCAAAGCGAAAGGGAAAAGTGGAAACGAGGAGGAGAACAGGGATGATTACCTTACTGGGAAAGATATGGCGACCCTAAAAGCCCCACAAAAACCCAAAAACCCCCACAAAAACCCAAAAACCCAGCTCCAGCTTCACCACCACACCGCACCACACTTGGTTAGCTCCTCTCCTCCTAACACTCTCAGTCTGACTTGTTCTGATACAGAAGATAGGCACTGAAATTACACTTTCACTCCTTTTCCATTTTCTCATTCAGGCTATTTTATCTATTTATTTATTCAAGAGTCCACATTATTTTTATAAAATAAAAAATATATATATATATCAAAAAAGAATTTTATTTATTATTATTTGTTGAGAATCGAAACCAAAATCAAAAATTTTATTATAAGATAAAAGAAATATTTTAAGCACACTGATATCGTCTTTGAAAACATGGATATTCTTTTTAGGGTGAATATATGATGGTTAGAATTAGGGAAATACTATCTCAATTTTACAACTTATTTTTCCCTTATTCAGTGGATGCAAACAAACACAATCATAAGAGTAAGTCTTGTCCGACATTTCAAGGGACCAACAAGCCTTTTACAAGTAAAAAAGCGTGTCTAATGAAGACAAGTATAAGAAATTCAATAATTATTTTTTGTTTGACGGAGAATACTTTATATGTAATTGCATAATTCGTAACAAATTCGCTACTTATGTGGGGGTGGTTTTAGGGATGAATCGACACAAGTTTCATCAATAAGGGCATTGCACTTGGGGGCTATGTATGTATCGCATGGGGACTCTCGGTTAAGGAGGTGACCATTAAGATCTGGACATCGCCTGCATGCATCCATACATACAATAATCTTCAAACCTTCATTCAAATTATATTTGAGAGAATGAATGAAAATAAACGTAAATATTCTTCAAAGGCTATGTGGGGAGCAACCTATATATGATCATGAATGATGACACAAAATTACTCCCACTAGCTCCACCAGTTGGGAGTAATTAGCAATATTACTCCTATAGTTAGGAAATAGGAGGGATGGCCGGCAATGCCAAACCCGGACGGGGCAGCATTCTTTTGATAATGACTTACACCGTCACTGCCGGAATGCGCATCAACATGACCATCACCACCGCCGGAATGCGCATCAACATGACCATCGCCGCCCCCGGAATGCGCATCAACATGACCATCGCCACCGCCAGAATGCGCATCAACATGACCATCGCCGCCCCCGGAATGCGCATCAACATGACCATCGCCACCGCCGGAATGCGCATCATCATGACCATCGCCACCGCCGGAATGCGCATCATCAGGACCATCGCCGTCAGAATGCGCATCATCACGTCCACCAGCACGACCACGGCCTGCGGGATGGGCATCGCCAAGGTGAATCCTCGATCCTCTCCTTTTGATTGCATCCACCGATTGTGCGGCCACCACCACCAGCGTCAGGATCATTATCATCCTTTTCATCATCATCATCATCTTAATATGCCAAACCAATTCCACGGATGGATCTCCGGTGAAATGAAGCCAGGACAATTGATGATACTAATATTGCTGAGCTGAGGACGAAGATGATGATGATGTACCGGTGACGGTCAGGGAATCCCCCGAGCCGGCCAATGCCAAAACCACCCAACAAAATAATGATGCCAATTAACCATTTTTCACATCTTCTTCTTGTTATATTTTGTAATAGCAGCAGCATAACACTAATGTCCACTAATTAACTACCACCCATTCCCGGAATGTGCGGATGATAGTTGATGCATGGCTTCATTTATCCTATAGCAGAGCAGACTCAACCCTCCTGCCACCATTGTTGGACTAACATTACCACAACTCATAACGAATCAAACAAACACGCAGGCCTCAACAATTTCAGACATATATGTTTTCAACCAACAAGTATAATAAAATTAGTGATTAGGGTGGGTTGAGATTCCCTCATCAAAGCTCCACGCCACATCCTACATAAAAGTTGAGATGATTGCGCATACAACATAGTTATTCTCTCTTCGTCCATTGCAAGAGGAGCTGATTGCCCAATTGAGTTCCACGATTACTTATTTAATTTAGTGGCTCTTTCCAAAAGTAGGGCATGCAAATAAAAACCATCCTCTGGATATAAGCTTCGCCACCAGGCGATCTTTGTAATAGAAGAGACATTTCACGATAAGCTTGAGCTTGTTTGGACGATCATCATAAATGATTAAGTCCAACAACCACACATTACATAAAAGAAACCCATTCCAAGTATAGTTTAGGGGGATTATTAATAGACTGTTCCAGACCCAGCCACCATCAAGGCATCAACCTTTCTCTATAGCCATATAAGCTGTTGGCATGCTGCCAGGATTTGGATATCATATCAATATCATATTGACTTAAATCTCTAAGATAACACTAACTACTAGTAAGTATTACATACACACATTACTTATTCCTTACCTTGATGGCATGCAAAGCAATAATGGGGCGATCTTCATCTGGAATTGGATCATACTACATCATCCATCACCAATCATTCCCCAATATCAAATAGTCGCTTAATGTCTGAGACCTTGCTGCTATAATAATCTGGTCGAATCTTATTTGAAGAGTCTTCCAGAGTCGCTGCATTTGTCACACCTGAAAGAACTAGAAGAGTTGTACATCCAGCATTCTGCCCAAATAAGATATCCGTGTCCAGTCTGTCACCTACCATACACATTCTCGATCTGCTGATATTGAACCTGCAAGTCACACCATCCCTAACTAAGTGCACCAGATATATAAAATCATTTTCTATTGCAGTGGTGTTTAAATAAACAACTTTTCCCATGCTGCACTGCAACAAATGTTTGCTTACCTCTCTAGTAAAAAGCTCATCATAAAGGTTGATGGTTTTCCAACCACAATAGGTTCTCTTTCTGTTGATCCACAAACTGCACCAACCATACACCCTGCACCTGAACCACCCAAATCAACAGTTTTAAAACCATGAAATAATCTTCTGACCAATCAACAATGCTAACTCCCTTGACTATTAAAAGAGAAGATAAACCTACCAGGCCATTCTTGCACATCAGTCATATGACCCACTGCATCACGGTTGGTAGCTATAAAAAGGCAACCTGGGTTTTCACGTATGCAGAGAGTTCCGTACCTACATTTGTACACCTTTAGTACTCTCACGGGTAATGCTGTCAACTAAAATCACCTGCTGTTATCCTTACTAGGCCACCCAGTAGCATATTTATATTTTGGCTTAAAACATAAATTCCTTCCAAAAGTATGGCTTCTGTTGTTCTAGAGGGATAGTTCTACACCATACACTCATATAGACCCACAACATTGGTTTCAGTATCTAATTGCTGGTCAACTTCCCTTAATAGTCCACTTATCAGTTCGACATATTAGTAAACAAACACCACTACAGGAGCATATGCTCCCGAAGACATAAGTATGCCACTGGGCTAGTTAATTAAAGTTAAATTTTCACCAATTACAAGACCCATCATTTGGCCAACAAAACCATCTGATTTAAATACTTACAACGGATAGCCTAAGGAATCTCTATGCCAAAACAAGAAAGCAAAGGGGAGTTCAAAGAAGGAAAAATGGACTTTACTGCAGTTTATAGTAGTTTATGTGTGGGTCAAGTCCAACAACAACAGCTCCAACCTGAGGTTAAAAATTCCATTTGTGTCATAAATAAAGCACATAATAGATAAGATTCTTCCTTAAGACAATGGGAAGATGTTGCCTACATTTTTATCATGGTTGAAAACACTGTTTGCCTTCAATTCCACGGTCTTTTTCCCATCTTCCTGCCATTTAGAACCAAGATTTCTAAGAAGATCAAATGTAAAAGAAAGAGCTTCAAAATTTAAATATAGAACCCTTCCAAATTTAAAATAAAGCTTACGGGGCCTCCAAGGCCAGTAAACCCTGCAAGGTCTAGCTCGTCCAGAATGCCTTCTCCACCAATTACATACACCTGCAATTTAAATGGATGACCAAAACCAAATATCATAGCCAAAGCAGGAGGTTCATTTGAAAGTCAGGATGGAATATGAATCATTAATCAGAGAAGTACCATCTACAAAATGGATTTTCTTTTATTTTCTCATGCAGCTACCTATTCGTTAAATGGAATTTGAAAGGATAATGCAATGTTCTTATCAAAATAAATTGGCAGCTTATCAGGACTGAAGCTATCTACTTTTGTTTAAGTGGAGTGTTAACAAAATAATCTCAATATATTAGAGAGAAATTTGCAAAATCCTGGACAGAGCTTACAACAAACAAAAGGATTAGGAGCAAACTAAAAGTAAACGAATAACAGCTATAACTTGCAGCCCGTGAACCGCTTTGAACCATTAAGTTCACATAAGTAACTGCATTAACAGTACAAGCTGCAAGCGTTATTAATAAAATCTCTGCACTGCTACATAGCCATGATCAAATGAGTGGTTTTCTTTTTTAATGTAGCTTAGTAGTTGTTGCTGTTTAAATTCAACTCCTTATTCTTAGCAAGCCTCTCCACTGTCTCATCATCAGTCAAATACCTTAAGGAAAAGTAACAATAAGCACAAACCTTCTTTTCTTTAGGGAAGTTATTAACTTTCAAGAACATAGCAGCAGCAAAAGAGGAAGAAAATATTTCATCCTGTCAATGGCAAAAGAAGAAAAAGTTTCTTATACATTTCTAAATGTACCAACAGCCCATAAATGAATAACATGATTAATAGTAAAAAGTGCAAACCTCACTAACAATGAGCCCTAGTGAGTGGAACTTCTGAGAATACTGCCTTCTAGATTTCGTAGAATTATTTGTCACAAATACCAGCTTCTTCCCCTACAACCACAAAGTTGATTGCTTGTGTTAAATACAAGTACTGCTTTTTGGTCCTTATTGTGCAATGCAAGCCCCCAGAAGTTATGAAGCAAATCTCTACATAACAAAGAGCGTGATACTCAAATTTACAACAAAATCAGATCTTTGTTAAGACTAGAATAATTTCAAACTGAGGACTAGGTGAAAACTATATTTTGAGGCCAAAAAGAGTCAATGCAGAAGCAAATAAGACATATATTAGTGACCGTAGCAAAAGAAACCAACACTAATGTGGGTGGTGAACGTATCAGGTATCTGAATACACACATATTATTTGAACTATATTGTATAAATTTAGTTTTCGTTGGAATAACGCAAAATGAAAACACAATAACAAATTATGAATCCTATTGTAACTGTAAGAAAAAAATAATTCTTGATGGAATCGAATATGCAGACTTATGGTTAAAATCTATGGTAAGTAAGGGTGTAGAGTTACCAGGGAACGGAGCATATCCAGAGTATCAGGAACGCCATCAATCAGAACATCCCCTCTCCATATAACACCTTAATATGAAATTGTAAAACATTGGTATCATTTCCTTTAAACCTTTACTGTGAAACAAACAAATTAAGTGGAAAAAGAGAAAAAGAGTGGATAGGAGTGAAGTATTAAAAAAAAAAAAAAAAAAAAAAGAAAGATGAGAAGGAACCATCGCAGTCGAAGAGGAAAGCGTCGACGGAATCGAGGAGTTGCTTGACGTTGTGAGGAGTGAGAAGCTCCGGAGATCCTCCGTCGTGGCTGCTTATACCTCCGGCAGCCATTTCGGGCATCTTTCACTTTTTAACTCGCAAATGTAGCAGCATGCCAAGTGGAAAAGGTTGCTTTTCTAGAATAAAACAGTTACATTTCCTTCACAAAACTTCATAAGAGGGATGGACAGTATGTGTAAACTTGGAGGGGGGATTTGTAAATAATGCAAGAAAGAAAAGCATATATTAATATTAGGAGACAGAGTGAGGAATCAAAGAGAAAGCATGTTGAGGAGTGGAATATTTGGGGGTGGGGAATGGAGAAATTGTTATTACGAAAGGGATGAAATAATAATTATAATAGTAAAATATAAGCAGCCTTTGTTTATTGACTCCCCGTCCAATTGGAAACAGAACAGCGCAAGAGTGTGTGTGTGAGAGAGAGTCAAAATTCGGGTTCTTGGATTGTAGGAGTATGAATGAGTACATTATACATACATATACCTTACCTAACCTGCCTAACCATTACAGCATTTACAAGTGTCAACTTTCTTCGATAACTTTGAGGAAATAGTCTGCATCACACTACTGCTGGTACTGCTACCTTAAAATCCCATTCATGTCCTCTCCCACCTCCCTATTAACGTCTCTGAGTCAACATCTGATATCCCCATTTACGTAAATACACATATCTTCTGGGTTTGACTAATGGGATATCTGTGTGTGCCACTGCCATGGCTTAAGTCATACTAGAAATTTTCTACAAATTATTTTCTAAATTCCATCCCCTTCTCTTCTCCTCATGCTGTTGTTGGTTTGGTTGCTTTAAGCCTATAAATAAATAAACAAATCACTACTAGCCCCCATTCCTTCCTATTCAGGAGACTTGTTTTTCTTTTTCGTTTCTTGAAGCAAAACTGGTAGTCTTCTTTCTTTCTTTCTTGTTAATTCAATTCTTAGTACCACACCCCAAAAAACACAGGAGACAAACGGGCCTTCCTTCTTTCCTATTCATTTGCTTCTTCATCACTCGCCTCGCCTCCTCTCTCGCTCTTCCTTTCCCTTTGGCTAGTATCATTCAGTTGTGTTAGTGTGCCTTAGGCAGGGATCAAAATTATAAGCCAATGGCAAATCCGAATGGGCTTACTAACGGATTGGATCTGAGGGCCACTTTCTTGCAAGTCTACTCTGTTCTCAAATCTGAGCTCTTAAATGACCCTGCTTTTGAATGGTCTGATGATTCTCGCCAATGGGTTGACCGGGTTTGCTTCCTACTTCCTTCCATTCTTTCTTTATCCATGCTTCTTTTGACCATTGTAATGTTCCATCATCTCATCATGTGTAACAATGTTGTCAACTTAATCAAAACTTGCATCTTTTTTACTGTTATTTTGTTCTGAAATCTTATATGTCATGCTCTAATGGGAAATTCCTGAAAAAAACACGTTAGAGAGAGAGGCAGAGATGAGTTCCTAACTAATGCGTTTCGAGACTTACTTAAACTGCCTGATTTATTATTCTGACCGTTATTTAATCCACTTAAAGATCTGGAATGCAGCAACTCCTCCGGGAGGATGTAACTGGGAAGCTGATTTTCTTGGCCTTTTTTGGCAACATGTTTTCTTTGGAATAACAACACTCCCCCCCACAACTAGCATAAAGATACCATTTTTGTAGCTGTCACTGAGCTTTATGCTCAAGACATTGGCTTTTGCTGGATTCCTTTTGTTTGCAACTCCAGGATGGGATGCAACTGTTGGGGGTTTTCTTATTCAATGTTTTTTTTTTTTTTTTTTTTTTTTCTCATTTCCCTTTATTTTCTAGTTGCACCTCACATTATTTTTTATGCATATTTTGTGCATTACCCTTTCCAAAAATTTATGCTTTATTAAATTTTCCCATATGTTGCAGATGCTGGATTATAATGTGCCTGGAGGTATGACTTGATCCAATTCAATTGTGTTTATTTACTTAAAGCTTAGAGGAGAAAAGATAGAAGGAGGCGAGGAAGTGGAGAGGAGAGAAAGGCAGTGTTTAATACGTACTATTTGATTTTTCAAAACTCACCTTTTTTTGGGGTCTAAAATGCACCTGGAATGATCATCATTTTGCAGGAAAGCTAAATCGAGGTCTCTCCGTCATTGATAGCTACAAGCTGCTAAAAGAAGGAAAGGAGCTAACTGAAGAAGAGATATTTCTTGCTAGTGCTCTGGGCTGGTGCATTGAATGGGTAGGTGGATGTTGATTCTCGTTCTTCTGCTTAATGTTGCTAGTTGAAGTTATTTAACATTTCTAAATTTGTAGGCTGATATTTTGATTGGCGAAATTTGCAGCTCCAGGCATACTTTCTTGTTCTTGATGACATTATGGATGGCTCCCACACCCGGCGTGGTCAACCCTGTTGGTTTAGACAACCCAAGGTTTACTACAAGGATCAGAAATTTTTGAATTTCTTTATTGCAATGCTTTTTCTTTGTTAGTATGATTATCTTACCAAGCTCAATATACTGAAATCTGTATACTAGGTTGGTCTGATAGCTGTTAATGATGGAGTCCTACTGCGTAATCACATCCCTAGGATTCTCAAGAAGCACTTCAGAGGGAAGCCTTACTATGTGGATCTGGTGGATTTGTTAAATGAGGTGAATGGGATTAACCAGCAAGAAACCTGGTCCATTTGGTTTAGCTTCAGTTTATCTGATTCTTCATTGGTGTTGTGATTTATAGGTGGAGTTCCAAACTGCTTCAGGACAGATGATAGATCTGATTACTACCCTTGAAGGAGAGAAGGATCTATCCAAGTACTCATTATCACTGTGAGTAAGCAAACATGCAAATATTGTTTAGTCATTGCTAGGCTCCAAGCTGTCCAAGTTTGTAACAGTTTGGTTTTTCTGCACAACACCAATACTTAAGCCTGAACTCATTGTGAATACACAACTTTTTGCTATGTTAGTTTTCCTCCTCTAAATTGGTAATGCTTTTGGCCAGAAATGTGAATATGGTTGATCAATATCCATTCTATGTCAGTGGTTCACTTCTTAGTCTTGGATGTCGTGTTTATTGCAAGAGGTCTTGGTCTGTGTCAACTTTGTTTTATGCAGTCCTATATTAGGCAGGCTGATTTCTCTTACATTCTTTTGTCATGGAAATGTTGTTTTTGTTCTTTTTCATTTATTGACTAACTATTGAGCCTGTTGTTTTCTGCTTCTTGCCAAGAGCTGATGTTTACTGTACTACCTTATTGATGGATCACTGTGTTTGATCTGATGCAGTCACCGACGAATTGTTGAATACAAGACTTCCTATTACTCATTTTACCTCCCAGTAAGTAAAAGTTTTAGCACTTAACTTATTTTATGCCTAGTCATTGATATTCAAAAGCTTTTAACTGTTGAACTGATGGTGGTTTTTCATTCCCTTAACGAACAGGTCGCATGTGCGTTGCTTATGGCTGGAGAGAATTTGGACAATCATATTGATGTAAAGAACATTCTTGTTGACATGGGAGTATACTTTCAAGTTCAGGTAAACATTTGTAATATACTTTTTCCGTTTGCCCTGAAGTTGTAATTTTATTGTTTTAGACATAGCAGGTGCTGCTATCGAGAAATTTGCTGATATGTTCTTCAAATGCAGCTAGATTATAGCTTGATTTGGTTAAGATCAAGTAATTTTACCTTTTTATGCATAAGCTGCCAGATGAAAATGTATATTTTCTATTAATGAAGTGTTAAATGGGCTTTGTTATGGAAATATGTAAACAATAGATTTATAGTTCTGACAATGTATTTCATTCTGATATTTTGTCCCTTATAGGATGACTATTTGGACTGTTTTGGTGAACCAGAAAAGATTGGAAAGGTAAATATTGGCATTAAAAATATACATTTTATCCTTGTATGCTTCTTTGTTCAAAGATGACCACCAGTGGACAGTATGTCTTACTTCCTCCTGATCTTTCATTAGATAGGAACTGATATTGAAGATTTCAAATGCTCTTGGCTGGTTGTAAAGGCATTGGAAAGATGTGGCGAAGAACAGAAAAAGATTCTATTTGTAAGGATGCATGTCATTTTGTTTTATCTTTTCAAATTGGTTTTCCTTGCTAAAGCTGTGGTCATTTTCAGGCACACTATGGAAAGGCAGATCCTGCTGATGTTGCAAAAGTGAAAACTCTCTATAATGAACTTAATCTTCAGGTTTGAACCAGTGTGATTGCATTATTATTAGAACATGAACATGATATGGAAAGCCAATGATCTTAAGATTCTGCTCGTTTCTAAGTCTTTGCTGCTGATTCGCCTTCGTTTACAATGTTTAGAATGAACTTGATCATTGCTTGACTCATTTGTTGAATTTGAAACTCGTGTATTCTAGGGTGTTTTTGCGGAATATGAAAGCCAGAGCTACGAAAAACTGATGAGCTCCATTGAGGCTCATCCCAGCAAAGCTGTGCAAGCAGTATTGAAGTCATTCTTGGTTAAGATATACAAGAGGCAGAAGTGAAAAACAAGAGAGGAAAAGGAGGATGATAATTGATAAGGGATTCAAATGAAGCCTAAGAAATAAAATTGTCATTTAATTTAAACCCACATTCAGAGTAGCGATTTTGTGTAATGGTATTGGGAAGCAGAGACCCTTTGGGTGGTCTTTGGTTTTCTATTTGATCTTGTTGTAGCTTGATTAGTTTGCTTGCTTAAAGTAAAGATGAGTTTGTGGTTCATTTTTTTTGAACTATGGGAATTGAAATTTGCATTTGCTTGCTTTAATCAAACATTATATTTTTTCCAATGTTCTTTTGGATTGACAGTTGGTTTGTCAAATGAATGATTGACTGTAACAACCAAAAATAAGAGAACTTTTGAGCAGATTATTTGGCAACCCTAACAAAACAATGCTGCATTCTAACAGGGGAATGAACAATGATCCAGTTATGGTGCAATATGGGACCTTGAAGAGCCACCAATGGAAATGAGGCCTATTCAGAATCAGAAATGTGGTGGTGTATGGTTTAAGGCGAATGCCTCCTTATTCTTTTTGTTATTGAAGAAAGAAAGAAATAGAGAAAGAAAAGAAGCAAACAAAGGTAACTACACCTTTCAGAAGTTGATGGCTGTGGATGCCTCATTTTTCAGACACATGGTCGGAAGGAATTCCAGAAGCGCCATTGATTGAACAGCTCGGAAGCCCCACAAGGTCCGGTCCATTTATTCATTGTATTCGTCGTCTACCAGACAGGATATAAATCCCCGGATCCCCACATTCCACACCAGCTATGGCTATGGACTTAAATATGCTCTAACAACCAGTCACCCAAGCAACTTCCTCCTTCATTCCATTGACAAACAGTGGCAATTCTTGTTGACTGCTTCTTTGCTTCTTAGGTAATTAGGAAAGTCGAGTTGGAGGAGCTGCATGGCTTCTTTGATGTTTCTGGATGGTTTATTTATTCTGTTAAAATTTGCAGGCATTTCCTTATTATTGACCAAAGACCTTGATCCAGTCAAGGAAATGGTACCAGAGATTAATCAAAATTTTATACCAGTGACACAGAGTAGTACTAAACAAAGTAAGTAAACTGCTACCATTTAATCCTCTGCAACTTAAAAAACATCAATTCCAGGATGGCTCCAAACCAATGGACGGATCATCATCATGGTAGTTGGCAAGGAGGAGGACAACCTTTACCTTTATTAGTTAATCCTCTGCCCTTTCTTTCTTATTGAATCTTTTCACTTCTTCTTCCAAAACAACAAGGGGCCGAAGAGGAGAAAACCGCCTAAGTGTCTTGTTTGCACCATTTTTTTAATTAATTTAACTTGCACGACAATACCTATCCGTACCCCCAACCCAAAAGTCAATTCAGTTGGTCCAAAACGGAACGCGCTATTTCCAAAATTCCAAATTGCATTCCAACATTGAAAATACCAAATCTGAAAGAGAAAAGTCGCCGTTTTCTTTTACTACTACAACTTACTATAATCCAATCCATTCCTACGTAATCAATCAACCCTCCTTCTTTCCTTTCTAATTAGTTCCATCAATTCAATTATATTGGACATTCCTACTAATAATTCCTTTTCCTCTCCCTTCTTTCTCCCTCTTTCCGTTTGCTTCTCTGATCATCATTATCTCCATCCAATGCAAAAAATAATATTTCACTTTGATTCTCCATAAAGCAGACACCCCTTTTCTGATTAGAAGCCAACAAATCCCTTTTTCTTGGACCTTTAAGACACCAAATTCCGGCCTCAATTGCATTTCCCCACCTTCCACCATTTTTTAAATTTTTTTTTTTTTTTTGTGTGCAGGAATTCAATCCCTCTCATTCTGGTTCCACCTTCAGCTGATCAGAAAGGGAAGAGCTTGATGAACCCTTTTCAGCTCTTCCACATATTGTTTCACAAACTCATAAAAATTCCTCCTTGCTCTCCCAAAAATTTTACCTTTCCTTTTTTCTTCCTGGGTTCTTTCCCGTCAGCCTCAACCTGTTTGTCATTTTGATCACTGCTTCTGCTTCTTACTGCTGCTAAGTCACTAGTTATGAAGCTTTTGGTGCGTGTAATTGAGGCCAAGGACATTCCACCAATGGACCCAAATGGGTTGAGTGATCCATATGTAAGATTGCAGTTGGGAAGGCAGAAGTTTAAGACCAAGGTAGTGAAAAAATGCTTGAATCCATCTTGGTGTGAGGAGTTCTCTTTCCGGGTTGAGGACTTGAAGGAAGAACTTCTTATATCTGTTTTGGATGAAGATAAGTACTTTAATGATGATTTTGTTGGCCAGATCAAAGTTCCCATTTCTAAAGTTTTTGATGCTCCTGACAAGTCCCTTGGCACTGCTTGGTATACTTTGCAGCCCAAGAACAAGAAGGCCAAGGTCAAGGACTGTGGTGAGTTCTTCCTGTATTCATATTTTGTCTCATTTACTACTTTCAAAGTAGCAGTCTTTTTTGGAGTTAAGGAATTCTACTTCTTGCCTTGTGATTAAACTACATAGTTGTAGGATGCTAAATAACAAGACTAGCTAGTTTGGCTTGATGGGAAATCTCTACATATTCTTCTTTTGGATAGACAATGTCGTGATGGAGTAGTTTGTTGTTTGGCAACTTGGACTTGGATGATAATGTTGTTATGTATGTATGTACTAGGTGACATCCTGCTCACGATATGTTTCTCGCAAAGCAATATGTTAGTGGACTCGGCTTCTGTTGGTGATCATGTTTCATTATCTAGGAAGTATGCTGATACAGGGAGTGAATCACCTTCAAGGCCTGTCAATGGTCCAACGAGGTCAGTTTCTCCAGTGAAATTAGAAGAAGCGGCTCCTGTTCCTGCACCTGCACCTTCCAAGGATGACAAATCACATGCCCAAACCTTTGCTGGTCGAATTGCTCAAATTTTTAACAAAAATGGGGATGCATTATCTGCTGCCTCCACTAAAGTTCCCGATGCATTTGAGCTGCCTGAAAGTGCTAATCCTCCTGTGAGTGATTTGGAGAATGATGGACAAGCCTCTTCAAGTAACCTTGAAGAACTTATGCAAACCATGGAGGCAAGGGATGAAGGAGGTGAAATTCCAAGCGATTTACCTGGGGGAGTAGTTTTAGACCAACTATATGCAATTGCACCTCGCGAACTGAACTCAATACTCTTCGCACAAGACTCAGATTTTTACAAGTCTTTCACAGATATGCAAGGATCCACAGAGTTGCAGGTAGGACCTTGGAGATTTGAGAATGGGGGTGAACTAAAAAGAGTGGTAACTTCTGTCAAAGCTGCTACTAGATTAATCAAAGCTCTGAAAGCAATTGAGGAGCAAAAATACTTGAAAGCTGATGGCAAGGTTTTTGCAGTTTTCTCCAGTGTCAGCACTCCGGATGCTCCATATGGAGGTAGTTTTAGGGTAGAAGTGCTTTACTGCATCACTCCGGGTCCTGATCTTCCTTCTGGAGAACAATCTTCTCGACTGGTTGTGTCATGGAGAATTAATTTCTTGCAGAGCACTATGATGAAAGGTATGATTGAAAATGGAGCCCGACAAGGTATTAGAGATAGTTTTGAGTCATGTGGGAATTTGTTATCTCAAACCGTGAAGACGGTTGATTTGAAAGACATTAGTTCAGAGAAGGAACAAGTTTTGGCATCTATAAAAGTGGAGCCACAATCAGAATGGAAGCTGGCGGTCCAGTATTTTGCTAATTTTACTGTAATATCAACTATACTTGTTGGGTTATATATCTTTGTGCACATTTCTCTGGCCATGCCTAGCACAATTCAGGGGCTTGAGTTTGTAGGGCTAGACTTACCAGATTCCATTGGCGAATTGGTTGTCTGTGGAATATTAGTTCTTCAAGGTAAACGAGTGCTCGAGTTGATGTCACGTTTTATGCAGGCAAGGGTGCAAAAAGGTAATCTGATGGTGCTATTTCTCATTCTATATTAGTGAAGTTTGAGGGATAAAGCAGAGTCTACTTAGTGCCAATTGTGTCATATTCTTGAATGGCATTTTCTTGCCTGTAGGCTCGATGATTTTGCACACACCACAGAATTGTTGGCTTCATAGCTCCATTATTGTTTCTGGCCTTTTCCTATCATATATGCTCGTCATACGAGTTTTCTGGATTTCATAGTTTTTGTGGCCCTGTCAATTTGCTTGTCTTATTAACTTACATACATAAATCTTCTTTGAGTTGAAAGCAATCTTTTTATCTGCAGCAAGCGACCATGGAATTAAAGCACAAGGAGATGGTTGGTTGCTAACTGTGGCCTTGATTGAGGGAAGTAATTTAGCTGCCGTGGATGCGAGTGGATTTTCAGATCCATATGTTGTCTTTACTTGCAATGGGAAAACTAGAACGAGTTCAATCAAATTCCAAAAGTCTGATCCTCTGTGGAATGGTACGTTTGTGTATGGGCTCTTTTTGTTTCCATCACAATAAGCACATCATTTACGTACTGTTGATCTTTCCAACACTCAGCTACAACTTCAATGTGTT
The DNA here is from genome assembly GCA_030378225.1 of Knoxia roxburghii. Lineage (NCBI taxonomy): Eukaryota > Viridiplantae > Streptophyta > Magnoliopsida > Gentianales > Rubiaceae > Knoxia > Knoxia roxburghii. Next base: position 43,938,524 of record CM059420.1, on the reverse strand, counting down.
GAACTTGGTTATTCGCCTGGATTGCTTGCAGAAATATTTGAGTTTGATGCAATGGATGACCCTCCATCTGTGCTGGAAGTGGAAGTTTATGATTTTGATGGACCTTTTGATGAGGCAACATCACTTGGTCATGCTGAGATCAACTTTCTGAGAACAAACATATCAGATCTATCCGATGTTTGGATTCCTCTCCGAGGGAAGTTGGCTCAGGCATGCCAGTCTAAGTTACATTTGAGAATTTTTTTAAATAACAGTAAGGGTGGCAATGTTGTGAAAGATTATATATCGAAGATGGAGAAGGAAGTTGGAAAGAAGGTGAATCATCATATTTTCTTCCCTTATTATCCAATTAATTGTTGGATCATGCGTCGTGTTGCTTCTTTCTCCTTCTCATAATTTGGATGTTCTCTAGATACGCTTGCGCTCACCTCAAACAAATTCTGCGTTTCAAAAGCTATTTGGTCTTCCCCCTGAAGAATTCCTTATCAATGACTTCACTTGTCACTTGAAACGGAAGATGCCCCTCCAGGTGTTTCTTTCAGCTCATTTGGTTTGTTTTTGTTTTTTGTTTTCTGCTTCTTGTGGGATTTGTTTTCCATATGCTAGTTTTCATGCAGATTTGAACTTCTTTAAAAGATTTAAACCCCAACTACTTATGTATTTCAAAAGCAAAAAAAGACATCATTGTGGTTTATGATTTGATCATGGTGTATGTATGGAAATTGCTGATGCGACAAGTTTCTAATTAGGTCAACAAATGTATGCTAATGATATTCCATTTCTTTTGATGGCACGGCTACCTTATGTCTCACAGTCGTAATTTTGCTTGGATGCAGGGCCGGCTATTTTTGTCGGCTAGAATAATTGGTTTCCATGCAGATCTATTTGGTCACAAGACTAAGTTTTTCTTCCTTTGGGAAGATATAGAGGACATCCAAGTTGATGCCCCCACTTTGTCTTCTATGGGCAGTCCGGTAGTTGTCATGACATTAAAGCCTGGAAGAGGCTTTGATGCAAGGCATGGTGCAAAGACACAGGATGAGGAAGGGAGGCTGAAGTTTCATTTCCAATCATTTGTGTCATTCAATGTCGCAAATAGGTAAATTTTGAACATGGAATGTGATAATAAGAGAACTCAATGGATGTTATTTGCCTTGTTCCAAATTAATCTGCTTGTTACATGGTTTGACCTTTACATGCCTTTGAACACCTTAAGTTTTATGTATTATGCTAAATGAAAAGTATCTGCTGGAAAATAAGTCATTTCTAACATGCAGGGTGAAATGCTGAGGCCATGGTTTCTTTTTAGGACTGATGCACATGCTTAGATGCTCAATTATCTTGATCGAGAAATCTGTTGGTTCATCTCAATCTAAAGTTTTCCTTTAAATTATATCCCTCCATTCTACTTTGTGATACGAACACGGCTTTGCTTACCAATTGAATTACCTATTTCACTCATGCAGTAATTTTGAATTACTTTCTCCAGACAGAGATTCGGATAGTCTCGAAAGGATGTTTTTTCTTCTTTCATCAAAGCAATCAAACTTGAGAAATTTCAGCATATTAACTATAACTAACAATGATTTCCTGTTCTCTATTTTTGATCTTCAATCAAAGTAATTGTTATCCTGCCTTCCCTAGTTTGCCCTACTTGAGTCTCTGACTACTATATGGATAAATGAAAATTGATTCAGTTAAATAGTATCTCACTGCAATCTAAGAACCTGGAGTATTTTTCCTTGAGTTTCCTCTTGTTGGGGACTGATGAATTCTGACATTAAATCTTTACTACTTCGACTGCATTTTATGTTGAACAGAACAATCATGGCTTTATGGAAAGCAAGAGCCCTGAGCCCTGAGCAGAAGGTCCAAATAGTTGAAGAAGAATCTGACCCTAAAAATCTCCGAGCTTCTGAAGAGGATTCTTTAATGAAATCACTCCAAGATGTGGACGATGACTCTGATGCGAAAACCCTTCAAGCTGAAGAGAGTGGATCGTTTTTAGGCGTGGAGGATGTTAGCATGTCTCTGGTTTATTCTTCTGTTCTTTCTATTCCTGTGAGTATTCCTCCACCCTTCATTTAGCACTCTATCGCATGCTCTCATGGGGATTACAAAAGAATTGTGTATTGGTCATTTCCAGACTAGTTTCTTTATGGAGTTATTCGGTGGTAGTGACCTTGATCGTAGGGTTATGGAGAGAGCCGGTTGTGTTAATTATTCCTACAGCGCTTGGCAGTCGGAGAAGCCTGATGTTTTCCAAAGGCAGCTTTATTACAAATTTGATAAACGCATCTCTCGTTACAGAGGAGAAGTGACGAGCACACAGCAGAAATCCAGCCTCTCTGATAGAAATGGTTGGCTCGTAGAAGAAGTTATGACCCTGCATGGGGTTCCCCTCGGGGATTATTTCAGTGTAAGAATATTGCTTGTCCTGTCTTGAGATTGTGTTAAAGATTTACAATTTTCTTTTACATTTGTTCTCTTGAAAGAGACCTCGTCATGTTGCAGCTTCACCTTAGGTACCAGGTTGAGGATGTACCCTCAAGATCCATGGCCTGTAGCGTTCAAGTTTATTTTGGAATTGCATGGTTAAAGTATACTAGACACCAGAAAAGGATAACAAAGAACATCCTGATGAACCTGCAAGAACGCTTGTTGGTCATGATCAGTGTTCTGGAGAAGGAATTTGTTACTGGAAAATGATGTGGATGGATGTTGAAGTGGTCGTTTACTTGCCACATATCCCACGAGCTGATTGAGTCTTTGGGGACGCGTTCTCAAGTTCCATCCAACAAGATGAGCCAGACAGGAGATGTTTCCTCTTGTAGTACTAGTAGTAAACTTTTTCACCTGGTGATGGGGGGTTGTGTGTGAAGAAATGAACAGAGGAGGAGTGTAGTATGTGACAGAAAGCTGCTGGCTGGCTCTTTTGAGTTTTAGTATATGTTTTTTGAAGAGGTCATTCATTGGTAGGGGGGATTATTTGTCTTAAAAGGCTGGAAGCATATCATCATCTCCAGGAGCTTCCATGAAGAGATGTGGATGTAATACAAGTAGTGGCTTTATAGACACCACCTTAAACTTCAAACACTGCTACTGTGTCTGAAAATTTTGTATTCTTTGCTCAATCAAATCAAAGGCCTCTTTTCTTGTTGGGGTACCGTTAGAGTTGTCTTTATTTGCAACTCTTATGTCCTTAGTAATACGAGTAAATGTACAAAATGGTCACTATAGTTTTGGAGAATTTAACATGGGAGTAAATCCAATCCAATCCAATGGAAAGCTTTCTATCGACTTCAATTAAAATGCATTAAACTTTTCCTAACATTCTCACATAGTAAAATCAACATGCTAATAGAAGTATGGAGTTATGGCAAACCGATCTCTGGGGTAGTTGTCAAATTTTGTTTGTCAGCGGCTGCAAATACAAGAACAAGATTTACCAGGACAAACACAAAAAGCAACCAACACTGTAATGTCTTGAGGATCCAGTTGCTACTAGAAGAGTGCGGGCATGAAACATATCTGAACCAATCCCCCACCCATAAGGAATTGCATAAGCCAAGAGTGGAATGACAATCGATGTTGATGAATCCAAGCATGCAATTTGAGCTTTTATGAGAGGGTTCACATTTCCCCTCAACAGTAACCTCCTCTTGAATCAAGATCAAGTTTAAGGTCGTAAATTGGAGCACCTCAGCCACACAATTACAGCAAAGTGATAATGGTGCTGCTGTGTAAAACCATAAGCCAGTGAGCTTCCATCAACAAAAGCAGCCAAATCCTAGAGACTAAAGGCGCCATGTTGTATGCATAAAGCCATGTTGCAACCAGTAAAAATGTTGTCCAAATAAGTGCCAATGCATAATAGTGAATTTACTTGATGATGATGATGATTGCAGAGTCTTGCCACGCTTTGCAAAGCCCCATACCAAATCCTGAAACCAATTGACCTTGAAGTAATGAGAATAGGCAAAGTTCCCCCAATCCAAACCACTCTTAACAATCTCACTAGTTCAATCTCCATTCTTCTCAATGCCAATTAACAATTGCTAAACCATCCTTCTAATCAAATTGTTCAATTGTACAATTGGTCAAATTGTTTTGATTTCTTCTCAACACACTTTTTCTACCTAGATTAATATTGCATGTGGGATTTCTTTAGGTTTTCTTAAAATTCCATCATTGGGGTTTTGAGTTGCAGGGGAAAAGAGAGGGAGGGCTGAGAAAAGACATGGATAAAAATTCCAAACTCATACTTTTAGGGGTAACAATTAAAGATTCTGTAACATTTGGGATGATATTTTAATATATGATAAGTGCTAGGCGAAAACGTGCAAAAACCAAAGAGTTTTTGCATCCTTCTTCTGGTCTAGTGTTGCCCTGATTTCAGTGATATGGCCCCCTTTCTTCCTCGCCTGAGCTTCTGATCCCTTCCTTCCATTCAATCCTTCAATCAATCATATCTCAGAAATCAGAGATAAGCCTTCCGGCGCTCCACAAAGATCTGATGAATTTAAACTAAATATATAAGCAGGCAAGAAAGAGAGAAAACTTAACCTCTTGATACGCTTCTCGGTTGTAGGCTGCTTCTCCAAAGGTAAGCCTTTTACTCAATCTTAATGCCCCATGCACTTTTACTCATCTATAACTTGTATTTCAGTTGCCTCAACAGCTCTAATTTTCCCTCCGATTTCTTTTCTTTTTCTTTTTCTCCTTACCTACAAGTTCATAATGAAGTAGAATTTTTTGGTTTGTTTTGGAGCCTTTTCAATTTGGGGTTCTTTTTTTTTTTTTTTTTTTTTGAAGAATGCGTTTTTCTCCAGTTTGCCTGCTTGCTTATGGTTAATGTTGGCATGTTTTCCTTGTTTCTGGAGCTGGACAGTTTTGCATTGCTAGGCCACTACTCTATATTTGCTTTTCAATATTAGTACTTTGTTAAGACGGGATTTACAGTCTTCATTCTTCTTCACCTTGTTCATCATTAATGTACTGTTACTGTGACACTGTTAGCTTTCTTTGTAGTTAAGATGTTCGAACTTCATTCTGGAGTTTTCTTTGATTTACATTCTTAGTGCAGATATTGTTGTTGCTTTTGCATCTTGGTGATGGAATGATTTTCTGAATTAGGTTCAATGAAGCACTTTCCAAACTGGGAATCATCATTTTAATAATCTCTTCCAATCTCTCTCTTTCTCTTGCTACAACAATGAACAACTTGAAGGCGATGGTGATGTCGTTTATGTAAGCTAAACATTTGATTGTTAAGTACCTTCTAGCATTAACAATATGTACGGGAGATCTGGTCTTGACCGATTTAAGAAAGCACAAACTTTGGAACCGTTTTCTGTCAGCACAAATGCAGCGGCCAATGCTAAAGCCACGGCTAAATCACTAGCCAACCCTTCTACCTCTTACCCCCAGCAACTGCAAGCTGCTCAATACAGTAGCCAACAGTCCAGCTCAGAAAAGCCTGTATCTCAAGATATTGCATCTAACTCAGTGCAATCTAATCATGTCACTCGTGGAGGTGGCCAATCAACTTGGCAGCCTCCAGATTGGGCCATTGAACCACGTTCAAGTGTCTATTACCTCGAAGTCATTAAGGATGGTGAGGTTCTAGATAAAATTAACTTGGATAAGCGGAGGCATATTTTTGGACGACAGTTCCAAACATGTGATTTTGTGCTCGACCACCAGTCTGTCTCTCGACAGCATGCAGCCGTCATTCCTCACAAGAATGGAAGGTATATGTGCAAAGTTCTTACCTTTATGCCTACCTTTTTATTTTCCCTGATTGAGGAAGGAATACTTCATTGGGATTTAATAAAGGAATTTTCTAAAAGTAACTAGATGAGGACATTATAGTTTATATCCTCTGTTTTTCTGGGCTCGTACTAAAAGATGATGGATGAGTCCCATTTCTTGTTTCCATGGGATGTTGAATGTGAGCCTGATCATTTTAGTCTTCAGGAAGCTGCCTCAACCAAGAATAGAAATCCATATATTGCCTGTGAAGTCAGTGGGAAGCCTTACCTTGTTTCATATTCAGGTGGACATCTAAAGTAGGAAATTTACACACTCTTTTTCTTGTATCCCTCAATCAAGGTTTAGCTAGTGCACATAGTAGCCTAGTGCTATTTATTCAGCTCCATGGTACTTAGGAGTTTGAATCAGTGATTTGACGTGTGGATTTTGACATTAATACTTACTGATACATCTTTTGAACTTTTAAATATTATTGAATCCATATATTGCAGGACCTAACATTCTGATATTTATTTCTAAAATGTCTGCAAGAAAACGGCTCTGATTTGTTAATTTCTGGTGCAGCATATACGTTATTGATTTGGGATCTGCACATGGCACATTTGTTGCAAATGAGCGGTTGACCAAAGATTCTCCTGTTGAACTTGAGGTTGGGCAGTCATTGCGGTTTGCAGCATCCACGAGAACCTACATTCTAAGAAAGAATAATGCAGCTCTTTTCCCTGCTGCACAACCAGCAGAGATTAATATTCCCCCACCTCCTGATCCTTCAGATGAAGAGGCTGTTGTGGCTTACAACACATATCTAAACCGTTATGGGCTGAGCAAGCCAAATTATTCCAGATCTTTGAATTCAGGTACCTCTTCAGGGGGAAAAGATGATCAGCGGGTAACAGAGAGGGCAGCTAAACGAATTAGGAGAATAAAAGTTGCTTTTAGGGATCAAGTTGGGGGTGAATTGGTTGAGGTGGTTGGATTTTCTGATGGATTTGATGTTGAAACAGAGCCTGGTCCAGTGGGTGTTAAAGAAGGAAGTCTTGTGGGGAAATATGAGTCCCTTGTACAAATTACGGTGATCCCGAAAGGGAAGGAACATTCATCATTGAAGGAAGTAGGTGTTTCTCAGACAGGTGTAACTGAAAAACTGCAGCAAGTCCTCAACAAGGTGAAAGCTCCGACAAAGGGTGGAATATATGATGACCTTTATGGAGAATCATTTTCTGGCAAAGTTGGTTCATCTTGGGCATATTCCTCCATTAAATTGGGTGAGCAAGAAGTGCCTCTGAGCAGTGATACTGAAGGGAAACCAGATTCTGTCTCTAATAGAAAGGTTGAGAGTAGCACTAGTACTGTTGACAATGAAAATGATGATGATGATCTATTTGGGTAGTTTTTGTTTTTTGATAGGTTATTCTATTTTAGGCTTTATGAGAAGTGGAAATATGAAAGGCATCTCTTAGAAGCAACTGGAAGTACTCTTTCTTCTGTAAAGGACCTTGCTTGTGTACTTCATTATTAATATCCTTTATATTTTGCACACTGAAATGGTCGTTTGAGGATTATAGCTGTTCAAACCTAATCTTGGCAAGTTGAACCTGTACAAATTGGAGCAATGATAAGGTAACTGTTTTCTGTTAATAGCTTTACTTGGTTAGTGCCTGGCGTTCTCATTTCACAGTTTATGTGGAATAAATGTAGAGAACATCTTTTTGTAGCTTATCCTCGTTTTGCTACTTACTTATGGGCAGCATTAGTTTCTAATTTCTCCTTTACATTTTTGGCATTTCTTTGCCCGATGACAGTTTGGTACTTTCAAAATATTATATATACTTGTCACAGTAGTGCAGCTGTTTGCATGAAACTATTAGAGTGAGAAGTGAATTGTTAATGGTTGAGGGTACTTAGTTCTGAGTTCAGCCATTTGAGTGCTTTTGCTTTCTCTCATTCCCCATTCGGAATGGAAAATCTATATAGACCCTGAAATTCCCCTTTTGTGGCCCTGGAGAGATTGTAATATTATGAAAAGGAACAGGAATTTTAGACCTGCTTTGAGGAGAATAGAGATTGATGAAGAGACGGAAAGACGAATGAATCGAATATGAGATGAAAAGAAAGTAACTGTAGACAATGTTAGGGTGATGTTTTTTCCTCAGGAATTCATTCTTCTTGCGATTCTGTTCTGTTGTGTGCTGGCAATTTGCGATATTATTTGAAGGAACAGGAAAAATGTGAGAAGAGGGAGGGGTAGTGAATGAGCTGTTTTCTAAGTTGTGCCTGTGCTGCAGCGTCTCTGTTTCTAATCTTGGTGAGCTCAACCTTTATGAGCAGTCTCTTGTTCAGTCCCAAATGCACCTTCGTATATCTCTTGCCTTTCTTGAAGTCATTGTTACTGCTATTCTGAGAGCAGATGGAGTATTTGAAAGAACGGCCAAAGGATGTCATTGTTGGAGGCTCCTTGGAAATAAACTCCATATTCAGAATATAATGGAGGGCAGGCATCCGATTGACAACAAGGCCAGACATCACGATCCTCAAAGTTAAATGCTCTCAGGTTTTGAGCTGCAGGATCAGCAGAGCAATTTCCTCTGTCATGCCTTGACTATCTTGAATTTCTGTGGCCAATCAGTGGTTCTTGCTCCAGTGCTCTAAGATTTATCATCATTTAGTTGATCACACATGCAATGCCGGTTTTGGCAGATATTGGTTCTTGTGGAGTTTGAATTTGCATTTAGCAGCGTACCATCCAACAAGGATGGAATTACGCAGAAATCAAGTAGCAACTGATGTAACCTTATTGTTTTAACTTTGTCTGAGTTGATGATATACATGATTTATTTGCAACATAGAATCAAAGATTGATTGAGGAAGATGGACTCTTTCTTCTAGTTTGAGTCTTTTAAGAAAGAAAGACCCAATGGGTGGAGTGGAGAACATAACAATCTTTTAGTGCGTTGTTAGATACATCTTCTAACGTAAGTAATCTATAATGTCTGTCTGATGTGTATGCAAAAAAAAAAAAAAAAAAAGCTTAAAATTGCTGACAAGAAAGAAAGAAAGGAAGGAAGGAAGGGAGGGAGGCAGATGCTTAACACATCCAAATCCACTATAAATAGTTGTTCATGCAAAACCCCGACCAGTCTATTTTACTATGTTTTCTACTTTGATTAAAAACGTTGAACAGCTCCATACCAAAACAGACACGTGGGGAGACATCCAGTCTTATCAGCTAATACAACATACATGGCTTTGGAATTGGAATTGGAATTGGAAGTTTGGAAGAAGAAAGGAAAATTTCAAACTTTTAAAAGAGAAAAGAAATATAGCAAGGCTGGCAGACAAGATCCTCCTAAGGGTAGTGGGGAGAAGTATGATGAGAAAGATGAAAGATAGATATTGACTCATTCAGACAAGTATTGAATCTTTTTCACTCATGGCATATGTACCTCCTGTTGGCCCTCATATTTTTGGACCCCATTTTCAGCATTTGTCATCAACAGTTTAAATTTTGGTTATTTGGTTGTATTCACCTGTCAAACTTTTTACTATCAGCTGTTGAAGTGATGATCCAAATGATCATAATTACTGCCCCAAACCTAAATTTTCTATTCTTATTTAAGGTTTGTTTCTTTTGGACTTGACACATCATGCCTCAACTCTCATCAGCTTTGGCCATCAATAATCAATGGCCACCGAACTCTGTAGCAAATGATGGCAACTCCATTATATTTTCCATCACACATGCATGCTCTTTTTTTTTTTTTAATGATATTTCTGTGTTTCCCACACCATTGATCATCACCTACTGTCTCCAACACCATCCCCGGATTAACATTTTAAAGGAAAGGTCCTGACTCCAGATCAATAGCAATGAAATTTATAGAAAATTTATAGGAGACTTGATAAACAGACAGATACCAGAAATATACATATATAGATATATAGTAGTGCAAATTAGAATCTTTATGCAATGAGTAGTAATATTTTTTTTAGTTGGGACTATCCCGAGAGCCCTTCTCATCTCAATTGATGATTTGCTTTTTCGTATTGTATAATGATCAAGTGGTAAATGATGATGATGATGATGTGTGTTGGGTGCATTACTGATCAAGTTGACTATTCCCACCAATTTAATGTAATGGCCAATGGCTGATACTTTGCTTCTTGTTTCTCCAATAAGCTTATAAATAAAGTAGGGTGGACGTGGAGGTTGTGGTGTAGCCTGGTTAGGATTCCCCCTCATCCTCATGCACAGGAAGGAAAGTGCTCAAAATCTTTCTAGCTGTTGCTGCTTCCACTCAATCAAGATTTGTAGGGTTTCATGCCCGACACAGCTTTTGAAATACTTGGAGAAATTAATATTGCCATTCTCTGACTTCCACTTCCTCCCTCCCTTAGTTCATCATATCATGCAAAGAATAACCAAAATAATATTCTGTTGGCTTAATTGATTACAAACTCAACCTCAACCTCACCTTTCTTTCTTTCTTTCTTTCTTTTTAATCTTCATGTTCCTTCAGCATATGCCTACTATATTATTCTTCTTCCTTGAAGCTTGCTTCTCTAATTAGCATACTAGTACGTAGTAAAAGATAAGTGGTTGGTTTGAAGGTCATTCGGACAGTTGAGGGAGTGCTGCTGCTGCTGCTGCTGCTGCTGATTTAAAATCAACCCTTTTTGGCAAGTTGTCTTCTTCGTCTTCTTTTCCTGTTATAATTGCACGCCTATTTTACTCTTTTTTTTTTTTTGCATTAATTCTTTAGTTATAATTGAGGTTACAAAGGATGGGATGTTGTTTTGATCATCATCTGATCTCCATCTGATCAAGTGTTAACACTTGAGGAATTTAAGTCAACCTTACTCCTCCTGTTTCTCCATTAATTAATTGTTCATCTTTCAGTTAAAAATCTATGCTTAAAATCCATGATGCAAGTCGACAAATGAGAATTCCAGTGGGAGTGAGGACACGTTAAGTCCACTTCTCCTTAATCATCCATGCATGTCAGGCCAAGCAAAGCAATCGCATGCATGCATGGCACAAACTTAATTCATTAGATATGATAATCGCCACTCTTTCTTTCCAACTCTCCCTACTTACACTAGAAAATATGGCGCATGCAGTTTGGCTTCCCTGAAAGCTCCAAAACAGAAAAAAACCCAATCCCTCAATCAAAATTTCTCAAAAAACAATGATATCACACCCATCTTATGGAATGAATGACAATGGGGGAGATCCCACAAAATATTAGCATGTTTCAGTCCTTCAAATTAATTGCGTGACAGCAAAAAAGTTGAGGAGAAATCCATTGTTTCCACTATGTGACCTTTGATTTGTTGGGCTCGTGTATTTTTTATGTATGAGTCTGACATGGAAAAACTGACAGCAGCAGGATGACTCTGTGTTTGTTGGCCTCCTAAATAATAAAATTCCTCGCACCAAATGTATGTACATTATTAATTACTACGGATTATAGCTCTGTCTTTTCTCTCTCTCTCTCTCTCTCTCTCTCTTTTTTTTGTTTGTAATGTTTCAATTCGCAGGTAGACCATCCATTCAAGAATGCTTCACATCCTGCCTCTTTCTTATATTGTTTATATTATGCATATTATTGTTCCCTCTTTCAGGCAAATCCAAACATTCTGGTACGGTGAATGGGATATATTCAGAGCTCCAACAACAACAACAATGAAATATATGAAAATTGGAACAAGACCAGACACCTTCTACACTGAAGAGGCTATCAGGTAAGAACCACACAACACAAAACACAACCCAACCCAACCCAACCCAACTTCATTGTCTTTTTAGCTTCAACGACTTTGATGCAATGCAATTAATCTCTCTCTCTGTTTCCCCGACATGTACATTCTAATCCAGGACTGTGGAGTCAGATGTCCCAACTGACCTCGCTATTCGAATCAACAACATTACATATCTTCTTCACAAGGTATTTTATGCATTAATTAGTAGAAAATAAATCCTCAAGCTTTACTACTGCCACCAAATATTGGAAAAATCCATAGCAACTGAGCCATGATCTGTAATAATCTTTCTTCAATTTAAACCCCTTATATCTGGATTAACTGCAGCTTCTGCTACTTCAAAAGTGTGGTCTCCTACACAGACTTCGCTCTGGTAATAATTCTGGGGAATCTGGGAATCTTACTTTTGAGCTGCATGATATTCCTGGAGGAGAAATTGCTTTCGAACTTTGTGCAAAATTTTGCTATGGCATCACAATCAATCTCAGTGCTCATAATTTTGTATCTGCTTTCTGTGCTGCAAAGTTCCTTCGAATGACTGACACAGTTGACGACGAGAATTTCATTCCAAAGCTAGAGACTTTCTTCAGCTCCTGCATTCTTCAAGGCTGGAAAGATTCCATTGCCACATTGCAATCTACTGGGCAGGTACCCGAATGGTCAGAAAATCTTGGGATCATTCGAAGATGCATCGACTCCATTGTTGAGAAAATACTATCACCTCCAGAAAAGGTCAGACACTGTAAATCCCTGCCTCATTTATGCTTCCCTGAAAATGGCTACAAACATGGACCAATTATATATACTTGTAGGTCACATGGTCCTTCACTTATACCAGGCCGGGATATGAACAAAAGCGTCACAAATCTGTCCCAAAAGACTGGTGGACAGAAGATGTATCTGATCTTGACATAGACCTCTTCCGATGCATTATTACAGCAGTAAGGTCTGCAGGCATGCTGCCTCTTCAACTTATTGGTGAGGCTTTGCATGTATATGCATGTCGCTGGCTTCCAGATGTTACTACAAGCACCAGCAGAGCTGAAGAAAGTTCAGCTGCTGCTGCTGCTGAATCTGGAGAAAGGAACCAGCAGTGCAAAATTCTTGAAACCATTGTTAGCTTGATCCCAGTGGATGGAATGGCTGTTTCAACAGGATTCCTTCTGAGACTACTGAGATTATCAAATTTTCTAGGATTATCCGCAGGAACCAAAGCAGAACTGATAAGGAGATCAGGTCATCAATTGGAGTCTGCAAAACTGAATGAGCTGCTGATTCCTTCGTGTTTCTCTGATGATGATCATCAATCTTTTTACGACATTGGCTTGGTTAATGCTCTGCTAGAAAGTTTCTTGAGGTTGTGGAGAAGACAGTCAAAAGAAAGGCACTCAAATATTACATCAATCATAAAGGTGACAAAGCTTATCGACTCTTACCTGCAAGTGGTAGCGACGGATGTAAACGTATCAATCCAGCAGTTGATGTCATTAGCTGAAGCTATTCCAGAAACTGCACGACCCGAGCACGATGAACTTTACAGGGCAATTGACATCTATCTCCAGAAACACCCTGATCTGATGAAAGCAGATAAGAAGAAGCTTTGTGGCATCCTAGACTGCAAAAAGTTATCCCCCGAACTACAAATGGAGGTCGTGAGGAATGAACGTCTACCATTGAGAACAGTTGTCCAAGTTCTCTTCTTCAACCAAGAGAGAAGTGAGCAACCAAAAGATCAGAAACTACATTCCACGAAAGTGAAGACCCCAAAACTTAGCAACATTACAGCAGATGACCTTAGCAATTTGAGGATAGGTCCAAGCAAACAATCCCCAAAAACAAAGGAGGTTATCAGAAGCAATACTACGCCAAGAACCCAAGAAATACCTAAAATGAGCAAGCCTGATCATGAACCCATGGCTACCCTTCAACACCAAGCTTCAGAAAGAGCGTCCAGTAAAGGAAAAGAGCAGATCAGGTGGAGGAGAGGTTGATGGTGACCAGCCTTTGCATGAAAAGGACAAGAACACAGCATACCAAAGGCCATGCAGAGGTAGTAAGACTCCTGAGATAGAGCGCAAAAAGTGAAAAAGAAGCAGAATTGGGTGGGTTAATTTTTTCCGTATATGTATTACTATCTCCAAATACCAGGGGTAATCTTATCTAAACTTGGCTTCAGTAATGAATGTTTGCATTTGTCAATGTATCATTTTGCTCAGCCTACGCAAAGCAAATAATTTCCAACACTTGAAAAAGTCTTTCATGATCAATAACAGAAAGTGGTATAATTGCCCTGTTTGCAGACAAAAGCTAAGGAGGATTCTTGTGTGCGTATAATTGACAATGCTAACACCCAACAAGATTGCATGATTGACAAAAAGTTGCCCGGAAGTAAAGGCTACTGAATTCGTTTATGCACTTAATGTGGATACTCATCCTTCATCAAGAAGGAATGTAAGAAAATTTGATCATTCATAAGCCTGCATTCTCTTCGGGATGAGCATGGTTTTACAATTTTAAGCTTTCAAATTCATGTAAAACAAAAGAACAGTGCCCTTAAATGAAAACTATCTGGGTCAAGTTGGTCAATTATACTTGGAGCTTCCTCTACTATGCTCATAGTCTATTCTCGGATTCTGGCTGAAGCGTTTCCTCAGTGCATGATCATTGCAGGGTCAATTTCTCACGAGCTGGCTGCTGCATATGTACCACAGTATTACTTTATGCAAAAGAATCAAAACTTGCAACAAAATTAAATGATGACCCAATTTTATACACAATTGAATGCCAAAGCACCATAACATAATCAAACCACAGTGCTTTCCTAAAACCCACTTTGTTTTCTCTGAAACATCTTGCATATTCAAAAGTAGAAACTCGAATGTTGGATTACCTGGGTAGCATATGATGAGCGCTGGGCAAGCATCTTGACAAAATCTTGTTTTTTTATTTCGTAATTGAACTTAGCCTGGTCCAACGCTATTTGTTCTCTCCGTATATCATCCATCAGTCTTTCCCTTTTCCATTTTTCCTCCTTCAATGCAGTTTCATCATCAGAATAGATTTCAGGTACAATTGATTTTCTTGAGCATTTTGAAAATTTCAAATCCACATCTCCGCTGCATACAGAATATATTATTTAGAAAACAAATAAAAGTCCACAGTAAAGAATTAAACTTCTTCAGGATCAAGTTTCTTACTGTTTCCCCAGGCAATACGTACTCTTGCTTCTCATAATCCCACCATCCAGTGAAACAGCACCATCAACAAAACAAGGGAGAGCCTGTAACATATCTTGTCTTGTTTTGTACACTTGTAAGCGGGAAAAGAGGTTGAAAAAGAGAGTTTCTCTTAGGCCAAGACCATTCATGGAGACAAAGTATAAATTGCTGTGATCAATGTTGATCATATTCACAGCATATCCAAGAAAGCCAGGAGGAGTTTCTCCATTCGGCAACCTTGGGTTTAGAAGATCAAGTCTCCTTTGTGGATCATTGGCAATGAAGTCTCCAGGATATGTTCTATGTACAAGCCAGAAGGAAGGTTAAGAAAGACAAAATAAACTTTAAAAGCTGAATTCAAGTTAAGATCAGGGAACCACAAACCTCATATTTTCTAGGCAAATAGCAAGAAATCGGCCCTCTAAAGGCCTTCCAATTGAAGCTCCAAGCCCATGAAGACCGGAAGTTTTATTTACAAGGCCTTCCTTATCATACGTTTCCAGAGCCTTAACACAAGTTTGTGATTTGCAGACAACTGCCAGCATAGTTTCCGTTCCCAAATACTCGGACAAAATCCTATTTTATTCAGAACATAGAAAATTGTCAGATAAAAGAATCAGACAATCTACACATGAATCATCCACAAAACCGCACTACTAATATTTCCTAGACAAACAAGGAACAAAAGACAGATGCACTGAAAATGGTAACTATGCCGGAAGGCAAAAGTTTAGCCATTTAGCTATGGTACAGATTTAATAAACGAAATGGAAAGTAGATCTAAAAAGGTAAACACCATCTCCTATTTCATGCACCAATATCAACATTAATTACATATTCTAGTTTTTCCTTGTAAACAGGTCCATCACAAAAAGTTTGTGGAATCCAAATCAACAGCTTTAATATCAGACAAACCTGCTAAGGTTATCATCCTCGAGTTTTCCAAGTGTAGCAACAATACCAACCACATCTTTCATCCATGAGATATGAGAGGCCAAATCATGTTGATCTCGCAACTGACTCAAAAGAGCAGCTGCAGTATTCTCAATATTCACAATTTGTTCAATTGTTTCCTGGTCACCATGCTTCTCAGAAGGATCCTCATTCTCCGGCTTACGGGTACTAGCTGAGAGATACTTGCCAATAGCAAATAAACAAAAGATCCAATAGCTACTAAACAAAATGAAGTCATCGGATAAACGGGTGGTAAACGACATAAATAGATATTAAGAATCTAACAAGTAAGCTAACTGATCTTCTCAGAACTTCCATTCCAGGCAAGGATACAAACAATCAACACAGAAATAATGAATAGGCAACATTTGCATAGTTAAAGAAGAAAGTATTATCAACAAACCAGTTGATTGTTGCAGCATAATACATGTGGAATTGCAGGTATCTTTCCTAACTTTTATGAGAAGAAAAATGGGACCTCAAAATGACATTAAACTAGATGCTGAAGTAATGAGGTCAAAAGGCACACCTTGCATGTCTATGATCTTGTTGTCAGCCAGGTGTTTTTGTCGCTTTAAAAAAGAGATGTTCTCTTCGTGTTGTTTAATTTTTAGACCAAGACAATGAATGTCATCTTCTAATTTCTGCAATCATACAAATTCGAGGCAAATCAAAATTTTCAAGAAAGTAATTCCATAAACTCGCTGATTTAAGTGGGGATGTGCTTAAGTACCTTAGAATTGTGAACAACCGACACTAGCTGAGAAGTTCCAGTTCCCGTTTCATCCATGATGGACAATATGGAATCACCCCTGATATTTCAACTATTACCCTCGGGATATGCGGTGGTAATCTAGAGCAACAATTCAGTTTCTGCATGTAAATTATTGATGAAGAGATAATAAATTATATACCAAACTAGTGAAATGGCCCAAGAAAAAGCAGCTGCTATTGAAGGGTTTTAGTGTCAAAGATGATGCGGCTGGAGTTCCCAAGTAAAGATGAAGCATGGACAGCCAAACAATGCAAAAGTTCGAAAACTGAACAAAGAAGCAGAGTAGATTGGCAAAGAAAGAATAGCCCATGCATCTGTACTAAGTAGTGTAGTAATTAGCAAAGAAAGAATAGCCCATACACAAGCCAAAAGATCGGAAAACTCCACCACCACTGAATAAATAACTCCATACAACCGATAAAACATTTATATCATCAAAATCAAGAACCCCAAAAGGATGCATGCATCCAAGAGCAAGCAAACATAGAGAGGGGAAGTGTAAAAAAAAAAAAAAAAAAAAAAAGAGAAAAAAAAAACTACAATCTTGGGTAGATAAAAGCTATGCAAAGGTCAACAATGGATCCCCAGGAACTACTAACATTTATTGTGCCAATTTGATCCCCAGGAGAGGGGTAAAAAGCTACAGACTTTAGAAAAATTAAAGCAAGCCAAAGGTTAATCAATTACAAACCAGCAGTAAAGAATTGAATTGATTGGTTAGCACTTAGCAGTAAAGAAGTAACAAGAACCCATCATCAGATTCAGCAGCATCAAGCATCTTCAGCCATGGCATTGTCGTCTATGTCTCAGAGAAAGAGGCAAAGTCCGGTTAGGCACTTGGGTTTGAAAACGGTGATGCATCCCAATGTCACTAGTGACTCACTAGCCTACGTCCCCACGCCAGTATCATCATCACAATTTTAGTCCTCTAGGTCTACTGAAATTATCGAAAGAACCTATATTCTAAAAAGAATGTATGTTTTTCTTTTGGTTAGAATTTCGATCCAATAACTGACTTATATATTTATGAGGTACAATGAAAGCATTTTGAAGAGTGACTGAATTTTCTTTATTTCTGTTTGTAGAAGATAAAAAAGTTTAGAGGGGTGGCTTTTATAATTAAAGGGAAGAGCAGGGACAGTAGTGAGAATATTTGATCTTTCACCTGGGCCTAAGACTTAGGGGCCGTGTAGGTCTAAATACTAATAGAAAGAAAGCGTAAAGACCGAATTTTTTGTGCCCAGAAGAAAAAAGAGAAAACACAATCACACACACAGTAAGCGTCGGATCATCGTCAAATCGATTTTCTTGATATTAATAATTACAACATCAAACATCATACTCCTCATCATTGGTCATCCTTAATCCTGTGTCGTCATTTATAAATAAGTACCAGTATCATTATTTCTACCTTTGCCAATCAGGCATCCAATTGGGATTCTTTTTTTGCACGAGAAAAGGAATCAGAAGGTGCAGAAGAAGAAGAAGAAATAATGTTACAATTCACAAGCAGCATCCATCACCATCCCTATTCGCCTCCTTGTTATTGCCGTTGCATTCTTGAAAGGTTCCGTCTTTATCTCTGTTATTGCTGGTTGTCCTGAATTGTGGCCCTTCGGCAAAGGCTGGTAGATTAAAACCCTAACCATTTTGGATTTAAGATTTTGCCGGTTTTAGTTTTCGGAATCTGTGGCATTGTGGAGAAACGGATCCAGGGTGGGTAGGTCTATGGTTATGGATCCTTTTCTTCTTCTCTTCTTGACTGCGCCAATGTTTTGTATTTGTGTGTTTTAAAATTCGTTTTCAGACAAATTTACGCGTCAAGAAATTGTAAAATATTTTGAATTGCTTCTGCGGGTCATGTTGGTTTCCTTCCATTGTAAAAAGCTCTACTATAAACAATTGGGTTCTTGAAACAGATGAAATAGCTTAGGCTAAAAGGCAAGTTTTTGTCTTTGTACAAAATCCCAACATCAAATCTGATTCCAGATATGGGTTTGTTAGAGTATATCTATCTTTGGTAACGATAACATTCCTTAATGCTTGAATCCATATCTTGGTAGATTTGATTGGATGGTGTGCTTGAAATCCGAACGGTGCCTCACAAACACAACATTTTGTATTCTTTAAATTGCAACCT
Organism: Knoxia roxburghii; assembly: GCA_030378225.1. Taxonomy (NCBI): domain Eukaryota; kingdom Viridiplantae; phylum Streptophyta; class Magnoliopsida; order Gentianales; family Rubiaceae; genus Knoxia; species Knoxia roxburghii. The sequence continues at coordinate 43,919,902 of CM059420.1, read as the reverse complement.
TTACCTTGCTTGATGTCATGACATTTGATGTCCATATTTGCCCAGCTGTGAGTTGATAGTTTGTGGCGTGGACAGTTGTTTCTGATCTTGTATTCGTGGATTTTATTACTATTTTCTTTCGGATTTATTAATGTTGTCTTCCAACTACCAATTTATATTGTTCCATTGCAGTTATCTTGACGGATTTGTTTACTCTAGGATACTGCTTTATATCTTTCTTCTTCAATTTTGCTTGCTTCATTTTTGTATTGTGTCTACTACAATACTTTAACTTTCAAGCTGGTCTTGTCTTTCTTTGATTTCCAGGCTATCTGTAAGAAGATAGTCTATTAGATAGATACCTTTATGTATGCTTACTGTCATTTCCTATGAGATACTCTTTATTTGATTTTGGACTTGATGTACAATGGATTACCGATATGTGATTGATATACATTGTCATTCTAGAATAGGAGTTTGTAGTAGTTTGATGTTCTGTGGAATTATGTGTGTTTGCTGTTAAATCAACTTGAGATTAGGTGAATAAACTGGTTAAGCGAATACTTTCTTTGTTTTTCATTTGCTTTTCCTGTAGTCTGCTAAGAAATAATCTGTGTTTCTGGCCAGTCTTCTCTGTCCACTTTTTTTTTCACCCCTAACAAGACCAAATGGGTTTTTATTGCAACCTTTTGCGACCTAATATACGCTTGTGAAATTTGCAACCTTTTGCAACCAAAGACTGTTTCATCGAGTTTCAAAAGTTCTGACTTTCATAGAATTTGAATGCGTGTGCAGGCTTTGTTGGAACTGATATTTGGATACCATTATGCAGTCATGAATTTTGCACTTCTCAATGTCATCGTGGTGCATCATTTACCTTTCAGTAGATCCTTTCCTTTACTGTGCTTTGTTGTCTAGTATAGCAGTGAATGAAAATTTATATAGTCACTTAACATCAATGGGATTATTTCTCTAGAATTTGATAAGCTGTTATTTACAGTTATGGATCGTTTTGATACCTGGAAAAGATCATGTTGCAGTGCTTAGACGGTGTGACACATTTCCTTTCTGCTGTTGTGAATTGCTGTGATTCTGAAATTTATAAACAACCACGAGGCTTGGAAAATCCTGAAGCTCTTGCAAGAGAAACTGTGTGTATGTCACTTGACTTGGCATATTTTCCACATTCCTGATTTCTGGCAGCTACTAATGTTTGTTGTAGTTATTGTATTGCATTTATTTGCTGCAGGAAAGGAGTTGTGTAGGCGAATAATTACTTTATGGAATTTAGTCCATACCATGTTATTAGCATGCGAATTGAGGAAGAACTTATGATTGAGTCCCTTGTAACTTTTGGTGGTTTTTCAACGATATATTTATTTTTTGTGTGATGTTGTAGTTGCAAATGCCTTCCCTTCTCCTAGCACATGCAGACTTCTGAAACCTTGTGAAACTGTCAGAGATGCATTTTTAAAAAGAAATAAAATAAAATGTGATTATGTTAATTGTGATTAAAGGCCAAACTAGCAGGATACTATAGTTGGGAAGATGTTCTGCTGGATGGGCTTTTTAGAGACTTAGAGAGTTTATTTGGCAATGCATTTTGACTAAAGAATATATCATTAAGGAATAACCTATCTTCTAGAAGAAGTGGTGTTCTGTATATTACTATCTGATATCTTAATAGAGGAGGAAAATTTCTAATTTCTTCTATTTCTACACTCTGGCAGTATGCCAGCTAGTTTGAAACATTCATGAATTGGAAAAGCTTGGTTTGTCAGTTCTTTGTCCCTTCCAATTGCCCATAGATTCTTACCGTTATATGTCATCGTATTTCTTTTCGTTTATCAGGAAACTTGGGTGGTTCTGATTAGAAGTTTTTCTGTTCTAATCTTTTTTCCTGCTGTGTGGTATCAAACTGCAGTTAGTGTTAGTGAAATAGAGGCGCTGTATGAATTGTTTAAGAAGATCAGCAGTGCTGTGATTGATGATGGGCTTATCAACAAGGTAACGGATCCCGCATTCCTGAATGAGACTGTTGACGTCAAATAAAGCTCTTATGTTTATGAACTCACCTTATCATCTTCTATTTCAGTTGTATTCACTCCTGTTTTTTAACTTAGGCTGGCCTGTAATTTTTCCTTTTTATTATGCTCGTGCAGGAAGAATTTCAACTGGCACTGTTCAAGACAAATAAAAAGGAGAGCTTGTTCGCTGATCGGGTACTTTTCGCATTTGTCTGACCTCAGAGTTAATTGTCTTATTCCTGTCCATATTCAATTAGTTATTGAAAATTGAAAACTGTGAGTTTTATTAGTTTCTCTGAGCACTACATATCTGTTTGAGCATAATGAATTTATATCACCTGTCATTTTCAACCTTGATTGAAAATCTTATTCAATATCCCCAGGTATTTGACTTGTTTGACACAAAGCATAACGGAATATTAGATTTTGAAGAGTTTGCACGTGCTCTTTCAGTCTTTCACCCAAATGCTCCTATGGATGATAAGATCGATTGTAAGCAGTATTTCCGTTGTCATTTTCCCTTCTGGATATGCCTTGTATTTTCTGAAAAGTTCACTTTTATAAAATGATTGTTCACCTTTAAGTACACAAGCAAGTGAGAATGGATTTGGAATTCTGAATGACCTTGTCATTAGCTCCACAATTATAGTTCAAGTTTCTATGTGATCGAATATGTGGGTGCCAAACATTTGTTAAACTAACTTCAATATGGGTTCCAAGTGCACCTCTTTGCATGGCATGATTTTATGACGTTGCTGATATATGTTTCCCATTGGTGGTACCAAAATTGTTCTTTTGTAGTTTCGTTTCAACTGTATGATCTCAAGCAGCAGGGGTACATTGAAAGACAGGAGGTAACGTTGACACTCTGCGAAGTTATTTTGAAATGATGTTACTGTTTGTTCTAATTTCTAACGTCAGCTTAGGCTGATTTTGGGGCCACCATTCTTTGTTGGACAGTTGAGAATGTTATATTGAAATTTGTTAATTGGTGGTCCTAGGGTGAGTTCATTTGTAAAACTGGTTCCTTTTTCTGCCTTTTCAGAAGAAGCTTTATTTTTCATCATATTACTGCAGGTGAAACAAATGGTAGTGGCAACACTTGCCGAATCAGGAATGAACCTTTCAGATGATGTGATTGAAAGTATAATAGATAAGGTGAGGGTTCAATTTCTGCACAACTCCTAGTTCTTGAAATGCTTTCATTTAGTTGAGGATTCAACCATTCCTCAACCTCATCTTATTTTTGGTCCTCAGGTGTACAAGGAATAAATCGAAATTTGTTTTGATTTTCTTTGGATCAGATAAATTTTTTGTGATCTGTTATTAATCTGTATAAGATTTGCTTTTAATGCTCCATTATAATAAATGCAGCAGCACTTGGACATTCGTTTAAACTTTGATGAGCTTTTGAGTATATTAATTTGGTCTGTGGAGCTTTGAGATGTTGGATTGAACTTTCTTATAACTACAAGTTGATGTATTAATCTAATTTTGTAACATTAGACCTTTGAGGAAGCTGATACGAAACATGATGGTAAGATTGACAAGGAAGAGTGGCGTAACCTTGTGATACGACATCCTTCTCTTTTGAAGAATATGACCCTTCAATATCTCAAGTAAGTTGTTGTGTTATTTGTATTTCTGTTCCTCTTGCTGCTATTGTTTGGTCTGTATTTGCATATCCTCCGAAGTAATAAGCAGGAGTATGAATATGATGACGGATTCTGTATAGATCCTGTTTCAGTTTTGTCCCAGGAATGAGTTGGTTCCAAGAGACCTTAAGTTGACAATTGTTGTCTTATGATGATGATGGACTGATTGACCATATTTTCCATTGACAGGGACATTACTACTACATTCCCGAGTTTTGTTTTCCACTCCCAAGTCGATGATACCTGATTCGGACTTTGTTATAAGTAATTCTCCATCCCCAGGGTGTGGGTTTGTTCACCTGCGTGAACAAAATTGGGAATTATTGTGCATAGAAAAGGTTCGCTAAGATCTGGTGCAGGGGAGGGGGGGAAATGCAGAAAATGGTTTTGCATATTTTGAGGCCTTATTTATTCTGCTTCCATATTGATGAGGGTGGGGGGGGAGGAATGTCAACTTGTCTTTGTATTTTGATTTTGTTCTGTTTTTTTTTTTTTTTTTTAAATCTTTTGGCCGCCCCTTAATTCTGGGGCTGGCCGTGAGTGTTAAGTATTTTTTTTTTTTTTTTTTTTTTGGTTGGTTGGATTTGTAGTTGCTTAAACCTGCAGAGGGTCTCTTGTTTCTTTTTGGTTCCTTTTAATGGAGGTGGGGAGGTGAGGTTCCAAGAAGAAGATTGGGTTGGGTTGGGTGGCAGGTATAAACATTACTATCTTACTAGTATGATTAAAGATTACTTTATAAAAATCTTATATTTTTTTTGAGAGGTTTTACAACGTGAAAATAAAATGTTGTTCAATGAATTTCGAATTCAGCAATATGCATACCTAATGGATCACCAGATACGGATATATACAAAAATAAAATCTTTTGAGTATTTTTGGCCATATTTTGAACCTTCACCACCTTCATGAAATAATATAATTAATATGTTACCCAACAACTTTGCTTATTTCTGTTTTTTGAAGTCGAATTCTAGAAGACACATAATTCACACATCAAATCAAGGCTATTGCTATTATCCCTGTAAAACCTTGAATATAATGGGCAAAGGGGCATATGATACTGAAATCTCTCTTACTTAGCTTATAAGAAGAAATGCCCTTACAAATCCTTTATGCTTAGTTATCTTTTCTATTCTTAATTCCACCCCTTTAATAGTTAAGATTTAAAAAAAAAAAAAAATTTAAACAAGGGTGAATTTTGAAAATTGATCATTATATATATTTTTTTAGTCACGACTGTATAAAAAAAAGGTTATTCAATTTGTTAGATAAAAAACAGCATGTACGGTTATACCATGTCTCCACGATGTTGCAGGAGTTTTCTATTTTCGCAACATGATTATATGATGTCTTAGCCTCTTTCTTGATACCAATAAAAAAAAAAAAAAAAAAAAAGCTAATCAACCAATTTTTGAAGGTTAAAACCATCCAATCAGCCCTCAAATTAAAACAAATTGGTTTATCATCAGATTTAACTAACCTTGTTGATGGAATAATTTTCTTGACGAATTTTTGTAAACATTAGCACCACATATACAATTCTTAAAATATGGTGGGTTTTGTTTCGTAATTTTCATAAAATATAAGACCAATTTTGAAATTAACCCTAATAAATAAATATTGTAAACTTTATTCGGCGTCACTATCAGTGTGGGACTCATTGTGTGAGACAGGAAAATTTTCTGGGCTTTTGAAGACTGAAGAAGACGGCGTTGGTATTCCCTCCTCCCTTTCAATTTTCAAGAATTTCCAATTTTCTACTCTTCATTTCCTGTTTTCTATTTCTTTCGATTTCCCATGTCCATGAATTTCTGCTGTTTTAAGAAACAAGGAGTGATTGGTTGTTTGTTCTGCTCTCCTCTTCTCTTACAGAATTTGCACAAGACAAAAAACTTGTAGCCTTCGAAGCAAATATGGCGGACAAAAGAGCAGGAAAAGGCTTCTCCCTCCCTCCGAAAGCTGGTACTTTTACTCATTTTCCTAAACCCTAAACCATCTTCTATTCCTAATTTTATCTTTCATCAGTTTTAGAGTTTTATTACCTTCTAATTTGCATGCACTGCTGCTGCCATCTGAATTTTACATTTTGCCTACCTTTTGTGGCATATCGTAACAAACCCTCTAGGAGAAAAAGAAAATAAACGAACAAGAATCGATCATTTTAAGAATGGTGTAGCTAATGTGAGTTTCACCGTGTCATTGATCTTGAATTGGATCAAGCACCCCTGCTGTATTGATGGCTTTTTTTCTATATATATATATATATATATATATATAATAAATAAATATGTTTGTTTGGTGTAATGCTTCTCTTATAAAGGGAAGGACGACAACTCTGCAAGGTCGAAAATGGGGAAGAAAGTCCAGATTCATTTTGAAGGTAATTGACTTCTTATTAGAATATACATAAAAAGTTTAATGCCAAAATCTGTTTGAGCTTTCTCTTATGCTTCACCTTGTAAATGTTTCAGCTTCTTTAGAACATATGTCACCCAAAAGTAATGGGAATGTCAATCCCCCGGTTTCTAAAGGTTTGGATTCCATGGTCTTTCATTCTTTTATAGCTTTCAATAGCGTTATCCCATATCTGTTTGAAAACCTTTTTAGCTCTTTGAATATTGTTGCTATATTTGTTGATATAAGTTGTTCACTGATTATCTATGCGGTCCTTCACCTTAACTTTGCTTATAAAGGTGATCAGGCCAAAAGTGGGAATGGAGACAAGGCTGCACGAGGTGCCAAGAATTCTAAGACGAAGACACCTGGTCAGGAGTTCAATGTTGAAAAAGGTTGGCTCTTATGGTCTGATCCAGTTATACCTCTCTCGGTATTGTCTTCTTGTTTGCATGTACCAAGTCTCATATTTTGATGTTTGCAGTTGACTAGTTCTGTATTTTGCTTATGAACATCACTTTCCTGTTTCTTTCATTGGCCCTTTGCGTTTTTACTCTACCATTGTTGGTTTCCCCATTCATTTTTGTTTGTCAAGCTCAAGGAACCTTTTCTTTAATTTATTTTTTAAATATTCTCTATTGGTAAATAGAGGCATTTTGACCAAGGAAGTGAAAGATAAGCTGATATGGCAGTTTTCTGAACTTTTTTTCTTATTTACTTCACCATGCATCTTTACTAAGTAAGCAGTTATTCATAAATCTAGATAATTCAGAGATAATATGTCTTTGAAACTCTATCAAAGAAGGTATAGTATCCCATCTATAGAAAAGATGATTTCAGTCTAGGAATATCAGATAGAATTGATTGTTTCCGAATTTATTTAATTTATCAATTCAACATTTGGTTATAGAAGGTATGTATTTCCTCGAGAGAGCTTTGACATGTTCATTTTTTTATGTGAACATCTCCTGGGAAAAAATCACGGAGGGAAGATCGTGAGTTTCTAAATGTGAGGGTGGAATAATACCTCAATCGCAAGAGATATGCGATTGATACACTCTTAGTGGGGTTTTGCATCAAAAGAATTTGGAGAAATACTCACAAAATATTATCAATTTCAACTTACTTAAAAAATTAGGCTGTCCAAGCTATTTATAAGCATTGAAGTTTACCACTACAAATCCTAAACTAGGAAAGTTACAACTAAGAAACTTAACTAGCCTACGTAAACCGCTGACCTGTGGAAACTATAAATTTCCTAAGTACTACAATGATTATATAATAAGATCTCCAAATACTAATACAACTTAATGTAATAATATTAATATCTGCAACTATTACATGAATTCGGCCATAGGTCTTTAGTTTAAAAACCCAAATAAATGGACTTGGATCTTATAAAAATACCATAAGACTTTGAATCCATAAAGAGTAGATGATAGATTTTAGCACGATCTCTATGGACTTGGATTTGCATCATTTATGCTTATATTGGTGCTGTTTCTTCACGGCAGAATTACCCAAAAGGACAAAGTGCTTAATGGACTGTGAGGCTGCAGACATTTTACAAGGAATTCAAGAGAAGATGGTTATATTATCAGCCGATTCTGCCATAAAGATGCCAATGTTAGCATCAATTATTTTACTCTATGATTACGTTATCTTTAAGACGACTACCTTTTTGTTTAACCTTTCTTTTTTCCTTAATAACCTTTTCTACTTCTCTGATGTTATCCACACTGGATAATCTAACCACTAACAGTATTACCTAAAATACCTGCTATTAGTCCATTTGACAGTGGCCTGACGTATGCCAAAAGACGGGGTATACCTTCAGATGCCCATGCCCAAACAGTTCGACAAATACTTCAGTATCCTTTTAATCGATACGTAATCATGCATCGTTATCATTTTTTCTTTAAGTTGGCAGTATTTATTCTGGTAACTTTTAATTGGTAATGCTTGTGAGAACTATCACTTAACTCTGGTTAGACCTCTTAAGAAATATGGCATACCTGAGAGCACGGTATGGTCCCTATTGTCCATTACTTTTGCTCATTGTTTTGTTCTCAAAGGGAAGCATTTGATTTGATTTCTGTCAACAGCTTTGCATGGTTGCAAATTTGAAAGTAGAATCTGCAGATGAAGCTTGTGCTCTTGTCCCATTCTTGAAGGTACATCAAGTTTCACTTTGCAATTCCTGGCAGGATGTTTCCTTTACTTATTTCTCTGACCATTAAATGCTTTTTTTTATAAATTGTAATTTTCAGCATTTAGAATTGTTTGATCCTTTGATATATTTCTGAACTTTGGGATGGTTTACATATTTCCTCTGGAACAATAAATGAATATCAAGAGTTAGCAGGCCATTAAGTTTTGACTATCTTTCATTTATCAATCTTTGGACCTGACAAATTAAAATTTGATTTAGGTTTTGAAGTAGGCACCCCCCAGTTCCCACCTATTGCTTTGGGTAGCTATAGATTTTTTGAGAAAGAACGATAAATCCCTACGCCTGCACTCTCTATTCTTGCCATTTTGTTTTCTAATTTAAATTTTATTCGCTATTTGATCCTTGGCACTTGATGAAGCTTTAGAATGAAACTAGCCTAATTTCCAGGTGAAAAGGACTTTTTTTAAAGGTAGACTAATTATGGCATGCTTGGGAAAAAGTGTTATTCTCTGCTCCCATTCAAGTGCTGTTTTATGGCTGAAATCTTTTTCAGCTTTCTAAGTGATGAATTGTACCTCTCAGAATAAGAAAGGGGAGCTAAGAGGACCCCTGACACTTGCATTGGACGAGATCGCCAAGCTGGAAAGATAAGAAGTCGATAAACCACTGATGGTAGTTCCCAACTTTTATTATGTCGCATTTGCTTTTGATTCTTGTGGTACCTGCTAGAGTTAATGATTCCTTATTGTGATGTGGTAAATTACCAGGGCATTACTTGTTGAGTGCTCTTAAACTGTGGATACTGTTGATACTGTTGGGAGGGCTCCTCTAGATGAAGTGCATATGAGCCCCAGTTTAGAAGTGTGTATCAGTCAGATCGCCTCTTTTGGGAAATTGTTATCTGTAGTAGTTTCTAACAATTGTCTGTAATTATGGAGCTTAAAAACACCCTGTTGCAGATAGTATGTACTAGTTTCAAGTGCTAACTTGTTGGGAATGAAAAATGGTACATTATCTTTTTCATTTTTTGTCTCTGTTTTTCTTTCTGGATCAACTCTTGTTTATGTTGTCTGTGGGATTTTGGTTTTTGCTATCAATGGAGAAATGGCTGGTTTGTATTGAGGTACCTTGCTTTTTGCCACAAAATCAAATGAAAACAAGGCGTAGAAATGGATGACCAAATGCGTAATAGGGGGGGGGGGGGGGGGGGGGGGGGGGGGGGGGGGGTGATATATGAAGAAGGTACAATAAGAAAATGTCAAAGCTCCACTTCCTCCAAGCTGCTTTTTAGATGCATCAAATCAAAAGAAAAAAGAAATGGCTAAGTTTCATTCCTTTCCATTCCATACCAGGCCAATTGCAAACCGCTGAATTGACTGGCTAATGTTTCTATACTGCTAACCTAATAATATATATTACAGGTAAAAGGTATTCAGACATTGTAGCTCTGCAGAGTTTCAAAATTAATAGGGAGCCTTAAATAAAATCAATCACACCAGAAATTGAAATATCCAATTCGACCAAAAAATGAAGCTCAGTAGCAACAGTATCATATCACTAATCCGCCAACAACAACTACCTGAAGAAGTGTCGGTAATTCCCACCAGAAATCTGCAATCACCAACTGAAGGATCCAAGAACGTCACCATCCCAAGGCCATCAAAATCACAGCTTCGTACATTCTGTTTCAGCAGCTGGTAGTAACTGTTGAATGCGTAAGATATATTACCCTTGGCCCCAATCCCGTTGCACGATCCGCCGTAGTTGAGCGTTGTGCAGTCGGCATAGCTGCAAGCAAGCTTGAAGTGGTTATCCACCATAGACAGATCCTTGGATGGATCTGCCACACACCATCTGAAAGGCAGGTACTCCACATCTTTTGCATTCTTTAGTAATCCATTCCCAAGGTTCAGCGGGTACTTTGCTTGTCCATCAAAGGAGAAGATGCCCCAATGCCTCTCAAAATTTCCAGGTAGCGTGCTCTTTGCCCCTTCATCCAGAAGACTGAAAAGATATATATCCAGAGGGGGCACCCCTGGCCTCAGTGGTGTTCCTTTGTTGCTCAAGACATGATATACCAGGCCCTGATAAAAATCCTTTGCAGCCGAAAGATTAGCACTGATAGCTCCATCAGTTGGCCACCCCACCTCTCCTACTACTATCGGCATCTGACCATAACCAATTTTGCTGAGGGCAGCAACTAATGTGTCGAAATTCCCATCAAAAGCATTGGTGTAAACATTGGGGCCATCTATCACAGAATGAGTTGTCCCGTTGAAGAATGCATAGTCTTGAGGGAAGTCTGAACTTCCATAGAGACTAAGAAATGGATAGATATTAACTACAAAAGGCGAGCCATTAGAGTTGAGAAATGAAACAAGCTCAGTCATTATTCCGGTCAGTTCAGGCCGGAAAGCACCTTGGGAAGGAAGGGAAGACTCGTACGCATCAGCATTGCATGGCACGACCAGCTTTATGGTGCCAGCAAGATTTCCTTTGGCTAAAGACTGTTGTAGATTCATTAGAGCAGGGACAACATAGGACTGAAATTGACCAGAATAACTTGTAAGGAAGGGCTCATTTCCAACTGCAACATATCTGTGACAACATTAAACGTCAGTTAATTAGTTTGACTGTGCTAAAACAAGCGCAAGGGAAGAAGCAGAATGTCAAGGAAGCAGCTGCATTTCATTATTATTATTATTATTCCATCTTCATGAGATCATACGAATGGGGTAGAATGATGCCAAATTAATATGTATAATATACTATTTTGTTTTAAGTATACACTTTTGCTGGATGTCTCAAGAGCTAGAAACCAGCCTCAGTTTTATTTGGTAATTCAGAAAACGAGCCAAAGCACCTAATATGATCAATACATAAGCAAACTAAAAAGTAGTACTATCTTTCCTTTCTGGTAAAATGAGGAGACTGTAATAGGGGACAGACTATATATTGGGATTTTATCAAGGTTTCTCAGAAGATATAAAGAAAAGGCCAGCAGTTTGGCTTCCCAGTGGACAGCCAATAGCAGCTTATGGGAACTTGACGACATCCATCGCTAAAGATCTCAGTCAATCAATCTTCATCAAGCAACTATTCACAGGAGGTTAAGCTTTTTCCAAGTCCTACAGTCACTAATCAAGGGCCTTCACACAATACTTAAACAATGTATGACTTGAGAACTTCAGACAATGACTGTTCAAAGGCCATCTCCAGTATGCAAAGTAAAGATCATCACCAGGATGAGAATGTTGGAAGTGCATATTTCTTGGCTGATCTTCACACCTTATTCTATGGTTTTGGTTCAAAAGACCTAAATCTTTGGTATTTAGTCATTACTCATAAGTAAATTGATTCCAGCTGATCAGGTTCCACCCTAAAGTGACTTTGAGAGTGCATATTCAAAACAACTCCAGTGCTCTCTCTTGATGCTTGTTTGAGTAACCATACAAACGACTTGAAAAACCTAAGGGGGAGAATCAAAACGAAGAATGCCTTGAACTTTCAATTTCTTTCCTCCCTCCCCTCAATTACTTCCTAATAAAATTCCAATAAGTAAAAGAAAAATCTTTTCTTTTCCTCCCACTATAACCTCTTGAACATAAATTGAAGTGTGAACTTTTAATACATCAATCTAATCATCTTGGTCAATTCCAAGAACTAACCTATGAGCAGAGTGAACATTATAAGAAACTAAAAAGACATTAGACATACTTGATATTAACACCGCCTTTGCCCATGTACCGGGAGACATTCTGAGAGACCCAAGCATCAGCAGCAGCAGGGGAGGAGCTAAGAAGGGCCAGCATTTCATTAGGGATCCCAACCATGACTTCAATCCCAGAGCCCATAAGACCCCTCATCGAATCTGGGTCAGCATCAAACAGCTTCACCTTCCCAATCTTGTTGTCTTTCAAGAGATTCACCACAGTGGTAGGTGACATCTTGTGTGAAGAAACTGCGCCCCAGTTCACTCCTATTCCAGACTCCACCATCCCAACAGACAACATCATCGGCAAAAATACTAGTACTGGGATGCATATCAAGGTGACACCTTTGGCCGCCATTTCTGCTGTTCTGGGATTCGTCGTCAGAGTCAAAAAGATTCTTCTTTTAGCAGACTTGTTCAGGCAATCCCTCGTTCAGTTCAGTTCAGTTCAATTCAGAGTGTTCAGCTTTCAGACAGGAGAAGGATTGATTGAGGAGCTGGGAAAAAGTTGATACGAAGCAACAGAACATTAGTAGAAAAAATTACTAGAGTTTTGTTCATTAAAATATTAAGAATTGGAATTGAAGTTGCCGACTTTCAGGATTGGAATGGGAGCCCCTCCTCTCTTTCTGTTTCTCATAGGACATATGCACACCGACTAATGATTATTTACACAGTTGTTTATTTATTTAATTTTTAATTTAAACATACGCAGTTATTTTGAAAGGCCCCCTCACTAGGAGGTCATCAAAAGTAAGTTTGTTCCTGAAACACCATCTTCCCCACAAACTGAAGCGTAATAAGACCTCAATTAATGGCTTTTCTAGAGCTATCCCAATCCAACCTCAAACCATTGTTGAAAAGGAAATCTTTTTGACGCCTGGAGAAATAGATGGTGAGACTGTTGACCGTAACAAGGGAAAACTTGTCGGCCTTCTGAATAAGATATCAAGTGTAGTGTAGGAAGGAAGAGCATATCCAAAGGAAGAATGACGATGCTTATCGTCCCTGCAATTCTTTTATATCCAGCACGTCTCTTCCATTCCAATAATAATTGAAAGCGCAAGAAATTATAATATTTTGATGGTTTAAAAATTGAAATTTTGGAAAGTTTCTCAAATTTATATTTGTTTTTGGTAAAAGTGAAGTAAAGAGTGAAAAAGTAAAGAAGAAGATAACGTGAATTTGCAGGAACTGGGATAATCAAGAAGTTGGGAGACATTCTTAATTGGAGAGAGATACGATTAATTAGCTGCTGATTCTCTTTTTTGACCAAACTTATTTTAGCTTTGTCTCATACCATTTCCTTTCCTAATTGTTTTGCTCTCTTTTTTCATTTCAGAAATAATATTCTCAATTTAAAATCCTTATGATTGGCAATCCCAATCAATGTACCAAAGGGAAGAAAGCCTTTTTTATCAATAGCAGCAAGTTTGACAAAAACACGACACTAGAAAATGAACCATGCTCCTCATACTCATAGAGGATGTCTATATCAAAAGCGTTTTGTGGGATTTCAAAAGAACCATGCTCTTCATTTCTAATCTCTTTCTATTTTAATGAATAGGTATAAATAAAAGCTGGTAGGCACCTATCAATCAAGTGTAAGTACCCTTCATTTCTATACAAAAGCCTAATACAAAAGTAATCAAAATGTCAGTATTTTGGGTGTTTGAGAATTGGATCATGCTCAGAGGAGAGGAGTTGTTGCAAAGCATTTCATGCAGGAGTGGAGCGTCCTCTGTTATGGTGAACTCTTGTATGGCTGCTCATTAAGTGAAACTTCCAAGAAATTCTGGCAGCCATCCGGAATCTGGGGATTAGTTCACAAACTTTCCAAGATAATCACAATTCAGAGGAGAATAAGATAGTAGAATTACCTGTCCCACATTTTCCAATTTGCTTTGGACAACGTCCCTGCAAATGATCTTATATCAATAAACTTTGATTGTTGCTTTAAATTGTAAAAGTAATCATAAAGCAATCATTCAGAATTCAAGGGATATGAGGCTCAACTTCATTAATTGGAACAAAAGAATTATTTTCATTATTTACTGAAGAAAATTAAAGGCATGAATCAATTAATTAAGGAGTGAAAAATGAAGTTAATTGAAAGATTCTTTCTGGCGCCATTTCAAGAGCTCACCCTCGACCACCTGCTTAGCCCCGTCTGCCATTTCTGCTTGCTTCAGAGCTTCCTCAATTGCACTCTCCATTCCTTCTTTCTCTACTCTACATTCCTCCATTTTCTTCAGGGCTTCCCTCTCCCTAGCTTTAATCGTTTCTATTTGGGCCATTATGGTGGCAACTTTTACGTCTGCATCTGCTCTTGCCTCATCCGCTTTCTTGCTCAATTTCTCGTATTCCTCCACCCTTAGTTTTATCCTCCCATTCTTCACCGACGACGAAGAGGATGGATTCTTTTCCTGCTCATCATCCCCTTCAATACCCCTACTATGATCACGAATCATGTCCCCAGCCTGTTTCGCTGCTTCTTTTGCTTCTTCAACCTCATTTAGAACAATTTTCAGCCTCTCTTCACCTTCCCTGGCTGCACTGCACGCTGTTTCGGTGTCTTGCCTGACTACCTCGATGCTTTTCCTAATTTCTTCCGCTTCTCGTCGGGAATTCTCGGCTTCCTGGGCTAGTTGTTGGTGCTGTGAGTTGAGCGACGACAACTGATCATCGGGACCTATAAGTTCTTCTCCAGCTTTAAGCAGCTGGTTTTTGTGTGTTTCCAATTCAGCTTTCAGATTTTGAACTCTGTTCGCGTCCTCTGTTGTCTTATCCTGCAATTCGGAGCGCTCTCTCCTCAACTTGTCCAACTCCCGCTTGAGTGGATCTACTGAGCATATTCGTTGTCCATTCTCCTCCTCCACCATCTCCTCTAGCTTCCTCTTTGCGTCGTTGAGCTCATCACTTATACTTTTTAAGGATGATATGTCCGAGTCCCTGACGTCCTTAAGTTGCTCTGCCAAAACCTTGGTTGCCTCGGACGTCTCCTCCAGCTTTTTATCCAGGATCTTGGGAGAATGCTCAAGGAGTGGAGCATTTTCTTCTTTGAGGGACTTCATTTTCAGTTCCAACTGATCCTTGAGCCTGGCGTGTAACAGAAGACGAGATTCCCTTTCGGATTTGTGCTGATTTTGCTGTTCTTGAGCTTCCAGGGTTGCCAACTTCACCTGTCCAAGCGTTTCACGCAAGCTGGTGATCTCTTTCGAGATCTGAGTCACCTTTTCCTGGTTATCTCGGATCATATGATGGGCATCGGCGGCCTGTTGAAAAGCGGCCACTTTGGCTTCCAGGGCGCTGTCAAAATCTTGCCTGAGCATGGTGAGCTCCTGCTTTGCCGAAATGAGTTCCGCAGAAGAAACCCTGTATTGTTCTCTTTGGCTGTCGACATTCTGTTTCCAGGTGGCATCAGTAGCAGTAGCAGTAGCAGTACCTGGGCTGCTGGCGTTTTGGTCTTGGATTTCTTCAATCCTCTCCTTAGATGCTTCTGCAGATTCAATGGCGGCTTGCTTGGATTCGCTGATGGTTTGGAGCTTGTCTGTGAGTTCCTGGATGGTTCTCTTGGCCTTATCAACTTCACGGCGGGCATGAGCTTTAGCAGCTTCAATGTTCTTGAGCCGTTCCTTGTAGTTGTCTAGTTCTTTGATAGCCTCAACAACCCTCTGCATTGGAATTAATCTAACTTTTCCCACAGTTTTTTTTTTTTTTTTTTTTTTTTTTTTTTTATCATCGATGGATCATAATTAATTAATTAATGAAGGATAGGGAAAGGAGTACCTGATCCTCGGCGGTTTTGGGCTTCCGAGGCTTGTTGGCCGGGGAGGAAGCAGCGTTCTTGGGCGAGACAGCTTCACCGAATAAGCTGACAGCGGCCCTGACGGATTGAAAAGGAGCACTAGTATCAATCTCCCCAACCTCTGCTCCTGGGGAACCGCCTCTGGGAGTTCCCATTCCCATCCATTTTGTTGAACCACCCGAACCGAAGAGTGAATTTGGAGAATCAGTTGAGTTTCTTCTCACATGAAAATTGAGCATTGTACGAATCCCGTCTTGAAATTTACCTACAATTCATAAATTCTTACGCCACCATAGATAAAAAAAAAAACAAGAACACTATAATCACGATGACGAGGTACATACCTCCTATCATAGATCAAAGTTTCCTTGCATGCATATTACAGCAGAAATGGTTATTGTTGGAAATTTGATAAAGCTACCCCAGATTGAACAGATCAATGAGGAATTAGTGGTTGGATTGCCGCATGCAAATCCCTTCAATTAAATAAATAAATGATGAAGAACTAAATTCAACAATATTCTTAGATGTCTCTCCTTCCCAGAAATACAATATCACCTACTAATCTAAATCACTGTTTAGGAATGAAGGTGACAAAAATGTTCCATCTTCTTCTTGTTCTTGTTGAGAAAGCATGTGGCAGAAAGCTAGAGAAAATCCATCAATTCTCCATTTATTTGCTTATAATTAGGAAGGAATGAAACTAATTAGGGGGTTCCCGATGGCTTAATATGGAGGATCTTTCCTGACCATCCACTCATATTATATGCACACCCAAATTAAGGTCCATCCATTCCCTTTCTAGACACAAACCACAAAGCACAACATATACTTGTCCACTCAAACTCAATCTAGAAAATATTTTTAAAAATATTTAATATATAAGCTCGACTCCTTTCGAGTTTTTTTTTTTTTTTTTTTTTACCTACTTGAGATCGGCCAATGAACCGATCGGAGCAGCTCGGTTCATTTAAAGCCCTTCGTTATTACTACTTCCTCAGTTTTTCCCGTGAACTGCAACTTGAATTCGCGCAGCAGTTATATTGCAAAAGAAAATAACCTCAAGTAATAACTTAGCCATAAACCACCACTTATGGTTTTGGCACACGAAACTGAAATGCAGCCTTAATCCACAATTTGAATTGAATTCATTAATATCAATCCAAATTTATTTCAATCAAATTTGAATTAATTAATACCAATTCAATTTCAACCTTAATATCAATTAGAATCTAAAATAATTTGGAAAAATTCATATCACGATCCAAAACAAAATGCGGGTTGATCATACTCGCCGATTTTATCTACAATCAGTCCGCCGCAGAACCCTTATAGCTTCCTTTCCTCTCATTTTCCAAACTATTCTCGTTCACACACATTTCTACTATTTCTTCCAACAAGGGAAAATATGGAGTTCACATGAAGCTATAACTTTGAGTAGGGGCTAAACTAATTTAGGGAAAGAAATACTTGTTTGGCTATAGGCATAGAAATTAGAAGAAAATATCATCAAATTAGGGATTTCATCGTTTGGCTAAATTGACAGGGGAAGAGAAGGCTGCAAGTGCTGGGATTTTCTACCTAGCTCTATCTACCATCCAAGCTACATTTTCAACACGCAAACCCAAAAATTAAATATTATATTATATTTTTGGTCCTTTACTTTTGACAAAATAATTTTTTTGGTATTTTATATTTTCAAATGATTTTATTAATTTCTTACATTTAAAATATGTATTATTTGGTTCTTATTATTGATTCAGTCCAAATTTTATCAATTCTATTCATGTACAGTCTACAAAACTTTTCTAAATGAATAATTTAACGGTCTAAATATTAATCTAACTATTAAAAAATTTTAAAAATTTAAATCAAAAGATTAAAATTTATAAATAACTAACCTGAACTTCAGTAAATAGAGACAAACTATTTCAGATTTTCATAACCTGACTTAATTTTTAAATGTTTTAATGTGTACACTGGTGTTTAAACTATTATATCATTTATTGAAAAATTGTTGTATAATACTCATAAATAAATTTGGGACAATTTAGATAAAATAGACATTACAAGTATTAAATAATACATTTTTGAAATATAAGGGACCAAATAATGTATATTTTATAGGTAAGGGACTAAAAAAATTATTTTAAAATTTAAAGGACTAAAAGAGATATTTGAGTAAATGTAAGGGACCAAAATATGATTTAATCAAAATATATATTAAAAAAAAAAAACAACAACAACAACAACAACTACTACTACTTAAGCTACACATATATTTCCCTTCCACCAAGTACCAAAACTAGAGTCTCATTTATAACTATGGGAAAGTGGTTTATGTTTTATGTAGGTTATTTGGAGCGTGATTTAATTTATATTTATTTTGAAAATGTATATAAAAGAATATTTTGAGCGCCTAAATGTTTATTCTCACTTATTAAATAATTGCAATAATGAAATTCTAATAAAATTATGGGATTTTAAAATATTAAAATATTTTTCAAATTTTATCAAATTCGATGGATTATAGCCTTCAATTCTTGGAAAAAATTCGAACCTTTTAAAAAAGAGAAAATTGAGCGTCTTAATGTTTACTATCTCTCACCAAATAATTGCAACAACGAAATAGTAATGAAATTATGGGATTTTAGGTTAAATTTTTTTTAGATTTTTTCAAATTCGGTGGATTATAACCTTCTTTTTTTTAAAAAAAAAATTGAAACTTTTAAAAAAGAGAAAATTAAGCGCCTAAATGTTTACTAAATCATAAGATTTTAAGAGATTGAAGTTTTTTTTTTAGATTTTGTTAAATTTGACGGATTATAACTTTTGATTTTTTTTAAAAAAAAAAGAAAAAATTGAGCACCTAAATGTTGGATCTGTATACTCTAGGACTATAGTAACACGCTAAAAATTTTTTTTTTTTTTTTTTTTTTTGTACGCATAGCATTTTTTCTTAAAAAAATGCTTTAAAAAAAATACAATAGATATCGGATCAGCACAAATATAAAAAAAATAATCTCATAAAACTAAAACATACTTAACAAGGTAATATAGACATGAGATCTAGCAATTAATTCACGCTTGGCTGAAGCCTTTAGTTTTGCAGCGGTTGAAGCACTAATCCATCAGTTTGTGATGTTTAGAATTTGTGGTAAATTAACGATGAGATGCTGTGATGGGGCGTGGAGGGAGCTGACTTGGAAACTAGTACTAGTACTACTTGTTTCTGCTTTTTCAACAAGGTATATTGGGAAATAAACAAATATAAAGTTTTGATGCGCATCTTAAATTGTCATTGTTTGTTTTCTACTTACGTAACACAATATGCACATTGATGCATAACAGATGAGATAAAAAAAATGTAAGCAACAAGACCACGACTGTAATGGGACAATTTCATCCATTATTGATTGACGTTGAACAAAATCAGCAGGGTTACAACTTGTTGCAGCCAGAGATGGTGCCCAAAAACAAACCCATTCTTTCAAGGGTGGGTGGGTTTCATAGTGACGAACGGATCGCCTTCATAGCTGGCCTGCAATACAGTCTAACGCTCTGTCAAATAAACCACATTCTACAATACATTGCATCAACAACAAACTGGAGTGCGATGATGGTGATCAGAAACTCAATTGATGGTTTTTTTTGTTCCACTCAGTCTCCTCCTATCTTACATGTTTACAACCACTTTATCTACATATTATGTCTGTCTTCAGATTTACCTCAAAATTCACTTACTCTTGAGTTGCACAACCATCCTAATATATATATATAGCTTAAGTCAATGAAGAACAGAAAAAAACTTACATGAGCTCCACAACTACAGCCGATGCTCCTCCTCCCCCATTGCAGACCGCAGCAACCCCAAACTTGCCATTTCGCTGTCTCATAATCTGGAGAACATGAGAAAGTGAGAGTGAGAGCAGAGTTCCAATATATTAAAGCCCATAAGATTTAGCTAGTGTGGTATCTCTTTGCCTGTCTAGTAAAGCCAATCACTAAAGTGATTTGTCAATTTGCTCTACTGGAAATACTTGGCAGTCAGAACAAGGGACCACCAACAACTCAATACAAACTCAAGCGTACAAAATAATAATAATAATGATGGAAATACCCCAAGCAATGTAACTAAGATGCGAGCCCCGCTGCAGCCTAAAGGATGTCCCAAACACACTGCTCCGCCATGCACATTCAGCTTTTCCTGTAATAGCAACGATGATACAAACAATGGGAAGAGATAAACGTAGCTCAATGTAAGTACATTGGATGAAAAGAAAATAAAGAATAATTTGACAAAACAGATGCTAGAAAACCATGTGTGCATCCTGTGTTTATCAGATCAAAATCACAGATGGCATGGACAAGAGAAGACTCACTATATTGAGATTCAGCAATTTCTGATTTGCAAGAGCCACAACCTTCACGGATGAAGTGTTAAAAATTGATAAATAAGACTACTTTCTTTGATAAACAACAAGGTTGGGGAAAAAAACTTACAGAAAAGGCTTCATTTATCTCATAATAATCAATTTGAGATTGCTCCAAGCCAGATTTTAATATTGCTTTAGGTATTGCAAGGGCTGGAGCAGTTGTAAATAGCTCAGGTGCCTGCCCAAAAAATAAAGTTCATCCGCACCAAAATTTTTTCCCACAAAACACACCCCCAAAAGAAAGAAAGAAATCCCAGGAATCCAAATACACACAGACACAAAATATTATGTTTCTCAAAACACCTGAGCAGCATCAGCATATCCTCTGATCTTGGCAATAACTTTTAAACCAAGTTTAAGTGCCTTCTCACCGCTCACAAGCACTAATGCAGCAGCCCCATCACTGTCCAAGACAATAATGCCACCAACAGAAAAATATTAAAGAGGAACATCCATGGTAGAACAAATAACAAAAGATCAAAGCACATTCCAGTTACATCAGGTATCGTTTTCTAACATGCCCAGAAGATGATATCGATAGTCAAAAGGGGAAAAGTTGCTTCAACAACTAAAGGAGACCTAATATAGAAACCAAAATACGAGAGAGAGAAAGAACCTTATGAGAGAGGCATTTCCAGCAGTGACAGAACCTCCATTTTTCTTAAAACTTGGCAAGAGCTTTCTCAGTTTTGAAGCATCAAACTGACAAGTCAAAATTTTATAAATGAATACCTACTTTCGCGTAACTAAAAACTACTGACTATAAGGCAATTGGTGCACGTAACCAACTTCGAATTTGGCTACGAATGCAAGTGGCAGAAGGGGATGGGGGAGTAAAAGCCTCTCTGCATCTTCATTTAAAGAGTACCTCGAATGCCAACAAAAGAAAGGGGCAAAGGAAAGGAAGTGGTGATGATTATCAGACAACAGGCAATAGCAGGAATCAACTGACAAGCAAAATACTAAGACAAGTAACTGCTATTGATATTGGAGTCAATCCATTAATTGCCAAGACACTTCCTGTATTCACCCTCAAATGGGACAAAGGAAAGTAAGTGCCAAGTAATGTTCTCAAAATTATACCTGGTGATTGGGCACACATAAAACATGGAAAGGAATGCAAAATTTTTCACCGGCATACCTTCCCCAAACCTTCATCCTTGTCAATTATAATTGGGTTTCTCCCACGACCACCAGGAATTGTGACCTGCATTAGCAAGAAAATATGAAAACCATGAACGCCCTGCCCAAAACATTCATCAAAAAAAGGACATGTAAATGACAGAAATGAGTCTCACGGGAGCAATTTCCCAAGCAAATGCACCACTCTTTTGTGCAGCAATTCCACGCTCAAAACTTTGAATAGCATAAGAGTCCTAGAGAAAAATAGGAAAACACACATAAGTAATATATTTGCACTTTCACAGCCACCAACAGCGCAGCTAATTTACGATTATATTTGCAGAATACAAGAAGACAAACACTTTTCTTCATTTTTTTATTTTTTTAATAGCATTAATCGTAGGCTAAGCCAATCAGGAAATACATATACAACTGCAGAGGCTAGAAAATATACTTGCTCTTCTCGAGTAATACTATGTTGTTCAGCACATAATTCTGCACAAACTCCCATTCCAAAATCGTTGTAGACATCCCAAAGTCCATCTTTGAGCATTCCATCAATAACAGTGTCATGTCCTAACCGAGAACCCGACCTGTACATATGCATGGATTAGCAACTTTTTCAAACCCTAAATCAAATATTAAAAAAAAAATACTATTCAAATCTTAACATGTTCTGATGATGGCATTCACCATTAGGAAAAAGTCATAAACTAACATCAACTAATTGTTCCAGAAGAGGACCCTGAAGGGTTTCCAGAGCTTGTCCTATTCCAGCATGATATGAATGGATATCTATATTGATAAACTACATAACAAGCCATGTCCTTCTTACATGGACCATTCAAAGAATATAAAGCTCTATCTTATGGTTCATTGGATTATGGCACATGCAACCAATCACAGAAAGTTTCAATATGAAGAACCACTTTGCCAAATATATCAAAAGCTTCTCCACGCCAATCATATTCATTTGGCCTGTTGAATCTTTTACTGCACAATTGCCCAGCTATCTAATCAAATGCAAAGTTCAAGTAATGAAAAGAAAATCCTTAACCTGGCTTGAGCTAAATATTTGGGTGCATTAGACATGCTCTCCATGCCACCAGCAACAACAATATCATTGAGTCCCATATGTATGGTCTGAGCTGCAAGCATTGTTGCTGAAAGTAAAGAAAGAGGAAACTTGCCATTACTACTTTAAAAGTCATGCTGCAACAAGGCATGTAAAGGAATAGAATATCCAAAAATAACATTCTCTTTCCTACTTTATTAGCTATTCAGAAATTACAGAATAAAGAGGACTCACCTTTCATTCCAGAAGCACAGACTTTATTGATTGTTGTGCAAATTACAGAATGAGGGATACCAGCCCCTAATGCAGCCTGTCTAGCAGGAGCTTGGCCTAAATTTGCACTAAGAACATTTCCGAAGAAGACCTCCTGGACTAGAGAAGGATCAACATTTGCCCTCTTCAGAGCAGCTGCAGAGTAATACCAAGTCCACTGAAGGTGTCTCAGATACGCAAAACCATTAACAAAGACAGATAACAATGACAACAACAACAACAACAACAACAACAACAACAACAAAGCATCTACACTGAAAGATCTGCCATATAATCATATCCCTCCATCAAGTTCTGATGAAAAAATTTGTTTTTTATTCGGCCTTAACTACCTTT
The DNA here is from genome assembly GCA_030378225.1 of Knoxia roxburghii. NCBI lineage: Eukaryota > Viridiplantae > Streptophyta > Magnoliopsida > Gentianales > Rubiaceae > Knoxia > Knoxia roxburghii. The sequence goes on along the minus strand of CM059420.1, from coordinate 43,896,912 downwards.
TCTCTAAGTGTCTTCCTTTCCAACTGGCTTCCCTTTTAATTGGGGTATATTATTATCTATTTCCAGACATACTGATACGGGGGCAACTAAGGGACTAGAATAGTTTCTTTGAAAGTGTTTTTAGCTTTCTTTTTAGTTTGAGTGAATAATTATCACTTATATATCTGGTACCCGAGCATCTAAATGACTCCTACTACGTCCATGTCAAGACCAACTATTAACCCGGACTCTAAAATGGCAACACAAAAAATGTCCAAAAAGGTGAAGAAGTTAGATAGTGGAGGAATGATGGAAATTAACTCACACTGGATAGCTAAAGAACCAAGCTTTGTTGCAGAGAGTGATGAAAGAGAACCAAGCAAGCCACCCATGGGCGTTCTGGCAACTCCAACAATGCAAGCATCTGTGTAACAACAGGTAAATAAATTTTCAGTCAGGGGAATCAGTGGAGGGAGGCTCAGAAACTAATGCAAGAGAAGAAGCTAAACATCAATAAAAATGAAAAAGGGACCCTGACATACTGACCACGAGGCTCAATAGAAGAAGCCATGCAGATCACTCAGATCAGAGATGGAAAATATTAGCGCCCTCCTCCTCCTGCTGCTCCACCTCCTTCAATCTTCCTCCCCGATGAAAATTGAAATAAGGGGTTTGACCCAGCTCAAAGGTAAAAGAAACACAGAAGACTTTATTTAGATATTTATGTTACCGGTGTTCCACGATCAAAATTCAAACGTTAAAAATTAGTAGAACGATCTACTTGCAACTAACTAATGTTAGGTTGGTTGGGCTGTTGTCTGTCACTGCCTGTATCCAGTGGCCGCTAAACGTCCGATGTGGGCTAATTTATTAAGGCCGAAAAGGTTGAGGATAAACTCAAACTCATACTCATAATAGGCAATGACGTTCTCAAGTTATTGGATTTCGTGCCAATTACGTAGGACGATCCCATGATTGATTTGAGGATAAGAAGGATGGAATCAGGCTGAGAGGAGCTAATTTTCCTATCTGCCGATATATTCAAATGATGGAATCAGGCCTCGGGTCTTTCATTAACACATTTGGAAATTATAAATACAGAAGACTACAGCTTTCTTTTTCTTTTTCTTTTACTAAATATAATAATATGTGATAGAAGTGTCAAGGCATAACACAAATGTCCGTCTCGTAACAAAGAAAAAAATTGTAAAAATGTTCTTGTATCTAGAATTATGAACGTCCCTAAATGGATCTTATAGAGCATATTCGAGCCTCGGAATATCTGAATTGGTGTTTATTCATGGGAAACAAATAGCCAAAAGAGTAACTCAGCAAGTCACTTTCAAGAAATCCACTTTAAATATCACTTATGAATTCTCTTGTCCACTATTTGTACTCTAATTCATTAACGTAGTACTAGCAAATCGAAGTCCTGCAACAAACTTTGGAACAAAAGACTCCCGACTCCCAGAAATCCCCTTGTGACTGCCAAATTTTCACAAGAAAACGTTAGAAAAGTGATTCCAATCCTTGTTCATCTGTACATGCAGACAAGAAAACCCTGCCCCAGAATTCTGATCCTATCCTAAACAAATCAACCGCTCAAGGGGGATCAGACAGGTGGCGGCAGCAAAAAGAAATTAGGTGAACACCGAACCACCTAAACATCCTTTCTTTCTGCTCTACAGTGAGGCTTTATATATGTTACTAGGTAAAAAATCACTTCCTTTCAGCCATGATGATGCTCCTATGAAGGTATAACAAGCCTGAATGTCAGATTTATTCTTGTGGACTCAGCTTTGGCGCGCTTCGGAACCGAGTGAAACCAGTCCCGCTGACAGTACCCTCTCATCACCAGAAGTGATCCATGCTTTAGTGTGAATGCGTGTTGTTTTTGGTCAGTCAATGTGTTTGTGATTTTCTTGGACCTTTTGCTTGGAGGTTCATCTCCTGATGATGATGATCCTTTGGCTGCTCCTGGCATAATGAAGAAGATGAAAAATAACATATTACAATGGTGATGGAATGCAACAACTGTATGTATAAACCGCGCATTACTGAATCCAAATGACTGACAATACACATAATAGTGAAAATGTGATTTTCATAGTCATTAATATGGCACTGAACATGGTTAGCAGCCATGGCTAGGGTATCTAGTAATATCCATTCATGCATATCAATTACCGTGACAATTTAGTGCACTGTAAATGATTATTTCTCAATACACATTTTACAGTAGACACTTTCTGCACAAGGAAGGCATTCGTTTTTTTAGTTGACAACCTGAAAACTTCTACAAACTGCCCTTTGAGCCGCTAATAATGCAACAAGGCAACAACTCACCAGTTTAGGAACTGTTTAAGTTTCACCTTTCAATCAACAAGTAAAAAGAAGTTGGTGATACCTCGAATGCTCTTGTTTGGTTTTCTCTTCAACAAGAATTCTCGCTCACATCCAAAAGAAACCGAGGCAATTTCTGGAGTTGGTCCATATACTTTCTCATCATCAGCATGCCAACTAACATAGTCACTCCCACCTTTATACCTATTCAGCAGTAAACTGTTGAAGCCACTCCCAGGAAGAGCTTCGAGGACCTATACATACATACATACACAGCAGCCAGAATAAATCACCAGACATGCATAGCATGCCCCCAGCAAGCAATCGAGTTCAGGAATACTTCATGATAAACACAACATTCTTACTGCAGCTAATATGTTCTTTAGGGGAGGAAACTCATCCCAAGAATGTGCATAAGGCTGGTATCCACTGTAGGCCAAATTTGGCAGTCCTTCCTCAGCAACATAACACACATCTCTTGGCTGTCAAGAAGAAAAAGAAACAACTATCAATTAGCCTTTTTAAAATAATAAAATTTGTAAGTAATTTAAGATGTCCTCATGCAATGATCAAAGGGGCATATGTAACTGGAAACTTCAAATATAGTACTAAATTGACATCAATGATGAAAGATTGCTCATGTTAAAGCTATATCACAATCATCAGTAGTGCCCATTAAGAAGGTCAATAGAACTGCACAACATAATCTTTCCAATCATTACGGGGCAAAGGCATAAGCAATTTGCAAAGTCGAGAAAAATAATTCCTTCTAGCACCTGGTGTCACCAAGATCACATTTTGAAGCTGAATAAAGACATACCCTGACCCTAAAATCTTTCCCTGCATCTTAGTAAACTCAGACGCTTCAGGATGCAGCTACCAGTCGACACAACTGAAGGTTTGATACCAACACCAAAGCCGAATATATTTTACATACAAACATATTTGGTAAGAGAGGAACAAAGACTACCAACAGAACTCTACTAACAACCAAACAATCCATGAAAACTATTCAGCAGAGACCTTAATTCTTATCCTAAACACCATTCTATACTCGACAACACTTGGATTCTTAAAGGGCCAGCCAGAGCATTAAAACTTGTGCTAATGCAGGGTTCCAGGACAGGGAAACCCAGCATAAAGAAACTCCCGAAGGATCCAAAAAGGGTCAGGCCATTAAGTCACCAAATGTAGGCAGTCTCCGCGACTCCACCGTGACCACAATCCTCAAATCAAGTGACAACCACTTTTACGGCTTGGTCAAGTCCTCCTAAACCCTAAATTCTAAATCCTACCTGAATTGGACGACGGCATTAGCAATTAAAATGCATAACAAAAAGAAAACAGGGTAAAAGGAAGGAACTTTAACGCATCTACGCACTAAAAATCTGGAGTGGGAAAATAAAAAACAAATGGGCGAGATGATTAAACTAAGAAGAATAGAGACAGGACGATGAGAGGTGCACCTGAACAGAAGAGCGGCCGAAGACCCGGATGGTGGGACGGGTCCAAGGAATGTGTTTGTTGAGATAGTCGAAATAATCCCAAGAATCCTGGTAGGATAGAAACCTGGAGACGTAAATCACTTCACTTCCATTTCCCAAATCCAAAGTTCGGCCCTTTTGGTCTCTCTCGGGCGCTGCTTCACTCCCGGCGCCAGCTCCATTTTGATCAAATAATAATGGTTTTAGTTTGAGGTTGGTCGTCGTCATTCCCGAACCGGGTTGGTTGCCTCCACTTTGGCGCCCTTTCTGGAAATCTAAATTATTTATTCCACCTTCAATTCAATTGTAAACGCAATTCACTATCTATTCACCCATTTCGGTGGGGTTTTTTTTGGGCCTTGTGTAAATGTTTTTTTGGATTGCAAGCAAGGACGAATGTTAACATATCAAAGAATGAATAAAGAAGAACCCAGTTTTATGGCTTAGATGGTAATACACGATAGGATTTGTGCTTTGTATGGTTGTTTATTCCTCGACGAACGCATTCAAAACTTTTTTAAAATGGCAAATTTAGCAAAACATTATTACTTCCTCCCTCCTAATAGTTATTTTATTTAGGGTATTATTTTTTTTTTCTTTTCAGAGGGTATTTGTATCACATATGAAGTAAGAAAACAAATGAAATGGCTGTCCATACCTATGACATATTCCTATGGCCCTAAACAATGCTTTACTACAACATTAAGTACTCCATTTTGTGGCTCAAAACTGAACCACATCACTCACTGTTTTTTCTTTGATGCATCAACATTGGAATTTGCCTAATTCAATCAAGAAATGATGCAAGAGTCAATTATCATAATAAAGATAAGGAGTCAGAGACACAGGCTGGAAAGAACCAGCAACATCTCCTTTTAATTTGCATGAATTTATATACAATACAACTCTTAAACAATCTAGTATTTGATTGGCAACCCATCATAATGCACAATGAGAGAGTTGAGATATTAGTCTGCTGCCTCAATTCAAATCAAAACATCACAAAGATCAAACCTAATAACTGGAGAGCTGAGGTATTCATTTCTGCTGCAACATTGCCTACTACTCCTCCGTACTGGAAGTTCGCTTTTTCTCTCTTTTTGGTGTGTTTTATCGGGCAAGTCGTAAGGATTTTCATTCATTATGCCCTGACCATGATTTCACGCCATCTTCGCCGGAGCGACTGCAGGGAACTTCACAAACTTGATCTTCACATCTATTTCACCTGACTCCACCTCGCAAAGCCTCAGACAAACATCTTGCACGACCTCGTTGTTTGCCCAAAGAATGGTGCTCTCTGCAGCGAGACAGTTGTCATTCTCTGGTATAACCTTTCTTAAAGTCATCCCATTGCTGACAACCTGAAGAATCTGCTTTAGTCTTGCAGCAGCAATCAAGGGTTGAAGGCTTAGCTGAGCACGTCCCATCTTGTCGTCAGCCTTGAACCGGTCTTTATCAAACACTTCCTATGAGAATATAAGAGCAGTGTCATCAGGCATCACATGAATATTGGTAACTATCTCAGAATTCAAATATTGTCTGGCAAACATCCATTGCAAGCTTGAAATTTGTTGTAGATTTTCACTATATTTTGATTCTGACAGATAACCCTGAAATGTATAAGATATCTTTAAAAGGAGAAAGATCTGTAATCCTCTGCATCAACTTTAGACTCAGAAGTGCTATAAGACTTCCCATTTTGGTCCCAACACAACTCTGCTATTATGAGAGGTTGAGTAACATACAAGCAAATAACACTAAACCAAGGGGGAAACTGCAGGATAAAAAACTAAGTCAGGAATATAGCTTGGCAGCTTTAGACAAAGCGTCTTTACTCAACGGTATCTTTTTGAGAATGCTAATCATATTGGTAGCTGGTTAGTATAGGTAAATTGTTTCGATCGTCTCCCACAATGTCAATCATAACAGAAAAGTTTGTATAGACTATCAGTTTTCTTCAAACCATTACTTCTCTTCAAACCATTACTTAATATGCATATCTGAGTTACATGCATCATAGAGTTGCAGACTGGTGATATTGATGCCGGGAAAAGAAATATACTAAACAAATCCATTAGTGATGTTCCTGCCTCTCTCTCTTTTGGATGCTGTTCACATCCACAATGGAAAAAATCTGCTAATCCTGCTATACAACTATTCAAGCAATTTTCATCCTAGTCCCAAACTTGCAGTTAGGTTTCCTCCAGAAGGATTGGTATCAAGAAAATGGCATCTATGCATTCAGAGGTAAGGCTATACACAACTGGTCATTGCTAAACAAAAATAAACAGCTGAAAACTGAGAACAATGAATAAGTACCCTCTCAAGTATATATATCCAAAGAACAGGAAGAAAATGGAAGTGTCGATAACATACCAATTCAAGAGCGCCAACAGGTTCAGACAACGTGAAACTAAATTCTTCATTCCAAACTGGATTAAGGCAGCTACATATAACCTTAGTTTTTGCAGTCTGGTGAAAACAGTGGATACACAATTAAATCCTTGAGGAAGCAAATGTGTTAGGGATAACACAAAATAGAACGACATGACACACAGAACATAGCTGATTTGCAAACAAAAAGTAAACAAGAGTATTGACACTGCACAAGGAAAGACAAATCATTTTCTGAACCTTTCACTACTTGTAAGAAATTACAGAAGGCATACCAAAGGAATTGACAATGAAAGATAGCATCTTTTGATCGAAAAACAAATAGAAAGATATCTAGAAAGAAAAAGGAGAGGACGGCGGATTGGCAGAGAATGATTTTTAACTTCTGGTAGCAAAGAAGGAATTGGGAGGGAAGTGGTTAACAACCAAACTAACAATTTCAAGTATCAAACTAGACCGATGTGTCATGATTGAAAACCAAACATTGAGACAATACAATTAGAAACAATCAAAATTCACAGTAAGGGGAGACCTTTGTTAAAATTTATGGAGTTGAGAAACATTTTGCAGCATTCTAGCAAACGGTAACACTAAACAACCAAAGTGAACGAAATCAACAAGAGTGACAAAAGGATATGATGCAACCTTAATCAGAACTGACTAAGGAGTTACCCCTGACAAGAGTAAGTGTGAAAAGACCCTACCTGATTGCCAAGCTTGAGAATGACATAAGGGTCACTACTCTTGAAATCTCTGATCACTAGTCTTTTCCCACGTAACACCACCACTTTTATCTGCCCAACTGCTTCCGCCATGAGCGTCCACACTAACAGGTCAGGTCAGGTCAGGTCAGGCCAGGCAAGAGCTGCATTTCATGAGCCCACATGAATCATCATAATCAAAAACAGCTGGAAGGTAGATGGGATTTGGAATAAGCCCAGAGGAGAAGCATTACTTATACACACCAAGCAACAAAACGCTAAATACACACCCAGCATGATTCTGCGAAATGATGTAGCAAGAAACGAACAGTTAAAGGAAACCCTTCTAGCTTAAAGAATGATTTTTCATGTGTTCAACAGAAAACAGCTACTTTTCCCTCCTTTCACCCCACAAGTATAACATTCTAATGAAACCCATCTGCCATTCATTCATCTACCAGAAGAACAAAAGAGAAATAAGGGAAGTAAATGCAAAAAGATTCCTCTTTTTTTCCTTTTACCAGAAAAGGAAATCCAGAAGAAGAACAGATAAGAATTTGATTACTTACTCTAAGACGACACAATGAAAAGAAACAAGGAAGCATCAACCTGCATTTTATTGAGTCGATTGAGAGTTTTAAAAAAACGACAACAACAACAAAGTTGGCTGAGTTGATAGTAAACGAAGTAGGAATCAGCTAACCCCACAAAAGCCGAGGTTTCCTGGAGTAACGAATGGATTCCGAGTCCTGTCCTAGCTCAATGACCCCGTCCAATTTTAGTCCAAGCCAGTTCAGAAGTATTCAGGGTTTGAGGTAGTTTGTAATAAGTTGCAAGTGGCAAGTTCTCTTTTTTTTACTTTTAATGGACTTTGACCGAACCTTATGCTGAAAAGTGGTGGTGGTGGTGGTGGTGGTGGTGGTGGTGGTGGAAAGGGAAAAGGAGCATTCCAACATAATTACAAAAGTAGCTTTGTTTTATCTTTGGACAATATCATCGTTCCAATTATAGTACTTCATTTTGTTTAACCTTGGAAAAGACGATTTATTATTCTTGCACTTAACAGGATTATCTCAACATTACAAATTCTGATTCTGGCCATAACGCAAAGACCAAGTCTCTTTTAAGTGTATATTAAGTTATTTACTTTATTTTTAGTAGGTAAACAAACAGCATCCGCCATTGTTGGAGCCCAACATAATTGATGTATTATGTGTTTTAACAGTCAGCTATGATATCAGCTATCACTTCCCATGTAAAGTTCTCAAAAAAAAAAAAAAAAAAAAAGCAAAGACGCTTCAGAGATATCCAGACACGGACTAATGGCTACTTAATAAAATCACTACCAGTTGCAAACAAATAAAAAAATAAAAAATCACTCCTGAAGTTCAATAAGCAGTGCAAATATTCAGACCAAAATGGAGTCATATACAAAAAGGATCCCCATGAACAAAAATCCAGTTACAACCCCACCCTAATTAAACTAGGAATTTACAAATAAAACTAGGCTAAAAGTATCCAAACTGCACTACCATGATGTCAAACTGAAGCTGTACAATGTACTAGCCAACTGATCGGATCTAATTAGAAACTGCACATACATTTCCGCACTCAACACAGAAATGCATCTTCTATAGATCTACAAACTATGCCTGGTTCTGACATGGCTAACAATTGTGCAGGTAAACTATATTTCACTATTTTATTCAGGTTTATCCGTTGACAGGTATATCATCAATAGCAACAGACTACACATCAGATTACAAGATTTTGATAAGAGTCACAAGATTCTCTAACTACGTGCCACTTCTACAAATCATATGCCAGGTATTAAAGGCAGGGATTATACGCTCTGGTCTAGCTCTCATTTTCCTTCGGCTGATTTTCCCACTCGACGCTGCCACACAGACTGCACGAGAAACAGAGGTATTAGGAATAGCAGCAAGTTCACACAATTAGTTTCAAGTAATTTATCAAAAACATTAATTAACACAGTTTACCAGGGGTTCATCATCAGAAATTTCAAGATCAGCCGGACCTGTGAGAGTGTTGCCATCAGATGTATCAGGCTCTTTAGAATAAACATCCTCACCATCTCCTTCAGAATCTGATTTCTGCTTCCCTTCAACCTCCAGCCCTGACTCCTCCCTTGTTTCCTCTCTTGTTTCATTTGTATGTGTTTCTTCATCAGATGAAGAAACCTCTTCTTTATCAGATCCATCATCCCCTAAGGTTTCAGTTACATTTTTAGGCGATTTACCTCTAGAGTACGATGATTCTTTCTGGGCCTTGTCTGAATCAGTTGAGGTGTTATCAGCATCTGCTTCCTCTTTCCCATTAGAATCTGAGCTATCATATTTCTTTTTGGGAACCCCATCAGAAATTCCCTTTTCACCACCTACATTTTGTTGTAAATGAGTTCCCGCAGAACCACAAAGAAGTATGGACAGAAAGATGTAGAGTTGCAATGTTCTAAGAAACAACCAATACAAGAAGAAACACTAATGCTAATCCTAAATAAGTGGGAAAGAAGGGGAAGATTTCCAGACTCAGACTAGTACAGAGACCAACAATGTCCAACTAGAATCTCCAGACTAAAACCAAAAAATGTTCTGTAGCTACTATGGCGAATAGCATGGCCCTCCATTAACGTGATATTCACAACACAAGGTAGCAGGCTCATAACATTGAAGCAACACAATAATCAACAGCAACAATGCCAGCAATACTTAATATCAGTAGTCCTTAGACCAGTCCTTCCAAGCAACCAAAGGTTGAATTCATTAGCGGGTAGGAGAATCCAATGGCTACATTTGGATGGAGAGGAAATGAAGTAAATTAAATCCAAGTTATCACAATACTTTACCCCCCAATATTATCAGATGCTTCTTTCCAGTCAATTCAGTACAAAAATTTAACTGTTTTTCAGTGATTTACTAACAGATGGTGTCATTACAGCTTCATTCAGTCACAAAATATTTTCCTTCATGATGCAGTAATGAGAGAAGGTTAAGCAAAAAGATGACACCCTTTACCTGAGTCAGCATCTTCAAATTCCTCAGGTTCCAAATCAGGTACATTTAGATTGCCTCCACTCTCAAAAGAAGCCGGTGCATCATCCTTTGATTCGTACTTTCTTACATGCTTCATATTTTTCCTTGGGGTTCTTTTCCCTCTGGCTTGAGATGATGGAGAACTGTTCATCAATATCAAAAGGCGGTTAGTAAATGTTGGGGCTAATCTCTGTCATAACTGCAATGCAATGTGTAACGCACATGTCCATAATACTCTTATTCTGTTCTGAGACATCAGTAGACTTCCTTTTCTTATCAGATTTTGACCTGCAAAGGCAATGAGATGAGTAAAATGTCCAAAACTTCTTCGTGTTTCTATCCAAACATCCACTTCCGAGAAGAAAATGGCAAGATAGATATCAAAATAAGTCTGGATTTCTGAAATTGAATTCTCCAGAAAGCAACGGTCATGACAATTTTTTACACATGTGCTCTTCAAAATCAGCACATCTAGGATCACGCTACATTACCTGATATTATCACAGTCCCCATACCCCCCCCAAACCACACCAACCCAAAAAGAAAAAACCCCACCCGTAAAGAAATAAATCCTTATGAGTTGTCTGTTAATAAATCAATGAAAAGGATGCATAACTTACGTTCCTTTCAATTGCAAGCTCTTCGTTGATTTTGATCGCTGAAAACAAAGATTTAAACATTGTTAGTCGTTAGACAACATGCAAAATTGAAAATGTAAAAGCATGACAACTAAGTTTACCGGCTTCTGGTCTTTGTCAATGAGCTCCCAGCGTTCTTTCTCTAATCGGAGAACCTCTACATCTCCATCATCATACAAGACCTACATACAGAACAGACATTAGCTTATGACAATGACATAGTGCTTGCTTTGACATCAGACAGAGAAGTTCCTTTGTGCAAAGCAGAAACATAAAGACGTCATGATCTGCTTACCACATGCTTCTTTTTCTCAGTATCAAAAGACTTTATTACACCTCCATAAAACCTGTTAAGTAAGGCGGTCAGATAATCAAAAAGTCTAGCGCACGAAGTCAAGGAAATCAATTGGAGGAAGAATCCAAATAATCAGTCCGCAATCTCTGGGTGACATCAGAAAAGAACTTCAAGAGCTCTCTGGGTGATATCAGAAAAGAACTTCAAGAGCTGAAAACATACTACAAAGAGACCAAAGAAACAACACGGAAGAAAGAAAAACAGGACAACCGACAAGATAATAAAGAACTACAAAGGCTAGCACAACAGATGTTTAAAAGATAATTTGGCAACAAGAATACAGCAAAGCTCACACCAGAGGTAAATAAGATTTATCAATTCGACTACCAGAAGCTCAAGAAGAAAACTGTGCAACAAAACATTGCTTTTCATGAAACATAAAGTTTTGACATACTTTTACATGCCATACAATCAACAGGGCATCCCGACAAGCTTACAGAGCAGAAAACCAAAAGTATCAAGATTATCTTCCAGAAATTAGCAACAAAATCGAATCAAACTTCTTCTTTTCATCAAAGAAAGTACTCACTTTTTATCCATTGGCCACCAAACCTTTATTCTACAACCAATCAAATCAGTTGTCGGAGCTTCATCGTCCATTGAAGTACACTACAGAAGACAAAATAAAACTGTAAGGAAGGTATACTTCTAGTATTAATAGAGGTCTAACAAAGCCAGGAATAGGAAACAGCAGCAATTCAAAAACTCACATAGAAGTAGAAGATAATAAAAAACAAAAACTGTCTAATCATTCAAGAAGATTCTCTGTTTGTTTGCAATGATGTGGAGTGTGCTTGTTTCCAGAGCCCATGCTTTGCTAATAGCAAAATAATGTGAAGTTAGGTAAGGAAGTATGGCACGTCTCCTACTAGCAGTGCAGTAAAAAACTGAATCATCCACAAAGCTTAAATGTATGTCTAATTTTATTGCCACAGGCCAGCATCATGATGCCTCCCCATAGGTCTGTGACTCAGCACTGCATTAAGTTACAAGCCCACGCTTGCTGTCCAATAAGGCCAGAAACTGAAAGTTGACTCAAATCATTAAAATTTCAATTTTTTTACCAACACAAAATTTGTGAGGCTAAATGATGATATTGGCTCAACGTCCAAATTCAAACAGATAAACCAGTCTCTGAATCCTAAACAAACTCAATCACACAAGTTAATAAATAACAGAAAAAACAAATCACCTGAAAAAGATACCTCTATATGCAATGAAGGGTACACATTTTACTTCTTCAACTACATATTCTAATGAGAGAACCCAAAAAAATTATATCCACAATTTCCACTAAAATAGAGGCGTCATCAACCACTTCACAGCTATTAGCCTAATCATGCAATTAGCAGTTGGAACAATTCCTGTTACTCCTACTGAGAGCACGGTGGAGCTAAATTAAAAGTATTTTTAAATTCAAAAGCCAGGTCAATTGGTCAACTACAGAATCAATGAAAAACAAATAACATGCTATAATTTGGAAAAACTTAAAACTTGCTCCATCAACAATGGACGCAATTCTGTTTAAGTGGCGGCTATTAGACAATCAGTCACTCCAGACTCTTAGTTTACCATATTCAATACATACAGAAAAGCAGGCAATAAGAGTACAGTTGAATTGATATGCAACAGATGCATGCAGCAGGAGAAAAAGATTTGGTGACAACTCCAGTAGGTAAATGTAAATTTGTGAACCGCAAGTTTTATGAATGGTCAAGAGAACTAAATAGACTAACCTTAGCCAAGCCAACACTCTGGCGCTTTTTCTTCTTGGTAGAAGCCAAATTAGAATTATTAGTTGTAAGTGGAAGATCTGCTTCCGCAGTTTTCTTAGGCTTCTGAATCACATGGAGGGAAAAAAATTCATAACATGTAATCACAACTAAGTCTGCAATTTCTAAACTCCACAGCCTTGCCCAAAATGAATGTCATCAGAAAAAGTTTACCTTTGAATCACTCGATCCGAGATCATGCCTCTTATCATGACTCCTAAATGAACGTTTCCCTTTATGATTTGATGGGAAGCCTGTACTCTTTGCAATGCATGATTGCACCAACTCTGATTTAGCTGATTTATTCATGACCTGACCTTCTGAACCTGTGGTAAACCCATCATCCATTTCTGTTGACTCAACTTTTGAAGTTATCTTAGCAGGTGATAGCTTATGACCCAGGCTCGATGATGATCTTCGACGTTTTGGTACAGAGACATCATCTGATTCATCAAACACTGTTTTCCTTTTGTGATGCTTACGATCAGCTTTCGTTTCCTTCGGAGTATACTCATGTCCATTGCTAGAATTGAACTTACCAGAGGTGCCCAAATTATCTGAGTTTATTTGCCTCACCATTTTCAAGATGTCAATATCATTTCCATTCTTCTCTCCAGATGCTGCAGACTCGTTTTTCACTTCCCTTCTTGCCTTGGCTCCTTTGGCTCGTAACCGCTGTAAGATTTTTCCTAAAGGCATCTCACTACCATCAGTTTCACTGTCCTTCAAGCTCTCATCTTCAGCAACTTCAGAAGCAACCTAATGCAACAGCCCAAAAGGTCAAACAGAAAACACATCATTAAGTTTATTGCCTCAGATTAATTTGATAAGATTTTCCATTTTAGTAGACAACCACAAAAAAGTTATAAAGGAAAATCTTACGGTGTTATTAGCTTCCAACTTGATGGATTGAAAGTAAGCCAAAGCACTCTCATCAGTCAACCATTTCAGTGATTCACCAACCTATATCAGCAAGTAAAATATGTGTACATTGAGTAATATCCAAATTGCACCATAAATCCAAGCTGTTAAAAAATATTTGTACAGGCGACCACATAAATACAAACAAAAAAACACTAAACAAGAAAACATATCCGAGCCAGGTTTGAGCAAGATAGGCAACTTTTTGGTGATACTATAAAACGTAAACTTCTAGAAGTTCATTCATAAGGTTGAACAAGCACTTCAGGCCAGAGGAAGATCATTAATGAGCAAATGTACTGATCCATGAGAATAAATTAATACACCTTCAACCCCATAGTCCTTTTAAAACATCCGCAAAAGTATTTTCCTTTTTTGTCTGTCAACAATGTCTGACTACAACAAATTAACATCAACTGATTTAAGATTTCAATATGAATGATGGAAGGACCTTCACCAATTGCTAATTATTCACAGATCTTCTACGTGGCCCATTAATTATCAAAGTAATAATCATGAGGAATGGATTTTAAAAATCCAAGCACTGTTTCTGCATTTTCTTCTGTTAAAAAAATTGAAATTTACTCATTTTAGTACAAACAGGTTCTTAACATCTGATCACAAAGAACTTCAGTAAGCAGGATGAATTGAGAATTTTCCATCTAATGGTATCACAGTCAAGTTGAATTCTGCCATTACATTGAGTGTTTCGTAAATTGAATCAAGAAACAAAATTAGCAATAATCTTCATGCGGTGATCATAAAGTGAACAACCGCATTATTGAAAATAAAAAATAACAGTATAAAAGACCAACTTGCAGATAAGGTACACCAAGTAAATAACTTACCGGTTTGTCATCACCTTCTTTCGTGTCATGTGATTTATACAAAGTTAAAGGCAATGGTACCGACACACCGAACTCCAGAAAATTCTCTTGCTTTGCCACCAAGCGTTTTGTGACTAGCAAGCCAAGATCGCAAACAGCGTACAAATTCTGCCATGCACAACATTTAACAGTATAAAACAACAGTGAAACAACTATTTCCAGTCCATTATAACTTATCTTTTTCCCGAAAGGTATGAAAGCATGGCGGTGGCGTAGTGGTAATCAGGCTGGTCTTACACAAAAAAGGTGCCCAGTTCGATCCTGGGCAGCAACATGTTTAATCACACCACGTGGTGTAATAAAGGCTTAGTTGTTGTAGTTGTTTCAGCTGTTGTTTATTGAAAAGAGCTACTACGGTAGAAACATATTTCAAACCAAAGTTACATCTTTTGTTCTCCTTTTGCCAACAATTCTGTTCCTGCCTTTCTCCCAATCAAATCATTCTGTGGAGTCTACTGACCAGGAACAAGGGGGTGGGAAGAATCTAAACTAAAAAATGTACAAAAACAATATCCAACCTTGGATTTCATAGCATCGACATTGTCTTCCGAACGCTTGATACTTTCGAAGATGGAAATTAAAGCTGAAATGCTTTCTTTGTCCTTGCTAATTATGATATCAGACTTGCCAGGCTTTCCATCCTCATCTCCATGCACGAGCATCGAAAGGAAAAAGTACAATTTCCTAGTAAAGAACAAAAATAATTGGGCTTAACAAACCACGATAAAAGAAAGTAATCATTTGCCTCAATATGTATATGACTATATTTACTCACAACAAGACATTGCCACATGCAATCCTTTAATTCCCAACTTAATGCCTTTTGGATGCTTTGCCTTATGGCAATTTTAGATATTGTGATTTGTATAGTTGGTTTGAGCTAAATTGCCACATTAAATGGCCTGTCATACTTTCTATAACCACAACACGGGCACCATGTGTCTAGATTTTATTTAAATTACTATCCCAGATTTTATTTGAAATAACGCATTAAGCTCAGCTTTTTATACTTACCTTTTATGGAACAGGGAGAATACAATATTGATGAGCCATTATAATACAATAGTCAAGTGATTGAGATTTCGGGTCATAGTTGCTAACTGATTATATGAACTTAACACTGCAATCCCATGTTAGGTTCATTTCCAGCTTTGTAGGTTTATTTATATATCAAACCACTAAAAAGCGACATAAAGAGGCTGCCAATAAGGAGACATGGCAACCATAAAAAAATCCTGCTAAGTGCATAGTAGCACAACGAAAACTATTTTTGTTAAAAATGAGCCGAAGTTACAGAATAAGGTAAATAAGATATATTATATTATCTTAGGGAGCTTGCACACAGGAATAGCATGCTTGGACTTCTTGAAAGTTGCAACTGAGGTATCTTGGAGAGTTACAAACAGGTAATACTTCCCTGATTTACACCCAGGATAGTCATAATACAGCTCTAGTATCCAAAACTAAAATAACTTCACCAACTGGCACATTCAACTTGTTCAACTGCACTCTGTGAATAATCTATAGCCTATAGGTCAACAGTAAAATACTAGTTAAATTTTACCAGCATATTTTGGTATGAAGCAGTAAGGAAAGTATATCCAGATTACATGAGGCCATAATAAGTTGTCGTAGGAAGGGGGAGGGGGTTGGAGGAGATCCTAGAGGGTAGGCCACTGCAATTTCGACAGTGCAAGGAATCCAATACCATTTGTCCTCATAGAGAAAAGTTCACAGAAGCTGGAAATATATGATATTTTGCAAACCTTTTGCATATATTTCCTGTATAAGGTAAAACATTGTTGTAATTTGGAATATTTTATCAGGGGCCACTAGGGACTTATATTATTTTCCCATTCAATTAACTTGGTAAAAAATTAAATGACAATACTAGGTAACTTTTGTGAAAGTAGTCTCATCTGGCTCTTGTTCTTGCAAGAAAAGTATAGCATGTTATATATGTCAACCTCTGTATATTTTCTATATGCATAACAAGGAAAAGACAAAATTCTTTGAAAATTAAAGGCTACACTATTCTTATTATGATGTGATAGTAGAGTTATTCCATTATAATGGGGTAACAATAGGGTGGGGTGTAGATGTTCACATGAAGTATTTACAGCAAGCTTCACACTACAGAAATAAAATTTTGGAGAGAAATTGTAAATGAATTCTTCCCTAATCGTTAATATCTCACTTCCATGGGATTGCATAACCGTGGCAAGAAAAGAGGAAACTAAATGTACCTGTAAGTTGATTCATATTCTTTAGCATCTTTGCATTCATCAGGATCAGGAAATGATGAACTATGAGCCAAGGAATGAACCAGGTAGGCAACGATGTATTCCGGATAGGGTGGTGGTGCTTTTACATCAGTTGGCGCTGCATATTGGCGTGCCTTCCCTTGCTGGCACGTTTGGATAATATCAACTAAATTATGATTTTCCTGCAAAATATGTAAAGGGGGCCCAAAAATCATGAGAAGTCCAAATAATTGTCAAGATCGATGTCTCTGAAAGGGTAAAGTAATAAAAAGCAAGAGGTAACACTAGTATATGGAATAGTTTTGCACCTCTTCGCCTAAATGTTGCTGGGATCCCAAGTCAAGTAAGAAAGCACAAGCATATTTAGGATCCAGCATACGATCCTTTATGTACTGATGACACTTGCATAGAAAGAATCTCCTAACTTCAGGAATGCTCTCCTATTAATGCAGAGGAGACAAATTAAAAACAAAAGTTATCTTTGTGTAATTGGAAATGAAACTTGTTCTCCAAATAGCACTGTCAGAAGTAGTATTTTCACCTCTGATACTTTGAGAGTTAGATAAAAGACGTCAACAGGAATCTTATGATCCCAGTATTTTGACAGACGAAGAATAGCCTTTGCTGCAGCAAGCCTCAGGTGGGCCTTATCAACAGAACTGCCAGATGAAATTCACAAGTTTTAATTTCTAACCAATAAAATTAAATTTTATCCCTGCAATTCCTAGATTACCTTGACTTTATTTCACTTGAGACTTCACCAAAACAGATGATGTTTTTAAGGACTCGTATCAGATCATCAATTCCCAATCGGAGGTGAGCATCCTTGACCGGCAAATAACTCTTGACCAGAGTTTTAAGACCAAATATCTGCATCACAAACCAGGAGAACAAATAGGTTTGAGCTAGTCATATATTAGAACAAGCACAAAGAGGAAAGGAAGGACCACAAAATACTTGATCAGATAAATATTTATATATAATTGTCAAAAAAATACACATTCATATAAGCATACAAGTAGAACTCATGCTAACCTTCAAGGAACAGAGTTCGCTCCTATCATCCCAAGAATCTTCCACTCCCTCTTCTGATGCCTGAAGATAAATTATGTTTTAGATGGAATTCCTATGACATAAGCTACAAAAGAAAAGTAGCATAGTGTAATCATTGGGTTAGTTTAGACAGCATACACTGCAGTCCAATATGTTTTTCCTTATGAACTCTTCAATCTCAGTTTCTCTCGTCTCAAAAACTGGCATAGCAGTTTGTGCTATACACCCTAAAGACTGCAGCACAGCAGGCAAATGTGACTTTTCCTGCAGCATATCCACAAGCCTCTGCAAATTACAAAAAGTAACAAGACCCCAGCAAACATATCGTTAATTTCTATATGTATGAAGATCAAAGAGTAGAGTGGATCAGAAAATAGAGAAGACATGCAAACCTTATATAGCACAGAAAGAGACATAAGTCCATCATCTTTGGTTATCGATGCTAGGGTATGAACAGCATACTTGGCCTGCCTTCGGCTACCTTCTAAGCATATTCTTTCAAGTATAAGATCCAGTGATCTGCATATAAACAGAAATTTTCAATAATGTCCAAGCAAGCAACATGACGAGAAAGTAACACACCACAATTATGAACCTTGAGGAAACTCCCAATTGTTCTCGAATGGCTCCCCCAGCCCTTGCTAGGACATGTAATACCCCTTCCTTTATGATTTCATTCTCGTCTTCAAGCAGATGAATTAAATCTTCTTCAATTCCACCAAGGAGCAAAGGGCAAAATCGTGCAAGAATCTGCAGAACTTAATACTAAATACCAGTATCTAAAATATTAACCATAAATGAAAAGTAGAAAAACAATGTTGACAATATGCCATTAACATGAACAATTATGAAAGTGTTTTAAGAGAATTAGGAAACAACTTTCCTGTTGAGTGGTAAAAATTGTCACGTATGAAGGCATTGTCATTCAACACAACAATGTTTTCATTAGTGTTCATTCCACTATTTAAAATTTCATTAGCATTTTGAAATGTAAGACAAAAGGACATAATCTAGGTCCACCTAGACCAGGGGTGTGGGAGGGTATTAAGCTATCCCACCCTGGACTTCTATCATACTAAAGATTTCTTTAATGTTGCCCCAATGAGCAACTAGAGAATATTGGCTTATACCACGGCCCACCTTAGCTAATTTATTCCCCTCCTTTTCAGCTTATCCAAGTTGTGAGTCACCTTACATAAAATTTGGAGTTCTCTAAACAGATAACTGCTGGAAGACTAGCTATTTCTTAGAATTCTTTTAAGCAAGGGGGTGACTCTTTTTATGAACTAAACTGACAAAGCTGACATCACCGAGATTAATAAATATCACTCAACGCAACAGCGGATCAATCATGGTGAAGTATGCCCCGGGGGTGGGAGGGGTGGGGGGGTGGAGAGGGGGAGAGAGAGAGAGATAGAGAACACTCTACCACAAGTATACTCATGCAAGATACAATCAATTGTGCATTTCCAGCAGTTTTCTGAGAGTCAGCCTCGTGAAGGATTTCTTTGCTATGCTCCTTGCCAAAAAGCAGATTTGAGCATTTCAAAGAAAGTATGCTCAGAAACTCAAAAAGCCTGTGCTTCTCACCCAAGATACAAAGGAGATCACCCTGCATAAAAATTAAAAATTATTGAATTTGAACATGAAAAATAGGTGAAATCTGTAGAAAAGTTAACCCACGAAGAAAGGGAATTAGAATCTTTCTCCTCACCCGTGAGTTAGAAGCTTGTAAAGTAGTAGTATTTGGATCAAGTAGTATTTTCAAGATCTTCCAAACATTGGCATCTTTTAATTGATCAAGAATTTGGAAATTTTCCTCTGCTTTAGCAGGATCGGAAAAACAGCGAGACATCATACGGAAGGAATACATAATTTTCTTTTGGATCTCATTAGGATCGCCATCCTGCATTGACAAGGACAGCAATCAAGTTTATCACCAACATTTCAATAACATCTTTTTCATCCTGAAGTTGCAATTCATTATGAGATCCAACCTGATGCATCTGCTTGAGAGAAAAGTACTTCTGCATCTCTTGCTGTAACCTGCCATTAAAATTGAATGTTACATTAGAGTATGCAATCACATTTCACTTTTTAAAAAGAAAAGCGACAGCCTAATAGCGGTCTTATAAAAACTCTTTGATATCAACATTTGATCATCAGTATCAAACCTCTGCTTCTGCTCCAGTATCTTCTCAAGAGCCTTGACCTCAACTTTGTCAAATGCTGCGAAAGATCTAACCCAATTCTTAACCTTATCTTTGACAGAGAACTCGGATGGGAACAAGGACAGACAGAGAACCGGTTCAACTATGTCTGATCTGTAAAAGGAATATGACACGTTAAAAATATAATAGACAAAGAAAAGAAAATACAATGTCATAATTCAGATTATATCCTCAGCAATCAGCCACTCGAATTATTTACCTAAAATCTTTGTCATAAAAACACCTCAATATCTTTCCAGGAATCCAATCATATACATCACTGTCTATTGATCCATCTAAGCAATTCGCACAGTAACTCTTGTATATTTCGGCAAGCCGATCCATCGTAAACTTTTTTACAAGAAGCTGGACATGTTTGGATACAGGTTATCATCAGTATGTCACTCCATAAAGAAAGAATAGACGGAAAACATTTATCACAAATCAAAATAATCCACAACAAAGTAGTTTAACGCACGGATTTGTCTCGGAGCCGTTCTGATACAAGTTTTATAGTTTCAACAGGTATGGATGTTAAGGCATGACACGCCACATCACAAACCACAGCAACAACTTGCTTCCGTACATTCTCATCGTAGTCCAACAGTCGGTCACAAAGGGCAGCTACAAACAATGTATATCAGAACCAAAGACATAAAAATGCATCAATTCAATGCCAAATCTAAACTACTTACCGATGATTTGAGGAGCCTCAGACCTACGAGGATCTGAAAACAGACAATTTTTTATATGATCAAGAACAGACATCCGAACTTCCACAACCCTATCGGTGAGCCTCTTTAGAAACTCGAGAACGATTGGTTGAAAGATTCCAGGAATACTAGACCCAGGAAGAGCAAAAAGGTCCCCGACTAATTGCACTGCTTTTAAACGGGTGTCCAACTTATCAGTCTGTTAATGTCAAAACCCAAAAGCTGAGTTCTAGGGAAACAAAAGTTATAAATTCGGCTTACAAAGTTAAAACAGCTCTATCTCATAAAACCAGGAAACCGTCTTGAAATGTTACAGCACAAGGAATACACTTAAACGGAGTTGATAATAAATAAAGTGAAATAATAGGTCAACCTGCTATACTGTGACCATGTCAAAAGAGTTTCTTCTTAACATGCGGCGTTTCACTGCTTGATTATTTTTATATGTAAACAACCCAGTACCACATACTACAATCCACAAAATCAAACTAAGAAAGATACAAAGGAGAAGTAACAGTACCAGTAGCTCTCCCGTCAAGTATGGAACAACTCCTGATAAGACATGAGGAGCACACCGATAAATATCATAGATCACCTCATGATAGTCAATTTCATACTTTGATGATCTGCTGTCCCCTGACATTGATGATATCAGAAATTGTTTTATGCTAGATTCCAGTTTTCCAGCACATTGTTCTACCACATTCATTGCAAGCCTCCTTGCAGCTGCAGAAACATCCTGAAAGTAAAATCCGAAATATAAATCTTATTTGAAGTAATTACTGAAGCTTCCGTGGGAAAATACAATGTTGTTCAGAAAGCACTCAGTGTTACTTTTCTATTGCGGCCTAAATTGGACAACACATTGAGTAAAAGATCCTCTGGAACATCCTCACTCTCTTCTAAGAGAACAGACATGATGATTTGCATTGATGTTATAACACTGTCAGGATGCTCATCCCTGCATGGGTCAAATAAAAAGGTAAAGTTAATCCAATCAGAATGCAAATGAACCATTCAACTCAAAAAGTAATATTAGCGACAAACATCCAACTTACTCAAAATTTAAACATCAATACTCAAACAATTATTGAGGGGGTTCAAAACTGTAGCTATAGCTTCATTGACATCAAAGTCAGAATTCAGTTGTATGGCCAATGATTTTGGCACTTGGAATACCATGAATGTGATCTATAAATGAATAAACCACTACAAGGTCATGTTTAACTTTTTTTCTTTCACATGCTGCACCAGCCTCCATTTGAATTTCATTAGAACATATACAGAATTTCTATAACTAGAGGGAGAACCTATATTTCCTAGCTACCCCGTTTTTCTTCTCCTTTTGGTTTCCTCTCTCTTTTTAATTACACTTATTCTGCTGGCTTATTGATGATTTTCTAAACTCCAAATCTATATTAGTTATAAACCTATCAGTGAAAAAGGCATCCAAAACTAGGATAAACCAAGTCTATGCTTAAATCATGATCAAATTTAGCCAGCCAACAAGCAGAGAAAGATTAGGATGCCACATGATCCCTCACATCCTTCTCACAAAGAGGATTAATTTGTAGAAGTCACGTCTCGAGGCCCCATGCATAGGCAAAAAAAGGACTAACAATTTGTATGGATGGAACTCTAGAATATAAAGATAACAGAATGTTGGCCAGTACAATTTTGAAAAGTGTAAAAGGTGGTAGAAACTCCATCTCCACCAGAACTACCCTACTGACAGACTCTACACGATCAACAACAACAATTAAGCCTTTGTTCCACTATATGGATCATATATCCCCAATGAACTCTATCCATACACAGTTTCATTCAAGTTTAAACAAATCATAAGCTCATATGAGAATATCTGCACAAATACAGACTCTACAAGAACAACTTCAGATAATTATCTCAGCTTCAATGTTTGCGAAATTAAACATCACTCTCTTGTAGCACAGCTAAACATAATCTTATTTCATGAATGAACAAGAACGATAAACCAACATCATAATCTAAAAGAGTAGACCCAATAGGGTCCCACACAAAGTATCTGAGGTAAAGAAAAAAAAAGAAGAAATCAAAAATAACCAAATCTTATATAAGGAAAATGAGACACACCTGGCAACAGAGAAAAAAGTACTGAACATTTCGCCAATAAGATCATCACATTCAAGATCTAGCATCACAACACAGGATCTATATCTTGCCAAAGTCTCCAAAATGACAACTCTTCTTCCAAAATAAGGCCCACTTGTATCATTTAATCCACTGAAGGTGCTCACAATCAAATGGAAAATATCCTGAAGCAGATGCAGTTCAGATTAATAGCTTTACTACAGAGCCATTGTTCATATGAATCCGACTTTGGAATACTTAATCTGTTGATTTCAGAAAATGAAGGGTACCTTAAGAACATCATCAGTGTAAGGAGCCTCTGGTGCAGTAATCCGAGTGATCTCACATATACACGTTGCAACAAGAAGCTTAACTTCCCTATCTTGATGCTTCAGAAATTCTGGCTTTATAATTCCATTCAGGAAAGGTTGTAGAGACTCTATAATGGACTTTGGTGGTGATTGCTCCAACTCAGCGAGAACTGTTGCACCTTGCTGCAAGAAAAAAAAAAAGATAAAAGAAAGAACATTTGGAACCAGGATTAATCAGTTTGGCGACTGGTATTCAAGTAACCACAGGAATCCTTAATCACAGTTGCAGACCCAAAAGAAAAACATACATACAACTTTGAAGTAACCAGCAAATACCCTCATAAAGGAGTCCTGAATTCAGGGAAAAAACGTGAAGCACTTGGCAATTTGAAAAGACTGACTAATACTCCACGTGGCTAAGAAAATGATTTTTAATCCAAAATTCACAAAGCAAGGCCCATCCTATGAACACTGAGCAAAATACATAGAGAGGGGAAGAGAGACACGTGAAGATGTATACTACAAAAGATAGCAATTCCCTTGTTTTATCTGATGACGCGTGTTCAATGCCTTAAGAAAAAGGGGACAAGGCCATGCGGGTAAAGAATTCTCGAATTTCTTCATCATGCAGATAGCCAACGAATAACCCTAATTAAGTGAACCAATACCCAAAACCCAATTCATAAATTAAACCCAACAAAAGCTTGAATTTGGAAAGCCAATAAACCAAATATGCCACTTGAAATAGCACAAAACCATGAAATTAACAAGAAAAAAATCCATGCCCCCACAATCCAATTCGAAAAATAAACTCAACAAGCTTATATTTTGAACAGCAGAACACAAATTTTACCACATGGAAGAGCAGACAGAAATTAACAAGAGACCCCAAAAGAAAAGGTAACAAGGAAAACCTTCAAGAGCTTGATAAGGGAGTCTTTCGTAGATGGAGGATTGTGGAGCCTGGATCCAACCTCCTTGAGCTGCTGCTGAAGCAGAAGCTTTTGTTGATGATGAGCCATTGTGGTTAATTCGTTGACAACTCCAAACCCAAAACCCAAAACCCAAACCAACCCACACCTCAATTCAACCCCATCATTCTCACAATTCTCACAATTCTTAAGTTCTCTAGCTCTTCTTCTTACTTCTCTCACTCCCACGAGAAGGGAAAATTAAAAAAAAAAAAACACAGGGACACAAACGCACGCACTTAGGAGGGGTTAAGAAAGAGAAAACAAAGAGGGCTTTTTTCGGTGTTCGTGTTTTTTTTTTTTTTTTTGGGCTTTTACTTGTTTACTTAGAACACCTTAGCGAGACAAAAGGACTCACACTCACACACAGTTCGCACGAGCACCAGCTGGAGACTGGAGCTGCTCTGTACTTATCATCATCGCCGATTCAGCGACATCAGCAACATCGTTAGTTATTATCCGTATCTGCCCTCGTCTTTGTTTCGATATTGCATTTCCGCCCCAGAAGTTTGCGATCATGTTTGTGTGTTAAGGACACAATATGAAGCAATAATTTGTAGTAAATGATATTTATTTATGTAGCCTTCGCTAGCATTCATTTTTCGATTCTAAGTTCTTTGCGTACATTTATTATTATTATGTTAATAAATGAATGTTATTGATTGGGATAAATTTTTTGAAAATATAAATGAATGCTACCGATTGAGAGAAAAAACTTCTGAAATAGGAATATGATGTCTATGCAGAAAAAAGAATAGTCAAGTTTTTAGAGGGAGAACCCATACTAGTTGATTGGTGTACGAAGTGTGGGTGAGAGTAAAAAAATAGCTCAAACCAGTTGAATGGTGCACGAAATGCGAGCGAATGTGGAAAGAATAGTCCAAACTACGATTTTAGCTAAGGCCTAATACAAAATAGGCATAGCAGGAGGCCTAATACGAGACTTTCAAAGTCGAGGCCGCTAGTTGGGGTTTCATGGCAAACGTAGGGTGGTGCACAGTTATAAAAACTAAGTTATAAAGTTATATTATGGATTAAGTATGAGGTGGGAGATGGGGTGAATTTGATTGAGCTATGAATCAATAATTCTTTATACACAATTGATCAATTTTATATGATAATTTATACATAGTGAATATCATCAAATATAATTCAATTGAACGGAATATACAATTATATAACTCATCATGATTAATTAATTTTAAAATAAAAAGAATTCTTAAAAACATAAGTAGCCATTAAAAAAGAAAAGTAGAAATAAATTTCATTCATATTCATTAGGATTAGAAACATTAAAAATTATTTGATGGTAAGTATTTATTTTAAATTCGAGTGGCTAAAAGCTCATTCAATTAATCTCAAGGCCTAACCAGTAATTCTGATGAAATGAAAGGGATGATTTTGTAATTAGGATCCATGTATGTTAGTTTAACGTGACATTACGACGTCGCGCAGTCCGCTCCGCCGCCGCCAATGGAATCTGCGCCGGGAACTGAAGAAACCACCGCCCCCGGAGGGAGTCCCCCTTGCATGGAGGAGGTGGAGCGAGAAGAGAAAAGGCCCGTATCAAAGAATGCTCAAAAGAAGCTATTAAAGCAGCAACGATACGAGGCGAAGAAAGCAGAGAAGAAGGCCAAGGAGAAGGAAACAAAGAAGAGGGAAAAAGAGAGGAAGCAAAGGGAGTGGCAAGAGAAGCTGGGGCTGGCCGCCAACGAAGAGGAGAGACAGAAGCTGATTGAATCAAGAAAAGATCTGAGAAAAGAGAGGATGGAGCAAAGGTGCCAGGAGAAAGAGAGCAAGTTGGAGAGGATGAAGAAAGCCAAATTAAACGGTCAGAAAGTTGTGATTGATCTTGAGTTTGCACATCTCATGAATTCTACTCAACTCCACAGCCTCGTTCAACAGGTATATTATATGTTTCATTTTCATAATTCCTTTAGTAACTTACAAGAATGCTTTCGGTTAGGGCCTGGAGAAAATGAAAAAAAGTTTCTGTCTCTGGAATGATGGGTTCTTGTTGCTTCTGTTTGAACATGGAAGTTGGCAGGTGATTGAGTTTCTTTCTATGGGGTGCGATGAGGTTCTTTTGATATGCATTTATGGATTATAAGTCTCCGCTGTACATTGTTTAACTGATAGAAACATAAACAAACTATGTTATAAACTCTTTTGTACCAATCTGGTGAGGTTGGAATAAGAGAAAGGGTGGTGGAGAACTGATATAAAAAGTAGCACATGATTGATGTGTTTCTTTATGTTGTGGAATACTCGATGCAATGTGGATAATGATTTGCATGTAGATTATGATCATTTGCTTTGTGGTGTTTATAAGTCCTAGAGACATGGTTTCAAGTAACAAAATTTGGTATTTTCTAATATCAAGTAATGGCTGGAATGGCAGTGATGAAAGGTTGGTTGATAACTAATGAAACTTGGGGCCTTCCCAGTTTTGTTTGATCAAATGAAAATTTGCAAATGACTGGTTTTGTCTCTTGGTTGTTTGTTATGCATTATGTTCTTGTGGTTGATTGTCATACCTCTCCTTCAACTTTCAAATTTCAGCCCGAGCTATTTAAATTTAAATCAATCCATCAAAATTAAATCTTGATTGTAGAACCATGAAATTTAGCAGTCTGGAAGGAAACATACGATTCTTTTTTTAAAGGTTTTCTAATCCTTTTTCTCCTTCATTGTTGGAATCTTGATTCTGTTGCATCATAAGATGCAGAAACTGGAAACTTTGAGCAGAGGAAACTGTTTTAAAAGGTAGCAATACCATCACCAACTCTTTCTTTTCCATCTTTATCTTCATTTTCTCTTAGTCTAAATCAAGATTGTAGGTGTCATGTTTATCCAGGACAGATGCAGATTTTATGTGGCAAAATTGATGTTTGTCAACTTTGGTGATAGATAATCAGCCCCCCTTACCTTTCTTGAGATGCGGGGGTGGTATCAAGCATCCTTGCTTATTTACCAAGCATATAAAGTATTATCCACCAGTGTGTTGCTTCTGCTCATGTTTGGAAAAACTGAGTATGATCTGATGGACTTTGTTGCTTATACTATTTTACTGCCAAACTTCTGGTAGTAAAATGTCACTGCAGTTTTAGTTGTTGCATTCATATTCCCATCTTCTTCTACATCTATGTGAAACTTCCACGTCTTTTGTGTTATGGCTGTAAAATTTGAGATATCGATTCTATCATCATTCTGGATTGTACTTAGCTCTGGTAACACTTTGCCTATCCTTCAGGTAATGTATTGTTATGCTGTAAATGGAAGGTGTGAATCTCCTGCCCATCTTTTGTTGACTGGCTGTGAAGGAGAGATGCAGAGCCAATTGCAAAGGCTCCCAGGATACGAGAAGTGGCTAATAGACAAGGATAGTCGATCATATATTCAAGCCTTCCAAGAGCAAAAGGAAAACCTGGTATACCTCACAGCAGACTCAGAAACGACCCTGGAAGAATTGGATCCAAATAAAATATACATAATTGGTGGTTTGGTGGATCGGAACCGGTGGAAAGGGATAACTTTGAAGAAAGCAACAGATCAGGGCATTCAGACTGCAAAGCTCCCTATTGGAAGCTACCTTAAAATGTCTAGTTCCCAGGTACACACTTGAACTTCCTTGGCAATTGGCACCTCTTACTGAGCATCGAGAGCTTCCTTTATTTGGCAAATAATGTTAACCTAATTGTTTATTTTCAATTACATTATTAAAGAAAGTTTAAAAACCAGAAGCACTTGGTCTACTTTTTCTGTATGAAAATTTATATGCTTCTTGAAGGTAAGTTTTGCTGAATCAGAATGCAGCTATTCTGGCTGTTCATAATCCCGAGAGAATTGTTTACTGCAATGTTGTACTCTAGGTTTCACTGATTTACACTTGGTAAAACTGTTCAAAGGTTTCTCAATATCCTATGGACTTACATTGCTGTATGTTGCTTCAGTTCTGTCATTCTATGGAATTTTTTTTTTTTTTTTTCTAAATTGTTTCGTGTGATTCTATATAAATAAGATACCTACGATATACCATTTTTTTGCACGTAAAAGATCTCATTGAAGTTGTTTCAAAATGCCCGTTGCTCCAAGTCATTACAAGTAAAAAATGTGAGCATGTATGTGCAGGTCTTAACTGTAAATCAAGTGTTAGAGATACTTCTCAAATACTTGGAAACAAGGGATTGGAAGACTTCATTTTTTCAGGTTGTTCCTCAAAGAAAAAGATGTGATACCGAGTCAGAAGGCGATCATAATGATGTAGAAGAGGCGGCAAACAGCGAGGGAGATGACGACCTAGGAACGAAAAGGCAGTGCATTGAAACATAGGTGTCTTTCCATGGCATAGTTAACTTTGCAATAGGTCTTCTTCGCTACGGGATGAATGGCTGCAGCTGCAAATGCAAAACTCTTTCTGTGTTTCTGCTTACTTACTTTGAGATTTTGTTAGCAGCTCAGGATGAAGGAGAGAGTTCAATTGTCTGGCTAGCATGCTGAACTGATGATATCCTTCAACAAAAGATCTCTTTAATGTTTTCAAATCCTATTTTTCATACTGGAGATTTTCTTTGAATTTTGCTAATTCAGTGTTGAATATTTTCTTTCTACATATAGAGATGAAGCAGAAAGTCTAAATTGGGGAAAACACATAGGGTTCAATTTACTTTCTGGGGTTGTTTGCTGAAAGTGTTGTTTCACTTGTTGTCGCCCCTGGATGAAAAATATTGGTTAATCTTAAAGCAAATCCAATATAAATAATGAACCAAGATTGGATACCAAAAGGCAAAGAGAAAATAGACATTAATTGGGACTCAAAATTCGAAATTGTTTCAACACATAAGAGCATCCAAATTAGGTTTTGTTCACAGACAAGGCATATAATAACTGAAGAAGATGCAAGCAGCTGATATCTATTCCTTGCACTGTCCACCAAATGGTTGCTCCCCATTATCGACCAGTGCCAAGGCCTGCTGCTGCTGGGAGGAGGAATGGGCTCCTCCATTTCCATTGGAGGAAGAATGATGATTCTTGGTGGGAAATCCATTGGCAGGAACAGCAGCAGTAGCAGGGCCAAAGAATCCAGGGGTTGGATGCTCCCGAGGCAAGTGAAAATGTGGATGCTGCAGGGCCCCATAGCATGGTGGAGTTCCTGGAGGAGCAATGCCTAACAAGGTAGTAGCAGCAGCAGCTGAATGATCAACGGGTCTCTTCCCGAGTTGATCAGTCCTGAGTGATGATGATCCCCTGTCTGCACCATCAAACTCCCTGTGGCGATGAAGATAAAGCGTGAGTGGCTCAATGTAGTCGTCAAAACCAAGCTTGCTCATGGCCCAGAGGACATCCTCGGCAGTGATGGTCTTCCTCTGCTCGCGCTGGCAACGGTCGTTGGCTTCTCCAGTGATGAAGCTGATGTATTCAGATACGCATTCCTGGATGGTTTCCTTAGCATCATCAGAGATTTTGGCGTGAGGAGGGAGGATCTTGCGCATTATTCTGATCACATTGGCTATTGGCATGAACCTGTCTTGCTCCCGGACAGTGCATTCAGCTTCTGCAGCCGATCCCGCTTCTCCAGCAGCATCAGCAGCAGCAGGCGATGAATAAGATGAATTATTATTGTTGATGTTGATGTTAGATGCAGGAAGAGGTTGCATTTGCACAGGCAATCCCATGCCAAGGTCCGACAGTCTTATTATTCCTACGTAAACACCAAACTGATGAAGAGATGAAAAGGAAAAAAAACTAACAATCCTGAATGGTAATTAAGTGGAACACACACAGTAAATAGTGAAATGGTTTTAGTTGATGATGTAGAGATGGATGCATGGCAAATGCAGATGCATGTTTGATGTATGTTATGTGTGTGTGTGTGTGTGAGAGAGAGAGAAGGAAAGCAGGGAGGTTGGAAGTGCGCATGAGGGACAAGTGTAGTGCTTAGGTGGAGATGATACGTCAAAACACCGCATGCATGCCACTTGTTCCCTTCATTCCATCTCTTCTTTTCTTCCCTGCTGCTGCTGCTGCTGCTGCTGCTCCAATATTCATTTCTTTGTATTCTTTTGTTGTTTAATTTAATCAAACAAAAATCAAAGAAATATATACTTTGTGTTGTTGTATTTGTAGCATGCATGCATGTACAATGTACACAAACCCAGGCAGGGCCAGCCAATGAGATCCAAACCCTGTTGGCCCCAGGACTGGGCGGCCCGGGCACCCTTGAAAATCGGAAGCAAACATGTCTGTGCTTTATACATTTGGTGCTTCACTTGAAGAAAGGGATCCGATGCAGGTGATGAAGATGATGTGAATTAATTATAAGGTTTTGAAAACAGTAGTACCAGAGTTAGAGTTGGGGAAGGCCCGGCGGTAGCCGGTGAAACCAGCATTGCCATTGACGTTGGTGGCGTTGCTATTGCGGCCATTTCCATTTCCTCCTCCCACCTGAATCTGAATGTGATGATCCATATATATTCCCACCCCCTGGTCTAGCTGCTCTCACTTAATTTGCAAAACACAGCCAGAGAGAGGGAGAGAGAAATGAAGAAGAGAGTGTGTGTGAAAGTGAAATGAGTGTATAATAGAGAGAGAGATTATATATAATATGGGGATGGGATTGGGATTGGGAGGTAAGTAAGAGTGGTAATAGTGGATGGGTGTTGGTGGTGGTGTGTAGAAAATATAGCAAAATATAGCAAAATAGCAATGCAGCAGCAGCAGCATCAAGCAACGACGACGTCCTGCAGCAATAGTAGTATTATATAGTAAGGCAAAGACAAGAAAAGTTATCGGTACCCATACCAAATAAAGAAGATTGATGAGCTGTGAAATATGCGGAAAATGGTGGGTGGCCAAGTGTCACAGCTTGCTGACTCAGATAGAGAGCCCTCCAGCGTGGTGAACGAGGGACTTTTATTCGCCATACCCAATAGCTCTACAGTTGTTGGGCAGTATTTGACCGTCAAAACAAACCCCCCTACCCCTCCCCCAAATATCCAAATCTCTATACTCTAATAGGCCTGCCATTCCCCCATATCCCACCATCCATCCATCCATCCATCTTTCTCTTAATCCGCATCTCTTCATTCATTACAAGTTACAACCTGCCTCCTTTTTAATATCTATAACATTTACCACTTTTTCAAATTTTACCTACTCCCAATTCAAACTCTACTAGTATTCCTCATCTTTTTACCCTTTCAAATTTCCACCATCACTAAATACATAAACTTGAGTCAAATTAACTGATTTTTTAATAATTGGAAAAATTAATTAATTAAAAAAAAAAAAAAAAACCAAACAAGTCAATCTAGCTCTCTAAATAGTTAAGTCATCAAGTTAATGAATCCTCAGTTTTAAACCCAAATTAAAAAAGAATCAAAAAACTCTTACTGACTTTTTTGTCTACTCATAAAATATCATTTATCTTTTGAGGGAATTGAAAGGGAAGAAGGCAAAACATGCACATAAGTGATTACTCTCAAAGTTTTGCAAACCAAATACAGTAAGGAGAGATAGACTAACATAATAAACTAATCATAGAGTTTTGGAGTGGACATTCAACTAGTTGTATACTTTTCACAAGTTAACCTGCGCAATGGTATAGTTTTGGTAACTGGTTTAGATGTATTCTCAAAATTTCCTTTAAATTAATAGTCTAAACATAGTAAAACCGATTTGAAATTATAGTGGTCAATTTGTTGTGAAAAAATTAGTGCTGAAAAAATATATGAATTAATTTGATCAAATGGAGTCCTAGTAGATTATCAAGACACTTAATTGAGAGGGGAAGGATAATATTATTAGTACTGCAATAATATTATAGTTTCAAATTATAGTAATTTATTATAGCTAACGAGCCCTATATGACTCGGTCTCATCATCCTCCTCATTACTCTATTTCTATATAATTGTTAGGGAAACAGGGTAACAATTAAGCACAGGGGATTACATTACACTTTCCAACTCCTTCACTTCTCACCAACAAAATATGGCAGCAAACACAACAGACAGCAATATGGTCAAAGGAACCATAGAGTAAATGAGAGCCAGCATTGGAGGGGGCTGAGGCTTCATATAGTAAGGGAAGGCTATTATTGATGATATTATGAGTAATGCCAGCAGAAACAAAGCACACCTTTGGTTGCCTGCCATGGCTCTTCTCTCTCAAAGCTCTCTTTTTATACTAAAAAACACTATACAAGGGAAGCAAATATAGAATCTTTTTTCTACATGGAAACAATTGGTTATATTACCTCCCCTCACTATATTCATTTTATTACAACATTGTTGTTATTCTACCTTTCTCACCCTTAAATCAATAACTTTTAAATATTACCGATCAACGAATTTTCAACTTTCCTTATTTATCTATTTTCTAACGGTTAGTTATTAGTATTGATATTAAGATTTCGCCATGTGTACCGCGCTCGAGAGTCCATCGTATGTTCGAAAATCGATACTGGCCTTAGTATTTTAGGTAACTTGATGGGTACCTCAATTCCACCATGTATACCGCTTTCAAGAGTTCACGGTAGCAGGAAATTGATACCGACTCTAATGTTTTAGGTAATTTTGTGAGGGCCGATACTTTGGATAACTTGATGGTACCTCAAATTCATTGGAGCTCAATAGCCCTACAAGTCTTATGACCTGATTTGTTAAAGTGGATTCTTAAATATCGAGCCCAATAACCCTAGGAGAGTCTTGTGGCCTCCTTGTGAAATATAAAGAATTGAGTGTAAAAGGTGAAGGCCCAACAAAAGAAACTCCAAAATACTACAATATGAATAAATATGTGGTTTTACCAGTATATGCAATTAGGGTGCTTTTGATGTAAGACAAAGACAATAAAGTAATCAGAATTTTATTAACTTAATAATCATTAAAGGAATCTGATCGCCTTTGACTCGTTTGATAAATTAGCAGACATTCATTAAAAGAATTTGATTGTTTCATTAAAGGAATTTGATTACTTCATTAAAGTAATTTGATTGCCTTTGTTTTTACTTTACTAACAAAAAAATGTAACAATCGGAATTATTTTGTCTTTCCCCTATTGCCTTTGCCTTGCATCAAACGCACCGTTAAGTTATATATAAGCCCAATGAATGAAATGAGAGCCAAGCTTGGAGTAGTCTTCTTAACTGCTCTTTTCTATTGCCTCCTTGGCAGTTCAATCTCTTGCTGCTTTCAAGCTTCTTCAAGGATGATCCTCCTCGCTTGCTCCTTTTCAGTCAACCCCTGTAGCAACCGTTTATGCATCTGATCCAGCTTTTGCATCAATTCATTGCATGTATTTCCCACAAGTATTTCTCAAGTTTCTTTCTCCATCTGACCTGGTCCACCTGGAGGCTCTTTTCCAGCTTCAGACGAATCATAATCTTCACTTGACGATGTACTGAAACCATAGAAACAAGATGAGAGCACCACACGCTTATTCATTTCTACCATTGCCAATTCAGAAAGCAAAACTTAAGCTGTGGCATCCTAACAGTGAAATGCAATTTGATTATGGAAAACTTAAATTTGCAAGATTATATTGCTTGTGATGATGTTCACGAATGTTTTAAAAGTCATAGATGATCAAGGATTTGTTTTCATGGATTTAGCAGAGAACAACGATATCAAAACTTCCACGCGAAAGTTAATAGTTGATGATATATATTACTAATATGTTGAGTTCCATATGTTAAGTTTAAGATAAAGAATGGGGGAAAAAATTATTAAGGGTAAAATCAGCTGCTTCAGCTGCAGTGTTTCAATTCCTGCTCTTCATGGTTAAACTCAACAAACTCAGACTTTCTTCTTATTTATTAGAGTAAATTCCAAAATCCATCCTCATATTATATTATAGGTACTTTCTGGTTCTGGTCATTATATTTTGAAAACTATTTTTAAAATTATTATACTTTACTTTTATTTTCAAAAACGTCACTCCATCAAATTGGGCAGTTAACTTACTAACAACCAATTTTTTTAAGGTCAATTTTGACTTTTCACTTCCTCCTAAATAAAAAATAATAATAAAAAACCATAGTTTCTTTCTTTAAGTTATGCCACCTCCCTCTTTCTCTTTCTCGGAACAGTCTGACCGATCGAAATCTTCACCGGAAAAAAGAAACAGTCGGTTTTCATGATTTCCTGTTTTAAAACATTTAGGTTGTGTTCTTTTTCTCCCATAAACCATTTCCGGCACGATGGGGTTTCAAATCGGTGTTCAAAAATGGATTTAATGCCTCTAGGTTTGTAAAAATTCTCGCCGGAAAATCTTCAAATTTTGTGGGTTTTCATGTTTCTTCTTCGATCGACGGTGGTTGCACAACCATCCCCCCGCTATCTCCTTTGGAATCGACGAAACCATCTTCGACGATTCTCGTCGATCTTGTCGCATAAGACAAGGAGTTTCTCATCTTCTTGTGTTTTTTTGCTCGAAATGTTGGGTTGTTCTCCAGATTTGTACAAATGGTATTTAGTCATCGTCATCCATAGACCCATCATATAGTTTATGAACTATGGTTTCTTGCCACCATTTCTAAGGCTTTTGATTGCTGTCGAGATGAATGAAAGATTGGTTTTCTTCTGCCACCATTTCTGAGGCTTTTTTTATTGTTGTAAAGATGAATCAAGAAACCAAATTTACCACAAATATTCAGTTGTTGGAAACTGAAAATGACCACTTGAAAGTTATTGACTTATTTCTTGGTGGAATAAGGTAGGAAATTTACACCATAAAAGAGCATCCAAATTCTCACATGGAAGCAACTCCCATATGGGCTAGTCTTGTCAAACCAGTTTCATAATAATATTCCTTTCACAATCATTGGATGGACGTGTGTTTGCCTTCCTCGTTGATCCGATCAACGAGGATTTCGTCTTGTCGGCTGGAGGGGGAGGGAGGTGGCGGCCGCCGCCGGAGAAGGAGGGAGAAGGAAAGAAGGAGATGACTATTAGGGTTTTATTTTGCAAAATTACAGGATTAATCTTTTTATTATATAACTCTTGTAATTTTTATCCTTTGTTACTTTGATGCAATAAAAAGATAAAAATAGCCTTATTAAAAATGGATGGTTAGTGTTTTAACGGTTTAAATTTTTTAAAAAAAATAAAATATGATTAGTATGATGATTAATTTTAAAATTTATTCTATTTATTATGAAAGGCATGGAAATAGTAATCCCCTTCTCTGTGGACTTTGACCTTGGCTGTCAGTGTCAGATTAGGTCCACGAAAGACCGAGCAAGACTGGTCTTAACAAGAATTCATTTACTACATTTCCAATCCAATCTCCATCTCAATCTCAAAGGATCTATCTTTTAGAAAAAAATGATTTTTTTTGGAGGATTGGATTATTAGAAAAAGCTCTGGTCTAAATAAGCTCGTATTCATATTTCCAGAAAGCTTACAAATTTAATTTGTCGTTTTTAGAGAAAAGAAAATTTGGGCCTTTCTTTTCAGAAAAGAATAAAAATAATTAACAAAGACACTTATTTGTATTGTTTTTTTCTGTTTAATAGAATCTGTTCATCAGGAAACCGTCCGATGAGCTCCTCCTCCCCAACTCCGTCGCAGCAGGTGGGTCGGATACTGTCCGGGAGAGAAGACGAGCGCGGCGGCGTGATTGTCGAAATGACCAAGGAGCCCATGGACGCTTCCCTCTTTACCTCTCTACTTGAAGCTTCCATTTCCCACTGGAAACACCTGGTATTCTCAATTCTATTTCTTTCTCTCATCTCATCAGTACAATTCACAGTTGCTTTCTCTCGTCCCCATCCATTTGTACAAGAAATTTAATAAGGTTTTCGATTGGATTCTATATTATTTCGTCTGATTCAACGTATGCAATCATAAAAGGGGGCAGGGCATGGTCAACTTTAAAAAGTTACAAAACTATTTCTTTTTATGCAGGCCGACAGCTTTGAACAAGCTGCGAAATTGCAGCAATTCATTACCCTTTCCCGGTTCAAAAAAAAAGAAAAGAATTCCTGCATGGTTGGTTTCATCCATAGAGCATTTAAAATTATGTGTATATTGCTCATTCTTAAGGCTTGCACAAAATGAATGCTTGATTGATGTTATTGCTTTGCTCTAAAGCTAGTCGAGATTTCATCTATTTGTGTCGTGTTAGCATTGGCATATATTTATATGGGGCGGGCTGTGTTTCGATCTATTTTACAGTGCTGTATCTGTTTCCTTTCCAATCTTACACTCTTGCTGCAGTCTAGGTCCATCTCGTCATTCTCATTATGCTGTGACTGATCTTTGCAGGGAAAGAAGGGTGTCTGGATCAAATTGCCTATTGAACTTGTTAATCTTGTCGAACCTGCTGTTAAGGTTAGTTCATTTGCTGTTGTTGGAAATTATTCTTTATTTTCTACTGTGAGTGAAACGCGTTATTCTTTTCACTCCTTCGGATTGAATCTTTTAGTCCCTCACTTTGCAGGCAGGATTTTATTTCCACCATGCAGAACCAAATTATTTGATGCTTGTGCATTGGCTTCCTGTAACTACTAACACCATTCCCGCAAATGCCTCACATCGTGTTGGAATTGGTGCATTTGTCATGAATGACAAGAATGAGGTACTACATCATTACACTTTTTGCTTATTTTCCCATTTATCACTGCTGATAATGACTGGTTGTGCAACTAAATTGTGCGTGATGTCTTCAACCAGTTTAGCAATACATGATAATCATAATGGTCGTGCGTTCTAATAACTAGTGCTTCAGAACTTGATTGAAAACCTCTGTGGAAAACAATTCTTTTCTAGGTGCTAGTTGTCCAAGAAAAGAGTGGAAGCTTTCGCGGAACAGGTGTGTGGAAGCTCCCAACAGGGGTTGTTGATGAGGTATGTTGAGCTCGTAAGTTCTGCATTGTTGTCGTAAAGCAACAACAATAGCAAATGTTCTAATAGTGGTTATGTAGCCGTATTTCATAGACAAAAAAAGATTATAGTCATGAAAATGAATTTTTGGACATTGAAAGGGGGAAGATATATGCGATGCAGCAGTTCGTGAAGTAAACGAAGAGACTGGAGTAAGTTTTCAGGGTGGCATATTTCCTTTGTCTAGTTTCATCCTTTCCATTGTGTATTTGATTTGAGGTAAACTTTTAATTTTCAAATTCAATGTCCTTTTCTGCTTCAGATTGATACAAAATTTGTGGAAGTGTTAGCATTCAGGTATGCTGCTCTTTAATTTATGCTATGACACTTCATTTAGTAGCTTATCAACAAATTTGAATGAAATCTCCTACATTCCCTGAGAAATTCGTCCTGAATGTTTTCAGACAGAGCCACAAGTCGTTCTTCGACAAGTCAGACCTGTTCTTTGTCTGCCTGCTACAACCTCTTTCCTTCGACGTTCAGCCACAGGAAACAGAGATAGAGGCAGCCCAGGTATGTCATGTTCAATTTCAAAATTCAAAGTAGTACCATGACTGCAGATGGAGTTCCATTTCTATTTCTCTGGCGTGGCGATGTTTTGGGGTTGGTAGCAAAGTAGTTTTAACACTGCTTATTCCTTGTGGCAGTGGATGCCATTCGAAGAGTATTCAGCTCAGCCAATTGTGCAGAAAAACGAGCTTTTTAAGTACGTTTCAGAAGTTTGTTTAGCAAAGAAAGACAACCAATATGCCGGATTTGTGCCGGTACCTGTGACAACTTATTCATCAGGGAAGAAAGCATATTTGTACTTGAATAGACAAAGCCTGATGTAGAAACAAGATGCTGTTCTTCTCCTCATTCTTGCTGTGTACACCGAAATGTGAACCGCCTACTTGCATGGATTTGCTTTATTCATAATAGTAGAAGAAGATCAATTTGTGTTGAAGCACATTCATTGCTTACAGGGATAAAAGATGCAATCTGCAGGCATGGTTGAAGAGTGTTTTGATGGAAAAATGGGTCCAAGAAGATAGTGATTTGTAGCAGATTGTTGTGTGAAATAGAGATCATAAAATTAGAGGGCAACTTGGAGAGGAAGACGATGATTCAAAGGCAGCAGGGTTTGCTGAAATCTTAGTCGCTCCAACTCCACCAATATCCATCAAACCTTGTATGTAAAATGTTGGAAAACTGGAAGAAATGTTGTTTTTTTTTTTGGTAAAATGGTTGATGATGTTATTGCTTCCTATTTACACCACTTGGTTGACCTAATTCAACAAGAGCTATTCTTCTGGCTTGTAGTTCATCCACTTATCACCACAATTTTGGGCCGACATTAAAAGGATTTTACTAGTTGATAACTTGTGGCAGAAGTAGAAACTTTTACATGAGGGATTGGTTTTCAAAGAGTTGGAAGAAGACTGATTTTGAATTGAAGATGATGAAGGAAGTTGATTATGTTTTAAAAGGAAAATAATGTATGTTATGAGATTATTAATGGTGAACATTACTTTTGTGTTCAAGATAAGATTATTATTATTATTATTAAAAAAATAAAAAATCATCATATATTAATAAATTAGATTATGTAGCAGAAAATAGAAGAAATTTGAGATAAGAACCTTGAATTGTTTTGGTGGAAAAGAAGCTGAAATGAAGTCACCAATATGTTTGTGTGTTTTTGTCTCAAGAATTTTGACCAATATATGAAATAGATTTGTTGGTCAAAAAATAGAGATTAATAAAATAGAGAGGTCAACTTGGAGGCCGATGATGAGATGATGGCTGAATTCCACCATTTGTCTTTAGTTGAATTACGTATTAAAATCTTAGTTGGTCCAACTCCACCCATTCTCCAAATACCACTCCAATATACTCTCCACTCTTCCCTTATACTATTAATTATTCATTTCATACTACACTATTATTTTCGTCTTAAAAAATTAATCCCATTCAAATATCAGTTTTTTTTCTTTTTACATAAAAATTTAATTATTATATATTGTTCAAAATGATCTATATATGTTTATATAATCTTCCCTACTAACTCACATTCGGATTGAGAACTAGTTATAGTTTTAAATAAAAAATATCAATCACTAAATTACAATTTATCTGTTTTACTTGTAATTTTATATGTTATTTATAAATTACATAAAAAATTATATATAATTCTATTAATTTAGATATCTAACTCGTCAAAATTAGAAATTAAATTATTTTTTTTTTATCAAATAGAATTAGTAGGATTATTTTATGAGGAAAAGCAATGAGTATTTTTACAGCACTTGCATGGTTGACCTAATTCAAGAAGGCGTGTTCAACATCGTATACATCCATGGTATGGGATAGTTGGGGTAGGCTTGACAATATTATGTTCCACTCAAACAATTAATTCCTTTTTCTTTTTAATTTTAACATTATTCTCTAAGAAATTAATATCAAAAGTTGTTTTCAAATTATTTAAAAAATTACCTTAAATATAAAAAAAAATATTTGACTCAGAGATGAAGGGAGCCAGATTGAGATCAAAATTATAATAAAAAAACCTTCTTTATTTGAGGTGAAAGAAATTCATTATTTTTTTAAAATTAGAAAGAAAATTAATAGATGAAGTAAAAGGTTGTGCAAACAAACCTATAAATATGCTTGGCTACACATTTTTCATGTAGTAAATTTAAAATAATTAGTTGGATTTAATTTAGAGTTTAAAAAATTAGGCATTCTTGCAGTTGCCTCTTTTAATTTTGAATATTGAATTTTTTATTTTTTTTTGTTGGTAATAATAACTACAGTAATTATTAAATAAAGAAATAGGTAGACGACAAGATTAGGCCACCAACCTTACAGTTAGCCTTCCATTTCAAACTCCCTGACTTCTCCCCTCACATTTTCCACTTTAACCCTCTAATTTCATCAACAACTCTACTATACCCCCTTCAAATTCTTTCTTTCTTTCATTTGCGTCCTTCAAATTACCCATCCATCACAACATAATAACATTAACATTTCATCTGCTTATTATTTGCAATCTTCACCTACTACATTTTTTTTCCAAGACCAATATACCCTTCTAGTTATTTATCCAAATATAAATAATATTGTGTATTTGCCGCGAGAGCAAATGATTCTGATTGTCACCTCTTTTTGTCAGTAAAGCAAATACAAAAATAGTATAATTAATACTAAAGATATCTGTTAACCCACCTAAGATAATATAATTATTTGTTAATTTCATATTATATAATTATCTTTTAAGATAAAAATCAAACAAGTCAAAGGCAATGTCAGTTCTTTTGTGATGCTACTCTTAATTCGTCAAACAAGTCCAAGATAATCACATTACTATAAATGATTGTTCGATTAATCAGATATTGATTATTCCATTTCTATTGTCAATATTCAAATATGATTTTAGTTAATACTGTTAATTATATTTGACGATAGAATAGAGACGGGCTTATGCATTCAAGTAATAAATCGGG
Organism: Knoxia roxburghii; assembly: GCA_030378225.1. Classification (NCBI taxonomy): domain Eukaryota; kingdom Viridiplantae; phylum Streptophyta; class Magnoliopsida; order Gentianales; family Rubiaceae; genus Knoxia; species Knoxia roxburghii. The sequence goes on along the minus strand of CM059420.1, from coordinate 43,856,384 downwards.
GAGGGATTTATAAGATGGAAATAGACTAAAAATGTATTTATTTTGTTTTACAGAGGGAGAGGGAGAGGGAGAGGGAGAGGGAATATTAATTGGTGGGGTTGGGTCAAATGTGTAAAAGAAGAAAAGTGAAAGGAGCAAGGCAGCAATTTGCGGGCTATAAATATATAAAAAGAAGGTAGCTTTTCGTTGTCTAAAATAAAGGGAGCTGAGGCTGAGAGTCCGTTTCATTCTCCTAATTCCATTCTCTCTGTTTCTTTGCGTTGGTTCCAAGTTTTCAAACCCCCAAAACTCAACGCAACACAACACAACACACAAAGATGATGACCCTGATCAAGAACAACATCATCATCATCATCATCATCTTCTTTCTGTTGATCCTCTGCAGCTGCTTAATTCCGGCGTCGGCGGTGGCCCTGGCTGAGGTGGAGATGATGATGAACCCGGTGGTGGAGATGTCCAGCAGGGAAGAGCTGGTGAACTTAGCTGGATATGGTGAAGAGAAGCTTTCCCAGGTTACTATCTCCGGCAAGGTCGTCTGCCATAATACTTGCCATCAATCTAACCTGCAACTCACTCCTCCTGATCACCATGCACTGCCACCAAATCATAATATTAATCCTGTCTCAGGTTCTTCTTCTTCTTCTTCCTGTTTTTATTACTCCTTTGATCTTCGCATGCATGATCGGTTTCAAATATTCAATATAAAACCAAGAAGAGAGCTCCATCATTTCATTTCATTTCATTTTCTAGGGAGTTTTTAGTTTCAGATAAATATCTGGATGTGTTTTGATCGATTTTTCCCCATAAACTCCATTCTTACATGCATGCAGAATCCAGAAGCTACTTAGCAATAATCCCTTTAAAGTTTTTAACACACAAATTCTGTTTTTCCTAGATTTGAGGTTTTATATCAACACGTTCTTTCTTCGGGTTTATGTTTTGATGGAATTAAGAAAGTAAGAGATTGATTTAATATTGTTAAATGCTATATATTAAACGGCTGCTGTTGTTACAACTCTTGGCATGTTAAGGAGTATTAATTATTAATAAAGGTTAATCAGTTCATTAATACTTACGTACTTCTTAATTACATTATTCCACTTCCATAATTTTCCTCATTTATTTTTTCTTCCAATATTTAGTGATAAATCATACTATGATTAAGTTTAAACAATGGACCAAGTGTACATCATTCCTTAATTGTTGGAACTGAATCAGAACCACCTTTGTGTTTGCGTCCGGCCACCAAATTAAGTTTTTTTTTTTTTATTGAATTTCAAGAATTCCGACTCATCTTGTCCAATCTCTGGATTCTTAGAAACATCGTTGTTGGATGATTTTTTAACGGTTGGATGGTTTCTTAAAAAAAAACAAACGGGGTTGTTTGAACTACTTTGAAACAGCCTAACTGATTTTTGATAGTAACAACAAATCCAATATTATGAGTTGCAGGTGCGTCAGTAGCTGTTTTGTGTGGAACTGGTGGAGGACAAAGAGCCAAGAAATCATGGGCAAGAAGCAGCACAGATGAATATGGAGATTTCTTAATAGATCTTCCATCTCATCTCCATGCCATTCCAAATCTGGAAAAAGTTTGCTTCCTCAAAGTACTCAGTCTACCTACACATTCTGAATGCGGACCATCTTTCAGGGCAAAACACAAAGATATCAAGCTCCATTCCATCGACGATGGTGGTGCTCGATCTTACACAGCCAACACCATCACCTTGGCAACTAAGCCTTCCAAGAACGGGGCCAAGAACAGAAAACAGATGCATCATCATCATGAGCATGTCTATTGAGATTTTAAGATGAGGAATGAGGAAATCTGTCTGATGATTTGCCATCCTCCTGTCATCCCAGCTTATCTTGAAGGCGCTTCAGTCACAACAAAGCTGTGGTCTTTCAACCTACATTTCTTTTATTCACTTATTAACTTTCAAGGCCATCCTCCCAAGTGCCTGAGTGTGTTTCTCTGAGCAACAGAGAGTGAGAGATGTAAATCCAACATACAACTATGTACATACATATATGTATAAGATCATGGTGTCTACCACAGTTTCAGTTCATAGCCATTATATGAAAATCTGCAGTTTCAATAAAATAAAATAAGATAAACAGCACAACTGTCTCGCTTCACATATTTAGAATCAATGACCAAATAGGAACCTGCAAGATTAATTCACAATCTCTACTGAACATGGCTATGCCGCTGTTCCTTCCCTCTAAGAGAAGGAAAAAATCGTCTTAAATGGCACAGCTCCTACAATCAGGAACCCTCAGCATCTTTTGGATACTTTCTAACATGATGTATTTAGCTACATCTGCACAACATTTTAACTTGTCTGCTTCCTCATCTGGTATCTCGATGGAGAATTCCTCCTCAAAAGCCATGACAAGTTCAACTCTGTCCAGACTGTCGAGGTTCAAATCCTTCTGGAAATCAGCAGTTTCTGTGACCTGCCAAATAGAACGAGGCGTCAGGTAATAATCCTTACTGCTAAAACTTTAAGCATTTTCAGGCCAAACACTGTTGAGAAGACTTATGCTGGATTGAAAAACATGAAGGAACCATGTTGCTGCAAGTGTGGAAAGAATCAGATCATAACAACACAATGCCACCGAGTAGAACATGGAGCATATCACAATTTCATATGCGAGATTACAAAAATACTCGCGTTCATAGCTAGACCAGCACGCACAACAATTTTCATTCGTATCATTACCATGAAAAAGAAAAAAGGATTTTGCTGGTTGTCTGAACCAAAGAATAAATTTATCGAGCTAATCACCTTTGTGGTATCAATCTTGTAAGACTTCTTCACCAATGTAATCACTCGATCTAAAATCTGGCTATTGCTGGAACCAGAAGATGTGCTGCATGTTTGTACTTGCATATTGAATCTGTATAATGCGTTCTCATCTCGAGTGAAAAACCACTGCCGTGTAGAAACCCTTATCCTCGCATAACTCAAAATGGCAGATCTTAGGCTTTGCATATTCGGTCGATTTGGCAATGAGCAAAGATCAGCTTCAATCTGACTTCATAGCAAATTACAGTGTTTCATGCTCAAATTGAATCCTACATATTGACAGCTATACATGTTGAAATAAAAACACAGTGTTTTGATTTTAGTTTTAGTTTTACTGCCACAAATTCAACATATTTGATCCTTTTAGGTGACATATACGGCAAAAAACTATCGACACTATTGAATAAAGAGTCCAATCCAAATAGAAATGGAAACTTGATATCAATGAAGAACACACGACATTGTCACACAGCAGATATAGCTACCTTTGAGTTTTTGATAGGATGAAACTCTATCATTCTCTAAAGATAGCCCATGCAAGGCATGATATTACATTTTTTAATCACTTTTAGTCCCTTTGCCTGTCCAAGTTCATTTACAAAACAGTCAAGGTTCACAAGGTATTCAGGACTCCCAAGGTAAAACCAACGATTGGATCAGCACAATGTGATAGGCTGTATGACAAAAACTATTGTATAGTAGTACAACATGTTAAAGTCGAACATGATTAAGTCGTCAACGATACCCCAACTATAGCAGTATACTCAACCACACCCAACCCAACCCAACCCAACTCCAATTCAATTGGTTTCATAGTGAAAGTCAGGAGCTTTAGTAATAGGAATTTCAGCTACATGTCAACCCCATTTTCTTTTGTGATTGAGGACTCGAATCCTGGAGACTGCTAAGTTACAATGCGTCCCCTAATTAACCACCATGTAACCTTTCATTTTACTAGCTATCTTTCCCAAAATGTTGGAACTTGATGCTAGTTTCTTTTCAGGAGAACAATACAATTTCCCCCCTTACAGCCAAAAAATAGATGATAAAATCATAGGAAACATAAAGTAAATTCCCACTTCTATCTCAACTTAAATGAAATCAGCTCTATATGGACAAGCATGCAGTTAAAAACATAACAAAACCAAAAGAACCCAACAACAAAATCAAATCTTTATAACTAAAAATCAATCCTTTCTTTATCATCCCCTTCCCATCTAGCAGAGAATAATCTACACAACTTACTTATAATAGCCATACCAAGAAGATAAGTAACAATTCCTCAAGTCTAAATTGAATAAATGAAAAATGGCAAACAACCCACCAAGAAAATCTGCGAAAAACTGGGGAAGGATGGAGCGGATGGATGGTAGAGTCGATTGGTCCTCTCCGTCGTCTCCGATATCAACTTTTTAGGACTCTTCCTCTGAAGAGCTCTGCTCCTCTAGTTAACCTGCTGGGTGGGTTATAGAATGTTCCAAATTGAATGATACAATGGATTGAACGGCCCAGTTCAGATACTATGGTTTTCTTGTCATACTTCTGTTATCAAATTTTCCCCCTAAATTCCCCCTGCTTTTCTTGGTAATTTATATGGACCACCATGCAATTTTACTCACCCCCTAATATAGTAGTAGTTTCTATTTTAGCCCCCTAATTGTATTAGTAGTTTCTTTTTAAAAAAAATCGGACACGCGCCTTACTTACCCGAAGCTATATAAGGTTCTTTTTTTCTTTTTTTTCGCGTGTTTGTTGCCGATATTTTGCTTCATCTTTTGTTGCCGTTTTTCGTCTTCGTTTTTTGCATGGATACTTTCGCTTCTAATTTTGATTACGGTATGTATTTGATTATTGTGATTGATTTATGTTTAAGAATTTTTTGTTTCTCTATTTTTCGTCTTCGTTTTTCGCTTAGTTTATTGCCGTTTGTACTCTGTTTTATCTTTCGATGGAGTTTTTGCTTCGAATTTGATAATTAAGATAATTAATCCTGTGTTTTGATCTTTTCGATTGATTTATGTGTTTGAAATTGTTGTGTCTACGGTTTTGTTGTTCTTCGCGTTTTGTTTTTCATCGAATATTGTTGCTTAACGTCTGTTTTTTTGTTGATAGATCATTATGGATTGAAAAAATTGCAATGGATGATACGGCTGGTGATATAGTGGATTTCTTTCGCGAACAAGATGCTCCTGAATTGTTTGATTTTGATAAACAGGAAAAATCTGTGGTGTCTATGTTGGAAAGTAAGTCATGATGTGATATTAGTTATTCATTGATCAGATATTACATTTTTTTTATCTGATAATAGTTATATGTTGATATGATATGTTTTCAGTATATTGTTTTGGATCTATATGTATTGTGGTATGATATTAGTTTTAGATGATGTGATATTAGTTATTCATTGATCTGATATTAGTTCTATGTTGATGTGATACGTTTTCAATATATTGTTCTGAATCTATCAGATGATAGTTGACATCAGATCAGTGGAGTGTAGATATCAGATCAGAAAGTAATTGAAATCAGATCAACGTACTATAGATATCAGATCAATAATATTCAACAAATCATACAATATAACCAAACATACTGAACAAGGAGAATTATAATTATAGATATCAGATCAAGTGACTATAAATATCAGATCAATTGACTATAGATATCAGATCAACTGATTATAGCTATCAGATCAACTGATTATAGGTATCAGATGAACTGACTATATATATCAGATCAACTGACTATAGATATCAGATCAACTGACTATAAGTATCAGATCAACTATGTTTAAACTAATATGATATTATTAATTTTTTATAAAGGTTCAGATGATGAATCTATGGAATCTTTGTGTAAATCAGTGGTTGAAAATGAAGAAATAGCATACAATTTATATAATGATTATGCTTTTAGGTTAGGATTTAGTGTGAAGAAATGTAAATATTGTAAAAACAAAACTATTGGAATCAGGTATTTGAGAAGATATCTTTGTAATAGAGAATGAGCTAAACAATGCAAGGAGAATTTGAAGAAGATTTATACGAAAGTTGATATGCGATCTAGATGTAAAGCTTTTATTGAATTTAAGAAACGAGAAGATGGGAGTTGGATTGTCCAAAAGCATTTCAGAAAGCATAATCATGAAATGTGTCCTGTAGCTGAGAGGCAGTTTTTACGTTCTTAGAGGAAGTTTGATGATTCTGCATTACAGTATTTTGAGGAATTGAAAAGTTCAGGTGTTCGTGTAACGGATGGTTATCATATATTGTCCAAAGACGTTAGTTATACTTTCACTTTATTTTTTATGAATCTACATAAATGTGATATTTGTTATGATCTGATATTACATTTGAGTTGATCTGATGTTACTTTTATGTTGATCTGATATTATTTTTCTGTTTGATCTGATATGTGTATTTTTCAGTCTGAAGGTTCATCAAATGTTGGTAATACCATGCGAGATGTATATAATCATTTGGAACAAGAGAAGATGAGGAAGATTGATGGTTGTGATAGTAATGCATTGATCAATATTTTAAAACAGAGATTTACGGATGAGAAGGATTTTTATTATGATTTTGATTTGGATGAGGAGTCTTCATTATGTAGTGTATTTTGAAGAGATCAGAAGATGAAGGAGGATTATAGTAGATTTGGGGATTTGTTGGTTCATGATACAACTTATCGGACAAACAAATACGACATGATCTGTGGACCTTTTGTTGGTATGGACAACCATTGTCGTAATGTTATGTTTGGTATATATTTCTTAAAAAATGAGAAGGTGGAGTCGTTTATTTGGCTCTTTAGTACATTTTTGAGATCAATGGAGAACAAACAACCAGTGACATTTATGACAGACCAGGATTTTTCTATGGCAGCTACTGTGCGTGTGGTTTTTCCAAATGTTTGTCACCGTCTTTGCGTTTGGCACATTGCAAAGAATGCTCGTAGTAATATACCTCATTTGATGAGTCAAGAAGGATTTTCAGATGCCTTTCAATTCTTGCTTAATCAAGTTTGCACAGAAGCTGAATTTAATCACTTCTGGAACAGGTGTGTATTTTTTCTATATTAGTTGTTAGATGATCTGATATTAGTCATGTATTGATCTGATATGAAGTTTGGGTTAATATGATATATTATTATACTACTTTATTCTTTTTTAGTTGTAAGCTGATATGATATTATTATGAATTGATCTGATATTATTTATGAATTGATCTGATATTAGTTATGAATTGATCTGATATATTAATCAGTTACTTTTTTTATTTCATCAGTTTGTTGAAGGATTACAATTCCAAAGGCAACACTTGGTTGAAGAAATTAGATGAGATAAAAGAGAAGTGGTGCCCTGCATTCAGTAAACAATATTTTTCTGGAGGGGCAGTTTCTTCCTAAAGATGTGAGACAACCAATCGTTCGGTTTCAATGAAGTTGTCGAAAACTTCTACTTTGTGTGAATTCTATCAGCAGTTTCTTGATGTTGTGACTGAGTGGAGAAACAATGGCATTGCAGAAGATTTTAGATGTAGAGGAATGATTGATCCTGTTGTTGGAGATTCATTAATGCTTCAACATGCTGCTGATGTTTATATGATAGAGGTGTTTGTAAGATTTCAGGAGCTGTATATCAAGATGTTATCATATAATCACTAGCAGACGAGTAGCGATAATGGTGTTATGAATATCATGTTTGGCGTACCAAACTTGATTTGTTTCGACACGTAGTTCGTTTTGATGAGAATGAGTATATAGTGAGCTGCACTTGTAATCTTTTTTCTGAGGCTGAGTTGTTATGCTCGCATGCTCTTCGTGTGCTAAATCTGAATAATTACTCGGTACGTATTTATTGCAACTTCAGAGCTTTTTTTTTTTGAGTTGATCTGATATTAGGTTCAATTTGATCTGATATTATGTTTGAGTTGATCTGATATTACAATTGAGTGATGTGATTTTTTTTAGTTTGTTGATGATTATTCTCTATGTAATGTGGTTGATCTGATATTAGTTGCTAGTTGATATGATATTAGTTATTATTTGATCTGATATGATTAACTTTATATTTGTTATATACTGTAGAGAATCCCTGAGAAGTATGTATTGAAAAGGTGAACTAAGAGTGCAAGTAGCTGTGATTATTATTCAAAAGAAGATTGTTTGTTGACATCAAGTAGCTTTGAGAAAGATTCAGATTCTGTTTGGAGAGTTGAAGCAAGCTGGAAATATTTGGATTTAATTAGACATGCACAGTCTAGTTCTGTTGCACGTTCTATTCTTGACAAGCACTTCAATTTGGCTAGAGTTTCTATTAAATCAGAGGTTGGTCCATCCTATGTTGGTGAAAAAGAAAAAGGTTCAAACATTGCTGAAATTAGAGATCCGAAGAGAAGAAGAGAAAAAGGTGTTAGAAACATTCGTCCAAAAAGCGTTGCGGAGAAAATGTGCAATAGGGCAAGAGGAAAGAAGAAGAAAGCAGAAGCATTTGCATTGCGTACTAGAGAACGGGTCGCACCAATGGGGATTGAAAATTGTGGAGTTGTTAATGGTAATTTTGTAAATCCTGTTGTGGAGAAGTTGTAGTTGTAGTTGTAGTTTATATGAATTCTTTTAGTTAGTTGATACAAAACATTAAATGACTTGCTGTTGTGTGGGGATAGATTGTATGTTATATGATTTTTTTTTGCGAGTTGATAGTTATTTTATGTGATTTCTTTTTACTTTACTTAGTTGTTTCATAACAATGACTAGAAGATATCATATCATAGGATTATAAACATCAGATCAGAGGTCTATAAAGAACAGATCAGAGGACTGTAGTCATCGGATAAGAGGAATATAGACATCAGATCAGAAGTATATAGAGATCAGATCAGAGGTCTATAGAGATCAGATCAGAGTACTATAGATATCAGATCAAAGTATTATATATATCATATCAATAATGCAATATCATATTAGGTGTTAGTTGATATAAAAGACATCAGCTGAACCAATTCCAGCTCCAGTCTCAACTTGAGAGAGTTGAATTTTTTGAGCAGGTATTGTCCCAATTTGTTTGGCATCTTGGTGTAGTTGATACTGAGGAAGCTGCCAAAGCCTATATCCCTCACAGCATTTCTTTGTGGTTCTGAGAGTCTATAAACCACGAAACTTATACCGTTTGGAGATGTACTGCAACTGAATCTTTTGCTCATCTCATTATCAGCATCATCATCATTGTCCTTTCTCTTTTCTTTTTTCTCTTTTTTTTTTTTATTTGGACATCCACATCGCCCTGTTTCTTTTCCTTATTGACCATCACATTGGTCTTTTTCTGTTGCTGCTTCTGCTGCAGATCCTTCTTTTGAAATTGTTGAAGAATTTCTCCATTTGTCTTCTTCTTTGCAGGTAGTTTCATCATTTTACTTGTTTGCTCATTTTGGGATGGTTAAACAACTTCCCGTTCTTTTCTTTTCTTGTCCGATGTACGTTTGTACGTATGTTGTAACGACTTGCTAGGGGTTTCTTGAAAATCTGAACTGTCATCTTGTGCTTGAATAACTTGTTTGGTTTTATCAGCCATTATGTTTATATTGTTGTATCCTGTAATATGTCAGTAAAAGTATGTTAGCAAAAATAAGTTAAAGCAAGAACTAAAAAATATGTTAGCAAATATTTCAATGAACTAAAATAGACATCAGATCACGATAATAAAGAGATCAGATCAATATATAACATACATCAGATCAACGAAATATAGACATCAGATCACTAATTTTGATAGAAATTCATTTCGAAGAACAAAAACAAAATTAACAGCATAAACAGATATCAGATCAATTGAAAACATATAGCAGATTAGAAGACTATAGACATCAGAACCCTAATTATTCAAAGAAAATAACGGTTATAAAATTGAAATCCTATGATAGGTATGTATAATGGTTAAAAAATTAGGATTTTGTACCTTTAGATAAATGTCGAAGCAGGAAAAACGTTGGTTTGAGAAAAATAGCAAGTTTTTCGTCCAATTTGGAGATTTTTTTTAGCGTTTGAGTTGAACAGCAAGCTTTTCTTCGCGCAGATGATGGTTATGGTGTTTTCTGAACCGGAAGAAGAGCAGAAAATCGAAATGCAGTGGTCTCTGAACGTATTTGAGGTTAGAAATTTAGATTGTGGTGATATGATGGTTTTAATGGAAAGACGAAGATCGTGGGGATGAAATCAGTTTGAGAGTTTGAATGAAGGGTTTTGGGTTTTCAGTTTCAGAGCGGGAGAAAGGAAAGTATTCGGGTTTAATTAAGTCGCGTGTTATCACGCGTGTATAATGCGACTGGGAATGCACGCGGGCTATAGTATGAGTAAAATTCACCCTACTCCTATAGGCCCACCGTATACGAATTCGCTTTTCTTATCCACTTTTTTTAAAGATTAAAATAGAAAAATAGCTCATGTTCTATTTGCTTCAAGTCCCAAATTACAATCTTGCTTTTGAAAGTTTTTTGGATTATCCATTAACTTGTTCATACTTTTACAAGGTTAAGCTTATTAAACTTTAATATTACTATCCGTTATCATTTATTGAATTTTAAAAACCGAGACTTGAAGATATTGTATTATATATTAATTAGTTATGTTAATTTTTTTAACCAGTTCGTTCTTGAATATAAATAATTTGGTATATTTTAGTATGAAACAGAAGTGCATTTATAAATTTCAAAAAAAAAAAAAGAGGAAAAGATTATGCACTTTTGGTTATGGAGCCTTTTGAAAGCAATTAAAACGAGGGCATCATATTCATAGGTCCCAAAGTGGAAGAGAAAGGGTCCTATCAATTGGTATTCCTGCCTTGTGTTCTATGCATCATTTTTTTTTTTTTTTTAGCCCAAACTTAAACAAAAACAAACAAATTCTCTCCAAATCTTGACAATGACACATAACCAATATTTTGGCATTTGGATTTAGAGAGGAATTGATGGATTGGGGGGGGGGGGGGGGGGTTGATGGACCCCTTCCCTATTTTAACTGTCTTTCAAACTTATATATTATGATTGGACCACATTTTTACATCATAATATATTTATATTATTTCTATTTTAATTTAATAAATATAATTATTGTTTCGACAAGAAAGAAAATGAGATGGAGAAAGTAATTAATGGCCCTCCTCTCCAATCTTCATTATATTATGCTCATTTTGGGAACATGACTTTCTTCATAAGCCAATGGTATGAGCAGTGCTCATCACCCCCTCACCTCCATAACTCAATTAACATTTTTATACAATATTTTATTTTACCCATCGGATTTATTTTATATCATGGTTATCCAGAATAATATTAAACCGCGTTTATATAGATTTTGATTTTATGTTTTACATTTATAAAATGGGTTCAAATTACCTTAAAAATATATAAGAAAAGCAATCCCATAATGCAGGACATCATTAGGAAGCAATGATTCAAGAACTACTGCTAGTACATACTATGATTGTTATGTGGGCTTTAGTATTCAGACATGTGTAATTATTAAACCCACGAAGCATATGATTGTACTTTTGGGCCCATCCCCTTCTAAACCCACTTTGCTTCCTTTTTGACTCTAAATTACAGTAATCCAATCTCCAAAAGGGGGTACTTTCAATTTCCAAACAACTCTTTTTTCCTTTTTATGTTTATACTTTTGGATCTTAAAAAAATTAATTTTTAATTTTATTCTCTCTTGATAATAAGGTATAATGCAATTATAAATTATTTAATTTTTCTTTTTAAAAATATAAGAAGTAAAAGTCTTGGTAAACTATAAAGATAAAATCAAGACGTGCCTTTTTTATTTATTCCTTTTTAAATATTCAAATTCTTTTCACAATTCTTTCCTCATAAATTATACACGTAAAATCAATTTAAATTTAAAAAATTAATAAGTTGTGATCAATTTGTTTTTAAATATAATAATAATTGCATTACATGGTATAATTGGCCATCTTTCCATTATGTTAGAGACAGTATATATTATAATAATCAGAAATGGAAAATTATCAATTAAACTATACAAGAAAAAGAAATCCAGTGATTAAACAAACACTCAAATCCGAAATTGCCATTTTCAGATTCTCCAATCTCCATTAAAAAGTGATCCCTCTGGCAGTGAATGATTTTTAATCCCAGTCAGCATCATATATATATATATATATATATATATATATAGCCCTTTGCTTTCCTTTGGATTCCAATTCCAATTCCAATTCCAATTCCATCTCATATGATATGATATATGTATGATAATGGATTCTTCTTCTTCTAATGCTTATTCTTCTTCTGGGTTTTGCTAAAGATTCATTCTTTCTTTCTGGGTTTTTCTAAAGATTCAGTCTACAATTCTCACCTCCATAGTTCCTTCAATTGATTTGGAGAGGAGGAATTGATTTATATATATTATGGGTAATGTTAATGGTAGAGAAGATGGGGGTGGCACTGCAGTTGAGGTTGATGTTGAAGAGGGGGTGGTTGTGGCTGCCGCCGCTCCCGCCACTGCTCATCATGATAATAATGATACTATGCCTATGGCAGCTGGAGGAGAGTTCATGGGTCAGTCACCTCCTCCCAGTCCTAGGGCTTCTCACTCTCCTTTGATGTTCAGGCCTCAGGCGAGTTTCCCCTTTTCTTTTTATTTAATTTTTTTTAATCCTTCTTAGATGCAATCTTTCTTTATGCATTCTGGATTATTTTTTGGGGCGTTTGGAACAAATTTGTAGGTTCTGACTGATTTTGCTGATTTGGGGCTAATTTTATTGGATATATTCATGGGCAGATCTGAATTAAGCATGTGGTTTTGATGATTGGACATCTGAGCAAAAATAAAGATAAAGAACCTGCATCTCATCTGCTTGTGTTGTGAATTCTTAGTTTGGAGTAGTTTGATTTTATTAACTGTGATGATTAGTTTGGTTCTGTTTGGTTTGGTTGGATTTTGAATCATTGATATACTTAGGCTTCGTATGGTGTAATATTCCTTCCTTTTTGTGCATTTTGTTCTCCTTTTCCTTGTATTGACTATCGAGATTGGGCCATTTGGAAACAAGCTTGAAATGCTGGGTGAACTCCATGTAGCACAGTCCTTATGCCTGCAATTACAGATTGTAAGGCAAATTATTTCTTTTCTATCAGAGGAGTTAGGAATCTTTCCATACATTACTTGTCTTCTTTTTGAAGGTTGAGGCAGAGATAATATCGTGAATCATGGTAATTGCACATGGAACATTTTGCTGGATTCTAGAATTAGTAATATACTTGTATTGTCTGCTTAATTTTGAGTGTTTGTGGCAATGTTATAGCCAAACATAATTTCTATTTTGTTGTATTATGTAGCCTATTTGTTTTAGTCATAGGACTCATGAAAGGCTGTTGTGATATTCCTCTTAATAATGCATGATGGTGTTGTTGTTAGATGCCAGTTGTTCCTTTACAAAGACCTGATGAGATGCAAATTCCAACTCCATCATGGATGCAAACTATGTCAGGGCATGATAATATGTATTATGAACAAGGAATACCGACAATGATTACATGGAGTCATGATGGGAAGGAAGTTGCTGTGGAAGGATCATGGGATAACTGGAAAACTAGGTGACTAAAGGATTATTCGTGGTTTGTCATCTGCTGGTTCTAGTTTAGCCACCTAACAGAAGATGATCTATATTTATTTTCCTGTTGTAACAGAACAACCTTGGAGAGATCGGGAAAAGATTTCACTATCATGAAAGTGCTTCCGTCTGGTGTCTACCAATACAGGTTTATTGTTGATGGACAATGGAGGTATCTCCCTGATATGCCTTGGATACAGGATGAAGCTGGCAATGCATGCAACATTCTTGACTTGGAGGTATCCTTTGTTTTCGTGTCTAAACTTCTAACTTGCCAAATACTATATTGATAGCCTCAGCTTGTCCTGAGGCTTTACAATGCTCTATTCTCCTAGTTGCAGGTTCAAGTTCTCAATTCAGTAGATCTCTGGTTACTCATCTATCTGTCATTATGTGAATTTTTATGCTAAACTTTGTGTTTTTCTTCAAAATTTCTATTGGGTGCTATAAGTTGCAGCAGCCATTGGGTGCATTGATCTGAACATTTTTTTCTTCAAAATATAAAATCTCCTTCAATGTTTGAATGCTGGATTATAACACCAAAACTAAGGGAAAAGGAATTATAGACCACAAAGAGATTTTAGCAGATATAGTATGACAAAAGCAAAAGAATGTGAAGGAGGACTGTTAAGTCTACTTCAGCGTAAAAAAGAATAACCCGTGTTCTTACCTCCAAATTAAAGCAGAACTACTGTCTTGTGGATATTGCCCGTGGACATTACTCGTAGAGCACTTCTGCCCATTATAATTATTTGTACATTCTAAATTTGCTTTGCAAGTTTGAAGTCTGTGTCCTTTTGCTACCTTCTGCTTGGGTTGATTTTTGTTGGAAAAAGTTATCAGAACAATTGCGCCTTGGACGTATATACGTTTGAAAGAATGGATATATATGTGATTTTGGTCATAAAGTCCATAGTGTCCATTTGTGGTTTTAAAATCTGCTTGAATGGTACTCCATGGAAGTTAATGGTGGATGAGTGAGTTTTCACTTTGATTGGGTTGGGTGAAATATTCTTTGAATCTGAGAAGGAAATCTGGTAAACAATGCTGTAAGTGAGAGATTCTGCTTGTGAGTTTGTGCTATCATTGGTTTTAACTTTAAAGAGCTATCGCTAAAACTACTTTCTGTATTTTTCTTCTGAGATTTACCTTATGATGTCGTAAATAAAGCTTTGACCTAGAAAGTAACCTTCACACTGTCATGGTGATATGAATACTTTGTAGGATTATGTTCCCGAAGACATTGAAAGTATATCTGGCTTTGAACCTCCTCAGTCTCCAGAATCTAGTTACAACAACTCCCAACTTGTTGCTGAAGATTACGCAAAGGAGCCTCCATTAGTTCCTCCACATCTACAGATGACATTGCTTAATGTTCCATCAGCACAGATGGAGATACCGCCTCCGTTTTCAAGGCCACAGCATGTTATACTAAACCATCTTTACATGCAAAAGGGTCGGAGCAGCCCCTCAGTGGTAGCACTCGGTTCTACTCATCGTTTCCTGTCGAAATACGTTACAGTAGTGCTGTACAAGTCCATACAGAGATAAAGGTTATCTCGAGCCCCTGTTTAGGCACTGGTTTTTAATCCCCCATTTATGTAATTGAGACCGTTGTTAAAGTTAAGTTTTCAAGGGAGCTGCAGCATACGTTAATTTAAGTAAAAAAGATAGAGAGAAGCATACAAGGGGCTTTGGATTTGTCTTATGTTAAAAAATGCTTGATAGTTGATGATGGTACCCCTCTTTACCAGTTGATCAATTCTTGGTGTATTGAACATTTAATGTTTACTGATTAGAAGCTACAACTTTCTGATCTGATGATTCTGATGATGATAGATACAGCCAGCAAAAACATATGTTGTTTGTTGAAAAACCTTAAAATTATTGGACAACAGGGCATCCTGGAACTACAATCCCAGGTGCAGTTGGGCAGGTTGCCAAAGGACAGTGATCAGGTTCTGTTCCCCACCACTTCAAGTTCTTGCCTGAGTTCTGCAACGCGAAGAACAATAACACTCCCATGAAAGCAGTTCCAGCATCCAGTGCAGAAGACAGAACATAGTTGTACTTCTGCCACCACTTTTTATGGTATTTGAGCAGGAAATAGTTGAAGATCATTCCAACCACAATCCAGCTAGAAATATTGGTGGGAGCAGCAGGTGGAATGCCAGTAAAACCACAAGTTAGGAGAGGTACATTGATTAGAGCAATCCATTTCTTGTTGGGGAACTTTCTGCACAGAACCCACACCATTAGAGGCAACAAAGCTCCCAGGGGGAATAACCATATCATGTTTCTGTACAGACCTTGAGGCCCGAAAAGCCTTTCTGGTCCAATCAGTCCCCAAACTACAGTAGTATCAAACATCACCCGGAACCTAGGACATGTCCATGGACTATCTGGATGAAGCGTCTCGACATCGCATATGTTGCGTATGCTTCCCAGCATCCACCATCCAATCGCAAGGTTGGCCAGACTAGCAACTAGAGATCCCACAAGCTGGAAAACATACAAGGAGAAAACAAGAATGAATGCTCGCTCGCTCTTTCCACCTTCTCTTAAAGTGATGAGATACTAATTACCTGAATTGTGAACATGCTTCTTGGTGGGATTTTCATGTAGTGACCAAGCTTAAGGTCAGATAGGAAAGTAAGAGCATGAAGAATACTGGCCTTGCCATAAACCTTGAAGAGCAAGTTGGCAATTGGTTTTCCAGGGAGGAGGTATCCAATCATCAGCTGGGCTACTATGTCATATCCAGGTTGCTGCAATATTGTATCCAGTTCAAAAGAATGATCATGACAAAAAAAACGAATGATTTGAGTTGTTGAGTTGAAGGGTGTAAGAAGCTTTAGTTTGAATGGAGACATCAGACCTGGTTGGTGGTGGCTTGGATGACACCAACAGGGAGGGTTAGAGCCCAGGCCAAACCAGCCGCAAAGAGGAAACCCCACCAGGGCAATTGCAAGTCTTGTTTCAGTGTAAAAGACACCAATAGTGATAGCCCCACACTCCCCACCAAGATGATGAGGAACCACCACTCTGGGACTGACTTGTAGCTTTTCATTAGTTCTCCATGAATGTCTAATTTGATGTTCTTTGTCGACCCACTAAATTTCCTCCAAATATCACTACCAATGATGATGACAAGAAATCAGTGATCATTAATGATGTTTACAACTAATTAAGGAAGTTATATTATGGGTGACGAACCTGCCATGAAAGAGGGCGACATGAACAAAAACAGCGGAAGTTCTAGCGAATCCTGAACCCAGAGAGATGGCATACATGGGCACCATGTACAACTTCCCATGTTTCTGGAAAGCATCATGGTCGAGCTCGAACTGGGAGTTGAGAATCTTAGTAACATCGTACTTCTGGCCCCTCGAATCGAACAGTTGGTTTGAGAATATGGGAAATTTCCGACCATCAAAAGCGTTGAATTTCCAGTAACACACTGGAAATATCACGTAGACGAAGAGTACAAAACCGACGCCAATGTTGAGAATGGATGACCAAGGAGTCACCAGTGGGCTGCCGTGGTAGGCTGCTATACCAGCCCAATCTAAAGAGAAAGCTCCCACTCCAAGCCCGTGGTAGCCGGATCCGATTTGCTGGGCGGTGACGCTGCGAGGCCATAGCCAACAGGTCCATGAGAAGAAGGTCAAGAGCGGGAATAAGTATCCTGGAAGAGTGTAATACGCAAAGCTAGCCACCAAGAGCATCAGGAAAAATTGCATTCTTGTTAGCCCTTTTCTTCTTTCTTCCTTCTCATGAAGAGCCCTGTCAATTCAACCAGGAGAAAATCAAGAAACCAAAGAAATTAGGAAACGAAATACAGAAGAAGATGAAGTATAGCTAGGTTGGCTGCAATCTATTACAGATAGCTGACCTGAATAGAGAAACTTGAGCAAGATTTGCAGGCCACCACATATCAGGCGGCTCGACAAGGTGTTTCCTGAGCATTCCAGCCCATCCATAACCAATCAACTGCATGCAACCAGCAATAACAATATATATATATATATATATATATATATTACTATAGTTAAGCTTATCCAAACATTAAACATTCTAAGTACAATCAAATGCTAAGAAGATACAGTACGATGATGATATTACTACTGTTTTTTACTCACTTCAATCACTAAAAGTTTTTACTCTTTATGTGATCCATATTAATTGATTTTGAAACCAAATCTACGTACTATTATTGCATGCATATGGTGGGCTCAAGGAATACTTTTTTTTTTTTTTTTTTTTTCTCTTGAAATCTTTCCATGAAAAGACTAGTATTAGATGTTTTTCCATTCATATCTTATCTATTTTTTACTTGCGGAACAGAATTCACAGACATGCATTGCTAAAGTGACGAAATAAAGGAAGAATATGAAAAGGACACTCAGTGCTTGGAACGGGACAAGAAGGAGACGACAGAGATAATAATATTTTGTTCGTAATTATTCTTTAACTAAAACAATAATATACTCTAACCTGGCTGGTTAAAACGATGAGAAAAGCAGCCAAGAAGGTTAGATTGAGTTTGTAATAAGTCTTCATGACAGTGATGACTCCCATGGCGTAAGCCTCACTTCCTCCGGCGGCCGATCCGCAGTTCGCCAATATCGTCACCGCCACGTGTTCCTTCATACTGAATGGGCTTGGATTCAAGCTGAAGCTGAACTCCCGACGACTAACCCCTCGGCCAATTACTAGTTTGTACTTGCTGTTGGGAAGCGTGGCCGCCATCAGCCGCCCCAGTGGCAGCGTCACAATCTGCATCAGGATGGCGGAGATAAACAGGGGCTGTGTTCTGTAAGTGAAGAATGTGTTGAGGAATATGAGGAGCAAGCAGGAGAACAGCCCAAGAAACCACGCCCGGAATGTCAGTACTGGGATGCTGGGGTCGTCTGTTTCAGGCACTACCAGCGCCACCGGACATCCCTCATCTGCTGCTGGGCGCTCCTGCTCTTCCTGTGGAATCTGATCATTGTTGGGCAGCGTCATTTTGTAAAAATCCATCGATCCCAGGAAGCAGCTAAGTCTATATATATATATATATATATATATATATATATATATATTATTCAAACAAACTAGCTGGAAACTCAAATAAACTATGCTCAAGTTGAGGTCCAAAACATATGTTTTCATTGTGGGTTCGGATAAAGTGGTTGAAAGCTACATTTTTAAATATCATTTGATCAATTCTTTTTCAACCTCACCCTTCTTCTGCATTCAAGTCTTCATATGGAATTAAATAAGTTACTAAGTGTAATGAATATTTTCATAATTTTTGTGAAAATTCTAGAAAATCCTATGGATCATTGAGCTAATTAAACAGTTTAATGGTTGGAATGAATTAATAAAAGTATTGCATAAAAAGAGAAGATAGTAATATTTCTATTATAATGTTATTTTAATTTAACAAAATATTCCTGATAAAAATATTATTTGGGATTTGTGTTGGGAAGACTTTATAGGTGGACAGCCAGCCATATGTATCTTTATTGTTGTCTTGTAAGAACAATGTTTATACTTTTGTTCAATTAATTATGGTTAGGTCCCTTTTAGTTAAAACAAAACAAAAACAAAGACAAAGACAAAGGTCCTAATTGGAATCTTAATTCCTCCTAGTTAAAATCGGGTTCGTTAAAATAAATTTTTTTTTTATAAAAACACATATCACAAACAAACTAATTCTTATTAACCTTTAATTCCTTTCCAAAAAGCTCTAACAACACAACATTATGAATTCAAAAGCCCCCTTTTGTTTGGTACAAGGTGAGTAAGACTAAAGTTGACATTCAACTAAACTAGTAAAGTGTACTTCTTTCTACTTAAAAACAGGGCATCCTTTAACCACAACTCCAGGTGCTGTTGGGCATGTTGCCAATGGGCAATGATCCAGATTTGTTCCCCACCACTTCAAGTTCTTGCCTTCATTTTGCAATGCAAAGAACAAGAGCACTCCCATGAATGCAGTTCCAGCATCCAATGCAGCCGACAAAACATAGTTATACCTCTGCCACCATCCTTTCCTGTATTTGAACACAAAGTAGTTGAATATCGTTCCTGTAAGAATCCAGCTTGCAATGTTTGTAGGCGTTGCCGGCGGCATTCCGGCGAACCCGTATGATATAACTGGTATGTTGATCAATGGGATCCATTTCTTTTCCGGGAAGATTTTGCTCAAGATCCAAACAGGCACTGGCAAGATTGCTCCCACGAGGAACAACCACACCAGGTTCCTGTACAGACCACCTGGTCCAAACAAACGCCGCGGTCCAATCAGACCCCAGATCACTGATGCATCGAAGGTCACCCGGAATTTCGGACATGTCCAGGGGCTGTCCGGATGAAGGGCCTCGACGTCGCAGATGTCCTCGATGTTTCCCAACATCCACCATGTCACCGCAAGGTTGACTACTCCAGAAACCAGCGTTCCTACCAGCTGAAAATGGACGAAAAAAACAACAAGTCAGTCAGTCAGTCGCCATGCGAATTTGCTGAAAGCCCTCCAAATGTTTGTTTACCTGAGCCACATACATGCACCGGGGCGGGATTTTCATGTAGTGTCCGAGTTTAAGGTCGGCTAAGAAAGAGAGAGCATGAATGGTGCTGATGCGGCCATAGATCTTGAACAGCAAGTTTGCAATAGGCTTTCCTGGAAGTATAAACCCGATCATGAACTGGGCTATTATGTCATATCCAGGTTGCTGAAAAAAAAGGCATGCATCAAAATTTGAAATCATCATCAACCATCTGGGATTCTGGAGGACTTTTGATCGATTGAATTCGTTACCTGGTTGGTGGTTGCTTGAATTACACCTATAGGAAGTGTAACAATCAAAGCCAATGCGAAGGCAAAGAGCAATCCCCACCAAGGTAGCTGAACATCTTTCTTCCACACGAAAGACATCATCAAGGATAATGCTATGCTGACAACTAGTAAGATGAGAAACCACCATTGCGGGACTTGTTTATAACTCTTCATTAGTTTAGAATGGATGTCTAGTTTCACATTTGTCACTGCTGATCTACTCTGCTTCCAAATATCACTTCAAGAATCAAACCACAAGAAGAATAGCTAGCGTCAGCTCAATATAACAATCAAACTAAGTTGTAACTGATATCAGCAATTGAAAAGGAGGTAATTAACTTAACCTGCCATGAAATAATGCTACGTGAGTCAGTGTTGCGGTGAATCGAGCAAAGCCGGAACCGATCGACAGGGCAAACAAGGGGCTGAGATAGAGCTTGCTGTACTTTTCGTAGGCAGAAACATCAAGATCATAATTTGGGGTTAATACCCTCATTGTATCATATTTTTCACCAGAAGAAGTAAAGAGCTGGCTAGAAAATATAGGGTATTTGCGAGCATCAAAGGTGTTAAACTTCCAATAGCACAAAGGGATGATAATGTAGATAAACATCACAAAGCCAACCCCAACATTCAAGATTGAAAACCAAGGTGTGACTAGAGGGCTGCCGTGGTAAGCTGAGATTCCAGCCCAGTCAAGGGTGAAAGCACCAACACCTAGTCCATGGTATCCTGAACCAATTTGCTGTGCAGTGATGCTACGAGGAAACACCCAGCAAACCCATGAAAAGAATGTCAAAATTGGAAGAAGATAACCAGGAAGTGCATAGTAGACAAAGCTTGCAGCCATGAAAACAAGAAAGAATCGCATCCTAGTGAGCCCATTTGATTTCGACTTCAAATCCTTCTCATGTAGCGCCCTGTTACAAGCCCAGACAGATCAGAAACCCAAATTCACTCACCCTTTTAGTTGAAATGGCTAAAAAACACATAATAATGATTTGGGCAGTGAAAATGACATAGCAACTAAAAGGGCACCAAGTTTCACTAAGAATATCATTTCTTGAATAATTATGCAAACTTGACATATGTCAGAACATCATACTCAGTAACTAACAAGTTGTTCCTGGAAAGATAAAGAAAGAAAATTGAATCTGGGAATAAGCAGCAAATTGAGGAAAAGTTATTTGTCTCCATTATTTTCAACTTTGTATTATAGCCATTCTATGTGGGACTAGGATGTCCTAGCAAGAATGTTACATCCACTAAGACTAACAGCCACAAGGTAGATAACTAGTACAACTTTATCTTATCGAATGATTGATTGAACTGAGCAGAGCAGAACTTTCAAACGCAAGTCCCAAACTGTAAAAGAAAAGCACATTTACCTAAACAATGAAACCTGAGCAAGGTTTGAAGGCCACCACATTTCAACAGGATCAACCAGGAACTTCCTCAGCATCCCAGCCCATCCATAACCTATTATCTGCATGCCAACCAAGGAGTCAAGAAAAAAAAGAACCATCGAACCACCTAATACAAAAATGGGGGGAAAAATCTGAAATTTTCCACACAAATTAACCCTCCAAAAACCAAGAATCATTAATACACGCTCTGCATAGTCTTTCATTCCCGTCCAATTTAAAAAAAAAAAGGTTTCTTGGGATTCCATCATTCGATTTTGTATTTCTACTTTGCATAAGTGCAAGACTAGGAGGGGGGACAATTCCCTCTAACAAAAATCTATATCATAAATTGGATCACTCAGTCAAGAACAATAAATAATTCACAATCTATACAGAGAAGTGAAAGATCTGTTCTTTTCTTTTGTTTAAAAAAGGCCATCTTTTACCTCTTATATTATCTGGTAACTGTTACCACTCACAATTCAGTACGATTTTAAAAGAGATAGTAAAAAATTATATAAAATATGACGTATGCTGTATATTATATTATACCTGTGTAGTCAGGACAATGAGCAGAGCTAAGAGGAAACTCAAGCTCTGTTTATAGTAAGCCTTCATAACAGTAACAGCACCAATAGAGTAAGCATCACCGCCACCAATGGAGACCCCACAATTCGCCATGACAGTAATAATCACATGCTCCTTGATATTAAAAGGACCCGGGTTAAGGCTGAAGCTCCACCGGCCATTAAAGAAGCTAAATTGCCTGGTGGGCAGGGTTGCAGCCATGAATTTCCCGACGGGGAGGACACCTATTTGCATCAGAATTGCGGAGATGGTCAAGGGCTGAGTCCTGAAAATGAAGAAAGTGTTCAAGAATATGAGTATGGTGCAGGAAGTCAATCCTAGGAACCATGCACGGAATGTCATGACTGGGAGGGATGGGTCGTCTGTTTCTGGCACCACCAAGGCCACTTCCTCCACCGGACACCTCTCCGAGGAGTTTGATGGCGGCGGTTGTTCGGCGGTGGAAGTGGAGTCCTTGCAAGAAGCCATGGAGAAACAGAGGAAGAGGAGATAAATGGCTAGCTCTGGAAAAGAGACAGTTATAAATAAGGGAGGGAAATGTTGTGTGCTTTTGTTTTACTTTAATGCCCTTATTATATATTTAGAGCTAATCACCAAAATAGCCCCTCATATCTCCAAAAATTATCTTTTTTAGTCCTCAACATCCAAACCAACTATTTTAATTTTCACATTTTTAAAATGTGCTTATATTTGGCTATTCACCACTTTACTTATCTGTTATTAAGGTTGACATTATAAATAATTCGAAAAAGGATTAAATAACAAACTTTTGAAAAATGTGAGGAGTGAAATGGTTTGTTTAAATGTAATGGACTAAAAATAAAAAATAAAAAAAAATAGTGGTTATAATGAGAGGCTATTTAAGTAATTAGCTCTTATATTATTCATATAATTTAGACTATTTTCTTCTTCTTAAAGAAAAACTAAAATGTTTTTTGAAATATTTTATTCACCACATGAGAGTTTGATATGCAAATAAATGCTTAACTGAATAAGTAAATAAAAAAAGATATAACTTTCTATCTTGAATCAATGGTGGTACATTATTTGGTAAAAGAACCTGGGTTTAATTGGGTGATTAGTTTGTAATTAATTAATGATTAGGGAGTGGGGGGATGTGCTTATGATAATCTAATCTCGTGTGATCAACATCTCTACACACTTTGTTGTCCCTTCTTCCCCGAAAGTAGAGTGCCACGCCTCCACGCTGGACATCCACCTGGTCCCACTCATGACCATGTCAGCACAGAAAGGATGCCACGTAGGAGGAAAGCACACGCATGAATTAGCAAACAACGTGCGGGGCTGCTGTAAGAAAAGTAGGCTTCATTCAAGTTTCTTTACTTATATTATTCTCCATATCTCAAAATAATTATATTTTTTTTATGGAGTCACAGTTAACTGTTACTATATGATAATAACAGCTTAACAAACAAGTATATATTGTACACAATATCTGAAAGGTATGAATATGCATTAAAATTAGCAATAATTTTGTCAACATAGGCTGTAATGCATTTTATTACAATTTCAATATTAACTAAACCCACCCACTATATTATTGGAATTGGGTCAGAGATGCAGCAATTGAATTGGTTTGTCAAGAAACAAACCATTATCCAATTACGAGTTTACATAGGGTTTGGTGGCTATTTATATGGTTGAAATGGTAAAAGTTTAAAATTAGATTAACGTTGGTAAAAAGTTGAACGTGATTTTTATTATTATCGACTATTATTATTATTATTATTGAGCTATTTAAAAGAGGCAACCATCCTAATCCTAATAGGGGTTGAGTAAAAGAAGGTTGAGTTGGTTCAAAGTTGAATTACTAATTCCATCATAGGATAGGATGGACTATGGAGACTTTTGAGTTAAGAGGATTGAGCCAACCTAAGCAAAGGGACAAAACAAACTTACACATTCCACTCTTTCTTAGTTTCAAAACACACAACAATACCATAACAAGTAATTCCTTTTTTTTTTTTTTCTTTTTTTTTCTTTTTCCTAAAAAGTTTTTTTTACCCACAATACAATATATACAATATTTTATTAAAAAGATTTTAGTTTAGTCAATGTCCATAGGAACCATGATTGACTTGAGGGATACTCCATCCAAGAAAAGCAAGGTCCAAAATTCCACTTCCAAATCACTATTAATAGTTGAAATACTTGGAAAAATTAAAAGAGGAGTTTGGGGCCCAGGGCTTGAGTCCAGAGTCCACAGTGTTTTGACGGCTAAAGGTGGCTGGCTGGTAGTGGTGGTGGTGACTGGTGACTCGTGACTGGTGACTGGTGTGGACTCAGCAGTAGGGCTCAGGTCACCACACAAATTAACGTTGACGATACTTTTCCCTTTACTTTCTCTTACAACCGCCCAAACCCAATCAAAATCTAACACACTATTTTATTTTATTTTCTTTCATTTTCATCTTATTCTTAGGTCAATTTGATAAACTAATTCACTACTTAATCTAATTCAATTTTTTTCTGACTTAATGAATTAAGAACTTTTTAATTAAGTACTTTATAATTAAGTGCGTTTGATAACTATAATTCAAAGACTTAAGAGATTAAGTAGGTCTGAATTACAAATACAATTATTAGACTAAAACTAAGTGATTGGTGAATTATTTATTGCTGAATTGAATTGTTTGGAAATTTTTTTTATTTTTAATATTTATTTTTTTTAGTTTTTTCTTTAAATAATTTTTATTTTATTAAATAATATTTTTTAAAATATATATATTTTATCATTTAAATAAATAAAAAATATATTTATGACATGTATTTTTATTTTTTTATAATTTTAATTAATATGTGATATTTATTTAATTAATATTTTAGTTTTAAAATAATAATAACATTCTAATTTATTCTTCAAAGTTTTTAAAATATTTTTATTAGTAGAATTTCACATTATTATGTAAAAAATTTCACATCTTAAAAATTATGTTATATTTTAACCACCTGCAAACGTAACCATAATAGTCGGGATTTCTTAACCACCTACAAATAAAACCATGTAATAAATCGAACAAGCACAAAATCTAAAACCAGGCTCTGATACCAATTAACAGATTATCTGCTCAGGCTTAGCCAGAAACTCACTTTCGTGTTATGCATTCCAGAATCGGAATCTCTGGTCAGGCCTAGACGCTAGCACAATCGCTATTCCAAAACTTTTGAAATAACATTTCGCAGAATCTGGGTTTGCACTTATTCGATTTACCACGCAACAAAAATCCTTAATAAAAGCGGAAACATAAGAATTACCTATTGAAGCGTATACTTAGGTGATTCTCTCGTATACCTCAAGACTTTGCTTGTATGCTGTGTGGTCAGCAATCTAACTAGCAATATGATCAACTAATCACCACAATCCACCTGCCAGAAAAAATCCAGCACTGCTGCACCTGGCACGTACAAATCATGCATCGCCCGGAGAGAGAGAGAAAACTACACTTTGCTGCCAAAATTTAAGAAAAAATTTCGGCTGCTTCAAGCTCTGTGAAATCCGAATTCTGAGGGAGAAATTTTCTCTCTCTAGGATTTTCTCTCTCTATATTTTCTTGTCTTGAAAACTTATGAATTGTGTGTCTTGAATAGTTAATCCCTTGTCTATATATAGAGTTACAAGAGAGACTCCAAGTTGGTTTAGGATTGGCCTTCCTACTGGGTTTCTGTTTCCTTCAATCCTGTTCCTGGACTGATACACATCCAACTGATTCAGGGATTCACTTATCCCAAACCAGTTCCTGATATGATTCACAACCAACTGATACAGAGATTCACTTATCCCAAACCAGTTCCTGGTATGATTCACAACCAACTGACACAAGGATTAATTAATTACTTAATTAATTAAATCTACATTTGTCAATAACCCAAAACATAATTAATCGTATCACTAACGGATTAATTATAGCACTACCATCCTACACCAGAATTGCTTCCGGAACAACTTAATTAATTTATTCATAATCTCCCCACATCAAAGATATAGTGCTTGTTAATTTATTAATTTACTGATAAATTAATTAATTAACTTCTTTAATTCCGAGACTAGTACCACTCGACATTTTTACTATACCGGACATAAGTCCACCGGTCGGGTTTAGTATAATAAACATTACGAGCTCATCTCGGGAGCACCATCACCCCGGACACACCGGTACATGGTTTTCTTCCGACAAGCAGCAGCACACCAAGCAACTAAACACGCGCACCCAACCTACCGAGACTATTGGCCACAATTGACCTCACCCATTGGCAGATCAAAGTACACTATGTCTAATCCTCATGCCCGCTCGAGTCTAGGGATTAAGAGATAGAATACCAAGAACGATTTGTCTATTAAATCAATACAAGATAAATCATTCATAACGGGTCAAGTTCAATACGCCCCGGGCATATCTATATGATTCAATTAGTTTAGACAAACTAATTATCTGAATCACATAATAACCTAAACCGACAGTTTATCCAAAGCTATTTCGGTTACGAACCTCATTTATATATTATGTCTTTCGACCAATGATGAGATGTACTGTATCACACAAGACACCTCATCATCTAACTACATAATATAAATGGACAAATAATGCACAACAAGATATAACCAAAACATAAATCGATATATTTACTGGGAAAATGTACAATACAAGCATAGCTTATGTATTCAATTCCAACAAATAACATTCTAATTTATTCTTAAAAGTTTTTAAAATATTTTTATTAGTAGAATTTCACATAATTATGTAGAAAATTACACATCTTAAAAATTATGTTATATATTAAAAAAATATGTTTATAACATTTTTTTTTAAAATAAGGTGATTTAATTTTACAAACATATTTTATAATTCAAACTTCAGATTTCAGACATATTTTCTAATTTTATCAAACAGAGCTAACTTAATGGATTAAGACTTCATAATTCAGAATTCAGAATTCAGACATCATATTAAGTTTTATCAAATGGAGGTTTAATTTCCTCTAAAAAGGAGGACTTCATGTTTCATAATCTTTCTTAGTATCACTGCACTCCATAATCAAGTATACGTTACAAAATATTATTATAATATCATCAAATATCAAATATGTTTTTTCTCTTTAAATTTCTTGGCTAAAACTTTGGATGAGAAACATAAAGGGACTTAAATAATTGTAACTTTTGGATTCTCATATTTTAAAGTGGCACTATAATAATCAAATTGTAAAATAAACACCACCATTTATACATAAATATATTGTCGTAATGAATTAATAATTCACTCATACTAACCATAAATAAAATCAAATGCAAACGTACATAGCTAGCTGGTGTTGTGATGGGAATAATTAGTAATTAATTAATGAGTGGGGACTAGATTGACAATTATTTTTTCAAGTATCACAACTGAACAAAACTGGTGGAGCCATTTTCCAATACTATTCAGTCACAATGAAGATCCAGAAAAATAGAAAAGCCCTATTTCAAGGTGGTTGCTATATATGCTAGCCGGAATGGAGGGCTTGTCCATGTTTATCCCCCCAACACTGTATCCAGATAAACTTTTCATGCAATTTTTTATTTTATTTTATCTATTACTACACTAAACAATAATATATTTACAAAACTAATAATTGTTTTAGTTTCCCAATTTTCCATTATCCAAATACATTATTTTCTGTTTTTCTTTTAAAAAAAATTAATAATACAAAAATCCCCAAGATTCGTTGGCAAATAATGTAACAAAAGTTGACGTTTGTGATGTCTGGTGGGCGGGAAGTCAAGAAACACCGGTCCAGTATGTACTACGTTGTATGTATATTATGTATCATTAGGACAATGCCTAATTAATTATTTAATCCCGTTCCACCTTATAGGAATAAATTCTTGAAAGTTGATAGAACTAGGTCTCCGAGGTTCCATCTGAGTATGATATATATAGATATGGTCCTGAACAAGTACTGCACTGCTCCAGTCCAACTCACAAACTTTCTTTTTCATGCTGACAGCAACCAACCAACAAATCCAGATTCCGAAACTCCGGCCGGCCGGGCGGCCACTATGATGAGGGAATATAAGAAGAAGAGCAATTGAATTGCATGGTGGACTGAGGAATCTGGATGGCGGCACTGCCCATCATCAGTATATATGCGTACTTGCAGGTGCTTTGTCAAAATGCGTTAGTACTTAATCTTAACTCTGCATATTGAACAACACAATATACCACTACCATACTACTTTCCCAATACTGTGGGCCAAAATTCAGGCATCCAGCCTGGTCTACAGTATAATGTGGAGCTCGTGGAGTGAGTTTCTTAGTATTTTTTAAGCTTCACAAGTCAAAAGGGTGTTAATTTTGATTTGTATTTTCAATTGAGAGAATATTTGAGCCCAAGTCGATGCTGCTGTAATTGATTGATACTACAACGGTAAACGTATTTTGTTTCTATTTCGTTTGGTTGTTTCCAAAAATATATTCTCTCCACTTTCTTTGTATTGTATCATACACTAGTATAATTGATTGATAAAATGGTTTCTGACAGAATTTTAAGTGTGTGTCAATTCTCAAAAATAAACCAAATGAAGGGAAAGGGAAGAACTGGACCATTTTTTTCCAAAGTTGATGCTTCCCCGGTCCTGCAATTTCCTGTTCAAGAACAACTCATCGAAGAAGCCCATTCTTGTTATTTTTCTCAGCATCAAAATACTGAATCCAGGATTCTGTTTCTCCTCCTCCCAAGTTTGAAGTTTCCAACGTTAATTAAGGTTGCATGTAGATCATGAAATGGCAATCAAAACCCGCTCATCTTAACGTTCAAGTACAATTATTTTATTTTTCCTGTTTTGGAACATTTGGTTCAAAAGGTAAAGAGTTTCGATGCTTAATTTGACGTTTCCCCAATGGCAAATCAGAGAGAGCCATCCAAAGTGCCCCAATCCCTTATCCACAAAGAATACGCATCGACAAATGAATAAGGCTGGCAGATAATAGCCTACTGCACCTCTACAATAACATCATCATCAGGGCACCCAATTCAAGAACCCGAAGCCCTATAACTTTAGGGTCAGTTTTCCAGGGATCGATTTTGTAGCCCAGTTGATCAGTTCAATACTTTTCTCCAATATATACTTGATTTTTTTTTCTTCAATATATATATATATATATGTATATATATATATATATATAGAGAGAGAGAGAGAGAGAGAGAGAGTTGCTGACATTAAAACTCAAAGAACATGAAGCTAGTAGTGTTATTTAGATCCACATATATAAGTATATAATTAATGAAATAATTAGGGCATGCAAAATTTTGCATATACAGAAAACAGAAGAAGGCATTAAAACGAATGAAAAAGAGGGTGGCGGGCATGCATGCATGCATGGGAGTGGCGATTCATTCATTCATTCACATAAGAATGCAGGCATTAGGGTTCTCGTCACTGAAGATCTGAGGAGGATAAGCAGCTGCATACTCCATATAGTAATACCTTTGTGGCCAATATTCACTCTTCTTGATCGAATCACTGCTGCTGCTGCTGCTGCTCTTCTTATCTTCTTCTTCCTTTCCTCCATCACCGCCGCCACCTTCCTTTTTCTCTTCCTCTTTCTTCTCTTCTTCCTTCTTCTCTTCCTCATCCTTCACGATCGATGCTTGCTTCCCTGTTTTCTTGTACACATCGGCCACCAGCTTTTCTGGATCCACAGTTCCTTTCACTATCACCTCGTTTTTTCCAATGTCTGCTGTCACTGACTCAACACCTGCATGCGACCATCCATCCTTTTTTTTTTTTTTTTTTCTATATATATATATACATATATTTGCAAATTAAAGCCACCCAGCCATATTTGTACAAGTGAATTTACCTTTGATTTTTCGAATTCGCTTCTGCAAGACTTGAGCACAAGCATCACAATGCATTTGAACTCTCAACACAACTGTTATAACTGCAGGTGCCTGCATCCCACAAAATTAACACCCTCATCCTCATATCTTTCCATATAATTCATCTTTCGTCCCTTAAATAATAATCACATCTACTATCAATGTTCAAAATTCAAATCGACATAATTATACAAGTTTTAAGTAATTTACAACTAAAACATAAACATAGCACATGAAAACATTATAATTAGAAACGATTATATACAAGTTGTATCATAATTAAAATAAATAGTGACAAGTTCGAAGGAGATCCAAATTATACCAATGCCATCTTAGAAAAGAGAGACTAATGTTCATAGTTTTCTTTTTTTCATTTTTTGAAAGGAAGGGTGCTGGCAACTTGGGTAGAGCGTCTACCAAATCACGGGTCATCCCCAGAAAATATTACGACTCTTGGAGGACCCCCCACAATGGGCCATAACAATAAATAATGGATCAGGGGTCTGACATCCATCCTGGTAAGGCCCAACACAGCCAGCCAGCCAGACCCAACAGCAATAAAACTAAGACAAAGTGACCTCTAATTCTTCCAATTTAATCTATCAAAATCAACCCCTGTTGCTGTTACGTTTAAATGTAATTTTTTTTAAAAAAAAAATTTGTGACATATATTATTGTTATATGGAGGGCCATTTTTACAGCAGTCAGGGCCGTACGTACAACAATAAAGACAGAGCAGAGCAGACAGCAGGCGGTGGAGGAGGACGATGAGAGGAGGAAGGAGGAGGAGGAGGGAGGAGGTCAGGTCCACCTTCCCACCACTCACTCATCATCACTCATCTCTCAAATGTCTTTTCAAAGACTAATAATAAATAATACATGGTAAGATGTGCCATGCTCTGTTCTCTGATACTATCCATCACCCATGATATGGTACTGCTTAACTCCAGTGGGGTCTCTTCTTCCGTTCTATTGCTTTAATGTCAGCACCCAGTCACACACACACTAGTAGCAATACTTTCCTCGAATCAAATTACTCCTTATCACACTTCATTATCATTCTAATTACGATAGATCCCATCATTTTATCATGTTTTTTTTTTTTTTTTTTTTTCAAGAACAACTGAAATTCACATCCCAAAATTTCAAGAACAAAAAATGTACAGTGAATAAGATGATGGAGACGATAGTACACTATACCTCATCTTTTTTCTCCGGGACAGGAGGTTTGTCTTGTTGCTTATTAGCATCTTGATCGTCTGGTGGCTTAGGTAAAGGGGAAATGAGCTCAACTTTACGGCCACTTTTCTTATGAATTCTCTCACAGACCTTTACAGGGTCTGCGTCTTTCCCTTTCACCACCACCTTGCTACCCTTGCAATCCGTCGTTACATTCTCTACTCCTGCTCAAGTTTTACATCAAACACTTGTATGAAGAACAGAGAATCAAGCGAGCAAAACATAAAATACTTGTATCAAGGGCCAGCCCATAAAAGTACTTATTTGATTAAGGATAAAAGTTGATTTGGAAAACGTGCTAGAAAGCTACTACTACTAATACTATAAAGCATGGATCAAGAAGACAAGAAAGAAAAGTTGGAAAAAAAATTCAGAGTTTATTATTATAATATACGCATGGTTGAGATAGAATATTCATCAGGAATGGGAAGGATGGAATTTGAATTAGAACCTTGGAAGCCTTTGAGAGAGCGAGCAACTTTACGAGCACAAGCCTCACAATGCATATCAACCTTGAGCACAATCTCTTGGATTTGAGGTGGCTGACCTTCTTGTTCTTGTTTCTTTTCATCATCATTTTTTTTCTCTTCTTCTGAGTTGTTGTTGTTCTTCCCTTCTTCTTCTTTCTTTTCCCCTTTTCCTTCCTCTTTCTTCTCCTACAACAATATCGCAAACCAAATCCATCACACAAAAACCCCAACAAAACATACAATTTAAGTGCTAAGAAATCTTATATGCAACATACTTCGCCCATAATATAATATTCCAAGCAACCTTGCAGGTTCTTGATATATATAAAAGAAGTGAAAGGAGAGGGTAGATAGGTAGGTGTTTGTTTACTATGATCAAATGGAAACAAGAGTGGTAGCTGGCTCTTGCTAAACTTAAGGTGGTTTAAGTAATACTAGAAGAGAAGAAGACTCTCTCCCTCTCTTTCTTCTCTCTGTCAACTCAACTCTCAAGAGTGGACCGGTGGTGCTGCTGTCCTCGGGTGGTGGGGCTTGACTCTTCTCGCTAGGCCTGCTCCAAAATTCTAAAATTGATTTCTTTCATGTTATACTTGTATTTTATGGCCTCATTTTTTAACTAGAGGAATTGAATAAGAATACATTGCTTAAAGCTTTTACTACTTTTTATGTCTATTTTAAAAGATTGAATAAATAAGGAAGAAAAATATGCTACTATTTTTTTTAATAAGTTTTATTCAGTATAATGGTTTAGAAATTGTCCGTCTTAGATTGAGAATGCTTGTTTAAAGGTATTTCAGATAATAAAATAATGAAGGATTTGGAATTTGGCGTTGTAGGTGGGAGAGAACTGAGTCAGCATCCAGTCCTCGGTTACGGTTTAGCACATTCATTTTCATCCATTCAAATTCAAATTCAATTCAAATTCAATTTCAATTTCAAATTCAAATTCATCTCCCCCAATTAAGCCATTAAACCTTTCCATTTTATTTCTATTTATACAAGGTAAGAATTTATCTAGGTAACTACTCTTCAGCTGCAGAAACTAGAAGGGTTGTCTACTCCTAGGCGATATTACTCTCTCAAACTTTTGTTATTGAATGATATAAAACAAATTTGGTAAAATCGACGTTAATACGGTATAAATTATTTAAAAAATTGAATAATTTTAATTATGTCAAAGAACGGATCAATATACAATTAGGCTTAGCATGCATGTATTAACATTATCCTCGTACGTAGGCCCAAATTTGCATGTCATGTAATCAAGAACTAACATTTCAATTATTAGTTTCTTGATTAGACCTCAGAATTCCTTTCAATTACTACTTGGCATTCCAATCAACAATAAATTATTGAATGCAATCATCATAAATCCACGGTCTGCAAATTCAATAATTTTATCCAAAAATACGACTAAAACTTTTTTTTTTTGGGTGATTCTGGTAGAAAAGTGGGTGGAGATAGATGCATGGACGGAATTATTACATGAATATGAATATGAATATGATGGAGCCCATGACAAAGGGGTTTTGGTTTTCGATTCCCAGATGCTTTTTTTTTTTTTTTTTTTTTTTTCTGAATTGTGGTGATCCAACCAAAAAAAAAAAAAAAAAAACAGACCAGTGGTCGGTCAGCTAAACCCTATCAGGATCTTGTCAAAAAAAAAAAGTTGGGAATATCTAGAGGGACCTCTTCTTTTTTTTTATTTTTTGTTTTTCTTGTGCTTCATCAACCAACCAACTCAATGAGAATCCATGCACAGTTATAAACCACATCTGCATTGGTTAATATCAGCCGCGAAACTAGAAATTTTAAAGTAAGAATGTTAATTTTTGACAAAAATTTTAAATACTGTTAGGAAGAGAGAAAATAATGCTACAATTAAAAAAAAATTAAAAGTTTGAAGAGGAGAAAAAGAAAATTAAAAACTGAGTCGTGAATTTGCAAAATTATAGGTATGAGAGTGCTATTACACATACTTATTTTATGATTATTCTCCCAAATAAGTCTTTCAAAACTTTCTTTCACGAAAAATTATCAAAATCTACCACTAGCTCAAATTTCAATGGTATTCTTCATATGATTAAGGAGAAGAATGATTTGTTTGAAATAGTAATGGAGTTCAAATGAAGAAGACAGAAGAACAAGGGGTAAAACAAAATCATAATACTACATTTTTAACCTTAGATACTACTAGTAGTCGTATAATTTATTGACTTTTTGTGTGGGTACGTAGAAGGGATGCAAAGCTGATTCTAAAACCACTAATAAAAACATAGACAAGCAACCAAAGTTGAAGACAAACTAAAAAGGTTTTCTCATTTGAAAATGACTTTGGTTACGGATAGCTGCACTTGCACAACTAGTTACGACTATTCTGCCTATCTTTGTGTGTTTTTCTTCAATTATTTTACGTGATAGAAGCCAACCCACAATTCTAAGTAGGGAGTTGTCTGTGCATGACGATGGATTCTAAATTTTTGTAACAATAGAAGGAGGAGCACTTTGTTGAGAAACCAAACTTTGTGTATCCCTACCATAATAATAAATTTGTGTGAATTTTTTAAAATATAAAAGTTATCTTATCATAATAAATATACTATAAAGTGCATTTTCAAAATATAAGAAATAAAAAAAATTCAAAAAATATATATATATATTTTTATATAGATGAGATTTGAAAAGAATATAAAAGAGAAAACTGGCCTGATGGGCGACATAATTTAGTATCAGGTTAGCCTTCTAGGAAGTGATAACTTACTAGGTTGTTAGGGTAATGGAACTGGAAATATGACTAAGCCGATTGTTGTTTGATTACCACCGACAGCCTAGTCAATTGGGCCCAGTAAGTACACTTAACACAACATTTAAATCTTAGTGAGAAAAATAATAATAAAATAAATCTTGAAGAAGGATGTATTTCATCCAATGAATGAATGGCAGGAGAAGTTTAAAATCTTAGTGAAAAACTATTTCATCCTTTAGGTGTCTCATCCAATCAAACATTGACAACTCAGCTAAACATGTCATAATATTGCAATTCAACAATTTTTTTTTTTTTGAACTTGTTCTTCGAAATTACAACTTTCTAGTACAAACCAAATTGGATTAGAATTTATTTAAATTATTTTCCAAAAAAAAAGAAATCAGTTCTTGAATAGAATCGGTATTTGATTTCTTGTTTAGAGTTGGAAAAGCATTAATTTGATCTCCATAAATAGAGACCCCCTTGTTCTATATTTCGTACAACAAATTCAAGTTTGAAGTTTCAGTTTCAAAGCAATTATCCGTAGTTAATATCATTGATCATCATCATCAACTTTTGATCAAACAATTGTTGTCACAATGGCTGCAAGGGTTGGTCGTGCTCGTGCTGGTTTTTCCATTAAGAAGAAAGCTTTCTGGCTTCTTCTTCTCTTTGTTTCTTCAGGTACGTGTACGTCCAAGAATTGTTGCATAGTATGATAATGAATGTTGAAACGTCTCTCAGAATTCTATACGTATCTGTTTTGCCCTGTTGAAACATCGTTTTTTTTTTTTTTCGTGGAGACTTAGAACGCGTGTTTATCTGATTAAAAACAGATTTTGTTACTTTCTTTGCAAGTAATTTTGTTACAAATAATGTTTGTTTGCTTGTTGCATCGTATGCTGCTATCGAGTTGTTAAGTATAATGCATGGTTAGTTCGTTCATGGATCGTTATTATTTTTTGAAAAATTTTTGAAGAATTGCCGCGCTGTTTGCTGACTTTTTTATTTGGAAAAAATTGTGAAGGATTGGTCGTAGCTGCTGCTGCAGAGGGACCTTATGAGAAGGAAAATCTTGGGACGGTGATCGGTATTGATCTTGGGACTACATATTCATGCGTCGGTGTTTATCGAAACGGTAATACAGAGATCATAGCGAATGACCAAGGCAATCGAATCACCCCTTCATGGGTTGCTTTCACTGATAAGGAGCGGTTGGTTGGAGAAGCCGCCAAACATCAAGCTGCTCTGAACCCAGAATCTACAATTTTTGACGCTAAAAGGTTCATTGGAAGAAGGTATAGTGTTGATTGCTGTTGTTGTACTTTTAGTCTGTCAGACTCAGTTGATCAGGTAAATTGAATTAAAGGGCTTGCTTGATTGATTTTGATCTTGTTTTTGTTTTTGTTTGATGATGATGCCGCAGGTTTGATGATCCTGAGGTTCAGAAAGATATGAAGATGCTGCCGTTCGAGGTAGTTAACAAAGGTGGGAAGCCATACATAAACGTGAAGATGAAGAACAACAGCGAAAAGAAACTGATGAGTCCTGAGGAAATCAGCGCTTTGGTGCTGAAAAAGATGAAGCAAACCGCGGGATCATACTTGGGAGAGGAAATCAAGAACGCAGTGGTCACTGTTCCTGCTTATTTCAACGATGCACAAAGGCAAGCCACCAAAGATGCAGGCGTGATTGCAGGGCTAAACATTGTTCGTATAATCAACGAGCCAACAGCCGCGGCAATCGCACATGGACTCAACAAGAAGCAAGGAGGAACAACAGAAAGCAATGTTCTTGTTTTTGATCTTGGCGGCGGTACTTTTGATGTCAGCATTCTGTCCCTTGATGGTGGCGTTTTTGAGGTTCTTGCTACCAATGGCGATACTCATTTGGGAGGGGAAGATTTTGATCATAGAGTTATGAAGTATTTTGTGAACTTGATCAAGAAGAAGTACAATAAGGATATCAGCGCTGACAAAAAGGCTCTTGGAAAGCTTAAAAAGGAGTGCGAGCGAGCTAAGAGAGCTTTGAGTAGCCAGCACCAAGTTCGGCTGGAGATCGAGTCGCTGTTCGATGGAACTGACTTCTCTGAGCCGCTAACCAGGGCGAGGTTTGAAGAACTGAACATGGATTTGTTCAAAAGGACAATGGGGCCATTGAAGCAAGCTTTGGAGGATTCACGTTTGGAGAAGAAAGACATCAAGGAAATTGTTCTTGTCGGAGGGAGCACCAGAATCCCCAAAGTCCAACAACTCTTGAAGGATTTCTTCGATGGTAAAGAGCTAAACAAAGGGATCAACCCCGACGAGGCCGTAGCCTCTGGTGCGGCAATTCAAGCCGCAATCCTTGGCGGCCATGGGGACGAACGCACCGAAGACGCACTTGTTCTTGATGTCACTCCATTGAGCCTCGGAATCGAGACGGTTGGAGGGGTCATGTCAGTTTTGATCCCGCGAAACACAAACATTCCGACCAAAAGGACTCAGGCTTTCTCAACTTACCAAGATCAGCAAACCACAGTCACAATCAGAGTCTATCAAGGTGAAAGAACTCTAACAAAACATAATCATGAGCTAGGAAAGTTCCATCTTTCCGGCATCCTTCCTGCCCCTAGGGGCGTCCCACAAATTCAGGTCACTTTTGTTCTTGACGCAAATGGGATCCTACAAGTGACTGCTATGGACCAGGCAGCAAAGAAATCAAACACAATCACCATCAGCAATGGGAGAGGGCTGAGCAAGGAGGAGATGGAAAGGATGGTTCAAGAAGCTGAGGAGAATCAACATGAGGATGAAAAGCTCAGAGAAGCCATTGATTCTAGAAACAAGCTAGAAAGCTACATATACAGCGTGCAGAACAGCATCAAGGAAATTGAGAATCTTGCAGACAGAATTGACTTGGATGATAAAGAAACTATCCAGACAACGCTCAAGGAAGCAGTTGAATGGATGGATGAAAACAGAAACGCAGACAAGTCAGATTATGATGAGAAGATGGCAGAGCTGGAATCAGTGTTCAATCCTATCATGAGAAAGGCATATCAAAACAACAACAACAACAATGCAGGAAACTCTGCTCATGATGATGAAGATCCATCTGAGTATGAATTGTGAAGAGTTTATAAACAAAATCGAACAATTTTAGGATTTTTTGTTGTTGTTGTTGTTGTTATTATACTTAGAATTAGTTAGAACAACTACAGAAGTAGTTCTGCTGACAAATCTGATTTTGGATTGATTAATTAATTCTACTTTTTCTATTATTGTTATTATTATTATTTAATTAAGATTATGCAAAGTGATGGTTGGATATGACATGTTTTAGCACACTAGTCACTCAAATTATTTTTGAGAATATAC
This sequence comes from Knoxia roxburghii, assembly GCA_030378225.1. Classification (NCBI taxonomy): domain Eukaryota; kingdom Viridiplantae; phylum Streptophyta; class Magnoliopsida; order Gentianales; family Rubiaceae; genus Knoxia; species Knoxia roxburghii. The sequence goes on along the minus strand of CM059420.1, from coordinate 43,818,429 downwards.
ATGCATCATGATCATCTTCTTCATCAACATAATCAATCAATCACTTCAGCTTTGACTAACCATAACTCTATATTCATGGTAGATAATAAGTTAATAATAGCTACCACCCTCCTACTAATTTTGGATTATTCTTCAACCTCAATTGTTTCGTTTTGTCTCATTATTTAAAAATATTGTAACAATTCGGATGTTTTTTTCCAAAATAAAATTCCAACACTTGACTTAAAATTAAAATAAATAAAACATTTATATTCAATAACTGGCCATGAAATTTATTGAAATGGGCTAGTTCATCCACAACCAACGGAAGGGGAAATTTCCAAAAGAAAGAAGGTCATCGTATGGTGGGTTGAATGTTGACCACAAACGCATAATCCACCAAACCACAAACGGGAATGATTATATCTTGATTTTGGCTGGCCGGCAGCAGCCTAGTAGCTCGTTTGGAAAAAAGAAAAAGAACTAGCTATAGGCTGCGTCTGTTTAGGTTATTTAAATCCTTAATTAATGGGATGTTATTTGAAAGTGAAGTAATTAAGTTGGTTAATTGTAATTAATGTATGAAATTGATGGATATTGTTAATAAACGAAGTATGATGATGACTTGAAGTTGAAGTCTTGAATTAAGAAGCAACCATTTTGGTTCATATATATAGTCGTTCGTTTTGCTTATGCTTATGTTACAAGCATCAAGGGAGGGAGCATCTCAAGCCTACCCATACTTTACCTCTAATTAGAGAGAAATTAGGTATAAACTTTAATTCAATTTAAATACCGACGTTTATATGTATTCAAGAACAGACACGAAAATCAAATTGGGCATTTACACTTATGAATTCCTACTGGTACAACGTTATTGTAACGCAAAGGGGGCTGAAGAGAGAAACATGATCCAAGTTATTAGTGAAAGATGCATCCGCATCCTCATCCTCATCCTCTTATTAGTTTCCAAGGTGCATAAAAGTGCGATAAAACCATGTGAAATTAAGCCTAGCAGGCCCCATGTGGGCGGTAAAGCTAATTATTGAACCATCATGTCTCAATAACAACAATAATAACAAGCCTAATTATAAACCAAGTTGAGCATCAAGCAATATTTGCAAGTCACCACGGCCAGGCAGGCCAGGGACCAAAGACAATGAAAAAATTACTTTTGAGGAGTAGCTGAAAGTGAAGCAATGTATTAATAGTGGATTGTGCTATTTTGTAGCACAAATATACTAAGGGGTTACTAGTTACCGCCCCAGTAACTGGGGCAGTAAACTTGTAATTTTACTAATATAACCTTATAATAATATATTAATATAATAAAAATAATAAATTTAAAAATATTAATTTTTTATTAACCCACCCTCTCCCCGTCACCCCCCCGTTCCCCCCGGCAACGCCTCATTCACCGCGCCCCTCTCGCCTTCCCCCAAATCGCCCCGGCAACACCTCCCTCGAAAACCCTAACGATTCCACCCCCCGGCGATGCCTCACTCGAAACCCTCCACCGCGACCCTCCCGTCTTCCCCCAAATCACCCCAGCGACCCTTCCCTCGAAAACCCTAACGGTGGCCGGAATTCCCTCACTGCAGAACAGTGACAGGCACGTGATTTAAGATTTGGTCAAGTTTTGGAAACAGAAAACTTTGGTAAATCAGATCATGATTATATAGACATCAGATCAACAGACTATAGATATCATATCAAGATTATAAAAGAAATCATACAACAGAATAAAAACACTTAACAAGGGAGATCAGATCAGGATTATATAGACATCAGATCAGCGAATACTTGACATCAGATCAACAGACTATAGATATCAGATCAAGATTATAAAAGAAATCATACAGTAGAACTTAAACATACTTAAAAAGGGAGATCAGATCATGATTATATAGACGTGGTGCTAGTTGTTTTTGACGTGGTGCTAGTGTTCTGAGACGTGGCGGGCTGTCTTTGGGAAAAAAATAGCTTAAATTCACATGCATTGATGTAGACGTTTCTGGACGTTGTTCTTGTTGTTTTTGACGTGGTGCTAGTGTTCTGAGACGTGGTGTTAATGTTCTTTTATATTCTTGATTTGATGTCTATAGTCTGTTGATCTGATGTCAAGTATTCGCTGATCTGATGTCTATATAATCCTGATCTGATTTCCTTTGTTAAGTGTTTTTATTCTGTTGTATGATTTCTTTTATATTCTTGATCTGATATCTATTGTCTGTTGATTTGATGTCAAGTATTCGTTGATCTGATGTCTATATAATCCTGATATGATCGCCCTTTTTAAGTATGTTTAAGTTCTACTGTATGATTTCTTTTATAATCTTGATCTGATATCTATAGTCTGTTGATCTGATGTCCAGTATTCGCTGATCTGATGTCTATATAATCCTGATCTGATCTCCCTTGTTAAGTGTTTTTATTCTGTTGTATGATTTCTTTTATATTCTTGATCTGATATCTATTGTCTGCTGATCTGATGTCAAGTATTCGCTGATCTGATGTCTATATAATCCTGATCTGATCTGCCTTTTTAAGTATGTTTAAGTTCTACTGTTGATCAGGATTATATAGACATCAGATCAGCGAATACTTGACATTAGATCAACAGACTATAGATATCAGATCAAGAATATAAAAGAACACTAACACTACGTCTCAGAACACTAACACCACGTCAAAAACAACAAGAACAACGTCCAGAAACGTCTACATCCATGCATGTGAATTTAAGCTATTTTTTCCCCAAAGACAGCCCACCACGTCTCAGAACACTAGAACCACGTAAAAAACAACTAGCACCACGTTCAAAAACGTCTACATCCATGCATGTGAATTTAAGCTATTTTTTTCCCAAAGACAGCCCACCACGTCTCAGAACACTAGCACCACGTCAAAAACAACAAGAACAACGTCCAGAAACGTCTACATCCATGCATGTGAATTTAAGCTATTTTTTTCCCAAAGACAGCCCACCACGTCTCAGAACACTAGCACCACGTCAAAAACAACAAGAACAACGTCCAGAAACGTCTACATCCATGCATGTGAATTTAAGCTATTTTTTTCCCAAAGACAGGCCACCACGTCTCATAACACTAGCACCACGTCAAAAACAACAAGAACAACGTCCAGAAACGTCTACATCCATGCATGTGAATTTAAGCTATTTTTTTCCCAAAGACAGCCCACCACGTCTCAGAACACTAGCACCACGTCAAAAACAACAAGAACAACGTCCAGAAACGTCTACATCCATGCATGTGAATTTAAGCTATTTTTTTCCCAAATATAGCCCACCACGTCTCAGAACACTTGCACCACGTCAAAAATAACAAGAACAACGTCCAGAAACGTCTACATCCATGCATGTGAATTTAAGCTATTTTTTCCCCAAAGACAGCCCACCACGTCTCAGAACACTAGCACCACGTCAAAAACAACTAGCCACGTCTATATAATCATGATCTGATCTCCCTTTTTAAGTATGTTTAAGTTCTACTGTATGATTTCTTTTATAATCTTGATCTGATATCTATAGTCTATTGATCTGATGTCAAGTATTCGCTGATCTGATGTCTATATAATCCTGATCTGATCTCCATTGTTAAGTGTTTTTATTCTGTTGTATGATTTCTTTTATGATCTTGATCTGATATCTATAATCTGTTGATCTGATGTCTATATAATCATGATCTGATTTACCAAAGTTTTCTGTTTCCAAAACTTGACCAAATCTTGAATCACGTGCCGGTCACTGTCCCGCAGTGAAGGAATTCCGGCCACAGTTAGGGTTTTCGAGGGAGGGGTCGCCGGGGCAATTTGGGGGAAGGCGGGAGGGGCGCGGTGGAGGGTTTCGAGTGAGGCGTCGTCGGGGGTGGAATCGTTAGGGTTTTTGAGGGAGGGGTCGCCGGGGCGATTTGGGGGAAGGCGGGAGGGGCGCGGTGGAGGGTTTCGAGTGAGGCGTCGCCGGGGGGTGGAATCGTTAGGGTTTTCGAGGGAGGTGTTACCGGGGCGATTTGGGGGAAAACGGGAGGGGCGCGGTGAGTGAGGCGTCGCCGGGGGGAAAGGGGGGGGTGACGGGGAGAGGGTGGGTCGGGGAGAGGGTGGGTTAATAAAAAATTAATATTTTTAAATTTATTATTTTTATTATATTAATATATTATTATAAGGTTATATTAGTAAAATTACAAGGTTACCGCCCCAGTTGCTGGGGCGGTAACTAGTAATTATAATATACTAATTGTAGCACAAAAAAAAAAAGTAGTAAACTTTCAAAAATGCCCCTTCATGTATTAATAACTTATACACTTGAAAACTTAAAAAAACATATCCAAAAATTCAAAACCCCCTAAAAAATCTTACTAAACCCTTACAAATCTTTCAAAAAACTTTTCAAAATCGTAGAAAAATATGCAAACACTGATTTCCTTCGAGTGTGGATAAAATCTACTTCAAATTCACGCAATAATGGTAAGTTTTTGATACTTTTTATTGCTTTTAGTTTGCTGACATAAAAAATCGCACATGTTTTACGATTTTCATTGACATAATCGCCTTCAATTGGCGAGAATCGCAATGAAAATCGCATGTGTTTTGCGATTTTTTGTGTGACACACGCTTTGCGTGGGCGAAAATTTATTGAAAAATCGCTAGAAATAATCGCAAGTTGCTTGCGGTTTTTTCAGTGAAAATTGCACAACATGTGCGAAGAATCTACTTCAACCGGTATGCCCTTAGGCACGGCCATACATAACATAGAAATCACACTTGGAAAGGGTGGACAATTAGCTAGAGCAACGGGTGCTGTAGCGAAACTGATTGCAAAAGAGGGGAAATCGACCACATTAAAATTACCCTCTGGGGAGGTCCGTTTGATATTTGAAGGAAAACTGAACAAGCCCGGGCTAAATCGAAAACCTCACTTTCGTGCAATGCATTCCAGAATCGGAAGCTTTCGACCAAGCTCAGGCTCAAATTAGTTTACCCATGAACGGATCTAGGCTTATACTTATTTAATTTATTAATCGGGACACAAAAAATTAAATCTTTAATAAAAGCGGAATTTAAAGATTCTACCTTTTGTAGCGAAGTCCCTTGCCTAAAGAAAAAATCCAATCTTTGTTGCGATTCCAATAGAAATCCAATAGATATCTCCGTAGAAACTTCGAATATTGCGTGGGCAATAATCTATCGAAGTCTACTTGCTTAGCCCACGAAAATCCACAAGAAAAATCACTCGAAAAAGTTATCAATCAGCCCAATACTTTTCCTAGAAACTAAGCTGCGAAAAACCCACAAAAAACTGCTGTCTTCAGCCGCAAGAAAAGAAACAGTCGGCAATTCAAATGGTTCGCCCAACCACGATCTGCACCACCACTACCATGGATCACCGAGACAAGCAAAAGATCAACATGATAGCAGCAGGATCAGCACCCCAGGCTAACACCTGAACCCACCGGAAAAAATGGTTGCAGCGGCGGACTTAGAAAATAAAACCGGACAGCAAGTTTATAAACCAAGCAGCGGGTTTCAAAAATCGAGCAGCAGGGTTTTTAATTCGAAAAACTGCAGCATCTTAGCTTCACAAAGTTTATATCTTTGAGCTTTATCTAATTCGAGGAGCGAGATATCAAGTTCGACTTCGAGAAAGAAACTTCGAGAAGAAGAAGATCTCTCTCTAGAACTTTCTCACTCTAAAAGGGACAAGACTTGTTTTGCAAGATTTTTCTTAGCTTTCTTTGGTCTCAAGTTATACTATTTATAGAAGCTCTAATGGAGACCTAATGGGCTCTCGAGTTAGGCATTTTAATTTGACTTTCGTTGACCGCTAAGTCTTCCCGACTAATCAACTCCAATCGACCCATTTAAATTAATTTATTTAACCCACTTTGTTAATTTAATTTAATCGAACCCTTAGAATTAATTAATTCAAATAGAATTAATTTCTTAATTCACTTTGTCGATTAAATATTAATTAAACATTTAGAATTAATTAATTCACCTTGTCGATTAGTCAAATGCATAATTAGTCGTACCACTAACGGACCAATTATGGAACTACCGCTCGAAAACAACTTTACATTGTGCCATTATATTTTATTCTATCTCCCCACATTAAAGATCTAGCGCTCGTCGGTTTATCAATTTGCTGATAAATTAATTCACCGACTTCTTGATATCCGAGATTAGTACCACTCGTCCTTTTATTATACCGAACATAAAGTTCACCGGCCGGGTTTAGTATAATAGACTTTACGAGCTCATCTCGGGAGCACCATCAACCCGGCGAACAGGAACGTGGTATAGGCCTCAATTGACCGCACTCTTTGTCAAATCAAAGCATACAAAATCCAACATTCACGCCCGTCCCAATCTCGGGATTGAGAGACGGAATACTAGGACCGAATTGACTACGCCGATCAGTATAAGTCAATTCTATCAAACTGGTCGTGCTCAATATGCCCCGGGCATATCTATGTGATTTAAACTAGTTTAGATAAACTAATTTCTAAACCACACAATAACCTATACCGATAGTATGTTCAGATTATCTCGGTTACGAGCATACTTTTTATATATCAATACTTTAACCAATAACGGTATCTACTGTGTCTGTCCACACCCCGTTATCTAGTTCTATGATATAAAGGAACAAATTTATACCGAGACAAAATGATATGTCAACTGTGGATATTAGTTTTTGATACAAGTCATAACTTTTATGTATTCAAAACTAACAATCCAAAAACTGCTCAGCAACAGTCGGACAAGTAGGGGATGTTGGGGTGAACCATAAAAGATTGGGTAGAGCCGGATCTAAGCGTTGGATAGGTAAACGTTTTTCACTTCTAACTCCCACATTATTGGTGATTTTTTATATAACTCTCGCCTTTGTGTGCGAGATTTATTTTAAAAATCACACTATATGTGCGATTTTATTCCGAAACATATTGCCTAGTAGTGTGGATTTTCCATGAGAAAATCACATATCTGCTCCAATTTTTGAAAATTATATATTTTGTATAATTTGTAATTATTTATGTCATTGCTTCTTATTAGTTTTAATTTGATTAATGATGCAGGATCCAAATGGATTGCCCGACCTTCAGAGGAATATGAGTCGCGATTTAGAGGGATATGAGTCACGATTTATATGTATTTTTTTGGGGTTAAATTCACATCCATGCATGTGAATTTAAGTTATTTTTTCACAAAGACAACCCATCACGTGTGTGAATTTAAACTGATTTTTTTCATCCATGTGTGTGAATTTAAACTGATTTTTTTCACAAAAATAGTCCACCACGTCTTAGAACAACTAACACAACGTCAAAAATAACTAGCACCACATCCAGAAATGTCTACATCCATGTGTGTGAATTTAAACTGATTTTTTTCACAAAGACAGTTCACCACGTCTCAGAACAACTAGCACCACATCCAGAAACGTCTACATCTATGTGTGTGAATTTAAACTGATTTTTTTCACAAAGACAGTCCGTCACGTCTCAGAACAACTAGCACCTCGTCCAGAGACGTTTACATCCATGTGTGTGAATTTAAACTGATTTTTTTTCACAAAGACAGTCAACCTCGTCTCAGAACAATTAGCACCACGTCAAAAACAACTAGCACCACGTCTGAAAACGTCTACATCCATGTTGTGTGAATTTAAACTGATTTTTTTCACAAATCAGTCCATCACGTCTCATAGCAACTAGCACTACGTCAAAAACAACAAGCACCATGTCCAGAAACGTCTACATTCATGTGTGTGAATTTAAACTGATTTTTTTTTTTCACAAAGACAGTTCACCACGTCTTAGAACAACTAGCACTACGTCAAAAATAACTAGCATCACGTCCAAAAACGTCTACATCCATGTGTGTGAATTAATGGTGAGAAAATCTGAAATGGATGTTGGATTTGTATGGTTTCAAAAGCAACTAAATAAATAACCCAAAAAAATAAAAAATCGCATTGCGTTTCAGCAGATAAAAATTGCTCATAATGCGCGATCTGGGAATAAAAAATCGCCACACTTATCCTATTTTGCAAGAAAAAATCGCACCTGATATGCGATTTTCACCCATTGCATCGGATAAGTGTGGCGATTTTTCACACACCGAACGCGCGTCGTCAGCGACTTTTGTCCTTCGTATTGCAATGTCCGTGCTATTTTCTATTCAATTATCGTAAAGCATGTGCGATTTTTTATTGCAATTGACACTTTTCAGCTTTTAAGGTTATTTTAGTTATTTTATTAATTTTTTTATACTATAAATAGTAAATTTGTGTTACAAATAGTTTTCTAGATTAATAGTGTGAGAGTGGCTGGCCCTTTGCGCATTTTTATAGTCAGGCAGCCCCCAACCCAACCTGCCTCTATCTCCCTCTCACGTCCAACTCGTATTCAAGTTCTTGCTTGCTTTACTATATATAGAATCCTAATGGCTGAATCTGGTTTAGAGACTCTTTTGCCTTTGAGTTTTAATTTTTGACTGATGAAAAAACAGAAATTTGAAGATGGATTTGGAAAATGGCTACACTAAATAAACAAGTTATACATAGTTATCATTATTTATTTTGTTCGAAATTTGGAGCCAAAGAAACAAAACGATGGACTATGGAACTAGTAGGGACCCAGCAATAGTCACAACAACATACATGTAGTTAGTTGATCGGTGGAGACGTCATTTCAACTTATCTAGACATGAATGAATCGTATACATAAATTTCACCTATCACCGACGAAATTTCAGCTAATTGCTAATAAAAAAATTTTAAATCCAATAATTATAACAAGAAATGTAGTAATCGATGTCAATAGTTCTTAAAACACATGAGTAGAGTTGGTAAGACATTTTCTCTATCATAAGTGAAAGTGAAATTATGATGTTGGTTCTGTAAATTAATGTTGCAAATGGATAGTCAATTACTTGTAAATTAGGTAGTGAATAGGTTCACATTCACATTCACATTGACATTGAGAGAGATATAAAAATATTTTAAAATAATTTTCAGATTTGAGATGTTACAAAATGAAGTAAACAAGTGATGAGGGCAACCAACTCCCGTAGTAATACAAGATTATCCGAGGAGGAGGACACATCCTATCTACAATCTTAGTCTGAATATTTGAGGTTAACGGTGGTGGCGATGGATAGAATTGGAGGGTGGGTGAGGGTACTGAAACGGTAGGAGAAGCTTAAAAGGTTGCTTCAAGAATGGACGTCAAATATGATATACTCTCCCCGTCTCGATTTATTTGTCACTTTAAAATTTTTACAATTCTTAAATGAATCAGTTTGTTTCATAAAATATCTTTTTTATTCTTAATTAAATAAATTTATTAGTATTACTAAAGAGAGATTGTACTCTTACCAATGACTATAATTAATACTTTAGTACATATAATTAATACTATTAGTTTGAATTTGTTAATATTAATAAAAGATTCAAAATTTGATTTTGGCTAAAATATAAATAGTAATTTAATTTTACTTAATTTGTATAAAAGTGTTTGATAAAACGGGAAGGAAGGAGGATAATATATAGGTGCTGGTGAGCTGTGTTTTTCAAAGCCAGCTAAGACAGATGATGGCTGCTGCTGCCTATACCTTGTTGTTAGTACCACATGCCTACCCCACCCCCTAAATATAGATTCACAATATGTGTGGACAATTTTCTTGTTCTGAGTTTTTAAACGTTAGCAAAAACTAAACTACTTCTGCTAGTTAATTTGCAGTTCCTTCTTGTTGAGATCTTTTCAAGAACTGAGATAATTGAATTCTACTAATTGCAGAGTTTAAGGGCATATATTGAGAGTTGGCCTCTCTTTAATGGTACAAAAGTTAGAATTTTGGTAGCATTTGACAACGTTCCCCCCCCCCCCCCCCCCCCCCCCCCCCCAAAAAAACAAACCATTGTCTGAAACTAAAAATTTTGAAGAATAAATAATAGATCCGCAGTAGTCGGCAACTACATACAGTACGTACCACCTAACTTTAAGAACAAATTTCCAACGTAGTATTACGTGAGTATTGTGTTTGATGGAAACAAACAATAATGGGGTTCCATCGATTGTGTGATGGCATCAATTTCAACTCTTTAGCAGCTCCCCATTCATATCATATCAAATGGCTTTCATCATCCTTCCCACTCCCATCAATATTCCTCTCTCTCTCTCTCTCTTCTCCATCACTATATAGCATCATCTTCTTCATTTCTCACCTTCCATCTCTCTCTCTCTCTCTCTCTCTCTCTCAACCATGGCCGAGAAGGTATGTTTCAATCAATCTCTCTAATTCATTCATTCATCATGGCTTTCTTAATTTTTCAAGATCCATCCATCCCACATATCTGAATATGCATTCATCATCTTCATATGTTGTTCAGGTCACCTTTATGATTCTCAAGGTTGATCTCCAATGCCCATGTTGCTACAAGAAGGTCAAGAAAATTCTCTGCAAATTTCCCCGTGAGTACTACTTTATTTCAAACATTATTGATAAATATGACATTTTTGGTGGATAGGAAGAAGAATTGAGTTTCTCTCTCTCTCTCTCTCTCTCTCTCTCTCTTTTTCTCTTTTGGTGTGTGTGTGTGTGTGTTTGTGTGTGTGATACTGAATATTTTGGAACAAGAGAAATTAGAGACCAGGTTTATGATGAGCAAAAGAATGTGGTGAGGATCACTGTGGTCTGCTGCAGCCCTGAAAAAATCCGGGACAAGTTGTGTTGCAAAGGTGGAAAGGTCATTCATTCCATTGAAATTGTAGAGCTCCCCAAGGCCAAGCCACCCCCTGAGAAGCCTGCCGACAAACCCAAGCCGAATCCCCCTGAGAAGTCTAAAGACCCACCTCCAGTTGTCGTTCCTGAGAAACCCCTCAAACCGGCTGAGAAGCAGCCCAAACCCCCTGAAAAGCCTAAAGAATCAGAGAAGCCCAAACCAGCACCGGAGAAGACGAAAGACCCGCCGCCCAAGCAACCACAACCAGCACCTGCACCAAAGCCACCGGCGCCGGAACCTGTTGTACCAGAGATTCCATGTCCACTTCCAGTGGTTCCAGTGATGCCAACAGTTCCAACTCCGTGCCCTGTCCCGGTTGGTTTTTGTTATCACCCATGCTATTGTGGCGGAGGACTGTGCTATTGCAGGCCAGTGCCACCGCCACCGCCACCAGGGCCGCCATGCTATGATAATTACTGGGGGTATGGTTACGGGAAAGGATGCTACGTCAGTCGTTGCGATTACTTCAGTGAAGAAAACACCTCAAGCTGCAGCATCATGTGAAGCTTGTAATCAATAACTTGTTCGTTTCGTCAAAAATTTCAACTTTTGAATCGCTTCAAGAAAAGCGCATGTCGACCAAATCAATCAGTTTTGATGTCTAATGTTGTACAAGAAGGATATACATATCTATATGCATCCAAGATTGGTACAAAAAAAATAATAATGTCAGCAGCCAAGAAAAATATATGTTATTGATCATATGGAGAGTATATTAATTGGAATTCCAGGCAAAAAAAAGTTTGGTAGCCAAATTTTATTCAGTCAAATTAATAATTTTCGATATTTTCCTTTCAGAAGTTGAATTTTCTTGCATTATAAGGTTAATTTAGCTAGCACTTTTTTCTCATGGCAAGATAGGTTGAATTGGATTAGTTTTGATTTTTGTTTTTCTATATTTTGTAGTTCTATTTGGTCCAATAATACAAACTAATTGGATAATGACATCCATAGACATAAAATATTAATTATAAGACCGAGCCAACACAAATTTATGCTTGCTAAATAGAGGACATTAATAATAAGTATTGTCTCAATAATGCAAGATAAGTTATGAGAGGGGGGCATCCATAACAACTTGATTCGTGGTGTACAAGGATTAATAAGGAGGAATTGATAGGTGCCAATTAGTTATAAATACGGAATTGATTGTTTAGTTTGTTTGGCATTTAATAGATCAAAAGATTTTTAAGAGTGTTTGAACCTCTAATAGAAATTTGGAGTTGATTAACTCATGATTTGATAAGATTTTTTTATGAGAGAAAGATAATCGTCTAATAGTTTAACTTTGTACCCAAAAAAAAAAAAAAAAAAAAATCAAAATATTCGGTTAAATAAAAACTAGATTGTTACGGTGGGAAATGAATATTTTCAAACTTTGTGGAGGAAAAACAAATCTCATCAGGGGCTTTTACTCAAGGATAAGTTCCTAAAGGGCCAAGTTGTGTAAATTCGAATTCTTCTAAAACCTCTGGAATGAATCGATAAGGTTTCTCCTCCGCCCAGCCCGCCCGTCACTCCCTAATTGATGATTCCAACTGGGAAGTGACCACAAAAATCGACCAAACTTCGATACTCAAGCTCCCTAATTGTTTTGTATGATTATTGTTTTGGGGATGGTTTGTGTTTCATTGTGTTTAAAGTCTAGGTGTGGGGGAGTTGTAAATGTTATGTGTTTTGTGTTGGGAAAATTGATATGCAATATGTGATTGGGTGAGGTAAGAATGAAATGTAGGGAATAATAGTAGTATTATGTGTTGGATGCCTATAACTGTTCCGTATGATAATTCAAATGAGGATACTTGTGTGAGTGACATCCAAAAAGCTAGATAATGTGAGATTTTGGGCCTTAATGAGCAAATAATTCTTTCTTGTGCTCAATTGTTTTTCTTCAGAGTGTTTCATACATAATTTGCATATTCTAGAACTTGCTTTGTTATGCATGTTACCATTGCTTGTGAATTTGATATACAAAGATGATAAGGGCATTAGGATAAACCAATTTTTGGCTTGCTTTAAAATCCAAACTTCTATGCTTACCATTAGTGAACCTTTTTGAAGCTTGGATCTTGTTTTTTGATTGTAAAGCCATTAAAATAAAACCAAGGCCTGTGTTTAGCTTTTTTTTTTTTTTTTTTTTGCCTAGTTATTGAAATGAGTGTGTACTCGGTTGTTGACCTTGGTTTGTGGTTTGAAGGCGGACATTGCAAGACATTAGTAGCTCATAAAAGAATAAGTTGTGCTCTACAGTGTAAAGTTGCCTATGTGTAAAATAGAGGCACAAAAGTTGTTGAAAAAAAAGAAAAAAAAAAAAGAGAAATGAAAATGAAGAAAGGAAAAAAAAAAAAAAAAAAACAGCCAATATAAACAAATTCCATTGAATTTGTGTGGCTAGAAAAAAAAGTGAAAAAAAGTGAATAAAGAGCTAGGTTTGGAATCTTTATGGGTTGCTAGTGTCTTGCATGGGACATCCTCGGTAAGAATGTTGGAAGGTTGACAATTGAGTATATGCTTGTTTTCGTAACTGTAGCCTAGATATTATCTTTTGTTTATCCTACCCTTTTGTCCCGAGCCTCATTATAACCCTTTGACAAGACCCTTTGATTTGTATTTTGGATTCATTTGAGTGACGGTGATGTGATGAATTTGAGTGATTATATATTCCCTAAACACTTTTGAGTGCATGAGAGATTACATGGTGGATGTCACTTTTGCTTGTTATTTGATTTTGGAGAGTTATGAGGAACTTCGTATAGTCATTGCAAATGCTTGGTACTATGAAAAATTTCCTATGTGGATTGCAAGTCTTGCTTGATCGTATGTTGCATATTGAGGATCCATGTGTTTGTTTGTTGTTTTGTGTTTGTTTCTTTTTCTTGACGAATCTTGAGTCATGCTTGGGGACAAGCATTATTTAGGTGTGGGAGATTTGATAAGTCTAGAATTAACGCGTTATTTTATTTTAATTGGAGGTCAGTTTTATGAAGTTTATGGCTTAATTGCGCGTTATTTGTAATGCAGGAGAATATGGACTTCGGTAGAGCTAAATACGCAATTTGGCCATATTTTTGGAGGAAGTCGAGAGTTTGAGCAGATTAAAGAAATATCAAATTGGGCTGGTCAGGAGAACTATTTGTGGAGGAAAATAATTATTTAATTGGGCTTTATATTTAGACTCAAAGTTAGATTGGATTTTACAATTAGTACTATTTTAATTGGTTTTCCAATTTATTAGGAATTAGTTATATATATATATATATATATTTAATTGTGGGCCTCCTTATTAGGAGTTAGTATATATATAGTAGTAGACGTAGGTTAGTTTGAGTTTTAGTTTTGTTCACCCAGGAAGGCGGCTACTTGTTTGGAATTTGATATTACGGCTAAGTTTTTTTTTCTTTCTTTTAATTTCAATTATGTATTTTAATTAGGTTTGATAGTACTTGGATTGGATGAACTCATGAATTATTTAATTTCATAGTATGATTATGTGTTAAATATTTTTGGATATTTATTGTGATTTATGCTATTTGGTTTATATTACAGTCAAATAATTTGCCTAAAACTTTTAAGTTTGATATAATATAATCTCAATTAGGATAATCCGTAAAGGCTTACGAATTTGCTAATTAGAGTTGAAGAGGTTAAAAAGGTGGTACCTTTTAAGGCCTAGAACACTAATAAGGCAATAGTTTGTAGCAATAAATAGGTTGAATTAATTAATGTGATGAAGTGACTAATAAGGTCGGTGGATTCAATGGATTTGAATTGAGCCTACTAATTGGTGAGACGATGACATGTTGATTCGATTTGCATATTTGCATCCAAATATCTTTAACTGTTGGTTTGTAAAACACTTTGAAATTAAATAGTTTATGAGGGATTCTTATCTAAGTACTACGTTAGGAATTTTATTATTTTCTTTATTTTTATTTATGTTGGTTAGTTTAATTAGTTAATCAATTCTCAAAAACCCCCGCTTCTTGACTAGATAGTAGAAAAGAGGTTAGTTCTAATACATAGTCCCTGAGGAGACGATCCTACTCACTGTTGTGCTGCTAAAACCCTTTAGAGTAGGTCTTTTATATTTGTTGGTTTGACACCCATCAAATATTCCTCTCTCTCTCTCTCTCTCTCCATCACTATATAGCATCATCTTCTTCATTTCTCACCTTCCATCTCGCTCTCTCTCTCTCTCTCTCTCTCTCTCAACCATGGCCGAGAAGGTATGTTTCAATCAATCTCTCTAATTCATTCATTCATCATGGCTTTCTTAATTTTTCAAGATCCATCCATCCCACATATCTGAATATGCATTCATCATCTTCATATGTTGTTCAGGTCACCTTTATGATTCTCAAGGTTGATCTCCAATGCCCATGTTGCTACAAGAAGGTCAAGAAAATTCTCTGCAAATTTCCCCGTGAGTACTACTTTATTTCAAACATTATTGATAAATATGACATTTTTGGTGGATAAGAAGAAGAATTGAGTTTCTCTCTCTCTCTCTCTCTCTCTCTCTCTCTCTCTCTCTCTCTCTTTTTCTCTTTTGGTGTGTGTGTGTGTGTGTGTGTTTGTGTGTGTGATACTGAATATTTTGGAACAAGAGAAATTAGAGACCAGGTTTATGATGAGCAAAAGAATGTGGTGAGGATCACTGTGGTCTGCTGCAGCCCTGAAAAAATCCGGGACAAGTTGTGTTGCAAAGGTGGAAAGGTCATTCATTCCATTGAAATTGTAGAGCTCCCCAAGGCCAAGCCACCCCCTGAGAAGCCTGCCGACAAACCCAAGCCGAATCCCCCTGAGAAGCCTAAAGACCCACCCCCAGAGATTCCATGTCCACTTCCAGTGGTTCCAGTGATGCCAACAGTTCCAACTCCGTGCCCTGTCCCGGTTGGTTTTTGTTATCACCCATGCTATTGTGGCGGAGGACTGTGCTATTGCAGGCCAGTGCCACCGCCACCGCCACCGCCACCAGGGCCGCCATGCTATGATAATTACTGGGGGTATGGTTACGGGAAAGGATGCTACGTCAGTCGTTGCGATTACTTCAGTGAAGAAAACACCTCAAGCTGCAGCATCATGTGAAGCTTGTAATCAATAACTTGTTCGTTTCGTCAAAAATTTCAACTTTTGAATCGCTTCAAGAAAAGCGCATGTCGACCAAATCAATCAGTTTTGATGTCTAATGTTGTACAAGAAGGATATACATATCTATATGCATCCAAGATTGGTACAAAAAAAATAATAATGTCAGCAGCCAAGAAAAATATATGTTATTGATCATATGGAGAGTATATTAATTGGAATTCCAGGCAAAAAAAAAGTTTGGTAGCCAAATTTTATTCAGTCAAATTAATAATTTTCGATATTTTCCTTTCAGAAGTTGAATTTTCTTGCATTATAAGGTTAATTTAGCTAGCACTTTTTTCTCATGACAAGATAGGTTGAATTGGATTAGTTTTGATTTTTGTTTTTCTATATTTTGCAGTTCTATTTGGTCCAATAATACAAAGGGACTTGCTATTTGTATCACAAATTTGCTATTTGTATCACAAAAAAAAATAAAAATAATAATAAAAAGACCAAAATGCCCTTATGAATAAATTTTTTGATAAATTGACAGATTTTATGTCAAAAAACGAGGCAAAATTGCGTTTTTTTCTCTTCCAAAACGCAATGGAAAAACGTTTTGGACATACAAAATTTAGCCAAAATTGCGTTTTCCTATGTTAAAAACGCTGAATGAGAGCGTTTTTGGCTGTCAAAAACGTCAAAATGGGAAGTTTCCACCATGGTTCGCTCGTTAAAATGATGTGTTTTTGACTGTCAAAAACGTCAAAATGATGTGTTTCTGACTGTCAAAAACGCCAAAATGATGTGTTTCTGACTGTCAAAAACGCCAAAATGATGTGTTTCTGACTGTCAAAAACGCCAAAATGATGTGTTTCTGACTGTCAAAAACGCCAAAATGATGTGTTTTTGACTGTCAAAAACGCTAAAATGATGTGTTTCTGACTGTCAAAAACGCCAAAATGATGTGTTTCTGACTGTCAAAAACGCCAAAATGATGTGTTTCTGACTGTCAAAAACGCCAAAATGATGTGTTTCTGACAGTCAAAAACGCTAAAATGATGTGTTTATGACAGTCAAAAACGCTAAAATGATGTGTTTCTGACTGTCAAAAACGTCAAAATGATGTGTTTTTGACTGTCAAAAACGCCAAAATGATGTGTTTTTGACTGTCAAAAACGTCAAAATGATGTGTTTTTGACTGTCAAAATGTTGTGTTTTTGACTGTCAAAAACGTCAAAATAATGTGTTTTTGACTGTCAAAAACGTCAAAATGATGTGTTTTTGACTGTCAAAAACGTCAAAATGATGTGTTTTTGACTGTCAAAATGGGAAGTTTCCACCATGGTTCGCTCGTTAAAATGATGTGTTTTTGACTGTCATTTTATGTATCTGGACGTGGTGCTAGTGTTATTTGACGTGGTGCTAGTGCTATGGGACGTGGTAGACTGTCTTTGTGAAAAAAATCAGCTTAAATTCACAAACATGGATGTAGACGTATCTGGACGTGGTGCTAGTGTTATTTGACGTGGTGCTTGTGTTATTTGACGTGGTGCTAGTGCTATGGGACGTGGTAGACTGTCTTTGTGAAAAAAATCAGCTTAAATTCACAAACATGGATGTAGACGTATCTGGACATGGTGCTAGTGTTATTTGACGTGGTGCTAGTGTTATGGGACGTGGTAGACTGTCTTTGTGAAAAAAATCAGCTTAAATTCACAAGCATGGATGTAGACGTATCTGGACGTGGTGCTAGTGTTATTTGACGTGGTGCTAGTGTTATGGGACGTGGTAGACTGTCTTTGTGAAAAAAATCAGCTTAAATTCACAAGCATGGATGTAGCTTAAATTGTAATTATATGTTTCATTAAATAAACAAACCTTCATAATTTATTTATTTGAAAAACTTAACAGGACTTATTTACCTGTCCTTAATGGAGATCCACCATCAAAACCTGTATGAATGCGGTGTGATCGACCTGTCGAGCGGCCGGATGAACCTGAACGGCACCTGCCACGTCGGCCACGTGTCGCTCTTTCTCGTGAACTCCACTCGTGCATAACTTCATATAACGAATGTTTTTTAAGTTAAGAATTTGTGTGGATTTGTTTTTTGGATAGTTGCTGTGTATAAGTGTTTCCTCCAATTCACATGAATGTATGTAAACGTTGTTGAACTTCTGTACATGTCAAAAACACATCATTTTTACGAGCGAACCATGGTGAAAATTTCCCATTTTGACGTTTTGACAGTCAAAAATACATCATTTTTACGAGCGAACCGTGGTGGAAACTTCCCATTTTGACGTTTTTGACAGTCAAAAATACATCATTTTTACGAGCGAACCGTGGTGGAAACTTCCCATTTTGACGTTTTTGACAGTCAAAAACACATCATTTTAATGAGCGAACCATGGTGGAAACACAACATTTTGACGTTTTTGACAGTCAAAAACACATCATTTTGACGTTTTTGACAGTCAAAAACACATCATATTAATGAGCGAACCATGATGGAAACTTCACATTTTGACGTTTTTGACAGTCAAAAACACATCATTTTAATGAGCGAACCATGGTGGAAACTTCCCATTTTGACGTTTTTGACAGTAAAAAACACATCATTTTAACGAGCGAACCATGGTGAAAACTTCTCATTTTGACGTTTCATCCATGGTATAAACGCACCATATTGGCGTTTTTTCACTGAATTTTTGAGAAAAAATTGCCCAAATGGTTCGGCTGCCAATTTGGGGGATTTTATGTCATTTTCGGGCCGGAAACGCCGCGTTTCCGCGAGCGAACCGTGGACGAAACGCCCCATTTTGGCGTTTCGTCCATGGTAAAAACGCAGCGACTTTGCGTTTTATGTTGTACAAAACGCAAATTCGCTGTGTTTAGTTTTGTTAAAAACGTTGAGTTTTGGCGTTTTAAACCCTTACAAACGCAATCTTACTTATTTTTTACATGTAGAAAACGTTTTTTATGTGCGTTTTTTAGCATGATACAAACACATTTTTTGTGCGTTTTTGTCTCACACTTAGTATTTTTTGCAAAGGTTGCACCATAAGGGCGTTTTGGTCTTTTTATTATATTTTTTATTTTTTTTTGTGATACAAATAGCAATTCCATGATACAAATAGCAATCCAGTAATACAAACTAATTGGATTATGACATCCATAGACATAAAATATTAATTATAAGACCGAGCCAACACAAATTTATGCTTGCTAAATAGAGGACATTAATAATAAGTATTGTCTCAATAATGCAAGATAAGTTATGAGAGGGGGGCATCCATAACAACTTGATTCGTGGTGTACAAGGATTAATAAGGAGGATTTGATAGGTGCCAATTAGTTACAAATAGGGAGAATGTAACTTTGTCATTGATTGTTTAGTTTGTTTGGCAATTAATAGATCAAAAGATTTTTAAGAGTGTTTGAACCTCTAATAGAAATTTGGAATTGATTAACTCATGATTTGGTAAGATTTTTTTATGAGAGAAAGATACTCGTCTAATAGTTTAACTTTGTACCCCAAAAAAAAAAAAAAAACATCAAAATATTCGGTTAAATAAAAACTAGATTGTTACGGTGGGGGAAATGAATATTTTCAAACTTTGTGGAGGAAAAACAAATCTCATCAGGGGCTTTTACTCAAGGATAAGTTCCTAAAGGGCCAAGTTGTGTAAATTCGAATTCTTCTAAAACCTCTGGAATGAATCGATAAGGTTTCTCCTCCGCCCAGCCCGCCCGTCACTCCCTAATTGATGATTCCAACTGGGAAGTGACCACAAAAATCGACCAAACTTCGATACTCAAGCTCACAGAGTCCTACACAAATCCTAGGAGCCGCCATTTTCATCATTGTCTGAGCAGCCGAGTGATCAAGACTGAACCATTTGCAACAATGGCATACTACTATAATATCTCTTGTTCACCAACTCATCTCTCCCACTGCGACCCACACCTCTTCTTGTGCATCTCTCAAAGGCAGCAGCGCCCTACATCAACCCAAAATCTCAGTTTTCCTCTCAAAACCCATTCAAAAAAATCCAATCTTTTTCACTCAGCAGCAGCTCACCCGGTCTCCTTGCAAGAACCCCAAATTTCTCCGAGCCCAGATGGGAAAACCGCCTCTTCTTCATCAAAAAGTTATATCTGGGTCAACCCCAAAAGCCCCAGAGCTTCAAAGCTCATGAAGAAGTCTCACGATTTCAGGTATGCTTCTTTGGTGAAAATTTCCCAAGAATTGGACTCGTGTAGCCCTGTGGAGCCCGATGTTTTTAGTGTTTTGAGTCGTCTTGGGGATGAAATTGTCGAACAAGATGCGGTTGTTGTGCTGAATAATATGTCTAATTCAAATATAGCCCCATTGGTCCTTAAGTACTTTCGGGAAAGGATTAAGTGTAATAAAGAGGTAATCTTGTATAATGTTACTCTGAAAGTGTTTAGAAAGTCTAAGGATTTTGATAAGGCCGAGAAGTTGTTCGATGAAATGATTGAGAGGGGTGTGAAGCCGGATAATGTCACGTTTTCTACTATAATTAGCTGTGCCAGGGTGAACTCTATGCCTGAAAAAGCTATAGAGTGGTTTGACAGAATGCCCTCTTTCGGGTGCCAACCGGATGAGGTTACTCATGCTGTCATGATTGATTCGTACGGTAGGGTGGGAAATGTTGACAAGGCTCTGGGTTTGTACGATCGTGCTAGGTCCGAGAAATGGCGAATTGATACTGGCACGTTTTCAACATTGGTTAGGATTTATGGGACATCAGGGAATTATGATGGGTGTTTAAATGTATATGAGGAAATGAAGGCACTGGGTGTAAGCCCTAATTTGTCTATTTATAATTCTTTGTTGGGTGCAATGGGGAGGGCCAAGAGGCCATGGCAGGCAAAGACTATATACAAAGATTTGATTAACAATGGGTTTGAGCCAAACTGGGGTACGTACTCTTCCCTGCTTCGGGCTTATACTAAAGCTAGGTATGGTGAAGATGCATTTAATGTCTATAGGGAGATGAAGCAGAAGGGGTTGGACTTGACCGTTGTTCTGTATAACAGTCTTCTGTCAATGTCTGCAGATGTGGGAATCATTGATGAGGCTGTTGAAATTTTTGAAGATATGAAAGGGTCTGAAAGCTGCAAGCCTGATAGCTGGACATATTCTTCAATGATAACAATATATTCCTGCAGTGGCAAAGTTTTAGAAGCTGAATTTGCATTGAATGAGATGATGGAAGCAGGCTTTGAGCCTAATATCTATGTCCTGACTTCACTCATCCAGTGTTATGGCAAGGCAAACCGCATTGGTGATGTCGTGAGAACTTTTGATCGATTGCAGGAGTTGGGCATAACTCCTGATGAGCGATTCTGTTGTTGCCTTCTAAATGTAATGACCCAAGCACCAAGTGAAGAACTCTGTAAGTTGGCCAGTTGCATCGAGAAGGCTAACACTAGACTTGGTAATGTAGTGAAGCTCATTGTGGATGGGGAGAACATTGAAGGTGGCACCCTTCGGAAGGAAGCTGATGAACTTTTTCATGATGTTGATACTGCTGTTAGAAAAGCTTATTGCAATTGTTTAATTGATCTTTGTGTCAAGATTAATCTGTTGGAGAAAGCTTGTGAGCTGCTGGATCTGGGGCTCACACTCGGGATTTATACTGATATTCAGTCAAGAACTCCAACACAGTGGTCTTTAAATTTGAAGGGTCTCTCACCTGGGGCTGCTCTTACTGCGTTACATATATGGATGAATGACCTGTCCAAAGTTCTTGAAAATGGAGAGGAACTACCCTCATTGCTTGGTATCAACACTGGTCATGGGAAACATAAATATTCAGATAAAGGTTTGGCAGGTGTGTTTGAATCTCATCTGAAGGAACTTAATGCTCCATTCCACGAGGCACCTGACAAAGCGGGATGGTTTTTGACAACAAAGGTTGCAGCTACATCATGGTTGAAATCAAGAGGCTCTGGCGAGGTAGTTGCTGCTTAGACATTGTTCTAGACAGGGTTATACTCTTAAACTAGATGTACTTGCTGATATAAAATATTGCAAAATGGTATAGAATGTTTAAAGGTTTTATTTTCTTCAGTTGATAAACGAGATGCCTTTACGAAATTTTGCTCCAGGAAATGCAGAGCTCACTTTCTAATGATTTTTCAATTGATATTGAAGTTTAATTATAGTGCAAGGCTAGCAAAGTTCAGAATTTGATACAACTTACAAATCCTGAGTCTTCTTAATATTGGAATTCGGAATCATTGCTTCTGAGTCCATAAATACAAATTAAGATTATTGAATTCATAATTTTTTTTAGTGACACTGCTGATTGCAAAGGTTATCACTGCTGAACAATTTTGCAGCAAGGCTGCAATTACATCTCACTTTTAATGGACTTGAAACAGTTGAGAAGATTGCTTGTGGCCCTTCTTAGGTCTGTTAGATGGTAGAGCATTTCTACTAAATTATCAGTTATTTTGGTTTCGTCCCATTATAATTTGGCAGTATATTGCAACTCTACAACTTCCTGGAATGTGCGAGGATGAATTTTCTTGGCAGGAAGAGTAAAGATTTGGATGACTAGACAGCAAGAGCTGCTACAGAAAGGAGCTCCTTTGTAGCAAAATTGTATTTCAGTGCAGGGTTGAGATCAGCTATCGTTCCAGAATTGAATAGCTCTTGCTCGAGTTGGAATATGATACAACTTTCAGGTACCACTCTTGAGAAATTTAGAGGTATTTTGATGTTTATACTTGAGCACGGAGCATTTTTAATGATAGCTCTTTGTCTCCCTTTTTTTTCTGTGCGGGGGAATCTGTCATGAGTCCCAGATCTTGCTTTGTGGTTGGAGAGTGGTCAAGAAAGAGAAACTATAAATCACCACATACCATTCAGGGTGTGCTTCATATTGATACAGATACAAGCTTGATCAAAGTATAATAATTTCATCTGGTGGCTTCTTGCCAAAAAATAGAACGTATAAAATGTAAATGGAGCAGAATGCTTAATAGCTAATAAGGATAGTTCAGATGCTCTAGATATGTACATCTATAATTATAGGCATGAGCTGACCCAACCCTCTCTGTGGTCCCTTACATGTCGTTTGGCAAAAGAATCCGCCTAAGCTGTTATTGTGACCCTGATTCATATGATCAGATCCTAATCAGGAACCACCAAAGCTGCATGCCATGTAGCAGAGTGTGTTTAAGTGAATGTGTACCTCTTGGCTGAGTTAGTATTTCTGTTCTTTTCATCAGCCTTGGCATAATTTGGACCCTTAACTCTAGTCGTTGCTTCTCTCTTTGTTTTCTTGTATTCTATTTCGAGAGCTTTAGTCAGTGTCTCAACCTTTTTGCTGAGCATCTGCAGATAAAGAGATTGAGGAAGTTGAATGGTAACCAAAATAAGGAAAAAGGGACACAGAAACAGAAAATAGGGGAGGCACAGATTGTTTTATGCTTACCTTTATGTCTTCATCTTTGGAATTCAAATTACTTTCTTTGGCCTCACAAGACTTCCTCAGATTTAGAACCTCTTTCTGAAGCCTGTCATATAAAAACCCTGAAACCACATCTTCTGTATCAATGGTGGCTGTACATTTTACATCCTCGTTGTCACCGTGTTTGTTTTTCATGTTACCTGATTCTGTGACTACATTACTGCCACACTTACCATCAACTGCTGAATTTTCCTTCATATCTTTGTTCTCCTTTTCGACACTGTTAACAATCTTCTTTCGATTTGCCCACAAACTTTGCTTCACTTTTCCTGCAAAATCAATGTCATGACTTCTAAAAGTAGAAGCCCTTGGTTGTGATGTAGATCTCTTCTTCAGTCCAGCATTACTTGAAAGGATCCCAAAGAAGTTAATGCTTTTTTCAGTTTTTGATGTTTCGCTGTGTGTGTTTGGATTGACACTTGGATGAGACACATACTTCAAACAATCTTCCAATGTCTTCAACCTCAGCTTCAGTTTATCCTGGATCACATATTTTGCAAATTAAGTTGTATCATAATGGATTAACTATCATTAACTAGCTCCTCACCTTCAGTTGTGCTTCTGCCTTGGCTGTTTTCTCAACTATGGCCAGTTTCTCTCTTAACCTTTGCATCTCTGCCTGCAAGATAGATGTGGGATCAAGAAGTTAAAAAAATGGGAATAGAAAAGAAGCAGCTGTATGAAAAATATTTAGGTGTCAGATAACTCAGATACATGTAACAATCTCCTCTCCTCCAGCCATTGCTTAACAGGCATAACTTTGTCATTCTCATCTTTCCATTCATTAGCCACAACAGTAGCTACTCGATTAGCCGAAACCTTGATTCTAGCTAGCTCCCTTTCCAGTGTCCTCTTCTCCTCCTACAGGATTATAATACAGTAGGTAAAGGCTGTCATCAGAGAGAAAACAACTCACATACTAACAGCTAGGTAGGTTTACCTGAAGTTCTGAAATCTGTCGTTGATAATCACGGATTTTGTTGGCTGCTTCTCCACCAGTAAGAATTGCCTCTTCAAGCTCCTCAATGGTATTGCTAAGCTTTTCAACTTCCATAACTTTTTGACGATTGGTTTTCTCCAGTATTTTGTTTTCCTCCTGCATGGAGATATCTTACAATTTTTTAGATAGATCACAACTTTCATTTGGTGTAGTTTCCTTATACCTAAGTAATGAAGTCATTGCATGCCTGGCATATCTCTATTTGTCTCGTGAGCTCAAAGTTATGATTCTGCACTACTTCTACAACTAATGCCCTTTCCAGAGCACTCTTCAGAATCCCCTCCGCTTCCAGCAGGGCGTCTTCTTTCGACTTGTTAAGTCTTTCCATTGCCCTTTTATCCTCCTGTAGTAATGCAATCTGGAAAAAAGCCAGAACAATGCACTTAAATCTCAGAATAGGAGTCAGGGTTTTGCAGCATCTGAAAAGGAAAAAATTTCTCATGAATCGCATACCTCATTTCTATACATCTTAATGTCTGCTTCAAGAGGAGCAATGATGGACTCAATAGGAACAAAACTGTCATCCTTCTGATCTGCATACACTCTTCTCAGTGTTGCTTCTGCAGCATATTGTGCAGCCAATGCTTCTCTCTTGTCATTGGTGAATTTCTTGATATCAAGATTCTGAATGTCACTTCCCCAGTTAAAAAATTATTACAGAATAGAGAGATTGCTGCTGCAAAGAAAACATATGACTAAAGAGACAATGACACACCTTTTGATCAAGAAGCTGTTCTGTTGCTCCAAGCTTGTCCCCCAACCTTTTCACCTCATTTTCAAGCTGGAGAGACCATAGAAGAACATGTCATCTCAATCCATTGCATAAACTGATAATCAAATGCATTTTTTTGGCTTCTAATTAGTAAATTACCTCTTCAACAGCCTTATCTTTCAGTATTTCTGTTCCTTTCAAGGCCTTGATCTCACTCTGAGCAACTCCCAACTGGCGCTCCTTTTCTGCAAATTTATGGTACATCGGTCACTGATTCGGTTCATAGATATTATCATATATGCATTGGCATCGTGTTAAAATAGAGAGCTCCTGCTATAAGTACGGAATCATGATTGATTGTTTAGTTATCTGCCATATTCAATTAATCAAGATTAAGGGTGGTCTGCAACTGCTGCATGTAATAAACCTTTCTGAATTAGAGCCAGTCATCTTGTTCATACACAATATTATTATTATTATCCCTGCATATCATCATTACACTCATTTCCAACAAAAACACTATGAAATCAAACTCATCCTTGACGTGAAATTAAGGGCTTCTCAAAAACATGCAGGCAGTGGAGGAAGAAAGGATGGATATTGCATACCTTTGAGTTGATTCTGCAGTCTATTGAGCTCCAAAACAAAAGGGTCTGGATGAACAACACCAGTAAGTCCATCTGCAACACCAGCTTCTATTTCCAACCTTGACATCTTCCTGATTGATCAGGAGGAGAACACAAACAACCAAAGGAACAAAGAGGTAAGCAAGAATGCCCTTGTGGGTTTGTTTGTTTCGGTGGTTTTCTGGTTGGCACTACTATATAAATAGTAAGAGTAGCAAGTACTACTCCAAATGGCGAGAAATTGTAGGAATGAGAAGAGTACATTAGATACTCTTAAAAGAATTGACCTCAAAGAGAGATTTGGGAGACTTCCCTTGTTGTGAAGCATACTCCAAAAGATTTTCCTTTTTTTTTTTTTTTTTTGTTCAAACAAATTCCAGAAAATCCTGCAAATCATCATCATCAACAGCCGGCCAAGCCGGCTACAGTTAGCCAGCTTGCCTCATTTCCCTCCCTTTCGATAGTAACCGTTACCATGTATATACACACAATTACACACAACCTTTCTATTTCTATATCTGATGTCTTCTTGATTAATGGACTGGACTGTCAATTGTTGGTAATGACAACTTAATCTTCGGTACTTATCGGAAACTTATCCCTTTTATTATGTGGACAAGCCTTACATAGGACACAGTACCTCGTTGAGTAAAACAATATTTTCTCTTCTGTAAGATTTTTTTTTTTATTCAGACAAAATGGCCCTTCTTTCCATTTTGATTGATTTTCCTTTTTGTAGCTGTCAAATAATTTTATGGTAGGTGGGCTATGAAAAAAAAATAAAGAGGGAATTTTGAAGGGGATTAAAGTGAAGAACAAACAAATTATTATGGAAAGAGGGAATCTAGGAAGCAAAATATGGGTATTGGTAGTGATGTGAGAATGTTGATGGGAAATGGTTTTTTTTTTTAGGTTAATTGCTTAAGCGTTAAACGCTCTCCCAGACTTAATGGGATGGCCATTCTTATTCAAAACAAAACTGGTTTTTTTGGTGTTTGTGGGAAATGAAGATCAACAACTACTGATGAAGTGGCTTAAAAGTAGACAAAATTTTAATCAAGAAACCAAAAAAAAAAAAAAAACTTCTTTGCTTCTAAGGATATTGTTGATGTACATACACAAAATGATCTTTTAATTTGGCTACATGACAAAACATTTAGTGGCAAAAACAAAGAGGGATAAGGGGGGGTGGGGAACGATGTTCTTGAAGCCAAGTTTTGATGCTTTTGGGACTTGCCCACATAGTAGAATGGTTCAATCTTCTTCTACAATTAGCACCTTAAAATAGAGAGGATTTTCAATGACTCTTTTGATCAAACACATCTTCTCCTATTATCTCATCAACTTTCTCCCTTAATGGAGCTCCCACTATGTAATAATTTTCTCAATATTATTTGAAAGTCTTAGATTCGATCAAATCGTATAAATGATTATTCTTAAATGAAAAAAAATGCACGATTAATCCATATATATTTTACAATTGGTCTTACACGTTTGAAACATGATAAATTTGGTCATTAATGTTTCAATGACGGATTTAACACACATTTAACGACTTACTGAACAGAGACGTTAAGTTTTATGCCATGTGTCAATCACGTGGATAACACGTGGCGAATGATTGAATGACATATGGAGGCCACATGCACGTGACAGCCACGTGGATAACACGTGACATGAAATTAACGGTTGCAGAGTCAACCGTTAAAGTTTATTGAAAAAAAAGTTAAATTAAACTAGATGTATCGATTTTAAAAATATTTAAAACTAAATTTATCAAGTTATAAATGTGTAAAACTAATCGTGAAACATAGCTATTATATAAGACTAATAGTGCAATTTTTTCCAGCTTAAATTTCTTGTCCAAATGTGTGTACCACATTTGTTGTAGTAGGTAAAAACCAGGATAATAGTAACATACATATAACATAAGTACACTTGTTATTATCTTCACCTAAACAATCTTGACAAGGATTTCAAGCTTAAGGGACTTTGAAACAAGATTACAATCTTGAATTTAAGCAATCAATAAACATCTCACCCCACCACCAGGGAGCTATCAGAATTAATTAGATCAATGAACATGATTAGTGAGATTCTGGAAAAATTGTTAGGACAGTGGGATTGGCTTTGAACTCTCATTATTATTCATCATTTTAATGTTCACCATTTTGTACAAAGGTTGAGTGGGATTGTTAGTAAAGCATGTATTCTTCTATGCTGTAATCAATACTATCTTTACCCTTTCTTTCCCCCCATTGTTATCTACTACTACTATTGTATTCAGATACCTAAAATGTAGAGACGAGAATTGTGTAGTTTTTTAACTCAATTGTATTATGAATTAATCACTTGAATTTTGACTCTTTTATCTATTTTGATCGTTTCATCGTAATATTTTAATTTTAGTTTAAATGGTTACCAAATTAAATGCTAATCAAACCCTTAATTTGGGTTTTGCCTAATGCATTTCAAGAATCATTGTCAAGGTTATACAAGGCAAGCAACCAATAGAACAGATTGGGAGACAAGACAAGACACAATAGCTAGCCTATAGTAAAAGGATTACAATAGGTTCACTTTTTAGGCCTTGATTTGAGCCATACTTAGTTTTGAAAATTTTAATTGAAGCTGTATTTTTGTAACTAGTGAGATTGAATATTTTTTTTTTTTTTTTTAAAAAGCAGCTAATACTTGTTAAAATTTCAAGAAGAAGGCAAGATGCTCAAAAACCACACTGAAACTTTTACGTGGATCAACATTAGCTACTCAAAATCTTCAGCATTTGCCTGGAATAAATGGTATTTGATTGTATTGCTTCAACAATTAAAATAAGAATGGAGGGCTTTATTTAGATGAGGAGGAAAGTGTGCAATAAAGTTGTGCAAATTAGAAAAGAAAGGTATTTCATAATTCTCAGCAAAGAATCAAGAAAGCTGAAGCCATAGTCAGTCCCCATCTCTCTCCTTTCTTAAATTCACAAGGCCTTCTTCAAAGCCTTACAGAGAATAAAGCTGCTAATCCCAGAAGCAGGAAATCAAGAAGCCATGGAAATCTCTCTCAAACTAATCCAATACAGATATCGCTTTGCTGCTTTCATCATTTCCTCACTCATTTTTGCAATCTTGGCAACCATGACCCCTGACTTTGCAAGTATCATCTCCTACTTTTGGCCACTTTTCCTCTCCACTTCTCTTTTGCTGGGGATGATTATGGTTTTCAGTCAATCGGCTGCTGAGTTGCACGGTGAAGGGGACGACGAACGCCTCCTGGATTATGTCACCAGGAGCCCTGAGAAGCTGGAATATTACTGAAAATGAGAAAACAACTATCTGCTACATTCCTCCAAATGTACTAACAAAATAAGCTCTACACTGTATGTAACATGAATGTGGTTCTTTTTCTCAGAAGCCAAAACCAGCTTGTATTATATGCTCAATGAAGAATGGTTACAATTGCAGAAGAAAATGGTCACAAGTTATCAAGTTCAATGTCTTTACCATATATCTCATTCTCAATTCAATTACAACATATACTTAAAAGGAAGTATTCACAATTTCAATGGATATGCCTCTCTCATTACAAGTTCTAAAGGAAAAAACAACTAAAATATAACAAGCAAGAACAAGGTTTTCACCAGGTATCTTTTTGGAGTATGTCAAATACGATCTACTACTTCAGTTTGGCAAGTCAGATGAATTTGTGGGTAGGATATCAGATTTTGTCAGTGTTCCTGATTGATCAATGTCTAGATTCTCGAACTGTTCCATCGCCAGGCCGATATCTTCATCGCTTATCTTTCCCATCTCTTTAGCTTTGTAAAGAATAAACTCTGCAGCACTAAAATGGCAATAAACCAACCACAAAGAATTCATATACAACACATGATAATTGATTATTAACTGTTTTGTGGATCAGAACTAGTACTATTCTAGGATGGGATTACTTACCTCACTGACGAATCATGATCAAGATCTGCAGCTTCCAGGTCCGCGAATGTCAGCTTCCTTGACAGAACCCACTTGATCAATAACTTTCGCCTTTTTTCAGTATACATTTCAGCAAGATAGTAAAAGAGCTGAGCTAAACAAAGAGTCCCTATCAGTATCCAAAAGGAAGCAAACAGTCTTCCTGTTTTTGTTGAAAAGCTCTTGTCCCCATATCCCAGAGTACTAATCGTCGCGCAAACACAATACAAGGCATCAAAGAGGCTGAAATCCTCAACCTTATGCAAGAAGACAGTACCAACAACTATAAGCAGAAGAAGCAAGGTGAGAGCAGCTAGAAACTTGTATTCAGTTTTGTAGGCTTCAACTTCCTTGATGATTTCAGTCTGCCCGTATTTCTTTCGCATATGTATTGCCTTAACCAAAAGGACTTCCTGCTTTTCTAAGATATAATCTGCAGCATTGCTAAGAACAAGGCCAACCAGGGCCATGCCAGAAAATACAAGCATGCAGGCAAGGAGTTTTGCCAGCTTGCTATCAGGAACAAGGTCCCCATATCCAACAGTGGTCATAGTGACAACACAGAAGTAGATTGCATCAAGAACCTCATTCGTTCTCTTGCCGCTTATCTGATCCCTTACAATACAGAAGCTAATTACTCCTACACTGATGTAGGCAGTCAAAAAAGTGAGGACTTTCTTGGTGCTGAGTTTATCCTGAGCAAAGAGAATTGCTTCAGTGTTATCATCATTAGGGCCTTTTTGTGCAGGGAATTTCTTGATACTTTGTACATTGCTGGAGCTGCTCCATTGCCTTCTTCTCTTCATACTATTCTTTTCATACTTCAAAGATTCCACTGACTTTGGTAGCAGTGGATCTTGAGGACCATTGTTAGACATTTCTTCAGTCAAGAAACCTGCAAACATTCCACCAGATCAGAATGAATGACAGTCTTTTACCACCATATACCAGAAATTGACCTTCAGCATTTATGATATTGAGGTGATTGAAGAATCAAATTAAGACGAAGCCAACATTGACAACAAAGAATCAAATAAAGAGTGGAAAAGAAGGGAAAGATTTATTTCGATGCTAATAAATTCATCCACCCTAGTGACTGAAAATTTTTATCGTGGAATCAAAATATTTTCACACATAAACCCAACAAATAAACAGACATGTTTCCAAGCATTAAATAAGATCTTTGCATGAAATCAAATCAAATTGCATGCGGAAATAATCAATAAGCTTTAAAATCACACTGAAAAAGTAACAAAAATCAAAGATATGGAATTGGAAACCTGTGGTTACAAAAGTGTCATTGATTCAGCATACACATATCAGAAATAACCCGAATCAGATCGACGTGGATGTAGAGAGAAAAGAAAAATACAAGTGAATCTTCATAATTATACACTATTAGATTGATGAATTTTTTTAATTGAAATTACCACTTTAAATTTATATCATCTTTATCTCCATTGAGAGAAAAATGGCCGTATAACACCGTAATTTACTCCTTTTTTTTCTTTAAGTTGTAAAATTGATAAAATTTTCATTTTTTTCTTAATATTTTTTCAATTATTTTGGGAAAATTAAACTATGAATGAAAATACTAAAACCAAATCAAGGCGGGCTAGACGCCGGGAACAGCCCACTTCTTTTTCTTGTACTTAGTAGACTTCTCTGAGAGGCTGATCGCCGAAGGCGACGCTACACTGCTCCGCCGCTCTGCTCGAAGAATGGCCTTCTCGTTGCATTTCTTGACTACCGGTAAGCAAACTTTCCCTGCCTTTCCATCCATCATATCACCCTCTGATTATTCCATTTTGACTGCGAATTTTAAGTGCCTTTTCTGCTGCATTTCAATATTCAGATTCTTTAATGAGAAAATAGACAAAGCAATTCACTTTAGCCAAGGTGGGACTTTTAAGTTAAAAGACTTCCATCATATGAATAATGAATTTCTGGGATAAGATCATAGGTGATTGTTATAAAGGAAAGAGGGGTGATTATTGTTTATTTCAGGAGTATTCAACGAGTTAAGAGAAATTTGGCTGATATTGTGTGTTCAATGGGGAAATATGTCAGTTAGTTGGTAACATAAAAAAGCTGTCTTTTTTACTTTTGAGTGTATAATTCACGAAGCTGATGCAGTTACCCCTTTGTTGGAAATGAATGGTGTTTAGGACAGACAAAGATGGTTTTGATCACTATGGTAAAGTTGCGAGAAAAAATGGAATTTCAATTAGGAGAGAAAACTTGAGATTGAGCCAACAACAGGGGGTTTACAGATCGTACTTCGCCTGTTATGTGCAGGGTTTACACCTCTAAACCAGAAACCTACTAAGGAACTTCAAAGGGATAGATAATCTTTGGCTTTGCTGTGCGAGATGCAAAAATTTACTTGTCAGGATGACATTTCTCGATGGTTTGTTGTCCAGTTTAGCAATGCACATAATCATGAGCTTTTAGAGGGTGATCAAGTCTGTCTCCCACTTGCTTAAAGCAAATTCATGAGGTTGATCGGGAGCACATTCTTTTGATGTTGAAAACTGGTTTCCCCATGCCTCACATTGTCAAGGTTCTTGATCTACAAAAAAGAAATGACATAACGGGTCCGGCTGAGTCTGAAGTAAAGGCTGATGCATACTTCGCCTATTACCTTATTGCTGGTATCCTTGAATGCTTTCGGTGAAAAACCACTTTGACCTCCCTGACAAGTATCGTCAATAGCTACAAGAAAAGAAAGCTCATTACCGTCAGCAATGTTATAAAATTCAAGAAGAGAAATGGTTTGAACAATTCTGTTCTCTGACTGACTCTTGTTTCTGGTGCACTATTGGCAAGGGTTCTGATTAGGTGCAATGAGATAATAGGCAAGCCAGCTAGTGAAGGATACCTATGACTTCAATGGTTCCACCCACTAGTGTGTTTGTGGTTGTTATCTTTTCAAGTAGAAGCGTTCATAACAGAGGGGCTTCATGGAAGACAGTGTTTAAAGGCCTTAACCTGAATGCTATCCCATCCATAATATGACATTGTTCTTTAACTTTATGACCCTTGAAACTCCCTCCAAAATGCAAACTTTGACCCATATTCCTGGTTGAGACTGTTTGCACATTGATGTTAAGAATGTACGAGCTGGAGATATGGAACTAATATGGACTCTGCCAGTGGCAGTGGATGAATGGTGGAAGCAGACCAAGCTTTAGGCGTGAGCCTTCCCAATGGTAGAAATCAGAATGGTGGCGGTGTTTAATTATCTGGAAAAAAAAAAAAAAAAAAGAAACTTTGGCATAATTGGAGCTTTGTCTTTGTAACAATTTGGATGGTGTAAAGCGATATGAATATCTAATGATGTGTTGCAAAGCATCAGTATATACAGGCAGACATGGAAAGGTACCAGAGGCAGCTTGTGTGATTAATCACTCATGTCGAGGCAAAATAGTAATTTCTTGGTGCTACTTCTTTTATTCTATGTTATGCAAAAGGTAACACTCTCTGTCTCGTTTCCATTAGATAGGATGTATGAGAAGCCAAGGGATCCAAAATACACTACTTTTATAAGGAATACAATAAAATTACATGCTTTATCCAATAGCTGACAGAAAGGGAAATTTTCAACATTTTTCTGCTGGTTGTCATATTGGTTTGTAATTCATCTTTGTAGAAGGAAGAATAGCTACCTCATTCACAGTGTGTCTCTAGTCTACGTTGATGATGGCCTGGCATAGTTCACTTATTGATGCATGAAGAACTATGAAGGATTATGGTCTTTTTACTTTCTTTCCATTATTTGGTTTAAACTTGATTTGGTACTTTTATTTAAGTTTCTTTTTAATTAGTTTCTTTCCTTGTGTGGCACATAAGGTTTGTTGTGCTTTATTTAAACACAAATCGGGAGTTTTTGAAAGACCGCTTATGAATAATTATTTTTATTGACAGTTTGTCAATTTTCACTTCAGAATTCCTGTTGAATTTTGATGTCTTGAACTCGGTATTAGTTCCAACTTCTCAACGAGTTTAGGAAGAGTTTTAATTCCTGTTGAATTAGAACTTGTTATTGTTCGATTATTGGCTTCTTTAGTTCTTGGTATTACGCGGTTGTGTCCGTTGGTATCAGAGCAGGTTACAATTTTTTTATTTTTTATTTTTTGTTATGGGACTTCGACGAGAGCCTCCTGTGGATGGTCCTGATGACCGGCTGCAACAAGATGTGCAACATCGGGTTGATCAACTCCGTCAAGACCTTCAATTGCAACTGGATCGCCAGTTCCGTGAGCATCGTGAACAACTTCGTGTTGAGATGACCCAGATCCTGGAAGGCCTTACTTCCCGTCTCGACGGTCTAAATTTCAATCGGCCGCCGAAGCAGCCTCCTCCTCTCCGTGAATCATCAGGAGGCGCTCGTCTAAGCCAGTGGCGCGAGATCGCCTTCCTCATATGCTTCGCTAGGGACGTCGCCCTCGCCAGCCTCATGCTGCCAACCGGCGTACTACTCCTGACCCTGGTGGTGATGGCTATTACCAACCACAACGCCCCCGCGGCACTGAAGACCGTCTCGCTTGGGAAGCAGGCATGCGCATCGAGATTCCTGAATTTCATGGCACCGGCTCTCCTGAGGATTTTCTCGATTGGGTCGCTATTACCGGGGATATCTTGGATTTTAAGGGCGTCCCTGAGGATACGTGTGTCTCTCTCGTCGCCACGAGATTCTGAAATCGGGCTTCCGCATGGTGGCAACAGATTAAACTTTCTCGGCGACGCATGAACAAAGGTACGATCTCTTCTTGGGATAAACTGCAAAAGCACATGCGAGCAGAGTATCTTCCATATAATTATCAACGTCTGCTCTATCAGCGTTTTCAAAATTTGAAGCAAGGCACCCGTTCGGTTGAGGAGTACACGGCAGAGTTCTACCAACTTTTGGCTCGAACTGACCTGTTTGAGAATACAGATCAATTAGTCTCGAATTGATCCTATGTCTATTTCCGCAGCAAAGCAACGAGCTCTTGTCGCCGAGCGGCAACAACGACGGGGCCTCCTGGTGCGAACTCCACCAGCCAACTCGTTCCCGGCTTCCTTGCCACCTCCTGCTGGTGTTTTTAATTAGTTTATTTCCTTGTATGACACATAGGGTTTGTTGTGCTTTATTTAAACACAAATCCGGAGTTTTTGGAAGACGGCTTATGAATAATTATTTTTATTGAGAGTTTGTCAATTTTCACTCCAGAATTCCTGTTAAATTTTGATGCCTTGAACTCGGTATTAGTTCCAACTTTTCAATGAGTTTAGGAAGAATTTTAATTCCTGTTGAATTAGAACTTGTTATTGTTCAATTATTAGCTCCTTTAGTTCTTGGTATTACGCCGCTGCGTCACTTATTCCTGGTGTTAATTTATCTGCATTGGTCATTTTCATAGGCTCTTTCTGATTATAGAATCTTGCATGTTGATGCATTTCCCTTCACTTTCATTGTCTCACTAATTTCTGATGGCATTGTACTGGCAAATTACAATAAAAAGTTTCTGTTCCCCCCCTCACTTTTTTATTGAGCGGCAGGCTATGTGGCAAATGTTGCAGAAAAGAAACGATCTCCCCCGGGGGCGGTTTGGTTTGCCAATTTCTTCTGATGTTTGGTTTCTTTGTTGAAAATGAAAATCTACATATTGTGAGCTTTTTTACCATGCATGTGTGATCGACAATCATGGAGTAATTTTACTTGCTGCTGATGGACTGGAACTGGGGTCCTCAGTCTTGATTCTTATTTTTGCTTCCTTCCTCTCATATATGCTTTGGGTACTTCTAGATAGGAATATCCCTCCAAAACTGCAAGCTGCCATTGCCATTGCAGCTCAGACAAAGATGTAAACGAACTCATCTTTCCAACTTGAGGGACCATGCAAATGGATTCTGAGTTCTGACACAGGTTCAAAGTAGGACCTGCAGCCACCCCTGTTGATGGTGTGGACCATATAATCTTTCCATTTTATCATTTTAGGGCCATGATTCAGGAGAGATTTGTAAATACTTTGTGACTTCAAGAACTGTGCGTGCAGTTCACTACAAATGTATAAAATTCACTGTCTTCAGAATTCCCATAATGGAATGTCAGATCTGATTTCATTCAGCTCCCTGGACCCTTCTCTTTGAAAATCAAAATAAAAAATTTAATTATTTAAAGGGATTTCTGCAGGACAAAAGGAGCATTATTTAATCTTGCCACCCTAAATTATATGTAAATACTGTTGATGAATTGACCTTGGTGGCTGCTGTGAAATCCCAATCCTGGGATTGGAATCACATTTTGGTTTTGACCAAAGATGCAGCCACGTATATAGCTTGTGGTGATATGCTTTCTCTTTGTCAATTTCTCAACATTATTGCAACCATTTCCTCTTACATTTTGATTTTTACAACATTAAAAACTA
The DNA here is from genome assembly GCA_030378225.1 of Knoxia roxburghii. Taxonomy (NCBI): domain Eukaryota; kingdom Viridiplantae; phylum Streptophyta; class Magnoliopsida; order Gentianales; family Rubiaceae; genus Knoxia; species Knoxia roxburghii. The sequence goes on along the minus strand of CM059420.1, from coordinate 43,782,337 downwards.
CATTAAAAACATGGAAATATGGGAACAGTAGACTCCATTATAATGGTTTGATTCTTTCTTGCAACAGCATAAAAGCTTTTTGCTGCAATTTCTGTTCTTTGGATGCTTTTATCTTTTTTGGAAGATAGATTCTTCTTTGTGTAGTAGTGGGATTCAAGCCAAAAGAAGAACTGTCTGGAATTCTCCTCTCTTTTCCCCCATTTTTTAATGCTTTTTCAGACCAGATCATAAAACTTGGCAGGCTGACACAATAAATGCTCATTAAATTCGACAATATTATGAATAAAACTTGGATCTTGATATGATTCACCACATAAATCCTTCATTTTTGGCTGAGATGGATGATTATGTTCTTGGATTTGAAGAGGGCTAAAAGAAAGTGGGGTGTTAAGGTTGATTTTAACTTATAAACAACAAGTAGTAGGCCCTTATCGTTAGATAATATCTGGGCTCTCTAAGTCAAGAACTGAGGAAAAATGAAAACTTGGATCAAAGGGCTACACATCATCAATCAATAATTTGGTGTTGACAAACATCATATGGTACCAAACAAATCAAGATCATCATCTTAAGACTTAGGATTTTGTGCACCATTAACATTTTTGTTTGGAATTAAGGATTCTGAATAATATAATATTAGTCTACTTACATATTGATTAGTTTCAGGAAAAGAGTGGACTAATTACTTTGTTTGCCGTATTATATGATACACGTATGTACTTGTGTAATTTAACTATATAATACGTGTCTAATACACTACCTTAATCTTATTATTAATTACCCTATTCATCAATTTCTACATCTTACCAACTCATGTAGTACTACACTATCTATCTGCCCACCTCAGATTTCTGTTTTGCATTTTCTCTTCTCAATGTCTATCGAGTCTCGCCAATAAACTTTATAGTTTTGACAATTTATATTATCAAATCGTAATAATTAAGAATCGAGTTAACATTATCAACTTCCGTCACACTATTTTTCGACTTTTGTTTGAGTTGGATGACAACAAACAAATCAAGCAATTAAGTGAAGAAATTTATGTAAGCTAGGGAAATTTTCATATGATTCAAAGGGAACACAAAGAGAGGAAATATACAATGAAAAAAATCTACTTCTCTTTCTTGATTATGTGGAAATTAATCAAAGGAAAATCTAGACTGCTGCTATGAGTTGCTGTCTATCTTGGATCCTGAGTTCTTCCTTCATCTTCCTAATGAACTCTTCAAACTTCTTGTTTAGTTCTTCAGTATTCATATTCACAACATCCACTTTATCTTCACCTAATAATGCTCCACCAAAACTACCACTACCATCTTCTTCTTCAATGTATTCTTCATAATCATTATCATCCAGCAATTCTTCTGTTTCAATTATGAAATCCCCTGTCTCTTCTGCTGCTGATATTGGAGAAGAAGAAACATTTACAGCATCTACCTGAATGGGAAGTCTCTCTTCTTCTTCTTCTTCTGGAACATCCTCATCAGATTCAGAAGGAGGAGGCTCTGCAGCTGCAGCCTCCTCCTCCTCAGTTATAATTGTAGATTGATCAGTGATGATTTTGGCGGTGGAGGAATCATCATTATCATTACCATCTAAAACAGAAAGTGAAGAGGGATTGGTGCTGTTGCTGTTGTTGAAGCTCAAAGTCTTGACAAGGAATGCAAGAATGCCATTACAGATCAAGAACATGTACTTCCTCTCAAAGGCATGAGAAAACAGCAGAAAAACCAATGTTGAGAAATACTGGAAATAGTAAGTAGTGCAAGTGTAAGTCAGAATGAAAGAAGCAAAAGAAACAGGAACCAAGAACTGCAATGCCCTCTTGATGATAATAAAAAGATAGTCTTTGTTTGATTTTGTTGGGATTTGAAGACCAACAACAGCCTTCTTGGAGATTCCATTTTGATCCATATCTTTCATGTTATAACAAATCAAGAAGCTGAAGAAAGTGGTGGGCTGGTGGGCTGGTGGGGAAGAAGAAACAAGTAGGATGAGTTGATTGGAGTTGTTCCTTTTGTGTAGTTGTGGTTTATATAGTAGAACAAAATTGATCAATCATGTAAAGGGCTACTGTTTAGCTATAATAACAAAACAATGAATTTGCATTATATTATTAGGAATTATTGTTTGGTGGGGTTGGCTTCCTCAAATGAATTTACCACTTGTCACCATGGGAGCAATTGTTCTTGGTTTTGGATATCATATTTGTCCTTTGTTTTTTTTTTTATCATTGTTTTTTTCAACCCTATTCTTTGAGAAAAATAATGGTTCCTATGACTGGAAGGTGCTCTAAAAGGGCATATCCATTAAATATATGAAGTTTCTAGCATTCACGCCCCCAAAAAAACAAGCCACAAATCAGTTTTTCTAGTCTTAAATTATTTCTCAAAAAAAAAATAAAAAAATGAAAATAATTTTTTATTTTAATTTATTCTCAGTTCTCACATTTTTTAAGAATATTTTCCAAGAATTAAATATTATTCGTTAATAGCTTGATAAAATTACTCTATGCATCTCAAAAATATTTGTTATTGTAATGTTGAATTTAATTATAAATAGGATGTTTGATGGAGACCGAAAGAATAAATTTGGATATAACTAAATATTGAGATGTAAACAAAAGCTTTAAGTTATATTTTATTAGATGATATATTTAGAAATAAAGAATATAAAAATATTTCTTTTAACTCCTTTTCATCAAACTTGTAAGAGATTATAGTTAAAATTTATTGTTAGGTTTATAGTGTTTTTATACGTTTAAGAATGTTACATTATTTAATCAATGATGGGATTACAGGCCTAACAAGGGAGCAAAGGTGGATTAAGTGGTGTCCTCCCCTAATGGGGTGGATCAAGGTGAACTTTGACTGCCCCGGGGCGTTTTGCAATTGATTATTTAGCGTTATTAGTAGTTAAGGAAACGAACGGTTCCGTAAGAGTGTGTAAACCCTCCCGAAAGTTTGTAGATGGCTTAAACATGATGTAGCAGACATATTATATTTACGTTGTGTGATATTTTGAGGGATTAAATTTCGATTTCTTTTTTTTTTTTTTTGTATCTAAAAGAATATATATATCACAAAAACAATTGTATTAGTATAATTCTCTTCAAAATTAAGTGTCAAAACACAATAATGATATTTCATTTATGTCCTTATCAACATGCAAAACATGGGAAAAGTTCCCCCACAAATACTCCTAAACTAAAGTCTGGCTAAAAATTCAGATATATTTAATCAAGTGTCAAGTATTAAATATTAATCATGTAACTTTCTATAGTAGGTTATATGGCCTTAGTACTTTTTGGGCCCAACTTCTCATATATATACGGGCTATGTCCATTATTGTCAAGGGAGGCCCAGCCCAACAAGACAAGGAAACATAATCCAAAGTCACATTTTCCTCCATTGAATTTGAGAGTCCACTACTCCCTTCAAGTTCCCACCACCAAATTAACTATACTTTCTTGAACAGTTGACAGTATCTTGGATACTTCTTTTTGTTGTTGTTAGCACTATTTTTAGGCTTCAATATCATCACCTTCTAAGAAACATAATTTCGGAGGAAGAAATCATAGATTTTTTTTTTTTTTTTTTACACTGACATACGTATAACGTCTATTAAAACCTATTAATTTAGATTCAGTGTAACTCGACACTAGTAAAAATTTGGTTTATTGTCATTATCAAATTATCACTCTAAATACAAAATGTGATAATTGGTCTCTATTAATACACCAATTTACTACCTAATAGAACATTACATAATCGATGTCTCTATAAATATGTTATTGAAACACTAAATTAAATATTATTATGACATTTGCTATAGTTGTGGTAATATATTTAAATTATGGCATCAACAAATATAATGTATTTTTATAGAAATATAGTAACATTGTTTAGTGTAATTTATATCAAATGTATTACCACATTTATTTTTTTTAGATATTAACACATTAATAAGTGTAATTATAAACATTATAAAAAATATATAATTTTTTATTTATATTACCGCACTATATAATGTGATAATAATAAGTGAACTTCAGTCCCACATCGAAAAAAGAGATGAGTGTATACCACTATTTAAGTAAATGAACTTTTAGTGGGTATTGAAATTCCTACTCTACATTATATGTCACACCTCCCGCTCGTATGCACGCGCGCCAGCCAATATAGCTTGAACTTGTGTGCGAGCAGTAAGTATGCATCTTGACATTTTATGGTGTTTTGATAGCTTTTAGATTTATTATCACGTAAATGTTATCTAATATAACACTAAAATTTCGTGTCACAATAGCCCAAAATATGACAAATTGTTATATATTAAGACATTTTTACATGTGTTAATAAGCCAAATTTGTACTAGTGCGAACTCACGATCTCCATGTTTTTGAGTGTCTCTGGTGTGATCTGCTACCCCAGGTGCGATTCGAATTCAGGACCGCCATACTCCTAAGTGTCCTCAGTGCAACTCGAACTCATAAATCAGTGACTTGTTAAATTGACATTTTGTTTCCTTATTGATTTTCAGTTTGTCCAGAAACCTCCGTAACCTAGCCAAAGACGCAGAAGATTCATCCGAACAAAGTCTCTGTTGACTAACTCACAAATTTTAAGGAAGGTAAAATTAGAAAAATTATCTTGATAATAATAAAGTGTTAATTAATAAAGATAATTCTTACTCCCTCCATTTCAATATATAAGTCGTTTTGATAAAAAAAAAATATTAAGTTGTAATTAATTTTTGAAAATTCCTATAACTTTTAATAATTAAACCTGTTATACCCCTATTCAATACATTTTTGATAATAGTGTTATAAGTTTGAATAGTCATGACAAAAACAAGTTTCAATGAAATTACAAATTAAATAAGGGTAATAGAGTAAAAAATAATAAATTGTTTCTTAGAAGTAGACATATGACTTATATTTTAACCTTTTTTCTTAATGGGTAAAAACGACTTATATTTTGAAATGAAAGGAGTATAAATTAAATAAGGATAATAGAGTAAAAATAATGAATTGTTTCGTATAAATGGACAAATGACTTATATTTTAATCGATTTCTTAATAGGTGAAAACGATTTATATTTTGAAATGAATAGAGCAGCATCTAAAACAATACATAAATGAGAACCGAGGAAGAGAGTAGGATCATTTACAAGCATGGGAGTGAGCTGCCACCTGCCATATTAATGAGCCTTTTGGGGGTTTTGGAAGAGTTTGATTAATTAATTAGTAACGAAATCAACCCACGATCACCACTACACTTAATGCCCAACTACTTCTTCATTGAATCCCAGAATTGAATTGTATTTTTGACCACAACAACAACAAAGAATGTTTTCATCTCTCTGCTTCTTTGATTCATTTTCACAAACAACATTTATGCATGCATACTGGGATTCTGCCCAGAAGGGTTCAGTTGCCAAGAAGTCAGCCAAACCGTCTTGACCGCCCACACGATCAGCCTTCTTTATGATCTTACATCTATCTTATCAAAACCAGGGCTTGACGGCCCAGTTCCCCAAATTCAGGCCGTTTCCTGCCCAGCTCTTCTCAAGAGATTTAGAGTCATTTTGGCTAGTAATTTATACCCTATAATCATCCTTTTGACCTCTCTATTTGGGGTTAGGTTCAGTCCGTATACCCTATACACAGTGGTACATGTACCTACTACTATATATAGTAATTTTTTACTTAACAACTATACACTTACTAAATATAGTAAGTTTCGCCCACGCGCGCGCTCGCTGAGTCCACAACGTCTTCGCTGAGTCCACAACGTCTCAGAACAACTGCCGCAACGTCCAAAAAACAACTGTCGCAACGTCTACATCCAGGCATGTCCACAACGTCTTCGCTGAGTCAACAACGTCTCAGAACAACTGCCGCAACGTCCAAAAAATAACTGTCGCAACGTCTACATCCAGGCATGTCTACAACGTCTCCTAACACTAGCACCACGTCAAAAACAACTAGCACCACGTACAGAAACGTCTACATCCATGCATGTGAATTTAAACTGATTTTTTCACAAATACAACTAGAACCATGTCAAAAAAAAATAGCACTACGTCCAGAAACGTCCTCATCCATGCGTGTGAATTTAAATTTTTTTTTTTATAAAGACAGTCCACCACGTCTCAGAACAACTAGAACCACGTCAAAAACAATTAGCACCACGTCCACAAACGTCTACATCCAGGCATGTCCACAACGTCTTCGCTGAGTCAACAACGTCTCAGAACAACTGCCGCAACGTCCAAAAAATAACTGTCGCAACGTCTACATCCCAGCATGTCCACAACATCTACTAACACTGCCGCAACGTCCACCTACGTCCAAAAAACAACTGCCGCAACGTCCACCAACGTCCAAAAAAAACTGTCGCAACGTCAAAAAAAATCTATATCCAGGCATGTGAATTTAAGTTGAATTTTTGACATAACAGCTTCCACAACGTCTCCTAACACGGCCGCAACGTCCCCGCACGTCTAAAAAAATTGCTGCAACGTCCAAAACACGGCTTAGCTGATTTTAGTAATGTAAAAAGCAGATACCATTTAAGTAACTATTAGTAGGAAAAAACCAAAAAAAAAAATTGTCAGGGGCGAGACTCGAACCCTGGTTATTTTAGTCTTGTGACTTTCCAAAAAATTCAATTGCCATTAATCCACTTAAAGTTAGTTGACATTTAATTACACTTTCTTGTACATGTCATTTAAAAGATCACTATTGTCAATATTGAATTTCCCATCTCCCAATACATAGGTCAGTAGAACCCCGGAGGAACAAGGTTTTCATGCATGCAAATCGTAAAAAACTATTTTTTATACATGTCAAATGTTTCGTCAAAAATTCAAAAAACCCTTGAAATTATTAAAAATCTTTCGTATTTTTTAAAATATGACGTTTTTTGGAGTTTCGAGCTGCCCAAACCGCCTTTGGCAGTTTGCAGATAGATAGATCTCGAAAAGTTATATGAAATCAAAAAAAAATTCGTCTAAAACGGACCACCGAGCGCAAAGTTATGACCATTTAAAGTTTTCGTCCAAAACCACACATTTTTCAATATCGGAACCATCTCCAAATGCCGGTCTGCTATGTACATTGCGTAGATCTCGTCAAGAACCATAAAATTGACTACTCGCGCGTCCAAATCGGACAATCGAGTGCCGAGTTATGCCCTCTTGAACCGTCCGTGCAATACAACTTCATAGATTGCACATTCCACAACGTCTCCTAACACTGCCGCAACGTCCCTGCACGTCCAAAAAACAACTGCCGCAACGTCAACATTCGGGCATGTGGTGAATTTTTCACATAACACCTTCTACAACGTCTACATCCAATCATGTCCAAAAAATAATTGTCTCAACGTCTACATCCAATCATGTGAATTTAAGCTGAATTTTTCATATTACACCTTCAACAACGTCTCCTAACACTAGAACCACGTCAAAAATAACTAGTACCACGTCTCGCTACGTCCGAAAAAACTAGCACCACGTCCAAATACGTCCACCAACGTCCCACAACGTCCCGCAATGTCCGAAAATACAAAGCAGTAACGTCTCGCAACGTCATGTTACGTCCCGCAACGTCCCGCAACGTCCGAAAATACAAAGCAGTAACGTCTCGCAACGTCATGTTACGTCCCGCAACGTCCAAAATACAAAGCAGCAACATCCCGTTATGTCCCGCAACGTCCCGCAACGTCTAGTTACGTCCCATAACGCGTTCTACCAAGTCCAGCAGCGGGGAAGAATCAGAAGCTACCCATTTCACATGAAAGTGCCAATACCTCACGGAAACCATTTATATATCATATTTCGGAGCAATAGAGCATTATTTGAATAAGAAAACACGAATATAACATCATTAATACATTACCCAACATCAGATCGTGAAAATAAGGTTCCGTAAATCCATCAAATACAGTTTATACTTTATGATGTGGTGATTTTTTTAGAAGAATAAGTTATTTTTGAAGAAGAAGAAGAGATTTTTGAAGAAGAAAAAGAGATTTTTGAACAGGAAAAAGTGATTTTTTAAGAAGAAGTGATTTTTCCGTTGTATTTGGTGTTGTTTGTCGGAAAAAATAATTGTCGATCTCCGTTAAATCTGTGTTTGAATGAAAATTTTGATTAAATGCGGTTTCAAATGGAGTACGGCGAAGAAGAATAACTGATTTTTTAAGAAGAAGAAGTGATTTTTTAAAAAAGAAGGATCTGGGTTTTTGGAGAAGAAGAAGAATAAAAGAGCGTGTATCTCACTCTCTTATAGTGAGAGTGGTGATGTGTTAAGTGGTACATGTACACAGTGGTACAGGATATAATTTGCGGGTTAGGTTGGGGTCAGTTTAGCTCTTCAACACCACAATTCAATTCCCTCTAACTCCATCGGGACTCAGTGGTCTTAATTGTTACTCCCTCCGTTTCAAAATATAAATTATTTTCACGAAATCAATCAAAATATAATTATTTGTCTATTTATAGGAAATAATATATTATTTTTATTCTATTATCTTTATTTAATTTGTAATTTTATTGAGACTTATTTTATCATGACTATTTCAAATTATAGCACTAATATTAAAAATATATTAAATAGGGATATAACAGGTTTAACCGTAAAAAATTATGGGACTTTTCAAAAATTAATTATAATCTTAATATTTGTGTTTTGGTCAAAACGACCTATATATTGAAATTTTTTACCAAATAAATCCCCAAAATCAATTTGTGGACAAAAAAAAAAAAGAAATTTGGAATTGTGGCATAAAAGAGGCCTCTCGGATTTTGAAAATCCAAAATGAATTAAATTCGAATTTTGAAAATTCAAATTCATCCAAATTCGAATTTTGAAAATTCGAAATATCAATAACTCTAATTAAATTTAAAATTAATTAAAAATTAATAAGAGAGATTAATTAGATTAATTATATTGATATGTGGCGTGGATGTAGTTCCAGCTTTGCGAGACGTAGTTTGAGCTGTGCAGGATGTAGATGGAGTTTTGCGGGACGTAGTTCCAGCTTTGCGGGATGTAGTTCCAGCTGTGCAGGACGTAGTTAGAGTTTTGCGGGACGGCGGCGGCGGTCCGGCAGTCCGGCACGGTTGGAGGCGGTTCGGCGGCGGAGGGCGGCATTACGGTGTCGAAAACAAAAATCAATCGGTTCATTTTATAGAGTTCAACAAGATGAATATGTTGGTGCTATTGAATCACAAAAACACCGGCCGGAATTTCTTTAATCTACGAAAATTTAATGGGTTTTGACTTTTGGGAAATGTACAAAACCCAAAAAAAAAATTGGATTGAAATGTATGATTTTGTTCCTTGAGATGAGATGAATGTTTTGATCGGTTTAGATTTTTAAATGGATGTCCGGTTGGTCGGAATTGAAAAATCCGGCGAGGGAAATAAGAAATGGGTAAGCAATAGGAATTGAGAAGGAAAAAAAAAAGAAGAAATGGCGAAGTCTTAAAGGGGGGTGGGGTTTTATAATTCTGGTAGAATTCGGATTTTGAAAATCCGAATACTACCCAATTTGGATTTGCAAAATCCGAATTAATAGAATTCGGATTTCGCAAATCCGAATTCTGGCGGGATTTGTCCCACCGGCGAAAAAAAATCCGGTTTCGGATTTCAAAAACAACTAGCACCACATCAAAAATAACAAGCACCACGTCCAGAAACGTCTACATCCATGCATGTGAATTTAAACTAGCACCACGTCAAAAACAAACTAGCACCATGTCCATAAATATTTACATTCATTCATGTGAATTTAAACTGATTTTGTTCACAAAGACAACCCACCATGTCTCAGAACAACTAGCACCACTTCAAAAACAACAAGCACCACGTCCAGAAATGTCTACATCCATGCATGTGAATTTAAACTAGCACCACGTCAAAAAACAACTAGCACCTCGTCCAGAATGTTCGACTTGGTTGCCACTTCCATCCCGCTCCAAAGCGTTCGAAAATTTTTTTTATTAATGGCCAACAAAATAAAACGTTCAGATTAGGAAAATCTGAAATACATAAAATTTGAATTTCCTAAATCTAAATTTAATTAAAAATTCAGATCTTCTAAATCCAGATTTAATTCATTTTGGATTGAGAAGATCCAAATTTAATTAGATTCGGATTTAGAAATTAAATTAAATTCAGATCTTATAAATCCGAATTTAATGAAATTTGGATCTTCAAAATCCGAATTTAAATAAAATCGGACAATTATAAGAAAGAATAGATAATGCAATAATCCAATCCATAGCACTAATACCAATATACTAACAATAATACACTTCATAAAACTTCTATCCAATATACAAATATAATATGACCATAATCCAAATCCCAAATGGCCATACAACTCTTACAATGTTCGTGATATCTTATCAAAGAGTTCTAATAAGATAAAACAATTAAAATGGCCATAAAACTCGTAAAAATGTTCATGATCTCTCATCTAAGGGTTGTAATAAGATAAAACAAATGAAATGGCCAAACAACTCTTAGAATGTTCATGATCAAGTATCTAACAGTTGTAATAAGATAACGAAATAAAATGGTCATGCAGCTCTTACAATGTTCGTGATCTTTTATTTAAGAGTCGTAATAAAATAAAACAAATAAAATGGCCATACAACTCTTAGAATGCTCATGATCACTTATTTAACAGTTGTAATAAGATAAAACAAATAAAATGGTCATACAACTCTTACAATGTTCGTGATCTCTTATCTAAGAGTTGCTAATAAGTTAAAACAAATAAAATGGCTATAGATAAGTGATCATACATATGGATGTAGCTGGACTTAGCTGGACGTGGTGCTAGTTTTTTTGGACGTATTGAGACGCGGTAGACTATGTTCTGTGAAAAATTCAGCTAAAATTCATATGTTTGGATATATAAGTGGTGTGGTAGTTATTTTTGGATGCGGTGGTAGTAGTTATATCCCAATTAATTTATTCTCACATGAAAAAATTTATTTTAAATTCACATGCATGGATGTAGACGTTTCTAGATGTGGTTCTAGTTATTTTTTGGACGTGGTGCTAGTTGTTCTGAGACATGATGGGCTGTCTTTTTGAAAAAAATCAGTTTAAATTCACATGAGTGGATGCCCACGTTTCTGGACGTGGTGCTAGTTGTTTTTGACATGGTGCTAGTTGTTTTTTACGTGGTGCTAGTTTAAATTCACATGCATAGATGTAGATGTTTCTGGACGTGGTGCTAGTCTTTTTTGACGCGGTGCTAGTTGTTCTGAGACGTGATGAGTTATTTTTGTGAACAAAATCAGTTTAAATTCACATAAATGGATGTAAATGTTTCTGGACGTTGTGCTAGTTGTTTTTGACGTGGTGCTAGTTGTTCTGAGAATTGGTGAGTTGTCTTTGTGAACAAAATTAGTTTAAATTCACATAAATGGATATAGACGTTTCTGGACGTGGTGCTAGTTGTTTTTGACGTGGTGCTAGTTTAAATTCACATGCATGGATATAGACGTTTCTGGACGTGGTGCTAGTTGTTTTTGACGTGGTACTAATTTTTTTTTTTAAGAATTATAATTTATAAAATCTGAATTCTTCTTGGATTAAGAACTCAGATTTGTGAAATCCGAATCTCTAATTGATTAAGAGACTCAGATTTCACAAATTCGAGTGGCCTAAATTTGGTCAACACCTTTGTAACTTTTATTATTTTCGTTCACATCCCAAAATTTTATATTATTTTGGTCCGGGCCCCTTTATATTGAAATGGAGGGAGTATAGTAACTTTTTATTACTTACAACTTTGTTACCTAGCTATAGCTATAAATGTACAGTCAGGTCAGTAGTAAAATAGTTAATTTAAATTATAGTACTACTCAGATTCAATTGTCATTCTAGAGCTAGCCATTGTTAAAGTGGTTATACTTATACCTTAATTAATGCTAGTAGTATAAAATTGGCTATATAAACTCTTGGATTCCCAGAGCCCTCTCTTCATCCTCCTGTTGCTCATTTTCTCTGTTCTTGAATTGTTCTTATTAGTCATTGTTCTTAACCGATCGACTTCAAGATTAACTTAGGTACTGCCTGAAATAATTTTACTTACCTTTATATTATGAACAAATATTTGTCTACATTTAATACACACTGTTTCTCTGGTTGGAGAAATCGATCCCTGCAGAAGGATTAAGTGATTTGTGACAGCATGGCGAATATTACCAGTGACAAGTATTCCTCTCAAGCTCTGAAGGTGGTGTTTTGCTGCTGCATGCTCATTCTGGGATTTGGTTTCATGTTTCAATGCTTCTTTGGTACGTTGCTATATTTATTACAAACTTTTCATTCTTGTTCTTGTTGCATGTGCATGATTATATCCATTTTTTCTTGAATAGAAACTAATATATTAGTTTGGCTGGATCATGCAGTTGAGGATGATGATAATCGTCTTACGTTGGAGTCTGCAGTGAATATCGAAGCAGCAGCAGTTTCCAATGAAACTACCACTCCGATGGCTGCTGCTGCAAGGAAGTTATTGGCTTTGAGCGATACTAAGACATTCGCAGCTTCAAAAAAAACAAATGGTAAGTAAGAGCAATATTAAATTTGCCATGCAAGCCCATTTACATATATCATATTGTTGAAGAAGAATCATACTTTGTTTGTTCAGAACTAGGAACATTGGATGTTAACGATGATAATGGCGGCGGGCCGCCAACGAATCGGGTAGGTGAAACGGGATCGTGTTCAATATCAGTGAACCAAGGCCCGACCCTCCCTCTCCCAAATGGCATCCCAACCTACACAGTTACAGTAGAAAGTGTTTGTGTTCCCACCGGAGATAGTTCAACATGTACCATATCAGACATCCATCTCAGTTGCGGCTCGTTTAGCTCCGCTAGGCTCATTCCTCCGACGACTTTCCGGCGACTCTCCTACGACGATTGCTTGGTCAATGACGGCAAGCCCCTTGATGCACCTGTGGTTTTTCAGTATGCCAACTCCTTCCCCTTCCCCATGTCAGTCAGTTCTTTTTCTTGCCATTGAATACCGGCGGTGGCTCTTTCACCTTTGGTCGAACAACCTGCATGCTGCGTTCAGGCTTCATCAGTCTATATTTTTATTATTATTTTTATTATTATTATTAATGAGTCAGTGTGTATATATATAAAATTATTTAGTAGTATTATTTTCTTGGTGTTTTGTGAAGTTTTGGGTATTCCAATTAATTGGTTTCTGTTAATTCTTACTAGTATTGTAGGTTGTTTATTATGGTTGAAATTAAGAGATTAGTAACATTTAATAGTTTATGGGGCATTGGGTACTAAACCTGGGCTGCTATTTGTAGCTCAGTTTTGCTATTTGTAGCTCAAAAAAATTGATGAAATGACAAAAATGCCCTTAAAATAGAAAATGTGAAAATGGAAGGAAAAATCGGACCCAATGTGCGAATTAAACATAAAAAATCGGACCTAATTTGCGAAAAACTGAGAAAAATTCACCTACAATGTGCGAATTTTCAGTGAAAATTCGCCCCACTTATGCGAAATTTCCAGGAAAATTCGCACCACTTAGGCGAATTTTCCAGGAAAATTCGCATAAGTGGTGCGAATTTTCCTGGAAATTTCGCCCAACACAGGCGAATTTTCCTGGAAATTTCGCCTGTGTTGGGCGAAATTTCTAAGAAAATTCGCCAAACCCAGGCGAATTTTGACAAAGTCTTTGGCTTTATATTTGTCTTCATACCTTACAAAATCATAAGTCATTTCAGATTTTCTAACCAAACTCTCTCAGACCATCGAAACAAATTTTCCAAAAAAATCGCACGTAATGGACGCCGGCGGATCTCAACCACCACAGCGTACCGGGAAGGGGAAAGGATTGTTTGGACAGGTAAAAAGCGTAAAATTTCGGTTAAATTATTGAATTTCGCACAAAAAATTCGCACCTGATGTGCGAATTGTTGTGTACAATTCGCACATGAGGTGCGAATTGTGCACAACAATTCGCACATCATGTGCGAATTGTTCTGTACAATTCGCACATCATGTGCGAATTGTACAAAACAATTCGCACATCATGTGCGAATTGTCCAAAACAATTCGCACATCATGTGCGAATTGTTGTGTACAATTCGCACATCATGTGCGAATTGTACAGAACAGTTCGCACATGAGGTGCGAATTTTACCCAACAATTCGCACATCATGTGCGAATTTTTTGGTAAAATTTTTTGCATTAGTTTTGTATTATTTTTACATATTATTTATATTTTGCATGTTTCTAACTTATTATTTGCACTTTCTTGTAGGTTACGGGGAAAACCCTCCCGCGACAGCGGCCAACTGCTTCTGCTCGGATGAAGAAAGCAGCGCGACGCGTGCCTGCACATACACTGGTTGACGAGGACTCCGATCAGGAGCAACAACATTTTACTGGGGGCGAGGAGATTCCGTCGCCCTCAGGACGCGGCGAGGAGATTCCGTCGCCCTCAGGACGCGCTGAGGAGCCATCACGAGGTAAGTTTTAAATTATATGCACTAATAGCATGTATATGTTTTGATTTCTATTATTTAAATTTTGTAGTGCATCCGTGATGATAATTATTTGTGTAATTTGATTATATGATATGATAATATGGTGTTATATAAATTACATTGTTCAATTTTTATTACTTATGTAATTTGATTATAATGATTACGTGTTTCTATTTCAAATGATTGTGTGTTGCTATTTCAATTAAATTATTGGATGTATTTGTTTTATGTTTTTTTAAATAAGTTTATTTATTTATAGTCCATATTTTTTGAAATTAGTTACGAGTAGGCGTGGGCGGAGCGATACGTCTTGGATTGTGACCGAGGCGTGTACGGGTGGCCCTATTGATGGGTCGGTGATACCTAGTTGGAAGGGCCATGTGGCCTATAGGTATAGACCGGACGGAGAGGAGGGTGAGGAGGTCGTACCACCTAGGTCCACACTGAGATGCCAAAATAGGGCAGGTGTGTGTGAGCGTCTGGTATCTTGGTTGGCTTCGATGCCATCTGACTGGCAGCTTTTGTTGCGCTCCACTGGTTTAGCACACTTGCCGTACATTATGCACACGTCCATCGATACCCCATTGCTCATTGCATTTATTGAGCGGTGGCAGCCGGACACGAACACGTTTCATCTCCCTGTCGGTGAGATGAGTATACTCCTACACGACGTGTGGGAGATACTTCGTATCCCTGTAGATGGTCCCATGATTGCTGACATCACTGACAAGTCAGTGCTATGGAGCCTGTGCGTAGATTTGCTGCATGTGTCCGAGAGGGACGCGGATTGGTTGGCTAGCCACACCGATGGTGGCGTTCTAGTTGACTACGTGCTGAAGATGGGGTCAGCTTTAGTTACGGACATGCCGCGAGCTTTGGAGGCTTGGTTGTGGTTGACTATTGGCTCTACTCTTTTTGTGGACAAGAGTGCCAATAGGATTAAACCACAACAGCTTGTGCATATTCGGGGACAATTGCAGAATGTGCATCAGAATGCTTGGGGTACCTCTACACTAGCCTACTTGTATAGACATCTAGGAAAGGCTAGTAGAGGATCTTGCAGCGGGATGGCGGGTTGTATGACCCTACTGCAGTCATGGATCTACGAGCACTTCCCAGCGTTCAGACCGCATTCAGTGCCGATGCCTGATGATCCCCACACCCCGCGCGCTGCTTTGTGGACCACTGGACCCCGTCAGGCCAGCATTTCCCGACTGCAGAGGTACCGGCATGCCCTTGACCACTTGCGTCCGGAGGAGGTATGTCAACATATATTTGCCGATTTTAGTAATAAAATGTTTATGATAAATTGTAAATATGTAATTGCTGCACATATATGACATTAATTTTATATATTACAGGTGACATGGACCCCATACGGTCATTTTCCACACGTACGCACCCCGATCACCATGTACAGGGGGTTGATCGCATGTGGTGGTGAGGTCGAGCCGTACATGCCAGATAGGTGCGTCCGACAGTTGGGATACGTGCAGGATATCCCAGCCGACATCCTCCTTCCGAAGACGGCGTTTCGGCCGTACAGTGGTGGGTATACCGTGGTTTATGACTTGGCGTTCGCCAAGAGCATATGGCGGGCACCGCGTATGGCGTGTATACGCCCCGATGACTTGCAGCCTGCTGACGTTCCCGGCGCAGTCACTCACGATTACCTTACATGGTATCGTCAGCACTCCCACCCATACCTGTTCATCGATGGCCCCCCAGCTGATGATGGTGGAGTTCCGCCGCGAACCAACACTGAATATGTAAGTGGTTTCGTTACATAATTTGATTAAGTATAATGTTATATTGTTATCGAATAAGTTCACGTAATCATTGCAATGTATTGTCTTTGTAGTGGGTCCGGCGGTGGCGAAAATACGGTGAGGACGCCTTAGAGATCATCAGACGTGGTGGGTTACCCGAGACGGCGGAAATGGAGGCTAGGTTGATGGAGGAGATAGATAGATGGCATTTGGCTGGTTGATTGTAGTACATTACCATGTTATATTGTTATTCTATTTAGTTTGTGATACTATGAGGATTTTGTTGCGTTATATTTAACATGTTTACTCCTTTTTTGTGCACTTGTGAAATTAAAATCGGTAAACTACAAAAATGATAATTATTAACAGAATAATCAGATTTTCAAAACAAATTGCAATGGCTACAAAAAATCATGGTCCACAAATCATGTCCCAATGGTCCAGCCTATTTTTAAATTCATCTTCTGCTGCAAAACGAGCCATAGCCGCATCACAGTGATGCCTCCACACCAATGCCAATGATGGTACAGGACAATCACCAGTCAAACTGACATGAACGAAATGATTACCACGTACGTGCGCAATGGCTATCTGTCGAGATGGTCTGGCGACACCACGGTGGGGCCGCAAAGGTAGAATGGAGAAACAGCAACCGCGAGCAAGACTGAGGTAGATTACCAAGGCGTTTGCATAATTGGCGATAGCAAACAAATCCGTTGGGGTGCTCATCCAGCCAGCAAAGGGGCATGGTGATGTAAAATGATTCAATCGACCAATTGCCCAAGCAATAGGATCTGCGTTGGCCTCAACTAGAGCCTGTGGTAGACATGCACCGAGGAGGCGTCTGTAAGTATCCTGATGCATGAGAATCTCTCCAATAGACGCAGTCCGTACAGTCTCCCAGTCATTCTCATTGCCATGCAGTCCGAGTGCAACGGCGCGAAATCCGCAATTGCCATCTGCCTCTACGTCCGTAATGGCATTGCAGAAAGGATGGACATAATGTGGAATCATGGGGATACTCTCACTGTCCGCTCTAACTACAAATTGGAATATAAACACGTAATAGTAATTTTTGGGCTTAAAACAAAAAAAAAATAAGGTAACCAATCAATATAAATTCACAAAAAAGAACAAAACATAGATTACCTTCATCAAATGGCAACGATCTTTGAGAAGATCTCCTGGATGAATTACTGCGTCTTAAACCTCTCTCGCGAGCGCTCTGCTCGCGCCGCACGGATTCATGTAATCTTGGTCTACCCCTTGATGTTGACAAAATGGCTGGTTCGAACACACTGGCATTGTCAGTATTGAGGGACTCATTCATCTTGACAATCAGACCTCGCTGCACCACGCGTGGACTATTCTCGAATTGAGGAACGATTTGCTGGCGGAAGTACCTGTTAAAAACAATGAATTACAACAAATTAAAATTATTTGTATAAATGTATGTTAATGAATCAAAATATCATAAAATAAAATACATAATGTAAATCTTACTGAAGTTCTGCAGATAATGTGTTCGAATCTACTTCAGATGTCTCGATCGTCAACCGCTTCCAAAAATCGTGCACCATTTCAACGGTGATCGTGTCGTGCGATTCCCTCAACTTCCATATGTCACAGGCACAAGGGATCCCATGCGTGGCCTTGCAGACACATCCACATCTCTCGAACAAGTCATTACCCAACTTGGTAATCTTTTCAACTTGTTCGCTGATTAACTCCAAACAATAGTGAGAGACATGTCCATTCAATAATTCATACGGGAAACACAACATAGCTGTTGCTTTCCTGGAAATGCATGCCTCAAGGGTTTCCCTAAAATTACATCAATAAAGTCAAAGGTACGTAAATTAAATAAATACCGAAAAAGGCGAATTAATCTAATTAATAAACGTACCTTATCTGTGATAACTGGTAATTGACGTGGTCGTCAATCACCCCAAATAGCGTGTCAAGTGAATGTGTGCCAGCATTCATCCAATCCTTCAGTGCGGCATGCGTACTCTCAACTCTGTTACTGCTAGTATTGCCAAAGTGCAGAATCTTGTTTGTCCAAGCCCTACAAAACATCTCTTTATAGGACAGCCAAGTCCTCTCCAAGTAGACAACAACAGATCCAGCCACTACAGAATAACCATTCTTCAACCGCTGCAGTAACACTTCATACTCTTCAACTGTTGCCGCATTAACAATTCCCTTCCAAAGCTTTTTTATTGCTTTTTTCCTATCACCCTCACCAACAAGCTTTCTCAACTGATTATCAACATCGCGGTCGATATGCCACAAACACAGCAGGTGGTGTGATCCAGGAAAATGATCCCTTATAGGATCCATCAAACTCATCTCGCGATCAGAAACAATAACGCTAGGTACATTTTCAACATCCAACAACCCTCTCAATTGTTCAAAAACCCAATCATAACTAATTCTTTTCTCATCTCTCAAAAGGGCACATGCAATATTAAAATTCTTGTTGGAAGGAGTCATACCTATAATCTGAAAGAGTGGCATCCTGTACTTGTTCGTCTTGTATGTCGCGTCCACCACAATCACCCAATAATATCTATTCAACAGCTGGATTGAAATTGGATGGGCTATGAATGCATGTGTGATAACATCTGTGCCCTCTTCTGTCAAAACTTGTACATAGTAATGCTTCTCCTCGGCGTAATGAACAAATTGCTGCGCAATATTTCTACCCTCGAACTTTGCTCTCCTGTCATCAGCTTTAAGATTGTTTAGCTGCCTCACTGTCATATTATCTTCAGGATACGTCTCGGCAAGATGATTCCTAATCAATTTTGGCTTCATATTTGCATTGTTCAAAGTCCTAGCAACCTCCCTTGCGCCATCACTCATGCGGCTAAGCTGCCTGTGACCCTCTGGATACACTATAGCAGTGTGATTGTGCATTGAATTCGGACCTGGTGTGACTCTGACCCACCAACCATTATCCTTCACCACCTTGCAAAATAACTTGAACCTGCACTTACATCCTCGCCGGCTAGTGTTCTTCCTCTCTTGTGGGAGAGGCCCTTGTTCAACCGGATCTCTGAATCTGTTGCAACGATATGTGACTGAGTTTCCATTGTTACCCCTCCCCACTTTAATCAGCTCGAAGCGAAATGTAAGAGCCAACTCCGAATAATACGTATATGCTTGTTTTTCAGTTGGAAAAAAACCAGGACACTGAAACTCAAGACTCAAATCCCTCTGAATGTCTGGTAATCCATTTGGATCCTGCGTCATTAATCAAATTAATACCAAAAATAAGTAATTACATATACAATTAAAACATATAAGTTTGAAGGAAAAATCGCCTGTAATTGGCAAAATGGCTGGAAAAAATCGCCCAACTTAGGCGATTTTTTGTGGAAAGTTTGCCAATTGCATGTGAAATCTGGGGGAAAATTCGCCTGCAATGTGCGAATTTTGCTGTAAAATTCGCATACTGCAGGCGAATTTTTCTGTAAAATTCGCCTGCAGTGTGCGAATTTTGCAGCAAAATTCGCCTGCAGTGTGCGAATTTTGCAGCAAAATTCGCCTGCAGTGTGCGAATTTTGCAGTAAAATTCGCACATTGCAGGCGAATTTTCCCCCGTATTTCACCTGCAATTGGCGAACTTTCCACAAAAAATCACCTAAGCTGGGCGATTTTTTCCAGATATTTCGCCAATTACATGCGATTTTTCCATCAAATTTCGCAAAACATGTGCGATTTTTACACCAGTATGCAAAAAACTATACAAAAGTATTAAATTCGTACCATATTTGCGTATATTTTGGAGTAGACGCTGTCCCAAATTAACCAAAATATGTGTTCCAATTTGCTTCGACGATTTTGAACGTTTTTTGGAATGATTTCGAATGGTTTTGTTTGATTTTTGAAGGAGTTTTGTCTGTTTTGATATGTATTTTGAATTGCATGAAGTATATATCTTATTCATATGTTAAGGGCAATTTTGTCATTTCATTTTTTTTTTTTGAGCTACAAATAGTAAATTTGAGCTACAAATAGTAAGATCCTAAATAATAAGAGGGCTTTGAGACAAAAAGAACAAATGAATCCAACTCAATACATTCCATGGGCTGAATCAAAAGAATTGTTGTCACGCAACTTAAATGTTGACATTATTATTTTGAAAAGTAATAAACTTATTTTCGATTAAATCTATAACCGAATCCTTTTTTTTTTCTTTTTTATCAAAAAGTCAATTGGTTTCAACAGTGATTAAAACGATATATTAAAAAACTGACCAATACTCGTCCTCTGATTTTCCCGTGATGAACAGGTGATAAAAGAAAGAAATTTTTATATGGGCCCATTTCTTTTTTCTTGAGCACCCGAAGGCCCGGTTCAAGACAGTTGAAGCCCAACAGCTACGAGGCCCAAGATCTATCAATTGATTTGTTCTACTCTATAAAAATACCAAAATTTTTAGAAAGAGAATAAAATTTCATAAATCATTCATGCTAATTTGATGGTTAGAAAGTTGTATCACTTGCTGGAATCATATTGTTAGAGTAGGGTATCATCACTTGCTCACTAAAATTATCCTTTTAAAAGCTATAAGACTAATTTGATTCTAAGAACATATACTAAAAAGAAATTATCGTTTTGGAAAATAAATGACTAATTTGATGGTTATAGTCTTATAGATTATGAGCCAAAAACTGTTTGCTAACATGAAAAGAAGAAAAACAAAAGAGAAAATCAAAACCAAAAGCCACACATATATAAAAATCAATCACTGAAACCTAATTAATCATCCATCAAATGGATTCAGCAATGATCAGTAGCCATAATCATAACTGAAATCAGAGACTCCCACCATTGCAGACAGCACCTGAGAAACAATGTAGAAACCCCCAGCTGCAATGGCCAAGATGAGGATAGCTGAGATGGGGTTCTTGAGGAGCTCCAAGATTGGCTGAAACACAATGTACAGAGCACCTGTGCTCACTGTCAACGCATAAATCACATATCTTCTCATATTGTCCCAGAATTCCTCCACCAGCGGCCCTTCTGGGCCGAAAAACGCCCATGCTTTCTGGTGAGCATCATCCTCAAAACCCCCCAAAACTACCACCATGGCAACTCCCAAACTCACCACTGCGCCTCCCAGTCCCAGTCGGCCCACCAGCTTTTTGGGTTCTTTCGGATTAGGATTTGGGGGAGCTGCTTGTACTTGCCTATGGAGGACCCTTTTCTTGAGAGCCGCTGAAACCTGGAATGATGATAAAGATACATCTTTTCTTCTCGGGTACAAATAGAACAAATTATGTTGTTCAAGATTTGGTTTGGTTTTAATAGGAATGGAAGCAGGTAGGAATATTGAAACTGTTGAATTTGCTTGCATGATTGGAGCTCCAAGCATCTTCATCATTCTTGATGGTTTCAGATGGGCCGCTCCGGAAAAAGAAAACATCACAGCATTTCCCTTAGTTTTTGTGACACAGAGAGACTCTTCTGTGGTAGTTTTGTTGACCCTTTTCTTGCCTTATCTTTTCTTTAGAAAATTACTGTACTAGTCCTTTGGTTTTTAGCTAAGGTATCATTCAGTCGTTTATCTTTAACAAAATTTCAATTTACCCATTCTGGCTTTAAGACGCTGAATGGGATGCAATTCATCTCGTACTTCTGATTTTCACATTCATTCTCGTCTTTTTTGTGGGTCAAAACTCAAAAAGCTCCAATTTCCGAATTCTGCATTCTCAGAGCGTTTGTGGCCATGGCACTGTCTACTTCAATGACTTGTTCTCCTCCTCCTCTTCTTCCTCAATTACCAGCGATGGTGCTACTGGCATAGCATCGAACCAAAGAGGACAGCAAAACGAACTAACTTGAGCAAGTTACCGCAAAATGAAATCGTTTGGTTTGCCTGTTTCTCAGGTAAGTTTCATGGCTCTTTTCGTTTCTTTTGATTCTTGTTAGAAGACTATTTTTTAGGCCCTTTTATCTATTTTTCTTCAAATTAAAAGAATTAAGCTTTTTGTTAGGGTGATCATCCAACATTCCAATGCATGTCCTTTTTGTAGGTCCGTTTGAGATGGTTTCATAGAAAATAAGCAACCCTGTTGGAATTCACGTAGGGAAATTGTTCCAAAATCTCATCTTTAATTGCAAATTTGGCTCCTTAAAAAAGAAAAGCTACTGTCAAAAGATCACATTTTTAGTTCACAAAATGCGTGTTGTTTCTATAAGGTTTGTTTTGGGCAAAGTCCACTGCCTCGGTAGCTTGCCTTCAGTGTTCCAATAATAATCTGTTGATGGACTTGATGAAACCCGTAATTGCTTTGGATGGTGTAATCTACTTTGAGGTTGTTTTGATGGTTTCAGTTAACATGGGTTCTGTTTGGGAATTTTCAGGTGTCTATTTCTTTTTTGACTCAAATCTGCGTTGTTCTTGTTCTTCAGGAGATGTTTTTAGACACTCGAGTGTTTGTTGCATGGGACGAATGCATCATTTCCCTGGAGAAAGGCAGCCGTCTTGTGCAGTATTATTTAAAGGAATCGTCCGAGGATAATCCAATACTTGCTGTTGTGGGAACTGAGAGAAGTTTAAGACACATGATTTACAATGTGTCAAAGCACTTTGTGGATACTTCTGGATTCACTGGAATTGTAAGTTATGGAAGAAAATGGAGAGCAAGATGGGAGGTAGTTGAATGGCTTACCGAGTTGGTTTCAGAATTTTACCTGCCTTCCTCTGCTGTTTCAAGTATGTTAGCTTCAAAGAAAGTTGTTTTATAATTGCTTAAGTTGAGTTTTTAAATGATTACATATGAGATGAATGCATTTGTTTCAAATGTGTGCGGGAATTTCTACAGAAGCTAACCGGCAGGTGATGATTTACTCGTGTTTGCTTGAAATGTGAAATGTAAATTTCATCATTAAAGTTTCCAACAGTTTGAGTAACCTAGTGTAAATGGAGCCTTAAGACAAGAAATGACTCTCTTACATGCCACATCTTGTGCATTTCTAGGCATCAGTGCTTACTATCCTTTCACATGTTTAATGCAGAAAATCCTGAAGGATAATATTTGCACAATCATCATGCAAGTACTTTAGTCTGTCCCTGGCATATTTAGTTGCATCTTCTTTTGGCCTTTTAGTTGATCATTTGTGAATGATATCTTCCATATGACACTTAAGCACTTCTCTTTCCTATACTATTGAAATTCAGTAGTGATAGACATGTCAAAGACTTTAGCCTTTAATTTCTTTTGTTTCAGTTATTCACCATGTCAAAACAGACCTTCAGAAGTACAAAGAAGAGTTTTCTGGATGTAGTAGAGTATTTTTTCTATATTTGGATGCAGAAATATGCTCATGTGTGTGACGGGGTATTGTCAGGGGTAGAGTGGCTTGCTGACGTGATCCTAGAGATTCAACACTTATTAAAAAAATGCAAAATGCCATGTGTAGAAACATATTTTAATCACATATGCATATTTCCTGAATTATTGGATGCAAAAATTTTTCTGCTTTTCCATGTTGAAATTAAAGTTTAATATTCAGAAGAAAATGCACTATTTTTTTAATTATATTTCCTTAGCTTATTACAACTACATTCTAGCACAAAGTCTAGACGAAACTTTGAATCTGTTACATGTACATATTTAGTTTAAGTTGTGAACATAAATAGGAGTGGAACCAAATTCAAAGAATTTGAACCTCATTAATTGATAAAGTACTCTTCTTCCATTCTATTTGTACTATCAATACTTTCCAGCTCAGTTTACAATGTAATTGATGCAAAAATTTTAGTGAGCTTACCCCGATAGTTTACTGGTTTTTCTTATTAGCACTTCAATTAGAAGCTTATACCTAACACTGATTGTTGGTAAAATTGCAATTGGAATAAAAAATAAATACACTTGGTACGGGAATCGTCGACTATTAGGACAAGTCAATATGAATGCGGGCACAATCTGAAAAAACAATAAGTGGCAATAATGAGTTCAGAAGTCACGTGATATTGGCGTAACAAGAAATCCGCGGTCAATTAATGCGGGGGTTCGTACTATATATTCTTCTACTGACTCTGGTCATACTACTTTCCTCTTTATCATCTTTGAAGACTCCGCCTTCTTTCACTGAAAAATCCAGGTAATAAATTAGCTGCATAGAGATTCATAACCTTCATATTCTTTTGTCACTTTTTATCTCTGCATCAATTATTTTCCATTGTATTCTTTGGTAATTTTTGTCGGTTAATCAACTCCACTGGGAAAGGATTTAGGATTGTCTTCTTCCGACGGTAAATGTCAGGATTCTACTTTCGTTTTAAGTTTTTTGCTTGCTTCTCTGGCGCTGATCATCATCTAAATTGACGTAGGTCGAGTTGAGCACAAGATTTAATGTATGATTTTTTTATCCTTGTCAAGCATTGGCTTTTCTTTGTGAAGAAGAGATGTTTTGTGAAACAAGTGCTTAATCCATGTTTAATGAAAGTAGAAGCAGATATAATGTTACCAGGAAATTGGACTCATTTTGTTTTTGTACATTTGCTAATTAATAAATAAGTAAAAATAATAATAATAGTTGTGAAACTTAAGAATAGAGTGAAATGGTGGTGATTAAATGCAGTAAACTTGTTAGTGTTTGGTAATTTCTTTACATGAATTATATGCTGACTACCAGGTCCTCTGGGGGTATGACAAAATTACCACATGTAGCTAGATTGGAAAGGAACCTTCTGATTTAGTCCTACTGGATTCTATGTAACTAAGTAAATGGTATTCATTGCTCTTGTTGCTACTTTACTTTTAGTTTCTATGGAATATTTTGCAATTAATGCATTCATAGGTGAGATTATGGTAAATAGATTGACATGACCAGCAAGAAGATGCATTGGGTCATTGTACTACTGCCTTTGCACTGTATCCATCTTTCAACTTTGATTAGCTTCATTGCTCTTCCTATAAATCAGTAGATATTTATCGATTTTCCTTTCTGAAGAGTAAAAGTATTTATGTCAAGTTCATGTAGATGGAGTTTCTCTTTCTGATAACTGCTTAAAATCATCTGATTTGCTCTAGCTACAGGTTGAATGGTAGGTAGCTGTATCAAAGAAATGTTCTTGTAGATACTCAGTGGCAATTGATAACAATAGTTCAGACTGACTTGTGTTATATGATTTAAGAGTTTAGTTGTAAGAGCAGTATCTGTATCTATTTATGATGATGTTTGTCCACGTAAATGGCACTTTGTCCGTGACCAAAGATATAATCTTGGTAATTGAATTTTATTGCAATAATTTTGGGTGTTTGCTATTTGTAACTCTTTTGCATACATAAACTACATGAATACCAACTCCTTTTTCCTCCCATCATTTTGCAAGTGATGATCAAATGTGTGTTTCTTGCTTTCCCACCTTTTTGTTGTATGAAGCTTTATGATTTATAATTCTGTTGGGTATGGGGCTGGAGAAGTAAAAGAAGATTAGGAAGGGCATAAACTTAATAGAGTGGTTGCTCTCTTCTGACATGTCCATTTTGATGCATGTTATTAGATTCTTAATTGCTTCCAGAACAGATTTTGGACTCTTCAATTAGGAACTAATAATTTTGAACAACTTCTCCTTGTTGCAGTTGAGTTTGTCTGTGTTTGAAATGCTTTCTAGCCGGATTTCATAAAACTCATAATTCTTCTGTTTGGTGTCAGATTATCAAACAATTAAATCAAGGCAGTTTTTGAAGTCGGTAGGATTCCAAATGGCTGGTGTTCAGAATAATACAAATTCGATGGAGCAGGTTGCCTTTATTGTATTCTTTTGTTCTTGCTTAGTGCACTTAGAGATTTTTTTGTGGTTTAATTTTTAGTAACTATTCTTACCAAGGTCTTGTCATTTGTTGGTGTTTGGGGAGTTTAGTTGCAGATATCCAGACAATGTAAAGTCCATGGTTCAGATATTACATGGTCAGGTGAAGCGTCAAATTGTTCTGAGCAGCTCAAGCATTACCCTGCATTTTGCAGGGACAAAAGAACAGTCGCGGTAAGTAGAAACAAGTTGCTCTAAGCCTCTAACTTTTGGGGATGTAATCTTTCCTTTAGTTCAGCTCGTTACCGTCCATACTTGGTTTTTTTAAAGTAAAAATGGGGAAGGGAGGCTCATTATTCCTTCATCATCGTGCACAGGTCTATTCCTTTGTCCTGATCCTTGGTGATGAACAAAAGAAGTATCTTGGTTACTTGGAAGACCTATACGAGGATAAGCAGGGAGAGAAAATGGTTCAAGTGCGATGGTTTTACCACAACCAGGAAGTCAAGAATGTGATTCCTGAACTAGATGCACGCCCAAATGAAGTATTTTTCACGCCTCATGTCCAGGGGATTAGTGCCAAGTGCGTCGACAGCATTGCTGCTGTATTAACTCCTAGCCATTATGAGAAATGTTCGGGTCTATTTCCCGAAAAGCTGTCATCTGGTATATTTATATGCCACAGGGAACTAAAATGCAGGAGTATCACGCACTTCTCCCTCAGTAAATTGCGTGGGTATGACACTCAAGAATTACTTCGCTGCAATCTCCTCTCCTTGTTGGAGCAGCATGGGGATTCAAGCAGCGATGCCCAGGTCCATCAACCCATTGAAGAAAAGAAAGATATTCATTCTGAGGATCTTGCCAAGCTATGTTGTCGGAGAACTAGAAGTCGAAGGAAGTATAGTAAACCAGAAAGGTTTATTGCTGCTGCTACAACAAGTTCGAACCCAGAAAATCATATAAATGCATCGAAACCGCCAATCAACATAGTGAAGACGAGGTTGCCAAGCTTGCCAGAGGCTTCTAATGAGCTTGATGGGTCCGAACCATCTCCAATTTCTTCCAAATTTGACCAGGGAAAAATCGAACTCCTCTGCCAGGATAGCGGCATGCGAGGTTGTTGGTTCAAGTGTAAGATATTGCGGACCACAAAAAGTAATATAAGGGTTCAATATAATGACATCCAGAATGTCGAAGGAACTGGAAAGCTGGAGGTACTGTGGCTTTAACTGGAATGTAGACCATGACTATTGTTGATTTCAGTAATCTGCTCTCATTTTGCTCACTGGAGTTTAACTTTTAATACAAACAAAAATTGTCTTTCATATTGTAAAACAAGTTCTTCATTTTACTTTATTATATAGTTTCTGATGAGTAGGAAAACTGTTAACCACATAGAAGTCAAGATACAATAAATTGATGTATGTAATCTTTATTCACTTTCTCCTTTTCTGGGTTGCTGTGCAGGAATGGATTTCAGCATCTAGATTGGCCGCTCCTGACAAATTCGGCATGAGATGTGCAGGGCGTCTTACTATCCGACCTTGGCCTTCTCATATTATTTTAGACTGTTCTTTTGAGGTTGGAGATGCAGTTGATGCATGGTTGGGTGATGGTTGGTGGGAAGGTGTTGTAATTGGGTTGGACAACTCTGAATCTGATAATCTTGAAGTTTATTTTCCTGGTAAGTCAATCTCTGGAACTATATGTTTTTATATGTTCTTTTAGCTCCAATACAGTTTATTGGCTACAAGTGTGAACTTTGAACCAACACAAATTAATAGCAGCTTAAGGTTAAGATGGGATACTAACTGGAACAAAGATCACAGATAGTTGGAGAAAGTGTATTGTTTCTGAAGTGAATAAACTGTCTGCCAATCTCATATCTGTCAGCGCTATTTAGCCCTTAATGTGTTAGTATCCTTGAGGCCTAATTTGGAGAATTGATTCATGATTTTCTTTCATTTTAGGTGAAAACAAGTTTTCAGTGGTGCAGAGAGACGATTTGCGACCCTCGAGCGACTGGATTGATCAGAAATGGGTACCAGTCATGGCGAAACGTGATATCCTCTCTTTCATTTCCTCGATTCGCCCTTCAGCCGAGGTACCGAATCATCAGTCCTCTAGTAGTTTGGCAGCAGAAAGCTCGATTCGCCCTTCAGCCGAGGTACCGAATCATCAGTGCTCTAGTAGTTTGGCAGCAGAAAGCAACACAGTTCCCACTCGTTCCAAACCTGTGGCACCTGGTATTCAAAAGTTACCTAGTAGTTCTGCTGCATCAGCTGAGCCGACAACTACACTGAGTCTGAAGAAACGGCTTCGGAGTTACAATTCAGATAATCCCAGTGGAAATGTAAAGCATACCCCTTATAACCTGCGCAATTTGCAGAAATATAAAAACAGCACTGTGGATAATTAGATTATGGCTAGTGTTATTATCTAATGTAATAGATAACATCAATTTTGCACATCTCTCCAGTGGAGAAAAATGTTGATTTTAGAGCAAGATACTCCTCGCCTTCTCCACTGGCACATCATCAATCAATCAGTTCATCTTTCCTTATTCATTCAACTAGAGCCATCCATGGAATTGGAAGGCAGAGGGTATGCAAGTAATGGAACCCACAAAACCCGAATCAACAGTATCTGCTTTTTCTTTCTCTGTATTGATAGATCATGCTGACCTGATAGCAATACATTTATATAAAACTTTTGAAAATGACCTATTTGTTTATAAGGTAAAATGCAGACATTTCCCAAACTAAATCAGCTTTGTCATCCCAACAAGGAACTCTCTAACCATATCGTGTCAGAAATGTGCACCGAATATGTGAGAAACCTGTAAACTAATCTGGTCATCCAATTTACAAGTGGCTGGAAAAAGGTGTCCTTAGCTCAATCCACAATACACCAACAGGGACACACACAAATGGCTTCCTTTAAGGCCCAAGATTCAAAGAAATGAAATGTGAGCATAGAAACAGACCATATTTCTGCAAAATAAGTAAAGGAAAGCCTAAACAGTTTCCTTCAAAGAATAATTTCTACTGGTGATCAGTTAAGACATTTTTGTATGTAGCACCAAACTACAAGTGAATTACAAAATGAGGATGTCTTTCTATATCATGTGGGAAAGTTAAATGCTACAGACTACAGGCTCCCCCAAATTCAAAAAGCCCTCAACCTAAAACTCCTGATGCACATATGACTTTTCTATTGGGAGGTGATCTTATTCATTCCCAAGGGGATGGGGAGGGTAAAAAATGTTCAGAATCAGAGGTCACAACGGGCCGGCGATGCCCTTCTTCACAACCATATCATAAACTCTGTCAACTTTGGCTGGTTCAATCTGGAAGAAGGAATAGGCATCAGATCTCTTGGTAATATTGCCATTGAAGATTTGCATTGACATGATCTCCTGCATTTTCTGATATTGGGAAGGCGCTAACCTCATCTCCCGACACAACTGTTTCTCCTGCAGGCAAATTGAAACTATATTTGTGCGCCGAAGTGCTAATAAGAGCAGAAAATAGTTGCACAACATGATTACTGATCCACCAAAACAATATGAAAAGAGATAGGCTTTGCTAACTAAGCAAAATCTCATCAATGGCAAATCCTAACAAATATCATACTGTATTACTAACCCTGTCACCTATTTTGATCTTCTAGAACAGGCATCTCCATGAACAAGTGCAAGAACTTTTCAGTAAGAGGACAGTTTTTACCAAGAAAGATTTTTTATTTTTATGCGCTCCCTCTGGAAATAGCACAGTTAGAAGTCTCATCCATACCAAATAACGTGTCGCGTAATATGGTATAAGTAAAATTTATACTTACAGGTGCAGATAGCAACAACTCTCCATCAGAAATTGCTACAACATCCAAATTGATTGAATATGTACCAATTGAGTCTGAAGAAACAGGTACATTGAGGAAAGCAATGCTATTTCCACCATCATCACAACTTTCTTTGATAGAGCCACTAACTTCATTTTCCTTCTTTCTTTTGCAGTCCAGGTATCTGTCAGCATCAGTCGAAGAATGGCACCCTGCTGCTTGTGCTTCCTGCATTAGTTTCATATTTTCAGAAATGAAATGAGGTTTAGGAAAGAGAAAGACGATAACGTTTTAATCATCCATCAAACACCACAAATGGCTTATTACTGGAGGAAAGTATGTTTGTCCCCAAACCAAATAACTCTTACTTTTAAGGGAAGAAAGCCAAGAAATTACATTAAAGATAAAATAAGATGGTATTTAGCTTTGAAAATAAACATCAATAAACCTTAAGTTCTTGAATCCTTTTAAGAATTCTATGTTCAGTAATCATAGCCTTGAGTAATTCTTCATGCTCCTCTTTGGAATGAAAGCGCATGAAGACATCATAACGCCTGCACAAGGTCTTCTCTTCCTGAGACAAGTCCTTCTCAAATGTACTTTGATAGAGCAAGTTCCTATCTAGAATGAAATCCTTCCTACGTTTTCTCTCGTCAAGCCTGCCAAAAATAGTTTGATAACTTAAATAACAAAGATATCAGAAAAAATATAACTGAATTTCATGTGAGTACAGACGTAGTGGTCTATGACTGTTGGTGCCTTGATCATACAATCTATGAAGTAATAAGAGAAGACACACAATTTCAACCATGTTAGCCATAGTAAAAATATCACAGAGGGCAGATGGTTTAGTTATATTATTATCACTTCTTTTCATTTCCTTTCAGTGGAAATGTAGCCTATTCTAGGAGCAAAGGGAATTAATGCGGCAACTACAATGGTCAGGTCCACCTCCAGCATATTCCCAGGGAGAGAGTAGGTTTACCACTTGAGCTAATGGTTGCTGTCTCCGATCACTTCTCTTCTAATCCCTATTAGCAGGTGTTCAAATGATTGACTATCTTTTACTCAAACAGTTGATCTTAATCCCAAAGCAAACAGAATTTCTCATTCATAATTCGGACACTGTAAAAGAAAGATCAAAACCAAATACCTTTTTGAATAAATATGCAATACTCGCAACTTCAACTCACGCTCTTCTTCAGTATCAGTTTCCTTAAACTCCATATCAGCCAATAAATGCTCCGCATCATTATCATATTCGGGGTCAAATTCTTGTCTTTTTTCATTATACCCACTCAGTTCCATCAAGGAAGGTCCGTCGTCCTTTGAAGACTTTGGTTTGATGTTATCAATATTCTTGCCTGATACAACATTCATGAGCTATTCAAAACGTGCTTTCTGCAAATGGAAAATTTGTTCTGCTAATCTTTAAAGATAACATTCCAAAAACAAAGATGAGACCTTTTGGCTTCACAGGATCTTGTTGATCCTTGACCTGAACCTTGTTTGATGCCTTTTTCTTGCCTGTGGGTACTGCACCATTCACTTTATTAGAATGGCAATTAAAATATCAACATTTCTCTCACCAATATCTTGCAAGTAGTAGATACAGAAGCTTATAAAACAGCAACTAAACATACTGCCTTACCAGCATTTGCAGCAGAAGGGAGACGACCCGAAGGACCACTTTTGTATTGATCCTCAATCCTAAACAAATAACAAAGGAGAAAGAAGCTTGAGAAGCCAAATGAAAAGAAGAAGAAGAAGAAGAAGAAGAAGAAGAAGAACAGAAACTTTACTTGACTCTTGATGGGGAAAATGGCAATTCATCCTTTGGTGTCACTTCTCCAAGGGGAGAAATCCCTGACAAGAAGCAACCAAGCTCATTGTAGTTAACTTTAAAAAACATGAGGCAAGAGAGAGTAAATGTAACGATTCAAAATCCAGATTATGAAGGGTTACTATGAGAAGAGTTTCCAAGATATCAATTCATCCTTCTGCAAAATGTTGCTTATTTTGCTTCACAAACTCAAAATGATGTGAGTTTCCACTCCCTCTCTTCTTGGGCAAGCTTGAATATAACATAGAATGTTGACAATGATAATGTTTGCCAACTCATGACCAATGGTATCCACAAAATGAGCAAACTCAACAAGCTTGGGAGACACAAGTTGAATTTATTGTGCTTAGGCCACAAAGCATGAAACAAAATCAGTAGCTCCAGAAAACAAACAACAACAACAACAACTAAGCCTTTATCCCACTATGCGCGGTTCAAGCACCTAAAGAAAACCAAAAAAAAAAAAGAGCAGGAAATAATATAATCAACCTTTTTTGTCCTCATTTTGCCCTTTTGCCATAGCAAGGAGCTCCTTTCTATTTTTACCCACAACATGAGTCATATCCTGGTCAAAGTACAAGCATTAAGAAATCAACTGAAGAAATTTGAAACTTGAAGACACAAAGTCGTGTTAGCCATACCGGAAGGGGAAAGTATGGGGAGTTCAGGTAAGCAGTTCTGAAATGCTCAATGCATGCTTCCTTTGGCTTGGTTCCAACATGTTCTCCAACTTCAGCCCAATTCCATATGCCATACATTTCGAGCCCCTGGTTGCAGATTCCATGAGAGGTGGGAAATCAAGATGCGTGATGACAAGTTTCCCGTAGAAATCACAAGGAGGAAAAAATACTTTAAATATTTAAGTAGCGCAGGTCAAGCATTAGAAGACATCAATATTTAAATTACCTCCAACAGTAACATTTCTTCATCAGCTTTCCAGTCTGGACAAATAAGAGGGAAAGACAGAACATCCTGTACAAGAGAAAAGGTAAAAATCAAATTAAGACAAGCCCATACAAGAAGAGTGGTCTTTGAGAAGATATTCCACTAGAAAAGAAGATTTTAGGAGCGTAAGGTAGTTTATACAACAGTTGATTCTGAGTTTAGTAGGGTAAAAAGGAAGAATGCAAGTTGCAATATATACAGAAGTGTCATATTACAGTAAACTGCTTTCAGAGTGCAATTTCACTTCATGTACTTGAATTTTCTGGTGAGGTTTTTAACTCACTCCACAAGAGATTACTACTTCTGCACCCAAAACCTGCCACTAAAACTCCTCACTTGCCTCACTGTAAAAACGTGGGTTATATATAGCCTTTTTATCATAGCACCCAAAAAAATAGAAAACTTAATAAGTTTACTTGAAATGTCCTACATAAGGGTGCTACTCATATCCTCCTTGCAGTATAACATATCAGGGGTAGCAATCAAAACACATCAACGGTTAAGTTTCACAAAGAGCTTTATTCCTACCATAACCCGATAGTGGTGATTGCTTTTGTGAGGATGCACTTCAGCACCAACCGAGAAGCACTCAATGCATAGGTCAAAGTCAGAACATACAGCACACTTGATTCGGGTTCTCCCCGTAATATCTTTTTTACAATAGTTGCAGTGATATAATGCTTTTTTTCCTTCAGCTGTCACTTGCACTGAATAACCAAAAACCCATATCAGAGATAAGTAAGTTATGGAAATAACATTTTACAGGGTAATTCAGATTGCTTATCTTCAACAGATTCCTTCATACTTATTCTACCTAATCTAATTTTGAATTTGGGGCCATTATGATCAATTAATTTTCTCACCATATAAGATATCTTCTGGAAAAATTGCAAGTCACTGAACTTTTGTTCTAAGAGGGACATGTAAGTGGACAAAGATGTAGGAGAAGAGGATATTGAACTTAAAGATAAAAAAGACAAAAGAAAGGAGGGGAAAAACAGAAATTTGTCACATAAAGTTCAAAAATTTCATCTGTCATGTCAAGCACCATGCCAAGGCTCACTGAGTTGTACCGGATGACAGTTTGCAGCAGAAATCTACATAAAGAAAAAGTACCTGAACTTGATGACTCTAAGGTTTCCCCATTCGGCGTGTGCTTTCTTCTCCTTGATCTGCATTTAACACTCTGGTTATGACAAAAATTGTGTAACAGTCCAATGGCACCACTACCGCATCAGAAAAACATGAAACACAACTGACTACAGACATTGTCTAGATGCCCACATTGATGCACACAAGGATCAACCAACAAAAATAAATGCAAGAAAACACTGGACTCCTTAGCAAATTGGATGCAAGCAGTCCAGAACAGCAAGGAAAGCTAATAAAGCCAGAAGCACGCAGCGCAATGCAACTCTCCAAGTTCCAACTAGCCCAATGGTGGTGCATAAAACACATGCCAGCTAGACTTATGCGTAATTCCTGCCCTTAAAACTTTCTAATATTTATAATTGCAACCAAATCCATCGCTTCAATTCTGAACATTCAAGAAGAAAGCAAACCTAAGAAAATAACATAACAATAATGCATAAAGCACAAGCCAGCTAGACTTGAAGCTTCAAATGCAACCAAATGCAATGCTCCAATTCTGAACATTGAAGAAGACATCAAACCTAAGAGGCTAAACAGCAACCGTAGTGCAAAAGCAAAAGCCAGCAAGACTTAAGACCTCAACAGAAATAATCCCTGGTCCCTAAAGTGTCCAAATTTACAATGCAATTTATTCTGAACCTTTAAGAAGACATCAACGCTAAGAAACTAACCAGACTAACAAAAATGCAAAAACGCAGGCCACCCAGACTTGAAGCCTTATATGGATATAATCTCTGTTCCAAGTTACAATGCAATCAAGCCATGCCCCAATGCTGAACCTTTACGAAGGCATCATATCTAAGAAACTAAATGAAACTAAAAAAGATAAACTGCTTGAGCAGCCACCAAGAAAACTGCAAAATCCCATTCACACGTCAAAAAGAAAAATTTCAGCTTTAATTAACAAACAAAAAAACACACTACAGTTCAATATCCTAAAAAAGAAAAAGCAAAGACATAGTCCTATAATGTGGTAAAGATTGAACCTTTGGCTGGGATCCTCCTCGGATTGGAAATTTCCACGAGACCTGCCCATTTTAATTTCTGAAACGAACTTCCTTCCTCGCTCATAGAACTACAACTGGAATTCAATATTTATAAGTGAAATTTTTCTTCTTCTTCTTTTTTTCTTTTGTCCTTTTCTTCTGGAGATGATGTGAAATCAACCCAGATGGCAAAAAGAAAAAGCTACAATTTTTGTTACAACTTCAAATTCTGGGAATCTTGGCCTGAATATTGCGGGAATTTTTGTGGGGTTGTCAGGATTTGGGTTTGGCCGATATTTGTCGGATGATGCCTTGAAGATCGACAGTAAACTAATTTTCGAGCCGCGAACAAGGAAAAAATAAAATTCTCCTTTTGTTCCTTATTACAGTGTCTTTTTTCCTTAAATAGTACAAAGGATAAAGTTACTTTCTAATTTTTTTTCTATTCCTAGAATTTACAATTGTGATTAGAACATAGATTTCAATGAGCCACAATGATGCATTTTTAACTTAAACCAATCAATTTGGAGTCAATTATTGCTAATTAAATTCAACAAAAGTAGAAAAATATAAAAAATTTTAAACATTTTTACTAATATATTTACATATGGTGTGTTCTAAATTATGTAGCCAAGTCTAGTTTCCTATTTAGAAACCATGCATGATTTCAAGAACCATATTTTGGAGCTTATTATATGCCAAACTTTCAAGATTTAAGTGTTAAATTGCTATATTCATCTAATATATATATATATATATATACATATATATATATTTATTACATTATTTTAATTTAATTGACAAAATTATTATTTTGCAAGGTAATTATTATATTTTAATTATATTATATAGAGTACCTACCTACCTGGAACATGCATAACCTTCCAATTTGTTAATGACATAATCTTGAAAGGGATTCGTCATTTCAAACGCCATTTGGAAGCCCCTTTGTCCAATCCAATTTGTTGACATAGTCAATAGCCCATTGTCTCAAGCTGTGAAGTCTTTTGCAAGAAATATGCATTGATTCATCCAGGAATTTGCACGCTGTTTTAGCTGAATTCACCTGGAAATTTCCTTTGATTTGCTTGTTAATTCAATTCCATCTTCTCAGTTACACTAGTCCCCCTGTGTTTATATATGTATACATGTACCATTCTGCCTTCCAAACTGGCAATTTTTTGTCATTCCAAAGAGAAAGATGGCTGCATCCTTTATAGATGATTCAAGAAATCATGGATATGGGGCTAGTTGTGGTGTTGAATGTTCTTTGGAATCCCACATCAGCTGTTCTCCTTGCAAACGCATCAGACTGTTCAGTACCTCCCAGCCAGCCTCGAGCCATCGTTCTACTTCCAAGGATCAGATATGGCTGAAGATTCGAGAGCAGGCTAGGCTTGATGCAAAGCAGGAGCCAATATTGTCACAGTTCTATTTTAACACAATATTGTCCCATGATTCCCTGGAAAGTGCCTTAGCCAATCAGTTAGCTGTTAAACTATCCAATTCAAGTCTTTCAAGAGATGTCTTGTATGAAGTTTTTGTACAAGCTCTCAGGGAGGAATCAGATGAGGAAGATCATCATGGACAGAATAATATTGGAATCCTCCAGGGTGCCATCAGGGCTGATTTAAGAGCCTGGAAAGAGCGAGACCCGGCCTGTTTGAGTTATCTCCATTGTTTCCTGAATTTCAAGGGCTTCTTAGCCTGCCAAGCTCACAGAATATCCCACAGCTTCTGGCTGCAAGGTAGAACTGTCCTAGCTGTCTTACTCCAGAGCCGCGTTTCAGAAGTTCTTGGAGTTGATATCCATCCAGGGGCAAGAATTGGGAGAGGGATAGTCATTGATCATGCCACAGGAGTGGTTATAGGAGAGACTTGCGTGGTGGGCGACAACGTCACAATCTTGCATAATGTCACACTTGGAGGGACAGGGAAAGAGGCTTCTGCGGGCGAAAGGCATCCAAAGATTGGAGATGGGGTCTTGATAGGGGCAGGAGCTAAAGTTTTAGGGAACATCAGAGTTGGAAAGGGTGCTAAAATTGGTGCAGCTTCTGTTGTCTTAAAGGAAGTCCCTCCCAAAGCAACTGTTGTTGGAAATCCGGCCAGGTTGGTTCCCCCAAAGAAAAACAACAGACTTTGAAGCTGAAGCCTTCATGATCTGCTAAATTTTCACATGAAATGGCTCAGTTTTGAAGAGATACAAGTTACAAGAGCTAGGTCTGTATATATAGTAGGGTTTGATTTTGGTTTTTATGAATAAAAAGTAAGTTATGAAATAGAACAAGTTGTCAAGAATGTATAAAATGATAATCTACAAAGACACCATGGTGTCTTGATCAGCATGTACAAAGTAAGCAATAAACTATACCTTGTATATTGTGAACTGATTTAGACTATCCAGTTGTATATTTTGCACATGAATTGATGCCAGTAGGTTTACAAGGAAATTTACAGTTTCATTCCTGGATACATCAAAGAAAATGCATCCAAATTAACGTTTTTTTAATTACCAAAACTGAATTAGCTGACTCTTAGGAGTAGCTGTAAGCCAAGAAGGTAATAACACACATTTTCACGCACTGATTCAAGAACTGGGAGCTGGAATTTCTTTTGGTATGGCTATAGTGGAACTTACTCGGGAAAATCCCATGTGGGATCAAACCTTAATTGCTGGACATGACAGAGATCCTTATAATGTCAATCTTACAAGGAAAACAGCTTATGTTTAGCTGCAACAGTTTAGGGATCGATCAGTGATTAAAGATAGCTTTTTTGGCTGAGGATGCAACTCAGAACTCTTTCATCTTTAACCTGCTATTGCATTGATGAATAAATCCCAATATCTGGTAACAATTCATGTCAAATCAACAAGTTGAGGCTGTCCATAAGTTTCTGTTCTTACACAGGCGGACATGGCAGCCCTCTATCCATTGCTTTGAGTATTTTGCAATAGCTGAAATGATAAGGCACAAAATCGAATCGATGGTACTCTTTTTGCATTGTTGATACCCGTACTAATATTCATCATTCATCTAAAAAAGTGCAGTTCTTGATGGAGAATTAGATACAAAAATGCACAAAATCTTAAGAAATCACAATCAAAAAGGAAAAATGTCTGAAAGAGAAAGTTTTTTAATGGGATTTAGTGGATTATTTAGATATATTATATTTTATAATAAAGAAACGATTTTTTTTCAAAAAATGTAGTAAGAAGTTCGAAAGGAGCGCATGATGTGGCACACTGGCAGCTACTCAGTCGCTGAATAAGGCAAAAAAGTAAGCAAAGAAAGAAAAGCTTCAAATTTTTGAATTTCAGACAGCGGCAAAAGTCCGCTCTTTTTCCTTATCTTTCATCTTAAACACTGAAGTACTGAACTTAAAACTGATCATTTCAGATCCCACACATTGTTTTCAAACCTCAATCACTCCAAAAAAAACTTTCACAAACACAAATGGCTTCAATCAAACCATCATCACGCTACAATACTCCAGCTTCATCTTTCTATTCATCCTCCAAATCCAGCCCATCTTCCTCCACAGAGATCCTTTTCCATGGCAATGCTAATAGTAATTCATCATCTTCAAAGGCCATCATCAAGACCAGGGCTGCCACCACCGCCAACGCAAATAATTTCAGCTCCATTGTCAAGAAATTCATGGAAACTAAATCAGCTGCTCATTCTTCTCGAAAACCCAAGACGGGTTTTGCAAATGAGCCCTTCAAACTTACTGTCGCCGCGGATATCTTGGCGGAGGATTTGAAAAAGACTGGCTTGACTACTAAAAAGGCGAGCCCTTTAGGCGCTTTGCATAAGAAGCTGTTCAAAGGAGGGAAAAAGAACGAGGAGGAGAGGACTGAGAGGAAGGCGTTGACTGAGGTTAAAGGGAACACCAGAACACTTGCAATGGTGTTGAGGAGTGAGAGGGAGCTGTTGAGTTTGAACAAAGAGCAGGAGGCTCAGATTTCTGAGCTCAAGTTGATGCTGGAAGACAAAAACAGAGAGGTAAAATTTTAATAACTCCCTTTTGAATCTCGTAGTTTACCAGGGTGGAATTGCAGTTTATTTGATGAACAATGTGTGCTTAGCTTTTGGGTCAGAGTGAATTACAGAAAAGATTGATTTTTTACCCCCTTCTCCTTTTAGAGTGCCGAAAAATGTTTCGGGGCTCAATTTGTTCATGAAGACTTGTTCTCAAATGCAGTATCTGCTTGTTCACAGAAAGATTGGACAGTTAAAATGGGATAAAGACACATGCTTTGATCGAAAGTTTGGAACTTTTTCATAAGTCTGGATAGGCTCAAAAATTGCTGAAGTTTCTCATTTTCTTTGTTGGTTTTGAATCCAAGTTGAGAACTTGAGTTCAACATTGAGAATTTATGGGTTGATATCCACTGTTTAGGTTAGCCATTGTTGTTCTAATGGTCAATTTATCAATTTCAGGTTGAAAAGCTGAAGGATTTATGCCTAACGCAAAGAGAAGAGATAAAGTCCCTAAAAAGCGCCATACTTTTTCCTGATATGATGAACTCACAATTACAGGAGCTCCTGGAAAAACAAGGCTCAGAACTAAAGCAGGCAAAACAACTGATCCCAAATCTCCAGAAGCAGGTTTCTTCTCTTACTGGCCAGTTACAATGCCTTGCTGATGATCTTGCAGAGGTAACATTTCACACTTATGTTCGCACGACGTTATTTCAATGAATGTCTGATGGTTGTTAGAAAGTATTCCTAAAGCCTGTATTTCTGCATCAATATAAATGGTTGAAAAGAAGAAAAAATAGTAAGCACTATCAAAAGATTCTTGGTTTTGGAGACAGCTATGCATGGTAATATGTTTGGTCATTTAAACTTTTCTGATTCTGATCCTTCTCATTATCAAAGATGTGGTAGCTGAATGCAATTGATTTAAATTTGATAGGAGATTGTTTTCTTACATTTTCTTTTACCTTTAGAAGAGGCATTTGCATGACAATTTATCATGGTTTTCATTGTTCAGTTTGTAGCTTTTGATCTTCAATGAACCAAAAGTTCTTGCTAGAATGTCCACAACAAATACAAATTGAATTTGATGTAGGTATTATATCTCTTGACTTGCTAAATCATTGGTTTTACAAATTTGGCGATACCATAGGTGAAGGCAGATAAATATTCAGTGAGAAGCTGCTTCAACGATCACGGTTCTCCAAGAACACCAACATATGAACAAGATGAGGCAACTAATTCTCTGGTAAGACATGAGTTTCAAACAGATATCAAGTGTGATTGTTTACTAGTAAAATCATCATTAGGCTTGCAGCATCATTGTATTAGTTGTGTTCTTTTGAGCTATCTACTTTCTTGATTACTTGGTTTTCATATGTTCTACTTTGTGATCAGGAGTTCAGTTCTGGTGATCAGACAACACCGGGCAGTCCAGACGACTTGTTTGTCAAGGACCTAAATCCCTGCTTGACTCCTTACTACACCACAAAATCAAAGGTAATCATCAAATAGTTTTTCATCATCAATTTGTCATTGCTGCATCTAGTTTGAAAATGTAGATCCTTTGCTTTGATCTTGCAGGGATTTGAGGAGCATGATATCCTGGATGAGGAAGGTTCATTTAGAAGCAATTTGAAATCTGGCCATCAGTTTGGTTTCAGTTCTTGCTCAAGAAAGCTCTCAAAGAGTTCAGATTGTTGCCCGTGTTCAAATGCAACAAACAGTTCGGTGTCTGCAGCTCGCAGATCTGATGAAAGCAAATACAAATATGGAAGGCAGATGAATCATAAACATATCTAAGGCGTAATGGATCCTACTAGCTAGATGCAGGCAGTTTACATTTCATCCCATCATAATGCACAGCCTATATCTATTACTATCTGGTTAGGATTGAGTTAAACTCAATGTTATATGTTATTTCCTCAGCCTTACATGGTCAAACTGGTTCAGCAAAATGATATATTTCTTGCTCCTAACCATTTCTAATACTCAATTCATCTAAAATGTTCAAAAGGTTCTAGTCTGCAACAGCGATCAGAGATTGCATTAGCATCATCTATCTGATATGCCCCCATCAACTGAAGCTTTCTTTTGATTATAGTTATAATTGTTTGGTGATATATCAGGGCTCAACTTTCAGATTAAGGAGACTCTGCTGTTGATTAATGTTTCTTTAAGTTGAAATGACTTAGAATAAGCTGCTGATAAAGTTGATGCAATTACATCTGAGAAATCAAGAATGTTTAGACATGCCTGAGTTCTGAGCATCTTAGTTTGATCAAGCTTCAAGATTTGTGATTAAACTTGCAGGAGATGGATACTCAGGCAGGCAAAACATTCAGGAAAGAAAATATCAAAGCTGTAATGAATAAGTAAAAGGCAAATTGTTTCCAAAAGGAGTATTAATTTGGTTCAATTTGAACATCATTCATCAGCAACATCAATTTTTTCTAAACCTTTTCCAGAACATTTCTTGCTCAAGCTTCAGCTCCACTCTTGAGAGCCATCCTGATCATCTGAAACAAAACTGCACCAGAAGAAAAGGGGGAACTTTGTCGATAAAACGAATTTTTCAAAGTAACAACACAAAATGAAGGACATCATCTATGAATAACTGAAATTTTACAGGAAAAGGACCAAGATTAATTAAGGATACATTACATGATCCAGCCATCAAGACAGCAAAGAGGATGAGGATAATGTGGGCTGGTTCTAAGCTTTTCTTGGGGGATAGTGCAGTCAGTCCTCTTCTTGTTATGTTCTTCTCAAACTTAGCTATTTTCCTTTCCGCAAGCCTTTTGGATGTTGTCTGCATCCAAAATTAAGCAACAAAGGCCATCAGAAGGAACTGAAATTCCTCAGGAATCTTGTCAATAAACCCCAAAAAAAAAAAAAAAAAAAACAACTCCAAAACATACAGAATATAAACACTTAGTTCCCAATTGCCTAAAGAAACAGGAAAAGAAAAAACAGAAAGAAAAAGAACTTCCTCATCATGAGAAAAGCCAAAGAAAAGACGCTGCCAAACTTACTGATCATATCATCTATGGCCACTCCAGAAAAAAAGCTGCATGATGCATAGACATATATGAAAATAACAAGAAGGATGATGATGACGAAGATGGGTGAGGATGATTACCATGTCAGCAATCTCTTTGGATGAATTTGCGGAAGAGTTACTGATGCTTTTGTAACGTATGTGTTCTTCAATGGAGTTCTTGATGAATTTGATGAGCAAGAAAGGGACTTAAAAACTATTTCCATAATTTATAACAACAGCAGCCCAGATGAAAAAGAAAGGAAAGATTACATTTTTACATAGGACATTGGGGACAAAAATATAATGAAATTAATAATTTCCTTATTTGGAATTCCCTCTTTATTCTTCAAATTGGACTCTGGGATTTTCCTTGGAAAAGAAATTAGTCAATGTGATATCTCTGCAATTACTGATTGGGCTGAATTTGGAATAAATCCTAATAAATGTTCATAATGCAGTTGGAAAATATGTTAAAATTATATTTTCACCTAATTAATGAAATATCATATCTTATTACCAGGCTTTATTGTTCGGATACGTGTATGTTTATCTATACAATTTATATTTGTTTCCTTCAACGTTTGACGAACTCAGACATGAACTCTGAAAGAAGATTGCTTTAAATTAAATTCATCAGAACTAATGTTGTCTGTTGTCCGAATCCAGAGTATCGATTTCAATATCTGGAGAATCACTAGCGTATTATATTGGAAAGAATGAATGGATAAGAGGGGGAAACTGAAGCAATACAACATTGAAGAAGAAGAGAAGATAATGTACAAGAAGATATGTACAGATATATGAGCCTAAAACAACAACTCATCCATCCATCTCTTCTTCCTAACCAAAATTGAGCTCTCCTCAAAAATGTTATCCTCAAACCAAAGAGGATATCAACTACTATCTAACTTTTACCTTTAAGCAAAAAAGAAAGAAACTTCGTGTGATTTTTTCATAACCAGAAGCCATTCTGAATCACGGGCCAATTTGTTGTCGAATCGCGCTCACCAATTCTGCAACTCGGAAGTCGCGCTTTTCAGTACAGGGTGGTATTGTGTATGTATCAGTTTCTTTGATTTCTCTGAACCAGGTTGATCAAGCCATTCTGTGTACAATGCTTTGATGATTGAGTTTTCAAAAGGATCAGCCACAGCAACCTGAAGCAAAAAAACAAGCAAATCGTTACAGATTTGCACAAAAAGCCTGATCTTCTGAGCAGGTGGTGTTGAGCAACAAATTCATATCATCTCCAAATACTTCAGACCAGTTAGAACAGTTCAATGAGAAATCAGGAGGTAAATGTCCAGTATAAACAACACAAAGGTCAAACCACTTCTATAAACCATAAGGAGAGGCCAAAGTTCGCTTGTTAATTCTCATTCTCAAACAAACCATCAAGGGCTGGTTGGGACACAATCCTTTCTATTATCCGTCAGGAGATGATCGAAGCAAATCAACAAGAAAATGCAAAATTCTAAACACGTGTGTGAATGACGGACTAAGTGCGTTGCAAAGGGAAAACGAATTTTAAAGCGAAAGACAGGAACTTTAAACGTTTAAAACAGCATAAAAGTTCGGTGCCCAGACTTACATTTTCCATATACTTGGACTCCAAAGACTGAATTAAACCTTTTGCAGATTCACCTTGCTTTGGCTTGATTTGACCTCCACCATTTAAGCATCCTTGTTGTTCAACAACACAATTACATCATGGTTAAATATTCTAGAGCCATGACCCAAACATGACCAAGAAGCAAGAATTTCAAGAACATATCTACCTGATGGACAGGCCATGATCTCCAGAAATTGGTATTCACACTTTCCAGCTTTTATCTTCCGAACAACATTTTGCAGGTTACGGAAACCATAACACAGTGCAAACTTCAGAACAGGCTTACCTTCTACCTGCATAAATACAAGCAACATTTATGACCATTGCATGGTGCACATCTAAGGAGACTTGTGAGGATCTAGATACCTAGATAAGCTATCCTTAGTTTAGCCCCAGTAGGAAATGTGGAAAGCTAACCAAATGAAAATTTCATAGTGTATCGTGGATAAATGTGGAAAATGTCCACACAATAGTTATATTAAGTCTTCAAATACACTGCATTTAGAGTCGGTATGCTCCTGACTAATGAGGCTATGGTTAACGGTGATCATGAACAACATGCCTGCTAGATGTCCATTATTCATGAAAATGCGC
This sequence comes from Knoxia roxburghii, assembly GCA_030378225.1. Lineage (NCBI taxonomy): Eukaryota > Viridiplantae > Streptophyta > Magnoliopsida > Gentianales > Rubiaceae > Knoxia > Knoxia roxburghii. The sequence continues at coordinate 43,738,242 of CM059420.1, read as the reverse complement.
AAGTAAATACCAAAGGCAAGAAACTTACTTCCAGAGTCATCTCTCTGAAGTCAGCATTCCTGAGAGTTTTATATTCAAGAGGACCAACAATTTCCCTGCCAAAAAGCATTTTAGCAGCATAACGAAAAATAGTCTCTGCATATCCTCCAGAACTTCCATGTACTCCATAAAGCTGGCCCCCTTCATCAACATTTGTTAACCTGTAAAAAAGATACCTTATTGTTTATGACTTTCCCAACAACTAAGCCAACATGGAAGAGTAATGTTCTTACAATTTGTCCAAAGGAGACTCGTCCAAGGTTTTAAAATCGACTGATTTTGACTGCAACAAACATTTCAAAAATAAATAAATACACTAAAAATAATGCAATGCATGAAATCTTTAATCCTAGGTACCAAAACAAGCCATGAAAGTACATGATCAATACATTATATATTTTAGAATGTATATGTATATATATTAGCGCCGTAGACTAATTTTGAGAATTAAAAATTACCTGTATCAAATCTAACAGCTCTCCAGTGGTCAAAACTGAATCCACCTCTGTGATCTTTTGACCTTGTGGTTCCACTTCAAACACAAAGTCATCCCTGACGGCCTCAAGTTTCTTGTCATAGCATGGCATCACTGTTACATGGTATATATCCTCTGGCCTGACGAGGAAAAAAAGAACAATTTTCAAGTGTCAAACAATCCCCTTGTAATCCATAATGAAGGCAACCAACTATTGTGATATAATCTTTTTTCTACATCATATTCTAATGTACATAACTTCCTCATCAGATGGATTAGAACTCTCAATCTAGCAAAAATAAAGCTCATAGACGTTTCCAACTATCAGTTTGCACAATCAATGTCCGCCAAATAACAGATCCCAATTAAGAAGAAGAAACTATATACTCAAGAAAACACGCTGCAATATTCAAATGGCCTGTGATTAGTCCAAGTTTTTAAGTTCATCATGGGTGGTAATGAGGATAATAGATGGTCTGATATTATTGCCCCACTGATAATATTTTACCTCATGGATAGATTCCGAGAGATGTATGCCTTAACAACAGTTCCAATAGTTTGTTGAGGGCTCTTAACTGATGAAATGTATGGAAGAATGTAGGATCCAATAGATTTTTCAGCATAGCATATCCAACCTGCTCCAGAAAAATGATCAAAAACTGATGAGATAATAACTGAAAAAGACAAGGACAGGCAAGTATCACAAGGAAGAATGTAAAGCATACCTGGGCAAGCAGAAGATATCATCGGTAGGGGCAAATTGGGTTCATCATCAGTAGTTGAATGGCAGTGCTTATATCTTGTTATGAATTCATTACAAGATTCGATTAATGTTAAGTCTCGGCTGCAGCTGGTATCAAAAATAGCCTTCACTCCCAGTGATTTAAATAATGTTGTGAGCTTTTTGGAAACCTGGATTTGGACGTGAAGTTCACCCTATGAGTTAAGATCTTGAATGAAAATACAAGCAAAATTGTAGAGCTAACTATGGAATGTAACTAACCTGAAGTGGAGAAAGGCCAAAATGAACAGCAAGGGAGGCTCTAGACTGAGGAGACACAGAGACTATAACAGCTTTCCCTTTATTAAGATTCGAAAGGAACTCATCTAAGCTTTGCTTTTCAAGCATAACAGTCTCAGCTGAGGTTATGCAACCACTGCAAGATTATTGTATAGATCATTAGTATCTCTACTCCTTTTTCATGTTGAATTTCCATATTAAGTCGGGATATGAGTTAATAATTAACAGACAACAGGACCGTATTCGTAAGAAAGATCCAGAGGCGGACACGGGTCAGGTACTTAGCTATAAATAGTTGGATATTTATGAGAATATAATATACAATATAATCGATTAGTTCATATTTATAACACATTCATGGTTAAAAATAGCAAACATATGATAATACACGTGCATCATATTGTGATAAAAGTTGTAAAGCACTAGTCAAGACTCGCATACCTATTCTTCTGTAATAATTTCGGAAAAAATCTTGGCCTTATCTTTTCTTCTTTCTCAATTACCATATGTCCTTAGTAAGTCTACTTCTCTTTCTGTCATAATTTTGGGGAAAAAGTCTCTTGGCGAATCTTTTTTTCTATCCCAATTACCATCCCAACATACAATTCTTACAGCAGTAGTCCGCAAACAAGCTTCTTTAGCTAAGTTTCCAAAAGTTTATGAAATTTATGCACCATCAAATTTGTGATAAAACTCTTGGTGGTTTCCCTTCCCCTACCTTCCCACCCACCCCAAGCAAACCAGAACTGAAGACAGGTAAAGTTTTGAACTGACCAACACTAGTCTCAGATTGTGTTCAGCAATAGAACTTTTTGCTCAAATAAATACCTAAATGGGTTTTATACATAACGAAAAATAAAATTAAAAAAAAAAAAAAAAAAAAAAAAAAAAGGGCGAGAGCAAGAGCACCTGCAGGCTAAACAGTCTTTCAATGAAATCTTTACAGGTTCAGCTTCCACTGGTTTTACAGCAGTTCTAAATTTCCCCAGCTCCTGCCAAAGTTGCAAGCAATTCAAAACATCTTTTGTTACAGAAGAATAACTTCAACTTTCAAAATAACACCACAATATTCCAGGACATCAACTCAATAAAACCATCTCCCAATTCAAGCAAAAAGAGCTCCCGGGACATCATCAGTGCAGCAAAGAATGAAGGTGCAAAAAAACATTCATTAGTTTCATCCAACTAACCAAAATAGCCAACAAAGATCAAAACTTGCACAGTCCCAAATACTCAAGAAGGCTAAAGTTCAAAAAATTTTACAGGAAAACACAGCAAAACGTATAATAAAACAAAAACCCACGAGAGAAACTCACCTCAGAAGAAAATTTCGCAAGCCTGGAAGTCGAAGTAGAGTCAGAGTTCTTGTGATTAGCCTTGAGAGAAACAACGCATCCCTGTGAGGGCGCTATGTAATCATTCAAATCCCCAATCCGCAGCGTAGCAGAGAATTTCTCAGACATTATTATTATTACTGTTTTGGGTTCTTGCTCTTAATTTCTGCAATCAATTGATTCAGAAAAAAGAAGCAAGCGAAGAAGAGAAGAAACTATACGCACTTCTTTTCCCACCGTCTACGCGATTGTGAGAAGAGGCGGTGGACTGTTTAGGGAGAAAATGGAGTTATTTTCTTTTCTTTTACACCTAGTAAATGAAACTATTTGGGTCTTATATAGTACAAACCAAAAAAAAAAAAAAAAATTTAAAATAAATTTAAAAATAAAAGAGGAAGATATGAACATGTACTATAAAATCACCAGAACATAAATCCATATTAGTCTTGACTTGAAGAATGTTGAAGCCATCTTATCCAGCTAATGAAATTCCATCCATCTTATATTTGATTATAAAAAAAAATACACTAAATTGGTTATCATGAATATTATTTGATGATATTGGAAATTTAATCGAAGAAAAGACATAAAATAGTCTCTCAAGTTTGCATTTTTCATCAACTTCTTGGACTTTTAGCTAAAGTTTATGCCCACAATAGAGCATTTTTCATCAACTTCGGACCCATTTGTAAATCCACCTTTAAAATAGAGATGTCCTATAGTACATTTGTATTATACCATCTCTATTTTTTTATATATTTTAATAAGTGGGACTCACTAAAATATTTATATTTTTTATTTTCTTTTCCCAACTCTATATGAATTTTTGACCAAAAGGGGAGTTAAAAAAAAAATGCGTGGACTGAAAAGATTGAAAAATTGAAATCCGAAACTTGAGGACGTAGCTGGACGTAGCTAGACATAGCGGGACGTATCTGGACGTGGTGCTAGTTGTTTTGGACGTAGCGAGGCATGGTAGACTATGTTCTGTGAAAAAATTCAGTTAAAATTCACATGTTTGGATGTATACGTAGTGCTAGTTGTTTTTGATGTAGTGCTAGTTGTTTTGAGACGTGATGGACTGTCTTTATTAAAAAAATCAATTTAAATTCACATGAATTGATGTAGACGTATCTGGAAGTGGCACTAGTTGTTTTGGACGTAGCGAGACGTGGTAGACTATGTTCTGTGAAAAATTCAGCTAAAATTCACATGTTTGGATGTATACATGGTGCTAGTTGTTCTGAGACGTGGTGGACTGTCTTTGTGAAAAAAATCAGTTTAAATTCACATGAATGCTGGTAGACGTTTCTGGATGTGGTTCTAATTATTTTGGACGTAGCAAGACGTGGTAAATTATGTTCTGTGAAAAATTCAGCTAAAATTCACATGTGTTGGATGTATACGTAGTGCTAGTTTTTTTGAGACGTGGTGGACTGTCTTTGTGAAAAAAAATAAGTTTAAATTCATATAAATTCTGGTAGACGTTTCTGGACGTGGTTCTAGTTGTTTTGGACGTAGCGAGACGTAGTAGACTATGTTCTGTGAAAAATTCAGCAAAAATTCACATGTTTAGATGTATACATAGTGCTAGTTGTTCTGAGACGTGGTGGACTGCCTTTGTGAAAAAAATCAATTTAAATTCACATGAATGGATGTAGACGTATCTGGACGTGGTGCTAGTTGTTTTGGACGTAGAGAGACGTGGTAGACTATGTTCTGTGAAAATTTCAGATAAAATTCACATGTTTGGATGTATACATAGTGTTAGTTGTTTTTGACGTAGTGCTAGTTGTTCTAAGACGTGGTGGATTGTCTTTGTAAAAAAATCAGTTTAAATTCACATGAATGCTGGTAGACGTTTCTGGACGTGATTCTAGTTGTTTTGGATGTAGCGGGACGTGGTAGACCATATTCTGTGAAAAATTCAGCTAAAATTCACATGTTTGGATTTACTAATTAATATTACATTGTAAAGTGTTTTAAACGGAAAAAATAAATACGCAATAGAATTATGATTAAAAACATAATCATTCTAAATTAAAATTAATAAACTACTACAATAACAAACAAACAAAAGTTCACACAAAGAAAAATATTACAAAAATAAAAGTAGACATTAATAATCTAGAATAATCTTGCAAAACCCTCTAACATTTTAATAATCGGGAAAATAACTCCCTCCACCACTGAGATTATTGAAAAACTCAAAAACCTCTGGATTAGACTGATAATGGGTTGGCTGCTGAACACTTGTTTCTCTATCTTATATTATTTCAGCTTGTCTCTGCTGAATATGAGTCCGTACTTTTGGATCTTGTATCGTATTCAAGTTCACCATCAATATTCTATCATCGGAATTTTTTTTATTGCCAAATTTTGTCGTGACATTTCAATTTGGATCTGTCCGTCTTCATTTGCCTTCTTCAACATCGACATAAATTCATCAATTTTTTTTTTTGCAAAGCATTGAGAACATCATCATTTTTCTTTTTCAATTTTGTCTTCTTCACACCCATTGGACGCTTTAAAATGATTGGTGGAAGAAGATGTTTAAAATATTATTAAAACTATAAAATATAGAGATTTTGGTTGAAGATGAGTTAATTATAAAACTGTAAAATATAGAGATTTTGATACTATAATATCTATAAAACTGTAAAGTATAGAGATTTAGGTTGGAGGCGTACTTAGCCCAACTTTGAAGTTGGGCTTCTTATTTTTTGCTGTCATTTGCTTGCCTGAGTTGAAGGGCCAATATTTTTATGTGATTTCAATTGAGGCTTTTGGCTCTTACTGTTTCACCATGAAATTCTGATAAAAGAAGTTTCTTTATCCAATTCTTTTTATTGCTATTGGAATAGTACAAACACAAAATTGTTAGCAACACAGATGGATAATTATGAAGAAAGTTTCATTGGATTGTTTTATTTGTACAATACTAAAGAAAAGAAACACCATTGATTCTGGATGGATCCTTCATCATCATCTTCATCTTCTTCTTCTTCTTCAAGGCGGCCAGCAAAAACACATTACAGATAAAAAAAAACATCATAGTCTTGTTCTTGTTTTCCTCTTTGTTTTTCATTGAGAACTGCAACTAAGTCTCCACCTGATGTGGGCTGTTCTACCATCTTGAATTGCTCTTTCCTTTGTTATTGTCTCCATACAAACGGAAGAGACTAAATGCAGAAATCCCAGATAAAACCACCATGCTAAGACTCACTAGCAGAGCACTGGCTATGCCTTCTCCTACTTGGTTGCAGAACTTGCCATACATGTTGCATATCTTCATCCATTGCAGCTCTGTCTGACCAAACTTTGCAAACACTGCAGATTGTGCAGCTGCAGCCACTGCTGCCAAACTCAGGTATGTCATCAGCTGCAACAAGAATTTAGATCACAGAAAAATCAGTATTATTAAGTTTAACTTGATGATGAAAAGAAAGACTAATGAATCTTTGTTTTATAACAGCATTCACCGAGGGCCCAAACCCAAAAAAGTGTTTGATTCCTGAAAAGGCTAAAAAATTAGGGGCAGGGCAGCAGCACTGGAGAATCATAAATGTTTTAAACAAGTTGTGTGTAAAGTTGGTGGCAGTTGAAGATTTTAGGGGGTGGAATTACAGCCCTTTTTGGGGGTTTCTGAGATTACATGAATGTGCAGTTGAAGAGGGTCCCTTCAAGAGTTATGATTCTTAAAAGAGGTTGGTGATATCATGGTACTAGTTAGGTGGCTTCAGGAATCAGAAGTTCAGATTCAAAGTAAAATTTTTGTGCTTTAGAGTTCCAACTAAAACCACAATTCCATTACTGTGGCAGAATGCTTTGAATAGCCCAATCAGAAGTTCATGCCTAAAGCATAACACTGCTGCATGCACAAATTAAGCAGACAAAATGGGCAAATAAAGAGGGAAAGCCAGTAAGCACCATACTTGATCTCCAGAGAAAATAACCCAAGCCAAGGGCTTGCTGAACAGAACATTCCCTCTGATCATGCTTGCAATACACCTCAAAACTTGGAGCAATGAGTAGGCAGCAGCTATCCCATTTGCAACAACTAGGAACCTGCAAGGTACAAAACAAATCAATTGTGGATGGGAGGAGAAAACCTAAAAAATTATAGAGAAGAAGATGTGGAACTCACAGAAGGGCTTTCATTTCTGTAAACTTAGCTTCCTTCTTGATGGTGAAGATTTCCTTGACCTGAGTATCTGTCCCAATTAAAACAGCAGCAAGAACACCCAGCCCACATATTACACATCTCAAAACCAGTTCTGCAATCCTCACTCTCCTATCCACCACTTTCAAATAGCTCCCATGATAAACTGGCACATTCCCAGGACTCACTCCTACACCCAAATAACTCATCTTTCTTCTTCAACACCCTAAATTACAATGATAAAAATCTAACCTTTAAACCCAATTCACCCCTCCCACCCAAGAACCAAACACTAGCAGCAGAGAGACAGACGAGTGGCTTTGTGGGTTCAAACCAAACTGGCAAAAAGAGTACAAATGAACCACAACTCCATCAACCCACTAGGTCATCCTCCACTTATATAGGCAGCCAAAGGTCCTACAGGATTAAATGTATTTCATCACATTCCAAAGTAAATAAATAAATCACAACAAAACAAAAAAGTTGAGAGCTTTGCTGCTACTTTGTGAGCCTGCCAAGTGGCTCAAGAAATGGGAAAAAGAAAGTAAAAAGAATGTTATTTGTGGTAAGATTTTAAAGGGTTTAGATTTGCCATGTGTAGAAATGAGCCAAATGGGTTGTTTCTATCTTCACCTCAAATGCTGATGAATTCATTCAATGGAAGTTAAACAAGCATTGAATGCAAGGCAATTCTGACATCTGGGAAGGGCAGCATTTAAGGAAGATTTAGGACTAGTTTTCTGGGAAGGGGCACTGGTTTTTGGTCCCAAGGCAACAAAGGAGGAAAGAAGCAAGATAGTTATAATACTAAAAACTGATCCTAAAAAGAGTGATAAGAAGGGATGAGGGGGTGAGGTGTGGCCTTTAATAATCTCATTGGAGGAAGGTGTGGTGGAATTAATGATAGCCCATTACTTGTTGCTCACCTTACAAGACCACACATGGTTATTAAGTGTGAATCAAGAACTCTCTCTCAAGCTCATCAACTATCATGTTTTCTCTATTTTATTACTCTTACTTATTTTGTAATAGAAATATGATCATGAAGAAAGGGATTGATTGTCATCATGAGCTGCCTAGACTTGAGATCAAGAAACCACTTTTGAATTGGAATTCTTTCTTCAAGAATTCAAGTGGTGGTGGGGCTTTGATCTAATGATTATGTTTACATTCTATCACCACCCCATGACCATCATCCATGATTAATGTTCCAAATATCTTCTTAGCTAATGTGTACATGAAAAGCAGTAAATTCATCTGATCAAACTATATATGTTACTTAGGCAGAAATGGAGAAACTTAGGTGGGCTATGTTTGAATCATAATCTAGGAGATTCAAAAACCTAAATGAATGCTAGTTTATTTGCAATCTTGAACAGACGTTCGATAATAAACCCGAAAAATGTGAAGATGACATGTGGTCATCATATTTCTTATGTCCTGAGCGAGACACGTGCTACAAGTCGAACAAACAATTCAATATGAAAAATATGAATATGCATAACTCATGTCTTGATAATGGTTTAGACCATGAATTACTATCCTTCCACAACCACAATGCACCAGCTAGTGCTAGTAGTACCAGTAGGTACAACTACTCCCTTCCACTCTGCATTTGAAGCTGCTGGCTGGAGTATTGTCCATACATAATAGCTCTACATCCATAAAAACAAGATTGTGTTGAACCCCACTTGGAGAAAAACAAAGTCCATTTGATCTCTACATGCTGGAGATGCAATTGGGATGTGACAGTCTATACTTTTTTTGGAGAAATATAGAAAGCCAAGATGGTGATTGCTGGACCATGTTTAGCTCAATTCTTGTTTTAGTGTTAATTCCTGGCTGGTGGGGTGGCCCTCTGTAGCTTCCCCTTCAGTTCTAAAATTAGGCCTTTGATGGATGGATCACTGAGTCATTAAGATACTATTTTCTTATACACCAGTTCTTATTATTATTTTTTTTCATCTTTTTTTGTGATGTTTCTGGAGAAGAAAAGAAGAAAGACTTGAAGAACTAAATCTTCATATCAAATGTCTGATTATTGTCACATCTCCATTTAAGGAATGGAGTGAGGCAGAGAGAGAGGTGTAGTGGTTTTCAGGCCACTAATGCCCTTGTATGTAGCCCCCAATTGTGTTAGGTTTCAATGAATTTATTGCAATAATTGAACATCATGGCTAGACATTTCATCCACATTACTAGTTAGTTTGTTGTAATTTGGATTAGTTCTTTAATATTTGCATTATAGAGTTAGGGATGTGTTTTAATACTAAACCTAATGTTATTCATTGTAAAATACAATCATAATTTGTAATCTTATCTTGTATAACGATATTTCTTATCATTACTCTAAATTTTTACTTTCATTATATTATCTTGATATATTACTGAGTTACCTTGCACTCTTGGCATCTAGGGAACTAAGGAGATCTACAAAAGTGGTGAAAATTTCACTATTAGAACACACGACGTAATAGGCATAGCATATTTACATAATGTAATATCTAATGGATTGGCAATTACCTCCTTCATTATAAAAAAAAAAAAAAAAAAAACCAAATCGAATCAAATCAATCACTAGAGGGTCATGAATAATAGAAAAGATATTTATTTTTTAAACAGATACTTATCGATTTGAGAGTTTACCTAATCTAATTCGTAAAATATTGAGGGTTTATCGATTTGAGAACTACTCAATGTATATTATCTCGCATTTATTCAAAGATATAAATTTTCAACAATATCATATTCTCACCAACATTTGACTCCTAGGGCTCTGCTACCCTAGTAATACTACTAGTTAGGGATGTGTTTTAATACTAATTAAACATAATGTTATCCGATTTCAGAATATGATTATGATTTGTAATATTATATTATTTAACGATATTTTTTATGATTACTCTAAAATTTCTACTTTCATGACATTATCTTATATGGCCGAATTCACTCTCTATCAATTAAGTTGATACCTTACCATTTTTTAAAGTTTAAAATGATCGAATTGAATTAAATCGATCATTAGAAAAAGGTCATGACTTATACTTGTCCATTTAAAATATGTCTAATCTAATTCGTAAAATATTACTCGATTCAACTAAACTAAACTATCAACTTATATGAATGTAAATAAAGGGATGGTCCAATTTAGTGTGGTTACAATCACAAAAGAATTGGATTATCAGATTCAAATCCTTCCCGAATTCCCAAGCTTTGGTAAAAAGGATTGGGATGTGTGTCCAAATTGATAAAAAAAGATAGCAATAAATTGGGAGGCTTTTTTTGGCATTTAAATTCCAATAAATTGGGATTTTTTTTAGCATTTAAATTCCAATAAATTGGGATTTGTTCGTTTCCTTTCTTTTGATGCCTGAAATGAACACACGTTGCGACATTCATTTCAAATCTCTGCCACTTAATGCATATCTTCATCATCATCTTGATCACCATCATCATCATCATCTGGTTCTTCACTAGTTTTTATCCCAGATGATGCCTGCATTGCTCATTCATCCATGGTGGTCCTAAAGAAGAGAGACATACATAGAAACCAAGATTCTTTTTTCCACTGTGAATTCTGAATCATCAAGCCATGCTGCTGACACTATAGCTACTAAATTAGCTGCTAAAGATGATGTTATAACTTGATCACAGATTCTTTTTATTTGAATTTTATGAAGCTTTTCTTGTTAGAATTTCGAGAATATAGTTATTTAAATTAAAAAAGACTTGTCCAGATTAGTTGATTCAATATAATGTTGGGTATAACTATTTAAAGTTGTTTTTTCTAAAAATGATAATTTAAATATTTATCAGTAGAATAACGAATCATTTTCACTCAACTATACTCTTTGAATTAAAAGTAACTTTTAAACCTAACCACTCCAAAGTTTTTCAAGGCTTTAGAAAGAAGGCCCAATAATGCCTGGGTTGGGACAGAACTAGGCCCAAATTCCAATCTTGTTCATTATACATAGGCATATCATTCATACTAGGGGTGTAAACGAGCCGAGCCGAGCTCGAACTTACCTATGTTCAGGCTCGGCTCGCCTAAATATGAAGGGGCTCGAGCTCGAGCTCGAGCTCGTTCGAGCTCATTTTTTGGAGCTCGAGCTCGAGCTCGTTTAAGAATTGTGAAGCTCGAGATCGAGATCGCGAGCTAGGCTCGCGAGCTAGGCTCGCTAGGCTCGCGAGCCAAACTCGATTTTGAGTTTGACAAAGTGCTCATTAAATTTAATATAAATTTGTCTGATTTTGTTTAAGGGGTGTACCACGTCTCATAACACTTGCACCACGTCAAAACTAACTTGCACCACGTCCAGAAACGTCTACAACCATTCGTGTGAATTTAAGCTATTTTTTTTTCACAAAGACAAACCACAACGTCAAAGATAACTAGAACAACGTCCATAAACGTCTACATTCATTCATTTGAATATAAACTGATTTTGTTCCCCAAAGACAGTCCACCACGTCTCATAACACTTGAACCACGTCAAAAATAACTATCACCACGTCCAGAAACGTCTACATCCATTCGTGTGAATTTAAACTGATTTTTTTAACCAAAAAATAGTCCACCACGTCTCATAACACTTGAACCACGTCAAAAATAACTAGCACCACGTCCAGAAACGTCTACATCCATTCGTGTGAATCTAAACTGATTTTTTTCACCAAAAAACAGTCCACCACGTGGTGCTAGTGTTATGAGACGCGGTGGAATATCTTTACTGAAAAAAATCAGTTTAAACTCACATGAATGGATGTAGACGTTTATGGACGTGGTCCTAGTGTTTTTAGACGTGGTTCTTGTGTTTTGAGACGTGGTACTGTCTTTTTGAAAAAAATCAGTTAAAGTTCACATGAATGTATTTAGACGTTTTTGGACGTGTTTCTTGTTGTTCTGAGACGAGTTGAGATGTTTTGTGAAAAAATCAGTTTAAATTCACATGTCTGGATGTAGACGTTTTTGGACGTGGTCCGAGTGTTTTTAGACGTGGTTCAAGTGTTTTGAGACGTGGTCGACTGTCTTTGTGAAAAAATTCAGTTTAGTTCACATGAATAGATGTAGACGTTTTTGGACGTGGTTCTAGTTGTTCTGAGACGATTTGAGATGTTTTTTGAAAAAATCAGTTTAAATTCACATGAATGGATGTAGACGTTTTTGGACGTGGTCCTAGTGTTTTTTGACGTGGTTCAAGTGTTTTGAGACGTGGTTCTTGTAAAGCAGTATACAAAATGTGTTAATTAATTAAGATATTCAAGAAATTATTATAAGGAAAAATTATATATATATTTCAAAAATGGGTAGTATTTATATAAGACGTTTTGGAACGTGACTGGATGTGGCATGCTATCTATTTTCCCCTACCCCTCGGCTTTCCCTTTTGTTGTGCCCCTGCTGCTTCCAAAAATGTTTTATATCCTTCATTTTCTCCATCATCTTCTTTTGGAGGAGGCAAAGATTCTTGTGGCATGGTGTATAAGGTATGATAGTTCTCCTTATAATACTCCAGTGCATTTTTCTTGAAATCATCCTTGAGCATGTTTGATGGAGACATGAGGATGTTGTATGCATACTTGGCTCTTAATGTGATCATGATGTTTTTGTCCTCTTTAGCCTTCATCAGGAGATTATCATAATCCAGTTCCATATCCCCTCCATGCATCTCCATGTGCCTGATTGTGAAAAGAACTTCAGTTTAAGTAAATAAATACTAGCTACCTTGTCAAGATACGTAGAGAATAAGTAATATTACCTGATGCAGTATATACCGCAATCGTTCACGTTTGTTCCATCTTGCCATTTTGCAGCAGGGAATAGTATATCAATACCTTTCATCTCTTTGTATTTGGGGTTTTCACTTGATTGTTCCGAAAGTATTGCAAGTAACATTTGAAGCATGTCCTTTGGCAATTTGTGACTGGGATTCGGAGGTAAGTTGTTGATTACCATGGCTACTTCAAATGCAAAATTGATCACAAGCAAGGTGAAGTGCTTGTGGTCCAAGAGAGGGAAGAAAACCTGGGAGTGAATAAAAAAAGAATTAGTTTATGTTAATGAATTGATTGTTAATGAATGGTTTTGTAAATGTACTTACAATGTCTGCATTGAAACCATCCAAGGTTCTGTGGTTTCGTGCAAGTTCTTCAATCATCCAGTCACGAAAAATTTTTTTTTGTTTTTCTTTTGAAGAAATTTTGAATATTCCTTGGCCAGTCCAAATTGTCTGCATGAATTGAGATTGTAAATACACACCACGTCCATTAAAAGTGAATAGAAGTACCAATTTAAATGTTCTTACCGAAAATCTTGTTGTGAAGAAGAACCTTTTATAATCAGTATGGTCCCTTTTTTTCCCAGGAAAGCTTCTGATGTAGTTCATGTGGTTGCACCATGCATCCACCATACTGTTAGATAGCCACTTATTGATTGACATGTTGTGGAAATCTAATCTAGTCAGTCCCAGGGTTCCATAGCTGTAAAGTGTTTGCCTGCATTGATATTAGAGTTAGTAAGACGTGGTTAGTAGTAACACGTAGTTGGACGTGGCGACTGTGTACACAGACGTGGTCACTATGTACACAGACGTGCATACTGTGTAAACAGACGTGGCGACTGTGTAAGTGTGTACAGCCTGATGACTATGTGTTGTGTCAAATGATTGAAATATGGAAATTGAATGTACTTACCCATTTTCGACAGGGATACCTCTTTTTGTATCCTTTATAAGGAATGCAAAGTTTGTCATGATTTCCTCCTTTTTAGAAAGCTTTAAATCTGGCATTTCCTTCGTTGGAGGCTTCATGTAGCAATAGAATGGACTCCTCAGTGCCAATGGAAGTTGGATTTGACGATGCTTTGGATTTGGCTTTGTGTCTGCTATTTCCAGAGGATTGTCTTCTTCATCCATGATGATTCTGTAGACATTTAAAATGTACCACGTTTAGACACGTCTATTTACGTCTACCCTATCAGTAACAATATTATAATAATACTAGTAAATGAATGATAGTATTACTTACTTTCTGATTTCGTCCTCTGGTTGTGCCTGAGAAGCATCATGTTCCATTTCAAGGTTCCTTGGCATTGGCACTGGCATTTGCTCCTTCTGAGTAGTTAAATCTATGCCCAGGTTGAAGCTTGGCATAGAATCTTTAACTTCTTGAAACCTCTTGTTCAGGAGATTGTTTGTCTCCTGTTGTTGTTGTTCAATCTTTGCAATCTGAGTCAGGATTGCAGCAATGTTGTTGTTTTCTTGTTGAATTTGACTCTGTGGCTTCTCATATGCTGCAATCTTCTTCTCCATCTCCTGTTTAAGTTCTTGACTCAGATTGGCTGTTGCTGTGTTTGTATCAGCAAACTTCTTGTTGAGTTCTTCTTGATGCTTCTGGAACATCTTTTCAACTTCACTCAACAATGGTGCAACAAATTCAGTGGCAGCTTGACGTTGTACAATTTGATCTTGTTCATATTGTACTGTTTCTTTATTCTCATTGTTGAACAGATTTGCCATTTGTTTGCACATCATATGAAGCATCATCAATGCTGGATTATCTTGGATTTCCTTTGTATCGTCCACAAGTTGGATAATGTTGGTCAATCCTTTAGATAATCCATTCAATTCTTGATTCAGTCTTATGATCTTTGCTTCAACAGGCTATACAAAATCAAATATAAACAACACAGGGCGTAAGTAAGATTGAATTAATACTCGCCACGTCTGTGTACACATCCGCCACGTCTGTGTACACATTCGCCACGTCTGTGTACACATTCGCCACGTCTGTGTATCTATGTACACGGTCGCCACGTCGGTGTACACATTCGCCACGTCGGTGTACACAGTCGCCACGTCCAAATACGTCCAGTAAATGTGTAAGAGAAATTGTTTGGATTTTGAAATTTACCTGATCTTCCATCTCTGGCATTTCTTTATCTCTGATGATCTCGGCATCATAATCATCATCATCAGGCTGTAAAATATCAAATTTGTTAGCGAATAATATATACCACGTCTGTATATATAGCCACCACGTCTTTATATATGGCCACCACGTCCAAATACGTCTAAAACAAGTAATGAAATGAAAGTATTATTTTTTGATTTTGAATATTACCTGATGTTGGTATTCAGGTTCCTTCTGTTTTTGTTGGTCTCCATGTTGCACGTTGTGGTTGTGTTGTTCTTCTCGCTGCTCTCCAGGTTGTTGTTCTTTTTGGAGATCTTCTCTTGAAATTATTCTTGCCCTTCCAAAACCTCCCAACCTTTTAATCTCCTTTGTCTCTCTTTTGTTATATTTTTCTATGTCCCAATAGGAGAGTAGAGTGGTGTTTGTTGGACGTAGGGCATCACCAGCAATTCTGACTCTGTCCAGATAGAGTAGCTTTGGAAAAATGAAAAAGTTATAGTTAGCTACGTCTGAAAAAATGATGATTTAAAGTGGACAACGTTTGAAATACTTACCACAAGGAAGGGGAGTGATCCTCTAAACATGGATCTCTTTTCCTGCAAAAGCTCTACTGATTCTTTCAAACCTCTGATTGTGAACTCGCACCAGTTCATATTTCTGATGTCATTGACATTTTTGATGCTCTTCAGTATTGCTTGTCGACATCCAAGGTCCTGGAAAGCCCAAAGCAGAGTTGTTGCCATGTAGATTGTGAAGTCAATCTTGAAGTTATCATTGGCATATTCTCTGTTTGCTTTGATATATGCTGCAATTTGTGTGGTGGTTGGTTTTCTTGTTCTCCCGGTTGCTTTGTCAATTGTTCCTGTATGCCTTGAATGGAAGTTGTTCATGTCATTCTTGTATTCTTCATTGTGTTCTTCATAATGTGTGTATTCTTCAACCCTAATACCACCAAGTGGTATTCCGAACACATGATGGACATCTTCTTCTTCTATTTTCAAACTTCCACTTTGCAATCTGATTGACATGCTTGCGAGATCAAAACGCTGCAAGAGATGCTCTCCTAAAGAACATGGGACTTGTTTTAGATTTATATCCAGCAATGATCCCAGTCCAATCTCTCTTACTGCCTCTCTTTGAACCTCGGACAACACTCTAGTCAGCTTGTACAATCCAGCAGTTGAGGTCCTTGTTTGGAATTTAATATGTGCTGCTTCTTCTTCTTCATGTTCTGAAAATGAATAAATAAATCTTAGCCCACATACAAAGTCCTCATATGTCATGAAAAAGGCTACAACGTCCGAACACATCCTCATACATACCTGATTCAACTCTCTGTCTTTTTGTTGATTTTTTTTCTGGTGTAGTGTTCTTTTTTGCTGCTGTTTTTTTGGCTTTCTGTTTCTTTCTCTGTTGTAGTTCATCTTCTTCTGATTC
This sequence comes from Knoxia roxburghii, assembly GCA_030378225.1. Taxonomy (NCBI): domain Eukaryota; kingdom Viridiplantae; phylum Streptophyta; class Magnoliopsida; order Gentianales; family Rubiaceae; genus Knoxia; species Knoxia roxburghii. The sequence continues at coordinate 43,721,857 of CM059420.1, read as the reverse complement.
AATTTCATCTCTTGGTCTCTTTGTTGGCTTTTTTGTTGGTGTTTTTTTGGCTACGGGTTGTTTTTGTGTTGGTTGTTTTTTGGTTTTGGATTGCTGTTTTTGAGGTTTCTGTTTGTGTTTTTCAGGTTCAACTTCAAGGATGTGTTGTGTTGCTGCTTGTACAAGGGTTGCTAGATCTTGTTCAGAAATTTTAGGGCTTGGGGGGCTGGCTGACCTTTGTTTCATCAAATATTGGTTTAGTTGTGTTTGTGATTCATCTTCACTTTCTGTGGGAGACACATGCTGGCTTGGTGAGGCAGAATCATCTTCTGATGATGATGATGGTGTGACAAAATCATCATCACAATCATATAACACAAGTTGTCTATTTTGTTCTGTTTTGTTAACCATCCTGCATTGAACATTGGAAATAAATAACCATAAGAAGAAAAAAAAAACAAAACAAAACAAAACAAAACAGGAAAAGAAGCGCAACGTCCACTGTAATAGGTACCACGTCCCAATACGTCAGAAAAATCAATAGCGCCACGTCCGAAAACATACACAAAAAAAATTTATTATTCTTTCACAAATACAGACAGCAAAGACATTGTTTATCTACTAAATTCCATAAAAAATACTGAAACGTCCAGTATCACAAGAACAAAGTTAATTTTTTCAGAAAAATAATTGACAAACAGCCGCGCAACGTCCACTATAGTAGGTACCACGTCTTTATACGTCCGAAAACAGTAGCGCCACGTCCAAAAACAGTATCGCCACGTCCGAAAACACACAATTATAATTTCAGTACATACAAACACAGATAAAAAACACAGTGAAACGTCCAGTAAACACCAATATATCATATTTGATAGTAATAGAGCATTATTTTAAGGGTAATACACGATTATAGCATCATAATATACAACCAAAATCAAACGCAGCAACTACGGGAAAATAGGGTTTCGTAAATCCATTAATTGCATTAAAATATAGTTCATAGTTTACGATGTAGTAATTTTTGCGACGTATTACCTGTTTTTGCTTGAATGTTGTTTTTTTGGGGTTGAAGAACGAAGTTCCGATGAACGTAGCAGGACGGAGTCGGGCTGGGATTGAACGTAGCAGGACGTAGCAGGACGGAGTCGTGTTTTTTTGGTCTTCTTTGTCGGAAATTTCGTCGGAGACTAAGTTTGTATGGCTTTTTTGAAAATAAGAAAACGAAATCGCTGTTTTCAGACTTTGATCGATTGCGGATATGGAAGTTTTTGAGCGGAAGGAAGGTTTTTTTTTTAAAAAGGTAAATACAGCAGCAAGGGTTTTGAGGAGGAATTAGTGACGGAGCGCGCGCGTGAAAGCTACTTGCTAGTAGGGATTTTAAAACGATTTTATTCACAAAAAAACAGCCCACCACGTCTCATGAACTTGGCCCATTTCCAAAAACAACTAGCACCACGTCCGGAAACGTCTTTATGGAAGTGGTTCTATTTGTCTTTGACGTGGTGGGTTGTATTTTTTAAAAAAAAAAGGGCTTAAATTCACATGAATGGACGTAGACGTTTCTGGACGTGGTGCTACTTGTTCTGAGACGTGGTGGACTATCTTTGTGGAAAAAAATCAGTTTAAGCTCACATAAATTGATGTAGACGTTTATGGACGTGGTTCTAGATGTTCTGAGACGAGTTGAGATGTATTGTGCAAAAATCAGTTTAAATACACATGCATGGATGTAGACGTTTTTAGACGTGGTTATAGTGTTTTGAGACGTGGCTTTAGTGTTATGAGACGTGGTCGACTGTCTTTGTGGCAAAAATCAGTTTAAATCCACATTAATGGATGTAGACATTTTTTTTTGACGTGGTTCTATTTGTTCTGAGACCATTTGATATGTTGTATGGCCATTGTAGTTGTTTTATCTATTTATAACACATACTTACAAGTTACAAGTTACAAGATCAAATCAAAACATTTCTAAGAGTAATATGTTCATTTAAATTGTTTTATATTCACAAAACACTTACATCCGATATCATAAACATTTATAAGATTTGAATTGTCATTTTATTTGTTTTATCTCATTACAACTCTTAGATATGAGATCATGATCATTTCTGAGAATTGTATAGCCTTTTTATTTGTTTTATCTTTTCAAAACACTTAGATAATAGATTATGCACATTTCGGTCCACATCATAATTTTTTTTTCCGTGTTTCTAGTTGTTCTGAGAAGAGTTGAGATGTTTTGTGCAAAAATCAGTTTAAATACACATGCATGGATGTATACGTTCATGGACGTGGTTATAGTGTTTCCAGACGTGGTGGTAGTGTTATGAGACGTGGTATACTGTCTTTGTTTCAGAAATCAGTTTAAATTCACATGAATGGATGTAGACGTTTTTTTTTACGTGTTTATAGTTGTTCCTGAGACGATTTGAGATGTTTTGTGCAAAAAATCAGTTTAAATTCACATGCATGGATATAGACGTTTTTGGACGTGGTTATAGTGTTTTTAGACGTGGTTCTAGTGTTATGAGACGTGGTTGACTGTCTTTGTGGTAGTCACATGAATGGATGTAGAAGAAGTGTCAGCACAACTAGAACCACGTCCCGAAACGTCTTCATCCATGCGTGTGACTTTTAGCTGAATTTTTCACAGGACGTAGTCTACCACGTATCTCAACGTCCAAAAAACCTATCTCCACGTCTATATGCGTCCAGCTACGTCCCGCTACGTCCAGCCACGTCCGGAAACGTGGTGTTTAGACGTTGAGTATACAAACAGACGCGTATTTAAAACTTCATTAAAGACGCGTCTTTAAAACTTCTCTGCCTAATTGTAGAGACGTTGAGTATACAAACAGACGCTTATTTAAAACTTCATTAATTAACTGCATCGAACAAAAAACCGTACGACTTTCCATGCATACCTTCGTTTCAAACAAGAAAAGTTTTCTTAAAAATTACTTCGCTTTCCTTATATAAAACTAATGCCAAAACAATGTTTCACATTCACTTTCGTAGAACTTAAAAATTACTTCGCTTTCCTTCTTCCCTATCAAACACACCAATCCCAAAAACTTCTTCACTTTCCAATGGCCAGTCGTTATATTCTTGAAAGCATGAACATATTCGAAGAAAACCAAGACCCGCAACCACCAATGCCTCCATCACTCCCGCTTGAACAAATGCCAATGAAACATATGTTCAGCGTAGAACCTCATTCTGAACTCCGAATATTTCTCTTCAGAAATCATTGGAGTGGATTGATGCCGATGAACGACCAACACGTAAACAGATCGCTGGTCCTAGAGTTCTATGATGGTCTGCATAATAGAAATAGACTAAATACAGTTTACGTCAGAGAACATTCAATCAGAATAACTACTCGAGCCATCAACGCCCACTTGAGCATCAGGAACTTGGGTCCTCACTCTTTAAAACATGATGATATTGCCCGTTTCCAACCAACCATGGATGAAGTCCGAGCAGTATTAAAGCAAAACATTAACGTCCCAAACAATTATTGGACGATCAGATTGGAAGATCTGAACAGTTTTGCAAAAATATTGTACACGTTCCTTCGTTACAATGTCGCTGCAGGACAAGTCTCCAAGCCATTCGGTTTGGCACTTTTAATTGCAACAAATGCAAGAAAAAGTATCAATTGGGGCAACATCATCAAATACTACATGGAAGATGTTGGCTTATCAAATAGGTGGACTCGGAGTATCCTTTACCTCAGCCTCGTCATGGACATGTGCGAAATGTCTGGAATCCTACAATCCCATCATGATGAAGTGGTTCCACTCCCTGAATATCTTGGAGACATCTCTGCCATTCTGCTTGACGAGGATGATGCCTCAAGTGTAGATAGCAATGAGTTGTAATAATAATTTTAATAAAATTTCATTTTTTTTCTTCAAATATCAGTATCTTAAACTTTCTCTTTGCATACTAGACGTTGCGTTAGTATTTTACTGGACGTTGTGGGACGTGGATGGACGTGGTGAGCCATTCACTTTCAAAAACCATTTAAAAAACAACAAATCTTCTTCAAAAAAATTGACAGGTATCATAAACATTTCTAAGAGTTGAATGGTCATTTTATTTGTTTTATCTCATTACAACTTTTAGATATGAGATCATGATCATTTCTATTTGTGGCAAAAATCAGTTTAAATTCACATGAATGGATGTAGACATTTTTTAACGTGTTTTTAGTTGTTCTGAGACGATTTCAGATGTTTTGTGCAAAAATCAGTTTAAATTCACATGCATGGATGTAGACGTTCATGGACGTGGTTATAGCGTTTCCAGACGTGGTGGTAGTGTTATGAGACGTCGTAGACTGTCTTTGTGGCAAAAATCAGTTTAAATTCACATGAATGGATGTAGACGTTTTTTAACGTGTTTTTAGTTGTTCTGAGACGATTTCAGATGTTTTGTACAAAAATCAGTTTAAATTCACATGCATGGATGTAGACGTTTTTGGACGTGGTTATAGTGTTTTGAGACGTGGCGCTAGTTGTTCTGAGACGTGGTAGACTGTCTTTGTGAAAAAAATCAGTTAAATTCACATGAATATATGTAGACGTGTCAGCACGACTAGAACCACGTCAAAAATCACTTGCACCACGTCCCGAAACGTCTACATCCATGCGTGTGACTTTTAGCTGAATTTTTCACAGGACATATTCTACCACGTCTCTCTACGTCCAAAACAACTATAGCCACGTCTAGACACGTCTAGATACGTCCATCTATGTCCAGCTACGTCCAGCCACGTCCGTAAACGTCCAGTTACGTTACGTCCCATAACGTGTTAATTTATGCTATAATATTAAATATTTTTAATATTTTTTAAATTTTTTGTTTTGTAGGCAAGTAAGTAACTATCCTTTAACCCTAATCCTAATTCATTTCTCCCGCCATTTCCTCGCCGATATCCCTCTTCCTAAGTCATTTCTCCCGCCATTTCCTCGCCGATATCCCTCTCCTAAGTCATTTCTCCCGCCATTTCCTCGCAGATATCCCTCTCATAATTCATTTCTCCCGCCATTTACTCGCCGATATCCCTCTCTGCCCAATTTTCTCTCTCCCCGTCGCTTCGCGCCACCATTTCTGACCACTCCCTCCCTGCCGTGTTTCGGGTCGCACGTCACCATTGGAATACTCCTCATATACTTGCGAGCAAAACCCACAGATTGGTGTTGATTTTGTTAGTCGGATTTCGATTTGGTATAAACCCTAGCCGCCACTGTGTTCCACCGCGAACCACCGCCTCCCGGTGTCTTGTGATTTTGAATTTTATTCTTGTATTCTATTTTTTTTATTTGGCTAAACCTTTGAGATCTTGAATTTTTTGTCCTGCAGTTGAGTTCGTCATTATGAGTACAGGAAATCCTCCTCCCCTACCTACAAGTGCTAGTGGTGTTGCAGAAAGTAACAAGATGGATGATGAACTTCTTGGGGAGCAGAAAGATACCGCAGTAGATAATGAAGAGGTTTTTCAAACCAATAAAAGGAAGAAAACTTCAAAAGTTTGGGATGATTTTGAAGAATGCATAGAGGATGGGAAGAAGAAAGCAAAATGTCTCCATTGTCATACTATACTTGTTCGTACTTTAGGGGCCACAAGTAGTTTGTTGAGACACAGAGATGGATGTGTGAAGAGAAAACTGAATTTGAAGGTATCTTCTGAACAACAAAAGTTGAATTTTATGCCAACTGATTTGCCATCAACTTCTATGTCTCTTCTGCATTCTGGTAAGTTTGACATGGAACAAATGAGAGAGGCAGCTTCCCATTGGATTATGATGCATGAGCATCCATTTACCATTTTGGAAGAGGATGGATTTAACTTGATGATGAAGCGAGGACATCCAGAGTGGAAAAAAATTTCTAGAAACACGTGTAGGTCTGACTGTTACAAAATATTTGAGATTGAAAAGAAGAAGTTAAAGAAAAGTCTTGCGGGAGTTAGCAAGATAAGTTTGACTACCGATTGCTGGAAATCCAAGAATCAAAAGATTGAATACATGGTTGTTACTGGCCACTGGATTGATCACTCTTGGAAATTGCAGAAGAGAGTTTTAAGCTTCATCAACATTCCACCACCAAGAGGAGGTATCCAAATTTGTGATGCATTATTCAAATGCATGAAGGACTAGGATATTGAGAAAAAGGTATTCAGTATTACTGTTGATAATGCTTCCAGTAATAATGTTGCTCTTGAAAATATGATGAATACCATTCAAAAGTCAAGAGTCTTGCCATGTGGAGGAAAGTTATTTCATGTGCGTTGTTGTGCACATATATTGAACCTATGTGTTCAGGATGGATTGAAGCAGATAGGAGATCTTATTGAAGACGTGAGAGAAAGCGTGGAATATGTTAATCGTTCAGAGGTCAGACGTCTTCAATTTACAGAGATTGCACAACAACTATCATTGAAAGATAGAAAATTGATTCGTGATTGCAAGACAAGATGGAACTCTACCTTCGAGATGTTGAGTTGCGCCCTCAAGTTTAGGGAGGTTTTTGAAATGCTGAGCCAACGTGATCTCAATTATTCTTGCTGCCCTTTAAAAGAAGATTGGGATAAAGCTGAAAAGATTTGCTCTATTTTGGAAAATTTTTGGACAGCAACGCATATCATTTCAGGTACTGACTATCCTACCTCCAATTTGTTTCTGAAAGAAGTTCAGAAAATTAAATCAACATTGGACAAGCATGCTTATCATGAAGATGATTTCATTAGAGAATTAGTTGGCAAGATGAAAGATAAGTTTGACAAATATTGGGGGGAGTGTAATTTGTTAATGGCTATAGCTGCAGTGCTTGATCCAACAATGAAAATGCTTGCTGTTGAATTTTGTTTTCCTAAACTATATTCTGAGGGTGAGGCACAAGATAACATTTTTAAGGTGAAAGATGCACTTCATCGGCTGTATGAAGGGTATGTGGTTGAAAATACTTCTAGCAGCAGAAGTTTACTTCCGGCGAATTCTGATAGTTTTGGTCCTGCTAGTAGTTTTGAAGATCAGCAGCACCTTTCCTCGCGGGGTAAGTGGGATGATTTTGATGAATTTTGTGCACAAATTGAGACAGTGGAGCCTAAAAAATCTGAATTGGTAGACTATTTAGAAAAGCCACGCCTCAAGAACAATGAGATTCCTGAAAATTTTTCTTGTTTAGAGTGGTGGAAGATGAATAGGATACAGTATCCTATATTATCTAAGATGGCAGCTGATATTTTAGCTATCCCTGTAAGTTCAGTGGCTTCTGAAGCAACATTCAGTGCTGGGACAAGGGTGATTGATTCTTATCGTGCCTCACTTTCCCCTGAGACAGTGCAGGTCTTACTTTGTGGAGGGGATTGGCTTAGATACTCCAATGGAATTAAACACAAGATGAAAGTAAGTTTTACTAATAAAGTTGATTAGTTTCATTTCATTTATTTACTAAGTTGGTGGTAACACTTTTTCTTTATATTTGTTATTTTGTTACAGAAGGATAAGACCTATCAAGAAATTTATCTTCCAACAACGTCTACAATTTCATCAAAGTAAGCTCAATCCTATATTTTTTTAGCTTCTCTTATTTGTGCATTCTAAGAGTTTACATGGATTTTAACAGAGCATCCCAAGGTTCCAGTTCCTGAAGAATAATATTGAGCAGAACAAGTGTACGAGAGGGTTCATGAAGTTGCTAAATTTTTTGTTTATTTATTTTTTTTGCTAACAGTGACTTCATATGTAATACTCCAATTTACAGTAATAATAATATTTTATTCACAAGTATTTGTATTTTTATTATTATATCACTATAATTTTTTTAGGGGTTTACCACGTCTCATAACACTTTCTCCACGTCAAAAATAACTTCCACCACGTCCAGAAACGTCTACATCAATTCGTGTGAATTTAAGCTATTTTTTTTCACAAAGACAACCCACAACGTCAAGGACAACTAGAACCACGTCCATAAACTTCTACATCCATTCATGTGAGTTTACTCTGATTTTTTTCACCAAAGATAGTCCACCACGTCTCATAACACTAGAACCACGTCTCAAATAACTGGAACCACGTCCAGAAACGTCTACATCCATTCATGTGAAATTAAGCAATTTTTTTCACAAAGACAACCCACAACTTCAAGGAAAACTAGAACCACGTCCATAAACTTCTACATCCATTCATGTGAGTTTAAACTGATTTTTTTCCCCACCCAAAGATAGTCCACCACGTCTCATAACACTAGAACCACGTCTCAAATAACTGGCACAACGTCCAGAAACGTCTACATCCATTCATGTGAAATTAAGCAATTTTTTTCACAAAGACAACCCACAACTTCAAGGAAAACTAGAACCACGTCCATAAACTTCTACATCCATTCATGTGAGTTTTAAACTGATTTTTTTCCCCACCCAAAGATAGTCCACCACGTCTCATAACACTAGAACCACGTCTCAAATAACTGGCACCACGTCCAGAAACGTCTACATCCATTCATGTGAATTTAAGCTATTTTTTTCACAAAGACAACCCACCACGTCAAAGACAACTAGAACCGCGTCCATAAACGTCTACATCCATTCATGTGAATTTAACCTGATTTTTTTCCCCAAAGATAGTCCACCACCTATCATAACACTAGAACAACGTCAAAAATAACTAGCACCACGTCCAAAAACGTCTACATCCATGCATGTGTATTTAAACTGATTTTTTGCACAAAACATCTCAACTCGTCTCAGACTCAGAACAACTATAACCACGTCAAAAAATGTCTACATCCATTCATGTGAATTTAAACTGATTTTTTTCACATAGACAGTATACCACGTCTCAGAACAAGTAGCACAACGTCTCAAAACACTAGGACCACGTCAAAAAACGTCTAAAAAAACTGATATTGTATTACGGGACAAAAAACGCACCAAAAATTTTCGACATTTACTTAGCGATTTTCTACCTTTTTCCTTCATAAGGCCATTTTCGTCATTTCATAAATATTTTGATTTTTTTTTTGATACAAATAGCAAGTCCCAATAAATAAATAAATAAATAATATATAAGCTCGTTAGGCTCGTCGAGCCTAACGAGCCTATATATTACATGCTCGAACTCGGCTTGTTACCTTAACGAGCCGAGCTCGAGCTCGGCTCGAGCTCGATCAACTCCGAACTCAAACCGAGCTTTGACCGAGCCGGCTCGCGAATAGCTCACGAGCGGCTCAGTTCATTTACACCCCTAATTCATACAAAATATTTTTAAAAACACAATACAAAGGCAAAACTTTTTTTTTAGAAAAAATGAAAAGAAAAATCTTTTACTATTTTTTGTTTTAAGAAAAGGAATTGCATATGCCAAAACTAATTCATGAAATTAGTGACTCTCATCAAAAGTAGTGAGAAGCTGTTCCAATCTGAAGTTGATTTCTTCAAAAGTTCAAGGGAGGGACTCAAACTTGCATGAGCCATGGCCTGCAGATGCAGCAGAATCACAATAACGAGTAATATCTCAAGTTAAATTCATAAATATTGTGATTAAGATTAAAAAATTTACATAAATATTAAAAAAAAAAAAAGACCAAAATCGAAATTAAAGATATCGAATCTAAAAAAAAAAAAAAAAAACCCTCGAATAGAATATATAAAAGATATACTCAAGAGACAAAATCCATAAAAAAAGGGACAGATGTCTGAGGTTCAGGCAAGAAAACAAATGTACAGAGGAAAAATAAAGACAATAAACACAGAAACTCAGACAAGGATGTTCGTTATTGAATCTTGTCATCTTCTTCCATAGTCATCCACATCTTCAATGCCATGTAGAAAAAACTTCCAACCACAGAAAGCAATCTCACATGGCTACCACTACTACATCATGTGACCATAAACCAAAAATACCATTATCTCTATTTCAAAAAATCGTAATATTTATTATGTATTATTATAACTTTTTTTAGGGCGGAATAATCAAAAGAGCGTAAGAAATCTCATCATGTGCAAGCTCACCACAAAGCATATATGAACATATCTATCTATCTATCCATAATATGCTGCTCAAGCCAAGAACTTTGCCACTTATTAATCCACTTATTGAAAGAACTTAGGCAAGAGATCCAAATCTGACTCTGGGATGGTTTTCTCTAACTTTAATATACAAAGTTGAAGTGCATAAGAGTCTTAATGAATGTAGATGGTAATGTTCACTTACTTGGATCAAGAGCAGTCAAAACTGAAGCACCATTGAAATAACAGCTTCCTCCATTGTGTTTCATGTTCTGGTAGTAGCTGTTGAATGCATAGGAGGCATGGTCCTTCACTGTATTGGGAAGATAGCAAGGTTGGTTTGCCTCTATCTTACTGCAGTTTGCACCATGCCCACATGCCCAATCCATGGCCCTCTGCAACTCATCATCTGTAAACTGCTCATCTGCTATGCACCAGTAATCTTCAAGCTGATCCCCCTCTGCCATTACCAACAATTCATCCAGTTTCAAAAGCATTCAATCAGGGATTGATGAAAGCAAAATGATATGATCATTAGAATTGCAACCTTATCCGGATTCGATCAGGAGAATCAATCTGGGGTCAAATAAATCAATGCATATATGCAAAAGAACAAATGATATCCAATTAAAAAAATACCTGATTGTTGCAGGACAAGTGACAAGAAGATCAAGGCAATCAGGAGCTTCACAAAAAACCAGGATAGAATTCTGTACTTGAATCTGATGCATGGTGTATTATTGGGCCTGGAAGTATCCATGGCTATAGAGAGAATGCAATAGGGTTAAAATGTGGAGCAAAGTGGCAATGATGAAGAAAGTTCTGCCTTTATACAAAGTTGGGATAACGCTTCCAAAATCCAGCTCAAGTCATTCCCTTGACAAGATCCCTCAACTGAAGATCCACTTTTTGAGCTGAAATGGCAGGATTATCCTTGTTATTACAAACTACAACTATTTTTCTTGCTTTCCTCTTTGGAGTTGACAAGCAAAAAACTATTTTTGCCTTCAGGTAAGATTTTGTTACTCTGTTGGGGATTGCTTGCAGATGGTGGTGAAGATTCTTTCCAACTACAAAAACTGTCAAAAGAAGAAAAAGTAGTAGACTGGAAGCATCAACATCTCCCAACTCATGAAGCAAAGTGGCAAAACTAAATGCTCAGAATCCTCAGCTTTGCCCTTTGAACTTTATTCTTCCATCATCACAATGCCTGGCTAGAAACCCGACATTTACCTAAAGTTTCCCAAGGGACCAATTAAGAGTTCTTGATGTCCTACAAAGTTACCTGAGAGGGCCAAGCTGTGCATTCCTAAAGTGTCATCAACCTAAGCAACATTGATATCATTTTAAAAGAAATCAAGAAAGCCAAAATTTGTCCATGTGACCAGCATTCGAACTAGTGATTAGACTGATAGTATCCTATTTGGTGTACCTGCTCTTTGAAAGAAAAGAACAGAGACAATAGAGGGGAAAAAGAACAAGAACTTAATAGGGAAAGATCGTACTTGCACTTCACTCAACTCTAGAGTAATGAGTAAGCTCTACCCTGCTATCTATCTGTTGGTAGTTCCAAAAGGAATTGCAGCAGATGATAAATAAAGGAAAATGAAGAGGTTAAAACACTAAACATGATGTTAAAAACAGGGAATATACATTTACAGTAAAGACCTGGTGCACACTCTCACTCAGCAACTAGCAAAAGCGAAAGATTTTCCAAAAACACGATAAACCATGCACAACACTAATGAAAGCTGTCAAGAACAAAGTTAAATCCTTATAATCTAATGCTACAGTCTACAGGCAGAGGTATGAATACTACCAAGTGGAGATAGTTAGATTGCCTCCATCTTTTGTTGGAACATTTCATTTCACATGTTAAGTAGGTCTTTAATTTTGGAATACATCCCAGAACTGCTCTGTGATCCTCTTGAACTCTCTTGAAGCTTGATCTTCTCAAATAAAAACTGCTTCTCTGCTTCAGCTTCACTTAACCGTTGTTTAAGATACCGGCTAGCATAATCCTCTTCGGACTTCTCAGTCTTAGCAAGTGCGATCCTCTGCAGCCTCTCGGCTTCTCTTCTGGCCTCATTTGCCTTAAGATCAAACATATCAGCCTCAGCCTGTTTAAGCCTCACAATGCCTTCAAGCTCATCAATTTGTTGCTTCTTTCTCTGCCTCTCCATTTGCAGTGCTGCTACTTCTCTAGTCTTGTCCTTCAGCTCCTGATCACAAGCCTCAACAGCTAGACGGGCCTTCTTTACCATTCTCATCTTCTCTTCTGCAACCATTTCCATTTTTCTGATGGCTTCCTGCACCACATCTGCAATCTTGTTGAACGCTTCCTGCGGAGCTATGAGACGGCCACCTTCCTCGCTTTCTTGACTCTTCGAAGGGTCACCCTCAAGCTCTGCCAAGGTAAAATATATTTAGAAATGATTGTAGTGAGAAAGGAAAAAGAAACTAACATTTCAGACTGAAAAGGATCTAGTATAAAATGATTAAGAGCCTCAACAACAATTAAGCCTTTATTCTACTATGTATGAACAGCTATTTGGACCATACTCATCGTTCTCAGTCAATACACATATTTCCAAAGTATGATTAAGACCCCCAAACTCTATATATTGTGTCTATCCAGAAATAAGAGCTCATGTAACCAGTCAATTTTTTATGTAACAAACTCTAGCATCCCTTGTCTATTTGATAAAATATATGGGCCCACAAAACAGTCACTGGTGTGAAACAAAAAAGAAAACCAAAGTGATAACAAAATGCATTAAAAGGATACAAGTTAACCAGTTCAAATGGGTAGGAGACAAACCAATGGAAAACAAAACCTGAGCAACAGGTAATTCATAATGACATTAGAAAACACCACAGACACCACAAAAAATAGACAATAGACATAATGACATTAGAAAACACCACAAAGAAAAGTTTCCAAGTCAAACAGGCACACAATTGCTCATCCTAAACTTTCAAACGTTCATTTATTCTCACCCCTTGCCAAATTTCCTACTTCTGGTTACTGTCGATGTATTCACCGTGGCATCATATAGTATTAACACAATTTCATCCTGAAATTCAAGAAAGACAAATAGAATATCCCAAAACAAGAAATGAATGTCCTATCTCATCCAGCACTGTTGATTTCCCATTGAAAATATAATTTCTATATCTAGAAAATGGAGCAATGAACTAACCACAACAATATACAACAACTCAGACTACAGCATATTTGTGCATACATCGAAAAAAAGACAACTAAAAGCATAAGCACTTTGCTTTCCAAATGTCATCTGGAAGGGGTAAATATATTTAATTCAGATAATATGCAGGAAAAAAGGGTATCACAAGGCATCAGTCATGCTTTTGCAATCTCACCGAAGTTTTTACCTTGGAAGAACATCAAGATTACTTTACAGGCCATAGCCTCTGGCATTCCCCCATTCAGTTTTCCAATGAGGTCTTCACACTTCCATAACAATTTTCTGCCTCGGTTATCCTCACTTCCACTAAAAATTCTTCGCACAAAGTCAAGCTCTCTTAACAGAGCATCCCTTTCCCAGCTAGGAGCACAATGCAGGAAGACATCTTTCACCCACCCCAATAATTCAGATGTTCGAATGCAAGCTCGACAACGGAAAAGCATCTCTGCAGCGCTAGCTCCATTTTTAACACTAGGGCCCATACCAATCTGCCCATTGCGTATGGCACAATCAGTATGAGTCCAATGAGAGCACGAGTCGCAACCAATCCATCGACAAGTATTGACTTCAAAATCAAACTTATTACAAATTACACACATGCAAAGGTTACAAAAGCCATTCCTCTTTGAGCAAATTTCACAACTACAGTCCTCGGCAGGAAGAGCACTTCCGCATGCTATGTTTCGGCATTTCTTATATAAGAAAATGTCAATAAGTGAAGCTTGAGACAAACTGACACTAGGATGAAGAAATGCCTGAATCCCAGTCTTGATAGCAACTAAAATTTCTAGCTGGATTCTATGTGCCATGATCAGTGATTTATCTGTCAGATCACTCCTACTTTGAACCAGCTTCTGAAGAAATAAAAATTCCTCCCTATGTTGCGAACCTCCTAGACCTTCAAGTAGCACACGAAGCTCGTTCTTGAACTTCTCTAGATACTCATTTGGTAGATTTTGCATTCTTTCTGCTATTACATCCACTCTTTCTCTGGCCAAGTCATGGAGTGACATCTTATCAGAACTTGAGATATGTCGAACAACAGAATGCTCAGCAAATCCATTCTCCCTTTCCTTCTCCTTGTCCATCTTTTTCCCTGGAAAAGCATCGGCAGTTGGCCAGGTTTCTCTAGAACTGGCACTTTCTGATGGGGACCCACGCATCTGATCTGAGTTAGAGCCTCTCTCTTGAAAGTTAGGAGATCCACACGCATCAGGGGATACAAGAGATAAGCTAGTCTGCAGTCCACCAGATCTTGGCTGTTGACGAGGAGGTAGCATTCTTGGAGAAGGTTGGTGATTAAAGTGAGAACCAGAAGATGTCCCCATAAACAACTGGCACAACAACCTGAAAACCAGAAACAATTCTCAATATAACATTCCCTTATCCTAAAATTGGTTTCTCCCTCAAACAACACAATAATCTTCACCAAACATTAAATGCGAATAGCGAGCACTTATACTTGCGGAGTACAGATTTTTTCCTAACTTCCATTTTTTGACGTTTTCAGGGCGCAAAAATAAGCTAAACCTATTCAAAGGCAATCAGTGCTTTTTTTTCTTCTTTTTTTTCTCCAAAATCCAACACCACATTAAACCAGAAAAAGACCCAATTTTTGTGCATCTGTGCAAATTCATTAATTTAATCCACCAAGAAGACAACAAAAAAAAAAAAAAGAAAAGAAAAAAGACAGCCACTGGTCCAAGTAATTAGCTAAGGTTTCAAGGAAAAAATAAAAAAAATAAAAAAACCCATGAAAACCAAATCAAAATAATTATCGTCCTCAACAAGCACTATCATTTCACACATACATATCACTTCATCAAAACAATAAAAATAATAACTTTAAGCTAAAACGAATGAAGTATGCTGAAGTCAATCAACACCAGATCAAGTGAATTAAGCAAAACCCAGAAACAAAAAGTACAGTAAGCACTAAATAAACATACATTAAATTCAAAAACGAGATCTGGGATGAGCTGACTTACCCAAGTAGTCCCTCAATCAATCAGCAAATTACAAAAAGGAAAACGATGGCCTCAACTCAAAGTTTTTCCAAAAATTAACTCTTGAAGAATCCAAAGGGGATTAATTTACGTAAATCAGCCAAAAAAAATACTTCCCCCTTTCGATTCTTACAGAAACGCAATCCCTAACCTAACCATGAAAACGATGAGAGAGAGAGAGAGAGAGAGAGAGAGAGAGAGAGAGAGACAGAGTCAAGGGTTTACCTTTTGTGCCCGTTGAAGTGTAATTGGGAAGCAGAGGGGATCAAAGAACAAGTGTTGACGGGAATGGCAGGTTGACGGTGGTCAGTTTTGACTTTTGATTCTAAGGGTGGGGCCTACATACAGCAACATCTTGTGTTTTTTCCATTAAAATTTTTTTTCCCCATTTTTTCCTCTGGCGGCTCTGACTTTAAAATTTGAATTTACACTTGAAAATTTTTTTTTCCCCCATTTTAATAATTGTTTTTTTTTTTGTGAATTCTCAAATATCCATTTTTTTTAATTTATTACCTTCTTAAATTATTATTTTGTTTCTTATTTTTTATTAAATATTACTATTATTTTTTAATTTACAAAATAATAACATTTTGATAAAAAATGATAAATAAAAAAATATATAACGGTATTTAGTAGTATTAGGTTTTTTAATAGGTTGGAACGGTAAAATGTAGGGGTGAGCACGGGACGGGATGAGACGAGATTTGATCATATTTCGTAAATATGGTTAAATCCCATCCCATCCTATTCAGGACGGGATTTTTTCTGGATCAGGACAACGGGATGTAGGGATTGGGACCGGAATTTCGGGATCGAGATTGTGGGATATGTAAAAAAATTGATTTTTATATTTTATTTATTAATTATTGTCATACTTTTAACTAAATGATTCAAAATTTTATTTATTAAATAAATGAATAAAAAATGGTCTACTAAACTTCAAACGTATCTGAATAGTGAATTGAAAAAAGTAAATAGATATAATTCTTTTTGACGTGGTGGGTTGTCTTTGTGAAAAAAATAGCTTAAATTCATATGAATGGATGTAGACGTTTATGGACGTGGTGCTTATTATTTTTGACGTAGTGCTAGTGTTATGAGACGTGGTGGACTGTCTTCGGGGAAAAAAATCGGTTTAAATTCACATGAATGTATGTAGACGTTTCTGAACGTGATTATAGTTGTTTTTTACGTGGTGGGTTGTCTTTGTGAAAAAAAAAATCTTAAATTTACATAAATGGATGTAGACGTTTCTAGACGTGGTGCTAGTGTTATGAGACTTGATGGACTGTCTTTGTGAAAAAAAAATCAGTTTAAATTTACATGAATAGATTTAGACATTTATGGACGTGGTTCTAGTTGTTCTGAGACGTGGTGGGTTATTTTTGTGAAAAAATTGCTTAAATTCACATGAATGGATGTAGACGTTTCTGGACGTGGTGCTAGTTATTTTTGACGTGGTTCTCGTGTTATGAGACGTGGTGGAATGTCTTTGTGAAAAAAAATCAGTTTAAATTCACATGAATGGATGTAGACGTTTATGGACGTGGTTCTAGTTGTTCTGAGACGTGGTGGGTTGTCTTTGTGAAACAAAATTGCTTAAATTCACATGAATGAATGTAGACGTTTCTGGACGTGGTGCTAGTTATTTTTGACGCGGTTCTAGAGTTATGAGACGTGGTGAATTGTCTTGGGGAAAAAAAATTAGTTTAAATTCATATGGCCCAAAATGTTAAAACTTAATGGAGTTTACAAATAATTTTGTAGACTTTAAAAATAAATAAAAAATGGCCCAAACTATTAAACCGACAAACCAAACCGTTAAAAAATGGTTTGACCAGTTTGGTTTGAAAAATAAAATTGGCCAATTTAGTTTGAAAAAATTTCAAACCGTATATTACTGTTTGGCTTGTACTTTTACTTTCAAACCGGCCAAACAAAACCGTGTACACCCCTAATACAGAGCATCTAGAAGCTACAGTGGCACTACTTAGGCTTAGAGATTGCTATTGCTAGTACCATAAAGTTGACACCGTTTAGAGCATCAATCATCTTCAGTCTATTTCTCCATATACACTATTCCTTCCAGAAAGAATATCAATTCTTTCATAGATTACTGAAAATCCCTTCAATATGATGCCACTCAAACTAAGAAAATAGACCTATGGGCTTCTAGTTCCGGCGTTTGATCAATGTTCATGGTGTCAATGAACTTATTCACAAATGGTTTCTAGAAAATCAGCCGCCGCAGGAGCAACCAAAAGACAACAGCAATTCCATTCACGACCCAAGCAAAATATGTACCCAAAAAGATCCGACGATAACATATCCCCATCGGCATTAATAAACCAATACAGAACCAACAATGAATTGAATTACCATGTTTGTCGGTCTCAATTGATGCACAAAAAATCCGACGACTGGCAGAGGCGAAAGTGAATAGTTCGTAAGATGTTATACATGTTATTTGGGTGAGAGAGAGGAACAGAGAGAGGGTGAGGGGTCGAGGGAAAACCTAATTGTTTTACACGTGTGAGATGGTAATTAGTGAGATTAGTGGTGTCTAGTAAAATTAGATAGAGTACAATAAAATTGTAGTCCTATAGTACTACTGTATAGGAATTGTGGCAAAACAACTAATGAAACAACAACAAATTTTAGTCATAAACGTTTAGTAGTCGACAAATTTAGTCATAAACTTTGCTATTTATAACACATTTAATCCTAGTAACAATTTTTTTGGATATCTAAAAGTTGAATTGTTATTCCATCAACCTTTAAACCACGTAACTGCCACATTGATTAATTTAATTCATGTAATAAATTTTATGGCACATAAACTAAAATTTTTATCCTACAATTAAGAGTAGCAAGGGAATTATACTCCTATTGAAATTTCTATACAAATCAGCATTAAATGTCTTGTTCCCCACTTCAAAAATAAACCTCATCCTCACGCGCCTATTCATGTTTGTAAAACCTTTCACCCATTTATCATTATTACTCTATTAATTACAGCTTTTTTTTTTTAGAACCTGAAATCAGCAATCAAGCAATAAAGCTTTAGCCGTTTTTCCTTTTTGAAAATTGCCATATAATGATTATGATTGATGCTTCTTTCAAGATTATTCTAATCAAGATTCAAAATCCTCATATCACGTTTTTTTAAGATTAGTGTTATTGCCTTCATTCTGCTGCACTTTCCGTTTGTTAAATTGACGATGTAAAATCATAATAGTTGATGTAAAATCGGGACATTTGACATATTCTGCTCTCATTCACTATTTTTTTTTATATTTCGATATGGATATCATCAATTTGAATGGAGATAATGGTTCAAGTGATTGAAACAATGTTCAAAATCGTCACTCTGCTTTTTTTTTTCAGTTTCTGAACAAGGTAATGTTGTTTCAATGGAGTCTCTTTTACATAAAACTGTTGAGAGTGAGGAAAAAACTTACGAAATGTATAATTCGTATGCTTGGAAACATGGATAAATATATACAAGGATAAGCATTGTATAAGGATAAACATTGTATAAGGATAAACAACATGGATAAACATTGTACAAGGATAAAGAAACAAAAAATCTCTATCATCAAGCCAAGTTACAGAAACAAAAAAATCTGCACATGACCGTTCCCTTTCACTGGAATTCTGCCATTGAAATCAACTTCTTCTCCATTTCCTTCTCTCTCTTCCCGATTTCCTCCATTTCTCGACAGCACCTTTACATCTGTATTTTTTTTCCCATGGATTTGCTTTGTTATGGTTGCAAATGAATTAGAATATTCAATCACATTTTTCATCAAATTTTCAGGACACATAAAACAATATTGAATCACATTTTCTATCAGAATTCAGTAGTTTTTTCAATTTTCAGAAAGTATTAAACAATATCAAATCACATTTTCCATCCGAATCCAGTATTTTTCATCAATTTTAGAAAACATAAAACAATATCCAATCACATTTTTCATCAGAATCCATATTTTTCCATTTTTAGGAAGCATAAAATAATATCGAATCACATTTTCCATCAGAATTCAGTAGTTTCCATTAATTTTCAGAAAATATTAAACAATATCTAATCACATTCATCAGAATCAAATATTTTCCATCAAATTTTCAGTAAGCATAAAATAATATATAATCACGTTTTCCATTAGAATCCAGTATTTTCCATCAAATTTTCAAAAAGTATAAAACAATATGGAATCACATTTTCCATCATAATCTAGTATTTTTCATCAAATTTTGAAAAACATAAAACAATATCCAATCACATTTTTCATCAGAATCCAATATTTTTCATCAAATTATCAGAAAGTATAAAATAATATCCAATCACATTTTCCATCAAAATCCATATTTTTCATCAAATTTTCAGTAAAAATAAAAGAATATAGAATCACATTTTTATCAAAATTCAGTATTTTACATCAAATTTTCAGAAAGTATAAAACAATATCAAATCATGTTTTTCATCAAAAATCAGTATTTTTCATCAATTTTCAAAACTATAAAACAATATAGAATCATATTTTCCATTAGAAATTCTACCCACGAAATTCAGCCCATGAAATTCATTCATTTTCTTCTCTGTTTCCTTTTCTCTCTCTCTTCGATTTCCTCCACTGCTCGGCCGCACTTTTACCTCCGCTAGAGAATCCAGCAAGTTTTAAAAAATATAAACAATATCACAAAAATAAATTTCCATGAATGTTTCGTTCTTTTTCAAATAAAAAACCACCCCAAATCGATTCACAGTTGTATGTTTCAATATCACAAAAAATAAAAAACGGGATTTAAAAACCTACGAAACGATTGTTGAATATCATACCTTGTGCCCTTTGTTTTTCTTCTCTTTCCTGTGATATATTTTTGCTTCTTATTTTCTTCTCCTTCCCGTGAGCTTCTTCCTCTTTAGTTGGCTGTTGTTTTTCAACCGCTGATCGTGGAAACCCTGTTTTGAAGAGTCGTTGTGGGAAGATTTTGTGATTTTTGACGTGTTTTTCTTCATTTTTTGATGCCATGGGAAGCTTTTGAAAAGCCAGGGTTTTTTTTTTTTTTTTTCATTTGGGGGGATGCAGATTTTTTTGTTTCTTTAACTTGGTTTGATAATAAAAGATCAGGGGATATTCAATTTTTCAAAATTTGAAATCATTACCTAGGGAGTTGTTGTCTTGAAATAGGATTTTGCTGCATGCTTTTGGTGGGTTCCAAGGAGCGTGACTACACTCACTCAACTCCTTAATTTACTGATTTAATTTTTGATTTAATTTTTGCTAGGAGTATCAATTTATTTGGTACTCCTAGTTGTACTATATAAGTATTGCATATAAACTAACACGTTATTGTGGATCCAAAATATATTTTTTACTTAAAAAACATGTTAGTAGGACTAAAAGTGTTGTGAACAGCAAAGTTTATGACTAAATTTGTCGACTAGCAAACGTTTAGAACTAAATTTGCCACCAGCTCATACTATAGGGACTATTCTTGCATTTTTTTCCTAAATTTAAAATATTTAAAAGTGAAAAGTTATTTTTAAACACGAGTCATTAGTTCTCTGCCCTAGCCGCATTCTCTTCTCTTCCAAACTTCACATTCAAAAAAATATTTCTTCCCCTATCTTCTCATCATAAGAGGATGGGAGAAATAAATTTGTTGCAAACTTTCATTTTCTTATTTTTAGTTTCGTCATCTAATAAAGGGGATTAACTATCTTTATTTTACTGTTATTTCAGTAGATTCAGATCTGCTGGTAGAATATTGTTCATTCAGTAGATTCAGATCTACTGGTAGAGTCTTGTTGCAGCTTCATTGATGGTGTTCGTTGTTATGACGACAGTTTCGTTAGTGAAGTCCGTTGGCGTTGTAGTGGCGTCGTTAATGATGTTCGCTGGTTTGGTCCAAGAAGATTCAGTCGTCATAGATCTAAGTATTAGATTTATGGTTTGGAGTTTTTATCAGAAAATTAGTAATGTATATTTGTTCGGATTAAAATTTTGACACGTGGTATATCCACCGTTTAATAGGGTAAATCTATATAAGTTTTTCCATATTAAACACAACAACAATAATGACGTTTATACTTGTAAGTTGTGTTTCTTTGGCTGTGTATTCCTTTTGTCGATCGTTGTTGCTAGACGTTTTCTAATAAACTAAAATATGTCTTTATTTAAAAAAAAAAAAAAACCACGAGTCATTGTTTAATCACTTCAATTACCACGTCGTGTGCTCTATTTTTCTTATTTATAAGTTAAAAATTCCACATGGCACGTGGAGGCGCACAAACTTTTTTTTAAAATGGCAATTAAATCTACTATTGTGATCAATATCCATTAATGACTAATTGTACTAATTGGACTATGTTGGGTACTCCAATTGATGGCAAAAAAATTTATTTATTTCCAAGAAATAATTATTACAAATTGAAACTATCGTAAAAACCTAGCTTTATAAGAGTGTTTTAAAAAAATAATAAAAAAATTTTCCTCTCTTATTTGCGTTAAAATTTAAGTCAGAAATATCTATATTTTAACACGTCCGTATATTCTTCACTTAATCATTTGATTTTTTTCTCTTATTTTATGGAAAATTATGAATTTCCATTTTGAACTAGGTATAGAGGGTTGGAATTTACAAAGTAAATAAGCACGAAAATAGATTGGAAAGTAGCCAAGCATAGTTGTAGCATATATTTGTCGCATCATGGTAGTGGTATTAAGTTGAAAAAATCAAGAAAAACTTTTTTTTTCTTTTCTTTTAAGGAGGTATAAATTAATGTTTTTTGAAATTTAATATAATTAATAATTATTCGTGGAAAAAAAAAGTGAAGTGAAGTCCAACAAGAAAAGATAAATTTGATTTGGACAAAATGACTACAGAAAATAATTAGGGCTTGGCCCCATTTCCTAATTTGGCAAAATATGGTGCAATATTAGCAAGAATGAATTTTTCAAAATTAAATTAAGTAACTAGCATGCGCATTCACTTTGAAGTTTTAACAATCTAATTTGATCGAAAAATCAAATCTAAATTGTTTTCATTCACTTTGAAGTTCTAACAATCTAATTTGATCGAAAAATCAAATCGAAATTGTTTTGTTTCTCATCTAGCTAGGTAATAGGGTGTGCAACTTGGAAGATTTAAACTCGTATATTTTTATTATTTAAAACTATACAAAAGAGTAATATTTAGATTAAACACATTCCTTTTATAAATTATTCGAGCCTTGGCGTTTCACCTTTATTTTCTTACGTAATTAATATATGCATTACTAAAAAAATATATCATCAAAATCTCATTCTACTATAGACGTACATTTTACATTTCCATAATTTCGTCCGAAAAGCTGATCGCCCTGAACGAATAGGAGACGTGGGCCACAAGTCGCACACGACAGAAGAACACCCAACACAAAAATACACACTCTTCCATGTGAAATATTCATCTTGACTAGAGCCTTTTGGTAGTAGTCGTGAGCAACAACCATCAAATATCGATTCATTGATAACGTGAGAGTTTCAAAAATCGATTTCTGATTATGCACCCCACACAAACACAACCCAACGAGGGAGTGGAGCAAGTTACAGAACTAAAATTTCTACGGACCTTCTTTCTAGATGGGAGTGTCGAAAACACCTCATTTTGCCATTTCGTTAATATCCTATTGCTAGAAATATTTAGAAGTTAAACATGTGAATAAAATTTAAAGAGGAGTGTGTATATATTATTGAGACATAAGTAGTAGCAGTAGTAGAAGAAGAAGTACAAATGTAAGAAAAGAGTAGACATATGAAAACGACAACGTATGTGGAAACAAAAGCACTGGAGTAACTCAGTCACTCATTATGGAGTTCCCCTCATCCCCGCGCTCCATCCAACGTACGACATTCCCTCCAATATATATTTGTTTATTAATTCTCTTCTCCCCATACAAATAAATAATTATCTTTCTTTTTTCTCAAATTGCCCCCCCGCCATAGTATTAGTGCACCCTCAAAAATTCAAAATTAAACTAATTTCACAACTATCATAACCCTTCACCCTCAAAAATGTCATATTTTGAATAAGATAAATTCTTTTTATTTGTAAAAATAAAACTCACAAAAAATGTTAATTTTTATATTTTATCAATTATCTGTCTATTAATTTGTTGTAAAACAAAATCCAAAAACATAAATTTAAAGTAAAAAATATTTACTTGTTTTTTCTATACAACACCATTATTGGCTCACTTCCACACCCATGTAATTACTGATTGAGTAATTAAGATATAAGTTTCAATCTTATAAGTTATTAATAATTTGAATTAACTATTTCGCGTTAGCGATAACGAAAATTAAAAGTTATTTGGTCGGTCTATAAATCAAAGGTTTAAAGACAAATCGAACCCTAGTTTGAGAGCTAAATGTTAATGTAAAATCTTGTATCACATCGTTAATATAGAGAAAATTGGGTCATAAATAATTGTTTATTTGAGTTTTGTTAGAACACCAAAATCCAAAGAGAAAAGACTGTGAAATTCTATATATGAGTGTGGGATGGTAAGTAACTATTATTTTAAGGCAAGTGGAGAAATAGTTTGTTTGGGGCGGGATTAATTAGGAGGGAAAATTGGAATTTCTTATGGTGCAATAATATGATCGTCAACATTCGGAAAAGCGGCTTTGATATATACATATGGTGTGCAGCATGCCATTCCCTTCCAAATTACTTGAAGACAAATTGTGAATAGTCACATTTCTTTTCCCCCAAAGTAATGGCAAACAAAAAGATTGCAACAATATCTCTACTTCCAACTAAATTGCATTCCAATACTGTCAATTTCCCTTGCTTTCCGTCTCAAAAAAAAAAAAAAAAAAAAAAAAATCTTCAAAATAATATTCGTAATATTAACGATATTGTAATTTTTTGAGTTGTACAAAATATTATTTATTATAATACATCCATATATAACCACGCACATGTATGATTTAAGACTCAAGATTATTGAATAATTATAAATTTGCTGTTGGATGACTATGTTATACCGATGATATGTTTGTATTTTATGATCACATACATACTCATCTATTGATGGAGTTCCGTTCTTTGGAGATACTTATTCCACATCTTCTGCTAAGTTCACACGTTTTTAAAGATAAAAATACAAAGAACTCGGACTCATCCTTTCTCATTCAAGGCGTTCCTCGTTTCTAGTTGGAAGACTCATAAATATGGTGCTCTTTCGAGCGAGGAAACAAGTAAAAAATCTGTGGTGAGTTTTCACTAATTAAAATGGCTCTGTCGAGTGTCTGAGAACTCAATTGGTAACTTTAAATTGAATAATAATTGATTTTTTATTTGAACGAGTAACGTTAAACAACTTAAAAAAGGATCCATAGGGTATTATATTATTATTTATATAAAGAGAAGAGAATGAAGAAAGGGATGTTGTTGGTTCAATCAAAGAATCATGAGGTCCTAAGATTATTCCCACTTCTAATGCTTTTGTCTTGTTCCAAATGTAAGATATTGCCATAGCAACATCCATCCAAAATGCAACCCTCCAAGGCTACAACAACTATTAAAAAGTCTATGGAAAAATTAACAACAAAGTTGAATCAACAAAAGCCCTCCAAAAGAGGCGCACACACAAACAACAAACCATGAATCATCCCCACAATTTAGAAATCCTTTTTTCAAAATAATATTGCATCAATTTAAATTAAAAAAAAAAAAAAGGAACAATCTGACAGTGGAGCAACCCAATCTATTATTCCACCAAGAACACCCTTCCATGCACTTAATTCTAACATTCTTTTGTCCTTTCCATTCATCCCTTTCTTCCTCAAGATCCACCTTTGAGAGCTTCCCCTACTTCCTTCAACAAATACTTATATTGCTTCTTCTATTCTTTGGGACCCTTTATTCTTTTCCTTTTGGATTTTTATCACTTAGGGGCTGATACTTTTCTCTTTTCCCTTTGAACATTTAGTCCCCAATGAGGATACATTTTCCTATCAAAATGACCACTTTGCCCTAGTTCTGTAACACCTATATATACAATAATCAAGAACATAAACCTTCAAAAATCCTATGCATTTATTGATCCATGCATGATGCAAGCCACAATAAACCAAACCCTTTATAGTTTTCTCAGGTAACATCCCAAAAAAGGTTTTGAAAAGAAACTTATTTTGATTCTTCCATCATCAGAAACCCTAATATTCATTCATGGCTGCTAGGGGATCAAGTTGGAGTTCTTCTAAAGATCATGATCATCATCAAGAAGGCAATATTCAGTGCTCCTCCTCTTTAGCTTTGTTGCAAGAGAGATTCAATCAGCTGCAGAAGACAAGGGAGATGAGGCTGGAAAGAGAATTAATAATGATGAAGTTGATATCAGATGCTGCTACTTCCACCACCATGCATTATCCTCCTCGGCCTCCACCTCCGCCTTTGTCGCCCACATCCTCGTCCTCGTCCACATCATCAATGGCTTCTGAACTGATGATGTTTCTTCACCAGCAAAGACCATCCTTTTCCGGCCAACCGGGATTCTCCGGCGGTCAGGTGGCGGCTGTCGATTCACAGCATGAAACGGCCAAGTCATCATCCTCATCATCATCATGGCTTTTTGGGACCAATTTAGGGTTCCATAAAGACAGTAGCCACAAAACTACTTCATCCCTCATTAAGTTTGATGATCCCTGCAGTACTGATGTTGATACTTCTCTCCATCTCTAAGCACCAGCAAATCAATCACCACTAATATCAATATATGCATGTATTTACACTTGTTTTAATTAGTTTCATAAATTCATAATCCAGTATATATATATATATATATATATATATATATATATATATATATATATTATATGCTTCATTAAGATAAACCATCCAAAAATAATCTCCAGAAGAACATCAAAGGGCAAGCAAAATATTGGTAACAGAATGTATATGATTAATTACAAGAAGTTTATAATGAGTTCTTAAGGAATTTCTTGATTTTATTATTAGGATTTTAGAACCATAAAAGGTGACAAAAGTGAGTTCATGTTTCAATATTTTACTTTGTTTTCGAGCGTTTGTATTGTTTTAGTTTTATAAATAGGGTTATTATTTTAAAATGAAAAAGTTATACTTCCGACAAAGTATCTGCGTCCTCGGTAGGCTGCTGCTACAAAGTAATCGTGTTGGAGTGGTTAAGGTTTTGTTTTTTCGTAATTGCGTAGATTAAATGGTTTGTGATTAATGAAGTCGAAAGGTGTTGTGTTATAAACAATTAAAAAAAATTACAGGTAACAAAATAAAATTTTAAAATGGTGGGGGTGAGGACGAAAATATCCGTCGAAATTTTGATGTCTACTTCTCCCATATGCATGCTTCGAGTCTAATAAAAGTGGCCGAATACGTGGAAAACGGAAGGAGGCAGATCTAATCTAAGTTTAAAGGATACATGAAAAGCTAAATTTCTTCCTTCATTTTTTTCATATGATATCGTGTATGGTATAATAACTTTAATCGCACAAGTCAGGACAAAATGTAGTTTGTGATATGATGTCCTATTTGATTTCGTTATCAAATTTTATGTTTTATGTATTATAATAGTAATACTATTTAAATAAGTAACAAAAGACATAGATTAAGAATTCTAGTTAATTGTCCAAACATGAGGAAGATATATATATATATATATATATATATTATAAATTTCTGATTAAAATTATAATCCAGATGGCCTTCAAGATGTTTGGGCTCATGAGAGTTGGGCCGTGTCAAAATCAAGCCCAAACATACGGGCTGAAACTCCTAATGGACTATAACTGGGTATGCATTCATAACATGGCTAATTCCAAAATTCAAAGAAACGAAGTTGGAAACCTAGGACTTAACGTTATACTTAATTCCAAAAATCAAAGCATACGTAATTGGTTGAAAATGTAATGCTGCAACTTGAGGCTAATTTATTTTCTTGGGGGGAAAATTAGCATAAAGACAAATATAGGGGTTGACCTTGCAAAAGTATAACATATCGTGAATTTGAACAAAAGATAGACTATTTATGGTGGGAGAGACGTCAATTATATTACAAATTATTTATTTAGTATTCAAACTCACAACCACCTAAAATCATTTTAATGAAAAATTATCAATTTTTTAAAGTTTTAGATTTTTTTTAATGTATGATTTAATAAAAGGGTAAATATAATTGTTAGAAATATCAAGAAAGTATGATTAGTTTGATCAAATTACATGAGAGCTAAATGTTATTCGCCTAATATATTTATGCCAAGCAGAGTATTTAATAGTTCTTAAACTTGGATTGTTTGGTTCTTTTAACTATTTGTTTGAACCAAATCTCAAAAAATTATTAAAGATATTAATCAAAATCACAAAATTGTAAATAAAAACACAATAATCTAATCATTAGGGCACAATTTGATTCGTTAGTATGACAATATTGAAGAAGGAATGGTGGGCGTGGTTTTAGATTTTATTTGGTTTGAATTTTTAGTGTTGTAAATTTCCAAAACAGCCGCCTTGGGGATTAATATTAGATATTCTTTCAAATTGGTCAAAATTATTGTACTAGTTGTGATATTCTTTCAGGAAATTCATCAGCGTTTCTTGTTTTATTGAAAATAAATTTTTTCTAAAAAAAAAAAAAACTCACTATTTTCTTACCCTTCTCATCCCACAAAAATAATTATTTAGACAATATATAAAGTTTTTAGAAATAATGTACAATTTACAAAAATATTTAGGGTGAATGACATTATCCTTGTGATGTAGTTAAACTACCAGTCAATAAAAAAGATATAACGATTTTCGATCAAAATGAGTTTTAGTAATGGTGAGTGTAAACTTTACTCAATAACAATAGTTAGGTCACCAATTTTATTCTTTAATCTGTCAATAAGGATTTATTGTTATGAATTCAAGTGGTTGAGAGAGATAAATGTAAATATTAGTAATTTAATTAAATCATAAGGGAAATAAATGTAGTTCTGCCAAATATTTATTACTCTCACCCTCCATATTATTAATAATAGTTCTCTTTATTGAATTAAAACAATATAACAAACAAAACTACTATTTTAGATTGAAAGTAATTTTATATATTTTTCACCAATTGTTTAGTATTTAAAACTATACTTTTTTTTGGAGCAATTTTTTTTAAAAAAAATATTAATTAGAATATGAAAAGAAAAATTATAGATATTAGATACTTTAATAAAAATAATTAAAAAATGTTATTTATTATTTGGAGGGGTAATTGTTTGAGTAAATATAATTAGTAATTACCATCTGATGTAAAGCAGACAAAAGCTTATCTCCAAATTTTCAATGTGAGATTTGTTGGTGCGTTTGATAAAAAAAAAATTGGAGTAAATAGATTCAATACTTGTCAATTCAGAATTCAGATTTTAAAATTTAAATTTGAGTGTTGAGACCTCAAATTAAGTTTTATCAAATATACCCTAGAATTAACAGGCCACACAATTTTATTAAGTTATTTCCAACACAAATTATCTTTTATTTTCCAAAAAAAAAAAAAGTTGCTTTCAAAATTTTTCCAAAAATGATTAGATTAAAGGCATAAATGTCTTCATACCTTTATGTTTGAATTGATGGATGAGTCAATCCCATTACTTTATTTATTAATTTTTATTTTTTAAAAAAATTCTGGATTTGTCTTTATTTATTCTCAATAAATATAGGAAGATTGAACTGAAAAAGATGACAATGAAATTCTCCAAATGGCACCCCACAATATTTATCATGTCTTTTATTAAGTCCTAGATTGATCCAGAAGGTACACATTATAGAAAGAGATTAACAACTTAATCCACCAACTAATCCATATATAATATTAAATTAAAAAATACTTTTTTTTTTCTGGCAAGAACCTGGAAATGTTTATTATAAAAGAATTATCTGTAAAAAAAGAAAAACTAATCGAGCAAATTCTAACAGAAAGCACGCTCAATTGGTTTATTTGGAAATGGTAATTCTAAAGTTGAGCAATAATTAATGCGAGAACCCACTGCTCCACCCTTTGCTCACAAATTTGCCTGTTCATTAGCCTCTCAAAAGACATGAGAAATTTCGTAAACATAGAGACATATAATTTTCTGAATTTTTTGAAGTTCACCATAAAAATACTGTAACAAATTTAACTTTTTCCATAACATGCTTGTTATCATATTGAATAATGACGCCAAACAAACCGAGCTTAAACATTTTCATATTTATTTATTAAATTAAAATATTATAATAAACACGACTATTATTCGAGAGAATAAACCATGCAAACCGGTTGATGATGAATTAAGAAAGAAAAGTTGGATGTCGAAATGTGATAGATTCACACATGAAAAAGAAATAAAAATAAATTTGATGACAAGATATTCTAATAAAGAATAAAGGAATCTCACCAATTATATTAATCAACTAAAAATTAAAGTTTAGAAAGGCATATTTGAGTCACATTCACAAAATATTATATTGACTAAACTCCAAAATGGTCCATTACATATAGTGAAAATATCATTTTGATCCAAATAAAAAAAATTACTTTTTTAGTACACTACATTATGTTTTTTTTAAAAATTTTGGTCCAAAACTTACTTTTGTCTTTCTTGACCAGGGATATATTTCTTCTTAATGAAAAATATTTGTGTTTTTAATATTTTAAAAATTAAAATATTCAAAAAAATTAACATTTACCTCCACTTCCCTTCTCCTTATCTCTCTTCTCTCCCCCACCCCCTCCCCTGCCACCGCCCCTCTCCTCTTCTCTCTTTCTTCTTCTTCCACCGTCCCCCCCCCCCCCCCCCTCACCCCATCGGATCCTCATCCACCCGCCATGGCCCGCGCCCGTTTTAATCACCTCCGACACAAAAACCCTCATTCCCTAGAATAAAATCCATCTTCCATTCTCTCTTTTCCTCACGTTTTTCTCTTTACGGCACCCATTTTTTGCCACTTTTTCGTCGCAGATTTTGGCCACTCCGACCGTGTTTTTGGGCAATTCTCACCGCCAAAATACTCCCCAACCTCTTTAGAACAAAACCCCTCAAGTAGTTTTCAATTTGGAGAGTGGGTTAAGGATTACTTCAAGTTTGGCAACCGAGGATTGGGTCCGCTTGATTAAAGGAAATAACAAACATTCAGCTGTTGGCATTTTGCATTCCACACAGCGCGATGGTAACGTTGTTGTTGGTTAATTAGATTTAAATTTATAGCATGATTTTTGGGAATTTTGAAGGGCTTGTCTCTGTTCATAGGATATTCCACATAATGATTGTTTGGAGCTCCGATTTGTTACCTCTTGTCGTCGGATTTGTTTTGGATTAATTCTCTTCTGGGTTTTGATGTGTGGGTTTGCTATGTGTTATTCTAGAAATTGGTGTTGGGTATCATTGTTTTTAGCTCTGAAAAAATCAATTTGGGAAACAAAGTATGCTGCCGGTGATTTCGTTTTTTTTTTCCTGGTGATCGGGAATTGCGGATAGCAACAGTTGAGTTAAACTATCCATCGCTGATCCCGTGGGCTGTGCGAGCAACCCAAATATTTGAATTGTATTATTTTATCCTATTAAATAGGATAACTATTAAATAGGATAACTATTTTATCCTATTTTTATTATTTTTAAAATTCATCCTTGCATTCTATTAGGTTATCTAATTTTTAATATTTTTGAATTGTATTTTAATTTTTTCTTTTTCTTTATACATAAATTATTATTATTTTTTTTAATTATTTCTATTGTTTTTTTTTTTTTTTTAGTATAAAGTG
This sequence comes from Knoxia roxburghii, assembly GCA_030378225.1. NCBI lineage: Eukaryota > Viridiplantae > Streptophyta > Magnoliopsida > Gentianales > Rubiaceae > Knoxia > Knoxia roxburghii. The sequence continues at coordinate 43,690,834 of CM059420.1, read as the reverse complement.
CGAAATTCGGTTCCCACAAGGTGTGATTTAGCTCCACCTACCAGCCCTTCTCCATCAGCCTCCTAATTACTAGAACTTGGTTCCTGTATTGGCCTGATTCGTCCTGTTGCCCTCTAATGAATTAACACCACTTCCTCACAATCAACTCTCCCACGCTAATAGCAGTCCATGCTACATTCCCCAAAAGCTCTGCTCCTATTGTAGTACCTTGCCAACGACCATGGTGGTTTCGAATCAACCCCGATGCTGCTGCTCTGCCCGGTTATTTATCTTTTATTTAAACAATAATAAACAGTCAATAATTCATTCATATATATATATATATATATATATTTTCACTGTATTATATGTTTATCTTTCAATTATATTAAAATATTTTTTTAATACCATTAATAATCTAACTTTACCACTAGTATAAAAATTGACTTCTCCATCAATATGTTTGACTTCAACCCGACAACTCATTTATTATACAAAGCCAACATGATGTAATAACACCACTCTCGTCAACTCTCACAACTCTTAACTTAACAACATTAGAATTATCGACCTTGCAACGGAATTCTTCAGTCTTTCCTTCATGCCGTATGCATGACGTTCACGCTTACCTCAGCCTTTCCCCCAAGGTTTTTTAATTAAGACAAAACTAATCATGTAAATAACACAAATCAAACTCAAATAGGATATATTAATCGGATTAAATTAAACAAATTACGGTATTACTACGGAATTCATACTGCTTGATTGATATGAACAACTCATATATTGATTTATTAATTACTCCCTATCCCATTAATTAATATTTTTTTTTTAAAAAATTAATTTTGTTTTAGTGATCATTCATACGTGATATTTGATCGATCCATACTAACATTGAGTAGTACTTATAATATTAGGTTCGCATGTTTGGATGCATGCATTGTTTGATGTTGGATGGTCGATGAAACAGACGAACCCAAAATTTAAATTTTAAATTTGGAATGTTATGTAATATATATATATATATATATATATTTGCGAGTAAATTTAAGGGATAAAATTCATATAATATTTTAGTAAATTTCAAATTTAGTTTCAAGTGTATATACATCCAATTAAAAGACGGAATTGTATTGGCATACATACTAATGCAGTCTTGTATGGGGGAGTCGAGAGTTGATGGGAAGATATTGGAGGGTGAAACTACAATATATTGATCTAGAAGACAATTATACAATAAATAGTTTGCATTAACCAAGGGGATTTCATGGTATGCTAAAGCCTCAGGAGAGGTCCCTCTGTTTGATGCGGGTAGCACCCCCAAAAGAAATAGAGAATTTTATTAAGTGATCTGGCAATCGCCTTCTGAACGATCAAAATACGATAAAGTTTGAAAATAAGTTTTGTACTCTATTAATTTTCTTAGTCCTTCTAGTTAGGTAAGTGTCGGTGATTTTTCGACTAAATTTTCTTAAAAATCGTACGTGCAAGTCTCTCTGCATGCGGCTCACGCCATTCAAGGTGGCCCACAAAAAGTCATCAGTCCTCTTTTTATTTGGACGTCCAACAAGCACAAGCAAGACATTTAAAAAACTTTATAGCCTTAAAAAAAAAAAAAAAAGAAACTCTAAGCAAAGTGGATTCAAAATTAATCCATGAATGGGGCTGCCTTAAAAGTAGAAGCGCCTTTCTAATGGAGGAAAACGCGAATTTAGTTATATCATGACATTAAAAAACGTGTTATATATATATATATATATATGTGTGTAATGTATAAGGTGGTAATTTATATGGTGGTCCTACAGGACCACCATGAATTTTACTCCTACCCTGCTACAGTTCCACGCGCGCTACAGTAACGCGCTACAGTTCCGCGCGCTACAGTAAACGCGCTATAGTACCTTCATTTCTTTTGTTATTTTTAGCTATTTATTTATTTATTTTTTTTGCCTTCCTCTTTGAGATTTTTTTTCGTCCGTTTTTTTTTCTAAACAATTCAGTATTTTTTTTAATATTTTTGAATTTTATAAAAAAATTATTTTTAAATTATCATTTTATTTGTTTTATAATTAAATAATTTTAGATATTATGATACATATTATGGAAGTTTTTGTTGTATGATATGATTTCTTTTATATTTTTGATCTGATATCTAAATTCTGTTGATCTGATGTCTGCTATTTTGTGATCTGATGTCTATATAATCATGATTTGATCTACCTTGTTAAGTATATTTTAGTTCTATTGTATGATTTCTTTTATATTTTTGATCTGATATATATAGTCTGTTGATCTGATGTCTTGTATTCTCTGATCTGATGTCTATATAATCATGATTTGATCTACCTTGTTAAGTATATTTTAGTTCTACTGTATGATTTCTTTTATATTCTTGATCTGATATCTATAGTCTGTTGATCTGATGTTAAGTATGAGTTGATCTGATGTCTATATAATTCTGATCTGATCACCTTTGTTAAGTATGTTTTAGTTCTGCTGTGTTAAGTATGTTTTAGTTCTACTGTGTTAAGTATGTTTTAGTTCTGCTGTGTGATTTCTTTTAAAATCTTGATCTGATGTCTATAGTCTGTTGATCTGATGTCAATTATGAGTTGATCTGATGTCTATATAATCCTGATCTGATCTCCTTTGTTAAGTATGTTTTAGTTCTGCTGTGTGATTTCTTTTAAAATCTTGATCTGATGTCTATAGTCTGTTGATCTGATGTCAAGTATACGCTGATCTGATGTCTATAGTCTGTTGATCTGATCTCCCTTTTTAAGTATGTTTTAGTTCTACTGTATGATTTCTTTTAAAATCTTGATCTGATGTCTATAGTCTGTTGATCTGATGTCAAGTATGAGTTGATCTGATGTCTATATAATCCTGATCTGATCTCCTTTGTTAAGTATGTTTTAGTTCTGCTGTGTTAAGTATGTTTTAGTTCTGCTGTGTGATTTCTTTTAAAATCTTGATCTGATGTCTATAGTCTGTTGATCTGATGTCAAGTATGAGTTGATCTGATGTCTATATAATCCTGATCTGATCTCCTTTGTTAAGTATATTTTAGTTCTGCTGTGTGATTTCTTTTAAAATATTGATCTGATATCTATAGTCTGTTGATCTGATGTCAAGTATACACTGATCTGATGTCTATAGTCTGTTGATATGATCTCCCTTTTTAAGTATGTTTTAGTTCTACTGTATGATTTCTTTTATATTCTTGATCTGATATCTATAGTCTGTTGATCTGATGTCAAGTATTCGCTGATCTGATGTCTATATAATCCTGATCTGATCTCTCTTGTTAATTATATTTTAGTTCTACTGTATGATTTCTTTTATATTCTTGATCTGATATCTATAGTCTGTTGATCTGATCTCTTGTATTCTCTCATCTGATGTCTATATAATCCTGATCTGATTTCCCTTGTTAAAATAAGTATTTTTTTTAAAAAAAAGATTTTTTTTTTAAAAAAAGGTATTTTTTTTTAAAAGTTTGTGAGTCAAAAAAAAAAAAAAAAAAACTGTAGCGCGTTACTGTAGCGCTACTGTAGCGCGCTACAGTAAGTAGGAGTAAAATTCATCCTACTCCTATAGTACCACCGTAAACGGACTCGTATAAGGTAACTCTAGAATTAATATATTTTTATGTAAAAAAAATATAATTTATATAATATTATTAATAAATTATAATTTTTTTTATATATAATCGATTTATTGTTTTAAGGGCCAACGTTTTTATCAATAAATTATAAGTTTAATTACTAGATAAATAGAAAATAGAACGTGAGAAATGGATGGGGTATTATATCAGCATGGATATGAAGGTAGCAAGAAGATTCCGACGTAGAAAATGAGTGGAAAAAGAAAAAAAGAGGAAGGGTTATTTCGTGGATGGAAGGAAGAAAGAGATATGAACGCTGGGAAGGAACGACCCAATTCCCCACAAAAGGCCCATGGGCCCCAACCCACACGGTCTCTGCCACGTCATCATTCGATTCGCCCCCCACAGTTTCCTTTTACCTCAGCATCCATCCAACTCCTAACTAAGACGACTGGACTCACTTCACTTGCCCCCCAACTGTTTTTTATTGGACATTTTAGACACTTATTTTACAACTACATTTTTTTAAAAAAAATTTATTAATAAAATTAATTTTTTTGTAAAATCAAAATCTATTACCTACCAACCACTCTTGTCATTTTACAACTACATTTATCTTTTCATTATGTCATCATTTAAAAAAGTTTGAACTAAAACTCTATCAACTAATAAATTAACCCTAGTACTAAAATATGGTCCACTTTTCCCATTTTTATCAAAATGTGTCCTTTATTTTTGTTCTGAATTAATTCACGTTACAAAAGAATTATAAAATGTACAATTATTTTTTAATTAACGTTTTAAAATTTTTTAATTATAATATTTTGATTTTATCTTATTCTGTAAATAAAAATAAGAAAACAAAATACACGAGTCAAACTTATCTCAATTATAGAATAATTATAGTTAAAATAAATCAGTTTAATTGAGTATAATCACTACTATTTTAATCTGTGTTAAAAAGATTAAAACGCCTCATTTACATAAACCGAGATAATAATTTAGAAACGTCAATAAGGTAAATAAGAAAGTTAACGTATTTAAGAATTGAAGAAATGAAGAAATACAACTTGTACACCAAAAATAGACATACCGAACATTTCCGCGCTGAATTCCAGGCTGAGGAAGAAGAATATTCTTATGCCGCTGTAGTGAATGCGGCCCGTACAACACACAGTTAAAAGTCAGTAGTAGTAGTAGACTTTCTGTTTCAGCTGAGTCTGCGGCTTTTAACTTGGAAAGAAAGAAAGAAAGAAATTCAGAGCGTCTTGAGGGAAAGTTTGGATTTTTGGCAGTATGCAATTCGGCCAGTGTTAATATCCCATAAATCCCAAACAAATTTCCCCCCCTATTTTTTTTTTTTTTTCCTAATTTATTTGCCCCCAATTTTATTATCACTGCCAACACGCTAGATTATGTATGTGTACACGTTTTCCTCAGCACCAGCGGTAACCCCACACACAGACACCGGGCCATATGATATATGAATGAATCAGAGGAGTCCGACTAGTAGTCTTCTTGTCAGTGATCAATCCAAGACCACCACCTTTCTTTCCTTCTTTCTTTCTTGTGTTTTTCTTGTTCTTCTCTTCTTTCTTCAGGATTCTTTTGTTTAAAGCAGAGACCAACGCAAAAGAAATCAAGGGGTCACTCCTTTCTATCTCTCTCTCCCTCTCCCTCTCCGTGGCTTGATTTTCCACAAACTATATAATTTGTTGGAGGGCTGCGGTCGATACCTTTAAGCACTTCTGTTTTCAAGCTTCTTCAAAGGTGTGTATAAGGAGTTAGTGGTACCATGATTCTTGATTTGGGTTTTTGTCTTTTTTTTTTGTTTCTTGATTCTTTGGTAGGTTAATATGGTGAACAAAGGAGGTAATTAGAGGATTAGCTTTAGTTATCATCTGAGCTGAAAAATATTGACCCAAATTAATGATTATTGCTTCTGCCTGTAGTTCAGAGATTGCAAAGGAAAAAGAAATTAAGGGGAGTATAGCCCTGTTTATGATCTGAGTTGAAGATATTGATTCCCAGAAATGATTTTTTTATTTCTGCCCTGTTGCTTGTATTGTTCAAGATCAAGAGTGCTTCTTTTTTTCTTTTTTTTTTTGTGGGTGTCTGAATATGAAATCCTTAGCTCTCTCAAACCCTTGGTTCCTCATTTTGTTTCTTTTATGTTTTCCAACCAAGCCTGGCCTGTTATGGATTTTTATTTCAAGGTGGAAAAAAGAGTTTGTATTTGACTTGGATCCTACTTTCCTTTTGTCTTTCCTCTGTTCTCCTATTCTCAGCCATCAATTGCTTTAAATTCTCCTTTTGTGAATTGCTATTGAACTAGTGGGATTTCTTGACGGAATCATTTGGTTAAATCATATTTGGTAAAGGTTATTCCTTTTACTTTTGTTTATCTTGAATTCTGCGATTTCCTTTTGTGAATGTTCTCCTCAGAGAAAAGTTTGAACTGTACAATCTGGCAAATTCAGTCCTTCAAATATGGGGTCTCGATTATGCTTTTCCTGCAATTTGCATTTATTTGTAGACTGTGTCCCTGGTAATTTTTATCATTAGCTTCTTAATTAAAGGTTTAGAAAGTCTTCTAAGCAGCTAGATGTTCCATTTCTATTCAACAAGAATCTTGATTATAGCTTGTTGAGTGCTTTTCTGGCTTTACCACCTTCAAATTCTGACCTTTCTTGAGAAAGGGTCACTCCAATAACACATCCTCCTGTCTTAAGAAATGATAATATCATCTTTGCAATTTTTTATACCCTGATCCAGTTTTAGATAGTTTGTTGGTTCTCGTGATCAATTTGGTTGGTGATGCTGTTTTGTGTGGTTGTGCAAGCAGGAACATGACACGAGTAAACATATCATAGTTTCTGTGTTTCTGCTCTAGACCTAGGAACTCCTATGTTTTAAAAGTAGCAACCTTTTTCTTTCCATCTTTGTGGCAAGGTCTTATTCTTCAGAGTCAATCCATAAGTCATGGAGTTGCAATGTTTCTTTTATCTGATCCAGTTTGACACAGTAAACTCTTGGTTTGTTATTATTACTGTTTCTTTCTCTTTCGCCTTGCTTTACTGGCTTTGTTGTTTCTGTTTGTAGTTAAAGACAGGTTCTGTTTATCCTTCGTCCTTCACCCCGCGTCTAATTTAGCTGTAAGTCTACTGACAACAAGTAAAGTTGTCATGTTTCATTGCTTGGATACTAGATGTGACTGTGCATCACCTCTATAATTCTTCGAAACATGATGCCTACTGTTTAGTTTTGTCTGAAAATAAGTTATTCTAGTGAGAAATTTAGTATCTAGTAAGACAGACAATTGCGTACCGACGTAACTTTCATATTGGAATTAATAAAACCCGCATCTTGGGTGGAAGCAACGATGGCTGATGTTGATTGGGAAGTAAGGGATAGTTTCTCTTAATGGATTCAATTCAATATCTAACAGTTGCATTCCATTCTGATTGTAATGCTTGTGATTTCTGTTCTCTCTCTTTTGTTGATGGAAAATTATGTACTCATGGATTAGTTGGATATGAAGTGTATTTCTTTCGCTACTCTTTGATTTATACCATGTCAGATACCTCTGTACAATATTTGCTAGCACAAAACGTCCTTTGTAGTGTAAAATTCTTCTGCAAGCATAACTAACATAAATAATTTCGCCGCCTTTCCTTTATTGACATAATTGAGATTGCAGCAAAAGTTTGCTTTTCTAAGCCGAGTTAGGATGCATCTGTCATGTCCAGAATTAGTATAATTGTACAACTAGATATTTTACTCTTCTCAATCATAGATTTCCTTTCTGCTCCTGTAAATGCATGCTATTTGCCTCCTTTAGATAAGTGGAGATGTTCTTTTGCTATTTCAGTTTTCTGACAAAAATTTGGTTCATGTTGATGAACAGGTTGCCTAGAGCTAGAGTTGTTTGACTTCGTTTCTGTTGATTCGGCCCTCTCAGATGCAAGCATCCCAGGCTTCCCAGGGATCAGAAACCGACCACATGCTGTACCAACAGCCATTTCAGCACATTGAGCCATTTAGCTTATCTACTTACCAGGTGTTGAACAGCAACGTTCACGGCGATAGTAGCAGCCAAGGTGCCCAAGCTTCGTTTCAAACCAGCAATGAACAGTTTTTCACCTTGGAATCCCTTCCCGCGACTGCGTATGTAATCCATGATTCTCCGTCCACTGCGAGTAATGCATCTAGTAGGAGTCCCTTCTCTCCACAGTGTTCATACATGTCAGATGTTCATCACTCTTCTGATAACGCTTACGGTTCGCCATTAAGTGGCTCTTCTGGAGTTGTTGATGGTACTGATTTAAGGCATGTTCTGAGAGACCTGGAGAGCAAATTAATGGATGAATCTGAAATTGATGATAGTTGCAGCTGTTCAGTCAACAACGCCGTGATCCAGCAATATCCTTTCTCAGCAAGTAGTTACCAGTTGTTGCAGATGGCCCATACCATGGACCTAAAACAGTTACTTCTAGCTTGCGCTGAAGCAGTATCAAACGCCGATATGTATACCTCAGAAGGTTTAATGAATGTGTTGGAACAAAGAGTCTCAATCTCAGGGGATCCACTTCAGCGATTAAGCGCGTACATGTTGGAAGGGCTTCGAGCGAGGTTATTGTCCTCAGGCAGCATCATCTACAAGAAGTTGAAATGCAAAGAGCCAACAGGGCCAGAACTGATGTCTTATATGCACATTCTCTATCAAATATGTCCATACTACAAGTTTGCATACATGTCTGCCAATGTGATCATAGGAGAAGCCATGGAGAATGAAAACATAATCCATATAATTGATTTCCAGATTGCTCAGGGCAGCCAGTGGGTTTCTTTTATACAGGCTCTTGCGCGTCGCCCTGGTGGACCGCCTTATCTTCGTGTCACTGGCGTTGACGATTCCCAGTCGACCATTGCTCGAGGGGGAGGACTCCATCTTGTTGGCCAAAGGTTAGCCAAAATAGCAGAATCTTGTGGGGTTCCATTTGAGTTCCATGGTGCAGCCATTTCAGGATCTGAGGTGCAACTACAGAATCTCGGGATTCGTCAGGGAGAAGCATTGGCTGTCAATTTTCCTTATGTGCTGCACCACATGCCAGATGAGAGTGTAAACACCATGAATCACAGAGACCGCCTGTTAAGACTAGTTAAGAGCTTGTCACCTAAGGTAGTCACCTTGATTGAGCAGGAATCGAACACGAACACAGCTTCCTTCTTTCCAAGGTTCTGTGAGACATTGGATTACTACACCGCTATGTTCGAATCAATAGATGCTGCGCGACCAAGGGACGATAAGCAGCGAATGAGCGCAGAGGAGCATTGTGTAGCTAGGGATATCGTTAACATTGTAGCGTGCGAAGGCGCAGACCGAGTGGAAAGGCATGAACTTTATGGTAAATGGAGGATGAGACTTGCCATGGCTGGATTCATTTCATGCCCTTTGAGTTTCTCAGTGGGAAATGCCATCAAGGAAATGCTAAAAGAATACAGCTCAAATTACAGGCTTGGTGAGAAAGACGGTGCCCTTTTTCTTGGATGGAAAAACAGACCCCTGACAACATGTTCTGCTTGGAGATAAAACCAAAAAGTTTGCTACGTTTTCTTGAAAATCCAATTGTTTCCAGTTGTTTTCTGCCTAATTTTAGCTGAGATATGAAACCTAGCAATAACTGTCTAGAAAAACATTTTTCTCTGTGTTAATCTTGAGAGAGCTTTCACAACTTCTTTGTACATTCAACTAGTCAGCATAGAGTTCTGAAACACTAAAGACTCTGTGAACTCATCAGCATTGTTGAAACAACAAAAGACAACATTGGATCAATTGAACTTGTCAGTTCTTTGACACAGCTAACAATGTATTCAGTTCCCCTCTAAAACCTCGTACCAACCAAACCCTTTTTAGGTGAAGTCAAATAGTCTTCAAAGATTCTTTCTTTTCTTCCAAATGGGCTGAAGGGAAACTTTTGTTTAAATAAAGAATCGATTTTTCTGGGATCTTGGCAGTGGTTCTTGATGCTATTGCTTCTCCTTCAATCAGTAATTTCAGTTGTGGTTTGATGTGTTCTTTAGAAGAATCTTGGCATGAAATAGAGAATGGAATTCAAGAACTCAAAGTAAAACAGAAAAGAAGAAACTAAAAAAACATTGAGAAAACTATGGGATCTGTCTGCATAAAAACCTAAGCTTGGTGCCCTCTAAACATCCATTTCTGGCAATCCATCAGCAGCAGCAGCAGCAAGAAAATCATGATTATAGGCATCATGGATTGGTTTCATCCCATTTTCCTCCATCTCTTTGATCAACTTGAATGCATCAGAAACTCTCCCAGCAACAAAACAGCCAGTAATCAATGTACTGTAGTTGGAAACATCAGGAGCCATCCCTTTATCCTTCATCTCATCAAGCAACTTCAAACTCTCTTCAGATCTTCCAAGCTTACATAAAGCAAGCATTGCAGCAGAATACACAGAGTTATCAATTCCCAGCTCTTCAATGGATTCTTGACCGGATTTGAAGAGCTCTACGGCCTTATCAAACCTGCCATTTCTACACAAGGCAAGAACTTGGGATGTAATCACAGTAGCACTAATCTTGACATTCTTGAGTTTCATTTCATTGCAGAAATTCAAAGCTTCTTTCATATCACCAGATTCACAATAAACATTCATCATTGCACTGTAACAATCTTCATCAACGCTCAGTCCACGCCTCTGCATGTCCCGCACTACATCTAGGGACTGATACAGTTTCTTTTCTTTAAGAGAACCGCGCAGCACAACCATGTAAGCCATGGCATCAATAGGTGGCTCATTTTCGCCCTTTTCAGCCTTTTCTCTTCTGATTTTACGCAACAGTTTGTAAGCCTGACATGATTTTCCATGTGAGCAGAGTTCTTCAAGTAAAACAATATAAGTTGAGACATCAGGGAGCACCCCAGCTTCATCCATTTCCTCAAGAACAGCAGCAGCACCGTCAAGATTATGTTTCCTACAAAAAGCCTTCACCACAATCCCATAAGTTTCACCATTTGGAGCCACGCCTACTAGCCCCTCTTCATCTCCCAAATTATTGTAAATATTCAGCGCCTTATCAAACTCACCACATTTAACTAACTGATCCATCAGAAGATTACAGGACGATATTGATATTGGAAAGCCACAACTGCTCCAATGGAACAGATTATCCATGGCTTCATTATACATTCCCAAACTAACAAAGGACTTAACTGTGGATTCAACAGCCCGAGCCACCAAAACAAGACGTGAATACTCTACAGGAAAAACTTGTGCGCCTAGATCAACAAATTCATCGAGCAAATCCTTATCAAGATGCTCCTTTTTTGACTCGAACTCTAGAAGTCGAGAGTAGTAAGAAAGTATCTTAACCATAGCTTCATAAGATTCAACAGATCGAATAGTAGGGCCCTTCAAGAAGAACCCATCCTCAGGTTCATTCTTTTTATTCAATTGCCTAAAGAGTTGCAATGCTTCCGAATCCAGATTCTCATGACTAGGAGTATCTGTTCTTGTTTTTGTTTTCTTAATAGAAGGGGCCTTGGAAATTTGATTTTCATCATCTGGGACCGAGCAGAACGGAGCAGTCGCACCAAGAACTGATCTTAAATGAAGGAATTGGACATTTTTGGAGAGTTTAGTTTGAGAAACCAACCTCATGATCGTGGCCATGGCAGAGAGATTTAAGTTGGCTTGGCTGGATCTGCTGTCTCTCAAGAAGGGAAATGGAAGCTACTCGTCTTCTCCAAATAAAAAAATGCGATATTTATGCATTGATTCTTCATCTGTTATTGGAGCCCTAAACCCTGGCTTGGTCCTCGAGTTACGGATAAATCTACAGGCCCATGAATTGTAGATAAGTATAAGGAGGAAGCAGGGTTACAGAAATGTTGAACTTGGACACGTTCTCGACCAATCAGGCAGCCTTTTCTGGTTGGCTTTTGGAAATTGAGAAAAACTGTCACCTTTTAGCCACCAAAGGGACATTCATACATGATTTATAAAGCAAGATCGTATTTTTGGAGCTCCCATGTATGATTTGCATGCATAGTAAAAGTAACTAAGGTATCTCCATTGTTGGATTGTTGGATTCTGATGGTGGGGATCATAAACAAGAACTGCAGAAACTAAAATATATGTTAAGCCTGAGTGTCTTAGGAAATGTGTTATGATTTTTGCAGCCAAAACACAATATTGATGAATGCTCAGAATATTGTTCTTGAGTTTAGTTTCTTTCAAGAATTGTTGCAATTTCTGCTGGCTGGCTGGCTGTAAACTGCATTTTCGTTACTTGTTTTACTACAAATAATGCAAGATATAGAATGAGCCCTTTTCAATTTACTTGTTTTACAACAAATAATGCAAGTTATAGAATGAGCCCTTTTCAATTTGGCTTAGCAGCAGCCATTTCAACTCATGATTCTTTCACAAACTAATCCAATTGAACAACTAACAAAGCCAGCATAGAGTTTGTTTTCGAGTGTAAACTCAAAATTTGTTAAAACAGAAAAAACCTTAAATCAATCCTCCTACTTGTGTCAGTTCTTGACACATTAATTCATTCAGTTCATAAACTAAAGAAACTACTTATTACCTATAGGAACCTTAAAGAAATAAACTCCTGGAAACTAAAACATTAAGAAAAACTATAGGACATTATTTATATTTTTGACCCCCAGTTGGTGCCCTTTCAATCCATTTCTGGAAGAGCATCATCTGCATTCCCTTCCTCATAAACCCATCTACACATTTTCCCTCTGAAAACCATCATCAATCCATTCCTAAGATTTGCAAGAACATTATTGGCATCATTAATTGGTTTCATACCCTTTTTCTCCATCTTTTTGAGTAACTCATAGGCATCAGAAACTCTCCCATCAAAAAAACAGCCACTCACCAATGTGGTGTAAGTAATCTCATCAGGAGCCATCTTCTTATCTCTCATCTCCTCTAGCATTCTCAAACCCTCTTCAGATCTTCCAAGCTTACACAAAGCATGAATTACAACACTATACAAGAACTTGCCAAGGCTACCAAGGCAGCTCAGCTCTGGAAACGATTTGAAGAGGTCTACAGCCTCAGCAAACCGGCCTTCTTCACACAAGCAAAGAATAACTGTGCCCATGACAGCAGGCTTAGTAACTGTGATGTTTTTATCTTTCATGTCATTATAGAAATCCAGAGCTCTAGCTTTATCACCAGCTTCAAAATAAGCATATATCAGAGAACCATAACAAAATTCATCAGGGATAAATCCATGTTCCTCCATGTCACTCAACAAATTTACAGCTTCATCTAGTTGCCTTTCCTTAATGAAACCAATCAGGACATCCTTGAAAGTTCTTGCATCAACAATATCAGAAGTTGCTGCATATTTTTCTCTCAGAGCTCTGTAAGCCTCAGATGATTTTCCCTGTGAACAAAGGGCTCTGAGATAACTAGTAAGAGTAAACTTATCAGGGGTCACCCCAGCTTTCTTCATCATCTCAAACACATCAGAAGCTTCTTCCAAAATACCTTTCTCAGAGAAGGCCTTGATCAAAATCCCATAAGTGTAAGCATCTGGAGCCAAGCCTGTCTTCTCTTCCAAGGACAAGAAACTTTCGAGGGCCATTTGCAACTCCCCACGCTCAATTAACAGATCCAGGAGTAAATTACATGGGGGTAAAGTTATTCGAAAATCCCATTTTATGGGAAGGTACAAAGCATCACATGCTTCTTCAAGCATGCCAACACTAACATAGGCCTTAACCGTGGCTCTAAGAGCCCGATCAAGCAACAAATATGACACGGGCTCATCTTGTAGAGATGATACAAATTCCTCAAACAAACCCAAAGGATCGAACCCAAGATTCTCCTTTTCTGAATTAAAAATCTCCAACAGTAAAGACTCTAGTCTCTTATGCATACCCCAATAACAAAATATCCTAATCATAGACGCATAAGTTGCCATATCAGGGAACTTGAACAAACCTTCCTCCTCCTCCTCCTCATCTTCCTTATTCAACTGGGTAAAAACTTGCAAGGCCAAGGGTTCTGCTGCTGCTACTTTGCAATCCAGATTATTTCTTTTCAGCACGCTGGATATTTGCCTACTACGTTCATCATCATAATCAGAAGAACCCCCTGAATCGCAGTCTGAGCAGCAGGAGGAGGAGGAGGAACTGAACGGAGCTGCTGCTGTTACACCTACAACAATTGATCTTAGTTGAATGAATTGTTGAACATTTTTGGAGAGTCTGGTTTGAGAAACCAGCCTGATTGCGGAAACCCACCCCATAACAGATGATGGAAGGAGATCTAAAGAGAGAGCGGGAGGTCGAGAAGTTCTTGAAAAAGTGCCCTAGGGTTTTAAGCTGGCCACGGGAAAGATATCTATCTGCGTTCATATTTATGTACATGGATGGAGCCCTATCTTGTTCCTCAAGTTACGGGATTGATACAATTACTCATTCGTATATATCACCAATTTTTTACTTCACTTTTTAAAATAAAATTATTTTATTTGAAAAAACAAAAAACATCTTTCTTATTTTTACAAATTTGAAGTCATGGACGAACTAATAATTATATTAAAGAAATTGGGGCAATGTAGGATCAATAAAAAAATTTTATTGTAAAATATAGTTATTTGATTTTTTTAAATCTAAAATAATCGTAAAACTAATGCTGAACTTAATTAATATAAAACGTGACTTAAACTCAATAGTTATTGTCTTAAGCGGGGAGTTCTTACCACTAAACTACATCCTCTTGTCTGAATTTAATTAGGTTTTTTTTTTTAGAAATGAATTTATTAAGATTGAATATAATTGTACATTTTATTATTAAATAATGGATAAATATTTGTGGAAACTCCATTTGTTTCTTACTCCTATCAATTAACAGGGTAAATTATTTTGTTGGTCTCGGGTAGTAGTATTTTGGTCCCAATTGATTTTACAAAGACACTTTTGATCTCGATTTTCTTTTTTTACAATTATAGTCTTTTTAGCAAAAATATCTTTTGACTAACTATCAAAATTCTAATTGTTTTTTTTTTTTTTCGGTTAGACCACACCCGCTGCCACCCTCACCACCACCACCACCACCGCTTTGCCGCTGTTGTCACTCGCCATCACTACCGTCGCTAAAAATTCATGCATATCTAAATTAGTAAAGCGATAATTTTATGTTATCAATATCTCAAAGTCAATCAATTACTTTAATGAATAACTCTTAATTTATCTTAATTTACTACCAAATAAATAGTATTTCAATGATTATTGAATTATCAAATTTCGAATACTCTATTATTTTTCACAAATAAAAGCACTCGTTTGATATAACGCAAAAGCAAAATAATTTTTATTGCTATTTTTTTAGTTAGTAAAGTAAAAACAAAAGCAATCAAATTTTTTTAATAATTATTTATATAAAATTTTGATTGTTTCGTTATTTTATCTTTCATCAAAACCGGTTGGAATTGAATCGTGATTGATTGATTCAATCAAAATGGCTTCAATTTCAAGGTGGGCTTCCTCGCCAATGGGAAGGACACCCAATCCATAACTGATGGTCAAAGAAATAACCTTTTATTTCGAGTAATAACGAGGTGGCAATTAGTGGTTTGTCAACCTAACCTATACCCAAACAAACCACACTCAAAACAGACTTATACTACAAATGGTAATATAAACAAAACCAAATCATAACCATAAATGGCTTTAAATTATGCTCATTCTTCCATTAATATTTAATAATATCACTAATTAAAAATCAAGAACTCAAAACACAGGAGAGAAGAAAAGAAGAGAAGGGATCCATCCCCCAGTCCCATCTCGGTTTTCGTTCCCTTTATTTTATCAGTAGCCATCAGCATCATCAGGGTGCTGCCCAAGGCCAGGTTTTTTGTTTTTAATGTTGTCTCCCTCAAAACCTCGTATCAACCTTTGTTAGGTCAAGTGATTAGAATATACAAAAATTCTTTCTTTTCTGTTTTGTTGCATTTTTCTCTGCTCTAAATGGGTCATGCCAAATCTTATTTTAATAAAAAACCAATCTTTTAGTGTATTTCTATGTCTGTGTGTGCGTGTGTGTTTGTTCATAAATAATTATAGTCAATTGATTTTTGTCACCAGAAAGCTGATTTTCTTGAGATCTTGGCACTGGTTTATGGTGCTTAATTTCGCTTCTGCAGTGGTTTCATCAGTTGTGTGGTGGCTGCTGTTTGATTCTGACTTGTTATTTAAAATCTTGGGCATGAAAAGAGAATGAAATCAAAGGGATGCATTGATTTTTTATGCTGCTTTCCTAAAACATTGAAATTCATTTCTAAGTACGCTCTTTTTTGTGTCATGATATTTTAGTAGCCCTGTTTATTGAACTAGAATCGCCAAATAAAATCACTGAAATTCTTCACTTTTATTTATCATCACTTGAATAAACCATTATTTTTAGAGGTAGGCCTCCTTTAAACAAAAGATGAGGGGAGATACAAGAATGTGCCTCCAAATTAATCAGAAGTGTTCTTGTTCTTTCAAGAATTGTAGCCATTTCTGCTGTTGTAAGCTGCATTGTCTTTACTTGATTTGCTGATAAGAGAAAAGTGTTATTTTCTGATATAATTGGGGACTAATGCAAGATATGGGATTATCAGATTCAAGGTGAAATTTTGGATAAGTTCCAGCCTAATACTTTGAAAGAATCAGTTGAAATGGCTTCAGTAGAACAGGCGCAGGAACACTCTGATTGGCGTGCGAGGCAGAAAGAAAGAGAAAGAGAACGTCGTCGAATGAGGGACAGGCAAAGAAGGCAGTCAATGAGTGTAGAAGAGAGGGAGAAACACTTGGCCAGGCGGCGTAAGAACTATCAGTTGAGGAGGCAAAGAGCAGCCACTGCCACTGCTCAATTCAGCTTTGATCAAACCAGTATGAGCAGTAGCAAAAATCTTGGCGGTACTGCTCATGTTGAATCAGAAACTCTAAACTGCGACGACAACAATCTGGCCATTGTTTGCATTTCAGATGTCCATCTCCAATCCAAGTGTGCAATGCAGGATAATGAATTCAGTGAGGTGTATGAAAATGAGGAAGAAGGTGCCTCAGCAGAGATAACATATGATGGTGATGGTGGTAATGGGATAACTACATTTCGTTGCACTGCACAACTGTTTCATTTTGCATTGATCTTGTAGATTCTTACTTATTTCCCCAAGGATTATGCTGTTTTTGTGTCATGATATCTAGTAGGGGAGACAAAATTTCATGCTCCATACAAATATCCAAGATTACCGCGCCTGAACCAGATTAGAAAGCTTGCAAGAAGCTTGAATGCTGCTTCAGCAGTAGATGCAGAATTGATTGATCCACACTGTAAGTGCAGAACCAAGTCTTCTGTGATTGATGCAGAAGCCAACATCTCTGATGTCGTGCATATTAACACTGCAATCCTCATTCTGTTCTTTCAGCTGTTGTCGAAAGCAGGGTTAGGCTAATTCATATCAAACATCTCGCTCGGGCGCTTAATTCCAATGTGGGGAAAACTCTTGAGCAAACATTGCTAGGTGACTCTACATTGGTTGATTTAGTTTCTTCAAAACACTCTGCAGGTGTTATTCATTGTTCTTGCTTTCTGCACAAAAATAATGTGTAGTCACTTTGTTCAGACTATGACTCAGGGCAGGAAAATACTGATGCAAGGATGACTGATCAGATGACAAGTGAAGCAGGTGCATATTGGGATGTAGCAGTCCAATGATGCTTCTCAAATATAGGAAAATTCGCCAAATTTTTGACTCAATCGCGTTCTTTGGCATTAGAACACCTTGTTTTCTTAAATGTTTTTGAGGGATCTTGGTAGCAGGATCCATTCTGGCTTCACCATAGGCTGTGGAGATGCCTGTTTTTTGCTCATTCTTAGTGACTCTTCTTGTAGTTGGAGTAAAAAACAACTGTCTTATGGCTCATTGTAAATTTGACATGATTTTGCAGTTCTATTCTAATTTAAGAGGAGAATCAGTTCAATAGTTTATGTCACAAAAAAGCCAAAAGACATGGATAACAATCTCCCAATAAAAGACAGTCACAGCAAGTCCCACTAGCTACTTGTTCATCCAAAAGTTGGAATGTTGTACGGGAAGCATGCAACTTGCATATGTCTTTAAGGATCAGTGGAAGACTTAGTCTCTTCCGTTTGATTCAGTTAAGGTCCCATGATATTTAAATTAATGATTGCCACACCCTCAACTAGTGGGCTGGAATACATTCAACAAAAGTTCAAGATGGGTGAATCTTAAAATAATATTTATCAAGAACATGGATGGAAGTAGCACAGCAGCACATGAAGCCAGTTTCTCTCTATAGATTCATCTCTGTGTATTTCCATTGTGGAAAAGAAAATAACAATAATCGCTATATATTTGAGCAGCAATCAGCACTTGTACATGTGAAATGTGAATGCATTCCTAGAGGTCAAATGGTCATACCTTTCGCCTGCTAGGATCCAAATGTATACAATGGTGTGTGGGACTTCATGTTCAAGCTCCAGCACTATATAAGCAAGCATGAAGAGAAGCAAATATGCACACTCAAGTAAGAAAGAAAAAGAGTAATATTAATACATAAGAAGCCAATATGGTGAGAAAGGAAGTTGTTGCTGCAGCATTCACATGGCTGCTGCTGATTCTTTTAGTAGTATTTGCTGCCACTTCTGCAACTGCTGCTAGACAGCAGACCTTTGAGAAAGCAGTTTATCCTCAAGGTAAGTTAGTACTAAAACTGCTGCTGCTATGCTATTCTACTACTACTATTCTTTCCTGTTGTTTTTGGTTGATGATCTTTCCTTTTTATGCAATGAAGGCTGCAGATGCTGCTTGTTCCAGTGGACACCAACTATTCGCTGCATCAACGTTTGCTGTGGAGACAATTGTTGCTGAATGCATCTGCAATAAAATTTTCAGACCTCTTCCTGGAGGGCATAAGTTTGGGAATGTTTTTACCTTAAAAAGAGAGGAATAAGTTTGGGAATGGCTTTTTTCCCCATTGGAAATGGCATTTCCAGACAAGTTAAATAAGTCAGACAGACCTACAGATATGTACTGCTTGGCATTTCTGAGTTGTGTGCAATAAAAGTTTGAAATAAAGATTCCAGGAATTCTCAACATGGACGATGTTATCAGAATTTCACCAAATGCAAAATTATTCAGCACAGAAGAAGAAAAGCAATACTGTAAACAGCACCAGAGTATGATCAAATGAGTAATAAAACTAACAGCTGCAATATATCAACTCAAATCAAATCAAATATGTGCTTTGTCTACTATTTGACCATTTTTAACAAAACTCCAAAGTAAGATATTCCATGTTACATCATTAGGTATAAAACCATTGGCCACACCTCTATCCAACAGCATATGAGCATCGTTGAACATGCCTACTTTACAAAAGGAGTTTATTAGTATGTTATATGTGAAGGAATCAGGATGAACTCCTGCTCCTGGCAATCTATCAAAAAGGTCTAATGCTTCGTGGAGACAACGAAACTTACAAAGAGCACTTATCAGAGTGTTATATGCTACTATATCAGGCGAGAATCCGCAATGAACTATTTCTTTTAGAAGTTCAGAGGCTTTTTGAATCTTACCTAGTTTACACAAGGCTTTGATGATAATGTTGCAGCATATGTTGTTAGGGTAGAGTCCCTTTCTGAACATCTCCTCAAAATGTCCTAATGCTTCCTCAATATCCCCATTGTTGCACAGAACTTGTAGAAGGCTGCTATATGTGTATTCATCCCGGGGAACTCCTCTAAATAACATGTCATTTACAAGCTTAAGTGCTTCTTGATTTGCACCTTTCTTCATGAACCCATGAATCAGAGTGTTGTATGTGACATTATTGGCAACAACTCCGTCAAGGTACATATTCTGATAGATTCTGAGTGCCTCTTCCATCTTACCAACTACGCAAAACCCGTAGATAAGAGAGTTGAACGTGAATATATCAGGTTTACATCCTTTGCTCTTCATCTGACTGACCATTTGTAGTGCTGGTTGGATCAGTCCATCCTTGCAAAATACAGAGACGAGGCAGTTATATCCCACAGTATTTAGGGACAGACCCTGAGCTGACATCTGAACAAAAACATCGTGTGCTTCATTTCTTCGTCCTTCTTTACAAAATGCCTCAATCAAAATGGAGTAAGTGACCACGTTGGGAATGCAGCCATTCCGAGACATCTCTTTCAGTGCTTCACGAGCTGAAACAAGAGAACCCCTCTTGCAAAGGGCATGAATAAGTATGTTATAAGAGTAAATATCTGGCTGAAAGCCAGCATTCAACAATACTTTTGCCTCATCAAATCGACCATTGTCCACATATCCCTTGATCAACATATTTAAGTGGACAATATTGGGATCAGGGATTTTATTCATAAGTAGCTCCCTGGCTCGATCTAAGTATCCCATTCTGCATAAACCGTGCATCACCACTCCATAAGTTATAGAATCTGGATTAATTTTGCGAATGAGCATCCTATCTACCAATTTTTCAGCCTCACGAACCCGATCTGACCGGCAAAGGCCAATTATGATATCATTGAAAGTATTGGTATCTGGCACACAGTTCATGGTAAACATCTCCTCCAATAGACCTGAGGCTTCATCTACTCTATTAGCCTCAGCAAATGAACGTATCAATGTCTGATAAACTATGGAATTGGGCACACAACCATATCTTATCATGTCTTTGAGAAGGGAGCGTGCATCGTCCAATTCATTCATCATGCAGTAAGCTTTGACCACTCTAGCAAAGCATGAAACAGTAGGGAAGACACCTTTATTCAGCATTTGATAGAATACATTAACAGCATCGGTAGGACAATTACTATCCACTAGAATGCCCAACAAAACGTTATATGATTTAAACGTGGGTTCACAAGAAAAAGTACCCATCATATCCACCAGAAGCATCCCCTTTGCCTTCCCAGGTAAACCAGCTGTGCCATAGTGCTTCATTATCATAATGAAAAGGGATTCTCTAAAAACTATTCCATCTTCTTTCATCTGCAACAACAATTCATCTAAAACTTTAAATTCCTTAGCAGCACCAACCTTATCAATTATAGTGTAGTACACGTCAAACGTGTAGCAATAGCCCCTCTGGGCGCCTGCCTTCCGGAAAAGCTCCATTGATGTAGGCACATCCAGAGGAAGTGCAAGAAATTTGTTAAGTTGATAAGGGGTCATCTTATTATTGAGTACTTTTCTGAGCTGGTCGAGATCAAACGGTTGAAGCAAACTAACCCACTCATTCTCAGATTCGGACCTACTATCCTCCTGGCCGTCACTATTAGCAATACTACTGCATATCCCACAAACCCCAGAAATGCTAAATGCAGGGCAAGCAAGACTTCTCCTGGGCAAAGATTGGAATTTTCTACAACAAGAAGTCCAAACAGGTAATATTTTCAGCATAACGCAATGTATAACAGATTAAATTTAGATAATCGAAGACCAAGAACAGCTTAACAGAGCTAAATGCAGAGCAAGCCAAACTCTTGGTGTAGGATTGGATTTTTCCACAAAAACAAGTCCAAAGTTCTAATCCTTTCAGCATACTCTATGTAGGATGGACTAAAGCCAGAGCAAACTGAACAAGAAGTGCTAAATGCAGAGCAAGCAACCCTCTTCTTCTGGGAACCAAGATTGGATTTTCCAACAAACACACGTCCAAATTTCAAATCTTTTCAGCAGCGATTAAATCCCAGAAAGACTAAAGACCAAGAACAGCATGACAACAAGTAAATGTCTTTCCCACTTACTCAAAATTTCATATCATCCTATCCAAATTGAGAAGCAGAAAAAACTGACATCTAACCTGGGTGGAATACTGATTCTTGAGGGGGAAAAGATCCATTTTTGCTGCAGTGTTTTGTCAAGATCCAAATGAACAAAGTATGCGGGCTGATGCCGCCAAGATGCTCGAGTATTTGCCCCCAAGAAGCAGAGTGGCAGTCGTCGAGTTAAGCCCAGGAGACGAGGGGAGTGATGGTGCATAGAATAGACAGAGAAAGAACCCACAAAACAAAATGTTCATTATTTATATATATTTATATATAACTTTTAAGTGTGATTTACATATTATTTATTTTATATTATTTGAAATATTACATAAAATTTAAATAAGATGGTAACTATTATTATTTAAATTTTATTTTAATATAATCTTATCATGCAAATTAAAATTAAACATGAAAACAAACAAAATTAATGAAAAATTTAGTTTACAACAATTAAAAAAATAACACCTAAAATTTTACTTAAATGTCATTCTAAAATTTGTTTCAATTTAAATATTTAGTTCATCTTTTTAGTACTTATAAATATATTATAGATTACACAGCTTTATTACAAAATATTTTAAGGTAATTAAAAGATGGTTTCAATTTGTAAAAACAAATATATATATATATAATGTAAATTTATCTAAATTAGTATATATGAAATATTAACAATGGTATATACAAATATTAACAATTTATACTTATTTAAATAGAAAATAAATATCCAAAAATAATAATTAGTGTGAAAAAGAGAATATATAAGGGTAATACAATTCAAACATATTATAAATTAAATAAAATAAGTATATGATAAATTAGTAAAAAATAATAATTTTTATAAAAAGGAGGAGAACCTGAGAAAAAAATAAGAAAATGAAAAAAAAAAATACATAAACACTTTTTTCTTCCATTTCTATCTGATAATTATAAATTATAAATACCTAAAAATCCCAGCAGGCAAACCTCTTCAATTTAACTGAAACCCAGAATTCCAAAACCCGCCCAAAACCCTCCGTCCTCCTCCGCGGCCGGCGGTCGCCACGGAGACATTGACTTTCTCCGCCACCCAGAAAAAGAAAAGGAGCGAAAAAGCCGAAGTAACCCAGTTTTGAATATGTACGGACGAGCTTAACGTAAGCCGCCTAAGCGTAGGAAGAGGTTTTATGTGGTGGGTTGGTTTGAGAATGAAATCATCGGTTCTTTTCAACTCATGTTGCTTAGCACCCACCACCATTCCTTTGCCTCTATGTTTTCAATCCCTCCATAAAATTCCCTTTTTTTTCCAATCCACCACTCTGAAATGCCCTTTGGTGTCTTCTATCAAGAACCCTTCAAATGCCATGGGACCGCCGGCTTCTTTCTCCTCCTCTTCTTCTTCTCTTAAATCTCTTATGCAAAACCCTCGTCAAATTCAAACTAGAAGCTTCAATTCTGAGCCTGCCTCTCATCCGGGCTCCGGTGAAATCCACGTTATCGTGGGCCCCATGTTCGCCGGAAAAACTACTACTCTTCTCAGAAGGATCAAGACCGAGAGCAGTAGTGGAAGGTGCCTTATTTTCTTTTCTGTTTAATACCTTTAGTCTTTGCTGTTATCTGATTTTTCTTTTCCGTTCCTTTTGTGTGTGTTTGTGTGTGGGGCTTATTTTGGGAGAGCTGATTGACCTCTGTGCAGCTGTTAAAAATTTCATCTTTATGTCTTTCTCTGCGTTACTTTATATAATTTTTGGGTGAAGCTTTTGTGATTAAGCTTTTTGAGACATGACATTAACTGTATATGCGTATGTTCTAATTGGGAAAGCTACACTTTGTTACCTGGATTTTCTAACCTCATTTGGACATTAGGAGCTCATTAAGTGATTGGAATTAGTGAAATTTATTCTGAGGAATAGATGGATGCTCCCTTGAAATTGCTATCTTCTGCTGCTTCTTTCTAGTTTTATTTTTTCCTTCATTAAAGTAGTTGACTTGGGTTGCCTGTTCCTCTTTATCTCCATGTTAAGTTTATGGATAGATTTGTAAATTCCTTGTTTTTCTGGGGCATAAAAGGTAAGACTGCAGTTCTTACAGAGAAATTGAATCATGTCGATAAACTTCCCAGTTTTCAGGCCAGCAATACTAAGGACTTCCTTCAATTGGATAATACTCTGAAGGGTCTTTGTATTTCAGGAAGAGTAGTAGAAGCAGTTCAGATATTGTGCCACAAAGGGTTGCAAGTAGAATCTGAAACATATTCTCTTCTTTTGCAAGACTGTATTTTTAGGAAGGATTATAGGTTAGCTAAAAAAATTCATTGGCAAATGGTGGTTGTTGGATTTATTCCCAACGAATATCTGAATGTTAAACTGCTGATTTTATATGCAAAGGCTGGAGAGCTTGAGACCGCTCGTGGTCTTTTTCAGAAGTTACAAATCAAAAGCTTGGTCTCATGGAATTCGATGATTGCAGGCTATGTTCAAAATGGTCAGGAAGAAGTGGGTTTGAACATGTATAGAGAGATGAGGAAGGATGGTTTGGTACCAGATCACTATACCTTTGCATCGGTATTCAGGGCTTGTGCTTCTTTAGCAATCCTGGAACAGGGAAAGCAAGCCCATGCTATGTGGATTAAAAGCCAAAAGAATGGAAATCTTGTAGTTAATAGTGCTCTCATGGATATGTATTTCAAGTGCAGCAGTCTCTCTGACGGACATCTAGTATTTAAGAAATCTTTAGACAGGAATGTGGTAACCTGGACTGCTTTAATATCTGGATATGGACAGCATGGACGTGTGTTAGAGGTCCTGAATTCCTTTCACAGGATGTTAGATGAAGGTTTCAGACCAAACCATGTATCATTTCTTGTAGTTCTTGTGGCTTGTAGCCATGGGGGTCTGGTCCCTGAAGGCTGGGAATATTTTAACTCGATGATGAGTGATTATGGAATCCAGCCTACAGGGAAACATTATGCTGCAATGGTTGATCTGTTAGGTCGTGCTGGGAGGTTGGAGGATGCTTATAACTTGGTCATGAATTCGCCATTTAAGGAGCACCCTGTTCTGTGGGGCTCTTTAGTTGGGGCTTGTAAGGTTCATGGAAATATGGACTTGGTAAAGCTTGCAGCTAAGAATTTCTTTCAATTGGAACCAGGAAATTCAGGAAAATATGTTGTTTTGGCGAATGCTTATGCTTCTTTTGGTTTGTGGGATAATGTCGCCAACATTAGGAGTTTGATGAATGAATCTGGCTTGAAAAAGGAGCCTGGTTATAGCATGATTGAGATTCAGAGAGAGGTTCACTTTTTCTTTATGGAACATAATGCCCATGAGAAGACTGAGGAGATCTATGAATTGGTTGAACGTATGACTTGTGTTCTGAAATATGTTGATGTTCCTGATATAGAATGTTAAGCTATGTATTACTTTGACACGAGTAATGTCATTTGAATACTAATGCTATGGGCTAATTTTTGAGGATGAACGAAATCCGAGCTTGAAGGTCTAACATTGCACTTGAATTCTGTACATTAATGGGAGATAAAAATTATATATTAACATTACCTTTTCTTAAACTGGTGAGGTTGAATTGTTGGCATCAAATTTCATAGTATCTCGTTGAGAGAGTATAAATATTGAATTAAGTGATACTGGAGGTTGATCAGGAATCAGGATTGCTCCCCAGGAGCCATTACTTGTCTGGCTAGTTTATGGATTAAATATTGGAGTTTGTAGAGATTATCACTCGGTAAGTCATAAGCTAAGCTGACTTTTGCTTTTATTATGTACCAACATTAGGTCTGTTTGTTGGTCCATCATGTTCCAATTGCTCAACTTTTTCATCTTTTGTCAGTTATGTGCTTGTAGTCATTCTCGAGATTCTAAGGTTCAGTGGCTCTATAGCTTGGAAAAAATTGGGCTATTTCTTATTAATTATTGTCCATTAACAAGATTGTTTGAGTGCCTATGATGATTATTATCAGTTGGCTTGTGCCCATTTATCTCATTATTAGTTTGGAGACACGATGAAGTTCTCCAAATGACACTTACCTTCTGGGAAAGGAGGTCATGGATGACCCTTATCTTATTGATTTTTCTTTTTCTTCCTTTTGGGTAGCTGAAACTGATGGTGATTTCATGTATTGTTCTTTTCCCTAGGTAAACAGTAGGACTTGAACAAACGCATCTTACATGGCTGTAAATAAGTGAGTTCATCTAATTGTCTCTTCCTTGGTACATTCATGCAGAAGTGTTGCAGTTATAAAGTCAAGTAAGGATTCTAGATATGCATTGGATTCAATTGTCACACATGATGGAGAGAAATTGCAATGCTGGCCATTGGCAGATCTTTCATCATTTCAACAAAAGATTGGTATGGAGGCGTATGATCAGGTATACTCCAATATTACTGATCTATTTTTAGAATTCTTCTTTCTTTTAGGGTCTTTAGTTACCACTAATTCGATTACAGCTACAAGTTATTGGTATAGATGAAGCCCAATTCTTTGACGACCTTTATGATTTCTGCCGTAAGGCTGCTGACCATGACGGCAAGACCATAATTGTTGCTGGCTTGGATGGTGACTATTTAAGGTACACTGTTTCCATTTGGATCAGTCATCTCTCTCTGGATGTTGTCTGATGATACTTTGTGTTTCTTCCTGTTCTGCATTGAAAAATATGGAAAAGCGAGGCACGAATCTTTTTATTGATGATGGCGATTTCCTACCTTACTCTCCTATCCCCCTTTCTGATTGCAGGAGAAGTTTTGGATCAGTTCTTGAAATTATACCTCTTGCTGACTCTGTGACGAAGCTAAGTGCTCGGTGCGAGCTATGCGGTAAGCAAGCTTTGTTTACTTTGAGAAAGACAGAGGAGACTGAAACAGAGCTAATTGGTGGAGCTGAAGTATACATGCCTGTTTGTCGAAAACACTATGTAAGTGGACAAGTTGTGAAAGAAGCTACAAAAAGTGTCCTGGAAACTCAAAAGATTCATTGCACTGCTGCATTATAATTGTGTCTATATATTATGGCTTCTTCTTGGTATCTCAGCCTAGAAATTTGGCATGATTTTGATGATTCCCTTAGGATGTTTCTATTTAGGGTTCAGTATTGAGAGGATTTATCCCATTTCAGATGTTAACTCTTGTCTTTTTATGGTGAAAATCTGCAGTTCATTTATGTCCTATTTGTATGAATGTTAGTAGAGAAGTCTAATGGAAACTCTTCATATGACATTATCTCTGGATAGATGGATATTAAAGAGAGAAAATTGAATGAGTTGACAGTTCAACTTGGAAAAATTCTTCTTCTGCTGCCTGCAAATGTGAGAGTGAGCTGGAAAATGAATAATCCGATTTATAGTTGTCAAGAAAAAAAAATAGAAAAAATGCAATTTTTATCTAACATTTGACGAATTTTTACACACTTTTAATATAAGAAAATTCATCAAAAACATGTTGACAAAATTGCATATTCTTAGAAAAAAAAAAAAAAAAAAAACAAATTAGTTCATGTTTGGATGTCGCATGAGGGCTCTATTCATAAATAATTACCAATTCCATCAATATTAGCTGTCCTTTTGATGGCAATTTCCCCCTATTCAAACTTCTCAATTCAATTTTATACTAGTTAATAAAGAAAAGGTTAGGAATATAACAGCCATGTTGTTGAAATGTTCCACTTTTGCAAATTGCATCCCATCTCAACCCCCCACCCCCCCCCCCCCCCCCCCCTCATTATTATATATATATATATATATTAGTATTTTGAAGAAGAAAAGGTACAAATACAGAGGGGATATGAGGGCTTGAATAGTGGGGTTGTGAGTGTGTGTTTACTTGGCAAGAGAGGCAATGAATCATATGAACATGTGATGACAGGGATGCCTCACCCTAATTCCCTCCTTTATTTCTATTTTCCAAATTTAAAAAAAAAAAAAAAAGAAAGAGACAAACCAAATATATATATAAATATGGATTTATAGTTCATGGTCTCATCCCTTGCCTTCACATCAAGCAACAATATGTATATGTATGGGTTAAATACAATTAAAAAAATATAACATAATATTATCTTTTAAAAAATTAAATAATAATTAATTTTTAATTTCTATAAATACTTTTACTTATCTCGGTGGATGGTTAGGAGAGTTGGTAAGCGTGAGATTCACTTCGAGAAAAAAATTTTGAACTGAGAGGATGATTTTTCACGTGAACTGACCCTACCTCAAACCGACACAGTAAACAAGTAACTCGTATTCAGACGTTTGAGACAATCATGTCTGCAAAATGACCTTGTAATTTCGGAAGAAGAGATGCTCTCTCATCTTTTCATTAGGAAAGCGGCATATACCACAAGAGGGTTAAGGAAGCTGTAAGGGCCCACCATCATTACTCACGTGATGTTTTTGGTGCTCGAGAGGGTTAAAGGAAGTGATAAGAGTCCACTATCATCATCCACGTTACGTTTTTGATTCAAACCACATAGTTGCAGTTAAAGGAATAAATATATATATAAATATATATACTCTTATTTATTTTATTAAATAAATATGGATATATAGTTTATGGTCTCATCTCTTGTCTTCACATCAAGCAACAATATTATGTATGGGTTACATACAATTTAAAAAATATAAGATAATATTATTTTTAAAAAATTAAATAATAATTAATTTTTAATTTCTATAAATACGTTTACTTATCTCGGTGGATGGTTAGGAAAGTTGGTAAGCGTGAGGTTCACTTCAAGAAAAAAATTTCGAACTGGGAGAGTGATTTTTCATGTGAACTGACCATATCTCAAACCAACACAGGCAAGTAGCGTATATTCAGACGCTTGTAATTTCGAAACAAGAGATGCCCTCTCATCTTTTCATTAGAGAAGCGGCATATATCATAAGAGGGTTAAAGGAGGATGTAAGGGCTCATCATCATCACCCACGTGATGTTTTTGGTGCTTGAGAGAGTTAGAGGAAGTGATAAAGGTCCACCATTATCATCCACGTTACGTTTTCGGTTCAAACTATATAGTTACAAATTAAAGGTATATATATATTTATTTATTTTATTAAATAAATATGGATTTATAGTTCATGGTCTCATCCCTTCCCTTCACATCAAACAACAATATTATGTATGGGTTACATACAATTAAAAAAATATATAAGATAATATTATCTTTTAAAAAATTGAATAATAATTAATTTTTAATTTATGTAAATACTTTTACGTATCTCGGTGGATGGTTAGGAGAGTTGGTAAGTGTGAGGTTCACTTCGAGAAAAAAAAAATTTCGAACTGGAGAGTGATTTTTCACGTGAACTGACCATACTTCAAACCGACACAGGTAAACAAGTAACGTATATTCAGACATTTGAGACAATCATATCGGCAAAATGACCTCGTAATTTCGGAGGAAAAGATGCTCTGTTAACTTTTCATTAGGAAATCTGCATATATCAGGGGTAGTGACTGTTTATACAAGAGGGTTAGGGGAGGCTGTAAGGGCCCATCATCATCACCTACGTGATGTTTTTGGTGCTTGAGAGGGTTATAGGAAGTGATAAGAGTCCGTCATCACCATCCACGTTACGTTTTCGGTTCAAACTACATAATTGCAAATTAAAGGAATATATATATATATATATATTCTTATTTATTTTATTGAAAAATTAAAGGAGTATTAATTTCAACACAATAATGGGAAAAAAAATTTAAAAAGGAAGAAAATGAGAGGGTGATGATGGTGGCGGCCAATATAGGCACACGTAGGTTTGTATACAAATGCAGTGTGGTCTAGCGGGTAGTATCAAAGAGTTGTTTTTTTGCAAACAACTCCCTCTACTTTCATTTAATTTGTCAAATGCCTTCAAATTATATTATATTTTTTAGCAACTCACCCCCTAAAGTTTCTAACTTTTTCGATATATCCCAGATTTTAATCGTCTTTATTTATTTTAAAATTATGATCTTATTTATAATATTTTTTGGTATGCCATATTTAGAAAGTAAGTTTGTCTATTGAACTAATTTGAAAAATGCAACCAATTTTGTAGAATAATTAATCCAACTTAGAGATGTATAATTTTTTTTCTTTTAAATTATTTCATATAATTTATTTTTCTATTTCAGTTTAAAAATGATTATTTAATGCGGATATATATAAGAAAATATGAAATGTTTTAGTTTTTTTTAATATATTTTTTAATTTTTTAAATTTTACATACACATAGTAAAATTAAAATAGATTAAAAATTATAATTTTTAGAAGGAAACTTGTAACAAAAAAATAAAAATAATATCATTTTTTTAATCTTTAATTCGTAGACAACCTTAAATATCTCATATAACTTTGTATTTTTCATTCTGTACATATTCATAATAACAAACTATGATTATTTTTTATTTTTTAATTATAAATCATGCATAATAATAAAAATGATATGTATTAATAGTGAAATGTAAAAATTTAAAGTTTTTATTAATAAAAATAATTTTGAAGTAGAACTATTTTTAATATCCAATAGAGGAAGTATTAAATTGTAATAAATCATTTCCAGACCACTCTCTTTGCCTCCTGTCCCTCACATAAATTTTTCAAAAAAAATGAAAAATAAAAAAATATATAAAGTATATATATAATATATGTGTATATATAATTCACAAAACATATCTTCTCTGCCTTCCTTCTGGCAAAAGAACCAAACAGTGAATTGTGTAGAAAAGAAAAAAAAAAAAAAAAAAAAAAAACAAGAAAACCAAAGAAAACAAAGAAAGAAAGGGGAGAGGAAAAGAGGGGGCCTTTAAGTTTCCTTTGCTTTTCTATATGCTTCCTCTCGGATCTTGATTTCTAATCCAAATCTTCTCATCTGGGTATTTTCTCATTTGGTAAAATTTAAGCTCATAATATTAACAATTTGATTTTTGTTGGCCATCGGCTACAAGTTTGAATCTTTATTGGTTTTAAGGAGATTTTGGATTGTGGGTCAATCTGATTTTGATCTGTGAATCATCAGATGATGATCTGCAATTGTATTTTTGATGATATTGTGTTCATATTTTAAGTTGACTAAATGCAAGTTTTTTTTTTTTTTTTTTTTTTCTTTTTTGTGTTCTAAGCTTGAACTCTGATAGACTTATGGTTTTCTCTAAACTCAATCTGCTGATGCAGCATTTCTTGCGTTGATTGATATAAGTAGTGGGTAGTTTTTTGGATACAGTTTCGGAACCTAAAACTCAATTATCTGTAATTTCGCAAATCACTTTGTAGATCTATGAAGTCGGTTTGTTCAGCTATCTTTTTTATGTAGTTAACTGTGCTTTGATATTAATTATAGTCCTCTGGAATTAATGGGTGTTTAGTAGAATGGTAATGAATTTTCAAGTTGTTAGTTAGCGGTGAATTTTAAAATGAATCAAAATGTGTGCTTTTGCAGAATGGAAATGGATTCTGGAAAGTTGTTTATTGGAGGGATATCTTGGGACACAAATGAAGATCGCCTGAGGGAGTATTTCCAAACATATGGGGAAGTAGTGGAAGCGGTGATTATGAAAGATCGGAATACAGGGCGGGCCCGTGGTTTCGGGTTTGTTGTTTTTGCAGATGCTTATGTTGCAGAAAGAGTTGTCAAGGAAAAGCATATTATAGATGGTAGAACTGTAAGTAAAGAAATGAAGTTGCAGATAACTTTCTTCCCCTTTTATTTTGATGAAATTTTACTGGATTATTCAAGTAGTTCATAAGTTTTGGTCGCTATACATTATTGCATAATGTTTTGATCATGTAATGCTTATTATGAATTATGGCATTTTCTTGCATTTTGTTTACCCCTGGATTGAATTTCTCTTACTGTTTTGCTCATATTTAGTAAGGCTTTTTACAACTTTCTAGTTGGGAAGCTAATTATGCTAGCCAACTGCTGTGATAGTGATTCCAGAGTGCATTCTGGTTCCACAAGTTTAACTTCTGAAAGCTATTGGTTGCATATAAGAAGCAATTGTCCTATCAATGTCATGAGACATAATAGTAAGCAATAGATGAGTTTTGAATATTGAGAGTTGTGCTGTATTACGAATATTATTATTATTAACATGGATTTCGTGTTGTATTTTCAATGTTCTTGTTTGGCTGTGGTACCTTGGACGATGTTGATTGTAATCATTTATGTCGGTTCTTAAAAAGTTTGAGTTTAGTGAGAATGCAAAGGTAAGCTAGTATACTTTGAGCATTTTATCAAACTTTATGTGGCATTTCTACTTGTGTTTCCTATGCATAGACAAATATTGTGAATTAATATCCAAAATTTGAAGTTTTTTCCTTGTTTTCCACCAGGTGGAGGCAAAGAAAGCTGTTCCTAGGGATGATCAAAACAACCTGAGCAAAAGTAATGCAAGTAATCAGGGATCTCCTAGTCCTGCTCGTACCAAGAAGGTTTTTGTGGGTGGATTAGCATCCACAGTCAATGAAAGTGACTTCAAGAAATACTTTGAGCAATTTGGTACAATTACAGATGTCGTGGTGATGTATGACCACAATACAAAAAGGCCTAGAGGTTTTGGTTTTATCACTTATAATTCAGAGGAAGCTGTAGATAGGGTTTTGCTCAAAACATTCCATGAACTTAATGGGAAAATGGTAGAGGTCAAGCGTGCTGTTCCCAAGGAGTTATCACCAGGGCCAACTCGTAGCCCATTAGGAGGATACAATCATGGTTTCAATAGAGTCAACAACTTTCTTAATTCTTTCCCTCAAGGATATAATCCGAGTCCAATGGC
Source organism: Knoxia roxburghii (assembly GCA_030378225.1). Taxonomy (NCBI): domain Eukaryota; kingdom Viridiplantae; phylum Streptophyta; class Magnoliopsida; order Gentianales; family Rubiaceae; genus Knoxia; species Knoxia roxburghii. The sequence goes on along the minus strand of CM059420.1, from coordinate 43,658,647 downwards.
TGGTTATGGGGTAAGAATGGATGGTAGATTTAGTCCAGTTACTGTTGGTAGGAGTGGATATCTTCCATATAATTCCTCTAATTATACTATAGGACCAAGCATGGATTCAGGTTTAAGTTCCGAATTCGGGGGAAATGGGAGTTATAGTCCAAGTATAGGCTATGGTCGTAATTTGAACCCTATTCAGAATGCATATTCAAACAGGTTTAACAGTCCAGTTGGATATGGTGTGGGCATTGGTGGGAGTGGTTCACTGGTGAACTCAACCAGTAGAAATGTGTGGGGTAATGGGAGTTTGAATTACGATGCAAAGTCTACTAACTCAAATGATTTTATTGGAACCGGAAATGGGACGTCAGAATTGCTTGGTGCTTTTGGGAATATTGGAGCAATATGGGGGTCTTCTCACGGCTCTGGTCAAGGTGGAGGAAGTGGTTCTTATGGCAACAACTATGGAAATGTAGAAGACAGTTTCATGGCTGGGGGAGGGTATGGAAAAGTCAGTGGAAGCAATGTGGAGGCAACACCTTCATATTCTGCCAGAAGTGATACCCGTGAAATGGCTTTTAGCAACTTGTATGGTCGGAATTCAATTTATGATGACCCAACTTGGCAATCATCTTCTCCAGATGTAGCAAACTCTGGAAATTTTAGTTATAGACTTGGGGACACCACTTCAAATGTTACACCAAATGGCTCGGCTGGTTATGTTGGTGGATACAATGTTGGGAATAGATCTACTAGAGGTAAATAGTTGTTTTGTTTGTTTTCTCACTTTTGCTTTGGGGTTGATAATGATATTTAATTTGCTGCCATCAGTTAAGAGAGGTTACTCTTGCTGATTCAATAACAATTACTTTTAAGTGTCAAATAATGTAACATTCCTCTGATATTCCTAATTCCTAGATTTAAATTACTTTGAATTTTTGTAATGAAGAATAAGGAAGAAGCTTTAGGTACTTGGTGATCCATTTAAGGATTTGTGATGAGAAATTTGCTAAATGCAAGTCAAAAATTTTTTCAGGCAATGACTTGTTCTGAATTTATGATGTTTATTGCTTTCTTGGGGTGTTTTCTTTTCCCAGCTTTTAGAATTGCACTTGGCGATCAGTCTGGTTTTAATGATCATTGTTACATAAAAGTCCTTTTTTCTCCTACATGTTTGATGACCGACTAACCACTTCAATCAGACTCTCTTTCAAGTATGTTTTTACGGTAGCCTGAATGTGGCCATTGTTGTGCTGACTGGTCAATCTTTTGGAAGTTGTATGTACTGTGAATATATCACACTGGCCATGACTAGATCTTAGTACTCGGTGTTACTGTATACTTATTAGAATGGGACACTTTTACTTGCTCTAACCCCAGCAATGTCCTTTTTTTGGTTCACCTTTTGTACCAGAGTATACTCTTGTTCTATTTCCCCAAAGCTTCATTGGAACATCTACAAACTTTCCATCATGAAGTCTCTAGTGCCTTTCTATTTTATATGTTAACTTTTGAATATATATGTGTGTGTATGTTGTCTATATTTGCGTATACTTGTATAATACCTCCTTTGAGTGGTTATAAGATAATTTTTAGGTTTTAACTGTGGAATTAACTTCCCGTGTTAGAAGATGAGGGTGCAGAATGTTGTACATAGTGCTGTATGCCTCTTTTGTGATTGATTTTGAAGTAAACCATGATGTTAATGGTGCAATTTCAAAAATTAGAAGAATTTGAGAAGTTTTTTAGGTTCAAGTCAAGCATTACCTTTTTGGTGGATAAGTTCATATTCAAGTGCTATGGTGGCTATCGCGTCTTCTTGTGAAATGTGTGACAGAATTTGTTAGAAACAAACAAGAATGATGTTTTGCACTGCAATTTCCTGATGATAGTTGGATTAATTAGTTAACCTTTCCTCATGATGGTTTGAGTTTTGAATGCATCATTTATGCACAAACATTAATGGGAAACTCTTATCTTTTGAGAATGGATAATAACAATATGGGGATTGTCTATTGGATAATTGAATCCAATTATTCTTTTGTTGAAGTCTATTTCAATAACGCAACTTGGGTTGAATGTGAGGAGGCGGGGTTATTGAACTAGAATGAAGCACATGCATTCCAATCTTTTTGTTATTTTGCATTTGTCTTGCTAGTTCTTTTCTATTGTCGGAGTTTGATGGTTTATATGCTTTCAGGTATTGCTGCCTAGGCATATGATATGGATTTGATAAAGCTGTAGGTGAAATTACAAGTTGAACTGCCCATGGTGAAGGTGAATTTGCTTGTTTCTGTGGAGGGAATACATCTTGCTGGTACTGGCAGTGCATTAGTTAGGTTCAATTTGAAGTATGACCCTACTGGTTCTATAGGACACCCCTCGAGATGAGCATATCTACTAGGGATTTCGTGTAAGATTTGATGAAAATTGAGTTTCTTGATATAGGTTTTGGTTCTACTAGGGCATTTTGGTTGAGTTGTAAAATTGGATTGCGGGATATACAGATAAGAACTGTTGTGTCATGCATCTGTAGCGGCATGGTGAGAAGTGAAAAAAAAAAAAAAAATGGAAGAAGAATTTTCTTTTTTCCACCCCCACATTCTTTTATGTTTTTCTGCTGTAATATTTCAACAAAATCACTGGTTTTGTCTTGATGAGTCTGTTGTTATAGCCCTGCTGCTAGCTACCCTTTGTTCATGGGGTTCCAGTATTTGCAGACTGTAAGAAATGTTTGGTTCATTATTAGTAGAGAATGCATGCAGAGGAATGAATGATTGAGCTATTCCTGATGAATAATTGTTAAATGTTATTCGTTATAATCATCCCTGGTTTCGATTTCTTTTTCTTTTTCCTTGATGAATGAAGTTCTTCAAGTTTTGTTTGTTGCATTGTGGATGATGATGACTAGAAAACTTGCATCATTTTCTACATCTTTGAATCTGCAATTCATGCATTGTTATTGAAAGATTTATGAATTTGTGTATTTGTGCAATGTCATTCATTACACTATTGTGTTATAGGTGAATATACCGCCTCATTGAGACCGAACCAGAGGTTTTAGTGAAGTTCTAGTGATAGTAGTTAAGTGGTTGATATTTTCATGTTAAGTTTTAAAGAGTTCGAGTTTTCAAAATTAAGGTTTGTTAAGGAATATGGATTTAAAAGAGGACCGGGTTAGGGTTCAGTTTTAAGGAATTCGAGTAGCCGAATTAAGGATATATTTTTAACAAATGACAGATATGGGAGCAATAGTTATGGGGTTTTTCTTGGATTTAAAGAAGGATTTTAGTGAAAATGGTAAATATAATTTAGAGGTAAAATATTTTTTATTTTTAAAATAAAATATATAAATTTAATTTTTATTTTAATTTAAAAAGAAATTCAAAAAATGATTAATTAAACTTGAATTCGTTTTCAAAAAAATTCAACTTAAATGCAAATTCGAGCATATATATTAAACTTCCACCTCATTCGAATTGATTTGACTGGTTGCTATCAATATTATATTTTTTTATCTTTAAAAAAAATAATTTATCAAAATATTTTAATGTAATAAATAAAATTATCAAGACAAATAAAATATAAATCAAAATATTGATATATGCTAAGTAAAATGTTTAGTACAAAAATCTTTTAAAATGTATCAATATTTATTTTTTTTTTTCTAAAACTTAAGGCACCAAAAGCCCCACTGAATATCCCAAGCCCTATCCAAGAGTACATGACCTTGGTCAGTTGGTCATCGGCAATTTTGACTCTTTTTCTTTTTCTATTTTCTTTTGTTAGAATAGGAGTTCAAAATTTACACCACATAACCCTTACATAATTTTTACAAAAGAGTGATTTAAGTTTTAAGTTTGAATCATTAAAAGAGAGTATGAAAACATATGTAAATTAGTTTTTTTTTTTAAATATTAATTTTTAAATCAAATTCGACCTGTATTATCATGTCATATACAAGATTGAGTAAATTATATTTACCTTTCATATAATTTGATCAAACTATCAATGACTCATTTAAGGTTTAAAAATAACTTATAGCTCCCATAAGTATTCAAATTAATAACAAATAATTTCTTAATAAATGAAAAAATAAACAAAAATATCGACGTAAACATCGTTATTGCGTTGAAAGACAAAATAAACATCATTTTATAATTTCATTTTAATCAAAAATCATTAATTTTTATTTTTATTTTTTAATACTTTTTATGTTTGACTTTAGTTAAGATGATAAATATAATTAATAAAAATATCAAAGAGACAATCGATAATTTGATCAAATCAAGTAATATAAAGTAAATATAATTGAGCCTACAAAATTAAGTGACGACACCTGGAAAAAACAAAAACAGGATAGCAAAAATGTGCAGAAAAGCATTTCCTATTTTGGTGAATTTATTTGGGAAGTGGGTATGGGCAGATGGACTTTGTTTGGAAAAAATGGTTGAAAATTGAGGAGGGGTAGTTGACTCTCTGTTGAATGTGTGGCCAATTATTCTTTGACACCCAATCTTAGTAAATGCTCCCTTTTCTTCTTCTTCTTCTTCTTCATTCTGGTATTTGATACACCTTTCAAATCACTATTATTATTATTATACTCACATCTCCAATAACATTGGCTTAGTGGTCCTTTTTTTTCCTTTTGGCCCTAGCCCTAAAAACAAATCTTCATTTCATGATATGGACCCCAAATTAATGGCTGTCATTTTTCCAGAGTTTCAATTCATAGTGTGATTATGATCATATTTGTATTATTAATATAGGGGATTAGCTAGGGTGAAACGTCCAAAAGACACCTAATTGAACGCGAGCCATAAAAGAAAAGTTTTTTTTTTTTTTTTTTTTTTTTTTTTTGTCTTGTTCATCAATCAGATCAAAGACAAATCAAACACTACGATGAGAAGACAAACATCAGACCTCATTCTAATCTCAATATGTGAGATCATCTTGTACATAGTCCAAACTCGGTAAGACTTATTTTTTGGTCGGTATGCGACTCCACGAGCAAGAAATAAAAGAACCAAGTGGGCTCTAGTGATATCATAATTTACACATATTTTTATCTATTTCATGATTTCGTGATCAATTCGGTAGTTTCTTTCATCCACTCGGTGGTCCTTTCCTATTTGCTTCCAATAGTTCAACCCACCCTTATTCTTGGAGTGAAAATAATACGTTTTCCTCCTAAGAAAATGGAGTGATCACTCTCGTCCTCCTAGCTTACAGAAATTCTCTATATTTACTCCAATTACTCAATAGAGAGAGATTAAAGAACAAGAGAATCTTAAAACAGGTTTTATGAGCACATCAAACAATAACCAGCAGGAACCGCTAAGAAAAATGGGAGAGAAAGTCAATGTGTAGAAAACACAAGTACTTTACAAATCTAAAGAAGAAGCAAGAAAAATCTTGACAGCAGAAGAAAAGTTAACCTTATCCTTCTCATGGTCCATTTACAGTTTCTACTAGAGTTTCCACCTTATAAAAATGTAAAACCAGCTAATCAAAAGACTGGTAGGTTTCCTTGCTACTATAACAAGGGATAGAGGTTTACCAATCAGGGAAAAATGACAATTGGAAGTTGCTGAAAATGGCTGAAAGAAGAATGAGTACACATCATGAGAAGAATGTCTTTACAATACCCCCAACTTTCACGTAGAACAGCACCCGCCCTTTTTAACTTGCTCCTCGGCTTCTTGGTTCCCATCTGCCTGCAATACAACAGTCTTTCCATTCCCAGGCAAGCCATCATCCTTCTGCTTCAGCTCTTGGGATTGAATAACCTTCCGGCTCAAAATGTTATAAATCTCTTTCACAACTGTTTGAAATGCCGAAGTAACATTAGATGAATCTAGAGCCGAAGTTTCAATGAAGAAAAGACCCTGCGTTTCAGCTACAGATTTCCCTTCAGCAGTAGAGACCTCCCTGGCGTCTTTGAGATCAGATTTGTTCCCAACCAATATTGTCACAACATTCATGTCTGAGTGCGCTGTTCAACAAGTAAACCACTTGCATTAAAGTCATTGCAACAGCTGACCAACAAAATAGCTCAAGAAAACTTTAAGTGAGCTGGATCAGGACAAAAGAATTTGGTGCAAATGCAGGTGTGCTTAACCCTGTGTTAATAATAGTTCCTTATCTATTGTGCACATTGAAGCAAAGCATGACATGGTTGCTTTGCAGCCCATATAAAGATTTATATATCACATAAAATCTCCCTTCAATTTAACTACAATATTAAATGCTTCACAGCTCTTAACCATTACATATGCACAGAATACCATATTATAAGTTTTTATGGAAGAAGTATAAACCAAGCAGAGGAATATGAACCACAGTTACAGTGATAGTCCTCTCACATTTTTCTTTCGGGGGGGGGTATGTGCTCACATTTCTTCTCTGTGCATTGATGACAAATTTCAAGGAATCAAATTACTAATAAAGAGTGAGACAAGATTTGCTTACTGTGGAGTTCATTTAGCCATCTGCCAATACTATCAAATGTCTGTCGTCTACTGATGTCATACACCAGGAGAGCTCCCACTGCACCTCGGTAATATGCAGAAGTAACAGCCCTAAATCGCTCCTGACCAGCAGTATCCCATATTTGTGCCTTGACTTCCTTCCCATTGATTTCCATCTTCTGTGTCTGGAATTCTACTCCTATGGTTGATTTAGAATTTGGATAAAACTCATCTCTAGCAAATCTAGCAAGCAAATTTGATTTCCCAACAGCTGAATCACCAATTAAGACAATCTTGAAAAGGTAATCCTCAGTTTGTCCCTCCTCTGAAAAGAAAGCCATTCTATCCCCTTACAGCGCACACTAGGGAGCCATTCTTGATGATTTAAAAGAGATGGGAAAAAACCCGGCCAAATTGAGAACAGAAGGCCACGACGTCAGACCACCCCAGTAAGAAACTTCAAAGGAAGGGCAGGCATGTCATGGTGAAAAAGTGCACTCAAGCAATAAGTTGAAAGGAGCAAGAAAGGAATCTAAGCTTGAGTAATAACCAAGCGTAGTACTTAATCTAGGAGACCGACAGTCCAACTTTAGCCAGCAGCTGAATATATATAGTTCTCCCCCAGGTACTGTAACATCAAGAAAGCAAGAGAAAATCAAAACTTCCACAAAGAAATTAAGTTTCTTGTCTCAAAAGCAAATTCGTTAAACTAGTTTCTTGACTCCATAGGTAACAAAACTACAGCAGCAAAACAAAAAGCACTATCCACAACCACTGATACCAAAAACCCATTAAAAGTAGATCCTGTATCCTGTATTCTCCAAAAATTACAATTTTGCTACAAGTAACATGTACAAAATTCCAACAAAACCAAAAATCATATAGACAATGGATAGAGCAAGATGGCAACATACTATCCATATAAGCGACCCCACATAGTGGAATAAAGATCTAGTTATTAGTGACAAAAACCAAAAATCAGCTACATCAAGTCAAAATTAGTTCAAGTCAGAAAGCATTAACATACAGAATCCTATCCACATCTGCAACTTTGTTTTTAAACTTTGCTTATGTTACAAATTTGGGAAAGGAATGGAGGATACACAAATAATCTTTACTCAACCACAAGTTATAAAAATATCCAATTCCCTAGCCAAAGGAAATGCTTGCAAGAAAATCAGAAGTATTAAATGGCATGAAACAGCACATGAAATCATAATTCTTCATAAGATGCGCGATAACTAAAACTCCAGAACTAGCTAAATTTTTCCAGCGCCCAACAACTAATATATCATGAAGAGGAACTTCCAAGATAAAGTTTTGTCACCACCTATCTCATGATATGGCTGACACGCTAGCTATTGTAGGACATAGAGTGTCATATTTTGAAGCATGCAATCGTATAGAGGAAAAAAAGAAAACAAAAGATAAACAAATCAAGGGGAATGGTGTGAATGTACTAAGTTAAGCAATCCTTATCTACAGAAGCTGTTTGAGCTTCTTTGTAAACAGATACAAATCAAATAAATGAGACTAGACCTTTACTATGGAACATAAAATGGTGCCTTAAAAGATTTACAAGAAAATTTCTGTCACTTATAGCCCAAATTAGCAGATGAAGTTGCATGATCCACAAGTCCAAAACGGTGTATCACTTCATAATATTTACTAATACGCAATTCATCTAACATGAAGAAGTCTCCAGGGATCACACACAGAAACAATGATTCCTGCAGTGTTGCCCCACATATAAAATAGAAAACCATCACCAACTACCTCCAAAGTGGTACTTCTCCATGAAGAATGGCACTAATTGATGAACCACAACAAATAAAACCTAATGTAAACACGATTTACACAATAACCATGAAGACAGATTGATGAGACGACATTAAAACTCAAAACAAAACTTAACAAAAATTGAAACCTTAATAACAGCCCTTGTCAAACTGTTGCAAGTACTACATATATACTTCCTACTTAACACCCTACTATTACATTACATTATCTCTGTGGACTTCAAGAAAAATGTTACTCACATTTTATACTACTAAACCCCTTAAAGGATCACAGGACCTAAACAAAACAAAACCCAATTGTACATTCCCCACATTATGCAAAACTGAGCAAAGAATGACACCAAAAACTAAAAAATAAATTTTTAAGTCGAAATTCAACCCCAGAAATCTCAATACAACGATAGCCAAGTTCAATTACGAGCATTGGGCATCAAAAACCCAAAAATAACAATAATCATTCACATAAAGGACACATACCCACTTCGTCAAACTTCCCCTTATATCTTTCTTTCTATTCCACGTCTTCCTGATCAAATCTCTCAGAAAAAATCCCACAATGCAGAAGATCAAAGTTTTTTTTTTTTTTTTTTTTTTTTTCCTTTTCTGTTTTGATGGCTCTCAAAATAAGTTGACAAAGAACCCAGAAATCGTGTGGAAGAACAAAAAAGATTGGATTTTTTGGTGGGCTTGCGTTAAATCGGGGGAGGGAAGAGACGAATAGGGTTAGGTTTGAAAGTTGGGAAAATGGAGGAGGAAATTTCGAGTGGGAGAAATGGAAGGGAAGGGAAGGGAAGGGAAGGGAAGGGAAGAGAAGAGGAGAGTCGCAGAGAGAAGGGAGTGTTTGGAGATAACGACAAAGTTAGATTTGTATCCTCTTTCTTTAATAATTGAATTTTGGGAAGGAAAAAAAAAATTGTGATTCGTTTAAACTACTAGGTGTTGCTTGGTTGGATAGAATGGATATGAATCAATGACTTTTACCCCATTTCATTCCCAATCCTAGTGTTTCATTGAGTTAATGGGATTGAAAAAATTGAGTCCATTCCAACCTAGTAAGGAATAACCCAATCCCAACTAAATTAGAAGGTTTGATAATGTTAGAATGGATCTCCTCCTCCTACCGTCTCTTCTTCCTATCATCACTTTCTTTCCTTCTCTTTCATTGCCATCTCTCCTTCTTCCTTTCCCTTCCTCCGCACTCTGCCTCTTCTTTGGCCTCCCTATTTCCTTCCCTTTCATCGACATCTCTCCCTTCTTCCTTTATCTTCTCTTCCCCCCCCCCCCCCCTCTCCACCACCAACATCCTTATCGGCTTCAAGAATTGGATGTGAACCCCGAAAGTCACTCTGTAAAAATCGCAAACGATAGCAATTTGATTTCTCTCTCTGAGGTAAAGGGCAATATTTCTCTTCTCCATTCCATGAATATTGATGCTAGCTTATATGTGAATTGAACACCAAATTGGGAAGTTCGTCAAGAATTAGGTGATGAAAATGAACTTGAATCTGTGTATGAGTTGAGTTTATGAGAAAGTATGCACTAATTTATGAATTTATTTTCCCAGTAATTGATAGTGTGTTGTGATATATGATGAAAGAGCTGGGTGGCCGAGGAAGGGAAATGGGGTTGTTTGGTGGCTGTGTGGTCGGGGAAGGAAGGGGTGTTTTCTTGTGGTTGTACGTATAGCAGAGGATGGCCGCCCGGGGAAGAGGAACAACAGGGGTGGCGGGGAAGTGGAACAGGTACAATTCCATGAAATTAACCAAGCAGCAAAAGTTTATTACCATTTCAATCTAATAATTTATTCTCATTCTACCTACTATCGTACTCATACCGATTCTGATTCCCACTCACAAACCAAGCAGGTCCTTAGTACTCTTATTAAATTTTAAAAATTATGTATACATCTTTTGAGTATTTAAATTAATAATAATCAATTCTTTATTCACAAAAAAAATTAACAAAAATATTGATGTAAACATCGTTATAATTTTATTTGACCGAAAATCATTAAATTTTCTTCCTTTTTTTTGACATTTGTTAATGTTTAATTTTAGTTAAGAGATGCAATTGTTAGAAATATTGAAAAACAATTGATAATTTGACTAAATCACATGTAATTAAAAAAAAAAAAAAGAAAAAGAAAAAGAGGCTGTTGTTTCGTACTTTCATTTGGGCCATTTCTCAACTTTTGGTCCTAAATCTCCCTAAAATTATTGGGCTTTGTAACTCCTTGCAAGATACAGTTGTTTGTTAAATTATATTTTAAGTTATATTTTTGGAATAGTTAATATGATTTTTGGATATGGTGTATTCTAACGATATGGTGTTTGTTAGTCATCTAAACGTCACGTGTTATAACAGTTTATGGTTTTCGATTTGATGAATTAATATCAAAATAGAGTTTTTACATGAACAATCATCAAATATATTGTGCATTATAACAGTTATGGTTTAGATTTGGTGAGTTAATGTTGAAATGTAGTTTTCATGTGAACATCCATCAAATATATTGTGCAGTATAACAAGACATGGTTTAAATTTGATGAATTAATGTCAAAATAGAGGTTTCACGTGAACAACCATCAAACATATTATGCATTATAATGGTCATGGTTTAAATTTGGTGAATTAATATTAAAATAGAGTTTTCACGTGAACATTCATTAGATATATTATGCGTTATAACGGGACATGCTTAAATTTGATGAATTAATGTAAAAATAAAGTTTTCACGTGAACAACCATCAAACATATTGTATGTTGTAACGGTTAATGATTTAGCTTTGGTCCATTAATGTCTAAATAAAATTTTCACGTGAATAACCATCAAACGTATTGTGCATTATAATGGTCATTGTTTATATTTGGTGAATTAATATGTCAAAATACAAATTTCACGTGAATAACTCTCAAACATATTATGTGTTATTACGGGTCATGATTTATATTTGGTGAATGTCAAAATACAGTTTTCATTTGAACAACCATCAAACATATTATACATTTATAATGGTTCTCGATTTAGATTTGATGAATTAATGTCAAAATAGAGTTTTTACGTGAATGACCATTAAACATATTGTGCGGGCGTGACAAGCTACTTAATTTCTCTAATTTAGCAGACTAGTTGATTCACTATTTAACAATCTAGTTCTTTTTAAATTTCAGAAGTTTAAAAATTTTCGTATCCAAATATTAATATTATTTATATAATTTAAGTTTTACACCCCTTCTCATAGCCCATTATCTTGTCCATCACTCCGACCCAGCCCTTGTGAGAAAATATTGAAGTTACCATTAAATTTTAATTTTGATTATTACATATCAAAATAATTATGAGGAAGTGAGGAATATATTACGAACCTCTAATGTGCTCATTGACAATGCATCTAAACTCGCATAATATAAATAAACATAAACTAAGTACTGATTTGCAATTATTGGCTGTTGGAACATAAACTAAGTTACTGATTTGGTTGTTAGAGCTAGTGGTTAATTAATTAAATTACTTGTTTTTCACTTTTTCCATAGAGTGTCAAGATGGCCGAGTTGGTCTAAGGCGCCAGTTTCAGGTACTGGTCCGAAAGGGCATGGGTTCGAATCCCATTCTTGACAATTTATATTTTTATACATTTTTTAAATTGTCATTTTACTAATTTTTAAATAATTTATTAAAATTCAACAAAATGAATATATATTTTTTTATCCCAACAAAATGAATACTATCTTAATTATTTTAAACATATTTAATCATATAATAACTAATTATAAGAATAATTCTCACACATACAGTATTTTTTAGAAAAATAAAAAGATAAAAAAAGGAGAAAATGGGAGAGAAAATAATCATTTTTTTTTTGGTAAAATTTTTTTGAACAACTACTTGTGTTAATCGAATGAAACTCTGATCAATTACTAGATCTAGTACCATCACCATCACAGTCGTCTCTATGGGCATAATCGCAATAATGATTTTGATTTCCATCATCGTGATCATCGTTGTCATCTTCATCAAAGGGCTTATTTTTGTGAAAAATGCAGCATTTCTTAGAGCGGTTCTTTCTGCTACTGTTGTTGCAGAAAAGACAAGGAAGATGACGAGGACATTGTTAGGATTTGTGTAAGGCTGGAAGAAGAAGAAGATGACGACATGAATTGCCTCCTGGTGGCTCTGACCATCGTTAAGTAGTATCCGCGGGAAGAAAAATAATTCTAAAAAATAGGCAAAATAAATAAATAAATATGTGTGTAATTATGAACAAAATTTTATTATGTTATTATCTTATTATGAGAATATGTTATACACTAAGTAAAAATAATTGTTTCAGAATTTAAATGTTCTTTAATTAAACTTTTTGTGCAGAAATTTTTCGTATATCGGAAGTTCATTATCAATGTTGATCGGAATTTTAAATTCGTGTAATATAACTATCTTAATTCAATTGAAAGAACTTATGATGATATGGTGCTAAGGTTTCATGTTTTATAGCCACAACTTGAAAAGAATCGGTAAAGAAGGATGTGAAATTGAATGTGAGAGTAGTGTGTTGGTGGTGGAGTTTGAAAAATGAGAAGAAAAAATAAGAAAGAACGTTGATTTTTTTTTTAGAGTGACATTTTGGATAGTAAAATTTGAAAATAGAGTTACAAATAGTAAAACGTGGGCTACAAATACTCGCAAATTATAATATACTCCTACTCGGTACCCCCTTCCCCAACTTTCCAACACACACACACACACACACACACACACACACACACACACACTCCCCCTTCTCTCTATCTCTCTCTCTCTCTCTCTCTCTCTCTCTCTCTCTTTCTCTCTCTCTCTCTCTCTCTCTCTCTTTCTCTCTCTCTCTCTCTCTCTCTCTCTCTCTCTCCCCCCCATTTCTCTCTTCACCACCCGATCTTCCATCTTCCCAGGACGTAACTCCAGATCCTCCGTCATTACCTCCGCAGCCGAGCCCGTCCCGACCACCTCCACCTCGGCTCCGATTCGATTTCCAGTCCCGTCACCGTCTACTGATCTACCATCTCCAGTCGAGCCCAGTGCCACCTCCGACCATCTGCAGAAACCCCATCCCGCCCCCTCCCGTCCGGCCATGAACCGCAGCCATCACTGCCCCGTTTTCTTCGCAGACCAACGCTGGAATTCTTCTTCCTCAGAAATCGTCCACCAGTTAGAAATTGGTCGACCTCCTACCCATATCATAAATATACATTTTTGAACGTTTTTGATAAATATGAAACAAAAAAATATGACAAATTAAGAGTATTAGATTAGGTTAAGATATTATGATTACTGAAACCTAATTAACTATCACTAAAGTAAAAATAAATTGTTTGAATATTTGTGACAAGTTAAAAATTGGTCGACCTGTTTTCATATCATAAATATACATTTTAAACATTTTCGATAAGTAATTCGATTATCTAACTCTGTCATAAAGATATTTCTTATCATTAAGAAAGATAAGTGTATGTGATGATTGAAAGTAGGAAACAAAAATACGGCAAATTATCAGAGAATCAAACCTAATTACGATAAAGAGTATTAGATTAGGTTAAGATATTATGGTTAGTGAAACCTAATTAATTGCCGCTGAAGTTTTGTTTTCGTATTTTATTCCTTCGGCTTAACATATTGTTCTTGTTTTATTCCCTCGAATTAGGAAAAATAATTATATATAAATAATTTTTTAAAATAAAAATAACAGAATAATTATTTGCGACAAAAAGTATATATTATTTTAAGTGGAGAAAGGAATATTTTGAACTTGGACTTGATAAAGTTGAAGATTTCGTAATCGCTCCAAGCCAAAAATGATATTTATTTATATATAAAAACTTTTTTTATTGTCAAATTTTGGTTGTTACTCACAAATTGGTCAAGTCAATGGGTCTATATCCCCAATGGGAGTCCCCACTTAAACGTGTCCACATTAAGAAATGCCATATGCCATGCTTGCTTATCTCAGGTCATTATTTATTATTATTATTATTATTATTTTTTTTTTAATATCACATCTTAAAAAATAAATTACGATTGTTGATAATACCAGTTCCCTTTAATATAATTAGTTATCTCACAAAATTATTAATGTCTTAACTGGATTTGATATGTTGCGAACCCTCTTGAATATCTTCAGGAACGTGAACACACACTTGATATATAAATGTCGTTAACGTGTGCTATAAGATTTTGGATTAAGTCTCTCTAATGAGCGCAACGCTCATATTTAGTTGTTATTGTTAGGTTTACAATTCTAAACATATCGTTGATAATAAATCAGAGAAAAGTAAGAATTTATGTCTCTTATATTCTAAACGACACACATGCTATAAAGGATATGATAATTTAACAGCATTCTTACCTCCCTCTTATTTATCACCAGTAAACGGTTCAGAATTCCAAACTCAACCAGGCTAAGTAATTTCATACAAAGAACGCCATCCATAAATTGAACCTTATTTGTAGTCCTCCAATTTCAAACCACATGTTTTAGGTCCTTTCCATTTTCAACTGTCTCTATTTTAGTAATTATTTATTAATTTTTTAAACATTATATTTTATTTAATTAAAATAGTTAATAAATAATAATTTTCTTTTAAGGATGGAAAGAGTAATATTTGATGTCCTGTAATTTGGAATTATTTTCTAATTTTTACTGGGGACTTCTTTGTAATTATCTCCTTAGTCTATTATAATTACCTTCTTGGCCGTTTCGCCGCCTTTTCTTCTTCGTTTTTGTTTATTTCATTTCTGTCCAAAAAAACTCTGCATGGACTGTTAATGAATCATGCAAGCACATGCCTATTTAATACTAACATAAACCTCAAATTATAGGACGGATCCTTCAATTTTGGATTTGTGTATATAATTATTCACTTGGGTTTTCCTAGATTTCTATTCTGTACTCATATTTTTGGTCATTTAATTAAAGATAAGCATTAGAATTGAGAAAGTTCCAGTTTTTTATCCTCCCTTTTCCGTGCAAACTTTGTTCTTTCTAAGTAATAGTATCCAAATGGGTATTTTTTCTTGAATATATGGTTTCATGATTTGATGGCGAAAGGTGTTCTTGGACTTTATGCACCAAAGGGTTCCTCAGTTTTTTCTTATTAGTCAAAAAATGTAAGCAACATGTCAGTCTTTTCTTGATTCTGATGGAAAACAACTATACAAATTAAAGTTTTCTTCTTCTGTATCAGTCAGCACTCAGCAATAATATTGGTTTTCCGTAAAAGCTCTCAACTTTCTGCAGGTTTTCTCTTGGGATTTCTCATGAACATCTTCCAAACTAGAAGATAAAGTGTATGTACTTGTGAACTGGGAGGATTAGATGGAAGGGGGTGGTCATGGTGCAGACAAAACAGAGTTTACTGAATGCTGGAGGACAATATGGAAGACTCCTTACATTATGAGGCTGGCCTTGTCTGCTGGAATTGGAGGCCTTTTGTTTGGGTATGACACAGGTTAGTTTTAAGACTTTAGATAAGATTGATTATTTCTTGACTTTGTGAAGAAAAAGAATCATAAAGTTGTGTTTTTTCTCTTGGGATTTGGATTGGGATGCACAGGTGTTATTTCAGGTGCCTTGCTCTATATCAGGGATGACTTCAAACCTGTTGAAAGGCACACCTGGCTGAGAGTAAGTTACTGTTTCAAACCATTTGAAAATGAAAGCAGATTAGTAGGAATGATTTGAGTATGTGTTTGTGTTTGTCATGTCTGAAGGAAACTATTGTGAGCACAGCAGTGGCTGGGGCTATTTTCGGTGCTGGTTTTGGGGGTTGGTTGAACGATAAGTATGGCCGGAAAATATCCATCCTTCTTGCAGATATCTTGTTCTTTGTTGGTGCTGTGATCATGGCTGCTTCTGTTGCTCCCTGGATGATAATTATTGGAAGATTGTTTGTGGGTTTTGGTGTTGGGATGGCTTCCATGACTGCACCTCTTTACATCTCTGAAGCTTCTCCTGCTAGAATCAGAGGCGCATTGGTCAGCACCAACGGTTTGCTCATTACAGGTGGTCAGTTCTTAGCCTATCTGATCAACTATGGATTCACCAAGGTACAACAACACAAGTATATGATCAAGATCAAATTTTTGCAGAAGCCCTTTTGGTTTTTGATGGTTTATGTTCCAGTTATTGAAGGAATAACTTGTAATGTTATGTTTGATCCAGACGCCCGGAACTTGGCGTTGGATGCTTGGAGTAGCAGGAGTTCCTGCAGTTGTTCAGTTTCTTTTGATGATTTTCCTCCCTGAATCTCCTAGATGGCTTTACAGAAAGGTAAACTTATCAACCTTCTTAATGTTCCATTTCAGGCTAACTTGCAACTCATAGGATTGGAAACTCTATTTCTATTGATGATCAGAATAAAGTGAAAGAAGCTAGAGCAATCCTGCAGAAGATATATCCAGCTAATGAAGTTGAGGGAGAGATGCAAGCATTAGAAATGTCTGTGGAAGCCGAGAAAGCCGAGCTGCTGTCCATTGGCGATACCTTCCTTTCGAGACTAAAGGGTGCCGTCAGTAACATTGTGGTTCGAAGGGGACTCTATGCTGGAGTGACCGTTCAAGTTGCTCAGCAGTTTGTTGGTATCAACACAGTCATGTACTATAGTCCAACCATAGTTCAACTCGCGGGATTCGCTTCGAATCAGACAGCATTGGCGCTTTCGCTCATCACTTCAGGCCTTAACTGTGTTGGCACTGTTATTAGTATGGCTTTCGTTGACAGATTTGGCAGAAGGAGACTGATGATTGTGTCCATGTTTGGGATCATAACTTGCCTAATTGTGCTGTCTATTCTGTTCAATGAAGCTTCATCTCATGCTCCACCAGTCAGTATCTCTGAATCCCAGAAATTTGGTACCAATTCTACCTGTCCTAACTACATCAACATTGCTGCCACCCCAAATGCACCTTCCTGGAATTGTATGACATGCTTGAAAGCCCCTTCTGGTTGTGGTTTTTGTTCTAATGGAGCTAGCAAAGTAAGTGGTTGGTTGGTTGATTGCCTTTGCTTATTGATTACTATATCATCATCTCTGATTAACTCACTGCTAACTAACAATTGAAATCTGTGGTTGATTCCCCCTTTCTGTTAGTATCAACCTGGAGCATGTTTGTTGTCGAATGATGTGACGAAAGGCGCATGTCGCCGAGGAGGACAACATGGTACATGGTACACACAAGGCTGTCCAAGCAAGTTTGGGATCTTTGCAGTTCTGCTCTTAGGATTATACATTATAGCATATGCACCTGGGATGGGAACTGCACCTTGGATAGTGAACTCTGAGATATATCCACTGAGATATAGAGGGATTGGTGGTGGAATTGCAGCTGTTTCCAATTGGGTTTCTAATCTGATTGTGAGTGAGACATTCTTGACTTTGACAGAAGCAATTGGTTCTTGGGGTACTTTTCTTTTGTTTGCAGGTTTCTCCTTTGTTGGGCTTGTGGCTATCTTCTTCTTGGTACCAGAAACCAAAGGTCTGCAATTGGAGGAAGTTGAGAAGATGCTGGAAAAGGGGTATAAGCCTAGGCTACCTTGTTGTGGCTCTTCTGAAGAACCAGAAGAGGAGGAAGCAGAAAAAGGAAAGAAAGAAGTTGGTCCTTAATGCCACTTTGAATATTATGCTTTGAAAATATTGTCCTATCTTTATAGGTTATGGTCATGGTTTTGGTTTATGGGCTTAATAAAGCAGCCAACATTTTTCAGTGAAGAATCTTGTAATTTGCAAAGGAAAAGTTTAGAGATATGCCACCATAACCCCAAATGGCATAGTAACACTTCTCCTTTCAGTTTCGGACCTATACATCGTGTTACCATTTAACAAAGTCTGGTGTTTTTATTGTCGCTACCCTAATATGTGTCCCTTTCATAATGAAAGATAGGAGAGCACCCCTTCTCCCGAAATGTCAGTTTGGAGTATAGATAAGTTATTATTTATCGATCTTTTTTTACATTCGATAATATTCTCTTTTCTTTCGCTCTATACATAAAAGTACCAAGCAAAGTCATGTATTTTTAATAAACAGCTCTATACATACATAAAAGTACTAAGCAAAGTCATGTATTTTTAATAAACATTTGCTACCTCGATAAGTGTCGCTTTCGTAATGAAAAGATAGGAGAGCACCTCTCCTCCCAAAGTTACAGGGTCTATACTCTATTTGTTCATCTGTGTCGGTTTGGGGTACGGATAAATTATTATTTTTCCGATCATTTTCTACATTCGACAATACTCTCCTTTCTTTTGCTCTATATATAAGTACCGAGTACCGAAAACTAATTTAGCGACGTTATCGTATTCCAATTAAACACTTGTGATTAACTTAGTTCAACTTCATAAGCAAATATATGTCATAAGACTTGATAGAGGACATGAATCAATAAACAAAGATTAAGGTAAGGTGGAACTGGTGTAACACAAACTTTGATGGTTGCAAACAAAAATGTTCCGACTGTCCAAGGTCAACAGCATACATACATAAATGGTCAAATAGACAAAGATTGAATTGAAAGCCCTAGTAATATTATCTGCTAAAGTGAGGGGGGATCAGATGAAGGACAAAACATACCTGCAATGACAGCTAATGAGGCCAACAATAAAGACAATTCCCCAACAGAGAAAAGAAAGAACCAAACAGATAATGAACTCACCAAACCAAACTACAGCATCTGCTAGATTAGTTGTTGGCTAGGGCTACCAAAAGCCAGCTTTGCTTTCTCTTTGGACTTAAACATACATGAGATGCAATGATATCTAATGCATTTCACCCCCTTGAGGAAAAGTCAAAAGCTTCACTCCCATTTTGAAACTAAACCCCACACTTTACAACCAAGACTAGCATGGTAAAGGGACCCTACCTCCAAAACCAAGGCAGCTTTCATCATTGCTCTCAACTCAAAAACACTCTATGCAGCAATTTCAAATATCTTGCTGCTGCTCCAGAATCATCTATAATAACTCTCCCTGGCCCTTGTTTTGATGTAAGCTGCATACCTCAAGGTTGTGAGGACCATCAAGAACTGGCCCTAAAAGTAAAAGCATTTCCAAAACACAGTAAAAAGCATCAACTATGTCCAAATCTGATGTTTTATTGTATGGGAAGTTGCCAGGAAAAGATGAGCATAGAAGCTAAAAAGATGTCAAATGACAAACAGGATAAAAGAAGTTGACAGCTACTAAGATATGAAGCACAGAGGTCATTATACTACCAACTACACCACCTTATTAAAGAGCTTGGAGGAGAAATCAATGGCATCAATTCAGAAACTGACTTTGAGAACCAGAATAGAGGGGTAAAGTCACAGTTATGTAAGCAGTAAATAGACAAGAAAGATGCCAATAATACTAGGCATGATCATAATAATTACATGTAGTAGTAATAACTGATCTGTTTTGACAGAATTTGGACATCCCAAACAAAACTTCTGGAGGGTTGTAATCCAAATTCTTCACAAACAAAACCTTAAAAAAATCCATATGCATAGGAGCTTTCATCATCAACAAAGCCGTACAAATATTAGCTGATGAAGGAGGGATGCCAACCCTCTCTACACTCTACAGAACCTACCAAATACTACTAATATGCATCCAAAAAGTCAGCTGCTTCTTCTTGCTTAGTTCTCTACTAGTATACGTTTTTCCCACACTTGAAGTAAAATCCCAAACTTGTAAACCACTCTATACAAACCATTGAACTGCCTGCTCTTGCTATATACAGAGCCAGATTCCCACACCACCTTCTATTATTACCTCTCTCTCTATGGAGTAGAACACCCAGCTTCATGTCTTGATCCTCTCAGGTACTCCAGAAGCCTTTCAGCCTGTCCCAAATGACCGATCCGATTAGTATGTTGTTTTTAACTAAAATAGGACTTCCAATTTATGATCTTGAAAGTCGTTTCAAGAAAAAGATTACAAAGATAGTGAAACTAGAATGATGCAACAATCAGACTTTTGCTAATTCACATCCTAACTATGCAATTGAATTCGAAACATTGAAAGGGCACATCAAGCTAGACAAAGACAAATGTTTGCTATGCACATACTAAAGAGAAACAACAGTTTGTCGTGTGAAATGGTGTTTCATAGCACCAAAAAAAGAAAAACAGGTCACATAAATCTTTTTAAAACTTTCAGTTCCAGAAAAATACAATTCATGAAGAAATTTGTTTTTAGCTTTGTAAGGGAGCGGAATTCACTAAAACCGGTATGAACAAACCAAGACAAGTAAGCCTCAAATATTCACACTTAAATCACAAAAAGATCTCCAAACTCACCCTGACCACGGAGACTCGGGCTGTTTATAGATGGTACACCCCCTAACTGTGTACTAATTGAAATCTACACATAGAAACTGCACCTTAAACTCAACAAAAATATTTCCTAGGAAAATCTGAAAGAAGGACAAGAAGATATCTTTGAACTGTATTCCAGTAGCCACATTTTTTAACTCTTCCTAGCACCTCATTTCCTAGCATTCACACTTGATGATATATTTTTTTCATTGAAATGTTAGTAAGCAAATCGTCATACAAGTAAGAGAAGTAAAAGTAAACCCCCAAAAATTTAAACTTTAATTGAAGAAAGAAAAGAACTGTTGAAAAAAAAAAAAAAAAAAAAAAGCCTCACCTTGTGCTTAGCCTTAGGAGTGCCATTCTGAGATAAGGCCACAAGAGGAGGAATACCACCTTCCCTAACCAACAATCCTCTATTCCTCACACTATCTCCACAAAGCTGCAACAGAGTCAGCACTGCAAATTCCTTTCCTTTATCAGAACCATCCTCAATTGCCTCCACTAACGCTGCAATTCCCCCTTCCTCCACAATTGCATCCCTGCCCATCTCAATCCCAGCCAAGCTGCTCAAAACCACCATGGCCTTCTCAGCTAATCCTCCTGCTGATGTCCCTCCTAGCTCACTGCTCACCATACCAACCAAAGGTCTAACGGCCCCGGCATTCACCGCCCTCTCTTTATTCAACACCACCGAACAGAGTTTATAGAGGGTTGTCAAAGCATCTTTCTTTCCCCGAATGGAACCGTTTATCAACAGAGCAACTAAATGCGGGATC
The DNA here is from genome assembly GCA_030378225.1 of Knoxia roxburghii. Lineage (NCBI taxonomy): Eukaryota > Viridiplantae > Streptophyta > Magnoliopsida > Gentianales > Rubiaceae > Knoxia > Knoxia roxburghii. Next base: position 43,637,291 of record CM059420.1, on the reverse strand, counting down.
GCCCCGCATGCTCCGATTGATAACTTGTTGCTCTCGTCCACCAGTGCCAAGTTAAGCAACGTGCAAGCGGCGTTCTGCTTCGACGTCTCCGTTCCGGTTTTCAAAACGTAAATCAAAGATTTCAACGCCGCGCCGCCGCCAGCGGTGTCGGCGGTGATGAGGGATTTGTTGGCTTCGTGAAGGGAAAGATTTAACAGAGCTGTGACGGCGTGTTCTTGGGTTAATGGGTCCGTACACCTCAACAGTGGTATGAGCGCCGACACTGCTCCGGCCTCACCTATTAGAGCCCGATTATCAGCTCGATTCTTTGCTAAGAGGCGCAATTTAGCAGCAGCTGATCTCTTCACAGCCACCGACGACGAATTCAGCCCGTCGATGCAGAGTTTAACAGTGGGCTGGAGATCCTCCGGCGATATACTCTCAATAATCTCCGTGGAGAAGGTTTCCCTCTGTAGAAACCCAGCGCAAGGTTCCGGCTCGATCTCAGACACAACAATCGGGCCAAGAATCGGTCCCGGATCAGGGATACTAGCCAACCGCTGCAACTCGCCGGAAATATCACTGGAGTAAGCCGACAAGTCACTCCCAAAGGACCTAGACAAATCGAGGTACTTAAAATCCTCAGCACCACATTCGTACCCAGATGAGCCCTTCGCGCTGACGCCGCCGGCGTTGGTTTTGGTAGCAAGCTCGCCTAGCCGGAGGTCGATAATCGAAGAGTCGGACAAATTCTCAGATGGGTACAACGACCTGTTCTCCGGTTGATGACCACCATCAGAATCTATCTGGAATAAATTAGAGCGTATAGTCCGCATGGAGCGACCAGTGGAGCGCTGTATCTTAGCAGAACTCGACGGTGGAGTGTAATAACAAGACCTCGAGTAAGTCCCAGAATGGGAATCCTCCACAGAAACCATGATTTAACGCTTAATTTTTGTCAGCTCAACACACTGAAGAAAACAGCAACTCAAACAAACAAGCAAGCAAAACACTGATGAATGAACAGCAGAAAATATGGGGGTTTTTCAAGAAATCTTGTGCATGGCCAGCAGAAAATGATCCTGTTTATGAGCTGGGTTTTGGGGCGTGTAGGATGAGTGTTGGAGGAGTGTGGGGTTTGGATTTGGAGCAGAAATTTTCATGGCAGAGGAGGAGGAGGAGGAGGAGAGTGAAGCAGAAAAGGAGAGATGCTAATGGCGATGGTGGGGATTAAATGAGAGTGAAGGAGTGGCAGCAGGGCAGTTGCTAAACTGACCGGGCGGTGACGTTGGAGAGCGTGCAGGTACTAACGAAGAAGGGGAAGGGTACAGCTGGAGGGATGGAGGACCCCACAAGCAGACAAATGTGTGAGGCATAGACATTATTTTTTGGGCATACTTCAGAGCCCGTCAGACACATTCATTCACTATTACATAAACCTTATTTATCGTTTTTTCACAACAATATTTAGAAAATATTTTTATCAAAAAATAAGTAAAATAGTAGTAGTAGTTTAGGGACAAGAAATAAAAAAGAATTTGCGATATTTAAGAATTTATCAATTTTAACCCAAACATTTATTGTGTGATAATTAAGAAAATATTAGTAAAATGATTTTGATTATGATAATTTTTTTCAGTAAAATAAAGCAAATGATTCTTATTTTAGTAAAAAATGATAAGTATTTTATTTTTATTTTTGTGAAATATTGAATGAATATGATTTATTATTTTTTAATTAAAGTGAGAGATTTAAATTTAGTATGGGATGTAAAATAATCTAAATTTATTCGAATAATCATGTTGAATTATTGAATCAATTCTCTTATTTAATAAAATATAAATATGTCTATTACTCAATAAATTAGTCACTGACCTTATTATAAATAGTGTAAAACATTTACACTTATAAAAGAAAATAAATTTTCTCATCGACTTAAAAAAAAATCCAAAATTGCGTCAAAATTTACTGCTCCCATGTTAGAGCAATTAAAAAATAAATTCAAAACTACACTGAAAATCTTGTAAAAAAAAAAAAAATCCTTCTATTTTTAAAAAATCATTTAATAATATATTTTAAAATGTGGGGGCGCACATATTTTGAGGTTAGGAGAAGATCAGGTGACGGTAGTCAGCCTCGTTGTGAATGTTCCCGGTGGGACCCCTGCGTCGGCGGTGGTTGTGAGGTGACGTCGTTTCATTCTCTTTTCGTGTACGTTCACTTTAAACCTCCCATAATAATAATTTTATTCAAATTTAATTTTTATATTTCTATTATATGAATTATTTAATTTCAATATAATTTTATTTTATGCGAAATAAAAATTTATATTTTATTTAAATAAGATAAGTTTTATGATATTGGAAAAATATTATTAAATTTATTACCACTAGTATTATTGATTTTTGGGTGTTTTCTTTGAAGCAACAATTTGGACAGACTTATTTGACTATTATTTTTGAAATGATATTATGTGTCTCATCTCACAAAACGACAAATTGAATTTTATGCAACCTTTAAAGGTTGAAAGTTCCAAATTTAGAAACTATTTTAATTAATATTAAAGTGAGAGAATAGGTTTGAATAAGATGAAATTTATCTTTCACCATGACCATATGTTGGAAAAAAAAAACAAGAGTTGAAGGCTCGTGTTTTAGAGAAGCAAAGTGAATTTCAAGACTTGTGTTGAACATAATTTAATTAAAATAGTTTTGTCTGCTTCGATGATTGTAGGATTTGTTTGTTAAGATACAATGGTAATTTGTGAAGTCTATTTTGCCAAAAAAAAAAAAAAAAATCAAATTATCAATGAATTAGAACAGTTATGAATACTTGAAAGGTATTTCATCTGTCTTTATATATTAGTCGTTTTAAAAAATATTGTGTGTATTTTATTAATTGACGTTTCACTGTTATTTAAGTAAATTTTTTAATTTTTTTTATTTTACTTTTCTTAAAAAATTATGACCTTATTAAACTCTACTACTCAATCATTTACTTTTTTGAATAAATAATTAAGTGACTCTTCATGATGAGAGTGAAAAGAAAAATGTATCTAACTAAACTAATAATTACTATTATTTCTTGATAACGGTAAAAAGTTTAAAATCTCTAATATTTGTAGACAGAGACACGTACTAAGAAAAATATTTTTCCAGTAAATTAGAACAATTTTGAACACTTGCAAAATTGAGAATGTATAGGGAATGGTGGTTAGGGCCCAAGTTTTTTACCTACCAACGGCCCGGTGTCTAGTATTCGTGTCCAAACCCTTACACATAAATTTAATCTATTTTGACCTGTAATTGGACCATCATTCGTAACTTCATATGCGCATAAGCGGCGAATAATGTATGTTAGGAATTCAAAGTACACTCAAAATATAATTATTTATATAATTATTTACATTTCTCGACATTTATAACGTGAAACAAAATTTCTAAATCATACAATCGCTAATACTACAAAAGACTACTGCATTTCTTAGTATGTTGTAGGGGTAAAGAAAATCATTTCAAATGAGCAAATTTTCTAATTATTTATATTGTATACTATTTTAAATTTAACGAATATGACTATTATTATTATTATGAAGAGGTGAAAGTGAAAATTTATGAGTCAGAAGGAGCAAAAGCCAAATTGAATTCATGTATATCTTCCCCTTTGATAAACTATTTTAGTTATAGTGTCACAATCCCTTGAGCTTGAGTGTTTGGCTGAAATTTGCATAATATAGTGGGCGATATTTATATAACAGGGACACAACAACTCCAGTTTATATAATGCTTATTGTTTTCCAGTTGTCATTTCAAACTTGACATGAGATATGATAGCTGCACTTATATTTAGAATATTGAAAGGTAAAATACATTTATGTGTATTGTGATTTAGTTAAATTACTGATATTTTTTTATTAAATTTTGAAATTTATGATTAATTTTTTGATTATTTATATTCGTAATAATTAATTCTTTGATTGACAAAAAAAATAAGTAAAATTATTATTAAATTAAAATATAATTAAAAAATTCCACCCTCACATTCATTCAAAATTCACTTTTGTTGAAACTCACTAAATTTTATCTTTTTAAATTTTTTTAAGTTTAATTTCGACTAAAGGAGATAAATAATTATTAGAAATTTTAAGAAGCATTAATAATTTAACCAAATTATAAAAGAGGTAAATTAATCATATTTTAAAACGATCATAAAATTTAACGAACTATCTGTTGTCAACAGTTATATTTAAAATAATAATAGACAAGTCATAATTGAAAACAATGAGATAGAATAGCAGAATATGGTGGTGTATTATCGTGAATTGAAGGATTATAATTAGAGCATTAATCGATAAGTCATAATTGAAAACGACTAGATAATTTAGTGAATTATTGTATATTAATTATCTTATTTTCAACCACTCGTGGAATTAATAAAACCTTTTTTAAGTTTTAATATTATTGAAAGAGATGTGATGTGAAGTCTGGTATAATCTTTAATTTGATTTGCAAGTAGAAAAATTATGTGATCACCAATATCTCTCTCTTTATTGATTTTGTGACTATAATTAAAAGCCATTATGTGGTCTTATTTATTTAATTATTATTTTTCGATTTTGGTGGTTGAGGAATAAACAGATCAATTCATACAAAGTAGAGTTTAAAAAAATAAATACTTATTTTATTTTTATATATGGTATTCCTACCATTTTACTAATAAAATATTAAAAATTAATTATCATTTAATTTTAAAAAAATAATATCATCCCTTATATTATAATTATACTATTAAATTATCTTTCTTGTAACTATTTAAAAATGATGTTATTAAACATAAGTAATTTAGTACTATAATATTAAAAGTTACAATATTTGATTAAAAAAATTTTACTTTTTAAAAGGTTTTAAATAAAAAAATCAGAAAAAAGTATTACGTATTAATTATGATTTATTAATTAAGAAAAGGTACGGATATATGGTTTAGGACAAGGTGAAAAGATTCGCATGCGAGATTTTTGTACACTAGGCAGTAAAAAATAAATGTCCACGTTGTGACAACTTTGGATGTCGTTTTAATAAACGAAAAATCACCGGTTTTGGATTTGGAATTTGGATCAGGTTCGGGTACCGTTGGATCTTTTTTTTTTTTTTTTTTTTTTTTTTAAACGTTCCTTTTGATTCTGTGGAATAACTAGTTGAATAGCCTATTTTCGACTATTCTTGTTGAATCCTTATCAAGATATAAGAAAATATAAGAGGGGAGACTCAATATCCGTATAAATATTTTACTGATTTACTGATTTACCCTTATAAATATTCTCATTTTTATAAAACAAACAATTGGGATTTCTCTTGCCAAAAATTAAATTATGTGTGTATCGTTACATTCCATCCATATGAACATTGGGTGGCTCGGGTTTTATGTCTAATTTTTCACTTTTTATGTAAAATTATTATTTTTATTTAAGATCCGATCAATCTGATTTTTCCATTTCGTAAGTAAAATAATTTATATACTAACTTATTGGTTAATTTTATTAATAAATCAGATCTGGCCCACCCAAATAGTGTTGTCCTGATTGCTTAAAAGAAGAGGAAGACTAAAGTTTAAATTAAAAAAAAAAAAAAAAAACTATTTCAATATTAAATGAAAATATTTTGGATGGTGAGGAATTACATCTTGATTAGCTCACCTACTCCACCTCTCCCCCGTTTGGTTGTAAGTGAAATCCAAGAAAGATTATGTTTGTCGAACTTGAAGAAATCAACAGTTGTTAGTAGATGTTAGATGTTAGCGATTAGGCCAACCAAACAGACCTTTATTGTTTCAACAACACGGCAGCATTATATAATTTATATGATTAATTACTACTAATTATCAAACTAATTATTGTCAATTACTCACTTGATTTGCCCCACTTCATTCCTTAATTATGCAATTTCCACTACCCATGTTTCGATTTGGGAGCACATAAGTATAATTAAGAGCTGTTAATATCGTATTTTAATTGAGATTATGTTGCAAGATTACTCGTGTACAAAGCAATAATTAATTAAGGTTAATTGTTAATGATGTTGGGGACAAGACAGATACTATGTAGTTCACTCGTACGTGTTTTAATCATCGTACGACTTTCTAATTAATCCACCCAATTTTGTCTCTTCAATTGGTCTAATTTTAATCAAAATTTTAATGATGACTTCCATTAAGAGTTGACATTGGTTTACCCATATCTATTTCTTTGTTCGTGTTATATTAATTCTCCAATTACTAATATATTTTGATATTAATATATTAAAAGTTAGACGATTAATTTAGAATGGAAAAAGAATATCAGATGTAGTAAAAAATATGTTGTTTTGCTCAACGAATCTTTCTTCTCGTTAATTATTACTAAACAATTTTTAATAAATTTAATTCAATTTTTATATTTTATTTTAAAAAATCTCCAATCTACTATTTTTTTAAAAAATTTTAAAATTTGATCCTTCTAACCAAATTATGAGCAATATTTTCTAAAGTTAATTTTGTTCAAAGAGTACCGAATTTTGTCAAAATCTCAATCTCACGTCAAAAATTCACACGTACTGTAATTTTTATACAATCTTATAGTGAAATCAGTTATAACAAACATTATGTCAAATATAATTATATGAAAATATAACACTTTCTATACAAATGAGAATACATCAGATATTATACGAGAATATATTATTTTTCAAAATGAGAATACACAAAATATAAATGTGAAATACATTATGTATAACATGAGAATACTATAGAGTACAATCCTAATGGAGTATAATATAATTTTTCGATGTCAATTGTTGTTATACTATAATACCATACAACACAATACTTCATGTCCCTTCGACAATAACATATGATAATCTTTTAAAATATAAAAGTTATCTTATCGTAATATTCGTAAAAATTAAAAAAAAAAAAAAAGAATGGCAGGTGAGGAATGAGGAAAAAAAACACTTCCAATTAATTATAATCATCAAAATTATTATAAATACTGTCAACACAATATTTCATGCCCGTAAAACTATTATGTAATTCGGGAGGAACCACCAAACTCCAAGTATTGAAATGGTCCTAAAATTAAACAACCAATGCCTTGGATTCTTTTCTAAAATTTGTACGGTTTCTATGCTCTCTATTGGCCTTTCTCTTTTAAATTCATCCCATTTATTATTTTTATTTTATATCTCACTTTTAAAATAATTTAACAAATTAAAAATGCACCCTTTTTTTTGGCCACTTAAGGGGGGAAAAAAAGAAATAAACTAATATTAGATAATGATTTGACTTTAATTGCGACTTAAAATCACAAATGTTTGACTTACTAATCATCTATTTGAATTTTGATTAATTGGATGACTGTAATTAAAAAAGGGGTCATCTCAAAAAGGCTTTAGAAGTTGACGAATTTGACCATCTTAATCATCCTACAAGTCTTAATTGACCTACCCAATCCTAAATTAATTTTACTAATTATTTTTCTTCTCTTTTCATCTGTCTGGATGGTTTATTTTATCACAAAATAATATATTCCTTTCATAACTCAACTGTATCGTATTAAATTTACTTTTATAATTTAATTAAATTATAAGTGGTATCTTTTTATTTTCGACAATAATAAATATCTCTTTGACCCACTAACCTACTCAAATCAGTCTTTCTTAATTGATAAGAAAATAATTTATAATTAAATAATTAGTGTGGTCCAAAAAGTGAGGAACGCGTGTATGAAGCTGGGATTAGAAGTTAAAACAAACTTGCTAATAATACTTTTGTAAAGGAACGAAAACTTGTATTGTAGGCTTAATGAGGCAGTGGTCCTGAATTTGTGTACTAATCAAACCTACTTAGCAGCAGCCCTAGGTTGACCCTCTCTTAGCTATACTAAATCAGTCCAAAACCTTATTTTCTACGCTAACTCTAACTATTTACCCACTCATTTTGAATTTTTATTTTACTGACAAATAAGACTGTAATATAAAATTATATAAATATTAGATTTTAATAGATTCGTACATGTTCAAATGCCAAATATATTATAAAACTTTCTAATTAAAGGTAATCCATCAATTAATTATACATTTAACCCATGGCATAAGTTTATAATCGAGGTGAATTATATTTACTTTAGCAAAATTATCGACGTGAATTACAAGATTTGGATTATTATGGGTCCTTCCTCTTTTGTTATTAGTAGTTCCCTTAGGACCAAAAAGCCTTTATCATTTTTTTTTTTTTTTTAAAACCTTCTCTTTTCTCCTTTCTCTCTCCCGTTATTTCACTAAAAAAAATTTCACCCTTATTATTTTTGTTTTTTAATTATTAAAAATTAGAAATTAAATATAATTATAATTAATTGTACAATTTTTTTAAATAGTAAAAAAATATAATTATAATTATACGTTTAACTAATAGCAAACTAAATAAATTGAAAAAATATATAAATAAATTAATAACAAACTATTGAAAAAAAATCTATAAACTATTTGTAATATACGTTAAATTAATAACAAATTAAATAAATTAAAATTTATAAGAATCATAAAATATAATAAATATATTTAATAATAAAAATTATTATAAATTATAATAAATACATTTTTTTGAGAACATATAATAAATACATCTAATAATAAACAAATTACATTAATAATATATAATTAAAATAACTAATTTACATCATTATAATATATAATTTATTAATATATAATATATTACATACTAAATATATAAAAGAAAATGGCAAATCATCATCTAATATTCGATGATGATTGTTGCAAGTCATCAACATAGTCAATTCAAAATTGACATTTAATTAATTTGCAGCATCAGCATTAAGCAATTTTAATTCGTATTAAAACTGCACTCAAATGCATCAATTCGTATACAGTACTAGTAGTAAGATGCTATTGTATCCGTCTTAATTTTTCACCTTTCACCAGTCGCAGCACGGACGATTAATAACACGCGTTTTTCTTTTTCCTTTTTTCTCCAACCCTCAATCTCTCTCTCTCTCTCTCAATCTCTCTCTCTCTCTCTCTCACGCCACCACCGTCCCTCCCTCAGATCTCTTTCGGCTCTGTCACGTCTTCTCTTCTTCGACATTGGAATTTTATGTGCCTCCTCTCCACTTTTTTTGGCGTCTCAATCGGCATCTCGATCGCCTTCTCTCCGATGACCTGTTTCGATATATGGCGCCGTAATTTTTCATTTTCTGCTATCACAATGTTTGGTTCTTCATAGTTAATGGTGGTGGTTAGTACATTATTAGAGTATTTTGAATTCTGCGATCAGTGAACATGTGGAGTGATAAGGATGCATTGGAGTGATAAGGTTATCATGTTCATAGTTTTATCTAGATATATTTTGCGATCATGAATCTCAGGTAATCTTTTTATCTATAATATCTCTTATGTCTATCACCTAGAGTATCATTCTATAAAACGAGCACATCATGTACTCTATCAGATGAGTTTTATGAAATGCAATTCTTTACTTCTTACATTTTTCATCTCTTTTCACATTTTTCTCAATTCTAAGTGGATAATCTTTAATAGTTTTAAATCTCTTTTGGATGTTTTGGTTGATATAAAATACTATTGTGTAGATATAATTCTTAATTTTGGTTCATATAAACACAATTTCAGTTAATATGAAATACTATTATTTTTATCAAGAATATGGTTGATATAAAATACTACTGTATTGTATTTTTTTTGTTGATATAAACTCTTTTCTGGTTGATATAAAACAACATTCTATATGATATAACTCATATTTTTTTGTTGACATAAACTTTACTCAAACTCTATTAATCAAATTTTTACTCTTTATAAATGATATTAACCATTGTTATATTGATATAAACACATATTTTACATGATATAAACTCACATTGTACTCGATATAAACTCGCATTTTTCAACGATATAATCAAATATTTACCCCTATACACGTTATATAACCCCTTGTTATATTGATATAAACACATGTTCCAATGATATAAACTATGTTCTACTTTATATAAACTCATCTCTAAAATGATATAATCATCTTTCGTTTGTATATATACATATAAACATAATTTCAGTTAATATGAAATACTATTATTTTTATCAGGAACATGGTTGATATAAAATACTACTGTATTGTATTTTTTTTGTTGATATAAACTGTTTTCTGGTTGATATAAAACAACATTCTATATGATATAACTCATGTTTTTTGTTAATATAAACTCTACTCAAATACTATTAATCAAATTTTTACTTTTTATACATGATATTAATCCTTGTTACATTGATATAAACACATGTTCTACATGATATAAACTCACATTCTATTCGATAATAAACTCGTATTTTTCAACGATTTTACCTATGTACACATGATATAACCCCTTGTTATATTGATATAAACACATGTTCTACGTGATATAAATTCATGTTCTACTTTATATAAACTCATGTCTCAAATGGTATAATCATCTTTTTTTTGTATATATACATATACATATAAACAGAAGCGATCTCTGAATAAGAACGTTGTCTACTACATTCATATCTCCTCCAATATCTAATTCCAAAAAGCTTTGATTTACAATCTCTTCCTTTTCTAATAATAAATCATAATCTAAAAGCATGCTGATTATATACATCGAAAGTAGCTTTCTTGTTCTCAATAATCTCACCAACCAAAGATTTGTTTGACTCATCAACCAATACTCCAGAACCTACAAACAAAAAACAGTTAATATAGCAAAAAATATTTCACAAAAAAAGATTATATCATACAAAATATTACTTTATATCAACGCTAACTCCTCCTTACATCATAAAAAGGTCTAACATTATACATACTAACAAAAAATGATACCTTATATCAACCATATCTCAATATTATATCAACTAACACTTTTATTTATATAATTCATAACTGACCTTCATAAAAAACAACAACAACATTGTTCAAAACAGAACTCTCATCCGATTGATTGTCATCTCCTCCTGAAAAACTCACTGCATGTCCAAAACACAGAACAAATATTCAGGTTCTATCGTATCTCCACAAATTATCAAATAAAAAATCATTGCAACATCATAAAACGAATTGAAATCCTTATCCGTTCAACACATTACAATCGCTTCCGAACAAATCATCATCCAATCGATCAACTTTATTAAAGCGATCACAAATCTCCATTATAAACGAAATATTGACGAGAAATCACAATATAACAAAAGAACGAAGAACATATAGCTTCAGCAACCAAAAAAAAAAAAAAATCATTATACATGCAATCTGATCGATCAAATTTACTAACGAGACCACAAATCTCCATTCTAAAAGATCGAGAAAGCAAAATATCAAGAAAAAAAATAGAGCAGTAACTTAAGCAACAAAAATAACAAAAAACGAACGATACCTGTGATCCGATCACAAAAATAACAATTACTAAGTTGAAATACATGGAATCCGAATAATCTGCAGTAGTTGAAGATCAATTTGGCGAGAAGAAAAAATGAACGATATAAACGATATTTGGTAAATTGAATGAATGCAGTATTTGAAAATGAAAAAACAGGTGCCTTATATATAGAATGTGATTAGTTGAGTATCAAAGCGCACGTGAAGAAATAAAATCCAAACAAACCGTCTCAATTAAAAAAAAATGTGGGGATCACTAATTAAACCCGCTCCCTATATAAAATTCACGCTGGGTACAATAGCATAATACCATATAATTTGCCCAAATGCATAAGTGATTTGCAAATTAAATTACTGAATTTAAATTCATATTAAACTGCACTCAAATGCAGAATTAATTTGCAAACTGCTAAAATTAGTATTATGAAAATTTGAATCCGGAAACAAAGCAAGGCATTCTCAACCATATCATTCACACACCATTTATTCCAACAAAATCAAATCTAGAGAACCATACATAAACAAGTGCAAATTCTACCATATAGCTAGGAGATATATATTATTATATTTAAAAATAAAGTGATAGCAAATCAATAATTTTCTTTCTAATTCTAAATTTAGAAGATTACTGAATTATCTATTTTTTTTACTTTTAAATATACTAATAAGTATATATATTTAAGGTATACAGTATAAAAATTGAATAAAGAATATTTCCTTCATATGGATTGGCTGTACCTTGAGTGGTGGTGCACTCCACAGTTTCTTGCCTTGATATGGTTAGGGAATAACTTTACATAAGAAGCTAACCTCTCATCAAAGGAACAAATTAAGACTGAGATGCATTTTTAAAGCAGTTTCCAGTTCAGAAACACCAAATTAATAATCATCATTCTTCAAAAACGCTTCAGAGGACTGGAATTCACATAACTAAAAACTATAATGAGGAGAAAAAGGTCGAGTGTCTAATGCATATTATACTGTTAAATAACAAGCCTTACATCTTCGAGTTATAAAAAATTTGTGTGCTTGGGAGTCCCGGATAATTAAATAATTAAATAAACCAAGATTTTACCATGACTGCAAATTTAGAGAGACGCGAAAGCGAAATCCTATGGGGTCGTTTCTCCAACTGGATAACTAGCACTGAAAACATTGGATGGTTTGGTGTTTTGATGATCCCTACCTTATTGACCGCAACTTCCGTATTTATTATCACCTTCATTGATGCACCTCGAGTAGATATTAATGGTATTCGTGAACCTGTTTTTAGATCTTTACTTTACGGAAACAATATTATTTTGGGTGCCATTATTCTAACTTCTGCAGCTATCGGTTTGCACTTTTACCCAATATGAGAAGCGGCATCCGTTGATGAATAGTTATACAACGGTGCTTCTCAACCCTTAACAATTATATTAATATACCCACAATAAAGTATCACAATTAGGCATCTTCAAAAGTATGATTTTCATTCATACTGGTTTTTAAACATGCTTTTCTTGAATTTGTTTCAGAAAGCTATTGGGGGGGAATAGCTTTACCATGATGAAAGATAATTAGGATTATAAAGTCTTTTTCCTTATTGAGAGCCCAATCTCCGTACTGAGTTTCAGAGTCATTTTAAGTCAAGTGATAATAATAAACTATTACTTTGGGTTTGTTTGATAAAAAAATTCAGTACTTAATCTAAATAGGTTCAGTACTTATTTAAATACGTGCGTTTGATAAGTCATATTATCATGTCTGAATTAAATAAGTTGTTTGAATGGTTTAGTTTGAATTTACTGCTTTTAATTAAGTGATTCCCTTATCACTTAAGACTAAACACTTAACACGCTAATCTTACCTTAAATAACAAAGGTAAACCATGTCTAAGCAGGCAGAGGGGATCCAACATACAAACCTCCAATTTCCGAAGCTCATAAACAAGTGACTCGGATAGGTTGGTTATAGTCATGAAAACGTGAGAGCGCTGCAATAGAGAAATGACTACCAATCCCAAATTAAAATTTAATTGTATTTAACTATTTTGTGAGGGATTAAATGTTTATTTATCACTCCAATATGCAAATAAATAAAAGTTTGTGTTGATTTTTTTTTACATTATTTAGGTAAATATTTTCTTTAGAATATAATATTAACCTTGTATTAAATTTATTAAAATAAAAGAAAATCAGCTATATATTTGCCGAGAAAGTACACTCTACGGGCATGGATCAAACAACAGACCTATTATAGACCAGAAATTATATTATATAGACACTAAATTAGGGGTGTAAACGAGCCGAGCCAGCTCGAACTTACCTATGTTCAGGCTCGGCTCGCCTAAATATGAAGGGGCTCGAGTTCGAGCTCGAGCTCGTTCGAGCTCATTTTTTGGAGCTCGAGCTCGAGCTCGTATAAGAATTGTGAAGCTCGAGATCGAGATCGCGAGCTAGGCTCGCGAGCTAGGCTCGGTAGGCTCGCGAGCCAAACTCGATTTTGAGTTTGACAAAGTGCTCATTAAATTTAATATAAATTTGTCTGATTTTGTTTAAGGGGTGTACCACGTCTCATAACACTTGCACCACGTCAAAACTAACTTGCACCACGTCCAGAAACGTCTACAAACATTCGTGTGAATTTAAGCTATTTTTTTTTCACAAAGACAAACCACAACGTCAAAGATAACTAGAACAACGTCCATAAACGTCTACATTCATTCATTTGAATTTAAACTGATTTTTTTCCCCAAATACAGTCCACCACGTCTCATAACACTTGAATCACGTCAAAAATAACTTTCACCACGTCCAGAAACGTCTACTACATCCATTCCAGTGAATATAAACTGATTTTGTTCCCCAAAGACAGTCCACCACGTCTCATAACACTTGAACCACGTCAAAAATAACTATCACCACGTCCAGAAATGTCTACATCCATTCGTGTGAATTTAAACTGATTTTTTTAACCAAAAAATAGTCCACCACGTCTCATAACACTTGAACCACGTCAAAAATAACTAGCACCACGTCCAGAAACGTCTACATCCATTCGTGTGAATCTAAACTGATTTTTTTCACCAAAAAACAGTCCACCACGTGGTGCTAGTGTTATGAGACGCGGTGGAATATCTTTACTGAAAAAAATCAGTTTAAACTCACATGAATGGATGTAGAAGTTTATGGACAAGGTCCTAGTGTTTTTAGACGTGGTTCTTGTGTTTTGAGACGTGGTACTGTCCTTTTGAAAAAAATCAGTTAAAGTTCACATGAATGTATGTAGACGTTTTTGGACGTGTTTCTTGTTGTTCTGAGACGAGTTGAGATGTTTTGTGAAAAAATCAGTTTAAATTCACATGTCTGGATGTAGACGTTTTTGGACGTGGTCCGAGTGTTTTTAGACGTGGTTCAAGTGTTTTGAGACGTGGTCGACTGTCTTTGTGAAAAAATTCAGTTTAGTTCACATGAATAGATGTAGACGTTTTTGGACGTGGTTCTAGTTGTTCTGAGACGATTTGAGATGTTTTTTGAAAAAATCAGTTTAAATTCACATGAATGGATGTAGACGTTTTTGGACGTGGTCCTAGTGTTTTTAGACGTGGTTCTAGTGTTTTGAGACGTGGTTCTTGTAAAGCAGTATACAAAATGTGTTAATTAATTAAGATATTCAAGAAATTATTATAAGGAAAAATTATATATATATTTCAAAAATGGGTAGTATTTATATAAGACGTTTTGGAACGTGACTGGATGTGGCATGCTATCTATTTTCCCCTACCCCTCGGCTTTCCCTTTTGTTGTGCCCCTGCTGCTTCCAAAAATGTTTTATATTCTTCATTTTCTCCATCATCTTCTTTTGGAGGAGGCAAAGATTCTTGTGGCATGGTGTATAAGGTATGATAGTTCTCCTTATAATACTCCAGTGCATTTTTCTTGAAATCATCCTTGAGCATGTTTGATGGAGACATGAGGATGTTGTATGCATACTTGGCTCTTAATGTGATCATGATGTTTTTGTCCTCTTTAGCCTTCATCAGGAGATTATCATAATCCAGTTCCATATCCCCTCCATGCATCTCCATGTGCCTGATTGTGAAAAGAACTTCAGTTTAAGTAAATAAATACTAGCTACATTGTCAAGATACGTAGAGAATAAGTAATATTACCTGATGCAGTATATACCGCAATCGTTCACGTTTGTTGCATCTTGCCATTTTGCAGCAGGGAATAGTATATCAATACCTTTCATCTCTTTGTATTTGGGGTTTTCACTTGATTGTTCCGAAAGTATTGCAAGTAACATTTGAAGCATGTCCTTTGGCAATTTGTGATTGGGATTCGGAGGTAAGTTGTTGATTACCATGGCTACTTCAAATGCAAAATTGATCACAAGCAAGGTGAAGTGCTTGTGGTCCAAGAGAGGGAAGAAAACCTGGGAGTGAATAAAAAAAGAATTAGTTTATGTTAATGAATTGATTGTTAATGAATGGTTTTGTAAATGTACTTACAATGTCTGCATTGAAACCATCCAAGGTTCTGTGGTTTCGTGCAAGTTCTTCAATCATCCAGTCACGAAAAAATTTTTTTTGTTTTTCTTTTGAAGAAATTTTGAATATTCCTTGGCCAGTCCAAATTGTCTGCATGAATTGAGATTGTAAATACACACCACGTCCATTAAAAGTGAATAGAAGTACCAATTTAAATGTTCTTACCGAAAATCTTGTTGTGAAGAAGAACCTTTTATAATCAGTATGGTCCCTTTTTTTCCCAGGAAAGCTTCTGATGTAGTTCATGTGGTTGCACCATGCATCCACCATACTGTTAGATAGCCACTTATTGATTGACATGTTGTGGAAATCTAATCTAGTCAGTCCCAGGGTTCCATAGCTGTAAAGTGTTTGCCTGCATTAATATTAAAGTTAGTATAAGACGTGGTTAGTAACACGTAGTTGGACGTGGCGACTGTGTACACAGACGTGGTCACTATGTACACAGACGTGCATACTGTGTAAACAGACGTGGCGACGGTGTAAGTGTGTACAGCCTGATGACTATGTGTTGTGTCAAATGATTGAAATATGGAAATTGAATGTACTTACCCATTTTCGACATGGATACCTCTTTTTGTATCCTCTATAAGGAATGCAAAGTTTGTCATGATTTCCTCCTTTTTAGAAAGCTTTAAATCTGGCATTTCCTTCGTTGGAGGCTTCATGTAGCAATAGAATGGACTCCTCAGTGCCAATGGAAGTTGGATTTGACGATGCTTTGGATTTGGCTTTGTGTCTGCTATTTCCAGAGGATTGTCTTCTTCATCCATGATGATTCTGTAGACATTTAAAATGTACCACGTTTAGACAAGTCTATTTACGTCTACCCTATCAGTAACAATATTATAATACTAGTAAATGAATGATAGTATTACTTACTTTCTGATTTCGTCCTCTGGTTGTGCCTGAGAAGCATCATGTTCCTTTTCAAGGTTCCTTGGCATTGGCACTGGCATTTGCTCCTTCTGAGTAGTTAAATCTATGCCCAGGTTGAAGCTTGGCATAGAATCTTTAACTTCTTGAAACCTCTTGTTCAGGAGATTGTTTGTCTCCTGTTGTTGTTTTTCAATCTTTGCAATCTGAGTCAGGATTGCAGCAATGTTGTTGTTTTCTTGTTGAATTTGACTCTGTGGCTTCTCATATGCTGCAATCTTCTTCTCCATCTCCTGTTTAAGGATCTTATCCACGCCCTCAAGTATTGCAGGAGTAAGTTCTTGACTCAGATTGGCTGTTGCTGTGTTTGTATCAGCAAACTTCTTGTTGAGTTCTTCTTGATGTTTCTGGAACATCTTTTCAACTTCACTCAACAATGGTGCAACAAATTCAGTGGCAGCTTGACGTTGTACAATTTGATCTTGTTCATATTGTACTGTTTCTTTATTCTCATTGTTGAACAGATTTGCCATTTGTTTGCACATCATATGAAGCATCATCAATGCTGGATTATCTTGGATTTCCTTGGTATCGTCCACAAGTTGGATAATGTTGGTCAATCCTTTAGATAATCCATTCAATTCTTGATTCAGGCTTCTGATATTTGCTTCAACAGGCTATACAAAATCAAATATAAACAACACAGGCGTAAGTGTGATTGTATTAATACTCGCCACGTCTGTGTACACACCCGCCACGTCTGTGTACACAGTCGCCACGTCGATGTACACAGTCGCTACGTCTGTGTACACAGTCGCCACGTCGGTGTACACAGTCGCCACGTCGGTGTACACAGTCGCCACGTCCAAATACGTCTAGTAAATGTGTAAGAGAAATTGTTTGGATTTTGAAATTTACCTGATCTTCCATCTCTGGAATTTCTTTATCTCTGATCTCGGCAGCATAATCATCATCATCAGGCTGTAAAATATCAAATTTGTTAGCGAATATTATATACCACGTCTGTATATATAGCCACCACGTCTTTATATATGGCCACCACGTCCAAATACGTCTAAAACAAGTAATAAGAGTAACTACTTATTTTTTGGATTTTGAATATTACCTGATGTTGGTATTCAGGTTCCTTCTGTTTTGGTTGGTCTCCATGTTGCACATTGTGGTGGTGGTGTTGTTCTTCTTGCTGCTCTCCAGGTTGTTGTTCTTTTTGGAGATCTTCTCTTGAAATTATTCTTGCCCTTCCAAAACCTCCCAACCTTTTAATCTCCTTTGTCTCTCTTTTGTTATATTTTTCTATGTCCCAATAGGAGAGTAGAGTGGTGTTTGTTGGACGTAGGGCATCACCAGCAAGTCTGACTCTGTCCAGATAGAGTAGCTATGGAAAAATGAAAAAGTTATAGTTAGCTACGTCTGAAAAAATGATGATTTAAAGTGGACAACGTTTGAAATACTTACGACAAGGAAGGGGAGTGATCCTCTAAACATGGATCTCTTTTCCTTCCAAAGCTCTACTGATTCTTTCAGACCTCTGATTGTGAACTCGCACCAGTTCATATTTCGGATGTCATTGACATTTTTGATGCTCTTCAGTATTGCTTGTCGACATCCAAGGTCCTGGAAAGCCCAAAGCAGAGTTGTTGCCATGTAGATTGTGAAGTCAATCTTGAAGTTATCATTGGCATATTCTCTGTTTGCTTTGATATATGCTGCAATTTGTGTGGTGGTTGGTTTTCTTGGTTTCCCGGTTTTCTTGTCAATTGTTCCTGTATGCCTTGAATGGAAGTTGTTCATGTCATTCTTGTATTCTTCATTGTGTTCTTCATAATGTGTGTATTCTTCAACCCTAATACCACCACGTGGTATTCCGAACACATGATGGACATCTTCTTCTTCTATTTTCAAACTTCCACTTTGCAATCTGATTGACATGCTTGCGAGATCAAAACGCTGCAAGAGATGCTCTCCCAAAGAACATGGGACTTGTTTTAGATTTACTTCCAGCAATGATCCCAGTCCAATCTCTCTTACTGCCTCTCTTTGAACCTCGGACAACACTCTAGTCAGCTTGTACAATCCAGCAGTTGTTGTCCTTGTTTGGAATTTAATCTGTTCTGCTTCTTCTTCTTCATGTTCTGAAAATGAATAAATAAATATTAGCCCACATACAAAGTCCTCATATGTCATGAAAAAGGCTACAACGTCCAAACACATCCTCATACATACCTGATTCAACTCTCTGTCTTTTTGTTGATTTTTTTTCTGGTGTATTGTTCTTTTTTGCTGCTGTTTTTTTGGCTTTCTGTTTCTTTCTCTGTTGTAGTTCATCTTCTTCTGATTCAATTTCATCTCTTGGTCTCTTTGTTGGCTTTTTTGTTGGTGTTTTTTCGGCTACGGGTTGTTTTTGTGTTGGTTGTTTTTTGGTTTTGGATTGCTGTTTTTGAGGTTTCTGTTTGTGTTTTTCAGGTTCAAGGATGTGTTGTGTTGCTGCTTGTACAAGGGTTGCTAGATCTTGTTCAGAAATTTTAGGGCTTGGGGGGCTGGCTGACCTTTTTTTCATCAAATATTGGTTTAGTGGTTGTGATTCATCTTCACTTTCTGTGGGAGACACATGCTGGCTTGGTGAGGCAGCAGAATCATCTTCTGATGATGATGATGGTGTGACAAAATCATCATCACAATCATATAACACAAGTTTTCTATTTTGTTCTGTTTTGTTAACCATCCTGCATTGAACATTGGAAATAAATAACCATAAGAAGAAAAAAAAAAAAACAAAACAAAACAAAACAGGAAAAGAAGCGCAACGTCCACTATAATAGGTACCACGTCCCAATACGTCAGAAAAATCAATAGCGCCACGTCCGAAAACATACACAAAAAAATTTATTATTCTTTCACAAATACAGACAGCAAAGACATTGTTTATCTACTAAATTCCATAAAAAATACTGAAACGTCCAGTATCACAAGAACAAAGTTAATTTTTTCAGAAAAATAATTGACAAACAGCCGCGCAACGTCCACTATAGTAGGTACCACGTCTTTATACGTCCGAAAACAGTAGCGCCACGTCCAAAAACAGTAGCGCCACGTCCAAAAACAGTAGCGCCACGTCCGAAAACACACAATTATAATTTCAGTACATACAAACACAGATAAAAAACACAATGAAACGTCCAGTAAACACCAATATATCATATTTGATAGTAATAGAGCATTATTTTAAGGGTAATACACGATTATAGCATCATAATATACAACCAAAATCAAACGCAGCAACTACGGGAAAATAGGGTTTCGTAAATCCATTAATTGCATTAAAATATAGTTCATAGTTTACGATGTAGTAATTTTTGCGACGTATTACCTGTTTTTTGCTTGAATGTTGTTTTTTTGGAGTTGAAGAACGAAGTTCCGATGAACGTAGCAGGACGGAGTCGGGCTGGGATTGAACGTAGCAGGACGTAGCAGGACGGAGTCGTGTTTTTTTGGTCTTCTTAGTCGGAAATTTCGTCGGAGACTAAGTTTGTATGGCTTTTTTGAAAATAAGAAAACGAAATCGCTGTTTTCAGACTTTGATCGATTGCGGATATGGAAGTTTTTGAGCGGAAGGAAGGTTTTTTTTTTAAAAAAAAGGTAACTACAGCAGCAAGGGTTTTGAGGAGGTATTAGTGACGGAGCGCGCGCGTGAAAGCTACTTGCTAGTAGGGATTTTAAAACGATTTTATTCACAAAAAAACAGCCCACCACGTCTCATGAACTTGGCCCATTTCCAAAAACAACTAGCACCACGTCCAGAAACGTCTTTATGGAAGTGGTTCTAGTTGTCTTTGACGTGGTGGGTTGTATTTGTGAAAAAAATAGCTTAAATTCACATGAATGGACGTAGACGTTTCTGGACGTGGTGCTACTTGTTCTGAGACGTGGTGGACTATCTTTGTGGAAAAAAATCAGTTTAAGCTCACATAAATTGATGTAGACGTTTATGGACGTGGTTCTAGATGTTCTGAGACGAGTTGAGACGTGGTTAGCAAAAATCAGTTTAAATACACATGCATGGATGTAGACGTTTTTAGACGTGGTTCTAGTGTTTTGAGACGTGGTTTTAGTGTTATGAGACGTGGTCGACTGTCTTTGTTGCAAAAATCAGTTTAAATCCACATTAATGGATGTAGACATTTTTTTTTTACGTGGTTCTATTTGTTCTGAGACCAGTTGATATGTTGTATGGCCATTGTAGTTGTTTTATCTATTTATAACACATACTTACAAGTTACAAGTTACAAGATCAAATCAAAACATTTCTAAGAGTAATATGTTCATTTAAATTGTTTTATATTCACAAAACACTTACATCCGATATCATAAACATTTCTAAGATTTGAATTGTCATTTTATTTGTTTTATCTCATTACAACTCTTAGATATGAGATCATGATCATTTCTGAGAATTGTATAGCCTTTTTATTTGTGTTATCTTTTCAAAACACTTAGATAATAGATTATGCACATTTCGGTCCACATCATAATTTTTTTTTTCCGTGTTTCTAGTTGTTCTGAGAAGAGTTGAGATGTTTTGTGCAAAAATCAGTTTAAATACACATGCATGGATGTATACGTTCATGGACGTGGTTATAGTGTTTCCAGACGTGGTGGTAGTGTTATGAGACGTGGTATACTGTCTTTGTTTCAGAAATCAGTTTAAATTCACTTGAATGGATGTAGACGTTTTTTTTACGTGTTTATAGTTGTTCTGAGACGATTTGAGATGTTTTGTGCAAAAAATCAGTTTAAATTCACATGCATGGATGTAGACGTTTTTGGACGTGGTTATAGTGTTTTTAGACGTGGTTCTAGTGTTATGAGACGTGGTCGACTGTCTTTGTGGTAGTCACATGAATGGATGTAGAAGAAGTGTCAGCACAACTAGAACCACGTCCCGAAACGTCTTCATCCATGCGTGTGACTTTTAGCTAAATTTTTCACAGGTCGTAGTCTACCACGTATCTCAACGTCCAAAAAACCTATCTCCACGTCTATATGCGTCCAGCTACGTCCCGCTACGTCCAGCCACGTCCGGAAACGTGGTGTTTAGACGTTGAGTATACAAACAGACGCGTATTTAAAACTTCATTAAAGACGCGTCTTTAAACTTCTCTGCCTAATTGTAGAGACGTTGAGTATACAAACAGACGCTTCTTTAAAACTTCATTAACTGCATCGAACAAAAAACCGTACGACTTTCCATGCATACCTTCGTTTCAAACAAGAAAACTATCCACTCCTATAAAACTAATGCTAAAACAATGTTTCACATTCACTTTCGTAGAACTTAAAAATTACTTCGCTTTCCTTCTTCCCTATCAAACACACCAATCCCAAAAACTTCTTCACTTTCCAATGGCCAGTCGTTATATTCTTGAAAGCATGAACATATTCGAAGAAAACCAAGACCCGCAACCACCAATGCCTCCATCACTCCCGCTTGAACAAATGCCAATGAAACATATGTTCAGCGTAGAACCTCATTCTGAACTCCGAATATTTCTCTTCAGAAATCATTGGAGTGGATTGATGCCGATGAACGACCAACACGTAAACAGATCGCTGGTCCTAGAGTTCTATGATGGTCTGCATAATAGAAATAGACTAAATACAGTTTACGTCAGAGAACATTCAATCAGAATAACTACTCGAGCCATCAACGCCCACTTGAGCATCAGGAACTTGGGTCCTCACTCTTTAAAACATGATGATATTGCCCGTTTCCAACCAACCATGGATGAAGTCCGAGCAGTATTAAAGCAAAACATTAACGTCCCAAACAATTATTGGACGATCAGATTGGAAGATCTGAACAGTTTTGCAAAAATATTGTACACGTTCCTTCGTTACAATGTCGCTGCAGGACAAGTCTCCAAGCCATTCGGTTTGGCACTTTTAATTGCAACAAATGCAAGAAAAAGTATCAATTGGGGCAACATCATCAAATACTACATGGAAGATGTTGGCTTATCAAATAGGTGGACTCGGAGTATCCTTTACCCCAGCCTCGTCATGGACATGTGCGAAATGTCTGGAATCCTACAATCCCATCATGATGAAGTGGTTCCACTCCCTGAATATCTTGGAGACAGCTCTGCCATTCTGCTTGACGAGGATGATGCCTCAAGTGTAGATAGCAATGAGTTGTAATAATAATTTTAATAAAATTTCATTTTTTTCCTTCAAATATCAGTATCTTAAACTTTCTCTTTGCATACTAGACGTTGCGTTAGTATTTTACTGGACGTTAATGGACGTGGATGGACGTGGTGAGCCATTCACTTTCAAAAACCATTTAAAAAACAACAAAACTTCTTCAAACAAATTGACAGGTATCATAAACATTTCTAAGAGTTGAATGGTCATTTTATTTGTTTTATCTCATTACAACTCTTAGATATGAGATCATGATCATTTCTCTTTGTAGACATTTTTTAACGTGTTTTTAGTTGTTCTGAGACGATTTCAGATGTTTTGTGCAAAAATCAGTTTAAATTCACATGCATGGATGTAGACGTTTTTGGACGTGGTTATAGTGTTTTTAGACGTGGTTCTAGTGTTATGAGACGTGGTCGACTGTCTTTGTGTAAAAAATCAGTTTAAATTTACATGAATGGATGTAGACGTTTTTTAACGTGTTTTTAGTTGTTCTGAGACCATTTCAGATATTTTGTGCAAAAATCAGTTTAAATTCACATGCATGGATGTAGACGTTTTTGGACGTGGTTATAGTGTTTTGAGACGTGGCGCTAGTTGTTCTGAGACGTGGTAGACTGTCTTTGTGAAAAAAATCAGTTTAAATTCACATGAATATATGTAGACGTGTCAGCAGCACGACTAGAACCACGTCAAAAATCACTTGCACCACGTCCCGAAACGTCTACATCCATGCGTGTGACTTTTAGCTGAATTTTTCACAGGACATATTCTACCACGTCTCTCTACGTCCAAAACAACTATAGCCACGTCTAGATACGTCCATCTATGTCCAGCCACGTCCGGAAACGTCCAGTTACGTCCCATATCCTCGCCGATATCCTTTAACCCTAATCCTAAGTCATTTCTCCCGCCATTTAACCCTAATCCTAAGTCATTTCTCCCGCCATTTCCTCGCCGATATCCCTCTTCCTAAGTCATTTCTCCCGCCATTTCCTCGCCGATATCCCTCTCCTAAGTCATTTCTCCCGCCATTTCCTCGCAGATATCCCTCTCCTAATTCATTTCTCCCGCCATTTACTCGCCGATATCCCTCTCTTATCTGCCCAATTTTCTCTCTCCCCGTCGCTTCGCGCCACCATTTCTGACCACTCCCTCCCTGCCGTGTTTCGGGTCGCACGTCACCATTGGAATACTCCTCATATACTTGTGAGCAAAACCCACCGATTGGTGTTGATTTTGTTAGTCGGATTTCGATTTGGTATAAACCCTTGCCGCCACTGTGTTCCACCGCGAACCACCGCCTCCCGGTGTCTTGTGATCTTGAATTTTATTCTTGAATTCTATTTTTTTTTATTTGGCTAAACCTTTGAGATCTTGAATTTTTTGTCTTGCAGTTGAGTTCGTCATTATGAGTACAGGAAATCCTCCTCCCCTAACTACAAGTGCTAGTGGTGTTGCAGAAAGTAACAAGATGGATGATGAACTTCACACCAACACTATGAGAGATATGGAGTTGAATTCAGCAAGATCACATGGTTTTGGGGAGCAGAAAGATACCGCAGTAGAAAATGAAGAGGTTTTTCAAACCAATAAAAGGAAGAAAACTTCAAAAGTTTGGGATGATTTTGAAGAATGCATAGAGGATGGGAAGAAGAAAGCAAAATGTCTCCATTGTCATACTATACTTGTTCGTACTTTAGGGGCCACAAGTAGTTTGTTGAGACACAGAGATGGATGTGTGAAGAGAAAACTGAATTTGAAGGTATCTTCTGAACAACAAAAGTTGAATTTTATGCCAACTGATTTGCCATCAACTTCTATGTCTCTTCTGCATTCTGGTAAGTTTGACATGGAACAAATGAGAGAGGCAGCTTCCCATTGGATTATGATGCATGAGCATCCATTTACCATTTTGGAAGAGGATGGATTTAACTTGATGATGAAGCGAGGACATCCAGAGTGGAAAAAAATTTCTAGAAACACGTGTAGGTCTGACTGTTACAAAATATTTGAGATTGAAAAGAAGAAGTTAAAGAAAAGTCTTGCGGGAGTTAGCAAGATAAGTTTGACTACCGATTGCTGGAAATCCAAGAATCAAAAGATTGAATACATGGTTGTTACTGGCCACTGGATTGACTTCTCTTGGAAATTGCAGAAGAGAGTTTTAAGCTTCATCAACATTCCACCACCAAGAGGAGGTATCCAAATTTGTGATGCATTATTCAAATGCATGAAGGATTGGGATATTGAGAAAAAGGTATTCAGTATTACTGTTGATAATGCTTCCAGTAATAATGTTGCTCTTGAAAATATGATGAATACCATTCAAAAGTCAAGAGTCTTGCCATGTGGAGGAAAGTTATTTCATGTGCGTTGTTGTGCACATATATTGAACCTATGTGTTCAGGATGGATTGAAGCAGATAGGAGATCTTATTGAAGACGTGAGAGAAAGCGTGAAATATGTTAATCGTTCAGAGGTCAGACGTCTTCAATTTACAGAGATTGCACAACAACTATCATTGAAAGATAGAAAATTGATTCGTGATTGCAAGACAAGATGAAACTCTACCTTCGAGATGTTGAGTTGCGCCCTCAAGTTTAGGGAGGTTTTTGAAATGCTGAGCCAACGTGATCTCAATTATTCTTGCTGCCCTTTAAAAGAAGATTGGGATAAAGCTGAAAAGATTTGCTCTATTTTGGAAAATTTTTGGACAGCAACGCATATCATTTCAGGTACTGACTATCCTACCTCCAATTTGTTTCTGAAAGAAGTTCAGAAAATTAAATCAACATTGGACAAGCATGCTTATCATGAAGATGATTTCATTAGAGAATTAGTTGGCAAGATGAAAGATAAGTTTGACAAATATTGGGGGGAGTGTAATTTGTTAATGGCTATAGCTGCAGTGCTTGATCCAACAATGAAAATGCTTGCTGTTGAATTTTGTTTTCCTAAACTATATTCTGAGGGTGAGGCACAAGACAACATTTTTAAGGTGAAAGATGCACTTCATCGGCTGTATGAAGGGTATGTGGTTGAAAATACTTCTAGCAGCAGAAGTTTACTTCCGGCGAATTCTGATAGTTTTGGTCCTGCTAGTAGTTTTGAAGATCAGCAGGACCTTTCCTCGCGGGGTAAGTGGGATGATTTTGATGAATATTGTGCACAAATTGAGACAGTGGAGCCTAAAAAATCTGAATTGGTAGACTATTTAGAAAAGCCACGCCTCAAGAACAATGAGATTCCTGAAAATTTTTCTTGTTTAGAGTGGTGGAAGATGAATAGGATACAATATCCTATATTATCTAAGATGGCAGCTGATATTTTAGCTATCCCTGTAAGTTCAGTGGCTTCTGAAGCAACATTCAGTGCTGGGACAAGGGTGATTGATTCTTATCGTGCCTCACTTTCCCCTGAGACAGTGCAGGTCTTACTTTGTGGAGGGGATTGGCTTAGATACTCCAATGGAATTAAACACAAGATGAAAGTAAGTTTTACTAATAAAGTTGATTAGTTTCATTTCATTTATTTACTAAGTTGGTGGTAACACTGTTTCTTTATATTTGTTATTTTGTTACAGAAGGATAAGACCTATCAAGAAATTTATCTTCCAACAACGTCTACAATTTCATCAAAGTAAGCTCAATCCTATATTTTTTTAGCTTCTCTTATTTGTGCATTCTAAGAGTTTACATGGATTTTAACAGAGCATCCCAAGGTTCCAGTTCCTGAAGAATAATATTGAGCAGAACAAGTGTACGAGAGGGTTCATGAAGTTGCTAAATTTTTTGTTTATTTATTTTTTTTGCTAACAGTGACTTCATATGTAATACTCCAATTTACAGTAATAATAATATTTTATTCACAAGTATTTGTATTTTTATTATTATATCACTATAATTTTTTTAGGGGTTTACCACGTCTCATAACACTTTCTCCACGTCAAAAATAACTTCCACCACGTCCAGAAACGTCTACATCAATTCGTGTGAATTTAAGCTATTTTTTTTCACAAAGACAACCCACAACGTCAAGGACAACTAGAACCACGTCCATAAACTTCTACATCCATTCATGTGAGTTTACTCTGATTTTTTTCACCAAAGATAGTCCACCACGTCTCATTACACTATCACCACGTCTAAAATAACTAGCACCACGTCCAGAAACGTCTACATCCATTCATGTGAAATTAAGCAATTTTTTTCACAAAGACAACCCACAACTTCAAGGAAAACTAGAACCACGTCCATAAACTTCTACATCCATTCATGTGAGTTTAAACTGATTTTTTTCCCCACCCAAAGATAGTCCACCACGTCTCATAACACTAGAACCACGTCTCAAATAACTGGCACCACGTCCAGAAACGTCTACATCCATTCATGTGAAATTAAGCAATTTTTTTCACAAAGACAACCCACAACTTCAAGGAAAACTAGAACCACGTCCATAAACTTCTACATCCATTCATGTGAGTTTAAACTGATTTTTTTCCCCACCCAAAGATAGTCCACCACGTCTCATAACACTAGAACCACGTCTCAAATAACTGGCACCACGTCCAGAAACGTCTACATCCATTCATGTGAATTTAAGCTATTTTTTTCACAAAGACAACCCACCACGTCAAAGACAACTAGAACCGCGTCCATAAACGTCTACATCCATTCATGTGAATTTAACCTGATTTTTTTCCCCAAAGATAGTCCACCACCTATCATAACACTAGAACAACGTCAAAAATAACTAGCACCACGTCCAAAAACGTCTACATCCATGCATGTGTATTTAAACTGATTTTTTGCACAAAACATCTCAACTCGTCTCAGACTCAGAACAACTATAACCACGTCAAAAAATGTCTACATCCATTCATGTGAATTTAAACTGATTTTTTTCACAAAGACAGTTTACCACGTCTCAGAACAAGTAGCACAACGTCTCAAAACACTAGGACCACGTCAAAAAACGTCTAAAAAAACTGATATTGTATTACGGGACAAAAAACGCACCAAAAATTTTCGACATTTACTTAGCGATTTTCTACCTTTTTCCTTCATAAGGCCATTTTCGTCATTTCATAAATATTTTGATTTTTTTTTTGATACAAATAGCAAGTCCCAATAAATAAATAAATAAATAATATATAAGCTCGTTAGGCTCGTCGAGCCTAACGAGCCTATATATTACATGCTCGAACTCGGCTTGTTACCTTAACGAGCCGAGCTCGAGCTCGGCTCGAGCTCGGTCAACTCCGAACTCAAACCGAGCTTTGACCGAGCCGGCTCGCGAATAGCTCACGAGCGGCTCAGTTCATTTACACCCCTACACTAAATACATGTAATTATTACTATATTTATAAATAAAGTAATGAGAATTCAATATAAGATGAACCAAAACTTCCCCCAAAATAAAATGCAACCTACCAGAGCAACATGTAACACCAACTATCCACCTATAGGCCTTAGAGAATTAGAGCCAAAAAGATTCAATATTCCAAAGAACCCAAAAGTTAAACAAACTATAAATTCTAAGGCACCATAAATCTGACATAAACTGAGCAGAAAACCACAAATACAGACGATTTTCACATGCAATGCAAAATTAAGATAAAAAAGGGCACCCAAAAACTCAACCTTTGGTAAACCATATTCTATAGATAAAAGTAAACAAAACTTCACCTTTACAATTGAATGGATCATAGATAGAAATTGTGCAGTGAAAAACTTCGTAACACTCCCTATTCTACATTTCCAAAACATTATATGATAACTGAACAAAGAAAAGCACTAAAACCCAGCAAAATTCAATTCTGGAATCGAAACTAAACCCCACAAATCTTGATAACAACAATAGCCCAGTTGAATTACAATCTGTCTCTATTGGGTTGGGCCTAACCTGCTTCAAGAGAAATGGGGTATAGCCTGGAAGTCTAAAAGTCATTTTGTAGCAACCCATTACATTTCCTCATTGTACAAATCACTTGTTAAGACAAAGAAAGTACCCTTCTATCTTTTCAAGGGTAAAATCATAACTTTTTCTTTCGATTCGATACAAACGACAAGTCGACCTGAATTGATAATATATATATATATATGTATATATTCATAACTAGGGTGATATCAAAGTCAACCTTTCGACACTTGTATCGACTCGTAGAAAGAACCATTCAAGAGATGGGTAGATATCCGGAATAATACGTCATGTAACGTGGAAAGAACTATTCAAGAAAACTATTCAAAGAAATGGTTACTGTGTTGAAGTCTAGATGATATATAAAATTTTCTAAACTTTGAGAATCACTAAAAAAATATCATATTCTATTAATCACTCAATTATTTTCTATTTATTTCAATTGATTTAAAAGGATGTATGCATAATTCAGAACTCAACTTACCACTTTTTTAAAACTAAAGGTTACAATGTTGAAAATTTATGAAATTTTCCACTTAATTTTTTTGGTTATTTAACATGGTTGATAAGAGATAATGGAGGAAAATAACTAAAGGATGATGAGAAGAAAGCTAGTAAAAAAGGACAAAAATGGCACATTTGATTAGATACCTAACCAAAAAATGTTAGGATTAATTTAGCAGCTATAATAGTAGTGTTGTCTCCTCTTGAGTTGCCCAGGTGGGTTGGGTGCTTTTGGGAGTTGGTATTTTTTGTTGTTTGAAAAACGAGTGAATCGTAAAAAAGGTCATCATACTTTGGTAAAGTTTAGGATTTGGTCACTAACTTTTAAATATTCAAAAAAGGTCACTAACTTTAGCATTTGAATTTTAGTTTTGGTCATTCCGTTAGAATGAACCGTTAAGTCCACTAACAATCCTATATTTGGAGGGTATTTTTATCCATTCATTAATGTTGTACACATGCTGCTCGCGCTACAGTAACGCGCTACAGTTATTTTTTTTTAACGCATAGCCTTTTTTTTAAAAAATATACTTTTTAAAAAAATACTTTTTTTTAAAAAATAATTTACTAAAAATACCAAAAAAATTTATTTATAATTTCGCTCATCTATGCTACTTTATTTATAATTTTTATAGCCTTTTTTTAAAAAAATATACTTTTTAAAAAAATACTTTTTTTTAAAAAATAATTTACTAAAAATACCAAAAAAATTTATTTATAATTTCGCTCATCTATGCTACTTTATTTATAATTTAATAAAATTATAAATAAAGTAGCATAGATGAGCGGAATTATAAATAAAATTTTTTGGTATTTTTAATAAATTATTTTTTTAAAAAAAGTATATTTTTTAAAAAAAATACTATGCGTTAAAAAAAAATAACTGTAGCGCGTTACTGTAGCGCGTTACTGTAGCGCGACCAGCATGTGTACAGCATTAATGAATGGACAAAAATACCCTCCAAATATAGGATTGTTAGTGGACTTAACGGTTCATTCTAACGGAATGACCAAAACTAAAATTCAAATGCTAAAGTTAGTGACCTTTTTTGAATATTTAAAAGTTAGTGACCAAAACCTAAACTTTACCAAAGTATGATGACCTTTTTTACGATTCACTCTTTGAAAAAATCAAACTAATAATATTGATAAATATATTCCATAATATTTTCATATTATATATGATATATTTTCTTAATTATATTTAATATATTTTCATATTTTAAAAAGTAATATATTCTTATATAATATTTTATATATTTTACGTGTTTAAAAAATTGTGTATTTTCATATAATATTTGATGTATTCTCTTATTATATTTGACCTAATATTTGTTATAATTGATGTATTTGTTTAGTGAAACATACTCCTTCCCTTTTTTATATAATAAATTCAAAATTATATACAAAAATTAAGAAATATTATTCCTAAATTTTCCTATTCATAATATATTTAATTTTAATAATAATTTTTTTCAGTAAAAAAATTGTTTAGATAACATGTTAACATGTTAGTTCACGTGACATAAAATTTATGATATGAATTAAATTAATTCACATGACATTCATATGGTATATGAGTTAACGAAATTGTAATTTAATCATTATGTGCTAAAAAAATTGTAATTAAAATTAAATGACATGTGAATAACAAAGTTTATGACTAAATTTGTAACTGTCAGACGTTTAAGAATAAATTTGACACTGAGTTATACTATAAATATTGTTTTATATATATTTTTTCTAATAATTATTTATAAATAAAATAAAACTTTTAAACAAGTAATAAATAATAAATCTAGAGGTATCATTTCGTCATGCTTATGCTGTCACAAAATCAGCAGTTTCAATAAAGAAGCTGACTAGGTGTACACGTGGCTGCCTAGAAAAATTTTTTTTACGTCGTTTTCTTCTTCTTCTTTTTTTTTTTTTTTTTTTTTTTTCTCTTTTTCAGTTAATCTTTTCCTCTTCCTCACGGCACGTTTGGCATATTTTATTCCTTATATTTACCTTAATTATATACGAGTATAGTAATCCAATACTTGTTTAGTTAGAAAATTAGAAAAAATATTTTTGTCGCTATTTATATAATATTTTTTCTTATAATTTATTATCAAAATTATTAAATAGGGGGAAAAAAGGGATAAAGAACAATAACACTAATATTAAAAACATAAGTTAAAAAGAGAAAGAAAATAAATATTTAGCGTAATTTATTAAACTAAAATGCAAGAATCTTAAATATACTAAAATAAGATAATTGTGATAAAAATTTGAAGATGGAGATATAATCATATAGTAACAATTTACATGAATGGTACGTACATTCTAAGGTGTACATAGGTCTGTACACACAGCAGCAGCTTCATCCCAACACACGGGTTAATATTTTGTTTTACTTTTCTAAAAGTATTTTTATATGGAACAACGTTGGCGTACAAATGAATTCATCAAAAGTAAAAATAAACTAATTTTGATATTACTAATAATTTTATTTTTAAAATAGAATAATATTGTTTATTTTATTATTTGAGCATTATTATTATAAAAATGATTAGCTGTAATTAAGACGGAGATTATCGTATAAACTTATAATTAATGTAAGAAGAAAGACCTTGGGTTGGAGCATGAAGCCGAAGAGCAAAACGACATGAACAAAAGAAGAAAGTAGGCAGGAATCTAATGCATAAAAATATGAGCTGGTGGGAGATGGTATATTGGAAAAAGGAAAAGAATGCGCGAATAGTTTTAATAGTATAGTTTAATGTTTAACATTTGTTATTCGATAAATTTAATTTTAGTAACATTTTTTTATATATTTAATGGTTAAATTATAATTTCGTTATCCCTTATGCCACGTTGATGCTTTAATTTCATGTCACGTGGAATAATACGTTATCATGGACCACACATATATTTTTTATCTACATTAAACGGTACAAAAAAGTCTCATCAACAATTCAAAAATAACAGTGAGGGTGGAGAGGGAGCGACGGATAACAACGTGTTAATTTATGTGATATAAAATTAATCACGTGGATTAAAGCTTCAATGTGGAAAAAGAGTTAGCGGAATCCCAATTCAATCGTTAAGTGACTAAAAAAATTATTAATGACTAAATGTATTACGAATAACAAAGTTTATGACTAAATTTGACGAATACCAAATGTTTAAAGTAAAATTTGACACTAAATGATACTATAGACTATTTTTGTATCTTTTTCTCGAAAAAGTTCTAATATGTTTGCGTTGTATCACCCTATAGTTCATAATTTTTCCTTAATAACTTTTTTTCATTATTTGTTATCGTATACATCCCGAATGGTCTATCCGACGTATTAAATATTTTTCGAGTCTGATTTATTTAATTATTGTAGTTTATAAATAAAGATTGAAGGATTATATTGTGCATTTGAATTGTATTAAGAATTATGAATATGGTTATTTTGTTGGAGGGAGTGAAAGGAGGGGTTGGATTTGGTTTTGACCAGCCTGGATATCCCTATCTTCAAACCTAATCCTACTTGCCACAATCCCATCACCCATATATTTAGTTCCAATGTTATTAAATATCGTCCATTTCTTTTTATTTATTATTTTTATGATTTTAATAAAATAATAATTTAAAAATAATAAATAAAAAAAATGAACGGTATTTAGCTAGCATTATGCAATATGTATGAAGTTTGGTAAAGATTTTTCTTGATTCTTTGCTCAAACTGTTTCAGAACTGCAATCAAAAGGGTAAGATGGAGCTTTCTATTTTGACTAGGTTTGACCCTTTCTTTGCTTTCTTTTAGTTAGACAGTTTCCCCACAATCATCATCATCACAAACTCAAGATTCATTTGCTTCCCCTATATGTTTCTTTCTTCTTATCAAACAAATCCTAAAAAATACAAAAAAATTTACAATTTCCCAAAAATTTAGTGAAAGAATGAACTAATTTTCGAGAATCAAATTTTACAGTCGATTGCTTGATGTCTCTCAAAAAAAAAAAAAAAAAATTATCATCTAAGGAATTTATGAAAATTCCATATTCTCCATTAGTGGTTTGAAGTAGAGTCTAACAGGTGTGAAAGGAAGGCCAGGTAGTCAAAACATAAACAAAGACAAGTAAACTACTAAGAATGATTGTTAGAACTACCTACATAAATCTTAGAATTAGGAATATGGTTGGTTTATTATTCAAGCTTAGAATAGGTCAAAAATCAATCTCTATAACTAGAGATGGTGTTTGATCATTTAGACACAAGAAAAAACAAGAGAATACATGTAAATTAAAAAAATTATAGTAAGAATCGAGTAAAACTGAAGTCGAATATTCGATTATTACTCGCGACAAGTTCAGAAGTTTTGAGAATTGATTTGAGAATATATTAGTTTTGGATTCTAGGTTAGTTGATCAAATTAGTTTTGATTGATTACTACAATGCATTATTATTATTAAAGTCCTCTTGTTTTTTACCTTTTCAACAGACTTTGATGCCTAATTTCCTATCACAGATTAGCTTTGAAAAAAAAAAAACAAACTCACCAAACTGATGCCTAATTCTACCCCACTTCTCACCTACAAACCCTATATTACCACACCACCTCATCATCATCTTCCCAGGTTTTTTTTGTGTTTATATAACTCAGCAAACAACCCTTTTCACCATTTCTCTTAACAATCATAAAATCCTCCTTTGTGAAAGAAAATATCAGCTCAGAAAATGGAAAATTTCCCAAAGTTTTTGCTGATATCTGCCATCGTGTTCTTGTTTACTCTCTGCTTATCATCATCAGTATCTGCTCAAACTCAATCATCTTGCTTAAAGCACAGCTTTCCAAGAAACCAAGTTTTCACCACCTGCAGTGATCTTCCTTCTCTGAACTCATTCCTTCATTGGACCTACAATCCATCTTCCCAGATTCTCCAGATTGCATTTAGGCACACAGGGACTAGTTCATCAAGATGGACTGCATGGGCTATCAATCCTACTTCCTCAGGAATGGTGGGATCACAAGCAATTGTTGCTTATCAGAAATCAGATGGCACCATGAGAGCCTACACATCACCTGTGAATAGTTATCAGACTGGATTGCAAGAGGGGGATTTGAGTTTCCCTGTTTCAGATTTATCAGCTACCTATTCCAACAATGAAATCACCATCTTTGCTACCTTGAAGCTTCAGAATATGAGTTCTACAGTGAATCAGGTTTGGCAGGAAGGTCCTGTCTCAAATGATAGCCCTGGAATCCATCCCACAACTGGCCCAAATGTTCAATCCATGGGGTCTCTCAACCTCCTCTCTGGAGAAGCTAAGCCTTCATCAGGTGGAGCTGGAAATTCAAAACTCAAGAAGAAGAATATTCATGGTTTTCTGAATACTATAAGCTGGGGAATCCTGATGCCACTGGGCGCTATAATTGCCAGATACCTTAAAGTATTTCCCTCTGCTGATCCTGCTTGGTTTTACCTTCATGTCAGCTGTCAACTCTCTGCCTACATCATCGGGGTGGCCGGATTTGCCACCGGCCTTCAACTCGGAAGCCAATCTCCTGGAATCACCTACATTGCCCACAGGATCATTGGAATTGTAATCTTTTCACTAGCGACTCTTCAGGTGTTTGCTTTGCTTCTAAGGCCAAAGAAAGAACACAAGTTCAGGATCCACTGGAATGTCTACCATTACTTTGTGGGATACACAATTCTCATCCTTGGAATTATCAACATTTTCAAAGGATTGCATATCCTGAATCCAGAGAATAAGTGGGAAAGAGCTTACATTGCTGTCCTGGTGATCCTTGCAGCTCTTGCTGTGATCTTGGAAGTCATTACCTGGATCATTGTTCTGAAGAGAAAGAGATCTGACAATGCAAATTCTGAGAAAGTTAATGGAACTAGTGGAGGGAATGGTTATTATAGAGCATGAATTCCACCACCAGGGAGACTCTAGCTTTAGCTTTTCACTGCCCTCATGTTCAGATTCTGATGTTTCCATTTTCCCTATTTGATTTATATGCTTCTGTAAATCTTGCAAAACTAGACAGCTGAGGTTTTGTAAAGAGTTCATATTTATGTCATCTTAGAACTCAGATTTGGCTGTACTTATTGCTACCTTCCATTTGTTAAATGTATTCCAGGATGTTTTTATCATGTTTCCATTAAAATGTCACCCTACAAAGGCTGGAAATGAAGGCCTAGCTTACAAAAAATGCAGAAACACTAAAAACATACACAAATTGACTGCAAATCTTGAACCAATAATAAGCTACAGCAGCCCTAAATGAAGGTGAAAAACCTAGGGATTTCTACTGCAAATAGAAGTAAACAAACCATCTTTAGAAGCTTTAAAAAAAAAAAAAAAAACCATCTTCAGAAGCTTCATCACAGGGGACAAATGGATTTATTCAAATATTAAGAGCAGCAGTGTCATCCAATAGATTGTATCAAAGCTCATGCTTCAGAACATGGCATGGGGCTGGCTTTGCAGCTAAAAAATCTGCAATTGACGGAAATTCGAAATCTATTTTCAGCATATAATAGGGCTCCTAAAGGTTTTCACTGTAAATGACTACATAATCATTTGGTTCTTTTGTTTTAAAGCAGGCAAACCAGCACCGGAGAAGCTCTTCGTGTTCCCTTTTTCCGGTCATTTTCATTGCTGCAATGCCTCAATGAAAGCATCTTTGAGGAGAGTATTGGATGCTGCTACTCTTTGTGAGGTGATATCGAATTCGCCACCAGACCTGGATCAAGACAAGAATAAATGCGATCAGTATCACATTTGCATCTTCTTGAAACTATTTTGTTGCATTTTGAATGCTACAGCCCCCTGGTTATACTGCAATGCTTCCAATTACTTCTCACAACTAGATCTATGTAAGCAATTTCAAGAGGATATTCCAAAGGGAACTTTTTTTAAATTTTAGTTTTTACTTTTCCGAGGGAATGGCGTTGTTATTTAGATACACTCACGGATCAAACAAAGCTCCTCCCGCCTCTTTAACAATCACGGCGCCCCCAGCCACATCCCACGGACCTCCAAATCCGAGTTCATAGAAAAGATCGAGTCTTCCACAAGCAATCCCACAGAGATTCAAGGCACAGGAGCCACTCATTCGGAGGGACCTAACCTGATTGATTGTCAGTGAACAAGTAAAATCAGCAAAAGGAATGCTTGGAATTCCTTTTTTTTCAGCTTAAGCACTTGTTTTTTACCTTGAAAAGCAAGCTATTAATCCTGTTTGTTGTAGAGTCCACAGTAAACTTGTCGCGCTTCGTCCCGACCTGCTCCCAGTAATCACAATTTATCATCTACAACAGATCTCAACTACACAGAATGCCAAATAAACACCTTACATTATTTAAGAAGATCAGTACCTCTTGATTTAATCTCATTACTCTAAGAACTTTCTAATGAGTTACAAACTCAAGAAACAAGCCAGCAACAGATTCAGATACTTACACAATTTGATATTCCGTATATAGTAAAGCTAAACTTTTGATTATCATGCATTTTTCTGGTTTCAGTACAGTTATGCTAGATTCAATCATGGAATAAATGCATGAAGTTGTCGAGCTTCAAGGAATCACAACATTTAGCAGAGCGGATGACTGAGAAGTATGCGATGGTTTTGACACAAAGATGAATACCTCCGTGGCAAGTAAAGCCTTCACGAGTTCAGACTGAGAAGACACTGCAGATGCAGGTGCAGGAACGGATACAAATCAGAGATTCGAAGCTTGCGAGTAATGATTAAAGAAACAGCCAAACTAAGTGCAAAAGTAAAACTTGCCTCTGATTGGTTTTCCATTCAAAAAAGAACCTTTTCCAACAACTCCAGTGAAAAGCTGCA
This sequence comes from Knoxia roxburghii, assembly GCA_030378225.1. NCBI lineage: Eukaryota > Viridiplantae > Streptophyta > Magnoliopsida > Gentianales > Rubiaceae > Knoxia > Knoxia roxburghii. The sequence goes on along the minus strand of CM059420.1, from coordinate 43,599,956 downwards.
TACAAGAATGGAAAATTTTCATTACTCAACTCAAATATTTGCTAAGCAAACATTTCTCATGTGATCTGTGAGCATAGTAGGCAAAAATCAGGAAATACCCGTACAGCGATTAAACCGTGTGGTAAGTTATTACAACTCAGAGTAGACATTGGGCAAAAAACAAAAAAGAAACTTACTTATAAACAGTATATTCTTACTCAAGTACACATACATGCTATAAATTACCCAAGAAACATTTCAATCATGCAAGACAGAATTCTCCCTTTCTCATTGTTTTCCCTCTTTATCTCCCCGTTTTTCAAACCGATAGATAAATAGAAATAGTCACAAAAAATTTGCAATGGAAATTTTAATAATCCATCCGCACCTCATCGATGATCGGGTTGTAGACAACACCAACTGTTGGAACCTTTCCAATTGTGAGACCAATGGAAACACACACAAAAGGAAACCTGTAAGTCACCAAAAAATTGCTTCAGTAAGCTCAGTTTACCTAGTCTTGTGCTAAACAGAGGACAAACAACTCACCCATGCACAAAGTTGGTTGTGCCATCGAGTGGATCGACAATCCATGTTGGGTGATCAGTCAGCTCGGTAACACCATTAGCAGCAGTGGTTTCTTCCCCGATGAACTATAACACAATAGGAAAATAGTTCTAAATATTCAATCACCAGCATTGCTCCACACATGTAGCAGCCAAAATGGACTAATGAAAAATCTACGAGAATTTATACCTTATGATCAGGGAAATGCTTCTTCAGGTGACCGAATATAAGATCTTCACATGCTTTGTCAGTTTCTGTGACCAAATCAACCTTCATGGCGGTATTACAGTGCGAAAATACAGTTAATCGAGTTAGCAGCAATCAAACACAAACCAAAGCAAATAGCAAGAGAAACAGAATGCATTAGATCATATCACCCAAACCCAAACCTTCAGAACCAATTTTCATGACCCATTTATGAATCTTTGAACCTTCATGGATTATGTAACAGACAGCAAAAAAAATGTTAAACAGTGTCCGTTTCTAGCCATGACATTATCAACTCCAAAATTCTGGGAATCTTTCTTGTGCCCTTCTCTTGTTTTGCATAATTTTCCCATAAATTTTCCATAGAATGCAGCTAAAAGGATTTCTAATAAATATAGTACTCAATTAATATGGACAGAATTCCCCAAATTGAGGAAATCTTTTACAAAAAACCAAACTTCAACGTCCAGATTTTCAAGAAAAAAACGTATACACAGGCAGCAAAAGGTCTTTCAGTACCTGGCCTTTATGCTCTACATGCTTGGTTTCGTAGAACCCTTTACGAATTACCTGCTTAAAACCAAAGCAATTACAACCCAAAATCACAAACCCTTGCAAAAATGTGGCAGGTACCAACTACCTACACGTATTAAATTCGGGTTTGATTTACCTCTCCAGCTTTCTTTGCTGCATCCACTGCCACGGCCAAGAATTCCTCTACTGATTATCAAGAACCCATCTTTAGTCCAAATAGAACACATAGAAAATGAACCCGCATTCAAAAGTAAAAATCAAAATGAGAAATCAAATGGGATCATACCGTTTTGAGCCATTTCCTCTTTTCAGAAGCTGAAGTGGGAAAAAGGGAAAGAGCAGAAGAGAAAGTTAGATGGTGGGATGAAGGGAGTTAGACAGTTGGACGCTTTGGATCCTGAGGAACGTATCAGAGCAGCCCAATATTTATACCATCCAATCTATGGACCTGATTGGCTGAATTCTCAGGAGGATTGAAATGGAAATGGGAAGCAGAGAACCAAGCACAATAGACCAGGCCCTTTTCTTATAAATTAGTCAGGAATCAAGAACCAAATTCTGGAATTTCTGGCGCATTTATGTCGAAACTATTAAAAGTACACAATTTGTAAAAACCACGTCTGAGTGTGCAGAGTACAAGAACAACAGAGCAGTGTTTGTCCTGAGGAATATGCCAAGATGCGGTTTTCCTTATTCTTTCTCAACTGGATTTCACCAGAATGCGTCCACATGGGCCTCTTTTCTTTTTCTGTTTACATATCACATTACACATAGGATCAGAATCAGTTTCTACTTGAGAATGTAGACAAGATAATGTCCAAAAATATGAAATATCTCAAGAAATAGAAGCTTTAGATATTAGTGATTCAAAGACATTTGTTAACAACTTTTGAAGTGGAACTCTAAATCTCTGAAATGGAATTGGGCACCTTCAATTTGCAGTAAAATTCCAGAATTTCTCTTTTGAATGTCAAAAGAATAAGAATTAAAGCATCATGTTGCCTTAGTTACAAGTATCAGCATTTCAAGAAACTGTGCCTCAGCCGATATGATTGCTTTGCTGAGGGTTTTTCATCATATAGAGGTGTCCTGAGCACAAATTTACAAAGATCAGATGGCTTTATTGGTACAAATGTTGTAAATTCTTATTCTAGACCACAAATGCTATATTCACATACTTCCATTTTTGCCAGATAGCTAGGCATAGAGCGTTTAAGCACTAATTTAAACTACTCTGGAAAATAAAAATCAAGGGGGGAAAGAAAACAACTCCAACAGTAATCTAAACAGATACAACATGGCCATGTAGGGCTATCAAAAAAATTAATCAACAAAGAGTTCATTGGCCTTCTTTGGGCTCTAGGGCAGCAATTTCTCTCACCACTTGAGCTTTGTCAGCTTCAAACTGTTCATCCTCTGCCACAAACACAAGATGTGGTGTGAGCAGTAAAAATCTGCTGCAATTTTTATACCATATTTTCTGTTCACATGGATAAATTTTTCACCTTTTTCAGTCTTAAAGTCAGTAAAGAGGCGCAAAAGTTTGCTTCTGTTTGCGAGAAGGATGCTAATGATATCAGGAGGCTTGTTTTGGTTGGCAGCAAATAACTGTGAGACAAAAACTCAAATTTTGAGCACTGTGTCCTGGTTATTTACTAGGCTAAGTATAGGAACAGGATCAAAATAGCAATCATCAATACCTTAAAAACATGAAATGCTTCAATCTGAATGCTCTTGCTGGATTCCTGCAAACGGGTGAATGAGTAACTTTAGTATAGACACTTGAGATGTCGAGAAGCCAGATCAACATCAAACAGTAGTTTCGAGAAGAGATTAGTATTATCAATCAAAAATCAGATAGGCCTATTGTCGGAGTGGATTGAGACATAGACATGATTGGTGAGCACCAAAGGGTCGGAAAACTATTCCAGATGTTTGCTAATGCATGAGTTTTGAAATAAAATGAGAGAGAGAAACAGAGGGGACACACACAACCCGATCAAGAGAAGAAAACCATACTCTGAGAAGATTCATCAAAATCCTCAAATTGTCTCTTGAGCTAACATATCTTGTCATTACCACTGCATTTGAGCGATCCAGTAGCATATCTCCCAGCAACTGGAAAAATCAATGTCATTGGCCAAAATAATCACAGATTGAAACAGCAAATGATAACAAGCATTATTAGAACAAACTGTTCTTTTGGATTAACGGTAAGGTAAAACAGAGGTGAAGAAACCTAGCTAACATGTTTATATTTGTAGCGCAAAGTAAAATTTCGGGTTTCAAGAAAAGATAACAAAGAATCAGGAAATGATTCAAGTGGTTGGTCAGTTCGTCCTGCCTGCCTAGCAATGTTTCATTTCTTATTACGCTGAATTTTTATTTTTTTATAATTCCCGGTTATTTTATTCAAAAATCTTCAAGTAGGGTGAATACACAGATAGGAGTACAGAGGAAAACTATAAAAGTACCAAATAAGTAAATAAATAAAAAAACACTGCTACTACCTTGACAGCTTGTCTCCTGGTAATGTAATTTGGGGATTCAAGCAGCTTTGAGTTATATTCTGCGAAGAACTGCAACCACAAACAGCAATATGGAGTTTTATCACACAAAATGGGATCAATAATACCATATAAATATGAACCGTATAAAGAATAAACTTTGCTTGAGTAGCAAACCATATTGAATCCTACTTGGTAAGAGAAGACACATGAGAAGAAAGAACCCATAAGAATTAGCACGAAAAGGCAGGTTCGCATAAACACGACTAATATTCAGCTCAAAATAAATCAGAATGCCACTATCAAGAGCTGAGTAAGTAAGCATCACAGTCTAAACAAACTCTGAATACCAAACAATCAAGTACAAGGGATTCCCATACATGAAGCTGTAATAGTGCAACCATAATCATCATGAAGAATTATAAAACATGAGGATTCATCTTAGAGCCATTCTCAAAATTTGAGACAAACAAACCAGGAAAAATGAAAAACTAAAAATGTTTACCCAATCATAATTCTTTGAAAGAAACTCAGCAACAGTTGATTTGTGTCTTGTCAAGAGTTCCTGGACCAATATAAACTCACGGAAGTAAGTTACAACAACTGGACAAGTGAATAAAATGTAATAATCCCAACAAAACTGCACTAGTATAACATGACAAGTCTCACGGAATATCATCATTCTATTGTTACGGGAAAAGAACCTAACCTTAAAAGTAGCACCAGCATCAGCAGCAATGTCAAAATTTGGAAGCTGGATATAATCAAAAAACTTCTTCATATGCTCAGATTCCAAGACATATCTGTGGATTAAGGTAGATTTTTTAAAGGATTCAAGAATACAAACACTCGAAACAGAAAGTCAAGTACACTAATCAGATATTCCAAATGCTTGAAGCCCTCAATATGTAAAGCAAGCAGGCACTTAAACAAAAAGATAAAGAAAGTAAAACAAGAGCTGAAGGAACCATTCTGTGCACCTTGCAACAATCTGATGGCGTATGCACTCCCTTAGCATGGCGCCATAATGTAAAGCCATCTCTGAATTCTCATAACTGAATATTCAAGTTCCAAGAATTCATAAGTTAATAATTAAAGAAAGAAAGAGAGGGGAAGCAACTCCCCAAGATAATGTCCAGTTAGTGACAAGTGACATTGAAAAAAGACTGAAAAATTAAGATCACCACCAAATATGCATCCAGGGAACAGTAATTGTAAAACACTCATTTTCAAAGTCCTAATATTCTATTGTATAAAATGAAGAAGAAAGGCTTTTTTTTTCACAAATTCATTAGACCAAAATAGAAGCTTTACAAACTCTATCCCCTCGTGGATTACTCTAGCTCGTGATAAAGCAGGGCCAGGAAGCTGCATTTTGCATAAATATATATATTCCAACTATATAAAACCCAAATACATTCATATATGTATGTATTATGGTAGCATACCCGCCTATCAAAGTATCCATCAAATCAAGGTTTGCTTCCAAGTAATCACAAGCAATCAGCCGAGACTGGACCTGTTGCCTCTGAAGATTTGCAACAACTTGAGTAGCATCCTTGCGCGTCTGCAAAAGGTTATCCATTATGGATACAAAGATTTACAACTGTCACCAAGGCTATCATTAGCAGCTAGGTGATCAGACTGTCCATCCAGCACAAGTACCTCTAAATTTAGCTTCGGAAGACAGTGAATTATCAGCCGTAATGTATTCTCTCTGAAGAACTCCTGCGTCAACTGAGCACAAGCTTCAGTTACAGGCTCAGCTTCACTATTTCCATACAGAATCGACTTCAAATCTCGGATATGCTTGCTTAGCTCGGCCATCTAAAGGAAGAACAAGCCACTCATATATCAGTACTGTCGTATAAATAGATTAATCGACACAGAAACTGCAAACAACTTACACTTTACACATCAGAACAACAGAACAAGTAGCATTGGTAAAGCAACCAAGCAAAACATATCCTCATATCGATACAAATTCAACAAAAGGACGCATAATTCTAGTGCAAGAACGATTATCAAATACATAAACTCTACAAACAAATAAGACTCAGAGAAAAACTGCAATCAATCACTTTTCAAGATACAAACTTTAAGCTGAACCACTAATTTCTAGGAAAGATAAAAATCACACCATAACCCAAAACCCCAATACACATGCACACTTAGATTCAACTCAATCCGACAAAACCCACCAAAAAAAAAGAGAAAAAATAAATCAGATCTTACAAACAAAAACCTCACCTTCTCTTCCCGTTTTCCTTCACGATTGTCAGCAGGAGCCCGATCAACATAGATGAGGAGATCCCGAGTCTGACGAACGATGTCAGCAGGGGTCTTGGGCTTCGACTTAAATAGGCCCTTCATCTTTGGATTTACGCCGTTGCTTTCGCCACCCTCGGATGCTGCTACCACTGTCGCTACCGCTACCGCCGCTGCCCCTGCTGGAACCTGCTGCTGCTGTTGTTGCTGCCTCCGAAGCACCACCGCAGACGACGCCGAGGCTGAGCGCGTCGCGTATGAGCCTCCAGACCAACAAGTCCCTATTTTTGCTTCTTTCGGATAATATACGTTTCTTTTTTATATATAATTGAACATTTAGTACAGTAGAACCAAATTGAAATAAAGTTATACTACTATTTACTACATAAGTAGATAAGAATGGCAGAAGGCTTTAAATGCTTTTGAACTCATTTTTTCAGGCATCCCTTTAAATTTACAGTAAAAAAGTTATGATTTTTCCTACCCAAATTGATGGGATTTTGTTTGAGAAGAGAGTGGCAACAGCTGAGGGTTATCCAGAACGTAAGTTATGGGAAAGATCTAATTTTGGGTTTGATTTTGAGGAATCGGTAATCTGGGATCAAGATCATCTCTTTAGGAATTCTGGATTTAGGACAATGAAAAGATGGGATGGGACTTTTATGTTTCACAAAAAGAGTACTATATTATATATTATGGTACTATGACTTAGTAATCTTCATAATTTATTACTACTTATTTGTTTTATTTATTTGTATGTTACCCTTAGTAGTTGTAAAAAATTTGATTTGATCGTAGTTGAGTTTTGTCTTAATAGATTAATTTAAATATTATATGATTAAAAAGTATTAATATTTAGGACATGTCCTAATATTTATCGCATTACAATTTGAAAGAGAACATCTTATAATAATGTTTTAAGAAATAAATAATTGATTGATGGTGTGTTTATGTTAGTATTGAGGACTTTGATTGTTTCTATATTAGCTTTAGTATAAGATTGCTGTTTTTTAGTAATTTCATATTAGTTTTTGCCAGAAGTAGGCCCATTAGTAGCTCAAAAATTACATTACATAATAATTTATTGACAAATGACATGGTATGATATTACCTATTATATTACCTATAGGGAAGAAAGAATGAGTATTTAGAAGGTACATAATACTAAATTAATTATAAACTCTATAAAATTGACTGTCTTTAATGATAGTTCATGAACTATAATATAAAACGACTGTCACAAATCAAAATCCTCTTAATTTAAGTAGGATTTGTAAGTAATATTTCAATACATTTTCATCTCATTTAACTTTATTTACCCTTTACTTATATTCCCAGTATCAATTCGTATACAGTACTACTATAGTAGTACCATGCTATTGTACCCGTCATAATTTCTCACATTCCACCAGTTGCAGTACGGGCGCTTAGTAACACGCGTATTTTTTCTTTTTTTTTTCTCCAACCATCGATATCTCTCTCTCTCTTTCATACTGTCACCCTCTCTTCGTCGGATCTCTTTCGACTCTGTCGCGACTCCTCTTCTTCGACTTTGGGATTTTCGGCGTCTCCTCTCCACTTTTCTTGACGTCTCGATCGGCGTCTCTATCGTCTCCTCTCTAATGACCTGTTCTGATATATTGTGCCATAATTTTTTATTTTCTGCTATCACAAAGCTTGGTTCTTCGTAATTAATGGTAGTGGTTATTATATTATTAGAGTGATAAAGATGCTTGGAGTGATAAGGATGTATTGGAATGATAAGGTTGTCATGTTTATCTAGATATATTTTGTGATAATGAATATCAAGTAATAATTTTATTTACAATATCTTTTATGTTTATCACTTAGAGTAGCATTATATAAAACGAGCACATCATGTACTCTATCAGATGAGTTTTATGAAATATAATTCTTTACTTCTTAACACAATTTCAGTTGATATGAAACATTGTTGGTTTATCAGGAGTATAGTTGATATAAAATACTACTGTATTGTATTTTTTTTTTTTGATATAAACTCTTTTTTTGTTGATATAAAATAATATTCTATATTATATAACTCATGTTTTTTGTTGATATAAACGCTTTCAAACACTATTAATCAAATTTTTACTCTTTATACATGATATTAACCATTGTTATATTGATATAAACACATGTTCTACATGATATAAACTCACATTATACTCAATATAAACTCGTTTTTTTCAACGATGTAATCAAATCTTTACCTCTTTACACATAATATAATCCCTTGTTATATTGATATATACACATGTTCCACATTATATAAACTCATGTTCTACTTTATATAAACTCATGTCTCAAATGATATAATCATCTTTCCTTTGTATATATACATATACATATAAACAGAAGCGATCTCTGAATATGAACGTTGTCTATTACATTCATACCTCCTCCAATATCTAATCCCAGAAAGTTTTAATTTACGATATCTTCATTTTCTAATATTAAATCCTAATGTAAAAGCATGCTGATTATATAAATCGAAAGCAACTTTCTCGTTCTCAACAATCTCACCAACCAAAAATTTATTTGACTCATCAACCAATACTCCATATAATCACATAACGTAATAATTAATATAATAATTAACGTAACTTTAAACTATTACTTTCACCATAAACAATAACATCACTTCCTTGTAGCGCATTATCAATAAGTTTGGATATTTCTTTGCCTACATATTTAACAAAAAAAGATTATATCATACAAAACGTTACTTTATATCAACTATAACTCCACCTTACATCATCAAAAACGTGTAACAATATACATACTAACCCAAACCGATACCTTATATCATTCATATCTCAATATTATATCATACAAAATGTTAGTTTATATCGACAATAACTCCTCCTTACATCATAAAAACGTGTAACAATATACATACTAACTCAAACCGATACCTTATATCAACCATATCTCAATATTATATCGACTAACACTTTAATTTATATAATTCATAACCAACCTTCATAAAAAAACAACAACATCTTTCAAAACAGAAATCTCATCCGATGGATTATCAGCTCCTCCACAAAAATTCACTGCAAGTAAAAAAAAAAAAACAGAACAGGTATTCAGGTTCTATCGTATCTCCAAATTATAAAATTAAAAATCATCTCAACATCATAAAACGAATAAAAAATACCTTCTCCGTTCAACACATAACAATCGCTTCCGAACAAATCATCAACCGATCGATTACCATTAAAGCGATCACAAATATCCTTTCTAAATGAAAAATTACCGACAAAGCAAGATATTACAAAATAAACGAAGAACATATATCTTCAGCAACAGAAACAAGAAAAAAATAACATATATGCAATTCGATCGATCAACATTACTAACACGATAAAAAATATCCATTCTAAACAATTGAAAAGCAAAAAACCAGCAGAAATAAAAAAACAGAGCAATAGATAAATTTAGTAAATTGCATGAATGTAGTATTTGAAAACGAAAAAATTGTTAGTTACTAAACTTGTTTTAGTCCAATTAATTAAATTGGGCTATCCAAAGAAGACAATAGAATTTTCTAGAACATTGTGGAAGGTACTGGACCGTGCTGGAATGATCCAGAAACTACCGGAAATGACTGGATGGGACTGGAATGGACCGGAATGTTCTGGAAGCATCAAGAGGTAACGGGTTGGTCTAGAATGTAGTAGAACATTCTAGAACCGTATGGAACTCTCTAGAACCTAGTAGAGAACTCCACATTCTCACTTGTATGTAGAATACTCTAGAATATGTTAAAGTGGTCTAAGAATATTCTAAGATTATTCCGTGTCTAGAACTTTCTTGGAGAGGCTATAAATAGCCCTCACCATCTCATTTGTACATAAGGGAAAACCAAGTCAAGCAACCTAGAGAAATTGTAGATAAGTGAGAAACCTTTAGCCAAAGGCTTATAAATTTGAGTGTTCCTTTTACTACAAAGTAGTAAACCTCTCTTTGTTCAAGAATATAATTTCTCTTTCACTCCGGCTTCTTTTGTTCATCACCCATAAACTTCATCTCTTAAACCCAAAGGGTTCTTTGATTTAAACTCTTGCTTCCGCTTATACCCAAGGATTATTCTCTATAATCCAACAAAAATAAACTGTCTAGCTGGACACCAATGCCCGCGTGAGGAAAATAAATCCGGACAAACCGACTCAATAATTTAAAAATGTGAGGACCACTAATTGAAACCCACTTTCAATACAAAAATCACGCCGGGTACAATCGCATAGTACTACTATAGTAGTACCATATAATTTGCCCCCCAGTATAGTTACTTTGTAACCCATTTATTTTCACTAAAAATTAGTTGGGGGCGAAATTGATTGGTAAGGCCGGCTCATAGGGTAGAACATTAAGTGCAACCACTCAAGATTCAACAAATTTTAGGAACCTATAGTTTTTATATACTATTAATAATGTATAGTTGACCAAAATAACAAGTAAAACTATTTTTTTATATATCTAGTTTTTATATTCTGATCACTAACTTTTTTTTTTTTACAATGCAAACAGTTAAACTCAAATAACATAAAAAGTGTCTTCATTATTAACTCAAATAACATTAAAAGAACCTATCATTATTATTTTGTTCTAAGGTTCTCAAAATCATTAGAACAATCTTGTTGATTGGTCGAGAAAAATTTTGATAACTACTCTATATTTTGTAATATTTATATTTTAGTTAAAACACGAAAATTATACAAGTATAATTTAGGGATATACCCCTATTACTATATTTAAAAAAATAAAACATTGACAGTATAACAATTACTATATTTGAAAATAAGAATTGTGTATACGTTGCAGAAATTGCTGAGATGTCAATGCATTAATTTTTCAAATATAATAATAGGAGTATAACTTTAAGACATACAATATTATTTGCCGTTAAAACGATAATTAAATGTGAATATTGTTATTTGGATCTATCTCCTCAAACAAAACTACCTACCTAACCAATGGAGGTGGAGGCTAAAGGCAAATCAATATTGCAATGGTGAGGGGGTGATGAATTCAAACAGGCGCAAATTATAGTATACTCCTAGGAGTAAACCGGTCGATTTACTCTCACCCGTTTTTTGGGCAAAAACCGGGTAAAAATTGGGTTCTTTGACAAAAAGGCACAAAAGAAGTGGGTCAGCCGCATTTAATGCGTATTAAATGTGCATGTCTCTCCCTCTCACTCCTCACGCGCTTCATTTGTTAAAATTTTATGTATAAACTGCCAGTTTACATACATATGAATTCTCACGCCACTTTACATAAACTTTGTAGTTTACATATGGTGAAGGAGAGGTTTATGTAAACTGCAAAATTTACTGCAAAGTTTATGTAAACTGGTACTTGGGCAAAGTTTATGTAAACTGCAAAGTTTACCGCAAGGTTTATGTAAACTGCAGTTTCCATTTCGAAAATGCAAAGTTTATGTAAACTGCAGTTTACATATGGTGAAGGAGAGGTTTATATAACTGCAAAGTTTACTGCAAAGTTTATATAAACTGGTACTTGGGCAAAGTTTATGTAAACTGCAAAGTTTACTGCAAAGGTTTATGTAAACTGCAAAGTATACTGCAAAGTTTATGTAAACTGCAGTTTACTGCAAAGTTTATGTAAATTGCAATGTAAACTGTAAAGTTTACTGCAAAGTTTATGTAAACTGGTACTTAGGCAAAGTTTATTTAAACTGCAAAGTTTATGTAAACTGCAATTTACTGCAGCTGTCATCCAACTTTGGAATTCCATATCTCCATCGTTTCTCATCCGTTTTGATCAAAATTTGGCTTGTTTTAAACATCTCATTACAAGGATTACACATAATTTTACGGATCTTTATTTGGAATTGTAAATCTCCCATAAATCAGCTCTGAAATAGAGCTACAAGTGCTGTTCTTTTCGCAAAAAAATCTGAAGTAATGACTGTACTTCATAAATTCATATCTTCTTCATTCTTTGTCCAATTTAAGCAAACTATAGCTCGATTTAAATCTCTTTGCATAAGGTTTACTCAGAAATTTATATAAGCAACTTTGGCTCTCTAGATTTTCTGAAAAATAACAAAGAACAGAGCTGCGTTCTGCAAAAGTTCTGTTAGTTTATGTAAACTACTGATTCATTGGTCAAAATGCTTTTCTTTTATGTTAAATACTCTTTTCTGGTTCAAAGTGGTCTTTGTTAGTGTAAAAACATCGTTCTGATTCATTTGTATAAAGTACTGGTTGTTTATGTAAAGTGCTGAATGTCTGTTTAAAGTATTGTTGTCAGTTTACATATGTAAAGTATAAACTGCGAGTTTACATATGTAAACTGCAAAGTTTTATGTAAAATGGTATGAATTTTGAAGCTTGAGAGGTGAGGAGTATTTTGGCGGTGAGATATCTTCAAAAATCTTCATGGAATAGCCAGAATCGACGCGAGAAGAAAGAAAATAGGCTGGTGAAGGAGAAGATGAGAGAGATGCTCAATTTTTGGCTCAATTTTTCTTTCTTTTTTTGGTAGGTGTACACTCACACCTTTACTCCTACTAGTACGATATACCAACTGTCAAACAGGAGAAGCAAAAAATTTTTAACAAATTTATCGGAAGAAACACACTTAATTCAATAGCTTATCAATTTGTGAAAATATCTCAAAAGTATAAAATACAAAAACTCAATATAAAAGAAGTAAAACAAAATCAAAATAGTTAATGAAAATAGGTGTTGTTAAGGACTTATATGTTTAAACCGTTAAAGATCAATTACTTCATTGAAGACAAAAAATAGTTATATTTCTTGAATTATTTGTCCATTAGAGGGACTAAACAATTTGAGTTCAGTCTTTCGAGGACTGAATCTGTAGTTCTCTAAACCTTATGGACCAAATTATGATATAACCATAAACTATGAGGACTGAAAAAGCATTTAACTCGACGATTAAAAAGAGAAGCTTGACTCTGATTGATTACTTAGGGAGTTTGAATGCGATGAATATGGCGGTTCATGGCTGCGTCGGTTTCCTCATCAGCCCGAACTACGCATTTCATCATACACTTGACCATCATTTCCCCGTCCCCCAACTCCCCCCCGATTGGCTTGGCTTGGCTTGGCTGGCTACTGCCCCAAGTTCCAACCCCCATCTCTTGTTCCCATCAGAGTTATGGGTCTTTCGAACTCGTGGAAAAGGAGGCGCCGCCGGCTTCGATCTTCGAAGGTTCGACCCAGCTGGATAGATTAAGGTCGGGAGGCGAGGGCTAACGATATTTACAGAGAAGGGTTCAGACTGGTAATGTAACTTCCACGCCAACTGCTGAAGAAATATAGGATGGAGCAGTGCCTGTTTGAGCAATTAAAATCGCAACCTTTATGGCTGATTCTGGTTGTTATTTTGGGTTCTTTCAAACTATTCAAGACCCTTTACTGCGTTTTCACTTGGGTTTATGTCAACTTCCTCAGGCCCGCCAAGAATCTCAAGAAAATATACGGGTCGTGGGTTCTCATCACTGGGGCTACTGACGGCATTGGCAAGGCATTCGCTTTTAGATTAGCCGAGAAAGGTCTCAATTTGGTGCTCGTTGGCCGGAACCCGGATAAGCTCCGGGAAGCCTCTGAGGTCATTCAGGCTGAGTATGGGGCGAATACCCCCCAAATCAAGACTGGTGGTTGACTTCTCTGGGGATTTGGACCAGGGAGTTGATCATATTAAGGAAGCGATTGATGGGTTGGATGTTGGAGTTCTGATTAATAACGTTGGACTGTCGTATCCGTACGCCAGGTATTTCCACGAGGCCGATGATGAATTGATGGCTGGTTTGATTATGATTAACGTGGAAGGGACTGCTAAGGTTACTCAAGCTGTCCTGCCTGGAATGCTTCAGAGGAAACGAGGGGCTATTGTTACTATAGGTTCTGGTGCTGCCATTGTCATTCCTTCTGATCCTCTTTATGCTGTTTATGCTGCCACCATACGTATTTCCATCCCCTTTTATGAGGGCTGAGTGCTTACATGTTAAGAATTAAAGTTCATATATTTATGTTATTGGGAGTGTTGAGAGCACAAAAAGTGTACTAGTCGATCTCTCAAGAAGTTTTAGGATACATGTTATGACTATTTGTTAATTGATTTGGATTTCTCATGATGTCTCCTAACCTCTTCTGTGACTTGCCGCTGAGATTGGTGCATAAATTACCTTTCTTTTATTTGCCATTGTGTGTGTGTGTCTTTAACCGATGTAAAATCACCTACGAGAAGATGTTCTTTTGGAGGATTATGTATCTAATTTGCAGACGTTTTCATGTATGAATGATTGAGATTGTTTTGTTTGCTTGCAGATATATTGATTAACTCTCTAGATGCCTCTACATGGAATACAAGGGAAGAGGAATTGATGTGCAGTGTCAGGTATGAACATGATTATTGCATGATTGGTATTTTCTAAGCTTTGAATTTGCTTCTTCTTAGTCTCAAAGTGGAAGTTGATTACTGTTGGCACACTTATTATTACTGTATCGACGGAGATCTGGAGAAGCTTTTGGAGTCTGAAGTACAAAGTCATTAGATGGTTCATGTACTTGTCTGATAGGGCATCTGATTTTCATTCTCACCAATGGAATGTAGGATATTGTAGTGCAGTAGCTTTTGATTCTTAACGCTGATTTATTTGAGGTTGAGGACCATATTAGATTAAAAGTTCGTCAAAGTCATGGCATGGAGAACAGCTTCTGTATGTTCACCTTACCGGTGGATATAACTTTTCTCCTGTCATAGTTTTTTTGCCCAATTTTTTCCTGAGGGGCAATGTATACATCCAGGATTCTTTATCTATTCAGTCCATGCTCTGTAAGAAATAACTGTTATGCATGTGGAAAGTAATTATATATACACAATTCTGTGGTGCTGTTTGTTCATTGCCAGTATCAGTACTTTTGTCTATACCTTTCTTTGGGATTAACTATGCACACTGGGCATTGTTACTTGATAGTCCCTCTATTAAGGTTATGAGTTTGTCTTGCTTCTTGGAGGAATCGGTAGCGTCCTGAATTTTGCATTTCCTTTCTCTGTCTTGTGTTAATAGCTCATGCCATTTGACTGCCAAAGTTTGATCTTTGATAGCATCCAGCCAAACTTTATTTTGGCGGTATTTAATCTATAAAATGAAGTCGCATAAAGTGAAATGCAGTTTATTTATAGACTCAGTTTGCTCTTCTTCTTCTTCTTCTTCGGTGTTTCCTAGTATGAACATGTGCAGTGGAGGCATTGGGTAGCAATCAGAAAGTTCGTATATATATTTGAAAAAAATCGTTAATGTGCCTTCAAAATCGCTTTTTAAATATCCAAGCATTTGGTTTTCTTGGTTTCAGAACTATACATTTTCTTATCCCTGCTCTGAATCTATGAAGGTACCACTATATGTGGCGACTAAGATGGCATCAATCAGAAGTTCTTCCTTGTTTGTGCCATCAACAGATGGCTATGCTCGGGCGGCTCTGCGCTGGATTGGCTATGAACCTCGTTGCACGCCTTACTGGCCTCATACTCTTTTATGGGCCTTGGCATATTCATTGCCTGAATGGGTTGTTGATACTTGGCGCCTGCGGTTCTGCCATGGCGTCCGACAGAGAGGCAACTCAAGGACTCCATGAAGAAGGAACAGAGAGGCTCATGATTGTTGATCCTTTTCAGGGATAGTGTACTGAAGATTTATAACAAGTGTTTTAGATGGTAAACTTCTCATGTGTGAATACTCCATTTCTATTCTTTCCTGCTATCATTTTGAGTTTGCAAAGAGCTTTACAAGGGTGTCATTTTCCGCAATTTATATTATGGTATTAGGACTATCAAATAGCGCCCTAATTTTGGGGGGACATTTGACAATTTATGTGATTCGAATTTTTTTTTTTTTTTTGGTTTTTCAATTGTATGAATGTGAAGTTTAACATGTTACAGGGGGAATAATGAAGAAAAATAGGTGGGATATACCATAAAAGTTTGTGGGATATTCGTTCAGTATAAGGGATAATGAAGTGCTAGCCCACATTAGCCCATCGGTTGTTTGAAACTATCGAAGTTGACAGAAAAGTGTTCTGGGCACTACTTGTATGCGGAGTAGTTTGAATCCGGTGTTGCTTTATGGTATTGTTTGATTGAAGAGTCATATGATTATCCTACCTGCTGGTGTCGTGTGTCGTGTGAATACGACGTTACTTTTTAGAGCTGTTTGTTGTAAAGTCGTAGTTTGAATCCAGTGTGTTTGTTAGCGATTGCTTGTGTGGTGGTTGCTAAATTTGTCATTGTTTGTTTGTGTATTTATGGTATCTTTGGTGTTTTTATTGTAGATATGATGTTTTTAACATTGATTCGGTGCATATTTTGTGTCTCAGAGGTTGATTTGTTGTCGATCTAGTATTTTGGGCATTGATTCGTTTCAGATCTAGTCTTAATTTATTGTGGATTTAGTGTTTTCGGCATTGATATATGTTTGTAGGATGTGTTGATTTTTTTTTTTTTTCGAATCGTACACATGATTTCAATAATACGTGTGAGCATAATAAATATCAAAATTAATACTTTTTATGCATGTCTGTCCAGTTTTTTCTAATTGTTATTAATCTCTATTAAGAAAAGAGGTTTGTAACCACTGATTCAGCTCACTTGTTAACCCAAAAAATAAATGTTGTAAGCATTTTATTAATTTTTGTATATTTATTTTTGATTAAATGGATAAATGTAATTATCCAAAAATTTCAGCACCGCGTTACCGCGTAGACTATTTTAGCATTCTTATATAAAAAGCAAAACCGCGTACCTTCCATTTTTTAACGTCCATGGATAGGTTTCATCCGCCAAACGTTCATTTCCGCCCCAATTTTCCACACCAGAACGTTGCATCCCGCCACCATGATCAATCTGCCGCCGGAACTCATCACAGACATTCTCACCCGGCTGCCGGTGAAGTCCTTGCTCCGTTTCAGGTGCGTCTCTAAACGCTGGTGCTCTTTGATTGACAGCCGTAGTTTCGTCAAACTCCAACTGAATCAATCCCTCAAAACTGGCTCCGATCTCTACATCATGTTAGGGTTCTTAGGGATATATTGCATCGACTTGAATCGTCTAGATTGCGCCACCAAGCTTTTTCCCCCGTTTTCTTCATCGGATATCTCCAATTCCTGTAATGGGTTGGTCCTTGTTTTGGCCGCAAGGCCTTTTATATGGAACCCTTTTACTAGGAAGTTCCGGGAGTTGCCGGCCAACTTGGCTGATCATCCGAGTTTTGAAGTTAATTCCACTTATGAGACTTTCGGGTTCGCTTATGATTCGGTCAACGACGATTATGTGGTGGTTAGGGTTTTGGAATTCAGAGGGTTTTACCTTGATTGGATAGCTTCAAAGGCGATTCTTTATAGTTCCAAGATAAATTCTTGGCGGAGAATCAAGGATTTTCCTTACCCACTTCCTTATAAGAGGGTCTGGGGGGTTCATTTGAATGGCGTCTTGCATACTGCCGTGAGAAACGCAGGGGATAATGTGGGCTGGTCGATAATGGGTTTTGATGTACGGAGCGAGCAGCATTTATCCATGCCCAAACCTGACTTCTCTGGTGGTGCTTCAGATACTGAGTTTACTGTGGATGTTTTGAGTGGATGTTTGTGTTTGTCTCGTCCTCGAAGGAAATGTAGGACGGATATATGGATTATGAAGGAGTATGGAGTGAAGGAATCTTGGACGAAGTTGTTGTCTATTAGTCCTCCATTAGTTGAACCTTATATGAATATATGCCCTTTAGCTTTATCTGAGAATGGTCAGGAGGTTCTTTTGAACTATGATGATAAGCAGCTTATTTGGTATGATTTGAGGAAAAAAACAGTTCGAAATGTGTCTGTTGATGGTTTGCCATTTATCTTTTATGCTGATGTTTGTTTTGCGAGTCTCATTAGTCCTGACGGCTTTGGTGGGGAAGATGATGAGGAGAAAAAACTAACAAGAAATTTTTCTCGGAAGAGGTAAGAAATGGTGTATAATTCTGCTAAAATCTTGCAATTTTATTGGCAAAATATTCTCATTTCACTCTGTATTTCTGTAACAAGCAGATAATAAATGCATAGAACATGAAGTATTATTTGGCTCGTGTTGTACTCAGGCTAGTTTAGCAGCTATGTAATGAACATTGAACCAATTTTTGTGGATAAGTATTAAACAATGAGATATTTTTCTGCTTTACTTCGTTTATTTATTTATTTATATGCCTTCCTCATTTTGCATAAATTTTGTGACTATTGACCTAGTGTTGCTTGATTCTTTATCTTTTAGGGATGATTTCCTCTCAGAGGGGTTTAAACTGGTACTATGAAATATGGTTGCTGACAAAAGGTGAGCAGGTAAGCAATGTACGGGAGTTTGCTTATTTGCAGGTTCATTTCATAGTTCTATTGCTCTGGTGCCATCCTCTGTTAAGATTAAGTTGTGATGTTAAAATGGAAGTTTAGTAGTTTATAATTTGTGCTGAAAGTTTTACCTTCTTGGAGCATCTTTTCCGTGTAAAAAGCTTGTGAAAACTCTTTCAATTCAGGAACCTGCTGAACAGATATCTCAGGTGTAGGAATCTAACTGCTTTTCCGAGGATCAATGAAGAGAAGTGACTGAAGAATTATAGTTTCTCAAATGTTGTTTGAAAACCCCGTTTCTGTACATATGCTACTGATTTCTAGTTTTATGTTTATGTAAGTTATGTGACATGACTAGCAATGCTTGTGGGTTTTTTTTTTTTTTTTAGTACATTGAGAAGTACTTGTTGAGTTTGAAGTTGTGCCTTTTCTTTCAAGAAATATATGTTTATATTGTCTGGTGAAGCCATTAACTCTGTATGGTTATCATTTGTCAATAATAATTTGATGACATGATGAGTTTGCTGAACCATGTTACCCCTGGCTGCTCTGAAGATCCGTCTTGCAATAATCCCCGGTTGAATACCCTAATAAAAAACTATCTGGTGATTCTCTTTTTCCCTCTGTTGTCTTTTATTTTCCGTTGGCTTATCATTGTTAATAGCCAAGTTTAAAGTATTGTATTGTAGTGAATGCATGGTATGTACTATGATGGAAGAGCCTCATTGTGTATCTGATTTATGCCATCAATTTGCATTTTAGATGATCGTCGTCTTAACATGTGGCAGTCTCCGGTGTTTATGCCTTGGTATGGTTGTAATATGTCGTCTGTTAGCCCTTGTAAATTCTATTGCTTACGTTCGCCATATAACGCTAAAACTAATGAATCTCTCTAGGTAGCCATTATGCATTTGTACATGAACTACTTTTATCATGTTGTAGTGCTTTTCATTTCCATGTTTCTATGCACTCATTGACCTCAAATGTTGTTGCATCTCTACCTCTCATTTTGCCTTGTGTTTGAGATTACTGTTTTTGGGGTTTTTCCAACAAAAATCTTGCATCTATGGTTTTTCTATGCAGTCAGTTATGGCTTCTTAGGATTAAGGGGCTGTTTGTTTAGAGAAGGAATGGGAATTGGTTTGGAATGATTCTCGCTGTTTGTTCGAAACCCATTTTCTCCTCTTCCACTTTCGTTTTCCTTCTTCACCTCGTCGGCCGACCATCCATCCTTCCCCTTTCCTCTTCCTCTTCCAAATCGGCGGCAACCACCCCCTTCCCCTTCTTCCTTCTCTGACCAACCATCCATTCTTTTCCACCATCGGCTAG
This sequence comes from Knoxia roxburghii, assembly GCA_030378225.1. Classification (NCBI taxonomy): domain Eukaryota; kingdom Viridiplantae; phylum Streptophyta; class Magnoliopsida; order Gentianales; family Rubiaceae; genus Knoxia; species Knoxia roxburghii. The sequence goes on along the minus strand of CM059420.1, from coordinate 43,580,164 downwards.
GGGGAGGGGAGGCAGGATTGCTGTAGTGAGAGAGAGGGTGGCTTTGGGCAACATGGAGGAGGTTGTGTGAGTGGCAATTCTTGACGGCGGGAGGGAGAAGTGGCAGCGGCGACAGTCGGTAAGAGGTAGAGGATGTTGAGTGAAGGGATTGAATGAATATTTTACGGATCATAAATTCATTCTTTCAACGAATCAAACATTTTAAATTGTAATCGTATCTACCATATAAATTCATTCATTCACACAAAGTTCCATTTCTTTGGTTCCTATTTTTGGAGATTTTAGATGCACAATCAAACCTTGTGGCATGTCTCCGGTTAACCAATCAAGTTTCAACAGCAGAAGACTACATCAACCAATATTCCAACTTAGGATTGAGACTAGAGAAGTGAGATGGCCACACAGTCTTGGGATTCAGTTTCAACTTAGGATTGTGGTAATTCACCTAACAGTGTTGGGGGACAGAAGCATTTGCTGACAGCCCAAGATTTGATTGGAAAAAACGTGTTGGGCCCATCCGAATATCTTGAACTGAATGATTCTTTTGAAGGCCCTAATGGTAATGGTAGGGCTCGCAATTGCTGACACGACACGATAACTCGATATGAACACAACACGAAAAAAAGTGAATTAGGGTTGAGATTTTTGATACGTATAATAAATGAGTCGGGTTTGGGTCGACATGTTTAAATAGCGAGTCGGGTTTGGATCGACACGCCAGTTTGACGGGTTGACACGTGAACCCGTTAAGAAATTATTATTTAAAAAATTAAATTTTATAACTTTAATAATTGAGGAAATTTCCAAATTCTCAAATTAAAAATTCAACACGACTTCTTATGGTGGTATTTTGTTATTTAAATTTTCTAATTGTAATTACCTTTGCATTTTATTTATTTTGGTTGGATTGTATTGGATTTTGATTGTATTAGGAAGAATTTTAATTAATGAAATTTATGTTGATGTCATGTATAAGAATATTATGGTTAAATTTAAATTGATGGATTTGAATTTGATAGATTCAAATTTTAGATGGTGTTATTATAAATAAACATTTATGTTTTAGTCTTCTTGACAAATTCAGTCACTTTTTTATATGGCAAAAACTTGGACGAAAAATCACCTATCAATAATTAAACGGGTTACGCGGGTTAGGTTCGGGTTGACACGATTATAAACAGGTCGGATTAGGGTTGGAGTTTTTGACACGATTAATTAAATGGGTTGAGTTTGGGTTGAAGATTTCTCGACACGCTAACACGCAAACCCGAACACGATACGAATTATCAGCCCTACATATTGGTAGTATGGAGGGACCCCCTCTCCTTTGTTGGTGTTTGAGTGTGTTTCACTACTTCCATCATTGTTTATGTAGAAATTAACGAAAGGAATCCTCACCATCACACTTGTTGCTGTGTAATAATGTGCTGTGTTGCTGCCTTTCGCAGTCACCAAATGGAGATAAACTCCACTACCAACAGTTGGCTATTAAATTTGAAGCAAGAAAGAGTTCTAACTGTTTTAAGTAATTGGTTTTCTTAGTATGTAAACCAGTCCCACACAATTGTTATTACCATTGGATTGGTAATGGTGATGGTGATGGTGATGGTTTCGGTAGAAAGAATCAGGGTGTGGTTGAAGTAATCCTCAACTCAAATGATTCCTTGTTTTATATATATATATATAGTAAAGCAAAATAAAGACAATCTAATTAATATTTAAATGTAATCAAATTATTTTAATAAATATTTAATTAATTAAATGGCAATTGCTCCATTCATTTTTATTCTCTCGTCAAACATATCTTGAAGGAGCATTCATTTTAGGTGTGATTGTTTTAATAAATAAAATTGAAACAATCAATGTTTGATTAATTGGCAATTGAAATTTAATTAAATGTATTTATCAATTGAAATTATTTCATAATTATTTTATTTTTATTCTGGCGAAATTAAATTAAAATGGGCTTCACCGTGTATAAAAACAAGAAGTCCATTAAAAAATGTTCATATGTTTCAAGGAACACATCACTAGGATTTCTCAATTTGCAAGTTTATACCTTGTGTTTGGTTGTTTATATGTTTGGGCTTTATTTTTTAGAAGGGTTACTGAAAATGAAAAAAAGTGAAGAAATTTTGAAGTTATTTCTATTTAGAGAGAAAATTTGGGTTTTTGTTTTTCCCCCAAAAACAGATTGTAAATTTGTAAAATTTAAATGTAAACATTTGTGGGAATATTGATACTTTTCTGTAAAAAAACTTCATCGAAAATATATAGGCATCTTATCACACTAAACGGTTTGTTTGATTCTGACGTGGGACCTTTCTTACTGTAAATTTTTGTAAGTTTTCTGAAACCTAATCGTACTGTATTTCTTCTCCTCCTCTTTCCCCAATTTTGTTTTGTTATTGAAGAATTTTGTGATCAAGAACAATCCCATCTGATTCTTCGGATTTTTATATTATAGTTTTACAGTTGGAGCAATTGTTGGGATACGTGGCGAACTTACCTCTTATAGCTCTTCCTTCCTCCACTAATTTGATCCTTTGCAGCAGGCTTTTGTCACGAGAATTGCCAGATTTAGCACCTTGGAAGATCGCCCTTATCAATATAATATTCATCTCTCTTCTTATCCCAATACTGCTGCCTTCTTACATCTTCTTTAAGCTTCCTCTGCCGTTTCAAAGTTGCAATTTTTGATTTCTCCGCCGCCACCAACCACCATTTTCTTCATTTTTTTTTCCTTCTTTCCGGGCTTTTCTTTATTGGGTTCGGCAGGTGTTGATTCCAAATGAAGCAAAATGGAGGCTAAATATCGGTGGCACGTGTATTTGTTTCCTTATTTTAATGTTACAACCGCCTAAACCCTTTTTTTCTTTCTCACCTGCCGTTTCAAAGCCGCAATCTTGCTTGGACTGATAATAATCGAAGGAACTAGAAAAAATGCAGCGCCATTCGACGGAAATGATGGCCCAGTTGCCGAATTTACCATGGGAAATCATCCTTGACATTCTTTGCCGCCTGCCCTCCAAGTCCCTGAAGCGATTCAGATGCGTGGCCAAACCATGGCGCTTTTTAATTGATAGCCCTGATTTTGTGAAGATGCATTTGAAGCAGTCCCTTTTGACCCAGACCAATCGGAGCCTCATCCTGGGATTCCTCGGTGTTTATTCTGTGGATTTGGATGCTCTTGATGTTGCCCGTGTTCTGAGACCTCCTTTTTCCAGCTCGGATGTGTCAAATTCTTGTAATGGATTGGTTCTTCTGTTGGGCCAAAATCAAACACCTTTCCTGTGGAACCCATCTACCAGAACTTACAAGACTTTGCCGGATTGTCATGTGGAACCTCCTGCTGGGATTGCTGTTTCCGAGAGCAATTATCAAAGGTTCGGATTTGGATATATCGCTGAGGAGGATGACTACAGAGTTTTGAGGGTTGTGGAATTTAGAGAGGCTGATGCGATTTGGGTTGGTTCTGTGGCCAAAGTTTACAGCTTGAAATCGAATTCATGGAAAAAGGTTGACAATTATCCATATCCCTTACCAAGAACAAGAGGGTGGGGTATCCATGTGAATGGTGTTTTGCATACAGTCTTGTGCCTTAATGATCACTATTCTGCCCAGCAGACCATTGTGGCTTTTGATTTGAGGGATGAGAGGAATTATACTGTCCCCAAACCTGATGTTGTATCCAGGGATCTGGATCTGAATCTCAGTGTACATGCAATGGCTGGATGTCTTTGTTTGATCGGCACAAGAAGGAAACGCAAAACTGATGTATGGATTATGAAGGAATATGGAGTGAAAGAATCCTGGACTAAGCTGCTGTCAATTGGCCCGCCAGATATTGAGCCTTACTCTCTCTTGCTTCCCCTGTGTTATTCCAGGAGAGGTGATGAGGTTTTGTTGAATTCCAATGATGAAAGGCTTATCTGGTATGATCTGAGGAAGAAAACAGCTAGGGAAGTTGAAGTCAGTGGGCTGCCATTTAGGTTCTATGCTGAGCTTTATGTTGACAGCCTTATTCCTCTTGAAAATGGCTCCGCCGGCTGCGGTGGTGGAGTATATGAGATGGTCAGGAGAAGGGCTCTCAGGCAACATCAGAGAAATGTGAAAGAAACTCGCAGGAAAAGGTACACAATAAAACCTTACTTATAGAAAAGAATAAGCCTTTGTTTAGTCTTCCTCAGGTCTTTCTTTAACTACTAATTTATGTGTAATTGCTGCTCTGTTTCCTGTCTGTCACTCATAGAATTTTCCACAGTACTGATATTTTGGTGACTTCTAAACATTTTCTTGATGCACAAATGATATCTTTACTTTGGTATGATTAATGGGATGAGGACTTATGGTATATATATGCTAGTGTGAAACTGTGACTGGGGCGGCTGGGATATTAAGCTTTGGTGGTTATGGTTTGAGTCAATGGTAGTCTTGGTCGTCTTTTGGTCAATTACCTTTTGGATCTCTTGTCATGTTAGCATTCTTGGCCCTCATTCAAGTATTGTCCCCCAAGAAAATCTAGTAAGTTTTGCTTGTTTTATCCAATCTCAGATCCTTCTTTGTAGTACTAGTATTTGTGAAAAATGTGTATGGTTCTTGAGAATGCTGTAGGGGGCCTGTCCTCAATGCAGACGATGAATGAGAAAACTGCAGAAAAAGTGACTTGATTTGAGCCCCAAGAAGCATCTGTCGCTATTGAACTGACCAGTTCTTGATTTGTTTGCTTTCCTTCCTCATGCTGGAGGGAAAAAAAGCAAGTTCATTTACATTCTTGAATCAATGTCTGTCTTTGTAAATGGTAAGAATGCAAAATGGAAGGCGGCTTTTCGTAGGCGTCACTTTGATACCGCTTATTTTAGTGATTGGTGATTAGAGTTTGAATGGTGCTTGTGTTAATTATGTTATTTATGATAAGGAACTGTATGCTGTGGTTCGAGCTTTAGAGACATGGGAAAGGAATTCATATAACTACTACTACTACTAAAGCATATTAAAACATGAAGTATGATTTCTCTGACGCCGTGTATTGATCTTTTGCCCCTTGATCTGGTTTAAACCTGGCTTATGTTGGCTGTTCTGCTCCTTTTCAGGGACGCTTTTCTCTCGGAGGGATTCAAACTCGTTCTTTGAAGATCGAGCTTTATCTTGCCGAAACTTCTAAAGGGTGGTTAGTAGGTTCTATATTTTGATGTGTTCTGACAATGTTCAGCTAAAATACTGGTGCTGGTAGTTGCCATACAAAATATGCTGGTTTTTACTGTAGGGTCTTGCAGTTGCTGCTCCATGAGTGACATTGAGGATTAACAATACACCATTTACTGAATCATGAATATGCTAACAAAAGGGCCATGTTATAGTGTTTGTAGCTGTTCATACAGATTGATATTACTAATTATGTTTCAAACTATCTGTCTGTATTTATTTGTTGCAGTTGTTTTGTAGAACGTTGTTGTAGTTAAGATGCTTGTAAGGTTGACAAGACACGTTTGTTCTTGCAGAGAAACGTAAAAAAAAAGAAAAAAAAGAAGAGGAAATTGATAGCATACAAGTCATAAAAGTGCAGAAAAACGCGAACTTAAGAAAGAATGGATGAGGAGAAGGGTGGTGGAACCCTAATCTCCTCCATTTTTGGATAGGGGAATCATTTGCTGGAAGCCCATAAACTTTGAAGAAAAGGGTTCATGGAATCATTCCCAGAACATTTATCTAAGAACCAAAGGAGGAGGATGAAGAATAGGGGTGATGGAGGGCAGGTGAGAGTGTTGGTGGATGGCACCACCAACAGTTATCACTGGAAGACCAGTTTAGGAGATTAGCTTTTCCATTCTCTGAAATTCAAATTTGGTTTGGAATGGGTTAGTGTGGTTCCTTGTCTAGAACACTAGAATATCGAATCACAAACGAAAAAAGACATAAGAGAAAAATATATTGGCTAGTAAACATGAGGTTTCAATTCTCGGGTGGGTCATGCAGTCAAGTTTTTTCTGGCCTTACACCGACTTGAAGACTACGTCTTATAGAAATTATCTATCCGAAAGGAACTATCCTTTGGCCTGTAGGTCTTGACACAAATGGGCTGAACAATCGAACATTTTAATATTGTCTTTTGTCCCGTAGGTATTGACACAAATGAGCTGAATACTGTCCTTTGGCCTATAGATGCTAACATAAATGGACTGCCTAATCGAATATTCTTGACACAAATGGGTTGAATACTGTCCTTTGGCCTATAGATGCTAACATAAATGGACTGCCTAATCGAATATTTTAATATGGTCATTTGACTCGTAAGTCTTGACACAAATGGGCTGCCTAATCGAATAGTTCAATATTGTTCCTTAGCCCGTAGGTCCTGACGTAATTGGCCTGTTTAATTGAACATTTTAATACTGTCCTTGGTCCGTAGGTTCTGGCACAAATGGGCTGTCTAATAGAATATTTTAATATTGTCTCTTAGCTCGTAGGAGCTGACACGAATAAACTGCCTAATCGAACATTTTAATATTGTCTCTTCGCCCGGTGCTAATACAAATGAGCTGCCTAATCGAACATTTTAATACTGTTCATTGGCCTATAGATCCTGACACAAAAGGGCTGCCTAATTAAACATTTTGATAGTCCGTTGACCCGTAGGTCTTGACACAACTGGGCTGTCTAATCGAACATTTTAATATTATTCCTTGGCCCGTAGATTTTAACACAAATGGGCTGCCTAATCGAATATTTTAATACTATCCCTTGATCCATAGGTCCAGATATAAATAGACTGTCTAATCGAATATTTTAATACTATTTTTTACCTGTAAGTTCTAACACAAATGGAATGCATAATCGACCATTTTAATACACAAAACTATGAGATTAGCTCTTTCATGGTGAGAGTTTGAGTTAGCTGCAGCAGGTTGATTGATATGCAGCCCATAACTAACAACTACTCTTAAAGACTTGAGGAGCTGCCTGGAGTAAGTGAGCTTGTGTAAAAGGAAAGAAAGATTTTTTTAGTGTTCAAACACAGCCTTTAAGTCCAACATTGAAAGCTGAAGTGACTGATTCTATCTTTCTAACTCACTTGAGACTTCAATAAGTCCAACCTTGATTCCTTTGATATGTCAATTAAACAAATATGAACATAATGATAGGAATGAATATCTCTTGTCCAAAAACTATTCAAAGTTTCATACTTGTAGTAGTGGTAAATCTAGCGTGGAAAAAAAAGAATGAGCAAGTAGCCAATATACTTTCTTTATTCTTTTGTCCTCCTTTATTCTCTCTTGCAACAAATTAATTTGACATTAGAATAATTTTTCTCATGATTCCTTATGTATTAGAGTTGAAATAGTTGAGTCGAAAGACAATTAACCAAATAATTCTTGTAGTAGTAAGATGTTTATTTTATTATTTTCCTTAAAGCAGTTGTGCCATCCTTGACTTGAATCATAACTTCACTATTCTACACTTGAACCATAGATTTCGCCAGTAAAGTAAATTATTGCACCTACAGATACTGGTGAAATAAATCATTGCACCTACAATTACCAGCAAAGTAAATCATCGCACTTACAGTCCAACCAATTGGGAAAGAATCAATAGATTTCTTTTCGGAGTGATTCATCCTTCCCGAACGCAACATACAACTCTCTGTTGTACTGTGCTCAGTGAGATACCGCCGGCGAAGACAATCATTGCACATACAGTCGAACCAACTGGGAGAAAATTAGTATATTCTTTTTTTGGGAGTAATTTATCATTCTCAAACGCAGCATACAACTTTCTATTGTACAACACTCAATGAGATACCATTCTGGTCTTGTCAGGGTTTACAGGCCAAGTGTTCCTCGGAAATAGGGTTTGCAATTACCATGCATGGTTGCGCTCAGTGAGATACCGCCGGTGAAGTCAATCATCGCACCTACAGTTCAACAAACTAGGAGGGAGAGAATCAATAGATTCATTTTCGGGAGTAATTCATCCTTCCCAAACGTAACATACAACTCTTCTTTGTACTGCACTCAATGAGATACCATTCTGGCCTCGCGTTAGGGTTTACGGGTCAAGGGTTCCTCGAAAACAAGGTCGATAAATACCATGCATGGTTGCGCTCAGTGAAATACAGTTGGCGAAATCAATCATCGCACCTACAGTCCAACCAAATGGGAGAGAATCGATAGATTCCTTTTCGAGAGTAATTCATCATTCCCAAACGCAGTATACAACGCTTTGTTGTATTGCACTCAGTAGATACCATTTTGGCCTTGTGTTAGGGTTTACGGACCAAGGGTTCCCCGGAAACAGGGTCGATAAGTACTATGCATGGCTGCGCTAAGTGAAATATCGTCGGTGAAGTCAACCATTGCCCTTACAGTCTAACCAAATGGGAGAAAATCAATAGATTTCTGATTAGAAGTAATTCATCATTCCCAAACACAGCATACAACTCTTCGTTGCGCTCAATAAGATACCATTATGGCCTTGTGTTAGGGTTTACGGGCCAAGGGTTCCTCGGAAACAGGTCGATAAGTACATGCATGGTTGTGCTCAATGAAATACCGCCGGCGAAGTCAATCATCGCCCCTATAGTCCAACCAAATGGGAGAAAATTGATAAATTCTTTATCGGGAGTAATTCATCATTCCCAAATGCAACATACAACTCTCTATTGTACTGCGCTCAGTGAGATACCATTATGGCCTTGTGTTAGGGTTTACGGGCCAAGGGTTCATTGGAAACTGGGCTGATAAGTACCATGCATGGTTGTGCTCAGTGAAATACCATCGGCGAAATCAATCATTGCACCTACAGTCAAACCAAATGGGAGAGAATCAATAGATTTCTTATCGAGAGTAATTCATCCTTCCCAAACGCAGCAAACAACCCACTTCTCCATTCTACTGCGCTTAGTGAGATACCATTGTAGCCTTATGTTAGGGTTTACGTGATAAGGGTTCCTCGGAAACTGGGTCGATAAGTTTCATGCACGGTTGTACTCAGTGAAATACCGCCGACGAAGTCAATCATTGCACCTACAGTCCAACCAAATAGGAAAGAATCAATAGATTCCTTATCAGAAGTAATTCATCATTCCCAAACGCATCATACAACTCTCCATTGTACTACGTTCAGTGAGATACCATTCTGGCCTTATGTTAGGGTTTATGGGCCTAGGGTTCCTCGGAAACAAGGTCGATAAGTACCATGCATGGTTGCCCTCCATCCTTAATCCTCTCATAAGGTAACCGAAACATACAAAGGTTTTTTCGGGTCAGATAGAGATTGCCCTTGAATGCAAAGATAGAAGACATGCCCGTCGCATAGGGACAAAAGTCGGCCTTTTGGGAGTTTGACTGCAAGACCTACCCGTTGAACCATAGAAACAACCCAAAGTTAATACCAAAAAAACAATGATTTTCAAGATTATAACAAATCATGCATATATAGGATAGGATAGGATAGGTTGTTGATTGGATGCAGATAGTAATAACTTTTGTTTACATTATGAAAATATCTACATTTGCAACTAAAAAAAAAAAAGGAAAAAAGAAGAACTAAAACTCCTCATCATATTGATGGTGTTGGTTTAAGATGCATGTAATCCCTACAAGCTGCTAAGCCTGGATTAAGAACCCAAACGGATTACATGGATGCAGAGTCAGAGAAATACATGATAAATACAGAAATGACCAGGCTACATCAGCAAGGACACGCGTTAGCGTTGCTCTAATATAGTAATTTCACAACTACTCTCCTCAGCTTAGCACAGCATTTAGTAGTTCTTTCCCACCTCTTCACCTCTTTCCCTATTCTCCTCCTCCTTGATTCTTCACCCCTGTTCCTCCCCTCTTGTCCTGATCATCCAACACACAGTCACACACTGCTTTGTCTACTCCAACAAGAAAACAATTCAATTATCATCTGATTTCCACCCCTTCATCTGTTGCAGCCTTCAAATGATGTGGAATTCTGAATTTCTTAACAAGTTTCCCTGTAAATATAATTGTTTCGTCTTTAATTAAAGGTTTCTGGGCTTGGTTTTCTTTGGGTTCTTTTTTTCTTGGTTGATAGTTTTGATGGGAGGGGTTAGACTGTAAACTCCCGTGTAAAACCCTGTTTGTTTCTTTGTATTTCAATGTCTTCTCGTCTGGGTACACCCCAGAATTGTTCCACCACCGCCACCCCCACCACCGCCGCGGCGGCTTCTAAGCGTAAACTGGATGATTTGACTGGGGGAGAATGCCCATTAGACGAGGATTTTGAGTACTTGTGCAACAGAATGCGCAAGGAACACCTCACCGCTTCAGATGATGAAGAATTCACGCCGTCTTGTCATCAGCAGCACCGCCGCTCCCGATCATCCTCCTCCTTGGCTTCTGCTGCCTCTTCCTCATCTGCCCCTTCTCACTGCACAAAAAAGATCGTGCCTTTTCGGTATGTGCAGTTCTTTGTGCGGATGATCAATGGCTGTGGCGGCAGAAGCGGCGTCAGTGGCGGCAGAGGCGGCGGAAGCTGCAGCAGCAAGAGGACCCTTGTTGTCCAGGCTGATCCTTTTGATACAATCAGAGCAATCCACGAAAGGATTCACGTCTGGAGTGGAATCCCTGCAAAAGAACAAGGGCTTGTCTATCGTGGGAAGCAGCTTGACTGGGACAAGACGCTGGCGGAATTGAAGATACCCAATGACGCAACTTTGGAGCTGGTGGCCAGATTACGGAGCACAGAGCATCCCACCGCTTGGCGTTGTATCGACAACATGATCGCCAACCTCTTCAGTATGTACAATGGGGAAGGTTTACCCTCTCATTCTGTCAAGTCATGCCTTGTTGAATTCCTCGGGAATGTTCCTCAGAAGCCCGAATCACCTACCCTTTCCCTCTCCCTCTCGCTCTCATCTTCCATCAAGCCTGAAGAGAACCCACTAACATACATTGAGATTTTTCTTACATCTCGTGCTCCTGCTGCTCTGGTAATGTTTTATATGTCACCTATTAAGCGTAATAGAGACTGTGCTGATGACTGCATTAGATATTTTATTCAGACTATTAAGACTTTCTCCAAGAAGCCCTTTTACCAAATGTTTGCTCCAATTGTGTTAGAGTTCTGCAAGTTATTGAGTTCAGGAGTAGGGAAGGAGGACCCCTTATATAACTGTTGTCGGAGTTGCTTAGGTATCATGGTAGAACATGCTGGGATTGGGAATAAGGAGACTAAACTGTCCAAATGTGAAATTGGCCTCCAAGATATTTTTCCTTTTGTTAGTGAGTTAGCAGTTAAGTTATCGCAGGAGTTGGCATCCTCTCTGGAGTCCAGTGATTCTGCTGGACCAGCTGATTCTGAGGTGCGCGATTTTGTTGCCTTTTTGCAGCCTTACCGTAATGCGGTTATTGAGCTAGGGGCTCCTTGGATAAAAATACCGCTTCCTCCTGAGGTTTGCCATGATGGAAGTAGTGAACTTTGCAGTGATCCATGTTGTGTAGAGGGGATAAAGCTTCTGAATTCAATATTTATTGATTTGTTGGGGAAGATGGATGTGTGTTTAAAGAAAGTGGAGGATGATTTGGCTACAGTTGAGAAAAGGAAAAGCGAGTATCGTGCACTTGCTTGGTCCCAGTATCTTAATATTTTGAAAGAACTAGGTGCTGTATCAAAAATGTTCGAGGGTGCTGAGGAGGTATTTTGGTTTTACATGAGTGAGAGAAAGATGGCATTTTCTAATCTGGTTATCAGATTTGCAAGGAGGGAGGACGATAATAAGTGGATATCTCAGCACAAGGAAGTGATTAACTTTGAGGCAAGAAGACATCTAGCAATGATGTTGTTACCTGAGATGAAAGACGAATACGATGAGCTGCATGAGATGCTCATTGATAGGTCTCACTTATTAGCAGAATCTTTTGAATACATAGCAAATGCAGACCCCATCTCTCTACGTGGGGGCTTATTTATGGAGTTCAAGCACGAGGAGGCTACTGGTCCTGGTGTATTGCGGGAGTGGTTTTTCTTAGTTTGCCGAGAAATCTTCAATCCTCAAAATGCGCTCTTTGTTGCTTGCCCAAATGATCGCAGAAGGTTCTTTCCAAATTCAGGTAAACTGTTCTTTTCCATTAAGAGCATGCTTTTGTTCTTCGTGTTAGATTGGTGTAAATGTTCGTGCAGTTGTCCTTTTTCTTAGGCATTGAATGCTGAATTCTCAACTCCAAGATAGGTATATCACATATGATTGCTGGATGTGTATGGTTGTTTACACTAAATGGTAATAACTGAGGTGGATTTCTGAGAAGATGAATCTGAGAACAATTTGGCATATGATAATAGTAGCTTCAGGAGTTGATCAGGGCAGTTTTTGGTTGGAGATTAGGCATTTGTTAGAGCACAAGAATTAGTGTAGACTTTTTGGATGAATAATAATGGTTAAAAGTGTAGCATTGATATCATGACCTTTTTATCTCAAAGAACTATTTTTTTATGAAGAATAGTTGAAGTAGGTGGTGGAACATAAGGCATGCTGTGCCTTTAGTTCTTGGCTGCTGTAGCGCCAGAGCACCTCTGATCCACCATTACATTGTTATTGGTCGCATGTTTGTTTATCTTTTGCAAACGTCTTGTTTTGTGGTTGTTTCATGCATAGCAGTATTCAGTAATAATTCATTTCCAAATCGAAGACATTTGAAAAGATAATCCCATTTTAAAGTTTATATATCTGCGAGGGAAATAATGCTGGTTATTCATGCCTTATTGTATCCGCAGCTTCTAAGGTGGACCCAATGCACCTTGATTACTACAAGTTCTCCGGCCGTATGATAGCCTTGGCCTTGATGCACAAAGTACAAGTCGGCATAGTCTTTGATCGTGTGTTTACATTACAATTAGCTGGAAAGGCTATTTCTTTAGAGGATATACAAGATGCAGATCCATACTTGTACAGTAGCTGCAAGCAGATACTGGCGATGGATCCTGATGCTGTGGATGAAGATGTTCTTGGCCTCACATTTATTCGAGAAGTTGAAGAATTGGGATCTAGAAAGATCGTTGAGCTTCTTCCTGATGGGCAGAGCATTGCAGTGAATAGCAGAAATAGGATGCATTATGTCGATCTTTTAATTAGAGACCGTTTTGTTAAATCAATTGCTGAACAGAGGAGTAAATTTGAAGAAGGTTTTTCTGCCGTTGTTAACGGCTCTGGCACAACAAGATCCTTTTTTGAAAGCCTAGATCCTGAAGATCTCAACATGATGCTCATTGGCAGTGAAAGTGCTATTTCTGTGGAAGACTGGAAAGCACATACCGAGTACAATGGCTACAAACAGACCGATCCGCAGATACTCTGGTTTTGGAAGGTATTGCTAATTCTTTATCTCGGAAGTTACATCTTTCTTTTTTATTAATTTTTATTTCGGCCATGATTGTTGTTTTCGTTTCTGTTAACCTTTACCTCTTTTTTTCATTTGATTGTTTCCTTCTGCTTTAATGAAAGGCACTGCTTGCTAATGTTATGACTAGAATGGCTCAAACCTTGCACTTGTTCATATGTTATTTAGACATTTGTTTTTTGGGTTTTTGGTTATTGTAAGGCCTCTGTCAGAAGAAGAGTGTAAGAATTTTGAATCCTCAAATATTGAGCAACCAATGAAATCATATGTCTGGACAATTTTGTGGAACAATTTGTTAAGCCAGATGATTTTATGTGTTTGGCATATGGTTTTTGTGCAACAAATTAAGCAGAGTTTATGATTAATCATTTAATGGGATACCATACTAGGGATTTACTTAAAGAATTCTATTGTTCTCGGATAAGTTTTCTTGTGCATCCTTCGGCCTTTTCAACTTGAACTTTTGTTGAAAGATAGGCTGACATGAATTACCAAATTGTGTGATAGAAGTAGTTAACCCTTTCCCTTGTCAAGCAATTAAAAGTTTAAAGGAGCATCATCGTCTTGGCTGGTATAAATGTTTCTTGCTTTTGGATACTTTCAGGCTGGTATAAATGTTTGCTTGCAACCTTTTGAAGCAGTATCATCGTCTTGGCTATTGTACTTTAGTTATTTTTGTTTGTCATTTTCCCTGTTGAATAATACTGGTGTTGCTTATTATGAGAAAGGAACAGTTTGCAGAATGGTTGCGTCGGTGGGTATAGAGGGTACGATGAATACCTTTTCTCAGTTTTATCTGTTTATTCTGAAAGTATCTTTGTTTCTTTATGTTATTGAACTCCTATTAACTTCTTAGTTTCCCGCGGTAAGTTTGAATTAGTTTTTGATTTACTTTCGATGTTCTTGCATTGACAATTTAGTATATGTTGTATGTTGTTGCCATTTAGATTCTAAGTTCAAATCAATTTCTTGAATATGATCTTCAGATAACCTGTTAACAGTGCATTCATACTTCTTGGATATTTCCAGATTGTGGGAAAAATGACAGAACAGGAGAAAAGGATTCTTCTTTTCTTTTGGACATCCATAAAACACTTGCCTTTGGAGGGCTTTGGTGGTTTGGCTTCCAGGCTATACATTTACAAGACTCCCGAACCCAACAACCGCCTGCCATCATCGCACACCTGCTTCTTCCGATTGTGTTTCCCGCCATATACCTCCATGTCTGTCATGCAGAATCGCCTTTCGATTATCACTCAAGAGCACATAGGTTGCAGCTTTGGTACTTGGTGATCTCTCTCTGGAACTGAACAAGAACTCTGCATATAGAAAGAAAGATTCTTAGGGGGCAGGTCTGTACAGTATATGAAAGAAACCTCATTTCTTGTTTTGGCTGTAGAAGTTAACTTGGAGGTGTTGTTCCTATAGTTTTTGCTTCCAGAAACAAACATATAGCAATTCTTTGTGTCTTCCCTCCATCAAATTGTCTATACTCATTACAAAAAAGAATTAAACATTTAGGCTCAAAGAAGAATTTTTAACTGCTGCATTTTGGTTGGTCTTGTTTTGACCATTGTTTCTCCTTTTTGTGACATCTAGGGGAATAGAGATGAGCATAGTTCATTCATCCTGATGATTCTTGATCTTTGTAGTATTCTTTAAGCTTTTTTTTTTTTTTTTTTTTCTTTTTCCTGGGTTGGAGGGATCATTTGTACACAAAAGTGATGTGTATAGATCAAGACAAAAACTTTGTTTTTGTATGAATGGCTGTCATCAACAGCATTGTTCTTCCATTTTTGACCAGCTGGGATTTCTATTTTGGAATGTGGGGATGATTCAGAAACAGGGACCAATCCCCCCAAGAAAAGATTCAAAACCCAAAGAAGGCAAACTTCCTTTCTATTACTCTATATATATAAATGATGTCAATCAGAATTTTAAATGAGGGTGTTAACCCGTATTTTTTTCTTCTTCTCCGATTCTACTGTTACACCTTACTTCACCACCTCATCCTCTCTTTTTCAAATTTCAAGTCACCTTCTCTATCACATTTCCTCCTCCTTTTTTCACATCTTCCTTTACCACTTTGAATTCGAAATTCAAATTTCTTACTCACAACATATCTATACCTTGCTCTTGGCTAGTTCTGCACCTGATGTCAACTTCATTGAGTGAACTAATTCTTCACTGGGAAAGCAGCAAGCAAAGATAGCCATTCTGATGTCTGATTTTCTTTCCTTGTAGAACTGATTGTAGAGTCTTCAATTCAAGAAAAAAGTGCTTCACTTTACTATTCTGGGATGCCCAAAACTTAGATTATGACAACTTTTTGTGAAAGCCATGATAGTGAAATGCAAAATTGAAACCTTCCAAGTGGGAAGAGGGAAAGCATACCAATATCTTTTACTTTGCATTTGATGATTGCATATGTTTCAACTTTTAAGCAAAAGAAAAAGATGGCAATAAGTTAAAGAATCATGTACTATGATGTAAGAAAATCAAGATTAAATATTCATATTATTTATCACTAGAAGCTAGAGATACATTGGATCAATCAAACCATGGCAGACAATAACTCAAATCTCTTGGATTGGAGGGCCATCAACCAAACCACTAGTAGGGTTATTCACAATCTCATCACAGTGGTCATGTCAGGTTCCTGCTTGGAAATGGCAAAATATAGATCTAGCTCTTAAAACTCTTATTAAATAAGCCTCACCTCAGAGTACTCATCATCTTCATAATAATATAGTAGTAATAATAATGATAATAATACAGCAAGATAAAACTCAAATGAGAACCCCCCAAAAAAGAAAAGCCAAAAAAAAAAAACAAACTAAACCAACTTTTTAGCATGCAATAGCAACCCTAGATAGAGAAGTGAAGCTGGCAAATGATCATCCATGATCTACTCTTCAGTCTTCTCCACTGGAACTTCTGCACTGGCTTCCTCCTCAGCTGCTGGTTCTTCTTCTGCTGGAGCAGCAGCTGGAGCCTCTTCTTCAGCTGCAGGCTCAGCTGGAGGAGCTGCTTCTTCTACTGGTGCTGGAGCCTCCTCCTCCTCAGCAGCAACTGGAGCTTCCTCAGCAGCTGGTGCTGCTTCTTCTTCTACTGGTGCCTCCTCAGCTGCTGGTGCCTCTTCTTTTACTGGTTCCTCTACTTCTTCAGCAGCTGGAGCCTCAGCTACTGGCTCCTCCTCAGCTGGAGCGGCCGCCTCGGCAGCCGGTTCCTCGGCTGCCGGTGCCTCAGTTGCTGCAACTTCTACTGTCTCCTCAGCTGCTACTGCTTCTTCAACTGTAGTTTCCACCTCAGGTGCAGCTGGTGGTGGGACTGATTGATCAACCTGCAAAAAACAATGAACAAAGTATAGAGATTATTAAAACAGACATAAGGATAACACATGACTTTGATACTTGTTTTCTGATGCAGCAATCAGATGTAGGGAATATTGAATAAAGAAAACATAATTAGTTTGGCTTGATTCCCAAGCTGCAGAGTACAAATTCTGCAATAATATAATCTGCATGGCCTGTCTGTCTATTTTATGCTTATGCTCTGGACAGATCATATCAAGAATTCCATTTTATTCATCATGGCTTTGGTTATTCATCTAGATTTTGAGGAAATCAATGTTTTTGCATATAAAAATAACAACTTTTACACACACACAAACACACTTATGGATCCATCCCATTGAAAAAAAAGCTTGGATCAATAGAGCTGCAACTCAAATTGTTTTGATCACAAGTATATATATTAGATCATCTCAAAAACAGTTTTGTTTGTAATATTGAAAAGATTTTTTGGGATTTTGGGAATGGATTGATATTATAAATCCCTTCTGAAATATTTGTTTGCATGATCAAGATTCATTGGGCTCTGAAGGATGAGTTTGTAGTTGAATTATGGAAGAACAGAAACAAGAAAGGAAGCAAAAGAAAAGGGCAGATAAGCATATATTTGTATGGAGAAATATACCTCAACAGCAGCCATTGCAAATCAAATTAGTGATAAGTGGGAAGTGAAGAACAACTTAGAAATCAAAGAAGAAGCAAAAAACAATGAAGAAGAAGATGAGAAGCAAAGAGAATGAGTGAGGAGAAGTGTGGGATGTGAGAGGTATTTATAACAAAGTAAAAGAGTATAAGGATTGTATAAATTAATTCCAAAATCAATCAAGATGTATAAGAAATGGTGGGGAGGAATGGGAGGAGTAATATAAAAGAAAAAAGAATCTTTCTGCTCAGCCAAATTGACACAAAGAAGGATAGTAGGATGGATGGATAGATGGACTGGACATCATATCATTGACAGGTAGGACATTAAGATGTCTAGTTGTAAATTTCTTTCTCTTACTTTGCAAAGAGGATTATATCGCACCATTATTAGTGTCGGAATAAGAATTTTAAACTAAGGTATTATCGTCGCACTTCTTATTTTTCTCTGATTCTACTCCTTCTTTTTACCGTCGCATCTCACCATCTCATTCTCTCTTTTTCAAATTTTAGTCACCTCCTCTACCACACTTCCTTTCCTACATCTCGATGGTGAGCTAAGTCCGCGCCTAATTATTACTATTCGAAAAAATAGTCTTGTTTGTAATACTAATTGAATATTAAAAGATTTGAACTTTGAGATGGATTGGAATATTATAAGGAAGGTTAAAAGTTGTTTATTAGTTAATTGGTTAGATTATGAATCCAAGTGAGGTGAATAGGCAAAAGGGGCACATGGTGGAGGGCCAAAAATGAAAGAAAACAATGGCCAATAATCATAACTTTTATTGAGTGGCTCATTTCTGTGTTTTGTGCAGTAGGGTATGAAGGTGACTGAGACTATCATGGTTTCATGTTCAACTAGATCAAAGATCAAATTTTTTTGCATCCCTCCAAACCCTCTCTTCCAAATCTAGATTTACACCTAATCAACCCCTGCACAACCCCACCCCACCCCCCCCCCCCCCCCCCCCCCCCCAAAACCACCCCCCAAATATTGCTTTGGAATTGATTGTCTATGAACAGTATAGAGGGGCTTGATTTTTTTCTGTCATTTTATTATCTACCTACCATCTATTTTTATCAAAATATCATAATAAAAGTATTTTGACAAAAAATAAAAGGTAAAATGATAATATTTAAGAATAAAAGGTAAAATTCAGGGGAGGATAAATTTTAAAAAATGACAATATTTAAGAATACACTACTCTTACAATTAAAATATAAGAGAATAAATTATAACTTTATTATTAAATAGGGATGATTTAAGATCAAAATGCTAAAATTTATAGTAAAATTATAAAAATAAAATGGAATTTCCTTACTTTGTCAGACATTTTACAAGAAGAATATGATTTTTGGGTATGTTTTTCTTTTTTCCTTTAGGCCAACAACAATGATGAAAGGCATATATGGTGATTAAATATAATAGAAGCATACATAAAGATTCATCATGAAAGCATTCAAAATTGCATGAATATATATATATATATATATATATATATATATTCATGCAATTTTGAATGCTTTCATGATGAATCTTTATGTATATATATATATATATATATATATATATATATATATATATAGGTGTGAAGACATGAATTATGTTGTCCCCTCAATTTTCCAAACCTTTTTCAATATATACCTAGTATGCATGCATTGTTGTTTTTTTTTTTTCGTATAAATTAAAATTATTTTATAAATATGACTATTATTTTGAAATGAAAGATATAAATTTTGAATAACGTATAATTATATTCAAAAATATTTTAATAACAGGATCGGCCTCCTACTGGTGTAATTTAGACAGTTTAATAAAAGAAAATATAAAATCGTAAGTGTTTTTGGAGACGAAAGGAATGGGATTTGTCCAGCAAAAAAAGAAAGATTGGCATCAGCTTGAAGAATTGACCTCAGCAACTTCACATTAATGTCAAAATTTTATATCCACACGATTCTCCAACTTATTTTCTTCTATTTTTGACGATTTTTTGTTTCATATTTAAACAAGTTTTCCCCAATTATTCCAAAAAAATGAAGTAGAGAAATCAGCAAGCGCCCCGGAGATGCTTACTTTTTATACCACATTCGTCCAAAAATAATCATGTTTATTAAATTAAGGAGAACTTTTTTTCTGACATATAGATAAAACATTGATATAATTGGGGTTTATCAAGAGAAGAAGTACTGCTTATTGAGAAAATACTTTACTTTGTGCTGCAACTAGATTGGTTTGCCGTTTGGTGTTTAATAGCGTTAAAAGACTTTCAGTTACTAATAACGTTAATTAACTGCTTACGTCTTACTCTGTAAATACGAATCGAATTCTTAATCTCGCAATAACATATTTATTAGCGTATGATATTTGACGTTTGAGTAGTGCTTAAGGGTTTTGGTTACAAGTAACCTTGATCAACTGCTTATTTATTCAATAAATACAAATCAAATATTTAATCTCGCAATTGAACATATTTCTTAGTATTTAGTAGTGCTTAAAGGTTTCGATTACTAGTAACGTTAATTAACTGCTTACTGCTTACGTCTTACTCTGTAAATATAAATCAAATCCTTAATTTCGCAATTAAATATATATATTGGTGATTGACGTTTATACTTTCTTCTTACTCTGTGAATATGAATCAAACACTTAATTTTACATTGAATATATTTCTTAACATTTAGCGTTTGGTCGTGCTTAATACTTTTGATTATTAGTAACGTCAATTAATTACTTTTTACTTTATAAATACGAATCAAACTTTTAATGTCGCAGTTGTACTAGCATCGAATGACTCGATTTGGAAACATATTTTTTGGTTTTAATACATTAATGTTTTAGAAAAGTTTAAAATGCGTAGAAAGTAATATTTTGTCTGTAAAATGGTAAATATATATTCCACTTAGCTTTTAGTAGTTTTTAACAGTTTTCAGGTCCGGACATGAGGGAAAAGCCAAGTGCTGCAGGGGATCTACAGATGATCTGGACGGGTCCCACCCGTAAAGTATCCAACCAACGGGAGGGACGTGGGCCCGACCCACCAAAATGTTGCTGACGTGGCAAAGCCCTTTGGGCCCCATTTTTCGGCTGATAACGTTGAAACTTGTAGCTTTTGGGGAACCGCCTTCTTCTTTTTTTTTTTTTTTCCTATACATGTCACAATTTCCTTTTTCTTTTTTTTCTCTTCTATTTAAAAATAAGGTGGAAAATTAAATTAAAAAAAAAAAAAAAGAAAAAGAAATGGGAGTTAAACAAAAAATGTGGGGTCCCCCGTTTCTCATCTCTGGGTGCTGCTTTTCCAGGTAGTACAACTCGTGAAGAGTGGACCCCACTAGGGTGCGTGCCGCCTGATTTTGCCACGCTGGATCTTACTCAGCTCCACCCAACTGAAGATCCTTTTTTCTTTTTTTTTTTTTTGTTGCCCCTAATGCCTGCCTACCTCACTCACTTCCACTCTCAAGTCTCAATCACTACTACTAATATATATACTTTTGAAGGGTTCTGATTTAAGAAGTTGTATGGATGAATGTGAAGTTATTGGGTTGAGACGTGATTTATTTAATTAGAGAATTAGTTTAACAATTGAATAAGTTTATACAATACTTCTTAAAGGTTTGAGTTCAAAAATTTTATAAATGGATTTGAATGTTATTGAACTGAAACGTGATGCATTCAGTTTAACAATTGAATAAGTTAATAAAATATTTTTGAAGGATTCGTGTGAAAAGTTCTGTTAATGGATTCAAACGTTATTGATTAATACATGATTTAGTTAGTCTAAGAATTAGTTTAAAAATCAAATAAATTAACAAAATATTTTTTGAAGGGTTCGAGTTGAGAGTTTTATTAATGGATTCAGACATTATTGAGTTGGGGCATGATTTATTCAGTCAAGTTAACAAAATATTTTTGAAAGGTTCGAATTAAGAGGCTTGTTGATTGATTCAAAAGTTATCTGAGCTAGGATGATTTAGTGTTAGTCCAAGAATCAATTTAAAAATCGATTAAGAGTTCTATTAATGGATTCAAACGTTACTGAATTAGAACATGATTTGGTCCGTAGAAGAATTAGTTTAAGAATTGAGTAAGATAAGGACTAATCTTAACATTTAGGTAAGGGGTAAAAAATTAGACAGTTAATTAAAAGTGAAGAGAGTATTAACGTTATTTATTTTATAAAAAAAGTACAATATTACAAAACATTTTTAACTCCAATAATATTTTCAATTAGATCCAAAACTTCTAGATTGATTCTTGCTTTGTGTGTATCCAATTGGTATTATTTAAATCATTTTTGAAAAACTACACCTGATGACTTCACAAACAGTGCAAACGTGCCACCACATTTGCTTGTTTTGTTGGCAGAACCAAAAATGTTTTGCCTCCTTCGCCTTCATTCATAATGTGTTATTGTACCTCTTTACTAATTTAAATATTAGACTACTTTAAATATTAAAAATTATATACATAACCACTAACGGTTAAAAATGAATTTATTGTCTATCAAATCTCAATCGGGTTCGTAAGTATGCCAATGTGCTCTTATTATATAACTAAAGTCCTATTTATAACACTATTTTTATATTTTAATGTGATAAAAAATGAAAACGATAAATAAATAAAATGATTGCTATGGTTGCAAGAGCTTTTTGGATTCGTGGCATTGGAATTTGAATTGTGAGGATCCAAGGATGATTGATTTATATATTCATACCAAAGCTTTGAGATCTCAAACTAATTCTTCCATTTCACAAAGTTTTTAAGACAGCACTCAATTGAACCCTCTTTTTATAAGGTTACACTTAACTACATTGGATTTGAATAATATTTCATATCAATCTCTATTGATAGATGAACTTAGTAAATATCACTTGTGAATTTTTCAAATCATTTTCGTAGGAGATTTGAATATTTTTTTGTTTGATCTTTTAAGAAAAATATTTATTTACATCAGATCTTTTTCGATTCATCATTGGAGTTGAATACCTCATCCAATATGCAAAAATTAATTAAAAAAGGCAAATTTCTTATACATCGTATTCGGCCCGATTATTGATAAAATAAAAAGATCTGTCATTTCTTTAAATCTTTTTTCTGATTCAAAATCGTAATATTTTTAATATTATAATAATTCTAATTTGTATTCAACGGTTAATCAAAATAATATCACGTATACTATTGAGATTAAAGTAAGAGGTTGGTAAAAAGAAAATGACGGTGATGATTTGGATTTAAAAAATTACCTAAAAAAGAAATGAGAAGATTCTTCGTCCAAAGAACTCAATGGTGAGAATCGGCCATTCCTTCACTCTCGCCATGGCTGGCTAGGTGTATATTCCCCTTTCTTCTTCTTTTTTTTTTTTTTCTTAATTTTTTTTTTTTCCTCAATTGTTTCCCTGTAAAGATGAAGGAGAAAAGGGCAAAAGGTTAAGATTGACGTGAGAGGTGGGCGGTGGCTATGGGTCCCGACGATCCCATAGGTCGGTCTCTTTTTTCTTGATTGACCAAGTGGGCTCATGCCACGTGTATCTGTCCGTTTTCCTAACATCGGACCAGACTTAGGACGATGCTGCTTTGGTCCGATCTTGAATCATTTCTAGTAGGAATTTGCTTCTTATTTGTAATCTCACTCATTCGTTTCAAATCTCTTGATGGAATTGCAAGGTTTTTGGATGGGACTGTTGTAAAGTTTCTTGATATCATTATTATTTATAGAATAATGATGTTGCATCATGAAATTATATCTTTACCGTATTTTAAAATAATCTTTCGATTATTTAAATCATTAATTTTTAAAATTTGAATATTTAAAATATTATAGAGTTGTATCTCCATTAGAAGTTTGAAAGGCAAAAAAGAACCATCAAAACAGATTTCTATTTATTAGTAATTTTACATTCTCGCTGATAATATACTTTAATAACTATAATATGTCAGAGAGTTGAGGTGGTTAGATTTATACTCCGAAATGCTTTTAGTATTGGAACTTATGGTTCCCTTCTCGTTGCTGCTAAAGATACACGTATTAGCAAAATTTTGAATAATGAGCAATGAAAATAGATAGCAAGTGTTGATCGAATTGATAAGGAAATATAAGAACAAGATTCAAGCTTACGAGTTTGTTAGAATGTCTCAAGTGTTTACACAACACTTCCACATGACATTACACATTATTTTAAGAGAAAGATAAAATGCATATCATTCTTGCATGAGTTTATACATCTCACGACCTCACGTAATAACAAGATTTATAATCTTTCTTATTACACATTATGGTAAAATTATCAAACTTACACTAAATATATCGCTATATACCAAAGAAATTTTACAATGAACATTATTATTCACAAGAAAATTGACAATCTTTAAAAGGATAATTGATAATTTTATGATGTACCTCAATACCACATGGAACTTTCAACTTTCTACTAGTGTATCATTTCAGCCTTGGTTTTGATTTGAGTACTTACTATTGATTTTCTATGGTAATTATCACCTTCTATTCATCTACCCAAGATTATTAATCTCTCACCACAATTATATTGCATTATTTTGTTGTATTAGGCATTACAAGTATACATGATCACGAAAATTAGAACTTTCAACATTATTTATCGTATAATTATTAGAGATTACGAAATTTTATTACGTACTGAGATTATAATTCTAGATGACATTTTAATTTTACCAACCTAGGGTTAGTACAAAATGTTTGAGATGGTAGTAGGGTAGGACTGGCGTGGGGGTGGGGGGTGGTTCGTACTAGTTTAGAACTAGGGATTCAAGGAATCAATATATTGAAGTTGACGTATGTGATAATATATTGATGTGAGTGTGAAAGTGAAAGGTTTTGTTTGGTTCATTTTGAGTAACAAGGCTAATATAGGCGATTGCCTTCCAATCCTATTCCTTTTTACGTACTCTCTTCTTGCTTCATATTCATTATGCTAATTTTATTTTGGTGGACCAAGAAGAGCCTTCTTTTTGAGTTGGGACATGGGACTGAATTGTTGCATTTTTTTTTTTTTTTTTTCTCTTTCAAGGTATTGATGTATAAAATTCCGTTTCATATCGTTAGTGTACTGACTGGGTTGACTTGTGTACTCCCTCCATCTCAAATTAATAGACGTTTTAGAATTTAAAAGTTGTATCTTATTAATTGTCACATTATCATTATCAATATAATTTTTTTAGTTTTTCATGTTTTACCCTTCCTCAAAATTTGTTAGTGTATTGAATCCTACCACCCAACTATTATTTTATTAGTAATTTTCTTTCCAAATTGGGGTAAAAGAGAAAAACTTACTAGATTAAATCATTAATTATTACTTTTCATTGATAACAGTGAAATCTCTAAAACGGCTATTAATTTAAGACGGAATGAGTATAAGTTTCAGTATCATAAAGCCATGTATATAAGTTTCACTCTCAAAGCTAGAATCAAGATGCGAGAAGCTCATAAGAGTGAGAACCAACTTGGCCAATAAATCCGCCAAGATTCAAGTATGCTAACTGTATTATTAGTTTTGATTCAACATAATCCATTTATAAAGAAATGGATTAGAGCCGGAATCCCTATTTTATATTTTTTTATTCATGAAGATAAAGGAATTTTTTTAAAAAATATATACATAGTATTCTCTCCTTATAATATAGTTATGTCATCACTCATCACTCATCACTTCCTTTTTCACAAAATGATTGCTTAGGGGTTTTAGTGTATAATTTGGGTTGTTTCTTCCCGACTTTACATCTTAGTACTCAAAAAATCTGTATGTACAAACGATCTAGGTATGTATTTAGAGTTTTCTTGGGTTGATAAAGCGAAATGAGATTCTCCAAATATATTGAGTGTTCTACACCGGGCCATCAATATCATACGCTGTACTAAAATAAATTTCACTGGAAACCAACTACATCTAATCTTGATTAGCCCTTTCACCCTTAATCACAAGTCATTCCCGTATTTTGACACATACATGGGTTCGATTTGGTCGTGATTCAAAGAAGGTTATGATAAAATATTGATTAATTACCTTAGCAATTGTATTAATTTTGTATATATATATACGTATAAATGATTAGAAAAATAAATAAATTATGTGTAGTCCTGAAGATCTCCGATAATTCCGCAAATAGATGGCTTTCCTTTAGCGTTTCATCTCCACTTTAGACACCTAGTTCAGTCAAAGGTTAGTCCATTGCTAAAGAATCCTTAGTTTCTGCTAAACCGAAGGAAAAGCTCACTCACTTAACGTTGAATATAAGTACCAACAATCAAGCTTCCAAAAACGATGTTTTGGTTATAATTTTCTACCATTTTTCGAAAACGTCAAACAAATTTATAATAGTTTTTCGTAAAATTTATCTATTTTTCCAACAGTAAGACTCGTAATAAACTAAGGGGTTGTTTGTTTGGTAGGGGAATGAAAATGGAGTGGTTGATGCTGGTTGGTAAGCGAGAATAAGAATGAAAAGGGAGTTTGTTTGATTCCTAAATTTTCATACGCGTCTCCTTGATTTGATTATTTACGTTACATTTCGATTTCGATTCTTTCACTAAATAGAACATAAAAAATGATAATGATTTCAAATAGCTAAACTCGTACGCATTCTCATTTCTACTGTTGTCATTTTAATTCTTATTCTCAATAGATTATCCAACGCCCCTAATATTATAATTAGAAACTTTCTTTTCTTTTTGGCTAAGAAGGGATCAAGGGGGTGGTAAGCAAAATTACAGCCAACAAATGTTTGTCTCTTTCCGGAGACAATTTCATGCAAATAAACAGAGTGCAGAGTGGCTCTTTTGAGCACTGTTTTTGTTGGGTTTTGATGGGTTCACAAACCACAATTATGGTGAGTTCAAGTTTCAAGGCAGTATGATTGAGACCATAGGAAAAGAAAAGTTCAAAAACAAAAAGAAAATTGCTGCAATTGTTTTGAGAGACCATTTCTTCTGTTTGTTGCTTGATTTTGCTGCAGAGCCATGCTAGATGCAAACATACAGTCTTACATTTGTGGTAAGGCTAGGGATGTAAATAAACAGTGAGTGACTCGGTCAAAATTTGGTTTAACTTTGGAGTTGACCGAGTTCAGATTCGGCTAGATAAGCATCAAACTGAATAAAATTGTAAAATTATATATACCTATTATATTTTATGTCAATATAATAAGAATAAAATTGTAAAATTATATATCTTAAATTCTAACTCTAATTTTTTTTTTTTTTTTTTTCTAGGGAGAGCGGTTGAACTGGTGAGCCAGCTCAAATTCATTACACATGATCCAAGCTCGAGCTCAAAAATTGTGACTCAAACGAGTTTAAGCCCAAATTCAAGCCCATCGCATTTGGACTAAGCAAAACTGAACAAGGCCAAACTCGGACTCCACTCGGCTCATTATTAGCCTAAACTGAATTGCTATTTGTATAACAAAATTACTATTTGTATAACAAAAAATGTCGAAATTACCCCCGATATGAAGTAAATGTTCAAATTTGGGATAAAAACGCTCCAAATTGCAGAAGAGGAGGGGAAAAAACGTTAAATTGGAACGGAAAAATAACATAAAAACGCTAAAACGTGACAAATAATTTCATAAAAAACGCTATAATGCAGCGTTTTGTAACAATTTAAACGCCAAAAAGGTGCGAAATACGTTCACAAAACGCTGAAGCACTGCGTTTTTTGAAATTAGAAACGCTAATGTGTAGCGTTTTTTGTAAGCTCGCTCGCTAATGCGTAGCGTTTTTGATAAGCTCGCTCGCTAATGTGTAGCGTTTGGGCCGTCGGAATGTAAAAAAAGGAAAAGAGACCAATATCGCTGCCAAATCGCTATTTAGTGCAAACCAAACGCTCTCCCTTCCAAACCTGCGAAAACAGTAGACAAATTTCCCAAAAATCAAGCAAAATCAACGAAATGGACGCCGGTGGTGGTGAATCTTCGAGAGGTCGTGGCGCGGGCAAAGGTCTCCTTATTCGGGTATCGTTTTTTAGATTATTTTTCGCAATTTATTTTCTGCGTTGATATGTTTAAATCGCTTCCGATTAGCGTTTGCTAGGATAGAAACGCTAATCGGAAGCGTTTTTGTGATGTTGAACCGTGGTTTTGCTGCGTTTCGTTCAAGAACAAACGCAGATATAATGCGTTTGGAAGCACAAAAAACGCTGGTATGGAGCGTTCGATGGCGAAGAAAACGCCGATCCGGGGCGTTTTAATCGGAGACAAACGCTGTATTGCAGCGTTTGATTTCGATTAAAACGCTGGGATACAGTGTTTGACCGTAAGTCAAACGGTCCAATGTAGCGTTTGACTTTCACCAAAACGCTAACACATAGCGTTTTACTGAAAGTCAAACGTGAAATTGTAGCGTTTGACGTACGGTCTAGGGCTTACGTTTTAAAAATATTTACGTAATATGAAATGTATGTGAATTTATATAATATAAAATGTATGTGTATTAATACTTTGGAATTACATTTTTCAGGGTGGCGGTAAGGTTAAACCGCGCGTTCCTCCTTCCACCGTTGAGGAGAGACAGAGGCCCACAGTTTCTGCCAGAAGGCAGAAGATGGCAGCCCAGAGACCTCGTACTCGAGGTGGCCGATCCAGGGGTGGCGGTCGAGGGATCGTCATCGGGGAGTCGGCGTTCCATCTGAGGGACGAGGACGATGTCTCGCCGAGCGACGAGGACGATCGGTCAGAGGAGGAGGAGGCTCACGAGGAGCCTCCGAGATCGAGCCAGCAGCAGCAGTCTGGTATGCAGCAGCAGCAGCGGGCGGAGCCCTCTGCAGGTACGCGATATTGATTTATTAATTACGTTTATTTAATTGATCTATTTGTCTAATTTGTGAATTATGTAAGTTATGTATTATTTGTTAATACTATTATTACTTAAGTAAATTTTTAAATTATTATTTAATTGTTAATTTATTTGGTAATATGATTACTTAGTTAAATCATGTTATATTGTTTTATAAATTGAAATATTTATTGAGTTATTTACTTTATGATGAATTTGTTTATTTATTTGCTAGTTTGGCTAGTTAGTGAAAATATGTTATGTTTGTTTATATATATGTTATTAATTTGTCTTTTTTTGTTTATTCATTGGGTAAATTATTAAAATATTTATGAATGTTTCATTTATTGTATAACATGAGTAATTATTAAATTATGTTTTATTTGTTTATTTTGTTAATTAGTTAAATTAATTATATATATTATATTTGATAAATATAGTGATTCCTAAAAAGCGGAAGAAGGATGACAAGAGCTGGTTAGTCACTGGACCAGTCGAGGGTGGTCCGATCGATGCGACGGTGATTCCTAGTTTTTTAGGACACGTCGTATCGAGGTTTAGTCAGACGGGGGGTAGAGCCCCTATTAGGTGTCACAATAGGGGGTTGATGTACGATTCCTTAGTTTCTTGGGTGCGCGGCATGTCACCCCTAGGGGCTCAGATACTTAGCCAGACAGGGCTGGGACATATTCCCAGCATTTTGTTTAGGCATATAGACGCGCCACTGATATGCGCGTTTTTGGAGAGGTGGCAGCCGGACACCAATACCTTCCATCTACCCTTCGGTGAGATGACGATACTTCTCCACGACGTGTGGGAGATTATGCGTCTACCGATAGAGGGTCGGTTGATTACCCAGTCCGCTGATACCGCCACCCTAGTAGCGTTGGCTAGAGATTTGCTCGAGATACCTCCGGACCAGCACATCGACAAGGAGTTGTTCGAGAATGGGGCATTCTCGACCGAGCGGGTGATAGAGACCTGTAGGCGTAGACCCCGGCCCGACTCGGACGTTGCAGTTTTTGTATGGGCTACTATTGGGACCTGTCTGTTTACAGACAAGAGTTCCAATAAGTTCCAGCCAGGCCCTGTTCTGGAGCTGCGGGGCGGGATGGCTCAGGTGGGCCAGTACGCGTGGGGCACGGCGACGCTAGCATTTCTGTATAGACACTTAGGTGCTGCTAGTCGTCATGGCACGTCGAGCGTCGCGGGTTGCTTGACGTTGCTACAGGCCTGGATATACGAGCATTTTCCATCTTTTAGGAGTAATGCCAGGCCTCTGTCAGTGCACCCCGATCGGCCGCGGGCCAGCAGATGGACGGTCGACGCACCACGCAACAAGGACGACAGACTGGCGATTTTCCGGGAGGCACTGGATGCCTTGTCGCCGGACGATGTAAGTAAATCAAAATTAATTTACTTAAATATATATATAAAAAACATAGGAAATGTAATTGGAAAATTTTTTTATAGGTTGTGTGGATGCCATACGGTCGCGCTGCCGTCACGCGCACTCCGAGGACCCAGTACCGCGGACTCATTGCATACCGGGAGGATATAGAGCCGTACATGCCAGACCGGTGTGCGCGTCAGCTGGGTTACGTGCAGTGGATCCCCAGACCGTTCATTCCGGCCACAGATGGGACGTACAGGGGATACGGGGGTAGTGGGTACGTAGTTCACCACCCACGGACATATGCGGAGTCCGAGTGGGACGCGTATCCGGCCACCGGGCCTATATATTTTGTGCACCGTGCACAGACAGGGCACGGCGTCCGATATAGTGCCTGCGTGGACGGATATCTGGAGTGGTTCGTACCCCGCTCCCATCCGTACGTCATAGGGCCCCCACCGGAGCAGCCACAGCCGCGCCGATCGTCATCGGAATATGTGAGTAATTTTTGTTTATCAAATGTGTAATATATTTTATTATATTGTTCAACATGAATAATTGATGTAATTGTGTGTATTTTTTGTAGTGGGTTAGCGATGTGCTGGGCGTGCAGCACCGGTTGTTGGATCAGCTGCGAGATCGAGCACCGGACCTGCATGACGAGTATTCTGGCCTGATTGCGGATTTTGAGCAGCGATTTGACCTGGCCGATTGAGCCCCTTTGTATTTTTATATGTTTGACATTTTGTATACATTTGTATATTTTTTTTATGACATCAGCACCATTTCTATATCAGTACTTTGTGCATTACAGTTATTGTTTGTGTTTGTTTAGTTATATGTCATGAATGTGAATACCAACAATATAATACCAAAAAATGATATAATACCAAAGCAAACAATCATACAATATCAAAAAAACAAATTCACAGTACACTGAAGCCGCTAAGCATCACGACGATTTACCCATAGCCTAAAACGCATTCTGAAAGTATTAGGCCAACGTCCAACGGTCGCTTGGTTGCAGTGATCGCGCCAAACAACGTGCAGTGGCGGAAGGGGACAATCATCAAGAACATCAACACGAACGTAATGATTACCACCCACGTGAGCAATTGCTATCTGTCTCTCCGGGCGGGTTTCGTCCTCTCCAGCATCCAAGGGTAATATGGTATAATTCGCCATCGGCTCCGAACGGCTGAGGTGCAGTACCACGGCATTAGCATGCGTTGCAAGTGGGAACAAGTCCGTGGGTGTGGCCATCCAGTAGGCTTCAGAACAACTTCTACCTTGATAACGTAAACGCCGGATAACGGCACCCAAATGATCACCGTCAGCAGGTCTCTCCTCCACAACTGCAAACAAACCTGCATACCTTTGTGGATCACGAACGATCTCCCCAACAAGTGCTCTACGCGACAATTTCCAATTGTGCTGTCCGCCTGAAAGGTAACTAGCAATCACTCTGAACCCACAATTTCCATCTCCAATGACATCCGACCATCCAGTACAGTAATGCCGAAAAAACACTGGTACGCAGGGTACATCTTGTCCAAATCCTAAAGTGTTAAATGAAATAGAATGAACATAATTGAATTAAATTTGTAAATAAATAAATTCGTGCAACATCACTAACAATATTTACCTTCACGTAATGGAGACTCATTAGAGGAGTCCGTCGTATAGTTTGATGTGCGCCCAGTTGATCTTCCACTTGAATTTGACCGACCCCTACCACGTGATCCACGTGTCGCTCTCTCGCGACTACTCCACTCACGCATAACTGAATGGTGCAGTCTACTCGGCGGCCTTCCCCTATGAGTACCCTCAACCGATGGCTCAGCTGCACTAGACATATCAGCGTGCATCTCTTCCACATAAGCCATATTAAGTAGACGAGCCAAGAATGACGGACTTGTGTTAACTGCAGGAATGACTTCCTCATTGAAAAACCTTGATGAAACATTATTTTCAATCAGCATCCAACTGTAAAATTACAAAAAATAAAACAAATTTAATATAACTAACAAACATAAGTAAAATGTACCTGATGTCCTCATTCAGATTATTCGAATCCCTTTGGGAGGGTACAATTGTCAATCTCTGCCAGAACTCGTGGACTAATGGGAGCAATTGATATGCGGTCGATTCCTGTGCCTTGTATATATCACATGCACAAGGAATCCCAAGCGTCACCTTGCACACGCATCCACACCTATCTATAACTTCGCCTGCCAACCTATCCTTTTTTTCAACTTGTTTGCTTACCAAATTCAGGCAGTGATGCGAAACGTATTTGTTCAAGTAACAGTATGGAAACCCCATCCTACTGGTTTGTGTCGTGGCAGTAGAAGACTCGAGCGACCCACTGTTATTGTTTTAACGTACAATAAAATTATAATACAATTATGACATTAAATAAATAATCGAATGCGGTTATTGCACTTACGCGATGTGAGGGAACAGATGCGTGAGATGAGAGTCGATCTTCATGAACAACGTGTCGAGAGAATTGGTGGAAGAATGAAGCCAATCTTTCAAAGCAGCATGGGAAGCCTCAACCCTGTTAGTTGCCGTATTCCCAAAGTGTTGATATGTGTCAGTCCAGGCCCGGCAGAATTTCTCCTTATGAATGAGCCACGTCCCCTCCAAATAATCAACAACTGTAGGCTCAACCATAGAGTATGTAACCTTGAATTGGACTAATAGGAGGTTAAACCTTTCAACTGTGGGAGCCATGATAATTTTCTTCCACCAATTACTATATATATCAGTGGCCGTGTCCACATTCCTCCTGCCAACATTTTTTTCCAACCAAATGGCAACATCACGGTCAATATGCCACCGACATAACAAGTGATTGCAAGATGGAAAGTGATCCTTAATCGGCTGCAACAAACCCAACTCCCTATCTGAGACAACAACACTTGGTTCCACATTACTAGGCAACAATTCCCTCAAGTTTTTCATTACCCAATCATATGTTTCTTTTGTCTCATCCTTAACAATGGCAAAAGCAATATTGAAGTTCTTATTGGTGGGAGTCATACCGATCATCTCAACGACGGGCATTTTGTACTTGTTGGTCTTGTAGGTTGAATCAACCACTACAACCCAATACCACCTGTTGAACATCTGAATTGATGTAGGATGAGCGATGAATGCATGTGTGATCGCATTAGTGGCCTCGTCAGTGATAATCCGAACAAAATATTTCTTCTCGCGAGCCAAATGCAAAAATTGCTGCCCAATATTCCTACCATCCAATCCATCTTTCTTCATATCTTCCTTCAAATTGTAGACCTGCCTTATCTGTACATTGTCTTCGGGAAACTGCTGATGAATAGCTTCCCAAACGCTTTTTGGTCTCACATTGAAAGAAAGCATGCGTTTAGCCTCAGCCTTTGCCTCTTTCGAGAAACCGCTCAACTGCCTGTGCCCATATGGATGCCTTATACCTACAAAAATTAGTAATAAGAATATAAGAAAATGCTAATTATAGGAAAAATAATATAACATATTCAATGGCGAAACATATTCATACCAGGATGATTATGTGTGGACGATACCCCTGGCGTAACAAGCACACTGTAACGCTCATTAACAACCTTCTTGACAGTCAACTTGAACGGACATTTACATCCGCATCTTTTCGTGTTCAACCGTATGGTGGGGAGAGGCTCCTTCAATGGATCTTTCCATCGACTGCACCTAAAATAATACGTCGAGCCACTTCCGCCTTGCTTCGAAAGCACAAACTGCAGGCTATTAGCTATAGGATAGCAAAACGTAAATGCATCCTCCACACTTGCAAAATCCATATCTATCCTAAAATATTCACTTAGATCTGCCCCAATGTCCTGTTCATCACCCCACTCGTCATCATCATTATCCTGTTCCTGCTCGTAATCATCATGTGTGCTCATATTCGAATCATCGTCCTGTATAGTCAGATATCCAAATCCATATTGTTACAAACGCTATAAATTACACAATAGGACTATAAAAAACGCTTCACTTTACATATGTAATCTTAAAAAAACGCAACGTATTTCACATATCTATACAAACAAACGCTACACTTCACAAAAAATTTAACTAAAAACGCTACGGATTTCACATAAATACCATAATTTCGCAACAATTTTCTTAAATGAAAGGCATAAAACGCCACATTTTGGCGTTGCTTCTGAAATAAAACGCCACAGTTTGGCGTTTTTTTGTAAGAAAACGCCACATACTAGCGTTGATTATTATTCAAACGCTAATAAATGGCGTTTTACATCAGAAAAACGCCTCATATTTGCGTTGTAGGTGACAAAAAACGCTAATAATTGGCGTTTTTTGCCAAAATAAACGCTGCAAAAATACAAAAATTCAAAGCGGGTAGCAAACTTACCATTTTCGTGAAGAATGTCAGTCGAAAGTTGTACAATACGAATGGTTGATGGATATGATTCGACGAAACCTTCTTTCGATTGTCGATTTGAATTTGTTGTCAATATTTGTAAGGGAACCTTTTGTACAGAGAATGTACAAAGGTTATGATATGATATGATGTAATTTGTTGTGAATATTTGGTCTGTTCATATTTGTTCGGTCCGTTTTTTAACAAATCCCGTCACAAACGCTACTATTTAACGAGCGAGATATGTTTTTCGGTTATATTTTAGCGTTTTTTCATGCATAAAACGCTATATTTTAGCGTATTATATACTTAAAACGCTTCACTGTAGCGTTTGGTTCCAAAAAAACGCTATGTTTTGGCGTTTTCAGTACACCCTATCGCTACGTTTTAGCGTTTTGAGCGAATTTCCACAAGACCTTTCAGCGTTTTTTTTGTTCATTTCTATACCAAATTTGCGTTTTTTGCCCTTTATTTCAGCAATGCGCAGCGTTTTTTATACAAAAAAAAATTTATTATTTCATATCGGGGGTATTTTGGACATTTTTTGTTATACAAATAGTAATTTTGTTATACAAATAGTAAATCCCTTAGCTAAAACTTGCCATGCCAAATTTGTCCAAGTATCAACTAGTTTGCTGAGAGGTGGACAAAAACAGTGCAATTGAGAATTACATTGCTGAGATTCTCCCAACTCTTTGCTCCCATGGAAAAGATATAATAACACAATGAAGCTTTTATTCTACATTCGGTTATATAGAACACATGTCGCAATCCAGCTCAATCCACAAAACCCTAAATTACTTGGGAAAATATTACTTCAAAAATGATAGGCATAATGCATAAGTTCAGGAGCAGCCAACATCATAATTCTACCAATTCCGTTCTTGGATTCCAGAATCCCAAGTTCAAAACACTGAAGAAGAGTACAACTGCCTAAAGAAAGATATTATCACACTTTTTAAAGACGCGCAAAGCAAATGCTAATTGCAATCAGCATGCTCAACAGTTTGGTAAATCTTCACTTTTTCCAGGTAGAATATTCAACTTCCAGCTGATAAAGTAGGCTCATCAAATGCCCAAAAGTGAGATCAGATCACGTACTTGATGAATGATTTTAGTTGACAAGCTTCCTTAAAACAGCTTCCGCTCGCTGCTCAAATTTTGGCAATGCCCATTCGTGCTGAACGATATCTAGACCATCTTTCTCTGCACCCAAACTCTGAGAAGACGAAAACAAACTCATCAAATCTCCAAGTTGAATGAATTGTAGTACTTGCTTTCTTTTTTAGCTATAATCTCACTTTGATGACACCCGGTACATGAAATATTCATTGTCAGCAGAGTAATTCCATGACAAAAGCTCCGGTAAGATTTTAGGCCTTGTCATTAAGCCTCATTTAACCATTATGAAAATGTTACATTACAGAAGCTAGCCTTCTCAAGTGCATGGTTTTGATTTCTCAAAGCCAGATTCGTGATTGACTTTATCGAGCTTCAAAAGCCAACAGAAAACTACCAAAGAACATACCTTGGAAGGATCAAAACCAAAGCCACTCATTTGCATCATCCGTTGTGTGTCATCAGTGGCTGCGCAAGGTGAAACATATAAGCATCATAATATGTTGTGAATTCACATCTTATTAGGGGAAGAAGTTTGAGTGAACATTCAAAAATGCTAGCATTCAGAAAAGTCGACCAATACTTACCATTCTCCTCTCCCAAAATGAGACTAAACAAACCCCTTAATCCAAACAGGTTGAGGAAATACCTGATGTGCACGATCAAATGTCTACAGTCAGGCAAGACAATAAAGAAAATTCAAAAGCACCAATCCCAAATTGATAACTAGAATCCATTATGAATTACCATGAGCGGCTGCTGACATAGCTGACATCTACAGTACTCAAGTCTATTCCATTCTGCAACATTGACCTGAACCTCTGAGTCAATGGGAAAGGAATCTTTGCTGCATAAGAACATCAAATATCATTAGATAATGCAATTAAAGAATAACATGAAAAGTTCGGTTCCTATAAGTAACACAATAAAAAAAATCCTCAACATGGAAGCTGAGAGGTGTACTCCAGGAACACAGATAAAATCCAGCTGAACCAAGATACAGCAGCTAAGAAGCATATGCATGCACCACGAGAATTGCTCCAAGAAAAATGAGAAGCCCCAAACAAGAGGCAAAAATGAAAAATACAATCAATACCTTAATGGATCAAACAAATGAGTAACATCACTGATATTGGATCCATAAAGCAAGTAAACAATATACAGATGCACGTACTAATTTAAGGGAAACAAACTAAAGAAAATAGGGGCGGACCTGCTACAAACCCAGAGAAGAAAAAGTTGACCCAAGCAAAAGTTAGAGTCTGCAAGACAAAAATAAGTGGATGACATTGTCTGATTTGGTTGTACACATAAATTACTAACAGTCCAAATTAAGCCATCGCATTAAAAAATTATATCATCAGTTATGCTACTATATACCTGAGGAATGATCATTGAGAGATTTTTCTTCATCATGTCCATTGCCATATTTGGGTCAGAAAACATTTGGGCCTGAGCATTTTGGGCTTGGCCTTTAGGCACATGTAACAGTCCATTTTCCTGCAATGTCATAGTTAGATGTTTCAGAGTCATAAATTCGCATTCATGAGAGTATAACTTAACAAACAGAGAGTGGTCTGACTTGATGATGAACGCTCTTTGGGAACATTTCTCCATTCTTTCGTTAGACATTCAATGATAACAAGTTTCAAAAGTGTTCCTCTCATCAATTAGAATAGAGGAATCATTTAAGGACAAAGATTGCAAATATTTCATTCTATCCCCCACCTTTATACTCACCAACAGGAAGTGAAGAACTGTGATAAGGAGAATGAACAAAAGAATAAGGAATACAAAAGGACTCAAATGGAAACACAAGCTATTAAAAGACAAGATCACTCTCTATTCTTCCAATAAATTATGCCCTCCCTTTCAATAACAACTACTGGGTGCAAAAGAGGGAACAAAAACGGTTCCCAATATTCAATGTATTGTAGGTACACATTTAAATATGGACCCTGGACACCCAAGAGCAGTACAGAAAAAGAGCAAACACTCAAAGGAGCAAGCCACTCTGGACTTAGTTTCTACATAACATTGCATTCTTGCAGCAAGTTATGATCAATCTTTAACCACAGGAAGATATGCAATAATACCAGTCATGCTAAGTCCCGTATCAACACAAATCTTTAAAACTATCCCACAAAAATTCAATAGTATTGGCCAGTCTCTGTTAACAAATCTTTGATGTTGCCATCATCATTTGCCAAAATCAAACATATATTTCACTAGATCATAATATTGATATCTCTTTTATCATAAAGTGGCTGATGCTATATCCTTAACAGCCCTCTATCAGATAATCTATGTCTCAAAACTACTTCCTTATCAGCCGTTCTCAGCTATCAATCTAAATATGAGCCCCTTTTCATAACTTTCCTTTCCTCAAGACGCGATTGAGTCAAAAAGTTCAATCATTGTTGCAATCCTTCTATCAAGAAATGTAACCCGAAATCCTACCCCAAAGGCAACTTATATTCTCAGGTGCAAGTAAACCCAAAGCTCCCAGAAAACCAAACAACTTCCCACAGCCATCATTAGGAACTCCCACATCTCAATCACGATTCATCTTTAGCTTCACAAACTCAAATAAACAACAATAAAGATACAATTTTTCTAGCTCTCGTCTTAGTAATTTTTTATCCCATAAAAATACTAACCCAAAAATACACATAAAAGATTAAGAAGGAAGTCAACCTCATTGCTATAGTAAGCTTTACGAGAACGAAAAGACTTGGCTGGAATAAAATTAGCAGCCGCCCTTAAATTCCTAGCCCTCATGATCACCTGCCTGAAGAAACAAGACCCGAAAAAACGCACACCAAAAAACGAAGGTATAATTAAACATGGAATAAAGGGCTAGCAAGCAATTTTATCAGAGTAAATTTGGGGTACCCTTCTTTGACGATTTTGGGATCAGGTACTTGAGAAGAACGCATGAGCTTAGAGACAAAGTAGCGGAGGACTCCGATGAGAACCATCACCACTGATAAAGGTATCAAAACCCAGTCTCTTATCGCTGTGTCCAACACTAAATCCTCCGCCATTGTTAAGCTGAAGATTGAGCTCCTTCCTCCCCGAAAAAAATAATATTAATACACTGTGATTTCTCCTCTTTCAAACCCAGTCCAAGAATTTCCCGGCTGATTTTACCTAAATATCAGCCCAGGTTTTGAATTTCCCGTGGAATTTATCAGAAGCTATGGATCCAATTGTGATTGGTAAATAAAGATTACAAGAAGACGGACAAGAAGCGCAGGGTACCATCCGGATCTTCCGTTCATTCGAAAAATCGTATAAAACGCCGTCGTTTAAATTTGGGCCGTTTAATGGGGCTCCCCTTTTTAACTGGACTTAACATAGGACCCAAAAGGGTAGTGGTGTTGTAAATTTTGGGCCCATCACATCTAAACTTAAACCTTCTCGGGCCAACATAAACGAACGTTGCTTAGAGTGTTTGGGTTGCGTTAGAATTTGACTAAGTGATAAATTTTTTGTCTTTTTTCGTTGCATTTGGTTATTACATGAATCGTTGAACTGGCTGCTAGCACGCAACCAGTTACTCTTGAGCAGTTATGATCAGGAAGGCAGATAATAGACAATTATCTCCTTAATTTTCAACCAGTTGTACAGCCCAAGACTGAGTTACTTTTTTGGGCAGTTATAACCATCCTAACCTAATTAGTTACCTGACTTAGCCAACAACTCCCTAGAGCATTTTAGGACGGATTTATGTTGATTCAAGTCTATTGTTCTCCTTTGTTTCGAGTTCAATACAAAAATTACATATTTTACCTATAAACTTTGATTGTGCATGTTTCTTTATTATTTTGCAAAATTCGTTATACATATTTGCTTCAAATGAGCAACTTGAAGGTGCGAAAAATCCCTAAAATAGGGCTAACACATTTCCACTACCATATTCTTCTTCTTTTCCTCTCTTTTTTCTGGTAATCAAGGTTCTTAGCTTGCAGCTTCAGCAATTCTTTCTTGTAATTTGTGAACATCATATTCTCTATACTTTTAACTCACAGTCCCCCCCAAAAAGACAACAAGCCTTGATTGAAACAATAACACAAAATGAACTATTTTTCGCTTCAAATCAGGAAAACAAGGATGGCACAACAATCCCCCCTCTACATTATGAGATTATTGAGAACAAAACACAAAAGGGCTCATGATCAAACACCATGCTTCCCTACAACAAGTTGGTTTCAGAGCTACAATCAATCTTCTTCTTGCAGAAATGGCAGCAGAACAGGTAGATTAAAGCTGTCCCAAAGCAAAGCCAGAGGAATGCTGCAGGTGAAATGCAAGGAAGGAGGAGATGGCGGTGGTGACAACAGAGCTCTAGAGACAGTTCTCAAGCTTTATAGTGCCATCAAGAACAAGAGCTTCATTCAACTCTCAGATGTAATTGGAGAAGAATGTCTCTGCATTTGCAATTTCGCTTCGTCGTTCCAGCCTTTTCAAGGTAAGGAGGTAAGATAGCTAAAAGACTACTGAAGTATGTACTTACATTGTGTGGATTGCCACCAAATGTACTTGGAAATGTGAATTGTTTTGTGTCATCTGCAGCAAGTTATGGCATTCTTCTCATCTCTCATGAAGAACTTGGGAAACAACATCGAATTCGTAGTGCAGCCGACGTTTGAAGATGGGATGAATGTAGGAATATCTTGGAAACTAGGTTCTGTCTCCTTTTCTCAACTCAATCCTTAATCAAGAACTCAGTTTTTGAAGCTTTTCTGGGATGCTGAGAACAGCCATTTCTCTGTCTTTTCTGCAGAATGGAGCAAGCATCATGTTCCACTGGGAAAAGGTTTCAGCTTCTATATGTGTCACATTTACCAGGGAAAGATGGTGATAAAGTAAGTGAAAGAAACATCAGAATCAAAGAAATGAAAGAAACTATGGATCGGCTCCGTACCTGACTGATCTTTCAATCTTGATAATTCAGGAATGTTGATATGTTCTTGGAGCCAATTCTTCATATTGGACCATTAAGACTGGTAAGGTATGGTAAAAAATTCTCAGTATTCATCCTAGGAATTACAGCAAAGCTAATATTTACCTCCTCAGAAAACAGTTACATTCTTGACAAACACCATGGACAAAATTTGCTCCCTGGCTCTCTTCAAGGAGAAGACGAAAGAGGTGGCGAAGATTTTGTGTGCTCTGATCCTGATGGCTGCACTGTTTTTCTTCACGAGGCATTTCTCGAAAGGTGTGTGCGGATATGGAGTCAAGAACTATTGGCGGAGATGAGTTTCTTGGCATCTAAAAGAACCAGAGAAGCCAACCACACAGTTGATAGCATTGCACAGACATGTCGAAGTAATGGCACTGACGTGGCATAACATCAGAGCACATAACATTAGATATCGGGCGTATGGGTGCAAACGAGCTTGATAATGGCAAGCCGAACCTGTGCAAAGCTAATCTCGAACTCAGCTCGACTCGACTCATTTACATCCCTAATCAGCGTCAAGCTGGACCATGTACCCAAAAGAAGATGCAAATATTTTCTTAAGGTGGTATAAACTATTACCTTCGTCCCAAAATAGTAATCTGTATTTATTGTAATGTAATGTTTTAGTTCAACGAACCGTATGACAAAAGTACAAAGGTGCAAACTGCTACTGCAACTTTGAGCCCTTAATTATTTATGGAGCTACATTGTTCAAGAAGTTTAAGCAACCCTAAAAACAGTTCAAATTTTCAGTACACAAAATGTTGCAAATAGCATAAACTAGATAAGAACTTACACAAATCATCTAACAATCAAACCAAGAAAACAGGGTAAGCTTGAATTCCAACAAACGCCATGTACAGCCTCGGCCGCAAGGTTCCTGAAAAGGAGCAATGAAACCTAAACCAAGGGCATGACGTACTTACAAATACATTTCGCCATATGCCCAGGCCAAATATTCACCCAGATATTCGATATTCATTCATACAAACCTATTGACAAGCTACAAACTAACGAGAATTATGATGTTTTGAACATCTACCATTGTCACATGGAGCTAGAGAACTACCACCTAGAAACACCTGGGGACATACAACTAGGCAGCTACCTTCATGAGAGACCTGCAAAATGCTGGTATAGATCGCCGGCAACATGGCAGGTGCTTGAGTAAATGTTAGTTATGGAGTCTGCAAAACAGAATTTCTAAGGGCTGAAACCAAGCTGATCAACTGCCTGTAATACTGTCAACAGCAGGTATTAAAGGAACGCATTCAAATTTTTTGTAACGGATTTTTATAATGTTACAGATTACAACATAGAGGAGATAACTAGAGAAACTGAATCAAATCAACAAACATAACAACCATGAATGCTTAATTACATCAAGACAGCTGAAATTCATAATACCATAATTCTCCAGGAAAAGCAAGGAAATAAAACAACTTTAGGAGTAAAATCATGCCCAAGGCATATTACACTAACCGTTCTGCACAAGAAGAAATGACTATTGCCTGAATAGATGATGGTTTGCCAACATCTCTGGTAGCCCCAAAGCAGAAATGCTTTCACATCCTAAAAGCTCCTGAAGCTTTGCATCACATAGGATTACCATTGAGTTCAGAGGATCCTATAGACATAGAAGCAAACCAAAAATGAAACTCCTTAAGCAGACTAACAAGAACAAAAACCAAGACAAAGCAACATTATTTTAAAGTTACATGTACTGCAAGTCAATTTAAATACCCATTGTGAAAGACAGTTACATATACTGGCACATAGATAATAGCTTCATGTTTGGAACTAAGATGACAGTTTTTAATTACCATTGTGAAGGGAAAAAAAGATATATTAATTTGACTTCCATATCTGTACACCATGGTTAATAACTTGCTTTGAAAGGATCCAAAAGATTTACATACACGATAAGGTGGACAGTTAACCGCCTACCTCTAGATGATTAACCTTTATATAGTCCCAAAGACGCCTCAGGGCCTCTGATTGAAGCATCTCTCTTTCTCCCGTTCCAAAGAATTTGGCAAGAGCATCTGATACTACCACTGGAGGTTGACTGGCCTCAGAAGTCTCTGTCGGGGAAGTGTGCTCAACCTTCGGCCTCTTAACCTCACTGGATTGTTCTGTATAGATAAGTCACATGAATGATGGTTAAGGGGCAGTAATTACAACAAACCATGTGCAATTTGGAAGAGAGATATTCTCGTCACATACTCGTTGGATCAAGAGATGTAATATGTTTTGCAAGCAGCTTATTCATCTTGAACATATCAGTGCAGTCTGTTTCGAATACTGACCTCAAAGCATCATCACAGATTATCCTTCTCTTATTACCTGGATCTTGAAGATTGTGTTTTCGTATGTAAACCCATAGTTGCCTCACAATCTGCGCGTCAACAAATTACACAATGTGTCACATCAAAATGAGGGTAATTAACTCAAAGCTGATATCTAAATCCTGCAAATAAGTTTGCTAATCTGGAATCTGGCCAACCTCAGTCCTAGGAAGAGCTGCCTCACCAACAACCACTTGGAGTTCAGGTGAAACACCACAGACCTTGTTTAGCCCTCCTGATCCACCTCTTCTCTTGGTTCCAGATGGACTACTGCTGCAAAAGCAGAATGGAAATACATTCTGAGAACTATTGATATCTGCAGAAACAAATATTTTCTTCACACTAATAGAAGTAAAAGTTCACAACTTGAACAATAATTAGCAAAAATTTTAAGTGAACAATCTACTGAGCGTTCTTCATAGAACTCCTTATATAAAAGATCATTCCAATAAGCCCTCAAGAAACAATAGAGCTACCCAAACAAGCGGCTCCCGGAAGTTTACATCTTCAAATAACTGGAATAGGAATTCCATGAACAAAACTAAAGAGTTCAACATGAAGTTTCATTTTTAAAAAATAACTAACTGCTCAGCAAAGGCAGAAACTTTTCATTCCAAAAAACTTATCCGAATAAATTAGTAACCAGAAACTCCAAAGGCAAAACCAAAACTATGAAATTTAAAGGGAGCCCACTTCAAATTCCCAAAAATTCGGAACATGACCAGAGTAAACATCTTAAAAACCTCAACTTTGAGACTTCGAATCCACAAAATAGTACTAAAAGCAGACACCTTTCTTTGGAAGCTCCAGGAGGACGCCCTCGACCCCGCTGCGCTTGCCGCTGCTGCTGCGGTTGCTGCAGCTGTGGCGGAAGAGTTTGTTGCTGCTGCGGCGGCTGCGGCGGGAGAAATGCAAAGTGCGGATGAGCAAATTCCAGCTGTTGCTGCTGTGGGAAATGAGGGCTTATTGGAAATTGCGGAAAATGTTGGAAGACAAAACGGCCTTGCTGCTGCTGCTGCTGTTGTTGGGATGGGAGGAGGAGGACTTGCTGGTGGTGGCCGCGCTGGTGATTGCTCTGGGGCTTGTCTTCAAGCTGCCTAACGACGCCGTTTAAGGAGGAAGCGGCGCCAGTATCGGAGGACTGTTGACGGATTACAGTCTCCGGTTGCTTCGGAATCTCTCTGTGCGACATTGCCAACAGAAATTTAATTTAATATATAAAAATAATATAAAATTTCAAAATTCCCTCCTTTCGTCTCTTCTCCTTCTTTCTTCAGCTGAGCTCTCTCTCTGTGTTCGTCTTCTTCCTTTCTCTCTCTGGGTCTGTGTCTTTCTCTTTCTATATATACTTTCAAATGACGATGCTGCCCTTTTTCCTTTCTTCTCCCTTATCTTACAGGATGGGGGTAATAATGGTATTCCATTATGATGATGGGAGATTGCTCTTTCCCTTTTTTAGCACTTAAAGATTTAATGAGGCTTCAATTTTGGATTAACACGCCCTTGTAGGTCTTACATACATTTTTTACAATAATTTATAAACGATGACAAAGGGGTGGAGAGATGAGAATGACGATTGTGTTAGAAACAACAACAAAGGAGTGGAGGGGTAAGGATGATGGCGTGTTAGTCCATAGGGCATAAATTAATCCACCTGATACCTGGTGTCGGTTGATGTAATTGTAATTAAACCGTTAAGTGTTCAAATAAACTATTATTACTATAATAAATATGTTGAGTGCTTCAAAAAAGAAAAGAGAGATTGAACTCTAGACCTCTCGATTACAAATTAAAAAGACATCATGTTCTAGTTATTTGCCAACTTCCCAAGAGGTTCCACCACCCTTGAAAATTCCATTAGTCCTTGTGCTGCTATTAACGACATGTAATCCATTGCAAAACTGCATTCTCAATGAATATGTTGTAATTCAACTTGCCACTTGCAACCAATTCTCTTATTCCCTTAACTATATTTTCATCTATAACCACGGTCACTACTACACTTGTGTTATCGATCTTCGTCAAAATTCTCAACTCTTTCATATTCCAAACTAGTTGTAGTTCTATTAAAAGACCCCATAATTCAACATCCAATATACTATACAGACTATATTCATCATAAAACCACACAATGATCTAACTTGTGAATCTTTTACCAAGTTTTTCCCAATTGTCAAACCTTTGGAAGTTAAATTTTACATTTTAATAGACCTTATTTGCATTATTATATGATATATAGGGCATCACCCCTTAATTTTTAACCTTTTTTTTAATGCATAATATTAATTAAGTTATAAATCGGAACAAACTTAGGACCAAACCTCAAGAATTTGGGAACTCTCAAATGA
Organism: Knoxia roxburghii; assembly: GCA_030378225.1. Taxonomy (NCBI): domain Eukaryota; kingdom Viridiplantae; phylum Streptophyta; class Magnoliopsida; order Gentianales; family Rubiaceae; genus Knoxia; species Knoxia roxburghii. The sequence goes on along the minus strand of CM059420.1, from coordinate 43,535,412 downwards.
GTTTTATTTTAATATAAATCAAATCCAACACACTCTCAAGCTTTAAACGACGCCGTCTCAATGTCAAAAGCTTGTGAAAACACTGAGAAATGGATATCGTCGTTGGGAATAATAAGAAAGAAGAAAGGACCAAACTGCAAAAGACATGGCGCAGGTTCTCAGTCAGTGGTCATCAACTCCGCCGAATCTGCGCCACCACGACTCAATCTCCGACAGCAACGGCAACCCACGTCGTAGGCAACTCACCTGGGAGTCTCTTCAAGGGGACCTCAAGTGTAGCCCCAGATTTTCTTGCCTTTTCTCTGACAATCGGAAACAGGTATTTTTTTTTCAATCTCACTGTTCAAATTTAAAGCTTCTGACTTGAATTCCATTGGTTTATTCGGAAAAGAGTTGTAGAGGAAGAGTATCTTGGAGCCTTTTTTATTTCCTTTGCCCAGTTAGGATCTATGGTAGTTAAGGTCCATGTTCATGTGCGTTTGACTCTTATCTTATTATTAAAAAGTTTGTAGCTTTTATGGGTCTCTCTAGCTAAGTAATGGAAGATGTTGAAACTTCTTTTTGTTAGCTAAAAAATAAGATAAATCTTATTTAAGCACACGTGGGTTTAAAGTATTATGGCTGTTGTAATTGTTTTAAAGTTCGAATTTTTAAGGTTTCTTGTGAAGTTAGGAAAATGCTATCTTGGAGCTCCGTTTTTCATGGCTCCCCAACAGGATGAAATGGTTTTAAGCCTGTTTGGGTTTCAGTGTAGTTGTTTTAAAGTTCAAGGTCTGAAGTTTTCTTAATATAGTCTACTCTAGGAGAAGATTATCCGGAAAACTCGGTTTGAATTCCTGGCTAGCTCAAGTGAGTTTTTGGATGATTGCATTGTTGAGTAAATGGTCAGAGGAAGGAGAACTTGAAGAACTGTGAAACAGAAGGGCAGGAGGGAGAGGGACCAAGAGATACTTGGTTGCTCGTAGGAAGTACTCTGTGCATTTTGCAAGTTAAGATTTACAACTTGTGTAGCAATGGACTAAAATCCTGTAATCATCCATTCAATATTTACTTTTCCCTCCCAAAGGTATGATTTTTGCTATAAGAGACAGAAGGATTTGAGACTCTTGGGTAAGGGTTGGCGTGTGAAATGTGAATGAATGTATGAGGCACTTATGGAATCAGTCAATAAGAAACTCACAACTTAAAAGGTTTTTGGACTTAACGTGTTGCTCATGAGCGGAAGCAATCGCTCTTATGCGTGTGTCTTTCTCTTACTTCGTCAAAGTTAGACTTGTGAAGTTGGATTCTCATCTTTTGTTTTTGGAACTGTGGAGGAATGAGGAGATGAATCTTAAATGCCCATGCAACCTGCACATTTGTGGTATTAAGGAAAAAAGGCTGCATTGATCTGTTGGAAAAGGAGAATTTATTATGGTTTAGAGGCAGTTGTACTTTTACAGTTTGATTGATGAGAGAAAGACTCATAATAGCGAGAATACTTCAAGTTCACCTAGTGGCTTATTGTATGTTGTTGCCCTTATTTTTGTTCCGTATCTTCCTCGTAGTCTTCTTGTATCTGCTTGGCTTAAATATTGCTTTTGTCAACAGGAGCAGGCTAGAAAAGCTTTAGAAAATGCCCTTGGTGGGAAGAAGGCTGAGTACGAGAAATGGGACAATGAAATAAGGAGAAGGGAAGAGGCACATGGAGGTGGTGATATTGGTGGAGGAGGAGGTTGGTTCGGATGGGGTAGATGGTTTGGTGGGTCTGACGGTGAGCATTTCTGGCAGGAAGCACAACAGATAAGTCTAACAATATTAGGCATTGTTCTCGTGGTAAGTGCTTGATTTCCTACCTTCTGTTGTTCCAACATTGTAGAGTTATTTTGATTGCAGGTTACAACTCTAATACTGTAACGTACGTGTGTCACAGTTTCTGATTATTGCTAAGGGTGACGTGATGCTTGCTGTTGTTTTGAATCCTTTGTTGCTTCTGCTGCGAAGAACAAGGGATGGGCTTACCTTCTTAACTTCACTAGTTACAGAAAAGTTAAATCTAGCTAGCAATGGAAACTTTCGTACAGTTCGAGTTGAGGAAATTTCCGCCCCCAGCTCGGCTCGAGAGAGTGTTATGAAGAAATGGGGAAGTAATTGATTACGTGTTTAAAGTGCAAGCAAAGTTTCAGTGCCATTCTTTTAAGATGCTTCTTTACATATTATTTTTCCCTTTATTATAGTGAGAATGATGGCTTCACATCGCCGATTTGGAAATTGAAAGATGTATTGTATGAATTTTGCATGCTAAGTGGTCCTGAGTAGACTAGCTGCCCACGGGATCAGTTTTGTTTAATCAAACTACACTATGTATTTCTGTATTTGAGTTGAAATTGAAAGCAATGTTACAATTTGCTTCATCTCCTAACTCCTAACACAACAAAGATCTTCTGTTCCATCTGTTCACTGAGTACATGAAAGATAATGTTCTACTGCAGCAATCAAATTGTTAGTGTATTTGCTTCAAATTACTTGTACTGGGGATTATGTGCCATGGTCCATATGGAGCTGGTGCAGTTGCTTATATCCTTTGACTAATTTCTCCTTCTTTTGCCCGTTTTTCTTCAATCCATTCCGATTAAATCAATCTATCACACTACTAAACACTTTTGGAAGGTAGATTAACTAAATCACTCTATCACACTACTAAACACTTTTGGAAGGTAGATTAACTTCGATTTCAGCCTCATTTGCAATATTCAAGGTAAGTTTCTTAGGTTTTTCTTAAGTTTCGAAATTTCTTCTAAAAGTTAGGTTTTTGAGTTTTGATGCATAATGGTGGTTATTCTGATGCTATTAAAGGTTGTTTATGCTTATTATATCATGGGTTAACTATGGAGAGATTTGAAGCAAAATGGATACAGTTCAATATAGTCATGAAGAACATTATAATGTTTTGACTTCTGTATTCTTCAGTAGTGGCAAACAGTCTCTTGTACTCTACCCATAAGCTTAGCCATAAAGTTATGCAATTAGGTTAGACATCATGTTTCAGATGGATGATATGAAAGTTGTATGATGAAGAATGATGAGTACTGGCCTTGTAGTCCTGTTGAAACAAAGTCAGACTGGACAGACAGCCACAAGATTGTTTTATATGACAAAATCTATGTTTTGAAACATTCTAGTCTATCTGTTGATAAATGTCACGGGCTCTCGTTTGATCCTTTACTTGTACGGCATTAGTTCTAACAACTAATGATTTAAAATTAGCTCAGTCTAATCTCAACCCTTAAGAAAGGAACGGAAGTGCAAGAGTAATGTAGGTAGAAAAATGACCGGAAAAGTAACAAAAGTATATCGCTGTGATAAGTGCTATACACTCGGCTAAATGTACAAATGAGCCCTACTTTCATTTATAGGTAAGGATGGATGGTTCTAGAGTCTACTATTCCTGGCTTTCAAGAAACTTCTAGGACTGACATCAACGGTAATGATTGTGTCTGCCCACTTGTGCAAGTTCTTGAGTATAAAAGTTTCTATTCTCTTCTAGGTGCTGAAATCTGTCACATCATATCAAATTTGGTCAGAAATGAGAGAGAAAACCTCACCAAACCGGGCTGTAATGTTCTGGTACAAAAAGAACAAAAAAAGACTGTAAAATGGCCCGAACGAAAAGAACGAACGGGACACGACCGTGTCATAAGTGTCAAGGACTCACGTTGGAAAAAAGGCCGAAAAGAACGGAACGATCGGCCTATAGCCATGTCATAAGGAAGAGGTCCCGTGATTTTCATCTCTATTCTCTTCCTCATTGTTTATTGTTATTATTATCAATACGATTATTTTTAAAGATAAATTTACAGCGTGGAGCGGAAGCAGGAGCGGGAGCGGGAGCGAGAGCGATTTCCCTTCATCAGATGATATGAGAGAAGTAACTGAAAACTTGATTACACTCCACTAATTGCCTCAACAGTCTAATCAAAATCATTCATCAAACTAACTAATTAACATAACCTGTCAAGCTGAGTTATGCACATGAATATGAAGCCCAATCACTATCAAATTGGACACCTCATGTAGAATGATGTCAAATAATCACACCAATAAACCAAAAGGGACCTCTTTTGCTTCACTCTCTTCCTCTCTTTCTGTTGTCTTTGAAAGCTGAAATGATAGCCAGCTCTGCTTTCTGTACCTATGTCCTCTCCTCTTTTTGCCATGTGGTGTTACCATTCTAGAAAGTTACATTTTGACCCTGCTTTGTTGGAGATTTTTAACCACTGTACCAATGATTTTGCTTTTCTTTTCTTCTCCTCTGGAGAATAATGTCAGAAGAATCCTTACTGATGAAAATAATGACTACCCCTGCCTGATTATACCTACTGTATGCAATGAACATGGTACCAAAATCATTCTGTACTTCTGGGCTGCATTTCATTTGAGGTTTTTTCATTTTTTTACTTAGGAAGTTAAAGCAAGAATCTGCATAAAAAATGTAAACTCAAACATAAAATACAAGACAGAATCCTGTTGAACAGCCTCTTTTGTGAATGCATAATTTGGCATGTGATGTGATTTATTGTTTTTCCATTTCATAAATCTTTCTGAATTCAACCCAACTCTAAGGGCTGCAAAAGGGTTCCTCCAAATGTCAAAATTTTGCTTTAAAGTTCTTGAAATGCATCCAAAAATATTTCAGTACCAACAAATCACAAAAAGTTGTATACTTTTCTTTGTAGGAAGTAGTAGTAATGTTTATTGTTTCTGTCTCTATCCTTGAATGCCGGACATTTTGTGGGATTACAGCAACAGTTACTCCGCTAAATGTGTAGAAAATCAATCACTAATTCACTGTAAATTGTAAAAATATTGTTTTTTTTTTTTGGTTTGATGGATTTGATGGATAATAATAATAATTGAAGATGTAAGAAGAAAGAGTGCATGAAGGGGAGTGGACTTTAGTTTATCCCAAATGATTGTCCAATAAGAAAAGGTCAAATGAATGAGAGTTTCCATATATTCCACCAAATCCTAGGCTGTTCTGTTAATGTTGTTGATCAAAATGCTAAGTTAGTCAGTGATTCATGTGTAGAACCCTCCTCGAATTGTGGGTCTAAGTGACCATCACGATCTCACCATTCCTTTTCTTTTCTTTCTGAATTTTCAGATCATTTTTATTCACAATCCACGGATCGCCACATGACCATTTCCCATTTCTTCTCCTTCTAACATTCCTTTCTCTTAGCTTCTTGATTTCCCTCGAACAAAAACAAAGGAACAAACATAAAGGAGTTACCTAAACCAAACCCCACCTCATCCCTCTCTCTCTTTCTCAACTTTATTTCATTATATCCTTTCTCCCCCCCCCCCCCCTGTCTTTTCTTGATTCAAGGGTCATCATCCTTTCGTGAGTTTTCCCAGTTTCCACCATTGCTTTTTTGTTTTTTTGTTTTGGTTGTTCTAATCCTTTTTATCACATTTTCTTGGATTAGTTTCTCTCCCGCCTTCTCCAAGATACCATTTTTATTTAGGACTGGGAGATATTTCTTGTTCTTGGAGCGTTCTGTGTGGGAATTCAGGGAGCCTAGACCAAGAACCGGCGTTTTCTTTCTTTCCTTACGGGGAATTTGGGTTTTTCTGTGTAAAAGAAGGGGGAGAATTTGAGGGGTTGCTTTTGTTTTTGTGGGTTGTGTGTTTTCTTGTTTGGAATGTGTTTGTGATTGTGAATGTCTTTGGCTGTTGGGGTTGTTTCAAGTTCCAAAGCAAGTAGCAGCAGCATGGGTTTTGATGACGAAGATGAGAAGAAGAAGGGAATTACTAGTGCAGATTCAGCTGACCCTGAGATTGAAAAAGAATCTGTTGAAAAGATAAACAGACAGATGAGTGAGAGTTCTATGTACACTACAGAGGATGAGGAGGATGAAGAAACTGAAGGAAGTAATATCCAATTGGGCCCTCAATTTACCCTCAAGGAACTCCAGGAGAAAGATAAGGTCTGTCCTTCTTCTTCTTGTTCTTGTGCTTCATCATTTTCTATGTTTTTTCTTGGCCCTTTTTTTGGGATCTTTTCTTTGGGCTTCTCAATTTAGTTGCAAGTACATTGTTTTATTGCATGCATTAATGCAGGATGATGAGAGTTTGAGGAGGTGGAAGGAACAACTTCTTGGGAGTGTTGATATCAATTCTGTTGGAGGTAATTTTCTGTTTGAAGTAACCCTTGAGTTTATGTGTATTCAGCTTGCTGTATGTTTGGAATATCTCAAGAACAAGAAAGGAGATATCAACTGGATTAAAGACTAAATTGGTTGCTGTGCTAAATTTACAGTAATTTTATTGTTTGAGGATCTTTAAATTACAGCTTCTGCTTGGAATTCCAGTGACTGAAGACATTCTTGGTCTGTCTTGGATTGATTTTTTTGCCTCTTGAGAAAAAAATAGTGTTGTTTTATTTACATAGGGAATGTTTAACAGCATAATAGTTATAACTTTGATCCAACAAGATCTGTAAATCTAGATGGATCTTCAAGGGTAAAAGGTTTTCCCATCTGAAGTTAAAGCTGCTATAATTTACTTGCTGCTAAAGTTCAAATTTTGAACAAACCAACTAGAGTGATGTTACTTTCACTTTTGCAAAGTTTGAAACTTTATTTTCTGTTTGAATTGTCTCTGGTAAGCAAAGATGCAGCTAGAGTATGGCGTAAGAAAATATCGAAGTCCCTCCATTCCATTTTTCTTCAAATATATGTGCTGAGCTTCCTTGTTTCATTTCTTTTCTTTTGAGGTTTAACTTTCTTCAACAGTTGATAAAATGCCACTCATGATTGTGTACTTATACTGGTTCAAATGTGATTCCTTACATTATCTTCATTTCTGATGGGGGTTATATGGCTATAGAAACTCTGGATCCTGAAGTGAGGATCTTGAGTCTTGCAATCATATCTCCTGGAAGATCTGAGATCTTTCTTCCAATCCCTGAGGATGGAAATCCAAAAGGACCATGGTTTGTTTTGAAAGAAGGGTGCCGTTACAGCCTAAAGTTCACCTTCCAGGTCAACAATAACATTGTTTCCGGCCTCAAATACACTAACACTGTCTGGAAAACTGGTATTAAAGGTAACAGTCCTTTCGTTGTCTTCGAATCGTGTTGCTAACGTTATATTCAAGCATTCGTTAACGCTTCCTTTTTATCTTGCTTCTTCAGTGGACAGCACAAAACAAATGATTGGGACATTTAGTCCACAGGCAGAGCCTTATGAACATGAAATGCCAGAAGAGACAACCCCTGCTGGCATGTTTGCTAGAGGATCATACTCGGCTCGAACCAAGGTATACATATACACCTATCTCTCAACTATTTCTTTCTCCCTTATTACATTTGCTGCATTGTATTTAAGAAAAAAGGGCGGTAAGATGTTCCCGAACACTGCTAACACTTCTTTTGCTTAACACTTAAGGTGATGTGTACAATCCCTGCTTCTTTTCATACGTTGTCGACGTTGTTAGGGTAGCATTTTTCCACAGCAGACCAGAAACTAGTAAGCTGGATTGATGAAAAATAAGGGGACCATCTACTGTCATTTCCTTTTCATTATCTTCTGATTTGAATGCTCCGAAACGTGATGTTATTATTGTGGCTTTAATACAGCAATCCCAGAAAACTGTCAACTGATGGCAAGTTGTTTTCACTGTTAAATCCCATGATCTTCATAATAGTTCATCAGAAGAAACAAACTCATGCATGCCTTGTGATCATCTCTCTTACATTCTGCATTTACTTTTTCCTCCCAACAGTTTCTGGATGATGATAATAAGTGCTACTTGGAGATCAACTACACATTTGACATCAAGAAAGAGTGGCAAGCAATCCAAGAAATCCAAGAATGAATTGGGGAGGAGGGCTTTTTCCTTTTTTTTTTTTTTTTGACTGAAATATAGAGAGTTTCCTTGCCTCATCATAATCTTAGTGCCTGATTTTGGTTCTAGATTTAGTTATCTGCCAGTTTCTTGCTTCAAAGTTTTCTCAAGGGAGAGGAGGAAAAAGGACAACAGAAATGGAAGGAGAGAAGAAGAGAAAAAAAAAAAAAAAAAAAAAAAAGCATTTCTTCTGATCCATGATTTGGTTGGTTGTTGTCCCCAAGTTTAGCTGCATAGGTTGTTATTACCACTACTTCTACTGTTTCTGATTTACTTGTTTTTTGGTACAAGGAAGGTTATTGTTTTTCCCAAACTGTTGTTTCACAATAAACTTGAGCTTGTCCTTTTATATATTGTCAGTTCTTTTTCTTTTCTTTTTTTTTTAATCTTTCTTACTTTACTTTCGTTTTTTTATTCTTCCTAAAATAATAATTTTATTTACTAAAGTAAAAGAGTATAATAAATAAAACTATTACTAATCTCACAGTTTGTCTTTATTTTTCATAATCAAGTGCAATTGCAGAATTTCGTAAAGAAATTATTTAAATTCTCCAATTTCCTTAACATAATTACAAATCAGTTTCATCATTTGCAAAGAAAAACTCACATAACCCCCCCCCCCCCCCCCCTTCTTTAAATATATGTGAAATTTATTTGGGTTAGAATTACATGAGATTTTTTGTTTTTTTAAAGATACGTGAAATTTATTTAGGTTAAAATTACATTAGATTTTTTGTTTTAGCTACCTCGTTAATCATTTACAAGGTATAAAGAATTTGTCAAAATGTGAAATCCCATGAAAAATTTAAAAGTCGTGTAATTTATGCATGCTCCATGACAATAACATACTTTGGTTAAAGCATTTGCTCATACATTCTCACTAAAGAGGGAGTCATTTTTATTATTGTTGTTCCAGCCGTTAAAATATTAGATTTGCCTGTCTAGTACTCCATCTTCGTACTAGCCCACAACATCAAAGTCGAATGTGACCCTATTAGGAAGCAAATTCAATGAAACAACAATTAATACTATAGAGAAGCGGCTATAAATTAGAGAGTCTTGACCAATTTAAAAATTATTTAATGTAATTGAAATAACTAAAATTTAGGCGATTCGGTTCTTGAAAGGCATTAAGGTGCAGCAATTGACTGAACATCTTGGGGTAAAGTACTATTTTGGTGCGAGTCGTAAGAGCGGTACCAGATCAAGTCTAAATTTAAATACTAGATATGATCTCAAAATAATAGGGGTCAAGGTCGACTAGAGAGATAATGAAGAATAAATTTGATTGTCGAGAGGAAAATATGCGGACCGCTCATTGATAAAAGAGGTCGGGGCAAAGATAAATTTATTTCTAAAAAACTTTTTTAGAAAATAAAAAGGCTTCGAAATATGTTCTACTAGTTTTGGGCTTACAGGACTTACTGTGGGCTTTTTATGACTGTGCCCTTTGTAAAGCCTCCGATCCCTCACAGGTGAAGGGTATGGGTCAACAAAAAATTCTAAGAGTACAGATTCGGGCTATTTTAAATTGGGCTTTCAGGCCCAACTATTTCTTAGCAGCATTAATAATTATAATACTCATCATCAGTCGAACAGCATCACAATTTGATCCTATAATCCTGAAGCAATTTCGGTGAGTTTTAATTTGCAATTTCATGAGAAATTTTTTCCCAAATCGAAATTGTGGAGAATTACATTGCTAAATCTTCGGCTCTGTGTTTCGTTTCATGGTTTAGGGTTTATAATGCTAGGGTTTTACTGAAGTATGATGACAATTATTTTATTTTTTTAGGTTTAGATTCTGAATGAAACGGAGAGAAGCAGCTATGGAGGTGGAGAATCCGAGTTCGAAGAGGCAGAAGGTGGTCGACGGCGAAGGTCCACCACCGCCACCGCCACCGCCACCGCCGCCGGTAGTAGAAAACGCATTACTCCCGCTGGCTTCGTATGATGACGACGACGAGGAAGTTGAGGATTTGAAACGGGTTTCTGAAAACAAGGAAGACGAGGTTGATGATGATGATGAAGGGCATTATGGAAATATTGGGAGGCGTAATCGGTCTAATGAAGTAAGGAGGGATTGCCCTTATCTCGATACAGTTAATCGACAGGTAATTTTAGGGCCCAACCCATTTATATTGCTGCATGATTTGTTTGTTTAAGCTAGCTTTTGGAATTACCAGTCTTTGATTGTTCTACATTCTTGTTATGAACATTGTTCAGCATTTTGCTGTAGCTTAGGAATCTCTAGCAGCTCATGTGGCATCATTAATGAAATTAAGAATAGGGTTTTTCTTTGCTTGCAGTATGAAGTGATATATTTTATGTTTTTTTCTGGTTAAAATAGTAACAGTTTGGGTTCTGTTGTAGGTTCTGGATTTTGACTTTGAGAAATTTTGCTCGGTTTCCCTTTCAAATTTGAATGTTTACGCGTGTTTGGTGTGTGGGAAGTACTTCCAAGGAAGAGGGCAGAAATCTCATGCTTATACTCACAGTCTCGAGGCAGGGCACCATGTATACATTAATCTTAGGACTGAGAAAGTTTATTGCCTCCCAGATGGATATGAAATTATTGACCCATCATTGGATGACATCCGACATGTTCTTAATCCAAGGTTTGTTTTCGTCACTATTGCCGAACTTTTAAGTTTCTCATAGTTTTCCTTTCTCTTAAAGTTCTTAGTGATTGGTTATTGATCACTATGACGAATTAGGTTGGGCGGAGTCCTCCAAATAACCCATCTTTATCTCCTCCTTCCTTTACTTTTCTTTTTTTTTTTTTCTTCGCTCTCCCTTTCTTCCAAAATGATGAGTAAAAGTAGGATGAGTAATCTGTTTATCTGCAGGATGTTCTGTATTGATTTCTCATAGTATTGAAGTTTTTTCATAAAATAATTTTCTTTTGTCATAATGTTGTGCTAGAATCGGCACTCTGCTTTATTCTATCTCATGCCTGGCTAACTTTGTGCTACCCACCTTTTTGTGGCATTGGCACACAGATTTGCTAGGGAACAGGTTGAGCAGCTTGACAGGAATAAGCAGTGGTCTAGGGCACTTGATGGATCAGATTATCTTCCTGGAATGGTTTGGTTTAAACTTTCATTTCTTCTAGTTTAAAGTAGTTTTTTTTTTTTCTGATCATTTAATGTAGTTTTTTTATGTTGGAACCCTGCTTTAGGTGGGACTGAATAACATCAAGGAGACTGATTTTGTGAATGTGACTATTCAGTCTTTAATGCGGGTTACTCCTCTGAGGAATTTTTTTCTTATCCCTGAAAACTATCAGCATAGCAAATCTCCACTTGTTCATCGGTTTGGAGAGCTTACACGAAAAATTTGGCATGCAAGAAACTTCAAGGGACAGGTCTGTACAAGTGCTGTAGTTGTAAGGATTTGTTTTTGTTAGGGTTTTATTTTCACTTTTCGAAATTTTGCAGGTTAGTCCTCATGAATTCTTGCAAGCGGTTATGAAAGCGAGTAAGAAACGGTTCCGAATTGGTGCGCAGTCTGACCCTGTTGAGTTTATGTCATGGCTCCTTAATACATTGCATACAGATCTTAGGGCTTCAAAGAAAAGTAGCAGTATTATACACCAGTGCTTTCAGGTTAGTTCTGTTTCCTGTAGAACATTGAGTTGACTTTTCTCCCTTTTTATGGGAAAGAGTTTTAAGCCATTATTCTCTATGATGATTAACAGGGAGAACTGGAGGTAGTTAAGGAAATTAATAGTCAAGCCGTCATTGAGAGAAAAGAAAATGGAGATGCATCAAATAATGGAAATATGGGAGATACTGCGATCGAGATGCATAATCTTCTTACAGAAAGTACCAGAATGCCATTCTTAATGCTTGGCCTGGACTTGCCACCACCCCCACTCTTCAAAGATGTTATGGAGAAGAACATCATTCCACAGGTTTTTCACTCACTCTGGTTTATGTTTGTTTGTGATTTACAACAGATTTCTAAAGAAGAGTTGATTGTCACCACAAACCTTTTAGTCACTTTAATTTCTAATAAAGTACTCTGCATCTGTACTAGTTGTTTGCTTGTGTTTTTGCGTTCCCTTCTCCTTCTGCATTGGAGGCAGCAGAGTTCTAATTTGGAACCTGTTGATGGTTTTATTTTCTGATATTGCTCCCAGGTTCCACTTTTCAACATTCTGAAGAAATTTGATGGCGAGACAGTGACTGAAGTTGTGCGACCTAGAATGGCTAGGATGAGGTATCGTGTGACCAAGCTGCCACAGTACCTAATTCTCCACATGCAACGGTTCACGAAGAATAACTTCTTTGTGGAGAAAAATCCTACTCTGGGTATGATTTGGATTTCCTCAATAACAAATGTTGTATAAATTATCATTGATGGTTTCCCTTTTTGATCTGGATCATTTTCTGTAAGGGTGTGGTAATGGTTTGGGTGAGAGTAAATAAATTTGCGATGGGCTTTAGAATTGTGTTATTGTAGGTACCAGAACCCCATGTTTGATCATTAACTAATTTACTTGTTTTCTGGCAGTCAATTTTCCCGTGAAGAATTTAGAGCTCAAGGACTACATTCCGCTTCCACCAGCTAAAGAGAATGAAAAACTACGGACCAAGTATGATTTGATTGCCAATATAGTTCATGACGGTAAACCAGGTGAAGGATCCTACAGAGTGTTTGTACAACGGAAATCAGAAGAGTTATGGTAATGTTTAACAGTACATTGGCTTCTTCTGATTACAATACACAAGTTTTTTTCTTACTGTTGTGTTTTCCCAGGTATGAGATGCAGGATCTTCACGTCTCAGAAACTCTTCCTCAGATGGTTGCGCTCTCGGAAGCATACATGCAGATATACGAACAACAGAATCAACATTTACCCTGAAGGGTTTTAGTTAAAATGCATATTGGGGTTTGAATCACAACCACAACGGTTTGAAATTTTGTTTCGACTCATTTATAGTATCCCATAATTGTTGGGTCGTATTCATGTGTGGGTATCACAAGTTATATGGAAAGAGGAAAGGGAATATCTTTCGAATTCATGATACTGCTTTCTGTTCAAATCATTTGCCTCAACAATCTCCATATTACTTGACTATGTTGTTACTCATGCAGCAATTGCCTGGTGTCTTTTCACTTTTGGGATTTGTTGCTATGTTGCTGCAGTGGGGCTGTTCATTCTATTTGGATTTGACTTCTGGCATATGCTTTAGGCTCGTCGGCTACAGACCACGTGCTGGCTCGGGTGCGTATCCAGAATTATGATATATGATGGTGTTTGTACATCGGAGTTAAAGTAATCCATTCTCTTCTGAAAATCAACTAAGAAACAGAGATTTAGTGTGGTTTAGGATGGTTGAAAACTTGTTTAGCTTATATTGGCATGTGATCAATTTTGGTACTTTTGATGATTTTTGTGCTTAGGACTATTCAGCTCTCAAGATCAGTTGATAGCGCAGTAGTAATTTGTCAATCTCTTGAAATGCTATTATCTGTTATAACACTTGGACAAAGTTTATAAACATTTCCAAAATTGTTTGGCTATTTTTTTTAAAGTTGCAAATTTTCTTTAAAAACCCAATGCTATAGTCTACGAAATTCGAGAGATTCGTAAAATTTGTGTTTTGTCTGTTATAACTCTTAGACAAGGGTTTATAAACATTCCGAAAGTTTTTTTTTTTTTTGGCTATAAGCATGAATCACTAAATATTTAAAATTTCGCCCCAAAAGATAATATTTTTATAGAGTCAACGACCTTTGGATCTCAGCAGATGGAAAGTGACTAGAAAGAGGATCAGAAGAACATGATCTTTTATATTATTGTAACATGTTTTCCAGTTTTATTAATTTCAACTTAGTGAGGCCATGTTTTTCTTATTAAAATGAAGTTCAAAGTGACCTATCTGCGGTGAATCATGATTAATGAGATTCCTATCTTGTTTTTATATGATAAACATGTGTATTATTACCAAAGTAGTAAGAGAAACATTAAAAACTCAAAGTTACCTTCCAACCTTTTGGAATCGTGTATCCCTCATACGCCGCAAATGAAGCATGAATTACGCATATCGCTCTTGCCAAATGATCATCAAGGACAAAGGGTGGAGGGTTCTCTCTATCTTTCTTTCGGATGAGAGAATTTGAATAAATAATAATGATGGAGATTGTAACGCTGAAATCTTAATGAAAAACGTTTAAATTCTCCATTAAATGTTTATGTATTGTTTATGTTGCATGGGCTTAATTAGCTCCATAATTTACAGAGGTGATGACATTGCTGATTTGAAACTTCAACACTAATAATTAAGGATGATCCCAAGCAAGCACCACCAAACAAATTGCAGCTTAGCCAGTTTACTGTTATGAGAGATCCTTTAATGGTGATTTTAGCAGTCAAGAATCTGGAAACAGGGTCTATTATTGTGGATTCCTCGAGTACAAAACACTTGGGCTCACACAATATACCATATTTAATGTAATCACCTCCCAGGACTTAATATTGGACGGTTCCAGTAATCTTCAGTGAAATTCGTTTTTCTCCAAAAAGAAAAATAAAACAAAAAACAACCAAACTGCAATTAGGGATTCCAAATTATGGCCATTTTTCACTAGGCTTACACACAAACAGTTTATTCTCCATTAAAAATAGTTGATGGACCAAAATTATTTAATTTTTCAAACATAACAGTACTTTTCAAACTTTTTTTATTTTTTTATTTATTTTTTTGGCTGTGAAGTGAGATTCCATTTATTGGGATCTTGCAAGAACTGAATATCAAATACATCTGATAAAGGCAAAATCAATGGAGAAGAGACACATCCTTTTCTGAGTTTCTCTACATACTCAACTGATAAAAATAATGAAAAAAAGCCATCATCAGTAAGACCAAGAGAGGTGACAACAAAACTACAGTTTTCCATTGAAAGACTGCACAACTCAGGCAGTAACCTAGGACATAAAAGAAGCAGACTTTCTTAGACTCTTCTGATGTTTTGAATCTTTTTCCTCTATGAATAAATTATTCCTTCAGATAATAGGTGTATGAGTGAGTCTAAACTAGAGGTTCTTTCAGCATCATAAATAAAAAAAGATGGATCGAAATAGTACCTCAAAATTGTTGTTCACCAATAATCCCGACAAGAACATATCCCATCTTTGAAATGGTGAAATCTCTTTGCATCTCGCATTATAAGTTCTCTGCCAACAAGTTGTGAAATAATCTTCATAGCATTATGACAATCGACGCAGATTCGAAGGTTCTTTATTACCCTCATTGGTTGCCGAGCTGGGGTGCTTAAGAAGCCGCGAGCAACAGCAAGTCTTTCACTATGTGAAAGGAGAGCTTCCTCCTTAGATTCTGGATCGATATCATGGAGCACGCCTTTAAGTTCAGGCACATAGCCGGCCTCTTTCATTTGCTGCTTCAGCTCCATAAGTAGTGTATACAACTTTTCATGATCAGGGTCTGATCTGTCTCCAGCTCTATATTCATGGACCCGGCTCCTAACTTCTAGAGGATTTTGACCACTTTCCTTCTTCTTCTTCACCTTCTCCTTACCCAATTCTGAAGCATTTAGTGATAAGAGACCTGCCCTCGACTGCTCATTTAGTAAAGATGGATCCAGGAGCTCAAGAATCTCAGCACAACGATCCCCGAGCTCTGTGTTACCTTGAATTCTAGAAAGATTCATCAATTTTTCCCAGACTTCCACACCAGGCTGGACTGGCATCTTTTCAATGAATTCCAAAGCTTCATCTAGACACCCCACACTTCCAAACATATCGACTACGCCCACATAGTGCTCCATGGATGGAACTATGCCAAAATTCTTGCTCATTGTTTCAAAATGCAGCATGCCCTCTGTGGTGTCAAGTAAAGCTTTACATGCCATGAAGACACCAAGGTACATTTCACCATTGGGTTTCAGTCCCAGTTCCTTAAATTCGGTAAACAAATCAATGGCCGCTTCTGCATGACCATTCTCAGCTAAACCAGTTATCATGATATCCCAAGAAGTTAAGTCGTCACGAGGCATCGCATCAAATACCCTGAAAGCATCCTTCATGGAACCACAGGCGGAATACATCTCAAGAATCTTATTATAACTACCAAGTTCAAGATTAGGCATTGATCTGATAAAATGATTATGAATGGCCTTTGCTTCATCAAGAGATCCATTCTCACCACAAGCCTTCATAAGGGCTAGATAACGAGGCAAATCAACCACAATTCTCTGCTTCTCTAACAGAGCCAGTACTTTCACAGCTTCCTCCAGATTACCCACTTTGAGAAAATCATCAAGCTCCTGAATTGTGCCTTTCAATACCATATGTTCATCAACACCAGCTGATTCATCATTATGTTGTGAAACTGCACCCAAAGATTGCGGCTGTATTCCAGCATTATTTGAATTCGGCCAAACCTGCATATTTTGATCATTTCCACGTCTTCCAGCATTATAGTTTCCATAATTATACTCTGAAGCCCTCATATTTCCCACGTTATAGTTGACTGCTTGCGGCTGCAACAATCCATTTCCACCAGAATAACCACTTGTCCGTACATCTATAGGGTTGTTCCAAGCAGAACTCCCATTCACATTCTGCTCCCCATTACCAAAATTTGCACTTTGGCCCACCAAGCTCTCCTGCTTCTCATTTCTATGGCTTTCTCTAGGATACACATT
This sequence comes from Knoxia roxburghii, assembly GCA_030378225.1. NCBI lineage: Eukaryota > Viridiplantae > Streptophyta > Magnoliopsida > Gentianales > Rubiaceae > Knoxia > Knoxia roxburghii. Next base: position 43,518,846 of record CM059420.1, on the reverse strand, counting down.
AGAAAAATTCTGACCATTTCCATCTGGCCTCCTCTGAAATTCACTAAAATTTTGCTGCATGTTATTACTACCTCCCCAACCAAAACTCGCATTCTGCATGCTTTGCTGAAAATCTTTCCTTTGACCCTCCCCATTATAGCCAGGCATACCTCTATTTAGCTCAGCATTGTTCTGTGGAGCCCAAAATGAACCCCCATTACCAAAGTTAGGAATTTGGCCCTCCAATCTGTGGCTTTCTCTCGGATTCCCATTAGAAAAATTCTTACCATTTCCATCTGACCTCCTGTGAAACTCACTCAAATTTTGCTGCATGTTATTACTACCTCCTCGACCAAAACTTGCATTCTGCATGCTTTGCTGAAAATCTTTCCTTTGAACCTCCCCATTATAACCAGGCATACCTCTATTCAGCTCAGCATTGTTCTGTGAAGCCCGAAACCCATTACCAAAGTTTGGAATTTGGCCCTCCAATCTCTGCTGCTCCTCATTTATGTGGCTTTCTCTAGGATTCCAATTAGAAAAATTCCCACCATTTCCCTCTGGCCTCCTGTGAAATTCACTTCTTAAGTTCTGCTGCATATTTTCACTGCCTCCCCAACCAAAATTCACATTCTGCCTGCTTTGCTGAAACTCATTCCTTTGACCCTCCCCATTACGGCCAGACACACCTCCAATTACCCCATTGTTGTTCTGCCCATTTCTACGTTCATTAAAAGAAGTAGAATTACTATCAAAGGTCCCAAATTTTCCACTCGCCACTGTTTCCCCATAAACCCCAGTAGGGTTTTGCTGATACGACCCATTATTCCCACCACCACGAAATCTATCTGGGCTCCCTTGAAAACCCCCACTATTGTTTGCCCTAACATTTCGATTCCTACCCTGCCCATGATTCATTTGCATAATACCATCGCCATAAAGACCATTAGGGTTTCGTTTATAATCATCATCAGTCAACCCACCAGAGTTATCAAAAGGTAATCTTTCAGTAGCTGTGCTGAAATTACGCAATAAAGCAAGGCTCTTAAAAGAATCATGCGAGCGGGGGAATCTGCATACCTTTTGCAGGGTTTTGAGAGAGTTGAGAGTGAGAACCACGCCTCTCTTCCTGTACATCTCTGCTTCGAACTCAGGAATAAAAATCCAAAAAATCTTCTTTACATCTGTGCTTCGAACTCAGGAATAAAAATCAAAAAAATCTCCTTCAGAAGAAGATATGGGGGCTTTTAGAGCATCTCCAACGCGTACTGTAAAATAGCGTTTTACTCTATTTTGGCGTACGAAGCGGCTCCAACGCATACTGCAAATGGTACTGTAAAATTGGGGGAGGAGAGAGGGACGGTAAATGTAGCGTACGAAGAAGAAGCCTGTATCCCTGTAGAAGTGGGGTTGTTTTATTTTTTTAATATTTTTTTCACCACTATATTTTCTTTTATCTTTTTTTTAAAAAACTTAACAAGGGAGATCAGATCAGGATTATATAGACATCAGATCAGCGTATACTTGACATCAGATCAACTGACTATATATTTCAGATCAAGAATTTAAAAGAAATCATACAGCAGAACTAAAACATACTTAACAAGGGAGATCAGATCAGGATTATATAGACATCAGATCAGCGTATACTTGACATCAGATCAACTGACTATAGATATCAGATCAAGAATTTAAAAGAAATCATACAGCAGAACTAAAACATACTTAACAAGGGAGATCAGATCAGGATTGTATAGACATCAGATCAGCGTATACTTGACATCAGATCAACTGACTATATATATCATATCAAAAATATGGCAGAAATCATACAATAGAACTAAATACATTAAAATTTATTATTGTCATCATATAGCCCGCTTCCACTCCCACCAATGTTATTAAAGTCAACTCCAAATATAACATTTGATGAATATGAATCTTGACTTGCTCTTGCATTAATAATGTTGGTTTGACAGTCTATAATATAAGCACGGCGAGCAGGATCTGCAATTTGATTTGGGTCTTGAGACATAATTGCAAAATTCAATTTCCGGTTCTCCATCTCCATCTTTTGTTTCTCTATCTCCATCTCCATCTCCATCTTTTTTTTCTTCATCTCCATCTTATTTATGTGCCTAAGCCTCCTCTCTTCCTTCATTTCGTGTGTACTTTCTTGTGCTTTCTTGAACATCTCTATAAGATTCATATTATGTTGTGTAAGATCATTTAAACGAGACGTATTTGATTCATCAACTTTTCTTTTTGATTTAGCCTTCTTCATTCCAATAGGTCTTTCGGATGGAGAGCCGCCTGCATCAGGACTAGATAAATTAAGAGAAAACCCTGAAAGTCCCGGTGATTCTGGTAAACGTGTTTCCGGAGGAGTCGGATAACCCTGAAAGTATGATGTGCTTTTCTTTGAAGAAATAGAATGCTTATGTAAAACAGTGGGTGAGTGTTTATGCGTGAAACATTTCATATTTATAAACGTGAATTATTGCTTATGTAATATAGATGTATAAAAAGTAATCTTTTCATAGCAGCGGAATCTTTTCTGCACCAAATGTCTCAAAAATGCCGGATCACGGGAATGATAGATAAAAAGTAAAAGAGAGAAATGAACCCGTGAATTTAAATTCTTGATCTGATGTCTATAGTCTTTTGATCTGATGTCAAGTATACGCTGATCTGATGTCTATATAATCCTGATCTGATCGCCCTTGTTGAGTATGTTTTAGTTCTGCTGTATGATTTCTTTTAAATTCTTGATCTGATATCTATAGTCAGTTGATCTGATGTCAAGTATACGCTGATCTGATGTAGTTGTGAAAAAACTAAAATGAAAGAAATGGAAATAAGTAAGTTTTAACAAGGGAGATCAGATCAGCGAATACTAGACATCAGATCAACTGATACTAGACATCAGATCAACTAATACTTGACATCAGATCAACTAAATATAGACATCAGACCAAGATGTGGAGCGTGCTTTTGGGGTCCTACAATCTAAATTTGCTATTGTTGCAAATCCGGCACGAATTTGGGATAAGAAGGTGTTGCATGATATCATGATTGCGTGCATTATCATGCACAATATGATAGTGGAAGATGAACGAGATCTGAATGCACCTATAAGAGATGCAAACGAAGCTCCAACGCCTGATGTGCAAATGATACCAAATGGTAATAATCGATTTGATCAATTTCTCACTCGGTACAGACAAGTCAAGGACAAAAATGCACACTTTGAGTTAAGAAATGACTTAATAGATCATTTATGGGCACGTCGTGCTTACTTATCGAACTAAGAAATAAGTTATGTTGTACGTTTTACCTATTTTATTTCGTTATAAAACTAAATCAATACAATTCATATGTTCATTATTATTATTATACTTAATTTTATACAAATTATTTTATTATTAATTAATATTAATTATTTTAAAATATAATTTAAGATTAAATCACTAAATTTGCCGATATAGATATTTTTCTTCAAAAATATAATGTGAATGAGTAAAAAAATTATAGTGATATAATAATAAAAAATACAAATACTTGTGAATAAAATATTATTATTACTGTAAAATAGAGTTGTTGGGTTGGAGTGAATGTACTGTAAAATACTGTAGATACTGGATTTTAGAGTTGACTGTACTGTAAATTGGAGTACGTGGTTGGAGTTGCTCTTAGGGAGAGGAAGAAAGAACATAAAGAGATTTTCGGCGCCTGCAAAAATAACCCTCTTACAACTCTTTGATAAATTTTGAATTTAGTTTTAAATTTTCAACCAAAATTTGAAAAATTTTGAAAAAAAATTTCAATTTCTTAAAATTTCATAATTTCATTAAATTTGCATTATTTCACGATAAGAGAATATATTTATTTACAAGTCAAATTTTTCATTTTTAAAAAATTTTAAATTTTCGTCAAAAAGTCAAGTTACCGTCCACAAAATTTAGGATAATTTGAAAAAAAAATTTCAATCTCTTCAAATTACACAATTTCATTATTTTACTATAAGATAATATATCTATTTGCAAGTTAAATTTTTCAATCTTTAAAAGTTTTGAATTTTCGTCAAAAACTCTAAGAACAGTCCACAAAAATTGAAAAAATTAATGTCTTAAAATTTCATAATTTTATTAAAATTTCACTGTTTTTCATTCCTACCATTTTTTGACTTTTTTTGTTTAAACAAATTGTAATTTTTTTCTTTGGGTGTATTTTTAATAGGGTTAGTACTAAAGTAGTTTCCATTCAAGTGAATTTAAAAATAAATAAATTATCAAATAACAAGTTTACGCCTTTGAACACGTATAGAACCTTTAATTATTTCTTGTTGGAAGTCCGATTATTGGGAATAGCAAATCAAAATTGCCTCATTCCGTTGATCCACATTATTGTACGTATAGAACCCTTAATTATTCCTCGTTGAAAGTCCGTCTATTGGGAATAGCGAATCAAAACTGCCTCATTTCGTTGATCCGCATTATTAGTATTTGTTGTATCAGGATCGCTAACAGTAACAGTAAAAATCACTACATGTTTTCTTTTCGTGAGCATATTTGATGATCGATGGGCACGTTTTCTTGCCATTCTTCTGATTGTTAGTCGTATAACCATTTATTACAAGATATATTAAGAGAGTAAAATCATTTTTAAGAAATTTTTTTGATTTTTGTCAATAATCGTGCCACTTTACTTTACTAGTGGAGAATGTAGTGGTTGAAATGGTAAAATGATAATGGTGAAGCACACCACCAATTGACAATGGAGAGCATGCGTAGAACTAGTATATGGTTTCGACCAGTGTCCCCTGAAATGACTATAATTTTTTTTAGTATGATTATTTTGATCGAATTTTGTTCAATGTTTGCTCTTCATATCGTTATAATTTTGCTTTTTTAAAAATTTTAAATTTGTGTCCGTCCCTAATGGAGAGCATTATGATATTGGCAGAAATTGAGGTAAATGCCAAATACCATAATCATGCTTACCCTAAACCAAAACAAAAGCCATTTGACCGCATACTGGGTTGACTGAGTCCATAGTTTTGTTGCCTTTTCAATTCAATGTTGACCGCCATTACCCACCAAAAAAGTACATTTTATGATCCATTTTTTCAACTTTACTAGGTTTTGTTTGAAGTTTTCTGCTAAATCGAGGAATTTATATGAAAGTTTTTGTAAATGATTAGTATTTATTCGTCCAAAATATTTCTCTCGAATAATCAGTTATGAAATACTTGTAAAAATAAGGTTAAATCTCTAAAAATACTCAAATGTTAAAGTTAAAAGAGTTTGGTTAGCGATGGAATAGTTTAAAATAAATATATGTATCTTAGTGTTAGTTGGTTAAATTTTGTAGAATATAAAATTTAATAATAAAATATATATATATATTAATATATTTTTATTTATAATATACAGAATACAAGTATAGAGATTAGATCTGTCAATAAAATACGGACAATGTGATCACCAACCATTCATTTTGCAAAGAAGCCGCACTTCGAGGAACATTGTGGGTGTTCGATGTTGATCACGTTGTGTTGTGCATATAAATCCTCAAGCTATTTGGTATTTGAAGCATCTTCCATGGCAAACAGTTACGGGTTTAACAAATTTTGTACCTCCAATTAAGCCATAACAAGTGCTCAGCTTTTCAACTCTTCTCTTGTGGGTCGTTCCTTTGGAACACTCGGTCGTTTTTTTCTCTATCCATCATGACAACCATATCAACTTTTACTCGAATTTTCTTACAAATCTATTAACTCAGTTTTCTATGGGTTTTTAAACAATTTTTTAAAACAATAATTAACCCTTAATCATTAAATGAGTTGGTTTTATAAATTAATTTTTGGAAAAAAATGCAAGAATAGTCTATAAAATGTGATCTAGTGACAAATTTAGTTCTAAACGTTTGGTAGTCTACAAATTTAGTCATAAGTTTTGCTATTAATAACACATTTATTCCTAATAACTATTTTTTGGATATTTAAGAGTTGAATTGTTATTTCGTCAACCCTTAAACCACACAAATGCCACAAAGATTAATTTAATTCATGTGATAAATTTTATGACACGTGGACTAACACGTTATTGTGCATCAAAAATACGTTTTTTAACCTAAAAAATATGTTAGTTGGACTAAATGTGTTGTGAATAGCAAAATTTATGACTAAATTTGTCGACTACTAAAGGTTTAAAACTAAATTTATCACTAAACCATATTATAAGTAATATTCTTGCATTTTTTCCTTAATTTTTTAACGCGTAGACCAGCTTGCAAATGCCCGTTTGTTTAATCAGGAGGAATGACTGATGATATTCAAATCAAGACCGCCTTTCTTTAATTAATACTAAAATCTCAGTCTAACATGGCTTCTAAACTTGTTTATAACTTTTAAAATGTGCCAATGAATCAGTATGATTCATATAATTATATTCCTATCATAACATAACCTAAACTCATTTAGCCGAGTCAAAGTTTTTATATTTAACTTTCATAAATGAGAATAAATGTAATTATAAAAAATGTCTAGAGAGTATGAATAGTTTGACGGAACTACAATTCTTTCTTTATATAAATAACATTTACCTATCTTATTATTTTTTAGGGTGATTTACATTTGTCTCCCATTCAGTTTGGTCAAACTAATTATAACTTCTCTGAAAATTATGTATACCTCCTTGACTATATAAATTCATAAAACGAACAAAATGAGTAAAAATATTGACGTATGTATTTTTATTTTGTTGAAAAGCAAAACTAACATAATTTTATAACTTTGTTTTGATCGAAAATTGTCAAAAATTTCTTTTTTTTTATAATTTTTATATTTGACTTAATTATCAGCAATCTGGAGGTGATTAGTAATTTGAACAAAATACGAGAGATGAGAGATAAATGTAATTCACTTAGAAAAAATAATATGAAAATGAAATTAATATCATGTGATGTGACCATTTATGTGAAATGAATATGAAAATCACCTAAAATTTTCAATATATACTGCCCAGAATGAATGAAGCTTCAAAGATATTAAACCACGCCCAACCCACCCACCCTTCCAAACCAGAATTCAGGGCATGTTCTAGAAATCCCAGAATCCATTTCCTCCACCAGTTTCAGTTTTCTGTTCTTTTTTCTTTTTTATTCTCGTCAAAGTTGGATTTCTCTTGCTTGGCTTTGGAAAATGACAGCCAGCCGTGTTGACATATCGAATAAATAATCTTGTTCCAGCCCACCTTAAAATATGCTTGGAATTTTGGAATCATTGCTTCCTTAGTGTTTGAGAAAATTCAACACTGAAGTATTCCTCCAATTCTTCTTCTTCTTCTTCTTCTTCTTCTTCCTCTGTTTCTCTGAATCCAAGAAGAATGATGGAAGATCATCATGGGGAGATGATGATGATGATGAGAGATTATAATATCAAGAATGTGATTTTGTATTGGATGGATGGAGAAATTTCTAATTATATCAAGGTATGGCTCTCTGTTTACATTTCTTTGCTGTACTGTTTCTTGGCTGCTCGATTTGTCTCCAATGGCGTCCCAAGATTCTTCGCTTTTCTTCCAATTATGTGTCTTTTCACAGCTCTGCCTCTCTATCTCCACACTTTACATCTTGGAATCACCTTTGCTTTCTTCATTGCTTGGCTTGCTAACTTCAAGCTCCTCATGTTCGCCTTCAACCTCGGCCCTCTCTCCGATCCTTCCGCATCTTCTTCCCTTCCTCGCTTTCTAGCAATTGCTTCTCTCCCAATTCGAATCCAAGCCAAAAAAATGGCCCCTTTTAACCAAAAATCAGTCCAAAGTGGCAACTTTGGAGAAATCCCATCTCAGGAAAGTATGAACAATGGTCAAAAAGCTGTCCAAAGTGGCAACTTTGGAGAAATCCCATATGAAAAAAGTGCCAAACAGAGTGGCAAAAGCTCAGTCCAAGAAAATGGAGGTATCCCATTTGGAAAAAGTACCAAAAAAAGTGGCAAGAACTCATCAGTTATGAACTATGCTGTAAAAGGGATCCTCTTGGCTTCCATGATCAAATTATATGATTACAATGACCATATCAATCCATTCATCATCTGGATTTTGTATTGCTTCCACATTTACTTGGCATTGGAAATCATCTTAGCAATTGTTGCGACCTTGGCACGAGTTTCATTAGGTGCAGAACTGGAACCAACTTTTAATGAACCTCTGCTTTCCACATCGCTGCAAGATTTCTGGGGCCGGCGGTGGAACATAATGGTGACGCGTGTCCTCCGCCCTTCCGTTTACGAGCCGGTTCATAAAGTCTCGACCAAGATTTTGGGCCGTGAATTGGCCCCACTCCCGGCTGTTTTCTCCACGTTTGTGGTGTCGGCCATTATGCACGAGCTGATATTTTACTACATGGGTCGGAGTAGGCCAACTTGGAAAGTGACGGGCTTCTTCTTGCTCCATGGAGCTTCCCTTGTGGTGGAGATTGTTGTGAAGAAGGTTGTTGGGGATAGCTGGCGGATGCCCAGATTCGCCGCCACCGGTCTGGTGTTTCTGTTCGTTTTGGTCACCGGAATTTGGCTGTTCTTGCCGGAGATGCTGAGGAATAATGCTGATGTTCGGGCGTTCGAGGAGTACGCTGCCTTGGGTGCCTTTTTTAGGGACGTGGGCAGAGCTTTAGCCTTGATGCCATCTCCCAATTCTACGAGAATTAGTTACTAAGTTGAGTTCTTGTTTTAGAGATTTTTGAAAAATTTTTAGAGCCTATTCTTAAGAACACTGAATTTCATTTTATACTCTGTCAGTGTTAAATTATCCGTCCAACTAGTTATGTAATTGAACATATTTTTTTAAATATTAATTTATCAAAATTCCAATAATTAATTTTTTTTTTATACACATATAACTCAAAATCAAAACCTATTTATAACCAATTATACTTTTACCAAAACTTATAATTTTCTTTCGAAATTGTACCGTCTCACTCCTCCTTCACATAAATCCAAAATAAAACATAATTATCTCTTAAAATTCATAAAAATATCCTCTAAATAAAACAAAACAAACCATCAATTCTAGACTCATCAGAAACACGTTATACTAAAACAATTGCGTGTTGGGAAGAAAATCAAAATTGAGCTTCGAATTGAATTTTCTAGATAAGTAGTTTGTTATTAGGACCACTTTATATAAATTTCAAGAAAATGGGCAAGCAAAGTGGCATTACCAAAATCTTTGAGCATGAATAAATTTCCAGTAAATGGCATCAGTCATCGCAACAAGAGAAGCTGCTTTCCATCAAATTAATGGATATTAGACTCATAAAAACTTGTGAACAATGTCCTCTACCAATTTTCTATTTGGAAAAAATTGCAAGAGTAGTTTTTAGAATATGATTTAGTGTGAAATCTTGTTCTAAATATTTGAAAGTTGACAAATTTAGTCCTAAATTTTACTATTCACAACACATCTATTCTTAGTAATAATTTTTTTAGATAAAGTATGTATTTATGGCCATGATGACGTGTTAATACAGGGGATTATACGGGATGACGAAATTACAATTCAATCGTCGAGTGCAACAAAAAATTGTTATCGGAACTAAATAATCGTGAATAGTAAAGTTTATAATTAAATTTATCGACTATCAAATATTTAGAACTAAATTTCACGCTAAATTATACTATACTATATGCACTAGTTTTGCAAAGAATTTTCCTTTTCCTTTTGGACTTTAATGGATTTTAAGCTTTCAATCATATTATCAATTTCAAAGGCCTCTATGTTGTCCTTCGTATTATGGAATGTGAAACTTTATTTGATATGATGTGTCCAAAACCTCCAAACATGAAGAAAAAAGTTACTCACACATAGTTCCTTATAATTATTTGAGAGAAATTTACATTTTCTTTTTAAAAAATAAAAAACTTATGATAGTTTTCTCGTTCACTGTCCTCTCAACAATCTTTATAATTGATTTACAATGAATTTCATTTACCTCCACATATGATTTGATTAAATTATCCATTGATTATGAAAATTCTTAATAATTACATTTATCATTTTTGACCGAAATTAAACATCGAAAAATATCAACAAAAGGAAAATTTTGGTAATTTTCAATTAAAATGAGTTTAACTGGTTATAAGTGTGAATTTTCTTTTGTCAATCAGAGGCTGAATGTTATGAATTAAGGTGGTCAAGAAGGTAAATGTAATTATTAGAATTTAAAAATTATCGATGTTTAATCAATTTAACTAAATCACATGAAAGACAAATATGATTCATATATATATTTTTTATTTTATGAAAGGTTTTTTTGCCTAACTGGATATCATGTTTTGTTCCATCATCAAATAATGGGAGTTAAAGGGCTGCCACATTATGCATTTCCCCGTCCAAACTTTCAATTTGACTCACAAAACCACACACAAATCATATTTACCATTTCATTGAGCTGAAATATTTGCACATTTTCCTCAGAAACCTCCTCACATTCAGGCCATATGATCAAACCTTCAAACCTCCATTTTGGCTCATTTTTGAGGCCATTTCACTCTTTATATACTAGTTTCAAAGCTCTCAATTCAAAACTCCTCTTCTTGAATGGTAGTAAATAGCAACTCCTTGCCCAGAAATACTCAGAAAATGGAAGGAGAAATCAGTACTTTCATAATGGTTTGGGCCATCGTTTTCACATCTGTTACTTACTGTTATTTTGTGGCCCAAATTGCACCAAGAGGTTTTGTAAGGCTGGCCATGTTCTTCCCTGTGATTTGTCTCTTTGTTGTTTTGCCTTTCAGCCTTCATTCTGTCCATTTGGGCTGCCCAACTGTTTTCTTCATTTCTTGGCTTGCTAACTCCAAGCTTATTCTCTTGGGCTTTGGTTCTGGCCCATTTTCAACCAGCCCACCATCTCTTAACTTGCTCCAGTTTGTGTTCATCACTTGTTTTCCAGTTAAACTCCAAGAAAAGCAAGTCCCTAATGGGGAGAAATTGCTTAGAGACCCTTTCCATTTTGCTAGTCGGGCCGTGGGCCTTGCAATTTTGGTCTACTTGGGCGGTCAATGGAGGGATGGGTTGGATCGAAACATCGTCTTGTTTTGTGTTACCATGTATATTTATGTCGGGTTGGACCTCATGCTTAGTGTGGCGGCGTTCATCGGCGAAATGTTGCTTGGTGTGAGTTTCGAGGCACCCTTTAATCACCCTCTTGAATCTACTTCTTTGCGAGATTTTTGGGGCCGACGATGGAATAAGATCGCCTCTGAAAATCTACGTACAGCCGTATTCTGGCCCGTATACAACTACTTGTCGTCAAATAAAATGGGCCAAAAGTGGGCTCTAGCTCGGGCTTTAATTGCTACTTTCTTGGTGTCAGCACTCATACATGAACTTTTGATGTTCTATTTGGGTCGAACACTGCCCACTTTCAGAACCACAATGTTTTTCATCTTTCATGGGCTGTGTCTGGTAATTGAGGCGGCAATAAAAAGGAAATTTACTGAGAAATGGGCCCATTCTTTGAAGTCCAAAGTTGTTAGTGGACCCTTAATATTTGGGTTTGTTGTCATCACCGCAATGTGGCTGCTGGTTCCAGATATGATGGATTCTAATGTTCATGCTAGAGTTGTGGAGGAGTGGAGTGCCTTTGGTATTTTCTTGAAAGATTTGGGCAATTTTTTGGAAATTAGAAAGTTGCCAATATAAAAAATTTCATTTTGAGATGAGAAAATTGCCGTTATAAGCTATGAAGGATTTTCATGTATTAATTAAACAATGAAAAATAAATTGCTTCTTTTCGTATTATTCAATTTCACAAAGCAAATTCAAGTTCTTGATTGAAAGTTAATTCATACTTTATTTATTATTATTTTTTAAATATATTTAATTTTAGAATATCTTGTTTCTTCCCTAGTTTAATTCGAAAAAGTTTTATCTATCACCTTAAACCCTAACAACCAAATCACCTACAAAATTAAAGAAATTAAGAAGGGACGAAAAACTATAAGAATGTGACAACCAAATCGTTATGAATCGTTAATATCCCTATTAGAAATATTACTTAAATTAAGCGAGAAATTGATACTATTATCCACAATAAATAGTCCGATTCTAAAAAGGAAAATGTTAGCTGAGCTTATTAAAGAGTACTGGTATTGAATAGCAAATATACATAGTAGTTGGTTGTTGGCCCACTATCTTATTTGTCTGATACTATAATTATTACATGTACGAAATAGTTAGGTCTAATTAAATCCTATTTCATCCAATTTAAGTCTCATTAAAATTAATTTTATATAGTCCTCATAGATGATTTGGTCTACAAATTAAATCACACTTATAAGTTCGTTATCGATCTGTATTTCATGTGCATATTACACTTTAATGCACATGGGTAATAATTTAAGTATCAGACTATTAATCTCAACCTAATAAACAATACAAATCATTCACACTTTAATGCACATTGGTAGAAAAGAAGTCATTTCTAACTCGTCCAGGTTTGAGAAATCATTGAGTCATAATATCGTTGATAATATAGTTGTCATTTGTCTCTCTTGACAAGTCGAGAAGTTAATTCAATTTAAATTTTTTCGTTATCTATCTTATCCTTAAAGGGTTAAAAAAATATTATCTCTAACTCGTTCATGTCTAAGAAATCATTGAGACATAGTCGATACGGATAAGACGGATCCGTTTCATCAATAAAAATTAAATTATTACTAACATTATTATTTTATATTCTTTGGTTTCCACTTAAGCTATAACTGTGATATCATCTTCTCCAATCGACTTTGACTTTGAACTTTTCCATGGCATTGCGACCGTTTGAACATTGAACTTTCAATGACACTTGTAATGGGATCAAGTCCAGGAAACACCACTAGACCAATCCAAACTTATTATTATGACTATTTCCGTCCTAAAATTATATTTTTATTTATACATTAATTTAGTTTAATATGCCGACAAGTATGCTTCTGCTTGTTGCTAATTTAATTATGCCGACTAGTTAGCTCCTATTTATATTCAAAGGAGATTAAAAGATTCAATATATTCATAATAAATCATTAATTTTAGTATGCTTCTGCCGTTGTCTTTCCGACACTCCCGCCGGTCGGTTGTTTATGCCGGAAAAACCAAGGAAGAACAACGGAAAAGGCTTTAATCTCCGGCGGCGTACTTTGCAAAACCCCACTAAACAATACTCCCTCCATTTTAGTATATAAGTCGTTTTGACACATACACAAATATTAAAGCTGTAATTAATTTTTAAAAAGTCCCATAACTTTTTATGGTTAAACCTGTTATACCTTTATTTAATGTATTTTTATATTAGTGCTATAACTTAAAATAGTCATGACAAAAATAAGTCCCAATGAAATTACAAATTAAATAAGAGTAATAGAGTAAAAATAATAGATTATTTTTTAGAAATAGATAAATGACTTATATTTTGATCGATTTATTAATGAATAAAAACGACTTATATTTTAAAATGAGAAAGTAAGAGAATAAGTCTCGAGTCTTCAGCTACCAATCTTTTCAATAGTCTTGCGCTAATAATTTGGCCGCCACCCTTGTTGAAAAAGTCTTCATAGTTCATACTTTATTGGAGGTAATTAATTACCATTTCAGTTTTTGATACGATAGGTTATATGTTTTGATAAAATTACTTTTTTATTTAAAAAGAAAAAAAGAAAGAGTATTATAAATGATATTTTAATCTAAATATAGATATTAGAGGATAATAAGTTGGACGATAATTAGTAAAAATTTTACTTTATTTTATGTCAAAGTTCGAGATTTCTTCTAGATATTTTGTTTGTATACATTTTCTCTTGTTTTTCGAGTTTACTTGAATTATATTTACTATTGCTATGATTTGATTAAAATATCAAAAATTTATGATAATTATATTTAACTCTTAACCACCCACACTCATAACATAACAATCGGTCGTGAGTTTGGCTAAAAATTATTAGATTTTTTCATCGATGAGTATCGATAATATGATCAAACCATAGCGTAAGTAAGTATAATTCACCCTATTTTATCAATTGTATAACTAAAAGGACAATTATATTGTACACTTTTAACAAATGACAAGAGAACATTAGTTAGAGGAAAAAACAAGACAAATTCAGGGGAGGACAATGCATTAAATGAGTTATTTTTATTAGGCCAATAAGAATATTACTCCTAGTTGTAAAATATATTTTAACCCATTCTATATACGAGATGAAATGACAATTGGAGGGCTAGAAAAACTCAAATATAAAGATTAATGAATTTAGAGACATTTTTTTTAAAATAAATTAAATGTTAAAGTATTTCTTATTTTAATAATTATCATATTAATTTATAGCCACAAAATAAACAGAAAAAGACTGGACAAAGTAATTGTCACATTAAAAGTGTAATCACTAATCATCACTAGTACTATAAATAACAATAAGATGAAGGTGGCACTAGCACTAATCATGGCAACATTAACATAAACAAAAAGAACATCCTCATTCCTTTTTCTTTTATCCCTCACTCCATCTCGAGTTTAGAACTACTTTAGTGTTTTTAGTTTTAAATGGCGAGCCTCACTCACTAAACTATTAATTTCTCGTCGGTGGAATTCAAAGGAAAAAGGAGAGTGAGTTACAGAAAGAAAAGGAAGATGGCTCTAATGGAAGGTGAGATTAACAACTTCATTTTTGTATGGGCAACTGTTGTGGCCTCCCTCGTATACTGTCACGCCACCGGCAAGATTTTCCAGCAGCCCAACTCCTCCTCGGCTCGCCAACTCGCCATTCTTCCGGTAGCCTTTCTCTTCTTCTTCCTCCCCCTCAACCTCACCACCATCCACCTCGGCGGCGTCACCAGTTTCTTCATAGCTTGGCTTGCTAGCTTCAAGCTAATTTTATTCGCTTTCGACACAGGCCCCTTGTCTTCCTCCACCGGCTACTCCATCCCTTATTTCGTCGCCTTAGCTTGTTTGCCGATCAAGCCTCAAAAACAAGAACAGAAAGCTCCGACGAACAAGAAAACCCTAAAGAATTATGGAGTCAGGATCGCTCTTTTGGGATTATGCATAAGAATATATGCATATAAAGAACTCATCCCACAAAAAGTCATTTGGTTCTTCTACTCCCTCCATATCTACTTCATGCTGGAGATCCTTTTGGCTTCCGTGTCGGCGGCAGCACGCGCCGCCATTCGAGTCGAGCTGGAGCAGCCGTTTAACGAGCCGTACTTTGCCACCTCCCTCCAAGATTTCTGGGGGCGGAGGTGGAATCTGATGGTCTCCAACATCCTACGTCCCATCGTCTACGACCCGGTCCGTTCGATATCGAAAAAACTCGTGGGCTCGGAGTGGTCGCCGATCCCGGCATTGATAGCGGCGTTTGTGGTTTCCGGCGTGATGCACGAGCTAGTTTTCTACAACATCGGAAGAAAGAAACCCGACGGGAAAGTGATCTGCTTCTTTGTGCTTCATGGGGTGGCTTTGGCAGTTGAAGTCATGGTGAAGAAAAGGTTGAAGAAGATGATGATTCGGGTACCTTGGATTGTGTCTGCGCCATTGACACTAGGGTTTGTGATTTACACAAGCTTTTGGCTGTTTTTTCCGCCATTGTTGAGGGCTGGAGCTGATTGGAAAGGGTGTACGGAGTCGCTTGCTTTTCTTGAGTTTGTGAAGCATGGTCGGCTGGTTAGTCCCACCAATATTACTTGCCCATTACTCGCTAATTAAATTAATTATTCTCTTTATTTGGAAATATTAAATCAAATGTAATTAAGATAAAATTTAATAATTAGTAGTTGAAGACAATAATATGGAAAGAAGATTCCGATAACAAATCAAGAGTTTAATTTGGGGACTAAACTAAAAACTAGGAGAAAATGTCCAGGAAGACTAAATCAGTAGACTTATGAAAAAAATCTGGCAAAATATGTGTGTGGTTATCGCAATTGACTTAGTAAAGAAACAATACATTATTGATACATTTAGTCACTGTAGTTAAAACATTTTTAAGTCGTACGCATCTGTTTATAAATAATATTATATTTAAGATTTGTACAAGAGGTAAAGATATGACTAAATATACTTATAAAGTTATCTTATTTTACTTGTAATTAATAAATAAATTCATAGTTTAAATCAGACAATTTTATGTTTTCAATTGAAAAATGAGCATAAAAAATAAAAAGAGATGTACTTGTGTTGTTGGAATCAAACCACAGACACTGTTGGACGTGTGGATGCAATGCAATGCAATGCAACAAACTTTGGCGGTGGATTCAGAATTGTGAAAATATCTACGGCTAAGTAGGTGTGTAACATCCCGCCTTAATGGCTACGAAATGGGATGCCTTTCTCAACTCGTGCTGAGATTTATTAATTAAAAATATCAATAAAATTCTATAATCCTTCATAAATCATATAATATAACATGGATAATTGAAGTTTGCCCTAATATCTTAGAGCTCTCAAATGCCTTATTCCTTGACACGTGTCACGACCTCCGGAAATCACGCATTTTTATTTAAAACCTAACTGAAATGGTAATATATAAAGGAATGAGCCACAGCCCAGTAAGAGAATTTAATAAGATTTAACAAAACAAGTGTAAATCATAACCGAAAATTATTTCAAAAATACATATCAGAAGATTTTAAAAACAGAGGCACAACAGAAGACATTTAAAATTGGTTAGAAGTTCAAAACAGTTTCAATAGCACGTATGAATAGTTAAAATATATTAGCAATAGAAAATAACAAATAGTGCCCGAAGGCCAGTACCCGAAGGCAAATAATAGTACCCGAAGGCTAATAACAGTACCCCGAAGGTCAGTACTCGAAGACTAATAACAGTACCCGAATGCTAATAATAGTGCCCGAAAGCTAGTAATAATGCCCGAAGGCTAATAACAATACCCGAATGCCAGTATCCGAAGGCTAATAATAGTCAGTCATATAACAAGTCAGACATATAGCGAAAAATCATATAACGAATGGTAATCATTTCAGTCAAAATAGTAGTCAAAATTTCAGTACAAGTATCAAAATACCAACTGATTTCGGTGTAAAAATCAAAAGTCAAATTATCTCATTACGATAGTAAGTGAAACAATACGAAAGTCAAAATCAATATTTGTCGTCACGAAAACAAATGATACAAATTTTAATAAAATAGTCAAAGCCAAATGGGTTTTCGCTATGAATGTCAAAATTAATATCGATCGTTTTAAAAAAAAAAAACTAGTGAGACAAGTTTTAATATAACAGTCAAATTCAAATGGTTTTCGATATGGAAATCAAAATTAACACGCAGAGTAATCAAATAGCCAGATCAAATCTAAGCATGCTAGGTAATAATATAATAATATAAAAATATGAGTTGGTTAGACCCGACAAATTTACGAAGATTTCCTACTAAAATCTCTCACATTGTTATTGCTTAATATTTGACTGAACTTGAAATTTAACTCTAACCTTCGTCTCCTGCATAAACAATCAAGAGTACATTATTCATAATTTCTAATTTTGGGTCTTTACCCATTGGATAAATAAAGAGTAATAATTAAAATATCCTACCTACTCTACCTTCCTCTCACATCAAATCACTTCATCTTCTTTTCTCCCTCTCACTTACGAGTCAACAACATCACTCACCCTCTTTTCTTATTTTCTTATTTTTTTTTTCCTTCTCTCTCCCTTTTTCATTCCCGATTTGTTTATGTTCTCTCTTTACTCTCTCCCCTCATTTTTACCTCCACCATTCTTACCATTCTTACTACTTGCAAACTCCTTTATGTTTTTTTTTTCAAATAAGGAAAGGCCAGCCACCTACGGGAAACAAAAAGGATCGACTAAGAATTCAAAAAGAGAGTAAAGGGTCAATCGTAGGTGAAGGTCACGAGCGAAAAAGCAAGCAGCACAATATTGGATTAATGATTCCTGGGTTGTTGCTACTCCGCTCAGTCGTCGGTCACCACCCGAGGATACTATTCCCTAGGGTTCTGCTGTGTTTTCTCAAGAATGGGGATGAAGGTTTTCTTTATTTTCATTCTGCCTGATTTAGGCTAGGGGGGATTCGGGGGCATATATTACCTTGATAGAGTTTGAGTTTTATGGTAAGATTGAATAATGAAATCTTGCCTAGTTTTATGTTGGAAGGATTTTGAAATACACTCCCGATTTGGTCATGTTTTTATTTAATTGAGAGGTTTCTTTTTCTTTTTTTTTTTTTTGATTTGGGGATTGTAATTTCCTATTAATCAGGCTAATGATGGATAGTTGACTAAAGCATGAAGGATTATAACCATAATTGTTGTTAAATGGAGGATAAGTATTAAAGAATAATGAACACCTACCTTATTTTCTTTTTCGGGTCCTTACAAGGTGGGTGGGTGAAAAGAATTTAAAATAAAAATTACTATTTACAATCACTTTTACTAGATAATTTTACCTTTATTATAATTTGAAAATTTTACAAAAATAACATATATGATCCTGCAACAATTTCGATTCCACCGTCCATAAGAGGATCGGATATCTTGCATGCCCGTAACATGATTTAGTTCAAATTCCGTCCCAAATTATATCATATACTTATAAGGACATGTAATATTACTTAACTAATCTAATCTGCACAAATATTTTCAATTTTCAATATATATATTTGGAAATTGGTAATGGATACAATTCATTCAACGTGTGGCTGCCATGTCTTATTATGTTACAGTTATTTTGTACTACTAATAACAACCACATATTTCCTTTTCTTATGGAGGCCTCATGTGATCAGTTATGGTCATTTTTTGTCATTTTCAACTTACGTATTGCTAAAATGGAGATGCTGTCCACTTTGATTCAAATTACTCCATTATACTCCCCAAATTATAATATTATATCTAAAAATAAAATGTTGATAATTTAACATTTTTTAATTTTATAAAGAGTGTTGGTATTTTAAAATTAAAAATATATTGAATTGTATAACTTTATTTTTAAATATTTTAATAGGTATATACCTAGCTATATAGTATAATAATTCAATATACTCCCACAATTCCATAATGATATCTTATTAAAGGATTACTTCTTTTTTTTTTTCTCAAAAAATAATCTAACTTTTATTTGTACTATCAATATATATAATTTTACCTTCATAATCCAAATTAATATGATTATACGTAATTTTTATGCACAACACAACTACCATACAATTCTGAATGTTTTTTTTTTTTCTGTAAATTGTATTTTACTATAAATAAAAAGTTTGTAGAAACTAAACTCTTTTATGGAATGGAGAGGGTATATATGCTTGTGATTGTGTGTGTTTAAAATAAATTATCCATCCCGATTTAAATGATTTATATTGATTGGTTGATATCTCATTTGGACCAATTTTATTTGGACGAATATATTAAAATGGATTGTTCTTTTGATCAATTCAAATTGATCAGGTTGATCCAAATTATTTTTTATTTTGAAATTATTCTTTTTATATTTAAAATTTTATACTATTTATATGTTCAAATTAAAAAAATTACTCTCATTATAAAAATAATAGTCATATTTTATTTTTATTTTAATTAAATAAATAAAACTATTATTTTACTTAAATATATATATATATATATTACAAATGGGTCAAGCGCATCGATCTGACGAACCGAACCGATCCATCTCATTTCAAATCGTTATTGATTTAAGTCGATATAAATGTAAATGAATTAAAACGGATCAAATCAAGTTGGATCAATACATATATCCAAACCCGTTGATCCATTCTCACCCACCTATCCCTTTGAAGATGGGAAATTGAGCAAACCAAGAAAAATCCAATTTCGAAGCCATTAAATTCGTTGCATATTCCAAACAACCCTTCAATTAATACCATAGCCTAGTATTTATACATCACCGTACCATAAAGAACTAGCCAGCTTCCAACAAAACCAAGGCAAAAACAAAAAACCAAAAAATGAAAGGTGAAATAAGGCTGATTCTCCTCCTGATGATGATCCTAATAGTATCAGAAATGGCCGTGGCTTGTACTTCATACGGCGGCAGCGGCAGTAACAGTTGCAGCAGCTGCATCTCCAACCGATTCAAGTCGAACTGCCCGGCATGCGTCCCGACCATGAGGTGCATGGCGAAGTGTTTATGGGGCGGCAGTTCTCGCAACAAATGTATGAAGAAATGCGATTGTGGTTCTGACTATCCTAAGTTGGCTGATTGCAAGAAATGCTTGTCACAATGCAAATGCATTTGTTCTTCTGCATGAAGAAGATAAACAACACGCCCTTTCTTCTTCTTCCCCAACAAAAAACGGTATTACAAACATGATTATCGTGTTAGAAAACAAACGGGACTATCGTGTTTGAAATGAAAAGATCCAACCACGTCATAGCATCCCTTTTTGTTTTCTAGACATTTTGATTTATGTTGTGTCTTCTCCAATTAATTTTTCTTTAGAGTTAAAAAGTATGTTACACTTGTGTCTTTAATTGTATACCTTGTGTTCTGTCTTAAGTGTATATTTTTAATGGTACAAGAAGCTCTAATTAATAATATTGCATTTTTATTATTCCTTGTATTATAAAATACAGCCCTTGTTTACCTAGCCAACGCCGTCTTTTCTGGTTCACCTAGACATTTAACTAATTTTCTACTTGTTTGACTGCTGCTGAATAGTTTTAAGATATCAGCTGAATGAGACAAGCTCTCCCGGTGACCTGAGCTGTATAAGATAGGAACTTGTCTCGCGTACGGTTTGGAGACCAAGCCCTACCTTCGGCCTCAGCTGTATGAGACAAGCTCCTCCGGTCTTCGACCTGAGCTGTATGAGTTCGGAGGTCGATCCCCAACAGTCAGGGTGCGGCTTAAGTCAACTAACACAAAGAAAATACAGTTCACTCAACTATTGTCCTTTTAAGAGAAAGTGAATTTAATTTAATTTATAAGTTGAATGAATCTAATCCCTACCAAATCAACAAATTCCATCACAATTAAGCTATATTATTCATTCTCTATTGGTAGTACTAGTGCTTTGGATGGGACTTTGTTGATTTTCTGGAAACAATTGCTTTCATTCCCCCACTTGCTAAGTTGTGTTAGACTTGCTTCCTTTAAAGGGTCATGCCCAATTTTAGGTAGAAAAAGCCAGGTAAAAAGTAACCCTTCAACAGTGTAAATTGTACCCAATAGCAATAAATTCAGCAGTAATCAAGAACCTTTGTGTCTAACACAACATGTGTATCACATATTCACATTAATTTTGGATGTGGACTTCTTTGTCTGCCGGCCAACATAGGCAAAAAACAACTGAATAATCAAGCAGCTGGCATCTTTTGACTTTGTTCTTGTTCCAAGAACCAGGACCTTCTCTGTTGTATTCCGAGAGATTTCATTTCATTTCATTGATTGATTGTTTGTCTGGAGAAACAATGGATGATGGTGAGACTGAGCTGGCCAGATTCATCAAGGTATGGGCTGTAGTCTTTGCTTCTCTGTGTTATTGTCATTTGGTTGGTAAGTACTCTTCTTCTTCTGCTTCTGGATTCACCTCCATCATTAGGCCATTAGCTATCCTTCCAGTGGTTTGCTTGTTTGTTGTTCTTCCCTTCAACCTCACCACCATCTCCCTCGGCGGCACCACTGCTTTTTTTGTAGCATGGCTTGCAAACTTCAAGCTGGTTCTGTTTGCCTTTGGGAAAGGCCCTTTGTCATCCAATCCACCTACTACTCCATTGCCTTACTTCATAGCTTTGGCTTGTTTTCCTGTCAAGGCAGCTCAAGATTACCAGTCACATTCAAAGTCAGAGAAGGATAAGGATAAGGAAATGGAAAAGCCCTTGAATGGCCACAAATCAACCAGAAACTATGCATCAAAGATTACTCTTTTAGTCATAGTTATGCTAACAATCAAGTATGTTCATCCAAATTCATTGCTATTGTTCTACTGTCTCTTCCTCTACATCACGCTGGAACTGATTCTCGCCATGGTTGCCGTCTTGGCTAAAGGGTTGATGAAGGTAGAGCTGGAACCACAGTTTGATGAACCTTATTTGGCTACTTCACTTCAAGACTTTTGGGGCAGGAGATGGAACCTTATGGCATCAAAAATTCTGCGACCTACCGTCTACGATCCCATTCGTTCTTTATGCAATCCCATCCTAGGAAGAAAATGGTCCCCAATTCCAGCAGTGATGGCATCATTTCTTGTATCTGGCCTCATGCATGAGCTCATACTTTACAACATTGGAAGAGTGAAGCCAACAGGAAGACTTACATGCTTCTTTCTCCTTCATGGTGTATCAGTGGCTGCAGAAATAGGGATTAAGAGAATCCTAAAAGGAAGGTTTCTGCTACCTAGTCCTTTATCAAGGCCAATGACACTAGCTGTTGTCCTAATTACCAGTTTCTGGCTGTTCTTCCCTCCTTTCCAAAGGGCAAAGGCAGACACAAAAGCATGCACAGAAGTTCTTGCCTTTGTCGAATTTCTCAAGTCCCGTAAACTAGTTAGCCCTAGTACTATCTCCTGTCCATTCCTCTGATAAAAAATGCCCAAATAAAAAAGTGCAAAAGGGACTTCACAGGAAGGGAAATTGAGAGCAAATTAAGGCAGCTAACAGACATTCCAAAACAGATAAATCACCAAACTAAAAATATGAATGAAGTATAATATTCTTATAGTATTTGTTCTTCATGTCAGCCAGCAGGCAAGGTAATTGTATATTGGAGTTCTTATAGCTTTAATCTATGCAACTACCTACAACTTTCAGTCTTGTGGGCTATGTAATGGCAGATTATTCTTATCAAAAGTTTATGACGTCTTAGAATACATGATACAATAAATGTAGAAGCAAACAGCATCATCTATGAACAGAGGATCATTGATCATCATCAGGGATTTCAGCAGAATCCAAGATACCTACGATCAGAGAAGCTTATTGATCACGAAGAAACCTCTGTAAGCAGTGAAATCCAAGATGCTCGGCGCAAAATCTCTCCAGTTCATGGCCGCCACCTCTGTCTTGGCAAACATCTTTTTCCATCCATGTAATAGCATCATCCCAGTCCCTCAAGAACCCATCCCAATTCTCAATTCTGGCGTCTGAAATACCATCAAGAATCTCTTGCAAACCCACAATTCTGCGACTCAATTGCCTCCTGAGTTCTCTCACAGTGGGATCAATTCCAGGCACTGAATCCAACCTCAACAACAATCCCATTAATGCTTCGTTTATCCTAATTCTCTCTCGCTCATTGCTCCGCACAGCATCAACAGTTTCCTGGTTCGATCAGACACAGATTTGCCCATAAGTAATAAAGACTACATTTTTAGCTAAAAATATCGAATCCCAAACAAAAGAAAAAGAAATCCTAGAGCCAATAACCGAGAATTGAATTAGGAAGAAGACAAACCTGGCGTTGGATGAGCCTTTCCCAATAATTGGCTTCAGAATTAACGACAGACATTTTCTTGACAAGCCTGCGGACAACGTAAGACCGATAAGCTGACTGTATCTTCAAAACTGCACCGGCAGTTGTTTTGTCTCGGGAAAGGGTTTCATCGGTGTCAGCAGGAAGCTGAACTGGAACCGGAATACGGGACGGAGGCGGCTGTGGCTGTGTTGGCTTACCTCCATCATCATTTCCATCGTGCCCGCTGGATGATTTTATCGGTATTTGAGTGATTTTTATAGGCGGGTCGGAGATGGAATGTTCATTCTGGTAGGTGTAAGAAGTAACCGTGCCGGCGGAAAATGAGAACCGAGCTCTGCCTCGGCGAGATGATGATTTCATGGCCGACGGCGGCGGTGGCGGTCGTGATGGGTTCCGAAGTTCTGATCTGATGGGGCGTTTTGTTTTGTTTGGGTAAAAAGTTTGTTTCTCGAAGAGTTCCCACTTTTTTTAATCAGAAATCGGCCCGTTGATTAGTAGGCCCACTGCTTTTCTCTCTTTTTCTTTAAAATAATTATATTCTCTTCTTTTCTTTTTTCTTTTCCGAAGGAAAAATGATATTTTCCATAATTCTTTTTCACTATTTACTCTATTATTTAAAAATTAATAGCATCATTATCCTTTATTTGACAAAGAATAATAACATGGAGGAATAAAAATATTTCTTTTTTTACCAATAAAAAAGATTTAAACCTAAAATCTCACTTGAAGAAGGTGCTATTGAACCAATCTTTCCTTCCATTCATCATTCTTCTTCCTTTTTACCCTATTTTTTTAATTACCAAAATATCATTTTGCTACAAAAATATGGTTGTGGATGGCAAAGCAGCCTATATTTCTTGGTTCTAAAACTACATTGTAGGATAGTACACTAATAAATTTAAAAATTATATTAGTTAGAGAAGGGAACCATAAATATTCAAGGAAGTCACATTAATAAAGTGATTGTAAATTCTATACGATGGTCTATACAACATGATATTATAAAGATTATGGTATATAAAGTCTAATATCGTAGTTTCTAAGATCTATTTATTTGTTCAAAATCGCTCTTACTAACGGGAATCAAAAAATAATTAAACCTATTCCGCCCAAAATGGAAATATGCAAAACGGTAATTCAGAAGGCAATAAGGTAGAAAAAGAAACAGTATTTAAGAGACCACAAGAAAAAACACCCATCATAAACTTCAACTTCAGGCTTGAAATTTAGAATCCAAGTGGTGTTTCAACCCTTTATTCACATGATATTAATTAGGGCTACACCAATGTAAGAAATGGAATAGATTGAAGGAGGGATTTTTTGCAGATTAGCATAAACTATCCTCTGAACAAAATATTGAAGTAATAAAAGTAGGCATCTACTCCAATGATTAAGGTGGCGACGGAAGAACCTTCCCTGAGCATGTTCCAAAACCAACAATGTAACCATTCCCCTGCAAGTTTGACAAATCATCAAACAATCATCTAGTTAGGAACTATATTTGGACAATATCATCACATAAATGCAATGCTAAGTGAAACAAGAACTAGATTACTTGCAGAAAAAAGCATCAAGTAACTGTAAAGAGTTACCAAACGATGCGTTCTTTGTTTCACACGAATCTACAACGTACTAGAATGCCCTTGTTGACGATCCTTTACTCCAACAGCATCTAGGGTTTCTCAAACAATGTGATATCTCAAACCGGATAAATCCTTAACCCTTCCCCCTCTTACTAAGGGTACAGAATGTTCTTGTAAATTATGGCCAATACCAGGTATATAAGCAGTGATGTCAAATCAAGACGTTAATCTTACTCTAGCAACTTTACGTAAGGTAGAGTTTGGGTCAACTCGAAATTTCCAATTTCCAAGGAATTCCAAGACTGCAACTCAAATTCCAGAACATAAACACTTGGACAATGAAGGACTATATGCTATCATCTCGATTTACCAATGACCCTTAATGCCAAAATGGGCAATTTCAGTTTTTAGTTTATTGTAGACCTCTTCACTTATCGAAGAATTGATGTAACTCTGGCCAAAGTTAAGTGCAATTGTAGGATGGAATCAATAATCAAATGCTAGCCAAATGCATCATGTGGAAATTTCAATGAGTAACCAACGAACCTTGCAAAAACCGGAAAGGACCACTTCATCTCCATCTTGAAGAAATGTCCTTGATGTTCCACCTAAAGATACTGGCTTTGTACCATTCCAACTCAGCTCCAGCAAACATCCAAGAGAATCTGGCTCCTGAACAGACATTTGATGCGTAGTTGTAGCTTGTAAAGAAGTATTACTAAGAAGTACAAACAGCCGCGATTGCATATCAAGAAGAAAAAAGAGGTCAAAGAAATGTGGAGTTAAAATCTTACAGGTCCACTGATAGTGCCAGTTCCAAGGAGATCACCAGGTCTTAAGTTGCAACCACCAATAGTATGGTGTGCAAGTTGTTGGGTAATTGTCCAGTATCTATACCACAATGAACTTTCATCACTCATTTACGACATTCCCACATGGTTACCAGGATGATGAAAGGCATTAGCCGGTGAATGCAATTATGCTTAACATGTGCCTTTTTATGAGAGCGCAAAAGCGTATTCATGGTTGCATCAACTTTGCTAATCAATAATATGGCAACATTTTGCTCAACAGGGCATCAGCATTTCAAATACAATTTAAAAAAAAAAAAAAAAATAGGAAAGATTAATAAATAGGTTAAATAAAAATCAATTCCTTACAAGTGCTTGAAGTTACTTCTGGTGACAACATGTGAATCCTCTTGTCCAGCAAGTTTCAGATGTACCTAGTATTTTCGTAAGATTCAAAAGTGAATTCTTCATGCAGTTCTTTCTTCATCCATGTTAACAAAAGCAAAAGAGGAAGAAGTTTCTCCTACACATAAATGGAAAACAATATATAAAAGATGAAAATTACCTCCAAATTAATGTCAAAGTTTCTCGAAATCTTTTCAGCAAGATAGGGTAGAGGAGGAGGGTCCTGCATCAGAGCTAAACATTACTGTTCACACCAAGCACTCCTGACTTGATACTATAACTCGTTATAGAACTAAAGAGAACAAAATACCTGTTTTGGAGCATCACAAGAAAAAGGTTCTAGAGCATCTAAGGTCACAATCCAAGGAGATATAGTTGTACCTGATACAAAGTATAGGCAACCGGTGAAATCAACTTGTAATAAGTGAACACGGATTTGGAGCATTAGAGCCATCATCGAGAAGTTGAATCATATTAAAGGGATTTGCTGCATTTTCTTAACAGAGTTTGATAAAAAAGAAAAGGAACACAATAGCTTACCAAAACTTTTTCCTAGAAAAGGACCAAGTGGAACATATTCCCATGCCTGAATGTCTCTTGCTGTTGAGGTAGTTCACAGTCAATTAGCATCAAACATTGTACAAGTTATAAATAAAGGAAGTTATATGTCCATTGTCCATACCACTCCAATCA
Organism: Knoxia roxburghii; assembly: GCA_030378225.1. NCBI lineage: Eukaryota > Viridiplantae > Streptophyta > Magnoliopsida > Gentianales > Rubiaceae > Knoxia > Knoxia roxburghii. The sequence goes on along the minus strand of CM059420.1, from coordinate 43,491,950 downwards.
TTCATCAGAACAAGTCCAAAGATATGATCTGCCGCCTCGTTCACATCAATAGATTTTCCTAGTTCATTCCCCGGTCCAACTACAGCAGCCTTAAACAATGAAGGATGGAAACAAAGGGGAAAAGGTTACTAGTAACAGTTATTTGGACCATTGCAAACATTACTAGTAACAGTTATTTGGACCATTGCAAACATTCTACATTGAAATGAGAAAATAAATAGATTTTGCAAAACTAACTGATTTTGCCTTCTTCAATTGCACAGATCAAATGCCTTTGCATGTATGAGGGTGCTCAAACTCTAAAGCTAAGTTCACAATAGAAAGATAGAACAGTTGATCTCCAAACTATATTGCGAAGAAGCTTACCATTTCTAGCTCAAAGTCTAATTTTCGAGAAGGTCCAAAATAAGGTGGGGAGCTGCCAGCGGGATGACCTTGTCCTCTGACAACAATTTAGGGAAATGGGGTAAAAAAATCTAGATGAATTCTATAATTAAAGAGGAAATACACTATACAATTGAAAATGCTTAACACATTTTTTTCGAAAAAAATGGATTACAATCTTGAGAATCAAACCATGACCTCAATATTACAATCTCCCACCCTTAACACCTCCCCAAACCCTCCCACCCCAAGGCATGGCACATTAACATACTTCAAAGAATGGACTCTTAGAGTTACCTTGGCCTAATGATATCGGTGCCAGATATTACAATGGAAGAAGCTCTTCCATGATATGCAATTGGAAGATGAAACCTGGAAACGAAAATCAGCATCCTTAAGAAACAACAACAGAAAAAATTAACTCAAGAAATATTTAGTGACATATGCCTTCTACTTTCTGCCATTCCCTTTTCTTCTATTCTCTTTTAAGAAAACTGTTGACATAATCCACATTTTTTACATCATTGCATATGCTCATCAAAAAAGAATCAGGCTCTTGATGTTGCCTACCAATTAGGATTGATTGCGTTTTCTGGACCTCGAAATATAGTCCCACAGTTTTTAGCATGATGCATTGATGAGAAGAAGTCTGTATAATCTCCGATTGCAATAGGAAGAAGCATCTGCACCTTTTCCTACAACATCAAAGACAAACAGAAACAGAACTTCTTCAGAAACGCTCAGAGTAATTCCTATTCAACCATTTAGAGGTGGAAACCTACCACTGGTAACAGAGCTTTTGACCTCATAGTTGCATTATCACGTAATGTCGGTTCAGTTGCTGCAACAAAACACATGCTCAATCACAAAAATCTTAACTTTGTCATGCAGAATGATCATCTGATTCTTAACTCCAAAATCCAAACTTTGTCATGAATGGTACTCCAACTATTGAATACAATATAAAAATAGAAGAAATAGTACCTGACAGTAACTTCTGCAAAGTAGAACGAGCTTCTTTCCAAGCAGGTCGCCCCAACTCCAAAAACTTATTCAAATTAGGCTGCTTAAGGAAGAACACCATTTTAATCACAAAGCCAACATTTTAACCATGAAAAAAGCTTCCCAATTAAACATATTTGCCACAATCCCACCAAAACCACAACGAAAAAAAAGTTCAAAGTTAACATTTTTAACAGAAAATGAGAACCCTCCAGTAAGCAGATTAACAAAATTCTCACTCACTTCAGCATTAACAGGAAAACATCAAGAAATGAACACAATCAAAATAATCAATTAGTTCATAGAATAACTACTGTGAATCAAACCCGCGGGGCAATCATAACCTGATTAAAGCAATCCGAATTCTTGAGGACGGGCCCATCGAATAGCCCGGCAGAGGAGACCACCGAGAGGTCCAAAACGTAGTTCCCAATAGCCACGCCGGGTCTAGCAGAAGTGGAAGCGGCGTGAGGACTGGAAAAAACTCCATAAGGAAGATTCTCGAGTGGGAAGTGAGAATCCGGGTGGATATCCAGGAATGACTTCAACCCCATTATCACGAAGCCGTATACAGCGGCCAAGTTCCAGTTGGAGACTACTAACTTGTGAGTCAGTGACTACAGATCAGGGGGAAATTCTGAATCGCTTCGGCGGAGATACTCAGAGAAAAACACGCTCTTGGCGAAGGGGATGATCACAATCTTTGTTTGGGAGGGCGTAAATGCAGCACAGATTACGTAATGATTTTGGTTTCGTTGGGTTTTAAGATTATTGGTCGGGGGTTTTGCCTCTTGTCATCTTAATCTCTTCAAATGCTACTGACCAAATACGCCGGAAATAATGGGTAGTAATAAATATAGCCATTTTTATTAAAATATCATAAAAAATGGAGTAAAATGGTAATTCAGATGTAATAAATAAAAAAATAGGGAATATTTAAAAGTTCATCAAAATAATACGCAGAATGTATATTTTAATAGGAAACTGTTTGACAAAGGGATGTTCCTGGACACTCTCACTTAAGATAATAGGTTTTTAGTCTGAGTGATTCTTGTATAAAAAAAATAGAAATTATTTTTTATTTATTTATCATATTTTTTATTAAAATAGTATTTTAGTAAAAAATAGGACAAAATAATAATTTAAAGATGATAAATAAGAAAAGTATGTAATATTTAGGCGTCCATGTTTTAATATCTAACATTTTAAAACATTTTTTTTCCAAATTTGTACTTTCACGCTCCATAATTTTATTTTTATTTCAAAATTAAACTCTATTAAATAATCTCAATTTTATTTTTTCTATTAATATATATTATATTATTTTTTACAATTCAAATTAATATAACTATACATGAAATTTACAAGGTTACAAATGAAAAAAAAGGAATAATGTATGTTTATGTAAATTTATTTTATCTAAAATAATAATTAAAAAAAAAGTTATGTAGTGTTCGAACAAAATTAATATTATGGAACTAACACAATACAAAACAATTTTTGGACCCTTTTACTAATTTCTGTTAATCAATTAGACCAAAATTGAATTTTAATTTAGTATTTTTTTGATGTAAAAAATTTATTAGTGATTGTTTAATTCATGCAAAGCGTCGAAAAAAAAATAAATGATATAAATAAAAGGTAGATTTATTTATTACCTTCTAAATTACTATTTTACCCTCCATTTGACAAAAATAAGGATGGTAATACTACCTAATAAAATTTGGAGGGTGCCCAAAATTGGTAGATGAGAGTAGTGGTTGAAAATGTATGCATGTGGTCGTCTCCTACCAACCATTCCCAAATTTAGGGTTTGGTGGTCTGAAATTCACAAGTTTATAGTTACAAAGATGGGTAGCTGCGTGCATTACAAATTTGAAAATTTAATAGAGAGATGTTAATTTTAAAATCACTAAAATTTGGAGTGACAAAAGTTCATTTAAAATACGCCAATTAAAATTTATCAAAGTCCATAGCAAAATTAAACTGAGAAAATAGGTGTAAAAGAAGAATAAACAACTTTTTAAAGAAGTTTTGGTGACAAAATAGGTGTGAGTTCTATTATTTTCGAATGTTTAAGTTATTATGGTTATTCTAAAGTTAACAAATGTCAAGATTATTTTAATTATAAGAGTGACAAATAATAGGCATTCAGGACCAATAATACTAAAGTGATTATAGACTTTATACAATTAACGATCTTGCATGATAATCCATGAATTATTATATAAACTGTTCACTAATAAGTCTTTAGATCTTTCACCAACAAATTAAAATTTTTATTTTTATTTGAAAAAATAGAAATAGATAACTGATCAAGTAAATACTTAACAAATTGATTTAATCGAACAAATAAAAAGACTACAGTATAAAACTGAACACAAAAATAAAAAATCTTAAACATAAAATATTATCTAATCAACCATTCATTTCTCAAATATTTCAATCTCATATAACAACATTATGTATCTCAAAACAAAAACAAAAAGGTTTAATCACCATAGCTAAAGTACATAACTTGCTTCTTCCACATAATACAATCATCACCATTGCCAGCATCTATGATATATTACAACACACAAGCTTAATATCCATGGACAAACCAGAAGATTGAGCTCTGGGCGGTAAAATAAACCAAGGCTGATGAGCTCTTTCTGCAAATCAATACCACTAGCTAGCAAGCTGGACAGTCCATAAAACAATCTGGGCTAACTCTAAATTAAAAGCCCATATAGAAAACCACTGCTAGCCCAACAAACAACCCCCAAAACAGCCCAAATACATTGGCGCTGAAGTGGGCTGCAGCAGATGGACTCGTAGGCCCTTCTGCTGCTAAGTCTGCTGGCAATTCATCAGCATATGTTTTTTTTAGGTTTTCCTTCTTCTGGGCTACAGTGACTGGGAGCTTCAGGCCATTGATGCAGCTCTCAGATTTGGAACTGGTGAAGTATCTGGTGCCTTGGGAGTCAAGGGATACTTTATCTAAGCCTGAAGTATACATTCTGATGGGGTTGGAAACATTGCATGCCAAGAACTCTTCATATGTTCCCACCTCCACTATGCTCTCTTCCCCTGATGAGTATGCAAACCCTGTGCATATATTTGGTGCAGAATCAGAAATTTTCAGATAAGAATGTTAATTTTGGATAAAAAGAAATAAGGAATGAATGCTGCTATGAATGGAGAAATGATACAATTGAGAAGGAATGAGGAGTTTGGAGAGAGAAGAATAAGAAAATTACAGTCTTTTTTGTATATTTTAATTGAAACACCCGTCGTTTCCATAAAAATAAATAAAAATAATAATAATAGACTTAAAACTGAGTTATGGATCTGTTCCGTCGTGAGTAACCATAAAAATACATAAATGGTTGTAACATGACAGAACCACGTTGCACTTTTTTACCCTTTTGCTATATGATGGTTCCGCTATACAATATGAGCATTAATTTAGTGCTGAATGCATGTAAGATAGGTTGAAGATGACTAGCTAAGGAGTATAGATTCTTGATGGTTTAATCATTAGAGTATAGTCGATGATTTTTTTCATTTAATTTTTGTATTGAAAATGTAAATTGTGCCATAAAAATATAAAATATTGCTTCAAAAGTTAGGTCGAAAAACATAAAATTGAAACCAAGTTCACCAACCAAACAAAACCCTAATTTTGTTATGTTGAATGGTATTTTTCTATCTCATGTTTTATTGGATTTTTATTTTAAATTGTCTCATATATTGAAGGTTTTTTTAAAAAAAAATATTTTGCCCTACAAAATTTTTTTATGTTCTAATTGTAAAACACACAAAAAAAACCAAGCACTAATCCTTCAAAACAAACGATAGGTTGGCCATTTTTAATCATATATATGATTTTTTTTTTTTTTTTGGTAAAAAAAGGGGGAAAATAAAATTAAAAAAAAAAAAAGCTACCTAAAAGAATACTATTACTGGAAGCTATATACCTAACAGTCAAATAACACCTAAAAGAATTATCTCAGAATGATATTCCACATATAGTACAAAATTGAATGACGATCCCGGGTCGGGTCCAGTGTATACAATTTTATAAACTATATAAATATTATTTAAAATAAATATCGCACTCTCTGCAAATTTTCAATACAATATATTTTATTAAAATAAATAAATTTTTTGTTTTTTGAAACTTGCGAGGGACCAAAAAAAGGAATCAAATTTGTGCTTAAAAATGGGAATAATTCTTTTGGTAAAATCAGTAGTACCCTATACAACTACTACAACCAAGTGTTGCTAACTTTTCTATATTTTTTTGCAAAAAAAAAAAAAAAATTCCCAATTATCAAAATATCCTATTACTATTTTCAAAAACATAAAGATCTAAATACATATATATATATATAAATATATGGTCTCGTTTTTTATTTTAATTTATTTATATTTTTACGAGACAAATTGTATTTCGAGGATATAGTTAATCTTAGAAATTTTTTTGTTTTTTCTTTCAACTATCTTGAATTTTGTTTTTATTATTTTGTATTATTTTGAGATGAATATAATATTATAATTAAAACAAATTAAAGATATGAGAAAGAGAAATTAAGCATGTGGTATATAATATAAACGTACGTACAGAGACTATCACCAACGTTGAAGACTCGGCCGGAAAGCCAAGCCACAAGATCGGAGGCCGCCGCCCAACCTTGATCATTTCCGACCACATGATGCTGCTGCTGAGGAACTTCTTCCGCCGCCGTCGCCACCAGCACCGCAACCCTTTTCCCTCCACCACGATTAATGACCAAAGAAACAAGAACCACCACCATCAACATCTTCTTCATCATCGACATCAAGATCATTAATGCAACCAAAAAAAGAAAATAAGAACAAAATAGTAAAGGGAGCAGGAAAAAGTGGGCTTGGATCGGATCGGAGTTTGTTAGTTGTAGGGCGGAGGTGGACGGTGTGGACGTACTTGGGAGAAGAGAAAGAAGGAGAGAAAATGAAGTGGGAGCGAAGCAAACATAGTAGGAAGTATATTCTTATAGTCTATGGGCATACAAAATACAATAATGTTATCTTTAATTATTTAGGTTGCTAGTGACATCCATCCATGGGATTTTTTTTTTCTCGTTGATTGGTAATTTTATCGTTATTATATCTCAAGTTTTAAATATAAAATAATTTTTTTACAGTATTTATCGCCCTCAATTTTATTAAAATATCCTAAAAAATAATAAAGGCATTTTAGTAAAAAAAATGCAAAATAATAATTTAAGAGTCGCTAAATAAGAAAAATGGGATGGTATTTAAGAATTCACTTTTTTTTTTACTTAAAAAAACTTATATTTATAGCACGAGTTTTAGGATTTTGATCGTCGTTTCAGATTAGAGTTGATCTAAATGTGTTGAACATTAACGAATATCTGATTTATACAATAGGTTGTACAAATCATGACAAAGTAAAAAGTAAGTTAACTAGCGGTCAAATAAATTAAACAGTTATTACTCCAATTTTTCTATTTAAAAAGATCGAAAGTGACAATAAAAATTGAACTATCGATCAAAAATTAAATGAGGCTAAAAGTGATGGGTCCGTATACTGTAGGGCTATAGGAGTAAAATTCATCATATTCCTCATACTGTAGCGCACTACAGTAACGCGCTACAAATTTTTTTTTGACGCACAATTTTTTTAAAAAAAAATACTTTTTTTAAAAAAATATTAAGACAATAGATATCAGATCAATAGACTATATATATCAAATCAAGAATATAAAAGAAATCATACAACAAAACTAAAATATACTTAACAAGGATGATCAAATCATGATTATATAGACATCAGATCACAAAATAGTAGACATAAGATCAACAGACAATAGATACCAAATCAGGAATATAAAAGAAATCATACAATAGAACTAAAATATACTTAACAAGGGAGATCACATCATGATTATATAGACATCAGATCAACAGACTATAGATATCAGATCAAGAATATAAAAGAAATCATACAATAGAACTGAAACATATTTAACAAGAGAGATCATATCATGATTATATAGACATCAGATCAACAGACTATAGATATCACATCAAGAATATAAAAGAAATCGTACAATATAACTAAAACATACTTAACAAGGGAGATCACATCATGATTATATAGGCATCAGATCACATAATATTAGACATCAGATCAACCAACTATAGATTTTAGATCAATAATATAAAAGAAATCATAAAATAGAACTAAAACATATTTAACAAGGGGATCAAATCATGATTATATAGACATCAGATCACAAAATAGTAGACATCAGATCATTGAAAAACAGATATCGTATCACAGTATATAAAAAAAATTTTTGGAGCATCACAGTATATAAAATTAAATAATTATAAATAGATAAAAAATATTTTTTAATCATTTTTTTAAAATTCAAAAATGTAGAAAAAAAATTATTGAATTTTGTAAAAAAAACTGACGGAAAAAAAATCTCAGGGAAAGAGGAAAAAAAAAGAAAAAGAACTTGAAGGAATAAGAAAAGAATTGAAAGCTAGATAAAATTTGACTAAAATTGAAAGTTGTGCGGACTACGCGAGTTTAACAAAAATAAAAATACTCTCCTAGAACCTGCGTATGAAATCATTAACTCATTTTTAAAAATTACTATTTTTAGGTGAGAGTAAATTTACAGGATCACCATATAAATTATCAAAAGTGACAAATACCCTATTACAAAAATTAAAAAAAATCGACCAATAATGAAACTAATTAATTAAGTATATACTTCAATAGACACGTCTAAACTATCAAATCACCTCAAAAATTGTGAATGCATACAAATATATATTCCGAGACAAATTGCATGCTGATGTTTCTATTTGCGGAAAAATTAGTACAATTATTCACTCATATATATAATTATCCTAGACTTTTAATGTAATTTTACAATTAGGATTGATAATTTTATTGTCATCCACATCTTAAACTTAGGATGTGGTGTCGCAATATGTTGGAGTTATACAAGATATCAAGAAGTATAGCGTCATTGAGTGGTTAAGGTTTGATACATTTATCCGCAAGCTAATTTTATGATTAATTAATAGTATGATTTATTGAATGTCTTGTGAGTTTTCAACCAATTCTACATCGTTCAGATAAGTGAGGGATGGATGCACCATTACAATCTCAAGATTTCATTTTCGAGACACATAGTAATGAAATACAAAATGTCTCAAGATTCCATTTTCGAGACACATAATAGTGAAAGATAAATGTATCACTAAATATTTCAACTAAAATACTAATTATTAATCTGTATTCATCTTATAGTAAATTTGAATTGAAATGAATAATATTTATCAAACCCCACATTGATCGGTCACTCAAACTTTGTCAAGGTGCGGGAATGGATGCACCATTACAATATTAAGATTCCAATCCCGAGACAAATAGTAGTGTAAGACAAAATGTCTTACTCATTATACAACTAAGGGGGTTACTTAAAAGGGAAAGAGAGAGAATATTGTAGGGAGAGACATTTTAATCTAAATTAAGGCGATAAAAGGTAATAAGTGAGGACGGTAACTAATAAAACTTTAAAACTAACCATACTAATTATTAATCAGAATCTAATTTATAGTAAGCTTGAATCAAAATGAACACATTAATAAGTCACTCAAACTTTGTAAATCAACTATATAAACTTCATAATCAAAAGTGTATGAGCGCCACACCAGATTTATTAATAGTTGAGGTTTATTATCATGATGACGTGGTTTTATCAAAGAAGAGTATCAATAGTCCACTCCGACATCAATGGTCTATCCCTCTTGAGTTAAACATATAATTACTCTCAATTACTAACCCTATTTATACTATTTTTTGCATTAATTTTAACAAATGATGAATCGTTTGAACTAAACAATTTTGAAAAAATTGATACTAGTTTATGAGTTAGTAAAATTGTTAAAATAGTGAAGTAGTATATAAAGGTACTGTTTTGATATATACCTCTGACTTCCCTCCAAATGAACCCTATTTCCTCGCAGTTTCACAGTACTACGTTAGCATAAATAGTTGTGTGACCACTGACATAGTTTACATGTAAAACTTTGTTCCCTTCTTTTCTTCCTTGGAAATTTGTTTTGGTTAGGTAATACATTTGGAATAATTCAAGAAATATAGCTTCAATTCTATCTCTTTTTAACCCTCCCAATAACCTTGACATTCGACGATCGAAAACACGATTTTAACATTGGTGAATTACATTTATTTTTCATATAATTTGGTGAAATTACTAATTTTTTTTAAATTTTAAAAATAAGTAGTGTGATATCATGTCCCAATTTTCTCAAAAAAAGTCATTTATTTTGTTAAGTATCGCCCCCTTAATTCTTATTTTTCGCCCCCTTAATATTTATCTCCCTCTCTTCTTATTATTACTTAATTGTCCTTAATTAATTTATCAAAAATTTTTTAAGTCCCTTATTAATTTATCAAAAATTTATAAAAATTATTATTAAAGTAGCATATATGAGCAGAATTATAAATGAATTTTTTTTAATATTTTTAGTAAATTGATTAAAGGTGATTAAGTAATTTCATATATTATTATATTTTATATTTAAATATTATAGTTAGTATTTCTTAATTTGTCAGGGGAAATTTGGATATAAAAGATCCGTGAAATAACAAAATAGGGGGAGTAGAATAAGCTTTCACTTTTGAAAATTATGTATACCTTTTTACTATGCAAATTAATTACAACCATCCCCTTGACAGATGAAAAAAATTAGCAAAAATTTTGACATGTACATTGTTATTATGTTAAAAGACAAAACTAATATCATTTTATAACTTAATTGTGACAAAAAAAATCATCAACTTTTTTTATTTTTTGATATTTTTCTATATTTAACTTCAATTAAGAGAGTAAATGTACTTATCAGGAATCTGGATATGCGATTAATAATTTGATCAAATCACTGATAAAGTAGATGTAATTCACCCTTTTAACATTATAGGTAAGTTGTAATTAAATTTAAAGAAGAAAATGTCTCATTTTTCAATAAACAAAACTATAATTTTCCAATCAAAACAGTAAAATCTAGCTAACTACACCGATATATTTGAATCTTTGAGAAATAATGTTTGAAATTTGTGGCTCTTGAGAGATTCATGAATAACAATAGTGCGAAAATAGTAGTACTAGTTTCCTAGGTAACATTATTCATCAATAAAGTAAAAGATTTCGAGTTGCATTTTGGGTATACGTGGCTGAAGATTGCTTGTCTGCTTGTCTTTTTTGACGTTTTTATATTGTCAACTTTGAAAGCTATACTTTTTTTTTCCTAGAGAAAAAAAAAAAAAAAGATAGTAATAAATAAACCTAGTACAATAATCAATAATCCCACCTAATATATCAGTGAATGTGATATTATACAGGATTTTTTTGGTTGAAATAAAGATATTTTTCGTGGTAGGTAATAAAAGGCATCCCATTGAATAATGAATAATTATATTTCAATTAATTATTTTATTTTGTGTAATTATTTTATTTTGAAATATTAGTAATTTGACCAAATTACAGGAAAGATAAATATAAATAGTCCAAATTAAAAAGCATTTGGAAGTCATGAATATTTTCACTTGAAAAATCAAATCAAAGACCCTTTAGAACCATATGTATGAAGAAGTTAACCCGGTAGACATTTACAACAATTACTTATTTATTTGCTTTAACAGGAAGAATACCTACGATAAAGTTCTTAAAAGAGAGCCCTAGGTAATCTTGGGGCACTACCTAACTCTTCAAAATAGGAAAGTGAAGTTCAATATTTGCTATCCCTAATCCTTTGCATCATTCTTCCTACGAATTTAGGATGAGAGCTAACGGATACTCTCGGAATATACTCAACTGAAATTCTTATCTTTCTGTTTCCTTCTGTATCGGTCTAATTTTAATTTTAATTTGAGCAAGTTTCACCATGGTATCTTACTCTATATCTTCTTTTGTTTTGCCAAATAGAAAAATAAACTTCTATTTATAGGTATTCGACATCTTTAACCCTTTCTTATTATGCTTAAACCCCTTTCTTAAAATATCAAAATCTTGACAACTCTTGCTTTGATCAGGTTCCTTAATCTCATGATCTTTACAGTCATCAGTCGGAAACTTATCGAAAATTTCAGCCGGCAACCAATGAGATTCACATAGAGCGCGATAATAGTAATCTAAACTTGAATCATCCACCTCTAATGAGTCATTTGGGTCAATGGATGATTCTTTTAGGTAGCGGCCTCCTCCCAAAACAAGAATTTTGGAAAGCAGTTTCAATTAGGCTCCTACAAATCCTCTGATTCTTGTTTCACATATCTGAGTGTATTACTACTGGGAGTTAAAACTAATGGGATATCTGAGTGTATTACTATCAGAATTCTCTGATGGAATTCAAACCCCTTAACTCAATAATTTCATCTATCGTTGGTTAGTTAAGAAGGCAATCAATCTTACGCTACAAATTCAATCCATAGAAGGTCAAAAATCTACATCAATCTACTCCTCTTCTTTCAAATATAAAACCAAGCGTAAATACGTCATTTTTGAATCATAACGCTTTCCCAATGGTGCATCCAATCACACAAACAGCTGCCTTTCTTCTAACTGAATTGCTATTTGTAGCTCATAATTACTATTTGTAGCTCAAATTTTAGTGTAAAATGACCAAAATGACCCTTATTTCAAATAAGAAATAATTTAAAATAAAAAATATTTGAAAAAGGTAATTTGCAATGGATGACCCACCCAAATTACGCATGTTCACCATGGACGGACCACGTAAAATAGGCACCGACACAACGGAAGAAACGCATGAAAAAGAAACACTCACAATGGTATACCACACCTAAAATGGGCGAGTCACCATGGACACGGACGCATAAGTAACGCGCCTAGACTATGGAGTATGCGCCTATTCTATGCGCCCAGACCATGGTGTCCATGCCCGAAACGGGTGGCCACCCTGACTACGTGAATAAAGTATGTCTTTGTGAAAAAAAATTAGTTAAAATTCACATGAATGGATGTAGACGTTTTTGGACGTGGTTATAGTTGTTCTGAGACGAGTTGAGATGTTTTGTGAAAAAATAAGTTTCAATTAACATGTCTGGATGTAGACGTTTCTGGACGTGGTTCAAGTGTTTTTGTGAAAAAATAAGTCTCAAAACACTATAACCACGTCCAAAAACGTCTACATCCAGACATGTCAATTGAAACTTATTTTTTCACAAAACATCTCAACTCGTATCAGAACAACTATAACCACGTCCAAAAACGTCTACATCCATTCATGTAAATTTTAACTAATTTTTTTCACAAAGACAGTCTACCACGTCTCAGAACAACTAGAACAACGTCTCAAAACACTAGAACCACGTCCAAAAACGTCTACATCCAGACATGTCAATTGAAACTTATTTTTTCACAAAACATCTCAACTCGTCTCAGAACAACTATAACCACGTCCAATAACGTCTACATCCATTCATGTGAATTTTAACTGATTTTTTTCACAAAGAGAGTCCACCACGTCTCAAAACACTAGAACAACGTCTCAAAACACTAGAACCACGTCCAAAAACGTCTACATGAAGACATGTGAATTTAAACTTATTTTTTCACAAAACATCTCAACTCGTCTCAGAAAAACTAGAACCACGTCCAAAAACGTCTACATCCATTCATGTGAATTTAAACTTTTTTTTTCACAAAGACAGTCCACCACGTCTCAGAACAACTAGAACAACGTCTCAAAACACTAGAACAACGTCTCAAAACACTAGAACCACGTCCAAAAACGTCTACATGAAGACATGTGAATTTAAACTTATTTTTTCACAAAACATCTCAACTCGTCTCAGAAAAACTAGAACCACTTCAAAAAACGTCTACATCCATTCATGTGAATTTAAACTGTTTTTTTCACAAAGACAGTCTACCACATCTCAGAACAACTAGAACAACGTCTCAAAATACTAGAACCACGTCCAAAAACGTCTACATCCAGACATGTCAATTGAAACTTATTTTTTCACAAAACATCTCAACTTGTATCAGAACAACTATAACCACGTCCAAAAACGTCTACATCCATTCATGTGAATTTTAACTAATTTTTTTCACAAAGACAGTCTACCACGTCTCAGAACAACTAGAACAACGTCTCAAAACACTAGAACCACGTCCAAAAACGTCTACATCCAGACATGTCAATTGAAACTTATTTTTTCACAAAACATTTCAACTCGTCTCAGAACAACTATAACCACGTCCAATAACGTCTACATCCATTCATGTGAATTTTAACTAATTTTTTTTCACAAAGACATACTTTATTCACGTAGTCAGGGTGGCCACCCTTTTCGGGCGTGGACACCATGGTCTGGGCGCATAGAATAGGCGCATACTCCATGGCCTAGGCGCGTTACTTATGCGTCCGTGTCCATGGTGACTCGCCCATTTTAGGTGTGGTATACCATGGTGAGTGTTTCTTTTTCATGCGTTTCTTCCGTTTTGCCGGTGCCTATTTTACGTGGTCCGTCCATGGTGAACGTGCGTAATTTGGGTGGGTCATCCATTGCAAATTACCTTTTTCAAATATTTTTTATTTTAAATTATTTCTTATTTGAAATAAGGGTCATTTTAGTCATTTTACACTAACATTTGAGATACAAATAGCAATTATGAGCTACAAATAGCAACACTCTTCTTCTAAACCGACACTAACACCTATACCTACCAAACCCTCTACCCTAGCTTCTACATTACTCTAGTCATGAATCAAATCTCCCAACCCAAGGTAAAATTCGAACCTACCTCCAAAGGTTTATTTATCATGTGTCTTAAATATCTTGTGATTTTAAAATTTCAAAATGTCACGAGGAATCATTACCTTGTTGACATATGTAATATTAAAGTCAAAGACTGCTCTTGTAATAAAGAGTTTGGAGCCATTAATGGTTTTCTCTCCGGCCAACTACTAAAGACTGCTCTTGTAATAAAGAGTTTGGAGCCATTAATGGTTTTCTCTCCGGCCAACTACTCCTCTGCTCACACAATTCGTAGCTGAGAAAATATTGCCCTTTTTGAAGTAGAAATCTCCATTGATTTTTTCTTTACTTACTCTCCTTTGCAGCCATTCTCCCTGGATTTACTCCTTCTATTCTACCTTGTTTCCGCCCAAATCTTTGAAGACGAAGACATTCGTTTTGATCCTTTTTTTTTTTTTTTTTTTTTTTTTTATAGCAAGGATTTGTGCACCAGCATCACTCCATCAATCTAGCAACTCTTCTTGATCTTGTCCAAAAGATTATTTTCAGCATTTCTGCTGCTTATGTGCTAATAAATATAACATCAACAACATAAATAATGAAATTATTCTTTAGACATTATCAAGAAGAGCTCCTAGATTGATGGAGTGATGCTTTCCAGGAGCACAAATCGTTGTCATCAGAAAAAATGGATAGAAACGAAAGTCTTCTTCTTCAAAGATTTGGACAGAAATAGTCCATCGCTCTACTGTTGAACTATTGAGAAATAATATAGATTATTCAATTCTATATGGTAAGTGATCACTCAAATCCAAAAAATTTAACTAAACTTTTCATGTTAATAATATTTCTTTGTCTATTGATGATACTAATTTTTTCCATATTGATCTAGAGACGTAGGTCGATTTCACTTTTATTACACGAAGTTATAATTACCTCCTCCTTAATTTTGGAATTACCCTGCCCATTTGACAATTTTTTTTTAGATTTCAAATAAAATATATTTATAAATAAAACTATATTGTGACATTAATACTACTCTATAAGCAGTACATAGTACAAAAGTTGAATAAAAAAAAAAAAATCCCAATATGCGTCTGCTTAGAAATAACTTAGGCCAGCAAAGTTAGTATGGATCCAAATAGAAAGGTTCTTGTCCTTTAGAATCCCGGCCCAAGAACCTTCCCCATTAATAAACTCATCACTATAGGCCAGCTCAAACGACACTTTAAATATTATATATATAATATTGACGGCCTAATTTGATTTCATTCTGAAATCCATATTCTTGCAATTTGTCCGCCCTCAAAGATGCTTCTTTGATAATATTGCTCCTTTTTTGTTATTTTTTTACCCACGGACACAGGCACACTTTACGTTTTCAAATCAATAATCATCTTTCGATTAATCTAGTTTTCTTTGTTCCACAATACTCACAAACAATAGAACATGAATATTTAACTGATGTCCATTGACTACGCATTCGGCCTAATCTTAGGCATTGACTCATCTTCCATGGACGAACTTTGCAAAGAAACCCTTAAATTTTCAAAGTATTGGATTCTCACCAATGTTTGTGTTACTCAAACCGGTATACTCATTGCTTGTACTAGAGACATAAACAGTTATGGATAATTTTATTATTAGCTCGATATATTTACAAAATAATTTGAATGTTCATTTTCGATTAATAAAAGAACATATTTTCGGGCTCTATCGTACTTTTGAGTTAATATTTCTCTAATTTTGATGGGCATCATTTTGTCCTTTCAATTCTTGTTTGGGCTTTATTCTCCTTTTGAGTTGGCTAGAGCTTTCATTCTAAGTCCCAAATGTACATTTCATGTGCTTTTTTAGTACAATTTGAAAAGAGTTGCTTTTATTTTTCTTCTTTAGTTTTAGGGCTCACTCACCGTTGCAAGGAGGAAAGCATGGATTGATTGGCCTTTCTTGTGCTCAATATATCCACTTCATATTCTAGATGATAATATTATAATAGAATATGTGGATATCGGATTATTGAATATATTTCTTTAAAATTTGAATGCGGATAAAAAAAATTACGGTTATGTTAACTTTAACTGATAGAGTTGATGAAAGGGTGAATTACATTTACATCTCCTATGATTTGGTCAAACTATCGATATTCCTCTGAGGTCATGAAAATTACGTATACTCCATTTAACTATCCAAATTCGTAACACCCAACTTTCGGTAGATGGACAAAATGAGCAAAAATGTTAACGTATGCATTGTTATTGTGTTGAAAGACAAAAGTAATATCATTTTATAACCTCATTTTGATAAAAAAAATCATCAGATTTTTTTCAGTTTTTAAAATTTTTCGATATTTGACTTCGGTCAAAGGGACAAATTTAACTATTCGGAATCTCAAGAGCGATTGATAGTTTAACAAAATCACAAGAGAAATAAACATAATTCACGCAATATTATAATAGAATATGTAGATAGTGGGTTATTAAAGATATCTCTTAGAAAATCAAATGTCAATAAGAAATTAGGGTTCTGTTAACTTTAAGTGATAGAGTAGAGTTGATGAAATAAGAAATAGATTTCAAAAAGATTTTTTAACTGAAACTGACATACTTTTAAAATTTTAAAATGCATAATGAACAATTTTAAAATTCACTAGCTGTAATATTATTCTACTTTTTACCGTAACCTGATTGTGACTGTGATTCCAAATTGTATACACACAGCTAGTGAACCAATTTGCTGACTGCCGAATATGTCTGAAGAAAACCACTAAATCTGCAAATTTTTGCCAATGTTTTTTCTCTGATCTGCTTTGCTTTGCTTCTGATTTCACAGAGGAAGCAACTTCTGTTCCTGAATTCAAGGCCAACAACAATCCTGATCTGAATCCGTTCAATCATTCTGTTCCAAATTTATAGTCTGCAGATTAAGGATCAAGAAGAAACTGAAGGTAAGCTTTCTTTTCTGCTTCTCTTTTCTTCAGAACTGCAGAAAAAATTAAGATTATCACACCACACCATGAAAAATTTGTACAATGAATCCATGATTCATCCAGTCAGCAGCGTTTTTGAGGTTCCTAAGGTTCATCAAATGTTGTTTTTGGTGTGTAATAAACAAATATGTCTGCTTCTCCAGGTAACTTGAAGCTGACCTTCTTTCTCAACTTCCCACTTCTACTTCCAGTTCTGAAACTAGAAGATGGAGTTGTGGAGGCTGAGTTCTCCCTTCCTTGTTCTTCTTCTTCGTCTCCTTCGTCGATCTTCCCTAATGTTTCTGCCGGCGAGAAGCTTCGCCTCGGAGTGAAAAACTCTTGGCTGATGTCATCATCATCAGGTGAAGAAGATGGATGAACTTTCTTAGGCAAGTTTTTGAAGATTTGAACCTCTTGACCTTGAGGAGGATGATGATGGTAAGCATTCAAATTTGGTGAAGCCAAGAAACATTCTTCAAGAGTCCTCCATTCAACAACCTTACTGACTTTCAGCTCAGATGAATTCATTGGCTTTCTGAATAACTTCTTATCTGCTGCAGCAGCATCCAATGATTCCTGAAGTACATTATCTTCAACCTCATGATCATGAGCCTGTTTTTCGTCGGTTATCGGCTGCCTAATACAACAGAGAATTCCACCCATTCGATTGAATCTTCAGAATATCAGAACCATGAATGAATATTTAAAGGACCAAACCAAACACTTTGAAGATGCACTTGCCAAGATTGGATTATAAGTAGGGGAACAATCCCAGAATCCTATAATAATAACCTTGTTCTTTTCATTATTCCAATCCAATCATCCTGGTGCTCCCACCAAACTTGTCAGCAGCCCAGATTCCAAAAGAATGAATTGGAATCTGGGATGATCCCAAGTGTCCTAGTCAAGAACTGGCGATGAATATTAAGCAAGACTTTTAATTTCTTGCATTCTTAACCTAGGAAAAAAGCAAGCAATTTGGAAACTCTTAGAACCATCTGCCATATCTTAGGACAACAAGGCTCATTTGCCTCAGAATTCTGTATTCTTCAACAATAAAAATCAAGATCGTTTGCCCTACAAACAACAAAAAGAAAGGGCTGCAAGTTCCCAATTTCCTTTGGAATCTTCACACATCATTATCCATAACACATTTATCCACATAGCATTCTTGGAGCTTGGATGGTTATGCATGTCATTTCACAAAGACAGTATCTATCCATGACTCATGATTCTTCATCATTATCAGCACATAAATTGCAAAAAAGGGTCACTTTGATGACCAACCACCCTACCATTTGTCTCCATTTCTATCAGTAGCCGCTTCTTGACAAAGCAACCACGTTAGCCATGATGAATTTTTCGCTTTCACCAAGATAATCCGAACCTGTCTTAATACCAAGACTTTTACCTTGTCCTGATGAAATATGTTGAGCAGTAAAACTCCCATCTTTCAGATCCTTGAGTCCTAATAAAAGGGCCATTTTAAGCTTCCACTAAAGAAAACAACAAGAAAGCAGCCTGATGTCTTCATTTCCATTCCATACAATAGTATCAGTCTATCACATCAAGCTCCAGATTCAAGAACCTGGGATTTTGTATTAGATTTCATATAAATTTCAAAAAGAATCAAAAGATGTTCATGGTAGTATCCCTCCCCTCCCCCCCCCCCCCCCCCCCCTCCGAGTCAATAATTAACAGACAACACAACTGCAGAAAATATTGAAAGAAAGAGTAGAAAGCCTCTGCTTGGGGAGCCAGCATTGTTTTTCCTAGGCAACTTGGCGAGGATTTCAACTCGGGTTGACACTGTAATAACAGACAAGAAATTTTGGGGATAAAAGGAAGAATTGTTTACGGAGCGAAAAAAAAGATAAGCAAATTTATTATAAGCAGCAAAGCAGAAGAAAAATTAGATGTCTATACTTATAGATAGGAACCAGCAATTGAATCAGGCATTCAGATGTAATAACATAATCAAAATCTTAGTCATTCCTCCCTAAACTATCAAAAATGAGCCCATCTAATCTAGTTACCAAAACCCTCATTCGAGTATGGTACACTTCAAGAACATTTCTCTATAATAACATTAATCATTCAGAAAAAAAAAAAAAAAAAAATGTACCAAACTATGATCAGCTATTTGCAAAATGATCAGCAGCTTTGTAAAGCGAGTAATCATCAAGGGAGAAATCATCATCAGGCGCCTAGTTAAGGAGATTTTGGTTTTCGAACGGTCACGTATGGAAGAATACCCATCCAATGCGCTATCTTTGGGGCTCTTCTAAGCTGATGAGAACGGCAAAACATCAAAAAAGTGTTTGCAAAGTAAGAATTGAATCCCATGAAAACATGCCACAAGGCGTGTCCCTGAGGATTGCCAAGCCAGCTATCATTGCAAAGAATACGATCAAATAGCCAGCATAAAGTTCCAAGAACTAGAGTAACAGCATAAAACTTTGCAACCCTTTTAGCGTGGCGATCCTCTGTGTATAGATAATATTTGTACATCCGAGGACCACAAAGCAGGCATAGGACCACAAAATGCACCTTAAATCCAATGCCAAACTGTAAATGTGAGTGGCCTATAGCAAAGATAACGCCATACAGGATGAGAACCGTAGGCATTGTTCTGCGATAATGCCAATCGGAGGAGTACAGGATGTAAATGTAAAGAAGCGTTTCCCATACAATCGGAGTTTCATCACTTTGCTGTAGCCTGAAGTATCAAGAAACAAAACTAATAAGATTAAAGTAACATCATCATATCAAAGAGAAGTAATGCTCCATAATCATATAAACACAAAGACCTAATTGCATAAGGTATGAAATCTGCAACCCTTTGAACAGATGAGCAGTAATGAGGTCAAGAATATAGTGTGATCAATCAAGAACTCAGAGGCAGAAATCTGCAACCCTTTGAACTGACTAATTGGCTATACTTACAATCGATGTAAAGAAGCATGGTATAATGTGTTCCAAATTGCAAGTATCAAGTTGGATATGCAAAGAACACTGAATCTCTTTTCAAACCGCTGCTTTGACGAATTCACAAGACCAACGATTGCCAATATTACGCCCGGCATATTCGATATAGTGTTGAAGAATTCAGCGATATATGGAGAGTACACATAATCCTTCTCACACCACTCAGAGGTGAATGTGATTGCACCCGCAGAATCTTGATATTCCACCAGCCATAGTATTTCAAAGCATCTATCTTCCTTGTAGCCTAGGTATACTCATAAACTACCCCAACTTTCCTCCCATGTCAAGAAAGCTGCAAGAATCAGAGATTATCAGCTAAATTTTGCATCTCTCAGGGACATAAAAGAAAACACTAAACAGGCAGAAAATCAAGCAGAGGTTCCTGAAACTAAAAGCTTGAAGAATCAAACAAATGAAACCTCACAAATGGATATGATCATAAACAACAGATCCTCCTACCGAAAGATTGAAAAGAGCAACAGCCGTTTTTGCTCCGATCTTTCGATCAGTCAGTAAGAAGGTAAGCCAATTAAAACGCAAAAGCACATTTATACAGCTTTAAATAAGCTAAAACAAACGAGCAAATTACAAGTTTCAAAGCAGCAAACATCTCAGCTATACTTCACAGAAAAATTGTTTGTTGGGGGGGGGGGGGGGGGGGGGGGGGGGGTGTTTTCACAGGGCTTCTGTAACCAGTATGATAGTCAACCATAAACAACATTAAACTCCAGAAAAATCGAAATGGTCCAAAATCTGGACTCAAATCAGTTTCTAAGCCATACCAAGCATTGTCCTGAAAGTTTGAAACATGTCATTATAAAATTTCAATACCAACAAAATCAAGCCGAAATCCATTACGCCCTACAATAAAATAGATGGCCCATATGCATGAAGATGAATAACAGACAGGAATATCCCCACATTTCCAAATCCAATTGATTAAATTTCCAAATTTTGATCATAGAATCAGTCGTACACACAAAAGTTATGAAGTGGGCACAGAACAAGATTCTGATTATTCCATAATCCCAAACAAAAGATTCAATAATTTCCCCACACATTACATTGTTTTCCTTCAGAAAATCCAAAACGAATATAGAGTATAAATGGCAGAATACAAAGACATTATTAGCTTGCAGAATATTTTGAATGCAGACCTGTATGTAAGCCAAAGAAAATAAAATTTTATTTTCTATTTTCAGGTTTCCTCCAGGAGGGGCGTCACAAAAGAAAACCTTGAGATGGATTGATGAGGAAAATGAACCAAAGATCGAACTTTTCTTTTTTTCTTTTCTGGGAAGGTTCGCCCCAACTCCTAACTTCGATAAATGAAATCGAACCCATTTAATTTAAATTTCTAGATCAAATATTTACACCAACAATTACATTAATATGAAATTCTCATTTCAGTTGAAAAGAACCAACAATTCTGCTGCGCCTCAAAAAAAGGCTGCTTCACAACATTACAATATTTACCAGTAGACCACACCAGTCTTATTTTAACCTTATTTTCTTCTTAATCACTAAAACCGTATACAAATTTCATAATACCTCACTTTTCTGTGAACTCAAATTCTCTTCTCAAATTAGCTCTCACATCCACTGCAATATAAATTTCTTATATCTGCCTTGACTCTCATGTGATACATAAAAGTAATAATGCCCACAATTTAAACTTATAATACAATAATTGTTCTTAAAATATGATCCAATGTCAAATTTAGCTTTAAAGGTGTTAGTCCACAAATTTAATATTAAATTTTACTATTTATAATATATTTAGTTATAGTAATATTTTTTTTAGACACCTAATAGTTGAATTTGTGGACAACATGTGGATTCATTCAATAAATATAGTAAATTTTATGCTAATCTGCATACATTTTTATCCAAATTAAATATTTAATTTGAATAAAAAATATTTTGATAAAAAATTTACGTTTAATTTAAATAAAAACTGTAGTTGGATTACGATGACGGGTTATTTTATGAAATATAAAATTATTATCATGTAGCGTTCACATGACATGGGGTTAAAATAATTATAATTTAATAGTTAAATACACTAAATTTATCGATCCTCAAAAATTTAAATTAAATTTAACACTAAATATAAAAAAACTATTTTTATATTTTTTTCTTTTAAAGTTTGGGGATGATGAAAGTGATGGTATTTATCACTACCACCCTCCATTATTATTGACCCTATATTAAAATACTTTTCACTACAATAATTCTATTTTTGTTCTTTCATTACTTCCAAATTTCAATTAAAAAAATAATATATCTTTCAAGAAGAACAAGATTAACAACAATAATAAATAATTGATTGATTTAAAGCTTTTGCACAAGATAATATAAACAATACGCACTAGTATTGAATCTTATAATCCTACAATATTTGTGGAGTAAAATATTAGATTTGTACATTCTTTTCGAATCTCTTATAGGCTAAAATATCAAATTTAATTTGTAAATTAAAAAAAAAAGTTATATGAGATAAGATTTATCGATGTAAATTTTAATGATTTTAGTTTTCAGTAATTGCTCTTGAAGCAAGAAGCAAAACGTAGAGTGAGTAGTATTCTAGGTTCATTGAACCTGGACAAAATCTAAGTTCAAATGAACCTGGCGAACCTTGGCGACTTCGATTCACCACGTTTTTTGCAATAATTCGACTTCTAATATGTAATGTAGTAGTACTAGACTACTAGTATACCACATGCACGCAAGACTATTTTCCTCGTACGTATCTTTTCCTTTTAGGGATTTAAAAAAAATATAGAATTAGTTCGCATTTATTTTTATTTTGATATAAGTTTTTTTGTTTTTTAAATACATTTTTCGTGATTCTCTAGTAAAGAATTCGCAGATATTATATAATAAGGACATGAGTAAATAAATTCCTCATACACCTAGACAACCAAACTATGAATATAGTAACTGACTTAATGTTGGTGACATAGTTGAATAAATGAGTACTGTAAGGTTATATGAGTAAAATTTATCATGCTCCTACTATAGCGTGTTACTGTAGCTACAATTTTTTTTTTTTTTACGCACAGCCTTTTTTTTTAATACTTTTAAAAAAAGACAGTAGATATCAGATCAAGAAACTATAGTATCAGATCAAGAATATAAAAGAAATCATACAATAGAACTAAAACATACCTAACAAGGGAGATCACATCATGATTATATAAACATAAGATCACAAAATACTAGACATCATATCAACAGACTATAGATATAAGATCAATAATATAAAAGAAATCATACAATAGAATTAAAACATACTTAACAAGGGAAATCAAATCATGATTATATAGACATCAGATCACAAAATAGTATATCATACAACAAAAACGTCCATAACATGTATTCATATCTACGGACTTCACATATCATATCACAAGATAAAAGAAGTAATTTCATAATATATAAAATTATTTAATTATAAAATAAATAAAATAATAATTAAAAAATAGTTGTTTATCATTTTTCTAAAAAATTGGAAAACATAGAAAAAAATTACTGAATTGTTAAAAAAACGGACGGGAAAAAAATTTCAGGAAAGAAGAGAAAAAAAGAAAAAAAAAACTCATTATAAATAATATAAAAATAGAAAAGAAGGGAAAATGAAAGAATGAGTGAATCCCTATCGCGAGGGAAAAGGATGATGTTATGTCCCGCCGCGCATGTAAAACCTCAATCACAAAAATTACTATTATTGGGATGGGAGTAAAATTATATAGGACCACCATATAAATTACATGAATAAAGGGAATAGATAATATTTAATTAATCGATATTTTGAAAATGAAATACTCAAATTCATCATTTCCAAAAGTTGGCTTTCAAATTCATGTTTTTATTATTTTTTTTTGGTGGTGAATTACATGTCTAAATTTTGATGTATTAATACTAAAAAATATGATTATATATTGATAATTAGATAGTTAATTTAAGATGGGGGAGTAATATTTATCTTAATAATCTATAGATTATCAATATTTTTCAGAAATCAAGTTACTCAATTGACTAAAGGGTGCGTCTGATGCAAAGTAATGGGGCAAATGCAAAATAATTCCGATTGCTATCTTTTTTGTTTAGTAAAGTAAATGCAAGGCAATCAAATTACTTTAATGAAACTATCAAATTCCTTTAATGAAATAATTAAATTCTTTTATTGAATATTCTGCTAATTTACTAAACTAGTAAAAGGCGATCAAATTCCTTTAATGATTATTGAGTTAATAAAATTTTGATTGCTTCATTGCCTATGCCTTGCATCAAACGCACCAAAGAACTTCTTACTAATTCAAAATTAAAATTAAATATTATAAAAAAAATAAATTAGGTTAAAATATTTATTATAATTTGTACAAAAAAATATTTATTATAATCCATTTATATTAACAGCAATATGAAAATATTATTTAATGTTATTTAAGTCTGAGGATAGATTTTTATTTTCATCATATAATTAAGAGAGAAGAGGAGAAAATTCTATAAATACAATTTTTATAATGTATACATATATGTATTTATTATTATATTTAGAATTAAAATGATGACAATTCAACAATTTTTTAAACAAGTAATCTCAATTTCTAATTCCAAATTTCAAAAATTTCGGAGTTGTTATCATTTTATTTTCAAATATTATAATAGGTATATATACTTAGAGTATATAATATAATGGACAAAATCCACTTTTGGTCCATTAGCTACAACCCCATCAAAACTTAGTCCCTAAAAATTTATATATTCCAAAATTAGTCATTTTCTTTTATATTTTAAGTCTCTTTTTATTTACCGCCTATTATTTTCTTATTTTTTCATCACTATTTTTAAAATTTTCTTTATTTTCTTATTTACCGCTATACTTTTTTTATTCACCGTCCTCTATTATTCGCACGTCATTTTACCGTCGTTGCTGGGCTCCGCCACCAAACTCCCATCTTCACTGTCGATATCCAGTTGTCGATCTCATCACCGTTGCCGCTTCTTCTTCTCCTCATATCCCTATCTCCTGACCGACTTATATTTTGATTGGTAAAAATAGAATAAATAATGAAAATCGATTGGTAATATCAAACGACTTATAAATCATACTCTTATTTTCTATATAAAAAAACTTATATTTTAGATCAAATGGAATATAAAAATAGAATTTGTCTCCTATTTATTGAATTATAACAACATAATAAACAAAATTATTATTTTGAGACAGAAATAATATTAAAAATAATATAATAAATAAACTTCAAATCATTACAAAATATAAGGGATACACTGAAAAAATATAGAAAAATATCTTTAATTAAATAAAAATAAATATAATACTCCATCATATTTCGAATTATATCAAAATTAATTCTTAATTTTTATAAATAACCTAGACATCTATAATTTTTTATTTTTTGAAAATAGTCAAATATATAAAATTATTACCACTCCCTAGTATACGTATAAAAAGACAGAGCATTCAACAGTCAATATTTATTTCTCTTAGAAACTAAAACGACAATGAATTAGGATTACAGAGTGAACTTAGTTAAGAACTCCGTCCAGCTACATCAATGAATCTCCCCGAAGCCAAGATTAAGAAATTATACTTGGAAAAAATAATCCCCAAAAAAAATTGAATGTTCATCCCAATCTACACACTCTCACACACCTATATATACACACACAACAAAAGATCACCATTATGTCTTCATCGTTACTCCATTAATCGTTCAATCCAGGCTCAACGGCATATTCTTTAATTCCACCAAAAAATGTGGACATGATGACGACAGTTCTGTAAAATCCAAGCCCCCAAAAGACTGCCCTTTTTTTTGACTTTGTTTGGGATTCTATATATTGAGCTCTCGTTCTCCATCAAAAGGGGCGATAAAAGGTTGATTTGAGGAAAATGGATGTGATTATACCTGTCAGATTCAAAAGGGTCGCGGCGGTTTTTGACGACGAAGCCCGGGCAAGGCTGTACGGCGGCGGAGGAGAAAGCAGCGGCACTGAGCATTCCGCTAGTTTGAGTACTAATTCCTATGATCTTGCCGACCTAGTCAACTCGTTCTTTGAAGACGGCGATCATGGAGGAGTACTGGGTGACGATGAGGAAGCCGGTGAGTTGTCGCCGGAAACCAACTGCCCTGATTCTGAGATCAAAGATACCCTGAACAGATTGTTTAGCTGGGAATCATCCGCCGCCGCCCCCGCCGGGAACCGAGATAAAAAGGTGAAGAGAAAAATCCACGCTTTGGTGGTGAAATCCCTGAGGGATATTGACATTGATACCGGAGCCGGCGCCGGAACTGATTTTAAACGGCGTCTGATGGCTCGATTGCGCCAGAGAGGACTCGACGCTGGTAAAGAAAACGATAATAAAATTTTCATATAAAGATTTTTGAATTATTTAAATTTGAATTTTGCATTTCTGACGATTTTAATTCTGGCACAGGGCTTTGCAAATCGAAGTGGGAAAAAAATGGGCAGTGCCCGGCGGGGGATTATGAATACATTGATGTAAATGCATCAGGAAGCAGATTCTTCATTGAAGTTTCATTATCGAAAGAATTCACTATTGCCCGGCCAACAAACTGTTATTCATCACTGTTAAACATGTTTCCTCAAATATTCATCGGAAACAAAGATGATCTGAAGCAGTTGACCCGATTAATGTCCAACTCTGTGAAGAAATCCATGAAAAAGATGGACATTCACGTGCCGCCATGGAGGAAACTGAGTTACATGCAGGCTAAATGGTTTGGTCCTTACAAAAGAACCACCAATGAGGTGGGTTCGGCTGTTCCGGCCATGGAGGAGGAGGAGGAGGAGGTGGCGGCGAGGAGGAGGAAGAGATCGGTGGGTTTTGTGCCGGTGGGGAATATATCGTTTCTCTGCAGAGATGATTTCTCCGCCAGGGGCGGCGGCGGCGGTGGTGGTGGGGTGATGAGAATTGGGAACTTGGCTGCTGTTTTGAATGATAATACCATATCATCTTAATTTTGTGGTGTTTTTTGCGTATAGTTTGTAGTGTTTTTATGACATTTTTTTGCAAGAATTAGGCCTATTCAATGGTGTCACCGATTGAAGTAATTAGTTCGATTCTTGAAACGTTGTTAATTCTGGGAAGCTGCTCGAAGAGCTATATAGCAATTATTGGCTACATTTGTTTAAAGTATGAATTTTTGGGTGTTGTTTATTATGCCGTTTCATCTTATCCACTTCTCTAGTTGCACTCATAGGTCCACACAAATAGAACATCACCATTTTTTTCTATTTTTAAACAACCCCCCCAAACCAAAAAAAAAGCTGGATCAAGATCGGAAATATACTGACAAATACGGAGAGGTTGTTCGTTGTTTATTCGTCACATCGATTTGCCCAATAGATGAAAATCAAATGGGAAATTGAGCACAAGTTTATCAGTACATTCGTTTCCTCCTTGTAAATATGTTTAAAAACAAATGAACATTTTTATTGAATTTGATAATTTTACACTCTGATGATTTAGGTTCTCGTAGTTTGTCTTGCGTAACCAATTTTGATAGCTATGACATAATCCAATTCGATGATGACCCTTTCTCCACAGACTTGTTTAGCTAGTCGAAAGTGGTGGTAAATCCCCACAACTCAGCTACAGCGCGTATACCCTGTACACAGTGTACATGTACCTATTACTATATATAGTAATTTTTCGCATGACATCTGTACACTTACTAAATATAGTAAGTTTTGCCTACGTGCGTCTTTTATTTTTTCCGCGCTGAGTGAACAACATCTTCGCTGAGTGAACGTCTCAGAACAACTGCCGCAACGTCCAAAAAACATACTTAACAAGGGAGATCAGATCAAGATTATATAGACATCAGATCAGAGAATACTAGACATCAGATCAACAGACTATAGATATCAGATCAAGAATATTAAAAAAATCATACAGTAGAACTAAAACATACTTAACAAGGGAGATCAGATCAGGATTATATAGACATCAGATCAGCGAATACTTAACATCAGATCAACAGACTATAGATATCAGATAAAGAATATAAAAGAAATCATACAGTAGAACTAAAACATACTTAACAAGGGATATCAGATCAGGATTATATAGACATCAGATCAGCGAATACTTGACATCAGATCAACAGACTATAGATATCAGATCAAGAATATAAAAGAAATCATACAGTAGAACTAAAACATACTTAACAAGGGAGATCAGATCAGGATTATATAGACATCAGATCAGCGAATACTTGACATCAGATCAACAGACTATAGATATCAGATCAAGAATATAAAAGAAATCATACAGTAGAACTAAAACATACTTAACAAGGGATATTAGATCAGGATTATATAGACATCAGATCAGCGAATACTTGACATCAGATCAACAGACTATAGATATCAGATCAATAATATAAAAGAAATCATACAGTAGAACTAAAACATACTTAACAAGGGATATCAGATCAGGATTATATAGACATCAGCGAATACTTGACATCAGATCAACAGACTATAGATATCAGATCAAGAATATAAAAGAAATCATACAATAGCACTAAAACATACTTAACAAGGGAGATCACATCAGCATTATATAGACATCAGATCAGCGAATACTAGACATCAGATCAACAGACTATAGATATCAGATCAAGAATATAAAAGAAATCATACAATAGAACTAAAACAAACTTAACAAGGGAGATCACATCAGAATTATATAGACATCAGATCAGCGAATACTAGACATAATATCAACAGACTATAGATATCAGATTAAGAATATAAAAGAAATCATACAATACAAAGCAGCAACGTCCCACAACGTCTAGTTACGTCCCACAATGTCCGAAAATACAAAGCAACAACGTCCCACAACGTCTAGTTACGTCCCGCTACGTCCAAAATACAAAGCAGCAGCATCCCGTATGTCCTGCAACGTCCCCCAGCGTCTAGTTACGTCCCATAAGCGGGGAAGAATCAGAAGCAACCCATTTCACATGAAAGTGCCAATACCTCACGGAAACCATTTATATATCATATTTCAGAGTAACATAGCATTATTTGAATAAGAAAACACGAATATAACATCATTAATACATTGCACAACATCAAATCGTGAAAATAAGGTTCCGTAAATCCATTAAATACAGTTCATACTTTATGATGTGGTGATTTTTTAAGAAGAATAAGTTATTTTTGAAGAAGAATGAGAGATTTTTGAAGAAGAAGAAAAGATTTTTGAACAGGAAGAAGTGATTTTTTAAGAAGAAGTAATTTTTCCGTTGTATTTGGTGTTGTTTGTCGAAAAAAATAATTGTCGATCTCCGTTAAATCTGTGTTTGAATGAAAATTTTGATTAAATGCGGTTTCGAATGGAGTACGGCGAAGAATAATAACTGATTTTTTAAGAAGAAGAAGTGATTTTTTGAAAAAGAAGGAACTAGGTTTTTTCAGAAGAAGAATAATAGAAGAGCGTGTATCTCACTCTCTTATAGTGAGAGTGGTGATGTGTTACTAGATACATGTACCACTAGGTACAGGATATAATTTGCGACTCAGCTAGAAGCAAAGGGCAACGAAGCCACTTGGTCATATTTCTTGGTTGTTTCTAGCCACTCCATTCAATCATTATGTACTAAAATTATATTATAATGTATTATTTGATACTCTTTTCATTTTAAAATATAAGTTTTTTTTACCAAACACACATATTAAGGTAGCTATTATGTGTGACACATTTTTATAAATTTTAATTGTAAATTCTATTATACCCTTATTTAATATATTATTGATAATAGTGTGACACTTAGAGTAGTATATGAGAAATACAAATTTCAATGAAATTATAAATTAAATAAGGATAATAGAGTAAAAGTAATGTATTGTTTCTTAAAAGTATACAAGTGCCTTATATTTTGATCAGTCTCCTAAATTGAAAAAATGACTTATATTTTGAAATGGAGGTAATATATGACATGACAATATTAATTAAGAGAAAAAATAATAAATATCGCATTAAATAATAAAATATTCTTTACTTTACAAGTTGTCTACTAGTAATAGGATATAATTTGTGTACTCCGGCAGCGAATTACGAGTATTAAAATTCGAATATGCTTTTCTCATTAAAATTCAAGAGGAGGTGGTTTTGGGCTGAATTATGGCCTGTTTAACAATAACTTCCTTCATGTTAGGCTTCCAATAAAGCCTACTCAAAATGGAGAGACACTTCAATTTAGTCGACCCAATAATACCTCTCTTGGTCTCTTCTTTTTATTTAGAGGATTAAACTCAAAACAATACAAGAATTGAGTTGTGTGGTTAAGTTTGATATATTTTTTAATTTTTAATTTTGCTATTTTTAGCACATGAAGATTCAATTTGGTCAATGAAAGGACTAAACATTGTTTTTTTAATCAAATATGACATTACGTTATCAAGCAATTACAAGCAATTAAAGTCTGATTGGTTAAATAGGCACTCCTTGATTACTCTCTGTATCTATTATATATATATATTTTTTCAAAACTCTCATTTAAGTAGTTGGATTTCCTATTTTTTTAAAATCACTTGCTAAAATGACGAGGTTTCAATAAGTATATTTAAAAAAAAAAAAAAAGCATCATTTTTTCAAAATTTTCCCGCTTTTAAAATACGTTGTTGTTTCAAAACACTATAGCAAGTAATTTATTTCTTCTCTTTCGAAAAACTCTTACCCCCATTGGAAAATTCTTGGTTTCGTCCCGGCTAGCAGGTAAAGAACTGAAATTTCGAAGGATTAAAGTGTCAAAACTTAAACAAAAAAGGGCCAAAACGAGAAGAAACAATATCTTTGAGGAAATTATGCAATTAACAAAAAACTATACTATCTTTCCATAAAATGACAAAAATATAGTAGTATTTTTCTTATTTTGGAATGAGGAAATCGGAGTGGGCCATTACAATAAGTTCTACAAATTGCTGCAATTTTGATTTCTTGATTGCAAATTTTTGATTTAATTTGATTTGCCTCACTAATAATTGAAGAATAACATAGTAGAATTCGCAGAGGAATCGCCGATTAGTCGCCGCCGTAAATGGAGGGCGTAGGGGCTAGACTCGGCCGATCCTCCACCCGGTACGGCCCAACCACCGTGTTCACCGGACCTGTCCGGAAGTGGAAGAAGAGATGGATCCCATATACGCCGCCGAATAACAGCTCTAGCAACAGCGCCAACAATAATCACCACCACCATCGCCATTCCACGCCGAATAACGCCGCCGCCAATGGTAATAACGGCTCCCATCTCTTGCTCTACAAGTGGGCACCAATAACTCCGAGCCAAAACGGCAATAACGGTAACGGTGGTGAAGGTAACGGGAAGAGTCATGTGGAGAATAATGATGACTCCAAGGAGGACATCGGCGGCGATGAGGAGCAGCAGCACCGGAAACGTAAATTCAAGTACATCCCGGTATTTCTCTGATTCCTTGTAGAAATTTGAAATTTTCTGTAGTTATTCTGTTTAACTGTTGGATCTCGTATTTAAACATCTTTATCTCGACCATTGGTAATTGAATATGTTAGGGAGGAATGTGTTTAGGGTTCTTGAATTTGGGGAACTTTAAAAAATTAGGAAATTAGGAATATGAATAGGTGCAAAACTAGAAGCTAGTTTAAGCTGTTACAAGATTTAAACTTCAGTCATTGAGTTTTAGGTGAAAAACTTGCTTTAAAATCCAGTTTACTTGTTAAGCTTCCTCCATTATTTACAGTCAGTTAGCAGGATAGAATTTAGGATTAAACTTCTCCAAGGTATTTGGAATAATCTCCAAGAACTCATAAGCTTCACTCAGCTGGTTAAAGGTTTGACAACTGAAATGAAGAAAGGACATCTTGAATTAACGGAAAAATTCTTCTGATTGTGGATATTCTTAGGTTGTATCAGAGTAGTCTTCAATTTTTAAAAATCATCTAAATAAAGATTTCCCTGGAGTTAATGTCATGATCTAAAACACAGCATTCAGTAATTGTACACTAAAAAAAAATAAAATAGTGTCCCGCATAAAAAGTACTTCCTACATCAACCCCTTCACATCTAAGCATTCCAAAATGTAATGAAAGATCAGAAGGGCTGAGAAGTTGGAACTATTACCAGAAAAAGAAATTTTTAAAACTGTGACTCTGAATCAGAATCCCACTTGGTTAAAATGAAAATCCTGACCCTGTATAGATCTCCTCGCTCGAGTAAAGGAAATATATGTTCCTCCTCTAAGAAAAAGACCAGATGATTGAACCTTGGAGGGAAGTGACTGAAATTGTGATAAATGAGTTGGTGAGGTGTGGAGCCTAAGACTTTCCCAAGAAAGATGGAAAGATCCTTAGCTTCAGCGGGTGTCTACTCACTCAGATTTTAACAGGAAGCCCCTCCACGTTCATTCATCCCGCCAGGGGGACACAGAAAACAGTTGAAACATTCACTTTGAACACAGTCAAGTTTAGATGTTGGATCTCGTAGAGAAACATTGTTGATCTCGGATGGTAATTGCATTGTTGATCTCGGTTATGGCTGCTTGCTTTTAAGGTTTGGTATTGAGGGAAAACTTTTGTGGACTGGAGCTGAATGTGTTGGATATGGTCTGGGTCTAGAAATTGCTCAGCCATGGCACAGGACAAGTGGCTACCAACAAGCTACTATTCATGTGTCATATCTCTTATAAATATTGAAGCCAGAATTCGCTCAAAGTTCCTTATCTTGTAACTTTGTGAACATCATATAATTTTACATTGTCCTTGTCATATCTATTGTGTTCAGCAGATTGCTTGCTTGCATACAATGAGTTGTTGTGCGTTGGACTTTTTTTTGAGATTTTTTAACTCTTAATTCATTCTTTACCGGTCTAGTCGACACAATGCAACTTCCTTGGCTGCTGATAATAAACTACAGAGCCTTTTGGTAGTAGTTTCCATAGAGTTCTCTTTATTTATTTAGACTTTTCATAGAGATCAGCTAATACAGTTGTGCTAATGATCGAAATAGGTAGCTGTGCTGGAAGAGCAAAAGAATGAAGCCTCTGAACATGGTGAAGATGAAGCTAAACCTGTAGAGACTGAGACAGATGGCATGGAGACAACATCCAAGAGCGATGGTTTTGACGGCAAACCTGATATCAATGATGTGCCTGCAGAAGAAAGTCAGGTAAAAGAACACTTTTCTTTATCATATGCTCCAATCTTATTCTTCGCAACCAACTCTTTGGAGATTTGCTCTTTCCTTCAAGTTATTTGAATGAGAGCTTCATTCTGTTTAGCTTTTAAGGTTCAGATTATAATTTGAAATTCAGTCTCAGGTTCCTGAAAACAAACGTCTTGAACGACAAGATCTAAATGAAAGTACCTTGGACTTGAGTTTGGGCTTGAAAGCTCATGATGGAGAAAAGGATACGGATTCAAAGACTAATCAGAAAAAGGACGGCTAGTCGGAAACCTAGCCGCCCTCACCGGCTTTGGAACACCATCTACTAATGCAGACAAGGATATTACAAGTCTTACAGAGCCCATCAGTTTCATTTTTGCCTCTTAAAGATGGCATTATAACTGCTTTTTGCGATATAAGTAGGTTAAAAAGCAGGTCAACCTGGGATGTTCATGCTTGTAACTTTAGTTTCCATTGATGCTTCCCTCATTTGGAGGTGATGGCAATTTTTATTGTACTATGAGATAAAAATTGATTCTTGTAACCCCTTTATACTTCTTCTCAAGTTGAAACATTTGGAAATTCCCAGTAAACATTGATAAACACTTTGGCTCAATTACATTTACCTTAAATTACCAAGTATATCCCTTAGAATATTCAAATATTGTTGTTGTGTTGACAGATAAAATTAATATCTTATTATAATTTTATTTTGGTTGAAAATTATCAAATTTTTTTATTTTTTGACATTTTCAATATTTGACTTCGATATTTACAAATTTCGGGCGATTCAGGTCTGCTTATTATGCATTGCACAGGAATTCCAAATGGGCATAAAAACAGAAACAATTGAAATTATTCTCAGTTAAAGAAATTTCATCATCATCATCACCACCATCATCACTAATGCCTAACAAAGGCTTCAATTAAGTTCAAATCTAAGAAGAAATGCAAATTACAACCTTTCCCAGAGGATTTCTACAGCTATAGAATGTATTTCAAGGCCTTTTCCAAGCCAAGAAAAGAGGCTGATCCATCAAGTCACTCTTCCTGCTATTATTCCTTTGCTACAGCAGCTTCTTCAGTGTTGAGATGATCATGCCTGGGAATGTAAGCAGCAAAAGGCTAAGTCGAAACAAAATGTGCGTAATGCCACGGGAAACAAAGATCTCAGACGCCACATGTTCAAATTTTGTGAAAAACATATAACAGTAAGGGTTAATGGTATTCAGATTCTCAGAAGTCAGTTTCAACTGTACTTTTCGGTATTTCATAATTAATCAATATCAAGAAACTAGCTAAGAGGGAAACTTGAAACTGACTGAATTTTTCTGGAGAGTTGGTACAATCCAGTGCAAGCCATTGCGACGTTTACGCTGAACAGATTCCAGTTTTTCTGCAATCCAGAATAAAAAACACAGAACAACTATAAGCTTGCGTCACATAACCAAGGACTCATAACCAGGCAATGACTAAGGATAATAGCCAACAAGAAGTAGTTGTAAACATAATTGTTAACTCTTAGCGCAAAAAATTGAAAAATATCCGGCATTATATTACCTTTGGTCACGAAATGTTCTCTTTCTCCATTGCTTATAAAACAAAAATTTAGTAGATAATCATTTCTGGAATAAATCTTTCTCCAATTAACTAGCATTCCCACACATAATAACCACTACTCAATTGGAACTTGCAGCAAATATTAATAGAAACGAAGTTTGTTTTCCAATTTACAGCACACCATAAGTAGTACTCCACTTGAAACTGAAGGGCCAAGGATTGATAGGGAACAGATTAGCAGAAGTGTTGAATATGAGCACTAAAATTTCAAAACAACACCTAGGCATCTCTTCCAGGAACGGTGAATCACAGGTTAGAGTTAATATGATCTTTACAAAATCATCCATAGATTTGAGATCCCATTTACTATTAGGAAATTTTTTTGTTCCTGTGACTTCAATGGTTTATGGGTCAAATACTTAGCTAATAAAGAAATATTTTCCCATATTTTCCCATCAGCAGAGCTATTTGCAAAACAGACTGAATCAAAGTTTTGTTTATCGTCAACTGACTCCAAAACAGAAGATCTTATGCCAACAAACCACAAGATATGGCATCGGCAATTTTCTCGATAAAAGTAAGGGTTTTAAGTAAATATAACACAAGCTTCACAATGGATCTAAGTGCAAGAGAGGAATGTCAGCTGTAAGTATGCAGTGGTATTATGATGCAACCACAGTGAAAGAGAAATCAAACTCAAAGACTTGAATCTATACCAAATGTTAGCTTTTACGTCTACAATGCACAACATATCAAAAAGAGCTAACTTACAGGTTTAATAACAGTGCTGTAGCGTGACCAGATCAGCCCTGTTGCTGTGACAGCTGCAGAGATGGACATTTATAATCCAAGTTTAAGAAAACTCTAAGCAAATTCCACAAGTAAGAAACAGAGAAGATGATAAAATGCCATCGCAAGACAAAATCTAACCATCAGAGAACAAACAAAATGACAATGCAAAATCAGCTCCATTGGCGCATATATACGGTGTCTTAATGCGTGTGTGTGCGCATGAAAGCAGCAAGCTGTAGTAGCTAAGCATGATGGATGATGGAGTGTGGAGGTATTAAGCAGCATCAGAGAGTATACCTATCTGCTGTGGGTATGAAAGTTTCTCCGGTGGTTTAGAGAAGTCGGCAATGTTTGCAATGCTAATTCCCCACTTGAAAGTTGGAGCCCAGAAATGAACTACAACGAAAACAAATCATTCTCTTGCAAATGAAAAATTTCTCACAAATGAGAGAACACAAGGTCCTTGAATCACAGACAGGACATTTGACCAATACAACTCAACTCACTGAACCTAAAAAAAGCCTTAGCACATAGCAGACCGTAAATTCTTTTCACAATAAAGCTTTCTTTGTACAACCATGTCATAATAATACACAGGTAAACCATTAGCAAACCATATTGAAATTCACATAGTTCTCAATGCATGCCAAAAGTAATGGTCACTTTTTTCAGTTTTTCCTCAAACATATTTCCTCAATCCTCGGTTGCACAAAAGACAGTCTAGATACCACTACTGTAATCCAGCACAACTGCAGGATTGGCAATAAGGCTCAATACAAAATTACAGTTATTCCTGTAATTTAATTTCAAAGCAGCATCTAATAGCTCTATAAATGATTGAAAATTTTCAATTTCCTAGGACACTTGGATAGTTGAATTTCAGTACTTTCCGACCATTTATCCAATGCCATCCATAATCTCAACCCATGTACTTCTGATTGAGATGATTAACAATTTCTTCAGGATGACTTTATTTTCATTACAAGGTAGCTCAATAAATTTCAAACCGAACCCAGATAAGCTCTCAAAATTCAATCTTTATCCACAACAAATAAAAAATCTTTCCAACCCACAAAAAATATACAAAAAGACCAGGCATGATCTACCTCGATGAAACTCAGACAGAAAGAATTCACACAAGAACAACATCAAAAATGCAAAAAAATTAAAAAATAAAAAGATGAGCACAAAAAAGTTCCTCAAACCAGAACAAACCAAAATGCTAAGGGAAAAAAAAAATATATATATATATATATATAACGAAAAGGGTTGAAAGAACAAACTGGTTTTAGGGCCAGCAGGGTGGTTCCAGAGCGCCTGGAGCTTAGAAGCCGCCATGAAATCTCAACTCCGTTTTCCCAATGACGATCCGAACTGAGGTCAAAGCAAATGGGCTGGAATTTGGTAGACTTTTTGTGCTGCCGATTCTTTCTTCCTTTCTTTTAATTCTTTTAATTTGTCATTTCTTTAACTCTCTTTCTTATCGATAAAAAAAAAAAAAAAAAAAACGTGTAAATACTTATCCTTACTTTTTATTAAAATATCAATAAATAAATAAATAAAACAAAAAGACTATATTTAATACTACTTAAAAAAACCTATAATTCAATATTGATTGAGACATGTCCACAAAATTTCGTTGGATGAGTGTCTTTGAATTTGGGCAATGAAATACAATCTAAAAAAAAAAAAAAACCGTGTAAATACAACTTTTCGATTAGTATTTTATCCTTATTTTTATTAAAATATCAATAAATAAAAAATGATATTTAATATTATTAAAAAAAAGCTATAATTCAATATAGATTGAGACACTTCCCTAAAATCTAATAATGGTTGGAAGAGCGCCTTTGAATTTTGGAAATTGAAATATAATCCAATTGAAAAATTAGTATTTGATAAATTAAAAATAATTGTTTAACATTAATATTTCTTCTGGTTTTTGTTTTGACTTTAGATTAGCATAAAATACTAATTATTTGGACAAACCAATACTTTGTAAATAAATTTCATATATTATAAATTAATAATTCTTTAATTTTGATTCCAATATGAGAGATATTTAATTTTCGATATTTATTTATTAAATATGGACTATATTTTGTAATTCAAAATTTTGAGTTAAAAGGAAAGTATTGCGGATAGCTGAAAGCGTTATCCTACAACTGGAAGCGTAATTACTGAAACCTGCCGAATCTGGCAAAGAAAAAATCCAGTAGAGTTATTACGAGATCAAAACGCCATGGAAGAAGAAAAATGAAGTATTTTTATTCATCTATTTCTCCAACCAAACTACTTCTGTTGAAACCATTAGTTCTAATCACTGTGAGCATAATCGCTGCCACCATTGTTATTCTGTTATTACTTTCTTTTTCTTCTTCTTCTGACCCAAATCCGTATAGCAAAAAACCTGCCCAGATGTCTCGGAGTTTCATACTTTGGCTACATGGGTTGGGCGATTCGGGCCCTGCAAATGAACCCATCAAAACTCTCTTCACTTCCCCTCAGTTCAAGAACGCCATTTGGGCTTTCCCTTCTGCTCCTTCGAATCCCGTCACTTGTAATTGTAAGTACCAAGTTCTTCTTTGCTTTGGGATTTTGGTATGGCTTTTTGTTGTTTAGCAATTTGGGGTTATTTTGTAATGACTGCCCATTTCATTCTTGGTTTGATTATGAGGAAGTGTAGATTGTGAAAAGATTGCTTTTTGATCCTGAATTCATGTTACCGATGTGTGCATATGGACATGGTTGTTCATTTTTGCTCCTTTTCTTGTAAAAAAGGTTTATCTTTTTTCAATGTGTATGTGTTGTGATAGAATACATGGCCAGATATACTCCATGTTAGTGGCAGGAATGCTAAGTTGTTCTTCTTGTTAGAAAAAAAAAAAGTGAAATTTTCTAGGGACTAATTTATGTTTATTCATGATTGATGAAGCGTTTCTGACTTTTTTGAGAAGTTTAAAACCTTTAGAAGGGTTTTCTTGAGTGACTAATATTGGAGATCTTTTCATGTATTTGGGTTTAAAGTTTGTATTTTTGGAGTATTAGTACATGAATGCATCTTCTGAGGTAGCTGAATATTTATTTGTTGATTGAATTATATTAACAGTTTCTAGAATTGGATATCAATGTAGCTTTGAAAGAGATCATGACCAAGGCTTCTTCTTGATTACTAATAAGTTCTTAATCAAAGGCTACTTTCGTTCGGGACATGATCAGGGATTGATTTTTCTGTTCACTTGTTTCCATAATGCTTAATTTTATACCCTTATTCTTGAATTTACCTCCTTTTTAACCTGGCTAATCAAACTAATCTGAGTCATGCCCTGTGAAAAATGCTTGAATATAGGTTTTGCTGATCTTGTATTGTACTGTTTTGTTGTGTTGTGCATTACCTCCTATTAATTTAGACCTGTATGTTGATTGTTCAATCCCTGTTGATGTAGATGGTCATATTATGCCTTCATGGTTTGACATTCATGAGATTCCCGTGACAGCGGTAAGTTAATTTACCTTTCTTTCAAAGCTAGATTTGAAACACAGATTCATGATCGGTGTCAGCAATTAAAAAGTTATTATGAACTTGTTCCTAACTATTGGCCACTGGATGAAGTTAGAAAGGCACTTCAAGTTTCCCTAAATTTGTCAGTTGTGGCAAGGGTCAGGCATGAGTTTTGGCCTTTGGTTGGAGAAGCTGGTGCCAATATAATATGACTTTTACAGTAAGGACAAGATTTTTTTCTGATATTTTTGTCCAGTGTGTTTCCCCTTTAAGATATACTTTCTGCAACAGATATGGAACTTTAATTTAAGTGAAATCACATAAAATTGGGAAGTGGAGTCGATATTTCAAGATATGCATGGATGAAATTAACCATAATGCTTT
Organism: Knoxia roxburghii; assembly: GCA_030378225.1. NCBI lineage: Eukaryota > Viridiplantae > Streptophyta > Magnoliopsida > Gentianales > Rubiaceae > Knoxia > Knoxia roxburghii. The sequence goes on along the minus strand of CM059420.1, from coordinate 43,452,342 downwards.
CCCCAAATGACCTGTTTCGCTTCATTTTCTAAGAAATACTTCATTGAGGATTTTCCTTTCTATTTAGCTTAAGCATGTATTTTCTGTAATTGAAGTACATTTAATACGTTGCAGGATTCACCTAAAGACGAAAGTGGTCTGCTTAAAGCCGTGCAGAAGGTCCATGCCATGATAGACAAGGAGATTGCTTCTGGAACAGATCCAAACAATGTCTTTGTATGTGGATTTAGTCAAGGAGGTCTCTCTCTGATTCATGCACAAACACACGCACATGCACACACACACTGCACATGCGAGATATATGTGTGTATGCTTTACTTCCTACTGTCGCACCGTTGGTAGCCATGAATATCTATGACAATTTTAGGTGCCTTGACATTGGCAAGTGTTTTGCTTTATCCAAAATCTCTGGGAGGTGGTGCTGTATTCAGTGGATGGGTGCCTTTCAATTCTTCTATAACTGAGGAAATCAAACCTGCTGCCAAAAAGGTACTTGGTTATTCTCAAAACGAACTCTTTATAAGTAACGCGAAGGTATCCCCTTCTTAGTTGAGCTGAAAAAACCAATTTTACTGACATATTATCTTTTACGAAAATGCTGGCAACGCTTCAATAATGAAGGCAATTTTGATAAATTTGGGACAACTTACTGGTGGATATCTGTGTTATAGGGACTGTGTTTGTTTTGTTACATCTTATAGGGTTTTAAGTCCCGATTGGTGCGCCTTAGAGTTATTGAAAGTTTTGCACTATTGCTTATAAGCTTTCGAGTGTCCAAAGAATTTATAACAAATTAACTCTCTCTAAAAAAGTATGCGGATGTGTATCATTGGAAAACAGTTGCGCTTTATGTCTAGGATGTATTACCATCTTTCTTGCAGTTGTTGTCAAGATCTTGATCATCTTTGTTCGCTCGTGAGAGCTGATTCTCAGCTAATGGCAATCGCATCGTTTGCCTGTTTACTTTGACATTTATCTGCATGCAACAAGGCTTTTTGAAAAGTTGACTATCATGCAGACACCGATATTATGGTCCCATGGTATGGATGACAGAACAGTTCTTTTTGAAGCTGGACAAGCAGGTCCACCGTTCCTTGAGAAAGCAGGAATAACATGTGAATTCAAGGTGCATACCATTCTTTGAAACATACCATGTTTGATTTGCATTTTCCCAGGTTAAAGAAACAAATCTGTTTTACTTTCAGGCTTATCCTGGTCTCGGTCACTCGATAACTAGTGAGGAACTACGTTACCTGGAATCATGGATCAAAACTCGTCTACAGAGCTCATCCTGAAACCCCAAGGTTCGATTATTTCATTTTACCAGAAAGATATTGTTCCAAATATCGTAATAATTATAGTGATTCAATCATTTAAACTAAGTGCAGTTGTTTTCCTAGGACTTGAATATGCATGGTCTCTTTAGAAATACATAGATAGGTCTCAATTGCCTGACCCATTTTCGAACTACAAACATGCAAACTTACCCCCTCCACGCCTCATTTATTTACCGAGTCATTTCATTTTGTAGCTATAGATTGTGGTTTTAGTGGAAACTTAGGCTGTAAGGTGCATATAGAACATATTGTAGATCGTGATTCAAATCTCTCTATCTGTTCTCTCATGACTTCAATCGTGATTTGAAACAAGGCCTTCAGCCTTAGAAGTCTTAATCTAATTCGTGAGCTTGTATGCTGAATTGTGATTGTGCGTGTATGCTGAATCGTGATTGTTAGGCGTTTAAGGGACTCCAAGATGATGGTTTCTAGCTCACAGTCTTTACATTTCATAGAAACGCAATCCACAGAACCTAAAAATCTTGTGTGCTGTTTCTTTTTCAGGAAAATGGACGAGAGCAGCCGGAACAAATGGACCGCCTTTAGTCATTTGCAACAGTTCTGCAGAACAAGAAGACATTTGGCTGTCTGCTAAATTCTAAAACTTTTATGGTTTCTTCTCCTCTTTGGCCCTTCATTTCCACTGAAGAATTATCAATATTTCTTCATGGCCAGTTCTTGTTGAAAATGACAAACAAGGAAAACAAACACAAAGGTTGATGAGATTTTCCTTCTTTTTTTTTTTTTTTTCTGAATTTTTAATGAGGCCATTGGGAAACCAATTATGCTGACTCGAGGCCCTCGTGCTCTGCAGCTCTAGGATTCATGATTTTCATTTTTTCCTTTTTCTTCTGTTGTTTTTTCTTTAGAATCTGAATGTAAAAGACAGTTTCTAATTTTACATCACCAGCTCAGCATCAATCTTATACGTGAAGTGGCAAATCGGCAGAGTAAAGTTTTATTATCGACCCTGTTATTTTTTTAAAAAAAATTACATTTATGAAATTTATGTTATTAATAACATTTTTAACCCATCTTATAAAAAAATATTAATTTTGAATTATTTTATTTAAGGGTTTTGTAGTTTACCAAGAAATGTCATAGAAGATAGATAGATGCATCAAATTATACTATAAAATTTAATGACTTTTATATATAAGGAAGTTATATTTATTTTAAGAGGGAAAGAATATATTCTTTTATTTATATTATTGTATTTTTATTTTTATTTTTTTTGATACATGTACTTTTGAAATTATAAACAATATTATAAGATATTACATTTTAAAATTTAAAATATGATCTTCAAAAGTCATTTGTACATTGATATTTATTAGTGAATTTTAAATTTGGTCGTTAAAGTTTTCAAATATTTAGAGGATGATCATTTTATTTAAGAGTTTTTTATAATTGTAACTTTTAAAAACATATTAACTTTCAAAAATAGTTTTATTACATTTGATTAGAACTACAAATGAGTCGAGTTGAACCGAGTTGGGTCTGGCATGAGCTTGCTCAACTTGATTCCAGTAGCTTGCTTTTAGCTCAATCAAATTAATCTCCCACATAATGAGTATAGAGGTGTGTATAAACAATTAATTTCGTTGACTTCAAAACATTATTACTTTTGAGATGCTCTTTTCTCATTACTGGTAACTGTGATCGATACTTTTTGATCGATTAATCTCACTTTTTACATTCCACAAAAACAAAATTCTGAGGGAGTAATATAAATCATGACATCGATTCGTTGCGATTTACTACTGCTGTTATTCATCAGCTGTTGCATGATATCGGCACCGGTAGTTTTTTCCAATCTCGTCATCTCTAAGGTTGATCGAATAATTGATTTGATATCACAGATCGTAAGCTCCTTTACGACTTAAAGGTGTATTGGTTAGATATGAGTTTCACCATTACCTAAAATAATAACAATAATAAATATTTATATATTTTATCATATATACAAAATTTATATATATGTGTGTGTTGTGTGTGTCTAGCTACTCTCACTACTCTTTAGTAGCATATGAAAGATTCAGCTGATTTTCGTCCTAGTTTAGACGGATGAACTTGATCAGCCATTGAAATGGTTAGTAAAATAAAATCATCCATTTCTAAATATCTTAATATTTATTGAATTTTAATCGGTAAATTAATTAATTAAATACAAATTTATGAAATAAAAGAAAACCTAGTATACTGTATATGTCTTATACAACTCCTTCGCCGCCTCTCCCACGCAACTCCCAACTACTTCCTTCCAATTTGAATGATCCTGTACTTATTGTTGTTTTAAATATTATTGAGTTATCTTATCAAACAAATACACCTAAGTATGAAGAATAAATTTTTAAAAAAGTGATTAATGGTTGTATTAAAAATATAAAATAATGATATGAAAAAAGAATAAAGACCTATTGAGATAAAAAATAAATAAATAAATTTGAAGGAAATGGAGTAACTAAATTCGATGACAACGAGGCCCAATGTACTAAGGCAAAGACATGGTCTGGCCCAATTGCTCAATTATTCAACAACTTTTCCACTTTCGGGGCATTGGAAAGGGGGAAGAGAACAATCTGTTTTGGCATTTATTTTGTCAGACTGAAAACTTTTTATTTTTGGCCTGAAAGAAATAAAACCCCTAAATTTCTGAAAAGCAGATACGATCCCATTCCCCTAAAATGGGCCCTTTAAATTCTCCCTTCAATTTCCATCCATCCATCAATCACTAACCTTTTACTACCGTTTTACACTTTCTCCATTTCCACTCACAATTCTACACAACATTTTTATATTTCAATGAAAGAAAAACGATTAAACGTAAAATACAGTGTATAGTGTATTACGTGTAGCGAAATTATTATTTTGATTTAAAATAAAAAAATTATTTTTTTAATTCACTATATCATATTTTTTAAAAATTTTGATTTAAAACTCATTTTTATCTGTCTTAATCAAGGGTATTTTGATTTTAATAAATTTTTTTTTAACCGATTGAAATTAATAAAATATTTTTAAAAAAAATAATTAAAAAATAATTTTTTATAGACTAAATTTAATACCCTAAAATTTTAAAAAATTCTACTCTCTTCCTTTCTTATTTTCCTTTCTTTTCTTTTTCTTTTCTTACTTCTTCTTCCTTTTTCTTCCTCTCTCCCCGACAGCCACCCCACCCCGCCGAACCGTCGCCTCTAGTCTCTTCCTCTCCGCTGCCTGTCGCCAACCGCCCAAACAAATCCCAATCAAGCCACCTCCTTGTTCTCAACAGTAATACCCTTCTTGATCATATCCACGTACCTATCATCATCGGAATCCTCCACCATCTGCAAGGTCTGCAGCAATACCCTTCTTCTTCCCTTTTCCAACATTATTTTTGCCCTTCACCATATGCAACAACCACCGCCACCATCATCACCTCCATTATTTACCCCAAAATTTCAACCCAGACCACCAAACAAATGTTACCCGACATCCCTTTAGAAATAAAAACAACACAAGCCCATAACCAAATTAGAAATCAAAACCAACTTTTGACACAACATTTAACCATTCTAACTTCATTGGACCGAAACAACAGGGAAAGGAAAAAAAAAAAATTCCGCCCGAAATCAACACAAACCCAGGGTATTTGGATGTTCACATCTCCGACCACCAACAACACCTCCAATGCCTTCATCAATTTCACCAATTCCACCTCCAAGAAATAAGTCAGCAACACGAGAATAATATAAAATATGCTCAGTAAATCAAGATTAAATTTTTGTAAACCAATTAAGCAAATAAAAGAATGATAATGGAAGAATTCCTATTCCAAATACAACCCCATAAATTTCAGCTAAACCCAGGAATTAATTTGCCCAATTATCCCAAATTCAACCAAAGAAAACAAACAATCGACCTCTCCCCCAGGCCAAAACCATCCATCGCCACAGTTGGCCACTCCTCATCTTGTCGCGGCAGCCTCCAAAGCCGCCCACCCCGAATCACTCTCCCTCTCGCTCCCTTTCTCTTCTCATCGATTTTGTTCTTCCCTTTCTATTTTTTTTTTTTTTCTCCCAAATCAATTTACCTCCTTTGAAGACCCACCAATAAGAACCTTAAAATCCTTTACATGCAACATCAATCCCACACCCATTTGGGTAGGAGAAGCTCTTAAGAGGAAGAATGGATTCCAAGGAGTAAACCGCCACCACCCTAAGAGCCGAATTGACACCCCTGTAGACAAGGTAATTGAGTGAGAGAAAAGGTCATAGGGGAGGCTGTGGGGATGGTGGTAAGAGGTGATGTCGGAAGAAGAAGAAGAATAGAGGGGCGGCGGAGAGGAGGGCAGAGGCCGGGGGGTGAGGGGAGGGGAGAGAAGAGATAGGGAAAAGGGAAGGCATAGATGGTGGTGAAGAAGGGGGCGAAGGAAGGTGGAGAGGAGGAGCGACGGAGGGAAGGGGAGGGAGGAGAGAGAAGGGGAAGAGTAAATATAGGAAGAAGAAGGAAAAAAAGAAAAAGAGAAGAAGGGGGGAAGAGGCGGAGGCGGCGGCGGCGGCAGCGGGTGGAAGAGGGAGGGGGAAGGGAAGGGGGGAGATGAAGAAGAGAAAGAGATGGCAGCGGAGGGAAGCAAGGAGAGAGACGGGGAGGGTAAAAAAAGTTATTTTATTAATATTTTATTTTTTTAGTGATTAAAAGAAAAATATTTTTTATTAATACCAAAATACCTATAGTCAACACAGATAAAAGTGAATTTTGAACTAAAATTTTTTTAAAAATGATGTAGTAGACTAAAAAAGTAGTTTTTTTGTTTGTTTTGGATCAAAATGATAGTTTCGCTATATGTAATAGATCATTTTTTTGAGTTTAGTCAAAGAAAAAACAATAAGTGAACAGTTTCTATAGTATAATTTAGTATCTTGTAAATGTTTGGTAATCACTAAATTTAATCATAAATTTTTTTATTAACAAAATTTTAGTTATAGTAATAGTTTTTAACTGTTGAATTGTAATTCTGTCAATTCATATGCAATGTAAACTTCATATGAATGGTAAATTTTATGACAAATAGACAAACACGTTATCTTAGATCTCATATACAAAATTTTATGTGTCAATGTGTGGATTTAATATAGTAAAAGGGGTTTTGGGGGGGGGGGGGGGGGGGGGGGGCATGCTATATCTGAAACTTAAGAAATAGACTAAATATTGTAAAGATATTAGGCATTGCAAACCGGACAGTACACAACTCGGTTTCAGTGTATATGGTATTAAAAGTTGTAGAGTTTGTCGTCTTTCATATTGAGCCATTGAGAAAGAGCGTCTAATCGAACATTTCCATCTTGTTATAAAAAAACTGGTATTATGACTAAATTTGTTATGAATAACAAACTTTATAATTAAATTTATCGACTAACAAACGTTTTGAACTATATTTGATATTAAACTATACTACAGTGATTATTCTTGTATTTTCTTATTTTATTAAACAAATTAATCTAAATTTCAGCAAAAAGAATCACAAAAAATATATAGTTGTTTCAATTATTACGTTATGAATATGCACCGGATTCATGCAATGTCAAACCTCCCATACGTATGAAGGTTTTACAATGTCTAACATTTTGCTATAGTTACTACGATGATCAAATATCGATATTTTACTGTGTATAGAGGAGATCGTATTGACTTGCTTAAGTATAAAATTATTCATCTTGTTATATTTACCGAGAATATTTAGAATAGTTAAAATATTTTAATCAAATTAGTAAATATAAATATCAAAACAAAGCTCAACCTTAGTTATTCACATTTTATCTTTAGAAAGAAATTTTTTTATTTTTTTTTTATTATCAAAACCTAAGTAGTGTTTTGGGTGGTATTTAAAGTTTGTATTTACAAATATAAAAGCCACATTAAAATTTGAGACAAAACAATAGAATAAATCCAAATAATGTCCAAACAAGGCCTACAAAGTTTCTTCTCTTAGTTTTATTCATTTTGATGACAAATGCTATAAATTTTTGATGGGTACATTTTTGTTTGAAATACTCTCAAAATTTTTTAATGATATGTTTAGGGTTATTTATATAAATTAAGATTAATTTTTTATTTAATTAATATTAATTATTTATATTTTAATTATAAATATAATTTATCTTTCAAAGAATTTATCTCGTTTATTTTATTAAAATTTTATCATTAAATACGAGTATTTGAGGATTAACCAAATTATATTAAGAATATAAAATATTTTATTAAAAAATATCACTAATTTTTTAAAATATTTTACATAAAAAACTAGAAAGTATATTATTTTATTTATTGAAAAACTCAATATATAAAAATTTATGTTGAAAGAACACCGAAAATATTTTAAATAATCAAACCAGACCATGTCAAGTTCTCTGTATCAACAAAAAAATAAATTATTTTCAACCTTTGTTTCAATAATATTATTTTTTTGAGAAGAAGAATATTGTTTTAAAGTAAAATTCCGCTCCTAATAAGAAAAAGACTGATTTACAGTCAACCTTTATCCTTTGATAAATCCATTAGAATCGGTCGTTTTATCGTATTATAGTATATACGAGCCATTGAATTTTTTTCCCCCTAAATTAATGATATTATAATTATAAATTATATTATTTTATAATTAGTTTTATAAATCGATAAATGAATACTATTTTATTAACTATTATAAAAAATATTATGATTTATTATTATTATTATTCACTCGATATAAAGTAAAATTATTTTTTTATTTTAATTTTTTTATATGAATAAAACAGAAACTATCTGTTTGATTAGATATTTTAGTTACTTGCTTAAAAAAAGATATTTTAATTCCTTTTTTTTTCTTCCTCCTGTATACTCTTCCATCCTAAAAGTATAGGTATATTTATAATTCAAATTTATTATTATATTTTTTTTTGAAGAATTATACTTTCCTTCTTTATTTCATAATAATGATGATTAAAAATTAGAAACTTTTTATTCCAACATTACAATTAATGTAAAGTTTTATTATTATTTTTTTACTTATATATTTATATTTTAAATGAAATATTAAATACAGTCAATTTTTTTATTTACCGTGATTCACTAGATTATCATTTTTACCTCTTATTTTATTACCAAATTATTCTTATTATTTTTAACTGATAATTTATGAGATAATAAATAAGAAAAAAATACGACATTTAATAAGTTTTATATTTTCATTAAAATTTATATAAAATTATATTAATTTTAAAATTTTAAATTAAAATAATTTATATATAAAGATATAAAATTTAGATTGTTTTTATAAAATAAAAAAATAATTTTGAAATCATATTATTATTAGGGTAAATTATATTTATCTCGATATGGTTTGATGAAATTATCAATTACTTTATAAAATTTTTAATAATTATATTTATTCTATTGATCAAAGTTAAATATTAAAAAATAAAAAATTTGACTATTTATATTAAAATAAAATTATAAAATATTATTGATTTTATTTTTAACATAAAAACAACGATGTTTACTTTCACATTTTTGTTATTTTTTTAATAAATTAAGGGCTAATTATTATTGTTTGACGTCACCTTAATATTATATGGTAGAGGGGTAAATATGATTTTTTTATGAGGCAAAGGTGAAAAACACTTTTTTTACTGCATAATAATCCAGTGTTTCTTCCCCCAATAAAGAAGCCCTCACAGGTACCAACAAAATTATATAAATAAACAAAGAAATCTCCAATTTCCATGGCCTTTTGTCCTTTCAAATTCTTTTTCATCATCATTTTTATTTAATTATATACTTTCCCCCAAAAGCTTCCCTACCTTTCATTCTCCTCCTCCTCTCTCCATATTCCGCCAAAAACCACCGCCCTAATCCGCCGCCCACCACCACCACTACCACCATGAAGAAGCTCTACAGAAAAGGCACGGTTCATCCATCGCTGCCGTTAGTAACTGACCACCTTTCTTATCTTCCCGCAGCCATTTTGACTCTTGCTGTTGCTTTATCCCCAGAAGACCGGGAAGTCTTGGATTATCTCATTTCCTCCTCCTCCTCCTCCTCCACGAATCACCACCGGAAGGGTAGGAGCACCACCGCCGGAAGTAATATTAATAATAATAGTTGTGTCAGTATCAATAGTTCTACCGCCTCCGCAGGCAGCCAGAGTGCGCGACGGAGTAGCAAGGATGACCACCCGGCTTGCTTCAGCTGTTACTGCTTCAGATGCTACATGAGCTACTGGGTGAGGTGGGATTCTTCTCCCAACCGCCAACTCATACATGAGATTCTAGACGCCTTTGAAGACGGCCCAGTTCAGAAGAAGACCAAGAAGGAGAAGAGAAGGAAGAATAAAGGGTCGGTAAAAAGCAGCGAAGAAGGAGCGAAAATGGTTATCAAAAATGGTTCAGAGATTGTGCTTTTGGACAGGGACCGTACGCCTGATAAGGAGCTTGACGAGTTGGGCCAGTCTGCCAAAGAGGGTTGGGAGGTGGACGGTGGAGATAGCAGCGGCGGCGGGGCAATGGTGGAAGATGAAGAGGGGGAGGAGGAGGAAGAGAAAGGGACTTCTGTGAGGAGGTTTGTGGGTTTCCTTGGTGAGAAAATTTGGGGTATTTGGAATTAAAGAAATAATAGGAACTGATATTTGATGAGAGAACTCATCAAAGAAACAGAGAAGATTAGGGTTCTTCGTTTAGTTCAAGGTTTTCTATTTATTTTTCCCCCTCATTTTCTGGGTTTTTTTTTTGCTGCCGCCTTCAAGTTATTCCCATGTAAAATTGATAGCTTTTTTCCATCATGATGTAAAAAATCAGCAATCTTTTCTTCTCCCTTCTTTCCAATTGGCCAATGAAAAGATTTTCGTTTTTTTTTTTCCGCCATGGCTACATAACCAAGTTTGTTTCAGGCCATGATTCTGGGTTTTTGCAGCTCTGTATGCATTCGTTGTTTACTACGTTGGGAGCCACAAATCAGCAGTAAGCATTCAGAATAAACTGTTGTCTTAGATCAGTGTTCAGGTTCTTGAAATTGGGATTGGATTGTTTGTTATTTGTTTTTGCAGAGGAAAGGCTGACTGTCGTTTTGGTCAAGATTGAAGGGTCGTTTCGTTTCGTTTTGATTCATGTTGGAACTTTCTTTTTGCAGTATTAAATATTCAATCTTTGTCGTTCAAAAATGGCGTCTGATCTTCTGAATCTGAATAGGGCGGCATCATTCATACTCTTTTCTGTTGTTTTCTCATCGCTTTCTTTGATTCTTCCTGGAAATTTATACCCAAAATGCAGCCCAGAACTTTGAAGACTTGAAGATTGCCTTGTTAATTTGGACTGCGTTTCATTTTTTAATTGTTTTTTCTTTTTTTCTGCATCTTTAATAATTTCCATTTTTTGGTACTAATTTTAGTCAACTTTTGCGGTTTTGGTTAAAAATAGGAAAAAAACTGATTCTTTTGGTGGGTTCTGGTTAAGATCGAAACTTTGTTGGACTTGAAAGTGCAGTTTAGTTCAGCTCCGACTTAGGAAATGAAATGGAATCATTAATTAAATTTGCAATTTCGTGTTTAATTACAATTTTGGCCTTATAATTATTTTATGCATGCTCTGTTTTTACCATAAAATAAAACTAACTATTAATAAACTCCTTAAAATTATTCTAAATTTTATAAGGTGATGATAATTAATTAAGGGAAAGTTTAATTTTTAATTCTCGTTAAATGTGTGATTTTCTTAATATGGTCTCTTTTGACCTAGATAATTCTAGTCGATCACTTATTGATATATTTTATTATATTTTTGAGGATGGGTAATATTTATTTCTTATATTGTTTGGTTAATTATTGATACATCTTAGGTGTTAATAATTATTGAATTAAAAAATATTACTATTGAGTCAAAAATTATTAAAAATATTTATACTCACAATCAATTAAATTTATTTTGGTCATCAAATTTTTCGTTTTTCAATATTTGATTTCGATCCAGAAAGTAAATGTAATTATTAAAAATTTTAAAAGTGATTGTTAATTTGATTAAATTATCGGGTAAATGTGTTTTTTGGGTTCGACCGATTTTGATGAGGCAAATAAAAAGAAAAAATGATTCATTATTTAGATTGGTTCTCTCACCCTGCACCTAAAAATATATGTGGGTTTGATTTGCACCTAAAAAGATATGTGGATTCGATTTGAATCTTTATCGATCAGGTGGATATATATACTCCAAAATGGTGAGAGACTGAGGTGTAATGTGTTCTGGTGAACGTATTTATTTTGAGTATAGAGGACAATAAATTTGAATCCTATAATGTTAATGATGAGTTGTTTTTTAATATTACTATATTAAAAATTGAATAATTAATTTAAAACGGATGAAATTTTAAATAGATAGCTTTTTATATGCATTATTGAGTTTATTATTTTCATTACTATAAATATATTATTAGGAAAGCTAAAGATGTGAGTGGATAGATGATACTCCCTCCATTTCAAAATATAAGTCGTTTGCACCCATTAAGAAATCGGTCAAAATATAAGTTATTATCTACTTCTAGAAAATAATATATTGTTTTTATTTTATTACCCTTATTTAATTTGTAATTTCATTGGGACTTATTTTTGTCATGCCTATTTTAAGTTATAACACTAATATCAAAAATGCATTAAATAGAAGTATAACAGGTTTAACCATTAAAAGTCACTCATATCAAAAATGCATTAAATATAAGTATAACATGTTTAACTATTAAAGTTATGAAACTTTTCAAAAATTAATTATAACCTTAACATTTATATTTTGATCATAACTATTTATATATTGAAATGGAGGGGTATGATCTATATAGGACTTTATGGAGTGATGTAATTAGGGAAGCGGGATTCATTGACCCTAGACAGGACATGGGAGAGGCGGCATGCCTAAGGAGGATTGCATCTTTTGCTACTAATTTTCCCCACATCTCAGCTCCCCCAATAAGATTTTAAGCTTCAAACTCGAGGGTTCATTCTTCATTTTAACCACAAATATAAACTTCGTCATGGTGACAGAGTCATGTTCCGTTTAGTTTAATTAAATTGTGTTAATTTTTAATCATTAATTATTAGAATTAGTGTCACACGAATTAACGTGATAAGTACAATTTAGCTTCATAGATGTTCTAAGGTTTACGTGGTTTGAATGATGATAAATATATATTTTTTTGCCAAAAAAATATAAAAATAGTTTTTATAGTATAGATTAGTGTCGATTTTAATTTTAAATATTTGGTACTCGACAAATTTAGTTCTAAATTTTACTATTTATAATATATTTAATTTCAATAATAGGTTTTTTTGGGTACTTAACGATTAAATTACAATTCCGTTACCCCTTATACTACTTAGATATCACGTTGATTAATTTACGCGATCAATTTTATGCTACATGAACTAACACTTCATTGTGTGTCTCACATACATTTTCTTTATCCAAATTAAACGGTAATAAAAGTCTCATCGACAATCTAAAAATAACGCAGAGGGGGGGGGGGGGGGGGAGAGAGAGTGAAAAATGACAACTTGTTAGTTTGTGATGTAAAATTGACCAAATTCATGTGCGTCCACATGACACAAGAGTTGACAGAATTGCAATTCAACCTTGAAATTTTCCCAAAAAATTATTATTATGACTAAATGCGTCGTGAATATCAAAGTTTAAAACTAAATTTGTATAAGTACTAAAAGTTTAAAACAGATACTAAATCATACTATATGAACTATTATTGTATTTTTTACTAAAAGAGATTTATACTGTTATACGGATAAAATTTACACAGTAACTATTTTTGGTATAGTGATATAAATGAAAGTTTATAAGCGGTTGAAAATGCAGTAGGGATCTCTATTACTTTTTTTGTGTAACACTCCCTGTTACGCCAATGAAAGAGTGACACGTGTATGTTTTTTAATATTTTTTTAACATTTAATAAAAAAAGTAAAAGAAAAAAATTCAATCATCTCCCCTTTCTCTTTTCTTTATCGATCTTTCTCTCAGCCCGGCCACCACCCAAGAAGCAACTGGCTTCGTCATTACCGCCGCCCAAGAAAAAATCAACTCCACCCAAAAAGAAACCATCGCGCCACCACCACCCAAGAAGAAACCTCCTCCACCACCGCCGCCAAAGAAGAAACCTCCACCAAAACACCAAATTTTGCTGCGCCCGCTAAAAATATTGCCAAATTGAAATTGTTGTTTCTGAATTCAATTTTTCAATAAAAAGGATGTTATTGAACTTCAGTTTTTTTTGATCTTTACTCTTTGACAGAGACGCAAACCCAACTCATTGACTATGAATGTTTCTCAAGAATACTGCAGATTTGCGTTCCAGACGTTCATATGGAGTTCTTTTTGGGCGACGGTGGTGATGGAGGTGGTTTCTTCTTGAGTGGTGAACTCTTGGAGATTCTTTTGTCTATATGGGGAAGATCATACAATAGGGTTGTTGGGGGTAGAGAAATTGAGATAATCATATTAGGGCAACAGGGGTTATTCTGTTTTCAACACTGCTCATCGTTGTAATATATTTAAGCAGAGACAGTGGCGACGGCAACGACAAGGTCGGACTCAGAGAACTAGTCGTTTTGTCATCAGGGGTGGTGGTGACCGGGGAGAAAATATCGCAGAGGAGAGAAGAGAAGTGGGGATGATTGAAAAAAAAAAAATTCTTTTACTTTTCTTTTTGTTAAAGGTAAAAAGAAAAAAATAAAAACATAACTATTACGTTGGACATATGTCCTTTATTGATGTAACAGAAAGTGTAACACCAAAGAGGTAATAGGAGATCCTTACTGGTGAAAATGGAAGAGCTTAATGACTACTCCCTCCATTTCAAAATATAAGTCATTTTTATCTATTAGAAAATCGGTCAAAATATATATCACTTGTTTACTTCTAGGAAACAATTCATTATTTTTACTCTATTATCCTTATTTAATTTGTAATTTTATTAGAACTTATTTTTGTCATGACTATTCGAAGTTATAACACTATTATAAAAAATATTAAATAAAAGTATAATAAATTTTTTAAAAATTAATTAGATCTTTAATATTTATATTTTAATTAAAATGACTTATATATTGAAAGAAATGCAGGGGGTAAGTAGTAGCAAGTGAGAGTTTGTCTTGTTTGTTTGTCGACAAAGAGCATAGGTCGGCAAAAGTGAGGTTTCGATTAAAGCAATGAACGATAAGACTTAACCAGCTTCATCCTGCACTCCTACTAACTAGTACATTTATTTATTCGCCCCATGTTTTTTTTTTTTTTTTTTTTCTTTTGGGGTTCCTATATTCCCTCTTCCTCAAACTCAATGCCCCAAATAAAGGAGCATCTGATTCTTTCTTTCCCTTTTATTTATTCAATCCTTGTCGATGTTGTGGGGGGACTTTTCCCATTGCCATAATTCTCGGCTTATGCTCTTCGTAGATATCTCAGTTTTTGCCTACCACCATCTTTTTTTTAATAGGTTATCTTCATTCGCTCAAACTATCCATATTTTATTGAAATTTTTTAATAATTATATTTATTTATTTGATTGAAACCAAACATAAAAAAGTCAATAAATAAAAAAATTTAACATTTTTAATCAAAATAAATTTAGATAGTTATGAATTATCTTGTATGTAATTTTGTCAAACTATCGATACTTTCTCGATATTTTTGATGATTACACTCCTTTTCATTAAAGTCAAATATCGAAAAATGTTAACGGACAAAAAATTTAATGATTTCTGACCAAAATGAGTTTAGGGAGTTGTTAGTTACCTTCCCTGCAGTTTGGCCAAACATCGAAAAATTTTAAAAAAAAAATAAAAAATCGATGATTTTCAACCAAAATGAATTGAGCGGTTGTGAGTATAAATTTTTCTAATGATCTTTTGACTCAATAAAAATGTTTACATTAGCAAGTTTGCTATTTTTTTCTGTTAATTAAGGAGTTGGTTGTTATGAGTTTGAATAATCAAGAGACTAAATGTAATAGTTAGAAATCTTCAAATGTATCGATAATTTAATTAAACTACAAACAAAGTACATATAATTCGCCCTTTTTTACTAACATATTCTTACAAATTCACTAAACATATATATATATATATATATATTATCAAACGAAAGAAGTTCATTATTTAGTAATTTATGTTCGATATCAATTATTTACTTGTTTTTGTCAGTTATTCTGTAACTAATTTTATTATCGGATTGTTAATTTACAATTATATTTATGAAACCTTAACTTAACTATTAATAGGCAATGTTTTATTGTCTAGTGTCACAAAATAAGATTAGTTAATTGAATTTCCGAGGTGGAGAAAAAAAGAAAATGGAATCATTTGACGTTGGTTCCCTTTATGGTTGAAGCTTTTGTCAAGGCCAGGTGTTAAATTTGACTTGATGAAAGTGGAATATTGGGGTAACGACGGTGGACTTTCAACTATAAGGCTATAAGGCAGTGACCACGATTGAAGTGGCAACAGAGGAAACAGTCAAATGCCTCAAAGGACTATGGTTGCTTACCTGTCTTTACTAAAAGATTCAATGGTGGTTAGGTTATTTTGGTAACGAAAAGGATTGAATACGCTTGTAAACTACCTGATTTCGTTATTTAAATACGTAACAATTTTAATTTTTTGAGTTGTAAACATCTATTTTATAATTTGTCCAAATTCAAATATAATGAATAACTTTGATAGTGTTCATTTACATTGATTCAACGATTCAAATTTCAAAAGAATAATCTCGAAAGTTTATTACGAGTTGGATTGTATGATTAGCCCTTGAATCCACGACACGAGAAATTTAAAATTCGCGACTTAATTTTAGTACAAAGAAGGAGGTCATGTCTACATCGTCACAAAAATATATTTCGAATGTAAAAAACACATAAAATATTATGATCATTAATCAAACTATCTTCTAACCTCTCGTGGAAGCTCCAACATTTTAGTAATACCCCTTGATCTATTGGTAACTAATTATGTCAAATAATAAGCTGTAAATTTTCTTATATGAATACACAAACATCTTATTAATAATCATAAAATTCAAAAGTTAAAAAGTATAAAATATATTTTTTTATACACAACTATTTTGTTATTGAGCCCTGATTTAACCTAAGTTCAAAATAGTTGTGAAATTACAATTATAGATTTCATTTTTACAAGAAACTCGAAACACAACTCAAAAAGATTTGATAATTGACTATAGCCACGTCACGTTGTTACCGATAAAGTGATCAATTTCAATTTGGGCCAATTCAACCCCGGGCCGAGTAACAATGGTCCATCTTATCTTCAAAATAATGCATTAATTAATCCGCCTTAATGACTGACTCAATTGACTTAAAAAATAGTACAGCATTATCAATGGAAAAAAATATCTCTCTCACTGTAATAATAATAATTTTTTAAAAAATTATATCTCATAAAAATAATAATAGAAGGTGTATCATTTTGGTCCCTCTACAAATTTTTGGACCAAAATATTTATATTTGATATTTTTTATTATTACTTTTGATTCTTTTAAACATAAAAGTCAGAGAGATAATAGTTTAACAACTCATTTGCCCAATTCATTTTACAGCACCCATTCTTTTTAATGTTCAATATATTTATCATTTTGAGTTGATTATCGATCTAAATGAGTTGAATATTTGTGAGAATTTGAATTATAAAATATATTAAACAAACCAAAATATAAAAGTAGCAACATCGCAGGATGATGGCATAAATATAATTAAGGTAGCATGTTTGACCTGGTTTTGCCTATCTCCCACTTCTAGCAACGTCGTAATCCCCGAGCTATTGAAGTCATGAATGAGATATATATCTTTCTTTTACCCGGCCAAACCTAGATGATGATGGAACCTTCACATATATAGCAGTCAAATTTTTCTCTCTTTTTTTTTTTTTTTTTCCTGGTGAAAAATAATAGATTTAAGTGCAAATTAAACATAAATTTTATTTTTAAATTAAATTACATATAACCCAAATTATAATACAGGGAAAATCATATTATTTTGTTGAATTAAAATAAAATCATTATTATGAAACGAAATGTTTATATATATTTTATTTATTTTACCTAGCAACAGCCCAAAAAGTCATTCAGCGTAGTAGCCACTCCAAATTATTTGGGAACAGAAGTAAATAGTTTACCAAGTCTACTATCCATGGAGAAAAGTCAAGTTAAATTAAAAAAAAAAAAAAAAAAAAAACGAGAGGGGAAAAGCAAATGGTTTTAGACAAAAGTGAAGCTCAACTAGCCCGAATAGCTGATCCTTTAGTATCCATGTGTCACACGCTCACGTTTTCGATGCGTTATGGTCAGAACGAACGTATCACAGTTAATTTTAATATAAAAAAAATTTGAAAATATAAACTCCTACGGAAATTAAAAAAAAAAAAAAAAAAACGAGTTTTGTTAGTTAATTTGCATAAACGTTTTCTTTCTGGTAAAGTTTTCAGGTCAAAGGCTATATATTTGCATCGTAATGTTACAATGGAGTTCGATAGAGGCCGATTCTTCATTGATCATGCACACAATATCAGTGCTGTCTAGCTCCAAAATTCTCCTTTCACTCCCACTAAAACATTCAATTATTAATAAGCGTGAAAATAACTATTAAACCCTTCCTTAATTCATTACCGAAGTCAAAAGGTAAAAAATGCAACCAAAAAAAAACATCAATTAATTGTTGAAGATGAGAAGTATTGGATCCCAAACATGAAATGAATACAATAAAAATGTTAAAAAGAACTCTTAAATAAATAAATAATTAAAAGGGTTCTTGAAATGAACTGAAGAAATATACATTGGGGGGGGGGGGGGGGGGGAGGGGGGGAGAGATTGTTGTATATATATATTATATTATATTATATATATTGGTTTAATAATAATTAGGCATGTACAGGTATAGAGGAAGTGGCGGAAGTGACACAACCTTTGAAACGTCGAAGAATGAGATTAGGAGTGAAACTGAGTTCGATGCCGGAATGCAGAGTCATCGGCAGTCCTTCCTTAACACACTCGTCGTACTTTTGTAGCGCCGATACGATGTCTTTAAAATCCGGTCTCTTGTTCGGATTCGCCGACCAACACCGCTTTATCAGGTGGGCTAGTGCCGGCTGACAACTCGCTGCCATTGGTGGCCTCTCATTCTGGCATTTTCACAAACACCCCACAAGCATAATATGATATGGGTTAGTTAATGCATCATTTTGTAATTTTGAAGTTCATGAAATGAAATAACATGAGATATTCTTCGTGTTTAGTTCGAATTTGAGCACGGGAGATAATATTACGGGATATTTTGTCGATAGAATTGGTTGATTATTACAAACAAAATTGAGTTTTTATGACATTATTTTTTAGACATTTTAATAAAAGTGGTCATATAAAAAATCTTATTAAATGACTTTTAAAAAGTTTTATTAAAGTTAATTATAATTTAAGTGTTCTTAATATAATTTTTAATATGACACTTTCATTAGATTGTCTTAGAAATAGTGTCGTAAAAACTCAATTTTGTAGTAGTGTTTAGAGGATGTAGAGAGTGATAAGTGTTGGAGGAAACTAACTGACCTTCTCAGCCACAGCAAATGCAGCTTGGACAGGGGTCATGCCCTGGAAAGGCAGCAAAGCTGTTGTGAGTTCCCAAAGAACAATGCCAAAGCTATAAACATCAACCTTTCTAGTGTAAGGCTTCTCCTTGATCATCTCCGGCGCCATCCATCGATACGTTCCCATATTCCCCTTGGTTTCGTGCGACTGCGTTTCCAAGCAGGATGTCCCGAAATCCGCCACCTTAACGCGCATCTCATCGTTCAACAGCAAGTTGCTCGACTTAAGGTCCCTGTGGATCACCCCTTGGGAGTGTAGGTACTCCATTCCTCTGGATATATCAAGAGCTAATCTCAGTACAGTTTCTGTTGAGAGTGAATATGGTTCTTTCTTGTTCAGGTACATTCTCAGGGTTCCTTGAGACATGTATTCTGTGATGATACAGTACACTGGAGGCTTCTTACAAGCTGCAATGAACTGTGCAGCAAGGAAAGCTTCATTAGTAATGAAAAATTGCTGCAATGTTGACTTAAGTTAATAGTATTTAAGGTTATCCTATGTCACTTCACTAATGTATGTGATTCAGATCACTATGATCAGTTACTGTTTATTCACTAATGTATGTGATTCAGATCACTATGATCAGTTACTGTTTATAAGCTGCCTATGAAATCAAGAAGTCAGTTCTACAAGTGAATTCTTGTAAAATGTAGGCCCTTATGACATGAAAATACATGGTTTAGGTTGATTGAACAAGAACTTTTATGTGGATTGGAGCTAATAACCACTCCAAAAGAGTAATCAACGACATTACGTTTGAAATTTTACACATTTTTATCCAACATGTTAAGTTTTTATGGAACAAAATTATGTAAAGTATCAAACGTAACGGGTATTTTTTGGGACCTAAACATGTTGGACCAAAAGAGTAAATTCGCCAAACATGTTGGACAAAAATTATATTTTTTCCAGAAGTAACTTATCATTACACAAATCGGGCGAACTATGCATCGGTTGCAGGTTCTGTTCCTGTTAGATATCATTCATGATCCATTGCAGAACAATTTGCAGATTATGAAGGTGGAAAGTAGAAACTGACTGTTTGTAGTAGAAGTGATATATCTATGGTAAGCATTACTCTTGGAAAGGTTACTCTGAAATGGCCTATGAGTTCAGAAATGACACAATCATACATCACAGGAGTTTCTTGATTGATTGAGACAGGAAATTGGTTCAAAATTTCTGACATATAAAAGGAGCACTGAAATCATCTCATTCCATTTGGTTCCAGCTTCTGTTCCTGTTAGGTATCATTCATAATCCATTGCAGAAGAATTTGCTGATTAAAAAGTTTATTCTGAAATGGCCTATGAGTTCAGAAATGACACAATCAACACTGATACATCAAAGAAGAAATTCAAGAACAACTGACCTGAACAATGTTGGGATGATAAAGGCGCGAAAGCAGCGCGACTTCGGACTTGAATTGCAGCTCAAGCTTAGCTCTAGTTTCCTCCTTATGAGTTGGGATTCTGACCATCTTCACAGCCACTGCTCTTTGCTTATAAATCCCTCTATAAATCCTACTATGTGCACCAGAAGCAAACTTATTGCCTATAAACAACTGAGAAAGGTCAGCTGTCCATTCCTCTTGATCCTCCTTGGATGATGCTTCCCAACTCTCCACATTGTCAGACTCCAAGATCATTGACCATGACTCCAAACTGTCAAATCTCTTCCTCTCCATGTTGTCGATTTCGGTATTATTCAGTTGAGTTCTTGAAGAGGATGAAGGGATTGATAATAATGGTTTTTTCTTAGACTTTCTCATAATCAACTTCCTGAAAGGATGTTTAAAACATGAAAAAGCCATCAGGGAATTCAATTCTTTTCTTTCTTTATTTCTTTCTGGGGAGGGCTTACTCAGAAAACAAGCCACAACTCATAATAATCTTCTTCAACAACAGCAGCAGCAGCAGCAGCAACCATTTTTTCTTCTGAAAGTATGAATTGACTTCAAGAAATGCATGAACTGATTCAGAAACATGAGTCCTCAACAAAGATCACAAATGGGATCTGCTCTATTCTCATGTACACACAAAAAACATATACTTGCATGTTTAATCAAGAAACTCAAAACTCAATTGAACCCACAAAAAACAAAGATTACTACATCAAAAAGCTGATGCAACAACAAACACAGAAGACTGGATCATTGAGATAAGAGTAGTGGGAACACTCTATCCATCCAAAAATGAAAAAAAAAAAAAAAAAAAAATCAGAAAGAAAAGAGAGGTGGTAAGGTTGGCATTGTAGGCCTTTTGTTTATGTCATGAGGAAAAGTAGAAGCATGAACAGAAAGCAAAGAAAACAATGAGGAAAGTCCCGTGAGTTCTTGGTTCCAAAGTAAAGTTAAATCAGGAAAAAAAAAAAAAAGGAGAGAGAGAGAGAGGAGAAGATGAATTTGATTACAATATGCAAAGTTTTTTTCAGAGGAATCCAACCCTTCTATTCTCTTCTTTGAAGCCATTCAATGTGAGAACTTGCTTAGTGGTCACAGGGATCAACAGTTTTCCCATATTTCTTTATGCTTGGAATATATGGATTCCACACACCCCCGCCCCCCCCCCCCCCCCCCCATCTTGTACTACAGCACTATTACTTCATAATGCTTAGGATTAATGGCGTCAATTCACATGTCTTGTCAAATTCGAGTTATGTTATCTTTATATATATATAGGGGGTATTATATTTATCTTTCACGTAGTTTATTCAAACTAGCAATCGATCTTAAAATTCATAAAAATTACTTTTACCCCTTGACCAAAGTCAAACATCTAACAATACTTACATTAGCCTTTTTTGCTCATTTTTTTTCCATCGATCAGGGGCTGTGCTGTTATTAATTTGAATAATTAAGGGAATCATACTTAATTTTTAAAACTTGAAGACATATTGATAATTTAACTAAATCACAAAAAAGGAAATACGTGAATCTTATTGATAAATTTATCTCTCTAAATAGGGTTATTGGATTATGAATATATTTATTGGAATTAATGGTGTAGAGATCTTCTTTTAATTTGAAGGGAAATGGCAATAAATATTTATATATGCAAAAGATTTGGGGTGTGTGATGTTGCTTTCCTAGATCAAGTTTTGACATGTTATGTTCAGTGAATGGTACTATTTAGCTTATTTATGTGAAGTCACTATCTGAGTCCTGCCTGTATTATGTATGGATTCATTGGACCAAAAGGTGGCACTGTTTAAAACCAATATAAATAAATAAGGTAGTATTAATACTTTACCTTTTTCTTATTTACCATTTTTTAAAAATAAATAAATAATAAAAATATTTTCAAAAAAAAAGAGTAAAATGGTAATTTAAGGATGATAAATAAAAAAGCGAACCATATTTAAGTGTCCACAATAAATAAATGAGTGAATTACATTTTTTTCCCCCTTATAATTTGGTGAAACTAACGATCATTCATCGAGATTCCTCATAATTATATTTACCCCGTTCACTGAAGCCAAACATCGAACAATATCAAAAATTAAAAAAATTTAGCAATTTTTTTGTTAAAATGAGTTTGGATGATTATGATGTGAAATTTTTCTAATTATCTTTTGATTCAATATCAATGTTTACATCAATATTTTTTTTTCTTGTTAACCAATGGTTAATTGTTACGAATTTAGACACAAAGGGGTAAAAGTAATTGTCTGAACATGAAGGGACATCGTATCCATAATTTGATCAAATCACATAAAAAAGTAAATGATATAAATTCTAAATTCGAATAACGCTAATAGCAAGATAAATAAATAAATAATAAAATTTCTCCAATAAGTTATAAAAATAACTGTTTAGAACGGATCTTTTAACCTATTTTCATATTTTTTTTTACATTTTTAATACATATTTTAACACTATCTAAGTAGCTTTTACCTCGATTCGAGTCACTTGTATTAAAAAAAAAAAAAAGCTTTTACCTCTAAAAGTGAAATAAGAAAAAGAAATGCATAATTACTCCAAACTCACTTCTTTTTATTTCCTTACACATTTTCCTTATTTCCTTTCTTAAAAAAATAAAAAATAAATTTAAAAAGACGCCGTCCAACTTAATTTAGGTTTATTTAAAAAAAAAAAAAAACTTTGATTTAGGGTTAGTCTTTTGGGGCTGTAAAATAACTGCGATACTCTGATTTGGGTCAGACATCAATTCCGAAAGCTGGCCCATTTTCCATGGGGACCATATGATTTATGGACTGCATTAATACTGTTTTTGGCCCATTTTCGAGTTTAGTAACCATTTTGTAGTCCAATCCAGTTCCGATATAACGGAAAATAAAAATAAAAATCTTTAACAGTCAGGGTAAACACACCACAGTGATAAAATGTAAAATTTGAACGACAATTTCGCTTCCCGCCTTTAGTTTTAAATCCACTATAAATACTGAACGATCTATTCAAAATTTCCACCGGCTTGCAATTGCTACATTCCAGAAGGTACACTTCAGTTCGTCTCTCTTCTTTCTCCATTTTTTTTTTTGCTGAAATTCTTTTTTAATTTTTCAAACCTAATTAAATTTTCGATCTAATTCCTCGTGTTCATGTTTTTCAGATCCTCATAAACATCGCAGTTTTTGAAAGTTCAAACGAGTAGTAGCAAATCAACGGTACGTTTATCCTAGATTATCGTTTTTTGTTTTTAAATTCATATCAGTTTTACGTGTATTAATTATGACGAATTCAAACGTAGTAGTTGCTGTCTCGTTTTCAAGTGTAATTTTACGCGCCGATGATGTTGTCCCCCCGCCCGATTTTTGTTAGGTTATTATTCTGAGTTTTCCGGTTTGATTCTCATTATCGGAACTTTTTCTGCAGTTGTGTTGCGTCCTTCTGAAATGGAAAACGGAGAATTTAGTGAGAACAAACGCATGAAGCTCTCGGTACGAACTCTTTTTTTTTTGTTGGTCTTGCGGTTGAGGAAGGAAATGAATAATTACAGGGAATTTAGCTTGGATCTTTTTCTTTGTTTGGATAAATGGAAACGACAGTTGGAGGTAGTCACTGAGGGCGACGATGATGTTGCTTCCATAGAAAATAATGGCAGGGAAGAGCCAGAGGAGAATGCTGTTGGATCAGAAGAAATTGTGGCGGATATTGCTCGTATTCATGAACAGATCCGATGCTTTACTCAGCTGGTAGGTTTGTTTACTCTTTTGGTTGATTAATCACTAAGAGAGAGAGAGATCATTAGAATTTTCAGGAGTACAACTATCTATTTGTTGGTTATTGACTGTAATTGTGCTTGTTTTTTATACCTTTGATGATTGCCGTGGACAAAGGTATGTGAGCTGCTGGAATCAGGAAAGTTAATGCTGAAGGACCTGAGCGATGAGTTTGAAGAGAGAATGATTTTGTGAGTTATGAAACTTATGTTTTTTTTTTTTTTTCGCCTGAAAATGTGGTTGTGGATATGTTGGTTTTTCTGAAGTTACTTTATTTAGAATACACAAGGAACATGTCCAGAAGTGGGAGGACGAAATTCAGACAATTCGCATGGTCGATGCCTCGAATGTACAGGAAAACGCTATCCTGCAAAATGCTAAAGCTCTCCTTCAGAATGTGTTTGGTGAATCCTGAAGGTAATCCAGAATATTAATACCGGAGTACTTTTTCCTTTTCGATTCCATTTTTTACGCAGCCCCAGGTTGTTAAGGTTGAGAAGGCTTATGGAGAATTGGTCCCACTGATAATAGCTTTGTTGTTAATTTTGCTTTGAGTTCTCTTGATGCTTGTATATGAATTTTTAGGTTGGATTGGATATTTACTTCTAGGAAGTATCCAAACTACAATTACTAATGTTTAATTCCATGCA
Source organism: Knoxia roxburghii (assembly GCA_030378225.1). Classification (NCBI taxonomy): domain Eukaryota; kingdom Viridiplantae; phylum Streptophyta; class Magnoliopsida; order Gentianales; family Rubiaceae; genus Knoxia; species Knoxia roxburghii. The sequence goes on along the minus strand of CM059420.1, from coordinate 43,427,522 downwards.
ATGCGTAAGAGATTTGATGTGATTGATGCACGTGCTGATGCTAATATGTCCCACCTTAGGTTCAATGATTGTCTTAGAAATTTCTCAAATATCAAATTTCTTGTGATATTGAAGTAGATCAATTGGAAGAATTGTTTTCGTTAATTATCTTTCACATATTAGGAATGATAGAAATACTAGCTATTGGAGGAAAGTTTCTTTATAGGTTTTTGACCTATTTTAATCAAGGAAGCATAAAGATGAAAGTATCAGTGTCAAAACCTAGTTTATGAATTTCTTTTGGTCACAAATTATTTGATGCCCGTTATGATTACTTCTGTGGAATAGTTAAGGAAACAGTCAATTGTAGCTTACATTTAATGCTGTTATTAGAGTATGTTCTTTATCATTTGTAATTACTAGAGATCAGGAATTCCCTTGCCTATCTCCCTAGTTATAATCTATGGCAGGTTGATTAAGGGAATTTGAACTGCATTTTATAGACTTATAGCTTGAACGACTTTTGAGGAATTAACTTTGGATGGTATGAGGATATATTAGGAACAATTTGTTTTTTTCCCTTTGGAAGGTTTTACTTAGGAAGAGGGAAAATCAGTAAGTGCTGGTGCTGTAAACACTATTGTATAATAAGCAATTACTTCCGGTAGTTATAGTACATGGATAAAGTCAGAAAAAACATCATTGAGAATATCTGCTTGTGGACCTTTTCCATTCAAATGGAGGTGACATAGCTGACAGCTTGCTTCTTCCGCTCCAATTCTGTACTTTGATTCTTTTTCTCGAAATGAAGAGCCTAGACATTTTTAGTATACTTGAATTCTAATAATTTTACTTGTCTTATTCTTTTTTACTTGGTTCATTTGAGCATTTACTTCCAGTGTGTGATCAAATTCTTGAGATACCAGTGTTGAAAGATCAGGAGACAGGATCATTTCTTCACTTGTCTCCTAGTGGATTATGTAATTGAGAGATGAATGCAATCCAAACTGTAATGTAGACCATCTAGCCATGAGAGTATGTAGTAGTACTATATTTATGGATCTCTGGTCTGGTTTTTTTGCAGGTTGAGCTGGATGGTTTGTCTTGACTCTTGAGATATGAGAGACCACACCTAGTTGCCCCTCTTATTTCTTCAGAAGGCTAATACATGAACTGCTTCCCATGCATTCACCCTGACATTGATCTCGGAAGACTTATCAAACCTACAATTGTCACATAACTATTGAGATAAGTACTCAAACCCCAAGCACAACTGGATATTTTAACCAATTCTGATAACTAGGTTGTCCTTTCTTTTCTTTTGTATGTGCCCATTACTGTTTTTTTATACTTAAGATCATTACTTTCCAACTCCCAAGCAGTTGAGCTCTGCTCAGGAAGTTGCAGCTAGAAACTGCTTGGTTTGCTATTCAGAATTGGAATTGGAATGATTATCATAGTAAGGTGGAATGGAAATGAATTTGTTAGAGTGGAATGGGAATAATTAAAATCGCTTGGTTCGCTCTGGGAATCCACCTCCTTCCTCCTCCCCTTCTCCATCGTCAACAAACCACCCACCATCTCTTCCCTTCTCTTTCCCCTCCACAGCCACAAACCCCAAACTGCCACCACATCATCTCCTTCCTCACCGCCACAAACTTCAACCGCCACCATCATCATCTCTTCCCCGCCACAACCCAAATCCAAACTCAAACCCCTTCACCCATTGTTAAAACTTTGAGCTCTGGAAATTTTCAGAAAAAAAAAAAAAGGACCAAGGACATTCATAATTTCATCTCCTAACTCAAAACCCACCCAAACTTCACCCAACCCAAAACCCATTTACTTCCGTTACGAAATGGATCTGAGCCCGCACAATGTATTATCCCGATCTCTGCCATTTATACGCCCTTAAAACCTCTGCCTTTGTCTACCCCGTTGTTCTCTACTCTCAGCTCCGGTGCTTGGGCTGCCGATTGGTGTTGAACCCTTTTGCCATTGTGGATTTCTCCACTGTCAGTAATAAGCTATGGATCTGCTGCTTTTGTCTTCATGGGAACCCTTTTCCAATGGAATATCAGACCATCTCTGATTCCAATTTGCCAGCGGAGCTTCTTTATCCACACTACAACACTCTTGAGTATGAAGATGAAACCAATAAGACAATTCTCAGGCATCATCCCCCACTTCCTGTAATAGAGATTATTTCAAGTGCCCAATTTCCTCCTCAATAACACATGTATCGATCACAAAAAAGAACTATAGGACCAGTAACAAAAGACCCAACAACCATGGTCCCAAACTTCACCAAACCCAAAAACCATTTATCTCCATTGTTAAAATTACGAAATGGATCTGAGCCACAAATTGAGACTTGATAAAGGAGAGACGATTTTAAACCAAAGATGGAGGAGGTGAGACGATTGAAGACTGCAGTGACAAAACGAAATAGTGTCTATTAATGGAGGAACGAAGCTGCGTTTGTAACCGAGATGTGAGTCATTACGTTTTTTGTAATCCCTCCAAATTAGAGAGGAATGGGACAATGAAGGATACTAGGGAATGAGTCACTATTCTCAAATCCAAATAAATGAACAAAGCACCCAATTGAAATGATTTTGATTGCCACTGTCATCGAATGAATATCATTATATCATTCCCCCCCATCCAAGCACCCCCTTAGGTTATAGTCAGGCTCTGGAATGGCCAACAATCCAGATGCCATACTAATCTGTGATTATGATTCTGGGAAGAAGCACAATGGACATTCTTAGGAGGTCCAGCTAGTTAACATTTTTAAGCTCAACCAGCTAAACTAGCTAGGGAGTATAATGATTCACCTTTTTGATTAGAATAACAAAATGCTTGAATGATTTGTCATGTAATATAGGAATAAAATAACAAAAGCTCACATGTCATGTGAATTATAAGTCATAATATTTGGGATGGGATGGATGGGTGGGGGAGAGGATTAAAGGTATATTTATGACTGACCCTCCCAAATGATTGGACAACAAAGTTTCTTTTGTCTAAACTTTTGATTTGTTCCTTCCACTTAGTTTAGAGAGGGGATGGTGGTGGTGGTGTTTGTTTGAATGATAAAGTAAGCAGAGTGTTTAAGGTTTTGTAAATAATTAAATACGCTGAGGGTCGTGGGTTTAAGGTTTGTTTTCTAGTATTAGTAAAATCACTAATGATGAGCAAAGGTGAGAGGAAAAAACCATTGCGACTCGTATCTTAGGAAAGCGAAACATCACCTTCCTGGTCTTTGTTTATTATATCTGATTGCGATGGCGTTTAAAAACTTCCAAAATATTTCCTCATCAAACCTTCTGAGGATCTTTTCTTATAAAAAAAAATTTATTATTATTATTTCTAGTTGGGGCTGCACTTAATCTTAAGGTTCCCTCTTATATTTCTTCAGGCATATTATATGAATCTTGGAAAAGAAACGAAATCTAATGGCACCACAGAAATAATCAAATACTACGGTAGTGTAATTATTTTTTAAAGTATACACCTCACAACAATCTGAAACAATTTTTAAAGTATATTTCTAGCGTGATAATATAATGTGCAAAGAAAATTAAGGAACTAATTGTTGTTAACTTAGGTTGTTATTCCTTTATCTAAAATAATAATTCTGTTTATTTATTTTGTATATAGTATTTGAATTTTTATATTATTACCTTTTCTTTTGAAGTTACTGGTCATTACTTATAATTACAAAGATAATATTTATTTTTTATAGAATTTTATTTGTTATATTATTTTAATTTAATATATGTATAGTTGCTCAAAAAAAATAATAATAGATATAGTTTGAGATGGGGAGAATATTGGATGTCGAAATGGATGCTTTTCTAAATATAGAAATGCAACTATTCATGAGATTTTGCCATTTTGGCAATTCACCTGGGTATTGAAACTTTTACCTTCATATTGTGTTATCAAATAAAACCATTCCAAAATGCATTAAATTCATATACGTAAGGATGAATAAGGGTATTTCAGGAAAAGAAAGATAGATAAGGTCTCTCTCCCTCTCTCATGGCGTCAAAGAAGAAGATGCAAGAGAGCTGGCTGGCTGCCATGTTAACGGCAGTCCATAATCTTAGATCACGCCTTCTTTCTTTTCGGTCCTTAAGAGGTGGATGCTTACCTCTTTCCTGACTCAAGTTAGTAACGGACGTCGTCTTAAATGGCTATATATATATCATATTAGCCGGATTTTCTGTTAATGTAACATAAATCGTTGACATCAGCAATGGTAGAATGGTGACGGAAAAATAAAGCAGAAATTATACAAAATGAAATCCAAACAAAGGTGAAAATTAGTTTTGAGAAAATTTTGTCTAAGTGTTTCCTACCGAGAAAACGATGTTTGATCATTTTTTTTTTTATGAAATTTAATTTTTTAAATTTTAAAATGAGAATTTAATGTTAAATTATATCGTGTGGCCGTAATTTTTTGTTAATGTAACATAACATTAGTAAAATGATAAATTTAAAGTTACATAAAATTTGATTTTTTAAATTTAAAAATGAGATCTTAACGTTAGATCTTATTAGGTAACTGTATTTTCTATTAATATAACATAGAATTTAACGTTACATCTTATCAGGTAGCTGTATAATATAATATGTATTTTTTTATTTTGAAATAAATCTAAAACATGTATTAGTAAAATAAGAAATTAACGTTAGATTTGATCAGATAGCCGTATTTTTTGTTAGTGTAAAGTGATCATTAACACCACATTTTCAATGGTATGATGGTGCAATACTTATATAGTAAAACTAGGTCTAGTATATAAAGTGGTACACCTAATAAAAATTAAATAAAAAGAAAATTTATAAATTAAGTAGGGAGGAGTTTGTAGTCACGCTTCTTGAAAACCCACAAAATACAGCAACCGCATTAATTATTCAATATGTTTGGGAAATTAAAAAAATTCAAATCCTCCATCAATACTCCCAAAAGAGAAATCAAGCCCGGCATTCCATCCATTTCATCCCCATTGTCAACTGAAGCTGCAAATTTGCTGATTTCTTTTTTCAGCAAACCGTGCACCTCGCAAGCAAAATTCTTCCCAGAAACTGCCGCCCACATCCAAGATTTTTGCTCCGGGATTCCTACAGCACGAAACATCCGCTTTCAACCGTCATCAAAAGAGAAACCCATCAACAAGACAACAGAGCAACAAGATTTTTCATTTTATTTGAAGAATCAAAAACATCAAAAAAATTGAAGGAACGGATAATACGTGATGAGCTTATATTTCTTAATATGATTAGGTGCGAATTTGAGTTGATTTGGATGTTTTGTGAAGCCTAATGGACTGTTTTGACATTTGTAGGGAGAAAGATTGATTTTGAGCAGGATGGGCCATTTTGGATGAAACTAGAACAAGTTGGGCTTGAAGGAAGACAAAGAGGTGTGGGATGTGTTGAGTTTGGGATTTAATTAAGACAAAGAATTTTATTAATTAAGGAGTAATTGGGCCATAATTATTTTTGTGGGGAGAATTTTGGTTAGGAAATAAGAGTGGGCCCAAATTGGTGAAAGAAAGGTTTTATTAGGTTGAAAAAGGCAACAGAGGGATTTTTATCCAGGATTGTATTATTTTTGGAGAGGGTTGACTGCGTGGAGAAGAATACACTGGGGCGGCTCTGGAGGGAATTTTTTGGGCAGCGGCTTTGGGTTCCAGGCTTCTACCATTAGTACTCAGTTTTATTTCTTCTGCTTTAGTTTGAATTCATGTCGCACAAATTATGCGTTATTTTTATTAGTTTAATTATGAGTAGCTAGATTTCTTTAGTCTAGTCAAGGGACTCAAAACCCCTCGATGCTACTTGAATCGTGAGATCGAATTGATATTACTATTAATTAATTATTGGTTTCTTATTTATTCTTGTGCATTTTTTGTGGATTATTTGGCATTGTCTGTATAGCTGGTAGCATGCGGGTTTTCCTAGGTAATCCAATTTACTAGAATACACGAGGTTCGGTATTCCTTAGAGTTCATGAAATTAATCACGTGGTACGTAGATTAGTGAATTGAAAAGAATAAATAATCAAGTGCAATTAAGCTAATTGGGTTAATTGTAATTGAACTGGGTCCTTGACTATCGTGATCTAGATTCTAGGAGGTTCCAGAATTGATCATTGATTATAGATGCGATTAACGGAGGTTCCTTAATCGCTGGCTTTAATTAATAGGACTGAATTGTTAGGAGGTTCCAACAATGAAAACCGGTGTAACCCATAATTAATTAATATATTTTTGCATCAAGGATCGATTAGTGCATCGAGGTGGTCCCATTCCCTTGGCTAGACGTTTTTCCCAAACTTGGATTTTTACAATTTGTTTAATTTCTGGTCATTTATTTTAATTTGATTTTTGTTAGTTAGTTAATTAAAAACAAACCCCCCCGTTTTGGTTACGTACTTTTGACCAAATTTAGTTCACTCTGTTGCTCCCTGTGGATACGATCCTACTCGCACTACACTATTTTTAATAGTCTTTAAAGTAGGTTATTTTTGATTGGCCTGACGACCCATCAATACGAAAGAGAAAGGGAGAAAAAATGAGAACCAAAAATGCATCAAAGGGATGAGATGAAACGCGACAGAGATAAGGTATGTTATTGGATGCTTTTTTTTTAATTCTAAAATTGTGTCGTAAAATGAACACTGATGACAAAAATTCTACTCTTATGTTGATGATGGTAGCTGTATTTGTATTATGTTTCTTGTTGATAGAAATCTTTATTGTGATGCTCTTGGATACTTTTGTTATGTTTTTGTTCTGATATTCTGATGTGAATGAAACCCTGATGATGGTAATTATATTTTTTTGAAAAAAAAATGGCTAATGATAAATGTATTGTATTATGTTTGTTGTTGATGAAAATCTTTAATATGATGTTCTTGGATGCTTTTGTTCTGATTTTGTTCTGATATTGTGTCGTAGAGATAAACCCTGAGGATGAAAATTGTATTCTTATGTTGATGATGGTAAATGTTGTTTATTATGATGTTGATGGTAAATGTACCTACTGATATATAGTTGATGGAAAATCATTATATGAATGACAGATGATGATATATGTTTTGTAGTAGGATGTTGATGGTAAATGTACTTACTAATAGAGTTGATGGATAATCATTATATGAATGACAGAATATTGGTAAATGTTTTGTATTAGGATGTTGATGGTAAATGTACTTACTGATAGAGTTGATGGATAATCATTATATGAATGACAGATGATAGTATATGTTATGTATTACGATGTTGATAGTAAATGTACTTACTGATATAGTTAATGGAGAATCATTATATGAATGACATATGATGGTATATGTTTTGTATTACGATGTTGATGGTAAATGTACTTACTGAGAGCAAAATATAAATAAAAAGTAGTAACTGAGAGCAAAATATGTCAAATATCGTGATTTTACATCAACTTTTTTGATTTTTCATCACAAAAAGTTAACGAACGGAAAATGCAGAATGAAACCAAAAACACGAATCTGAACACAAATGTGATATGAAGTTGACAAACGGAAGTTAGCAAGAAGACACAAAGAAAAAATTCCATCAACCAGAGAATTAACAATTGACATCACTCGAAACAAGCAGTATTGATGATATCCATATCAAAATATAAATAAAAAGTAGTGTCTGAGAGCAAAATATGTCAAATATCGTGATTTTACATCAACTTTTATGATTTTCCATCACAAAAAGTTAACAAATGAGAAATGTAGAATGAAACCAAAAACACGAATCTGAACACAAATGTGATATGAAGTTGACAAACGGAAGTTGGCAAGAAGGCACGGAGAAAAAAATTCATCAACTGGAGAATTAGCAATTGACATCACTCGAAACAAGCAGTATTGATGATATCCATATCAAAATATAAATAAAAAGTAGTGACTAAGAGCAAAATATGTCAAATATCGCGATTTTACATTAACTTTTATGATTTTCCATCACAAAAAGTTAATGAATGGGAAATGCAAAATGAAACCAAAAACACGAATTTGAACACAAATGTGATAAATGCAGAATGAAACCAAAAATACGAATCTGAACACAAATGTGATATGAAGTTGACAAATGGAAGTTGGCAAGAAGGCACGGATAAAAAATTCCATCAACCGGAGAATTAGCAATTAATATCACTCGAAACAAGCAGTATTGATGATATTCATATCAAAATATAAATAAAAAGTAGTAATTGAGAGCAAAATATGTCAAATATCGCGATTTTAAAAAGTTAATGAACGGGAAATGCAGAATGAAACCAAAAACACGGATCTGAACACAAATGTGATATGAAGTTGACAAACGGAACTTGGCAAGAAGGCACGGAGAAAAAATTCCATCAACCGGAGAATTAGCAATTAATATCACTCGAAACAAGCAGTATTGATGATATCCATATCAAAATATAAATAAAAAGTAGTAACTGAGAGCAAAATATGTCAAATATCGCGATTTTAAAAAGTTAAGGAACGGGAAATGCAGAATGAAACCAAAAACACGGATCTGAACACAAATGTGATATGAAGTTGACAAACGGAACTTGGCAAGAAGGCACGGAGAAAAAATTCCATCAACCGGAGAATTAGCAATTAACATCACTCGGAACAAGTAGTATTAATGATATCCATATCAAAATATAAATAGAAAGTAGTGACTGAGAGCAAAATATGTCAAATATCGCGATTTTACATCAACTTTTATGATTTTCTATCATAAAAAGTTAACGAACGAGAAATGCAGAATGAAACCAAAAACACGAATTTAAACACAAATGTGATATGAGGATTTTGAAAGTTCGATTGGAATAATCTTGAAAGCAGCATCAATCATAATTATTATGTGCCAATTTTCAAAAAGGAAAAACGGCTGAAAATTGATTGCTTGATTACAGGTTTCCAAAAAAAAAACAACAGCTGCAATTAATAGAGTAATAATAACAAATGGGCGGAGGGTTTTGCAAGCATGAATAGGCGCGTGAAGATGGGTATTATTTTTTAAGTGGGAAACAAGACATTTAATGCTGATTTGTATAGGAATTTCACTATGAGTATAATTTCTTTGCTACTCCTAGTTGTAGGATCAATATTGCCATGATGGTGATGGGGGAAATAGAGCACAAATTGTACAAAATGAAATCCAAACAAAGGTGAAATTTAGTTTTGAGAAATTTTGTCCAAGTATTTTCTACCGAGAAAATAATGTTTGATCATTTTTGATAAAATTTAATTTGAAATTTTAAAATAAAAAATTTAAATTTAGATCTTATCATACGGCCGTATTTTCTGTTACTATACATAAGCGTTAGTAACTACACATCATCAATGGTATAATGGTGCTGGGAAAATAGAGCAGAAATTGTACAAAATGAAATCCAAACAAAGGTGGAAAATTAGTTATTGAGAAATTTTTGTCCAAGTATTTGCTACCGAGAAAATGATGTTTGATCAGAACAATCGTAGCCATTAAATTCTGTTCACAATCATTATCCGCAGGATTCCTAATTGCTCTAACAGGACCCCACAATACATTGCAATTTTGGGTCCCAATCACAACATGTACCCTTCCAAAATCCAATGGTTTGTCATCCCTGACTGACCCGACTTCGCCCCACATTTTTATCTCACTTGTCACCGACAACATGCAATCCAATTTCCAGCCCAATATTACAAAACCAAACAAATTTCCCTGCCCGACAGTTAAATATTTAAATAATAATCAAACTTATATAGGTCTTCATTTCATTAATTTTATTGCTCTAAAAAAAAATTAATATTTTATAATATGTAATATGATATTCTTCCGTCCTAAATTAATTATCCAAATATTAATGTATATGATTTTTTTATACTGTAAATATATCGATATTTAAACTATTAATTAAGATGTTAAAATATAAATAGTTACAATATTTACTTCAAATCTAGTTGATCAAGCATTAAATTGGTTGGAAGTCAAGGTATAAGTAAGTATAACGCCTTGAATCCTCAGAATGACTACATATATCTCAATTGGTCGTGGAGAAATTCTAAAATTATTAATGCGCTTAATTTATTAACAATAAAGATTCTTTAGATATCGACCTTTAATGTCATATTAAACTCACAACCTTAATTAGAATAAGGTTAGGATAAAGTTGTTAAATATATTTAGTCATACATGAAACTAGTTAATGTTTTACGGAGGGTTTGTTTTGTTTTTTTTTTTATTTTGGTTTTGAAAAATTTTATTTTATTACATGTTAGAGAGGAAATTATTAAGAGAGTGAACACTAGTTTTGGGAGATTTGTTTATCTCTGTCTGTGTTACTTTCTCACTTGTAATTTTGATGTTGATGTTGAGATTCGACTCCAGATCAACACTCTACAAGTATTTTAAACGCTTTTAGGATGGTTTATTTTTTATTTTTAACTGTAAATTTGATATTAATATTACGATTTGACTTCAAATTGATACCGTACAAGTGTTTGGATCGCTTTTATGATATATTGACAATGTTATTTGATTTCAATCTGATAATGTACAAGTGTTTGAATCACTTTTATGATGATTTATTTTTTACTATCACCTGTAATTTTGATATTGACGTTGCAATTTGACTTTAAACTGATACTGTAGACGTGTTTGGATCGCTTTTATGATAATATTGACCGTACAATTTGACTTCAAATTAATACTGTGAATCGTTTTTATGATAATTTATTTTTTATCTTACCTGTAATTTTAATATTGATATTACGATTTTTACTATGAACTGAGACTGTACTAGTGTTTTACACACTTTTATGATGGTCAACTTACCAAATTGGTCGATTATAGGATAAGGGAGATATTGTATTGATGGAAAAAAAAAAAAAAAAAGAAGAGAAGACGATTTTATTTACACTTGGGTTGTAATGATTAATCCTATAGTGAAATAATATCTTTATGGTCATTCTGTAATAGAATAATATCCTTATTTAGGTAATATATAATTTTTATTTTAAATAATATCCTTATTTGTTATTTTTTTGTGTAAATTTATATTTTAACTGTAAATTATATAAAATATCATATATAATTATATTAATTTAAAATATATTATTTATTAAAAATATATAAAAATTAAACTATTTTTATAAAAAAAATAATTTTGAAACACGATTATTATAACAAATGAACATTATACTTAGTAATTTTAGGATGCAGAGCCAATCGAAATTTGATAACTTAATTATCATTAAAGGGATGCAATTGCTTTGACTTGTTGAGTACCATTCATTAAAGAATTTAATTGTGTTGATTATATAAAGATAATTATATAAAAGAATAAAATTAATCAAATTAATTCATGTATTAATTACATTATATTTACCTTTGATTTTACTGTTCAATAATGAATAATCAGAATCAATGATTGTTCCCATTCCTACTGCTTTCAAACAAATAAATATGTTTTATTCATTTCAAAAAAGAGATCTATTATCGAAAAATTAAATAAAACAATACATAAAATGAAATTTAATAGATTAATTTTTATTTAAATTAAAATAAGTTAATATTATATTTTTTTATTATAACTTTTTCTTTAAAAAATCTCTTGATTTTATTTTAATAAAATTTACCATTAAATAAAAATAAATTATGTCTAAAAATCCAAAACTACAATAAAAATATAAAATATTATATTTTTCACAATTAAATTTGGTTATTTTACTTTACTAGGGATAGTGAAAAAATATTACTTGTATATTTATTTACTTGGGTAGAACAACCGTATAGGTGGGTACAAAGAGGAATGTAGATAAGGGCAAATATGTCATTACAAAAACTGTAACCTTTGATTGCGTTAGTAAACAATACACAGACGGTGGTGCATGTGAAGTATTACGTATTTCTTTTGTTTTTATTTTCTAAACTATAAATAAAAATTTAATTTATTTGAAAACTCTAATTCCGATGAGATATAACTTTTTACATAATTTAAAGTAAATATATTTTTTTTTAAAAAGAAATAGTCATGTTTTCGTTTTTTTATTTGATTTTTTATTTTCACGTGATTTTATGATATATTTTATCATATACAAATATTAGGAGCACAACAATAAAAGGATTATTTCAAAGGATTGAATTATCATTTTAACCCCTTTAAATACTTGTGCTACTATAGTATAGAATCCAAAATTGAAAGTAAACTTATGAGTAAAGATGAAAAAATAATTAAAACAATTTATTATATGGACTATTTATTTATTTTATCTAGAATCTAATCTAATTAAGTGGTCTATATTATTAGGCAAATGATATTGTATGGATATCTTGCAAAATGACTCTAACACTTTAATATAAATAATTTTTTTTATCAATGTAGTAGTTCTGCTGAATATTCATTATTTTTCCCTTTAACAAATATTATTTTTTTTAACTAATGTTGTCATGTGATTTGTCAAAGGAAATATTGAAATATCGTTATAATATTACTATCTAGATATTATTATTAGCGTTAGTATTTATAGTTATTATTTATTTTTATTTTAATAAATTTTAGTCATAAGGATTATTTAAGGTATATTTGTATCAATTTTTTTTAGTAGAAGAAATGACAATTGTAATTTAAAAAAATGAAAAATTCAATACTAAAAGCAACTAGGTTTAAAATGTAAATTAACGATATATGTATAAAATCTTTAATTGCTATAAAAAGCCTTAAAAAAGGCTAAAAAATGCATAAAGATATTGGTTTTTACACTTTTTCTTTTTTGAAGAAACAAGATAAACATTCTGAAAAGGAAGGCGGTTAGTAAAGTACATGTACTGGCAGGATGAGAGCCCGTTAAATTGAATAATTAGGAGGGGGTAACTAGGTAATTTCACAGAACCTCCATTCTCACCTCCCCTCCCTTCACACTAAAAACACTACTCCCACAACAACTGCCACCACTCCCCCACACCTCAGTTTCTCACTAGCAGATAAAACTCCACCGTTTAAATTTCGCATACAAAATTCAAGATTACAGAATCTCTCTTCTTCTTTGTTCCAATCCCAATTCCACCGAAAAACCCATATCAGAAGAAGAATAAAATACTCCTCCTCCTCCTCCGCCTTCCTCCGCCTCCTAACTGAGAAAAATGAGTGGAAGAACCGGGTCACACCAACTGAGCAATGGCTTGTATGTTTCCGGCCGCCCTGAGCAGCATCTGAAGGAGAGGCAGCCCACAATGGCTTCCCGGGCTGTCCCTTACACTGGTGGCGATGTCAAGAAGTCGGGTGAGCTGGGAAAGATGTACGGCATTGATGTTTCTTCCTCTTCCGGCGGTGGGGACCACCTGTCCCACCATCCTCACATGGGCCCACCTTCCATGAAGCCCTCTTCCAAGCATTCGTCTTCGTCCCAGCACAACAGTGGATCGATCAGATCCGGCCCGAATTCTGGTCCGCTCTTCCAGAAACCCGGAAGCTCCGGCCCTGCTCTTCCTAAGAGGTACACTTCTTCCTCATCTTCCTGCTCTGGGCCCATGACTCCAATTCAGCCCACTGGCCTCATCACCTCTGGCCCATTGGGCGCCACAGCCGCTCGCAGTGGTCGGTCCGGTCATCTCGAGCAGCAGCATCCCGGGCAGAGCACGAAACCAGCGTATGGCTCTGCAGTCACCACCTTGACTGACGATGCTAAGTATGGGCTTAGGGTTTCGAGGGCAGCAATGTGGGTGTTCTTGATAGTGGTGGTGATGGGATTGTTGGTTGGGGCGTTCCTGACCGTGGCGGTGAAGAAGGCGGTGGTTCTTGTGGCGCTGGCGGCTATTTTAGCTCCGCTTGTAATGTTGTTTATCTGGAATTATGCATACAAGAAGAGAGGTTTGTTGGGATACTTGCGGAGATACGCGGACGCTGAGCTAAGAACCGCGGTGGATGGACAGTACGTGAAGGTCACCGGGGTAATTAATACACACCTCTGTCTTATTTATTTATTTTTATTTAAAAAAAAGCCCCTCTTGCCGACTGAATTATATTATTGTTGTTCTTGTTCTGTTCTTTCCTGTATTGGCTGGGTTGGTTTTTTAAAAATTGTTCATTTTTCAAACAAATTCTGTGTGTAATATAAAATATTGCAAAAATTTGTATTTGTGAGGTGATTGATTTATAAACCCTTCTGAGGTTGAGTATACGTTTGAAGGTATCTCAACTGCAGACAAAATATGGCCGTGAAAGGTACTGAAATTCTGAAGTTGAGTAAATAATGTTGTACAGTGTGGGATGCTTCAACAAATGTTTTGTATATTTGAATTCACTTTGCTATTTGATTGGTTTATGGATTTAGGTTTTACATTCTTAAGGTTTAGAGTTTTCAAAAATATATCTATTTGTTGTTTTTATGGTTAGAACAATTCAAGTACAAGTGATGGAGATTAATCCTAATGGAGATTTCCCTATAAAAAGAAAAAACTGTTGAAATGTGTATGCACTGTTGTGCTTTCTCATGTTGGCCTTAGATGCTTCATGCATCTTATTAGGAAGGTTGTTCTGTGATATGTAAGTGAATATATTTTGCTGTTGTAATTTTTTCCATTTGGTTGGTAGGTAATTTTCTGTATTAGGTTTGAAAGGAACTTTGGGAGCATCATGCATATTCATTGTTACTCTTGTGTAACATTTGTCCAACATTTTCTTTGGCAAGTCTTTAGTGGATGTTTCTTTCCTTCTTGCAAAAAGCTCGAATGGGGAAATTATCCAAGGCGAATGTGGCGAGTCGAGTCTGTGGAGCTCGTACCTGCATTCATTGAAATCGGTGTTACCTTATAAATCTTGCGTGCATGTTAAACCTTTTTGTGAAAATATAATATATGGAGTGAAGCGCATGCTGGTTTCTAATGAAGTTGAAGGGTGAAAACAGTTTTTCCAAACTGTATTTATTGCATTTACTTGTCAGTAACGATCCATGTGTTGCTTCTTGAGTGTGTTTAGAAACTATTCGAGCCAACTGTTATCTTTTCAATTTTCTGAGGTTTGTTGTCAATTATTTAGTTCTGCTTAGATTGTCTGTGTTATTATGGCATTTAATATAGTTCGTGTTCATAATATGAAGGTATTTGAATATCATTTATTTATTTTTTCCTGTCAAATGTGATATGTATCTCTGGACTCCCTCTTGTTACATGATTCTTTGTAACTTCTATAGAACTTATAAAAGCTATTTTTTAATGTCTGAATCCAGGTTGTTACTTGTGGAAGTGTTCCACTTGACTCTTCTTTTCAGAGGGTACCAAGATGTGTCTACACCTCGACCGAATTGTATGAATACAGAGGATGGGGTGGAAAGTCTGCAAATCCTAGACACCGTTACTTTTCATGGGGATGTAGAACTTCAGAGGTTAACTTGTTTCTTAAGTAGTATTATCTCGAGCTAGTAGGTTAAATGTTTTGACGTAATGACATGCGTTACTGACTGCAATCTCCTTGTTCACTGCTGTACTGCAGAAACATGTGGCTGATTTCTACATTTCAGATTTCCAATCTGGTTTAAGAGCTCTAGTGAAAGCTGGATATGGAGCAAAGGTAAATCCGTTGGTCGAAACAGCAACAGTGGTTGATATAACAAAGGATAATATGGATTCATGTCCAGACTTTCTGCGCTGGCTTGCTGACCGAAGTCTTTCAAGTGATGACCGGATTATGCGTCTCAGAGAGAGGTTAGTCTTTGTATCTTTTACTTCAGTCGGGGTTTTAGATGTCTATTTGTCCCATTGGGGTGGTATATACTTTCTTCAACTCTACGACCTAGTTGCTTGCAAAGTCTTCACACAGGTATTTTTGGGAGAATGGAAAACGATATTTTTATGTGATTCTTGCTGATTTTAAAGTACAAATTTCATGTACCCCATTATACAAATTGAGTCATTGCTCTCAACGGGTATGAGGTATATCTAGAGTGGCTAAAATTGTTAACCACTTGTGATACCAAATGGTTGTTCCTTGTATTGCAGTTATATCAAAGAAGGAAGTACTGTAAGTGTCATGGGAATGGTTAGTAGGCATGAGAGTGTGCTTATGATTGTCCCACCAACCGAGCCCATATCTACAGGTTGCCAGTGGATCCGTTGCCTTCTCCCCACCTATATTGAAGGTCTGGTAGTGACATGTGATGAAAGTCAGAATGCTGATGTGATTCCTGTTTAAATACATCTCGCCTCCTCCTCTCCGCCAAAGTAATCACAAGTATACAGTGGAAGGGTGAATCTGCCAATGATGAAGCCTACAAAACCACACCATTTTTACATGCCGAGATATCAAACATTGTCGTATAATATAGTCCCCTTGGAAGAAAAAGAAGAAGGCCTAAGACCAAAGATGTCAGAAGAAGTTAGTGTAAATTATGAATGGATCTCGTCACCTGATATATACATATTCTCTATGTGTATGTGTGTGTTGAGTAAGGATTTAAAAGTAGAAGTGAAGTAAAAGAACTGTAGCTGTAGCTCTCAAGCCTTGTGCAGTGGATTTTCAACATGTTAACCTAAAAAAAACTGCAGTTGGGTACATAAATCTATGTTAATGCCATTACCTTTTGACCCTTTTAATTTGTATATAGCCTCTGTGGATTTAGTGTAATTTACATGCATTGTTTCCTGAGTTGATAGCTGCATTTTGCTGACATTTAAACTTGAAAGTATTGTGTGTCGGCTGAGGTGTCTTTAGATAGCAGGTGTATAGCTGGGAAGAAGAATTTGTAGTTCATTGTAGTTCAGTGTAGGACCTGTCTTGTGTATTCTCTGGCTTCTTCTTGCCTTTGGAATGGTCAGTTTTTGCATTTTGGCATAGTGAAATAAAGTTTAGTTTTTCCCTTCTAGCATCTCAGTCCAGTCATTTGACAGATTGGTAGAGAATATGGGTCTAAACGAGCGAGTTTGATTTGAACTTGAATCTAGCTCTAGTTTTTCAGAGTGTATTTTTTTATTGAGATGAAGTATTTAAGATATATAAGTTCATTAGGGTTGAAGAAAATGACTACTTTTATTTTAGTGTTAATATAAAAAATTTCTTAAATTTTAAATATAAATTAAACATCAAAGTCGCTGGCCGTTTCATCCATTAAACTGGAAGAAATGACTAAAACCTACGTAAATTTTAGCCAAAAAAATTAAAATCTATGAGTTTTTATTCATTTTCCGTATGAATTTTTAGTCATTTCTTCTAATTTAGTTGGTGGAAGGAAGGAGGTTTTTTATATTTTCTAAAAGTGTTTGATTTATAAGTAAAATTTATGGAAGTTTTTTATATTAATAATTATTTTATTATTTCTTCTTAATGATTATTCATTGCTAAATGAATGAAGTCTTAATTGTTCTTAAGGGTATTATGCTTCTTCCATCTGTGAAAAGAAAGAAGAAATTATTTCGTTGATTTATTGTAAAATCATAAGCCTTCTAGTATTTGTTTTTTGGAAGCTATAATCATCGCATCAAATAATCTCTTAGAAAAGGTTCATATTCAACTTCTCTCAAAAGGCAAAAGGAGAACAAGAACTATATTTGGTCACTTTTTTGCCCTAATTATTACTTTAGTAGTGCAAATTTCCATTCTCCCCATGCAACTTTAACGTAAAAAAACTCAGAACATGCAAGACATGAACTCCCCTTCCTTTCCTCCATCCTTCAAATCCGGCCTTTGCTCGTCAGTTTTTCACTTTCTCCATTACAAGATCATGTGGAAAGTCAGGGGCATTAGAATTTGGAAAAACCAAATTAGCTGCCCTTTTTGTCCTAGAAATCTGACCTTTTAACTTTCTGGAAATTCAGCATACTTTTTCAATCATCTTCATCCCAGAAAACATGTTTTATGCCAAATGAATAATGGAAAACAAATGGAGAAACATTCACCAAGGAAAATGACCAAAGTAAAGAAGATTTTGGGGTGAATTAACTTCAAGAGCATCTTTTACAACTATAGGAAAGTAAAAATGTATGGTTTTATTGGAAGTTTGTAATGGTGAGTTCTTGTTTGGGTTAAGTAATGTGAAGGGTTTTCAAATGGACAATGTATATGAAGAGGAGGGCGGCGCCAGGAAACAAAAGTTAAAGTGATGGTGTAGCTAAAGTCTTGAAGGAATTCCTCCGGCAACTACCAGAGTTTCACCGGTGATGTAAGATGCATCATCCGATGCCAAGAAAGCAGCGGCTGCAGCCATGTCCTCGGTGGTTCCAAGCCTTTTGAGCAATGTCTTATCCTCAATGGCGCTTCTCTGCAAAACAAGTAGTCTAATGTCACTCCAAAAGCAGAAGGCGATCGGCGTTGGATCTTGAATCTTCCAAATGAAGAAGGAATGATTAATGGAAATACTGAAATCTTACAACTTGAGTGTTGTTAGTAATAAACGAAGCAAAGTTTGTTGGCACAAAGCCTGGCGCCACGCAGTTTACTCGAGTATTTGGCGCCATTTCAGCAGCAAGGGCCTAAAGATGCATAACAGCGGCGAACATGGTGTCATTGTGAAGATGTAGTAACAAGGTAAGTAGAAAAAAGAAAATTCAAAACCTTGGTTAACCCTAGAAGGGCTGTCTTGGTCACCCCATACATAGCCATGGACGCTTGTGGCTGGTAGCCAGCAATAGAGGAAATCAGAACCACAGAAGAACCTTCCCTTAAGTGAGGAGTTGCTTCCTGTCAAAACAAATGCCAAAACCTACATTTATTCTGCATTGCGAATCTTCTCTAAGCCGCGGCGTTCAAAAAGTATTATTACCATATCAGATTACTGATGCTCAGAGTATACAGTATGAATATAATCAACTTACTTGTAAGAGAAGTATAGCGGTTTTAACATTTATTTCCCAGAGTTTGTCAAGGACAGATTCTTTACTTTCCAAAATATTATCAATTGAGGGATTGGCCGCGGCATTGGACACAACAACATCTAATTTTCCATATTTCTGCCAACATACAACATTGCAAGAACTAATCAGAAACCAGACCAAGTAACAACCATTGTGTTTAAATGTAAAAATAACTCGCTAGATTAAACAAATGACAAAAGAAAAGGAGTAATAAGAACAGAAAAAGACAGCTGAAATCTTGACTATAATGTCAGGAAGATAATTCACCCACAAAATAACATCAAGATAAGCCTCATCTATCCAAAAGAGAACCTTATTCATCAACCTTCCTAATGGAGGAGACTACCACACTGTCAATCATACAAGTGAGCTTTCATTTCATAAATACTGCACAATTATATACCAAATATTGCGGGCAACAGCTATATCTGTCCAAGTGATGGAACAATACTAAACCACTTTCTTTTTTTTTTGGCTTACAACCCTGAGTTCAAACCCAAGAACTCACAGTTATAAACCCCCACCCTTACCATCTCCCCCCAAACCCTCCCACCCACAATACTAAACCCCTTGTTCAACTGAAAAACAGGAAGGCCTCCTCTCCAGAAATGTATCATGAGGGTTAATCATGCTGACCTCAAAGCTATTTAACACATGGAAGTATAAGAGACGGGCTAGAGTCACAACAGCACAAAATAATGTACTAATAAACAACATGCCTATCTAGATTTCCCCTCAAAAATAGACTCTTGTGTTCATGTGATCCAGCTAATAAACCAATTATAATTTATTGCCAGTGTAAGAAAAAAGACAGCAAGACAGTAATTTACTTTACTTCACCTGAATGGTCTTCTCTATCAGATTCTTCCTCTGTTGGGCATTTGACACATGACAAACTATTCCATAAACCTCAATGCCCTTTGCTTTCAGTTTTGCCACAGCCTCATCAACATTTGCCTGCAAAAAACCCCCTCAAAAAGAAGTAAACAGAAATTCCCAACATAAAGAAACAAGTGAACACCAAGAAAAAGATCACACTTTTATTCCAATAAACAAACTAAACAACCCCAACTCTCAAAGTCCATCCAATTCTGTAAAAACCCATATGCAGAATTCAGTAAACTAACAATAAGGGCACTACAGAAATTCTCAACATAAAGAGACAAGTGAACACCAAGAAAAAGATCACATTTTTATTCCAATAAACAAACTGAACAATCCCAACCCTCAAAGTACATCCAATTCTGTAAAAACCCATATGCAGAATTCAGTAAACTAACAAAAAGGGCACTACAATCTTCCAAAATCAAAGCCAAAAAAAAAAAGACAAAAAACCCCCAAAAAGACTTGCCTGTTTGCGGGAAGAAATGACAACTGAGGCACCTTCTAATCCCAGGCGCTCGGCGATGCCAAAACCAATGCCCTGAGTTGAAGCTGTAACGATCGCGACTTTCCCTTGAAATCTCTTCCCAATCTTCTCCATTTTTGGGAGGTTTTTGGTTTCAGGTTTCAGACACGAAAGTCAATTTTGAATGAAATTTTTGGTTTCAGAGCCGTCTTGGTTGGTTTGGTCGGAGAGAGTTTGAGTCGGCAAATATTTATATTGGGATGGATAAGTTAAATTTTGGCATTTTCTTTTCGTTTGGATTAATAAATTGGCATTTTTAATCCATTTTTTGTAAAATGGGAAAAAGGATATGCTACAGAATGTTTTTATTTGTAAATTCCAATTCACTTAATTTTGGTATTTTCGAAAAGTTTCAAAAATATATATATATATTTTTTAATTGAATTATGATAGTTGCTTACTCGAAAATAAAAATAGAGCAATAATAAAATTATTTTAATTGTTACATTTGTATATATATAAAAAAAGGAATTTTAATAATAAAGATATCAAATAAGAGAATGAGTAATCAGAATTTAATTAATTAAATATTTATTAAACTAATATAATGGACTTTAATTTATTTGATGAATTATGAATATTCTCTCATTAACAAATGAGATTGTATTTAACTTGATAAATTAAAAATAATTATAATCTTTTCTTTTAATAAAAACACTTCATATTTAATTTATTTAAAATACTTTAATTTCTTGATCAGAAAAATCTAAATTTCCCGTTTACACGATTTTTTTAGTAAATTTAATACAAATATTTTCTTTACAAAAAGCAAAAATATTAAACTTGAATATCATAGTTGAATGTGACTAGTAACAAGTAGGATGATTGTGAATTGACCACTTCCTTAATTTGCAAAAGGCAAAATTATTTTTTTGTTTTTCTCTGTAAATGAAATTTTAATAAATAACATTGAAGCATTTTCTAAATCACGAGTCCATGAATTGCATTCATTAAATTTTTTTAATAATTGGAATCATCTCCAAATTTAAGGCATTTTTTTCATTTCTAAAATGCTTATATCTATTTTCATACATTTTATTACAGGACAATAATATATTTTAATACCTTCTATAAAATTGAATAAATACTTCTTTTAATCAAAAAATAAATCATATTCAGAACAAATGTACTAATATTAAGAAGTTATTCACAGTTAATATCTCATTATGAAATAATTCCACAGACAAGGCTCTAAAAAAAAATTGATTCACAAAATCCTTATTGAGTTCTTAAAACAACAAAATCCCGACCAAATCTGAGACCATTTTAACAACAAAATAATAGCCCAAATTTTCATTTCACTTCAAGCTTTCTTGAAGCGCAGCATTAAATGTGTTATTTTCAACTTGCAACTCTAACAACCTTAATCATAGGGATTCCTGAAGTTCTTCAAGAGATCAGGAATGTCATACCCAAGCATTTCATCCACAGCTTGAATCAGCTTAGGCTTCAGTTTTTCGAAGTCGTCGAAATGGTATCCGCGGCTCAGAACCTCCTTAAACTGCTCCACACTTGGAAGATCTCCTTCTGGCAAATGGAACTCTCTCTGGACCTGTTTTTCACATCATTCCACACAGTTAAAATGTGGCGAAATTCGGGTCAAAAGAGCAGAAGAAGGGCAATGACACAGTTAATAAAAAGTGGCGAAATTCAGGTCAAAAGAGCAGATGGGCAATGACCAGAGAGATCATACAAGAGTTTTATATACCTTTGCAAACTCCTCCTCCAGATTGTCAATGAGTTTCTGCTGTGTTTTTGATTTTCCCATCAATGCTGGCATTTTTTTCTTGAGATGGCCCATGATGTAGGCATGAATTTTCGCAGACCTCGCACGTTTAACCAATTCATTAATCTGGAATACAAATTTTGTTCCAAAAGAACCAGTTAATGTGATAGCTACCCCTAAAGCAACATGTTTAACGCCAATCACATATATAATAATAGAATAGAAGAATTAAGCATACCTTTCTATCACAAGCTTTCTTAGGAATGTCCATCAAGTCCACAAGGAGGTCATCTTGCTCTCTTTCAAAAAGATCTTTCCCCATTGGACCTATAGCTCCTTCATTAACAGGCTTGTCATTGAAGGAGCTTCATTTAGAGATCAAAATATCCAATGTAAGTAAGCGTCGAGCCCAAAGAGGAATCAAATATAGATGCTTGCATTTAACAACTTCCATGAACATTTTTCTCCCTACATCTTCTTTGTTGTCTAAAATGTTCACATTGCCTTTACTTCTGTGTTTATGATATAACCCATAATATGCAAGCGACTGGATGTTCAAAATAAGTCTATATATACAGGCTACAATTTGCTTGATTTCCAAGAAATTCTAATATTTAGATTTATATAAAGAAGACCTACCCAATATAGACGCGCACTACCTCTGGTGTGTCCAGAATTTTCCCAAGGGACCACATTAAAGCACCATAAACTCTCATCAACTGCAAAATGAAAGGTGGTTAGTTAAAGTGTTGCAGTTCAGTCTTCCATGATTAGGAAAAGAGTAACAGGTAGAACAAATGCAGCTGTATGCTAAAGGGCTTTACCTGCTGTGTGTCAACTTGGTCTGCTTTGTTTAAAACAACACGTATCTTGTCATCATTTCCGCGCAAGCTTGAAATGACTCGCTTGAATTCATCGCTGATGTCTAGTTTGTGAGGGTCGAAAAGGAGAAGTATGAGATCAGATTTTGCGGCAAACCATGAGATAACGCCAGTGAAATCATAACTACGTTGTGTTCGTTGCTTTTCCCCTGATAGAACTCCAGGAGTGTCCACAAAAGTGATATGCTCAAGCAGCTAAAGATGAATGAAATCATATTGTCAATAAACTGCATATGATATTCAACTAAAAGTCTCAAGACCTGCAGATTAATAAGGATAAAGAAAAGATTACAACTCACAGGATGTGGCATTTGGGAACACTCAAACTTTGACAAAAAGGCACCACCAAAAGTTGTCAATCCAGTAAATGGCAATTCTGCATGAACAGCTATTGTGTTCCCAGGAATGCTCCTCTCATCTGGCCCAGACTGAGGTGAGAAAACAAAGTAGATATCTATTATAGACCATAACCAATATTAACAGCTCCAAGTGAACAATTTTTCTTGCCATAAATTATGAGAGAAATGACCAGATATTATTATTTGGACAAAAGAAAGACCTACACCAGTCAATCCTTGTAACATTGACTCCTGACCTAGCAAGCACTTCCAAGTTATCCTTCTTTTTCCATTGTTTCATTTCAGTGAATTCTTTTTGAGGTCATTCAAAAATATCTTAACAAGATTTTTACAAAGAATGACATGTAACGAATTGCTTTTACCATGACCGCAATGAATCTATCAGTAGTTGGTTCAGGTCCAATATGAGCTCCTGCCAAGGGAGAAAATAAATCTTTAAGAAAAAAACAACAAATTATAAAACTTCAGATATATGAGGAAAACAAACCTGGATAACTACATCCCAGCAAGTGTTTTATAAATGTAGTTTTTCCAGTTGAATATTGGCCCAAAAGCATAACCATCGGTCTGGCATCAAAATCACTGCTTGTCTGTGGATTGAAGGATAAGATATTAGTGAAACCTCTTACCTTCAGAAAACTATAGCATGCATACAAGCATTTATTTTCCAACTTCAAAAAGAAGAAAAAATAGTTCATTGGACACAAGAATAGATGTACTGATGAACACTCACCATTGAAGGATATCCAAAATCATTAAAACGATAAGTGACTTCCAGAGGCTTCAGTTTTTCATAGTACAATCTTTTCAATCCATCAATTATTGAAGTAACTGGGGCAGCAGTTGTGAAGGACTGAAAGAATATAAACATTAACCCATCACTCTAAAAACCAAGAACTAATTAGAATTCAATTGAAGAAAAGCTGCAGAATCTGCTGGTGAGGCTGATTCAAATAAGTTCAGATTTGTGCTACTATATTTGGATAAATTAAACAATTACCCTTTTTGCAGATTTTATTTTTGATATATTCAGTGATGGTGTGGACTGCAGAACCTGAGGAGATCCTGCATTTTTTCACGGGGAACTCTATAAGGTAAACAACAATTAATTCTCACTAGAAAAGAATAAAATCTGAAGTCCAGTAATAATAATATAGTATCAAACCAGTTGTTGCAGGCTTTTCCTTGGCTAATGATCCCTTGCTTTTCTGGAAGCAATGTTCAAGAATGAAAAGCCAGATGTCAGAAGATTTTAACAAAGAAAAGATTGACAATACACATAAATAGAAATGAGGAAGTTCTTACCTCGAGGAGTAAGCCATCCAAGCCTTCCATAAGCGGGAGACTCTCACTTTCTAAGTCAGCAAAAAAAACACGCAACCCCATTAATCATCATAAGACAATCTATAGATGTTTGCATGATCATGTGAGCTTCAGAAAACAATGAAAGAGATTTGTTTGTGTCTAGAACCTATGCTCTAACATATATTAAACTCATTGTATCATTCAGAACCTCTTAAGAATAAATTACCACAGGTTCATATATGGCATAGATGAACATTCTGTCAATCATTTCGGATGAAGATTGAGCAAGTAGAGAAAATGGTTGGCAAATCCACCCACCTGTTTTCCTCAGGATAGCGGAGCTTAGTTGGTGACCTTCTTGTGCCAGTGAGATCAACTATATCAATCACAAAACAAAAATCAGACACCCAAAAAAGGATAATAAATCAAGGTTAAATTCTAGCCAATGTGTTTATCTTAAAATGCAACAGGCGTAGTAAACCTGCATTGCAGTGATAAACTCCTTGAGACCAAGAAAACCTTGCCGCTTGGAATCAGCTAAGGCCCAAACCTACAAAACCACAACAATCACTCACATCAACAGCACATCATTTAGAAAGCAAACAAATGTAGTGCAAAATCAATCCAACATCTTGTAAAACATCATCCCTAGCATGGATATTACAAAAATCGTGGTAAAATTTTCTGCAAATTAGTTACTCCACTCTCTCCCAAACTATAATTTATACTTATTTTAAGCAAAAAAATTTTGAGAACCCACAAAAACCCATTAGTTTGCATGACCTAATAATCAAACGAGCAATTTTACACTAACAAATCAACCACAGGGCATCATTTACAACAGTTGGGCAAAAAATGAGGATTAAAATTTTAATAAACGAAGAGGGGAAACCTGCTTGAGTTCAGGCCTTGAAAGATTGGACATAGCGAAGAACTTCGTGGCATCATTTCCTGTCAAGCGGCCATCTCCATCTGATAATCAAGAAAACCAAGAAGAGAACAACAAAAACTCATGAGAATCAACGATAAATTTTGAAATTATTTTTTGATCCCAGAAAAAAAAAATCGAGGAAATAGAAAAAAATTTTGACCTGAATCTGCAACATTAAACCATTCCTGATAAATTTTGTGATTCTCTTCCTGAGAAACACAAATCGGACCTGAAACCACCATTTCTCTAAATTCTTTCTCGAGTTTTTTTTTTTTTTTTTTTGCTTTGTTCTTTGAAACAGAGTGAAACTGCAGTGATGCTTTGCTCTCTCAGATTCTTCTGAATAATAGCTGAAATTTGTTGCTACTCTCGGCTATTATTTGTGAAGATATAGGTTTGAAAACCCTCAAAGGAGGGAACGTTTTTTATTTTCCAACGGATTTTTCTAAACTTTTGGGATTCTGCCGTTGCAACTTTCACTTTTCAAAATAAATAAAATACTACTCTTGTTTTCAAATTTGTACGTGGCAGCAATATCCACGTGGTTGCCATCTGTCTTTTGACACGTGTCAATTCTTGTTTCTTTTTTGCTCCAACAAAATAAAATAGATTATGATGAATTCTATCCGTGACGAAATGTAATATAAATTATCACTAACACAATCTTGATGAAACTTATTAATGCAAGATTTTAAGAGGAGCCATACTCTTTCAATTGGTAATAAATAGTTTGAAGAGGGCAAAATATAGTAGGTAAATTATCTCTGGATTTATGTTATTTAGGGAATTACTAAACATCGTTTTTGAGCATAATTTTCATGCGTTTAGAAGCGATTAAGTAATTTAGGTGATATATCATGTATTTTGAAATATTTTAATGACAAAATGATAAATGCCCACTAAGTAGTAATTGAGATGATATTTTGTAAGTAAATTTTTAATAATAAAATAATAAAGGGTTGCAAGTGACATGAGAAATGAGATTTCAGAGAATTAAGGTGGAAGTAGATAACAAAAGTACGGTGACAATGATAATGGATGAGAAAGATTATTTTGATATATATAAGAGTCTTGTTCGAGAAATAAAAGAACGACTATAAAAATTGACAAGTAGAGCTACACCATATTCATCGTGGAAAAATTATGCTACTGATTGTTTAGAATCAACGTTACAATCCCCAATAAAAGTTTAAAAATGGCTATATCACAATATTACAACTTACAAGTGTCTTGCATGTTGGATAGACTTGACTCATTCTTTGTTAAAAGAAGAAAGAAGAGTTTACTTTTAACAATAAATAATTTCATATAAATTTTAGAAAAAAAATACATAAAAATACCAATTAAAAATAAGTCATATTAATAATATAGGGTTATCAAAATTTTAACTCATGAGACAACACAACCATTTTCAAAAAGAAAAAGAATTTTGCAATGTATTTTAAGAGTAGAATAGTGATTGATTGACCCACAATCAATCAAATGTAAGATGATCCCAAAATCTTCAAACCTTAAACAGGCAACAACAAAAAAAAAAAAACGTTTGAATTTGAATTTGAATTTGAAATGTCCTCATAATTTATGGAGGAATTGCAAATTTTTCTTCATCGCTTCTTGGGAAGAAATCCATAGAATCTGTGTATAATCTGTGTACATATGGGTAAGAAAAATGAACTACTTGAAGAAAACAAACTATTGCCATCTCCGAACAGTTTATAGTTCAAAACTCAAATCATAGTACTATTGAGGCCAACATGATGAACAAATTCAGCTCAGAATAGGCAGCAACGCATCTGCACAAACAAGAAAAAAGCAGATGTTAAAGTGGGCTGTTGGTTATATTGCTGATTGTTATGAGGCAATCCGTAAATGATAGTCATAGTATTACATTGCAAGATAGTCCAGTGGTAAATGACAAGATTATATTGGTTAGAGGGGGAAACGATGACCATTCAGAGGCCCACATCATTAAAATCATTGTAGATTTTATACAATAGACTATCTAACATAATAGTCCTAAGACTATAATATAAAAAGTCATTATGAGGAATTGAGGAAGACTGACCTTTGATGGAGAGTCCTTCTTTTGGTTCCCAGCTGACCTATTATTGCTATTTTGAGACTCTACAGTTGGGAACTTTGATGCAGCTATTTGTTTTTCCTCTTTTACTTTGTTGAAGATGACAGTAAATCCTTCTGCAGACCTAGGATCTCTTTCATCCCACGCCCCGAATTTAGGCACAGATATTGATTTATAGGAGGACTGCTAATGTTAGGAAAGCCCAACTCATATTAGCAGACTTCAAGAATGATCAAGCCAAAATAAGGGAGGAAAAGAAAGAAACCATGCTTGCTTGCTTACCATATCATCAATAGTTCCACCTCTTAGTCTATTTGGTCCGGGCGGTGGCGAATGTGGGAAGAAGCTATAGCTGTTCTCAGCTAAGCTCTTCTTGTTCTCGGATCTTTTGCGAATGAGAAGGTTTCGCGGTTGGCTTCCGTTGTCACGATTGCCTTTATCACTGCTGCTGGATTCTGACGGGTTCCTTTGGTGATGATTATGAAGATCAGATGAAGAGTTCTTTCTATGATGATGTTGCTGCCCCTCAATCTGAACCCTTTCTACTGATCCTGGTTTTTTCAGGGAAGCAGCAGAAGAGATGCTGTTTTTAGGTGAATCAGTTCCAGTGATGAATCCTGAGAACATAAATGCATCTGGATTCTCCTCAGGATCATTTGGATTCATCCTCACAGGGCCACCTCCAGCCTTTTCTTTCCTTGCAGTCTCAAAAAAGGCTGTGTAGGGCACATTGTCACCATCCCAGTTTCCAAATTTAGGTACATGAGATTTTTGTTGCTGCAGCCAGAGCATTCATACATCAATCAAGAAACCAAGAACAAGATGATTTAGACATTACAACTACAGGTTCATCAGAAGAGAACAATCACAAGAATCACACATCTGACATAAGATTACGATTTCAAGCCGCGAAAACAATCTCTGAACAAAATGATGATCTTCCAGCATAGAGCATGATTGAGTTTTGTTTTATGACGATCTCTAAAAGAGGGATTTCTTTTCTGCAACTGGCTATAAAAATTTTGGTAATTTTAACAGGGTGGATCAAAGCTTAATGCCAATTTGTAACAAAGCGAGCAAAATTTGGAACATGAGATTTTTGTTGCTGCAGCCAGAGCATATATACATAAATCAAGAACCAAGGACAGGATGATTTAGACATTGCAACTACAGGTTCATCAGAAGAACAATCACAAGAATGACACATCTGACATAAGATTACGATTTCAAGTCGCGAAAACAATAACCCCTGTTCTATTGGTTCGGTGGTTGCTAACCAAAAAGGCCCTCGAGATGCTAATCCACGACAACAAATTTGAAAGAACTCATAATCTCTTATAAGAATATAAGGGAGGTGCTATGCATTAAAAAGTCTTTTTTAAGGACACTTGCAAGAGCAAAATGATGATCTTCCAGCATAGAGCATGATTGAGTTTCATTTCTATGAGGATCTCTAAAAGAGGGATTTTCTTTTATGCAACTGGCTAAAATATTTGGTAATTTTAACACGGCAGAGATCAAAGCTTAATGCAAATTTGAAACAAAGCCAGCAAAATTACTCATACTTCAGAAGAACTAAACTCAGAATCAAGAACCAACTACAGAAATAGCAAGTAGCTGAATAAATATGCAAGAACTGAAACAAGAAATGAAAATTTAACTTACAGCCATTGTTGAAGCCCAGCTAAATGAACAGAAACCGACTATTTTTTAGTTAAAACAAAAGCTCCGAACGAGAAAGAATGAAAAAAGCAAATTAAGCAGAACCCCCCTCAAACTCAATAGTTAACCTAGGTTTAGCAGCATCTGTCGAAGATCCCAATGCTAAAACTAAGACTGGGTCCTGTTGATTCTGGTAGAAAAGGACGATAGCATGCTGTAAGAAACGAAAACAATTGTGGGTTTTTTGCCAGAATCTTCTTTCAGACTATACTCCTTCAATATAAAAATTAAAAAAACACCCAACTGCTCTAAAACAAACTTACATTAATCAGATCAGTGATTTCATTGCACATAATCCTACCTTTTGGATGGTTGCTTTTGGCCTTTTCTCCCTTTTCTCCCATTTCTCCGATTGATTTGTGGGTTCCTGAAAAAAAATATTCCAGAAGAACTATAAGATGTGCAGATGAATCGATCAACAGCCGGCAAATGACCAGAAACGACACAGTGAGCATTTTCAAGCTTATAATAAGTTTAAGATTTTCAAAGATTCCTTCAAACTTTGCTGTCCAAATGATTTGATAATTGCATTGCCATATATATTTTGTTTGGGTACAACTAATCATAATATATTATTGTATCTCATCTAATATTTTGATATATTTTGATATTTTAAAAATTGATAGGTTATCATGTAATATTTTAGAGTGAATTTAAAAAAAATCATCATACTTTGATAAAGTTTAAGTTTTGGTCACTAACTTTTAAAAATTAAAAAAAGTCATTAACTTTTGCATTTGAATTTTGGTTTTGGTCATTTCATCCATATTATCCGTTAAGCCCACTAACGGACCAAAATTTTGAGGGTATTTCTGTCCAATCATATTCAAAAAACCCATGTGTTTCCTTTTAAATTTTTAAAAAATGTCATCATATTTTGATAAAATTTAGGTTTTGGTCACTAACTTTTGCATTTGAATTTTAGTTTTAATCATTCTGTCCATATTATCCGTGAAGCCTACTAACAGACCAAAATTTTGAGGGTATTTCTATCCAATCATACCCAAAAAATCTATGTGCTTCCTTTTTTTTTTTTTTTTTTACTATTTATCTTTCTTCCCCTCACACTCCCCTTTTTTTTTTTTTTTTTTTTTTCGTATTCATCTTTCTTCTCCAGCCACCCTGCCACCCTTCTTGCCGGAAACAACAAAACCCATCACCATTCTCCCAGAAACGTCTACATCCATGTGTCACGGGCTCACTCTTGGCCTAGTGAACCGGTGCGGCACTAGTTCTAACAACTAACGATATAGAACTAGCTCAGCCTTACTCTTGCTCGAAAATGAGCTTGTTGGCCCAGAAAATGACCGAGATGGCAAGAGATTGTGGGCACAAAATGACCCGAAAATGGAACTCAAGTATATTGCTTTGCACAAAGGCTTACAAACACTTCTATACTTGGTTGCCCTTTACAAATGACCCTTGGCCTCTATTTATAGGCCTCAAAGTCGGTTAAGCTTCCCCAAGGTCGGTTAAGCTTTCCAATATTTTATTCTAAGAAGATTCTAGTCCCTAATATTATATACAAGGGAATTTCCCAGGGCTGACGTCATGCATGACGTCACCCGTGCCAACTTGCGCCACTTGCAAAGGCTGGAACCTTCTCTTCCCTTCTAGAGAAGCTGCTGCCCCTCGTGCCCCTTTTCGGTCCCGAACGTTCGAGAGATTCTACCGTAGCGGGCTGGGGAGCGTTCTGTTTGACGGGCCGAAATGACCGGAACATTCGGCCGTGTCGTTCCCCTGCTTGGCGCATGATGTGCTGCCAGCTGCGCCTAGGATCGTCCCAGCTCGGTCCCGTTTGTTTGGTCCGTGCCCCATGCACTCCAAAAGCCCTACGGTCCGCTCCCTTTTGTGCGCAAATGGCCTTGAATCTCGGCCGCCGATGCTTCCGTCCCACTTGGGTCGAACCGTCCATGTCACGGCCGTGACACTCTCCCCCACTTGAGTGAGGCATCGTCCCTGATGCCTCTCCCGCCTCAAGTACCGGTGTCCTTACTGCCTCGAACTTTCGACCCTGGTCCCTGTTTGGTGGCTTTTCCTCGAGCACCATTGCGGCACAAGTATGCTGCACTTTTTCGTCCCCTCGGTCGGACCGTTTCCCATACCGTTCGTGTTCCCATTTGATCGGTATGGTGCAAGGGCTTTTCCCTCGCAAGACGACTATGGCGTCCGACCTCGTGATGTATGGCATGATTTTCTTTATGAAGTTCATGCCCAAGATAATGCCATAGTCATCAAGTGGAGCAACGGAGAAAGTTAACTTACCTTGCCACGCCCCGATCCTTACCGTTGCGTCGGCCTTGCCCCTGAGATCGGTCCATTCTCCGTTGACGCCCTTTATTTGACCCGTGCTAGGAGTCACCTTGATCCCTAGCTTTTGCGCAACTCCCTCATGCATGTAGCTCGTTACGGCCCCCGGGTCAATGAGAGCCGGTTGTAGACTCCTCCCAAAGTCTACGTCCACGAACATCCGCCCTTGGTTGTCCGTGTCCTTGGTGGCTTGGTCCACATTGTCGTGGATGCAGGCTAAACGCTCCCGTTCCCCTTCGTCCAACCTTTGGATGATGGCGGCAAGCTTGTTTCGGGATGGGCAGTCCCGTGCCAAGTGCGGTCCGTCACACAAGAAGCAACCCTTAAACTTCTTGGGTTCGTCCCGTTTTAGAGCCTGCTTTATTTCTGCCGGCTTGACGGTCTCGTGAGGCTTTGAGCGAGGCATCCCCGTGTCCTCCTCATCGTCGTCCTCTAGAATGGCCTTGCCTTTGTCTTTGCCCCCATCTTTCTTTTGCAACTCGACCAAAGACTCGGCCACGTTCATGGCTTGGGTTATGTTGGAGACGTCTCTCCGTTGCAACTCTAACTTGGCCCAAGGTTTGAGACCGTCCATGAATGTGAATAAGGCCTCTTTAGGCGATAGGTCAGGGATCTCCAGCATTAGTTCTGAAAACTCCTTGACATATTCCCTAATTTGGCCATTTTTGTGGCTCAATCGACGAAGTCTAGCCCTCGCTTCGTCTTCAGCATCTTTCGGCAGAAATTGTTTCTTGAGCTCCACCTTGAAGCTCTCCCAAGTGTTGATGGGCTCGACCCCAATATCAACCGTTCCCGTTCTCCGTCTCCACCACACCAAGGCCGTGTCCTTGAGGTAGAGAGGAACGAAGTCCAGCCGAGCCTCGTCCTCATATGCTCCAACGGCTTTGAAATATCGTTCCAAGCCGTAGAGAAAATTCTCAATGTCCCTAGCCTTCCGGGCTCCCCCATAGGCCTCAGGCTTTGGGACTTCGACCCTTGCCACAGCTAGTGCTCCACCTTGAGCACCTTGACCGACACGAGCAGCTAAGGCCTTCACCGTCTCGAGCTCCCCCTGGAGCATGCTAATTTGAGCCATCCGTTCCTCGTCGGCCTTAGAGAAACGTTCAACGATTTGGTTGAGAGTCCCCAGCACTCTCTCCTCAAACTCGTCGAACCGTCTATCTTGATCTTCCCCTCGATCAAGATGGTCGGCAATGACCAACTCCATTTTGGCCACCCGTTGCTCAAATCCGACCAAAGGCTCCTGGACAACGGACTTATCCCTCCGGCCTCCCTTCTTAGAGGTCCGTTCCGTTTCCCTTGAGACGTGCTCACCACCTTCGACTTCACCCACCTTGGTAACGTCGCTTGGTGCGGCCATGGTACTAAATTCGTGCACAACAAAGGCTTGGCTTCCAACCGATGCGCTAAACCAACGCTCTGATACCAACTGTCACGGGCTCACTCTTGGCCTAGTGAACCGGTGCGGCACTAGTTCTAACAACTAACGATATAGAACTAGCTCAGCCTTACTCTTGCTCGAAAATGAGCTTGTTGGCCCAGAAAATGACCGAGATGGCAAGAGATTGTGGGCACAAAATGACCCGAAAATGGAACTCAAGTATATTGCTTTGCACAAAGGCTTACAAACACTTCTATACTTGGTTGCCCTTTACAAATGACCCTTGGCCTCTATTTATAGGCCTCAAAGTCGGTTAAGCTTCCCCAAGGTCGGTTAAGCTTTCCAATATTTTATTCTAAGAAGATTCTAGTCCCTAATATTATATACAAGGGAATTTCCCAGGGCTGACGTCATGCATGACGTCACCCGTGCCAACTTGCGCCACTTGCAAAGGCTGGAACCTTCTCTTCCCTTCTAGAGAAGCTGCTGCCCCTCGTGCCCCTTTTCGGTCCCGAACGTTCGAGAGATTCTACCGTAGCGGGCTGGGGAGCGTTCTGTTTGACGGGCCGAAATGACCGGAACATTCGGCCGTGTCGTTCCCCTGCTTGGCGCATGATGTGCTGCCAGCTGCGCCTAGGATCGTCCCAGCTCGGTCCCGTTTGTTTGGTCCGTGCCCCATGCACTCCAAAAGCCCTACGGTCCGCTCCCTTTTGTGCGCAAATGGCC
Organism: Knoxia roxburghii; assembly: GCA_030378225.1. Lineage (NCBI taxonomy): Eukaryota > Viridiplantae > Streptophyta > Magnoliopsida > Gentianales > Rubiaceae > Knoxia > Knoxia roxburghii. The sequence goes on along the minus strand of CM059420.1, from coordinate 43,393,845 downwards.
TTGAATCTCGGCCGCCGATGCTTCCGTCCCACTTGGGTCGAACCGTCCATGTCACGGCCGTGACACATGCATGTGAATTTAAGTCGATTTTTTTAATTATATATTTATTTATTATATATTTAATGTATATTTATTATATAATATATAAATATAATATCATTTAATATCATTTAATATATTTTTAATATATTAAGCAATTCACGTAATCGTTGACCTCTTGCCAATTGATTCTGAGTAGTTTTATCCAGATCAGAAGCAAATTGTGCAAAGGCTTCTAATTCGACGAATTGCGCCAGTTCCAACTTTAATTTACCGTGGAAAAGATGATTCATTCGGATCGACAGAAGAGTCGAACTACATTGGATTGCCAGAATCCATATTGTATATTTGAAAGAGGTTGACCCCCTTGCTTCTCTCATGGCACACCCCTCTTCCCGCTGAACCCTCCTTCTCCTCGGTTTCTATCCAATCATACCCAAAAAACCTATGTGCCTCCTTTTGAATTCTGCGCCTTAAACGGCCACTTTTGCCATGGGTACGAACACCTTACAAATGCGTCCGTGCCCACGGTTCCGCTCCTGTGTAAGGCGCTTTCAACCGTGGTGCGAATTGCTACTTTTTTGCGTTGTTTCAATAGTGACCGCACATTTTTTATGTGTTGTATCCACTGTGATTGTGCATAATTTAAGCATCTCTCCCTTGATAAATACAATTTTTTAAAAAAATTTTATTTTAAAATCATTTATTATTTATTTAAAGGATATTTTGATAATTTTACACTAAAATATGAACTATAAATAACAATTTTGAACTCCAAATAAAAGTTCAGTTAAAAGATATCTCCTCAATACTTCCATCTTCAATCACAGTGCCAAGAGATAGCATAGCGTCATCAAGAAAATCCTCCACATCTTCAATATATACCTTTTCTTTGGATTGAGTTAGAAGAGTAAAGAGATCGATAGCAAGTTGCTCCTGGGGCTTGAGACCTGAATCGGGTCCAGGTCCAGGTCCACCCCACTCATTCCGCACGGCCATTTGAAGTGCTGTCCATTGAGATAACAGTAGATTTATACCTTCCTGGAACAAGCAGCTGCTTCTGCTGTCAACATAGGAGCTTGTTGCTGTTTATTGTAATTTGAATTCTCCATAATCTCGCCCGAAGGAGGGTCGGACTTGGCTGAATGGGCTTCGGCCGGCACCAGGGAGTGCGATCGAGGCGACGGCGGCGGCTAGGGTGAGACTTGGTCGGTTAATCATATTAATTTAATTAATATATTATTAAAAATTAATCGCGATTTTCGTTTAAAAAATCAGTAAAATAATCAATGTTGGACCTAATGACCCTTTCTTTAGTTTTTTACTATCAAATTTTTAGAAACTTCTAGAACCCAAAACTCAAAAAACAAAATTAACAATAATAAATCAACCTTCTCTTGGTATTTTAATTACTAATTTACTCTACTCACCCAAATAAGAAACCCTAACAAAATTAATGGCCACAAACTAATGCCCCTTCAGGTAAGTAAAAGAGGTTCCATGGTCCCTTTCTCCCACTACTAGAATATTCAAATTTGTCACATGCAAGCTTTGTCTTTTTATATCAATTTATACTAATTAACATTCACATCTATTTGAAGATTGATTACTTCTCAGAATGTCGTAGTTTAGTGATTGACACTTTTCACTCGAAATTATAATTATAACATCATTTTTTTTATTTAAATAACAATTAAGGGAAAGTGGCAGAATCTCTTTATAATAAACAAATGTATTTTACAAGTTTATTATTATGAATAGTTCTCACAAAAGATTATCGGACTAATAACATATACAATACTTAAATTTTCGATGTAGATAGTACATAGTTGGTTCTCATTCTTTAAAGATTACGAGTGTAATAGAAGTATCCGTTAATAAAGCTTAATTTTGAGTCACCAGATAAGTAATACGAGAACATATATCGTTACTTTTTTAAAAAAATAAAAAAGATTGATTGCTTCATTTGTTTTGCCATTAATTACAAGAAAAGCACCCCCAAAATCCTTATCTACAAAGATGAGTGGCTCTCTGTTCTAATAGCCACTAATTTTGCAAGTTGTATCTTGCATATTTACACCAGAAAGAAACAGCAATATATATAAATTATGAATTCAGTTTTACAGATTTGGAGTTTGGACATTGAAACATTGATTCGAACTCCCAAAATGGACATTAAAAAAGTTCAAGAAATCCCAATTGTTTTGTTCATTATCCATAATGTAAGTGACAATTGGATTGCAAATATGGTATGCAAGCAAGTCCTATCCAACATAAAGCCATAAACTGTAATCCCAGCTCTGTTATGCTCAAAATATGTCACTGCATCCATAAAGTTTCAACAAAAACAACACAAATCTTACCATAATTGGCTTGGAAATGATCAATCAAATGCAGAAAATGGAGAACCAAAGTGATCAAAAAGCTTACCTAGAGCTTGCCTCTTTTGGTAGGATAATGCATGAAGAATTGGGACTAAGTTTGTGTTATCAATAACATCGTCTCCATCTCCTTCTTCGCTGTCGGAATTAGAATAAGGATGCAAAGTGCACGCGACATGATCTGATGCAATGTGAGATCTAGGACTCTCCTGATCACTCCATTCGTCGAATGAGCTGATAGTCGAACAAGCATGCCATTTGGCAGCAAGAGAGGTAACAGACTGGGCTTTGTGCGTGATTTTCGCTGCGCTGCGCAAGCAAATTGAAAGCCCTACAACCATGGTGATGGAGCATAACTGCAAGAAGGATAACAAGTTAGAAAATGCAACCATTATAACAGTGATTTAGGCAAACAAAGCAGGAAGAAATCGAGGGTTACCGCGAGCTCTCCAGCAGTGAAGATGTTAATGGTGGAGTAAGACTTAGTGGTTACTAGTAATGAGGCAAACTGACTGGCAGTGACAAGGATCAAAGAAAACAAGATGAATTTTCTGAACCTATGGCTTATGATCCTGAGATTTCTCCTGATACTGAGATGTTCTAACAAGATTGAAGCAACATCAGAATCTTTCTCAAAAACCTGTGCAAAATCTTCCAGTCTGAGGATCTGAAGGAAGCAGATCAACTGGAAGAGAACACAGACAAGAAAGGAAATCGATATCCGGTACAACCATGAAGACAGCAGCAGTGTGCACACAACTGTGTGGCTCAAGTATACATTGTAAAAATAGGGAATTTGGGTTCCACCTGAAGCAAACCACCATATCTTATACACACTATCTGCAAGAAAGCAAGGCAGAACAAAGGCTGACAAGATCTTCATTGATCTCTGCAAACATACATAAAAACTGTCAGCATTTACTTGCAGAGGAAACATCATAGTATATCCAATTCTCAATCCCAGAAATCAAAATCTACTGAGTAAAATTTAACAACCATTGTTTACTACTTAAAATTCCAATCCTGATCCATGAAGTTTTCAGCTCTGACTACTGAGAGATTGCAAGAACTTCAGTAAAAGAATCTCATTCAAATAATTTTCTCTGACAATACAAACTTCTTCATGAGGTCATTCATTGAGCAATTTGTGAAGCTAAACTAGATTGACATGCATAAACAAAACACATTGCATCAAAGACCAGAAGTAATGAATTCATAATTAAGAAGCTTTTTCTGTAATAACACAAACACATTCTGAACTAAAAAGGAAACCAAAGAAAAAGAAAGAAAGACGTTTATTTTCTCTGAATTTCTGTTGAATATGAAAAGAAAAAAAAAAAGAAAAAAAAAAGAAGAATCATAACAAAACTCTGACAAACTTACTTTAATTTCCAGGGCATAACCTTGTCTGACTTTCTGACTCTCATGGCTCAATTTATCAAGAAAGAGGAACTTCCGGAGGCCATATTTGCGAGTAAAAGAAGAAAGGCTGAGGAAAGACAATACAGAAAAAAGAGAAAGCGATATCTGAACAATATAATCAAAGGGTCTCCTATGATTTTCATCACAGTTGTTCCTGGAGCAAGCAAAGAAGTGGGAAACAAGAGGAACACAAACGGCGAGCAAGAAAAAAAGTGACCAAGAAAGACCAGCCCGCCATAGATTAGACTGGTCCATAAAAACCCACCGCAAACTTGATCTCAGCTTCTTCAACTCAATGCTGGATTCTTCAAACAAATCATGAGTAGGCAGCAGTGACTTCTTCATCGACTTTGCCACTGAAAACTCTGTTTCGTCGTAATCTTCCATGGATTTTTTTAATTTTCTTTTTTGCTGGGATGGTGGGATTTTTCAGGGCTTTAATTGATTGGCGATAATGATTTGATTAGATTTGTTGTTGGGAAATTTAAAGGAGAAGAAACTGGACTGATGGATGAATGCTGGAGCCAAATTGATTATTTGGAGAATGGCAACGCTGCGACTCGTGTGTTGCTCTGATCAGAAGAGCATAAAGGATACCACAAACTATGATTGTTGATGTTTATATATATTATTATTATTATTGGTATCGTATGAATGAATCTGGATTTTTATTTTTTCTTCAAAAAATGTAAAAAAGAAAAAGGGATTAAAGATACTTTTTTTTAATTACAAAAAAAGAATTATGTACCACCTCTATTTTCAAAAAAAAAAAAAGATATTTATTAAAGTAAAATAGTTTTAGAAAATGACTTTTTGTTTTCTTTACTTTTAGAATATCCTTTAATTTTTATTTAAAGGAGAACTTGAAAATCGGAACAAATTTCTCTCTCATATTTTTTTAATTTTTTTTTTCCTTATTTCCATATTCTTCCTCTATGAATGAGGATCCATATATATTCTCATATTTTTTCTTAATTTTTATATTCATGAGGATCAAAATATATATATATATATATATATATTCTCATATTATTTTTTAGTGAGGAATGATCGATATATGTTCTCATATATATCATCTTGGTGAACAATGATCGATATATATTCTTATATTCTTTCTTAGTAAATGGTCAATATATGTTTCGAGATTATTTTTTATGATAAATTATGGATATATATTTTCGTATTCCATTTGATGACTTAAGATATGTCCCCATATTGATTTCAAGTAAGTAGGACAAGTAAGTACTCAATTACAACCTTCTCCCATCTAATCCTTTAATTTTAAGATCATTTTTAATTTGATGCTATAAATCAAAGGTAAAATGTTAAAAAAGAGATTTTTTTCTTTTTTTTTATACAAAAATGAAGGGAGGATTACATCCCTCCTGTTAGGAGGAGATTTTTTCTTAAAAAAAAAAAAAAAAAAACAGGAATACTATGTTATTATTTGTGATGTACATATTAAATTCACAATAAAGTATACTTTAAATTAGAAAAATCATTAAAATTGTGAATAGGGAGACAAGAGGAAAAAGGTTAAATTGACCAATTGAGACAAGTGCCGTGGAAGGCTACAAGTGTGACCTTACTAATGTGAAGTGTCCCCGTCTTATTTTGCTTTGAGTTCTTTCAGTTCACAAGTTGCCCGGGGCAGTACGACGTGGTAAGCTGAACAGAGTTCCGGGCAGTTAAGGTTCCCGCCAATTCATTCACACGTGGCCTGTTTTCCACCATGAAAAGTTAGTTGGACCGTTGACAGGTTCCTACTTTGGTTAACACCTCATGTACGTTTATTTACGTGCTTAGTTTGACTAGAAGACGATACTTAATCAGTGAAAATTTATGTATGGGATCTTTTTGATAGATTTTTTTGTTAGTTTGATTAGGTTCCTCTGTTTGTTGCGTATATTCGATCTTTTAGATAAATTTTTTGTTAATTTGATTAAATTATTCTGTTAATTATTCATTTTTTGTTTAATTAATTGTTTATTTACACACAATCAAATAAAAAAATTAAATTTTATTATTTCAAGTTTTCAATTGCAGAATTGAGTGTTTACATATATAGGTAGGATATAGGGTATTTTAAATTAAATTTCAATTCTTATTTAGATGATCAATAATAAAAAATAATTAAAATTTAATTTGTTGTTATTTCTCGCTCCCTCCCTTTGAGATGCTCCAATCAATTCCTCTTTACTTTTATAGTGATTGGGATTTCTCAATAACTTTCAAATGATAAATAGTAGACCAACAAGTTCAACATGCATAGAATCTTTTCTCAAAATATCATTTTCTTTCTCATATAATAACATGCATATATAATGAAATCAATCATTATAATTCTACAATTGCCCACAATTTCAATCAAGTCCCCCAAAAGGGTTTTTTTTTTTTTTTTTTAAATGGTGACCCGTTAATTATTTTAGTTTTTAAGGCACTTATGATATTGTATGGTAAGAGTAGACAACTATTTATGTTTGCCAACTATTCAAAAGATGCACCTTATACGCCATAATTGAAAAGAGCAAAAGTATTAAGTTAAACTCTCCTCCAATGGATGAAAAAGTAAAATGAAATTACTCAAAATTTGTATAGAACAAGCAAAATGATAAAAGTTTCAAATAATTAAATGGTATCTGAGGCCTTTTCTTTTTTTTTTTTATGGTGGTTATTAATGTTATTTTTCTTTAAATTTGTCTACAAATTTAGAGTCAGACACATACAGATAACGAAAGTTGCAATTAAGGTCTAGATTTTAATTTAGGGTATTAATTAAGAAAGACAGAAAGAGACGAGATGGTGAAGATGAAATGAAAATAAGGTCAAAGAGAAAAGCTGCAGCGGGCTTTCTCCTCCTTTGCATTCTATTGATAAAGTTATGATTGTAACTTTAATTTCAACTTAAACTTAACGAAGAGGAGGAGAAGAGGTAGGTTATGTACGAAAGAGTAATAAAGGAGTGGAGTTATATATATATATATATATATATATATATTATATAGTATAGGGAGTGACACAAAATATGTAACATGATATTTTTGTAGTTATAGATACGAACTAAATTTTAACCTTATACATAAGTATTCAGTGTTCTAATCACCCAAACATAACGTTAAACAAATGTTTAAAATAAATGAAGAATTCTCATAGAGTTGTGTGTGTGTGTGTGTGTGTGTGTTTTTTTTTTTTTTTTTTTTTTTCAAATGGTAAAACCCAGGTACAAACAATGTTAGATAACCGTCTTAATTAGTCGATGATGATAAGTTATCACTTTCAGCGTCTCAAGGGAACAGTCAGCCCCACACGGTAGTTGTGTACTTATCATCAATTTTACAACACTCAAATTATAGGACCATAATAATAACAGTAATAAGACAAGTACTCTTTAGGGTTAGTCCTTCCATTTGAAAATATAAATAATTTTCACTCGTTAAGAAATCAATTAAAATATAAGTTATTTATTTATTTTTTTTAAAAATTATTATTTTTACTCTATTACACTTATTTAATTTATAATTTTATTGGAACTTATTTTTATCATGACTATTCTAAGTTATAGCACTATTATCAAAAATATATTAAATAAAGATATAACAAGTTTAACCATTAAAAGTTATGAAAATTTTTAAAAATTAATTATAATCTTAATATTTGTGTTTTGGTCAAAACGACCTATATATTGAAATGGAGGGAGTATACTTTAAAATTCAAAATTTCACTTATTATTTCTACATATTCAAAATCATTTTTGAACTTCTAGTCTTAAAATATTTTTATTTAATAACCAAATTTTAATGTGATAGAAAATAGAGAACTTTTAGAAGAATGTCGTGATAAAAAAAATCCGGTTAACTTGAGTAGTACTAATTATTTATTTTTCAATTCCTATTGATTTATAATACTACACATATTAAATTATATATTTATTTCTTTGTCCTTTTAATGGTTATTTTATTAATTTACCTACATTATATATATATATATATATATATTAGATCATTGATTCATTAATCGTTTCTTTTAAAGACTATATAGATGAGAAATGATAAGTTCTCAAAAGAAATTATGTATCGATATAGAAACTCCAAAATGATTTATATTTTAATGGAAAAAAAGGGTAAACTAGGCTTAAATTATTTTCGAAGAATGGATTTATAGGGGTCAATATACCATATCATCAATGTTTGTGTTAGTCAAGTCAACATTCTCGTTTCTGTTTCGACAACCACTACTCGTGCAAAGACTTCTATCTAAGGTGAAACGTTATATGTTTTTACATCCTATAGTTTTTGAAGATTGATTGCTTCTACCAGTCATGTTCAACTTAAGTTGCTTGGGTTTGTTTTTGTCTCTTTTTGCTACTTCACCACTAACAGTTTTCATATGTTTGTCACTGATTTTAAGTGATCGGTACTTAACTTTTTTGTGCTTTTTGTTACTTCAATACTTAAAAGTAAAGCACCTTCCTTATCTCATTCATATTTTTATGAGAAATTTCATAGCAGTTTATTGTAAAAGTATTAAGGTATTTGACCGATGAGCAAAGAGGTTGATAATAATGGAGAATGATAGAATTTAATAAATTGGCCACTGCCTCTGATAAAATTATATGATATCTTTATACATTCACCTTCTTTATCAGTAAGCGGCCAATTAAGAGTTATAACTGATAATTCAAACTATTTCTCCCTGGACTATAAACGTTATTTTCCATCGATCTTGCCGTGTTTAATAAAAAGTGCATCTTAATAATACACCTTAATGCCTTTTAAGCCCAAATCACAAAGGGAGGAATATCCGAAAGCGCAAACTACCACGCCGTCGAACAGAAACAAACAAGAAGTATCCACCCTCTGAAATATCTACATTAATTACTCACAAGGACAAGAAAATAAGACAATTCTAATACCACCCAGTTCTTTTTTCTATTTTTCCAATCAACGTCCTTTCTTTCTTTCGTTCCATTCCACCGAACTTCTCATTGAGCTTTCAAAACTCTGCCACTCCTAATCAGTATTTTCTTCCGCCATGTGCATAAACAGGTAGAAGTCAGAAAGGGAAGAGTTTCAGCTGTGAACGCATGGCGGCATCTTTGAATTCTATGGCATTTGGAGTGTCAGCTGCATCATCGTCATCATCATCATCTTCTGCTTATTTGAAAGTAAAGGGCTTTAAAAATGAACCAACTCTGCTGAATTCTCACAGCCCATATGGTTTAAACGTTGTATTTTCACGCCATCATTTAAATGTTGCCAATCAACGTTGGCTCTCTAGGTAAATTGAACTGAATATTAATTTTCCCTCTCTTGTTGATTTTTAATTTTTTTTAGCTAATGGGTTCTCACTTTCTACAAAAATTTTCTGCTTTAAATTTGGTTGAACCACTATTAAAAATTGAGATTAATTTGTTTGAGATGCTGTTTCCTGATTGCTTGATTGGGTTCCTATGCAAATTTTGTAGCACCGGAAGAATTCAATGCAGAAATTCATTTAGAGTTCGAGCAACTGTGTTGCAAGAGGATGAAGAGGAAACAGCTGTCGAGGAATCATTCCCACAGAAAAGTTTTCCTGGAAATAGAGGAAGAGGTGATGGCGAACCTCCAGTAACTTCGTCATCAGATGGCTCGCAGAAATGGGTTGTAAAGATTGAGCAATCTATTAACATCTTTCTCACTGTAAGTACATCAGAATCTGGTATTGCCTTTTATTTTTGTCGCTTCGAGGGTTGATCCTTTGTTACTCATATTTGTTGAAGTTCTTTAAGAACTACTTGGAATTGTAAACTTACAGTTAACTGATCATTTTTCTAAAATGAGATGAGAGCTTATGCAGTGAAATTATCTTTTGTTTTGGAGGACTAGTTTTAGTGTTAAGAATTGGGGCCCCTGGTTACTGATTTCGCTCCAAGAACAAAGTGTGGGGAAATTGTTTTGTTTAGTTAGAATATGAATGCTGGATCAAGCCCAAATTATGAATAGGCTGAATTCCAAAACTCTTAATGTTTCTTCTTCCTGTTCCGCCTATTTTATTATGTATTTGAATGAAACAAACTAAAGAAGGAATCATAAACCCCTAACTAAGGTAACCAACTTTTGCTTGAATTACTGAAGATGCTTCACTACAAGTTTGTATTTGTTGCTGATGCCATATTATGGTGCATTAGTCTTTTTGGATTTGATGGTTTGGTTTATTCTTTAGTTTCCATCATTTTCCATCCTTATTTGGCTTTGATCCCGTATTTTCTGCAGTGAATCTGTCGGATAATAATTCTCTGAAATTTTATGGATATGCAGGATACAGTCATAAAAATTCTTGACACATTGTATCATGATCGGAATTATGCAAGGTTTTTTGTTCTGGAAACCATTGCAAGAGTTCCTTACTTTGGTAAACACTCAAATTATTCAAACCATGAATCGTACCTCTTCAAGTTAGGGATCCCATGTCCTCTCATGGAGGAATTTTTTCTCTTTGCTTGTCCTAAATCATTTTGGCTTGAAAGTATTGAACTTTTGATACCAGAAAGTTGCATACTTAGCCAGTTTGTTTGTGAACTTTTGACCTAGAAAACAATGAGGCAGCATCGTTTGATTGAAGAGCACAAATTTAGCCGCGTGCATGAAATTGATAAAGAAGAATTGAGTCTTGCAACCGGAGGGATGAATTCCATCTTCTCATATAATGCCCATATTCACGTCTTTGTGCTCATGTCACATTTTGTTACACTACCCTGGTGGCGGATTAAAGTGTTTAGACTGTCTCTTTGAGTAGTTTTAAGGCTTATTCGATTTTTACAGTGACAAGCAACTTAGTAATGGATGCAATTCTTTTGATATTAAAGTTTCATCATGCCACTCTACTTGTAAATACCAATCCTTTTCTTCTCATTGCAGCTTTTATGTCTGTTCTTCACATGTACGAGACTTTTGGTTGGTGGAGAAGAGCAGATTATTTGAAAGTGCATTTTGCCGAGAGCTGGAATGAGATGCACCATCTGCTTATAATGGAGGTAAGGATATTCCAGAACTTTCGTTTCACATTAAGGTCGTTGCATAAAACATCACTTAACTTCTTTTTTTTAGAAAACTAAAGCATATCCTGGAATGGTTGAGTGTCTGGATGTTCCACCTGCTTGTATTGCTGAAGCTTTGAGAGCAGGAGGACCTCAGATTTCTGTCTTCATTCTCTTTTTTGAGCATGATTCTCTTGTCTTTTGCTTGAATCTTATGATGGTTTCATGGCAGGAATTGGGTGGGAATGCTTGGTGGTTTGACCGTTTTCTTGCTCAGCATATTGCAATCTTCTACTATTTTATGACTGTCTTCATGTATGCTTTGAGCCCAAGGATGGCATGTAAGTATGGGACTGATTGGTTTTTATGCATGATAAGTAATTGCTTGAAGCATTCTATTCTAGCATTTCTTATTAGTTTTCTGAGGAGCAAATATCCATAATCTTGAATGTACTTTGTTGTTTCATATTATGCTCACCATAATTTCACTTGGTTAGTTTTGTCCTTAAAAGATCTTAATCATCTCTTGAAACTCAGTTCCTACACTGCTATTCTTTTCCAGCTTGACCTCTGTTGCCTTTAGTTCTGAGTTAAGAGTTTCTGAATGCTCACCAGATTACTCCTTGCAAGTGTGAAGTTTGATCACGATCTTTTACTTGATAAAGGCCACGTTAATTACAAATTTCTGATCCCGTTATTGTTGCAGATCATTTCTCTGAATGTGTGGAAAGCCATGCATTTGAAACCTACGATAAATTTATCAAGGATCAAGGAGGTACTACTACATAAACAATGGCCCAAGGCTATGACTTACATTATGATACCGATTTTTGTTTGAGCTGGATGTTTATAGTGATTTGACTTCATTGATTTTTGCATGTTCTAGGACATTGGATAGTATATGTAATTCATTAAACCTCAAGGATCTTGCATCATTACTCAAGTTTGTAATGTTTATATGAGCATGAATGACATTTTTCATTTTCTATTCAGAATCTACAATTCAAAGCTCATACTTATTGCATCTTTCGCTTTCGAATTTCTTTCTTCATAAATCCAGTTGAGAAGAGTGATTTATCTTAATGTTTCTGATGCAGAGGAACTGAAGAAACTACCACCATCGAAGGTTGCCATCAAATATTACACAGAGGATGACTTGTACTTGTTTGGTAGGTTTCTCTCTGGTGTTTCCTATCAGAATGCGTCTTTGCTTTTGCCCAGACTTTCCAGGTTTGACTACTATTAACCACTTACATTTCTCTCAGATGAATTTCAAACTGCAAGAATGCCAAATACACGAAGGCCAAAAATAGGTAAAGGGTAGATTTCATTTCCCCTGAACAATGGACTTTTGTTGTCTTTGTTGAACCACATTCTTGTCATTCTTTTCCAAAAACCTCGCTTGAAACCTCTGGGGTTCCATACGTTAAAATTCTTTCTTCTGTATATTAGCCTGCGGCAATTGAGTTCTTGGTGAGTAGCAATGTGAGGGCTCCCTGAAACTGAACCTGAACTGTGTTATCTTTAATGGCTGTTTCCATAGAACATGTACGACGTTTTTGTTGTCTTTGTTGAACCACATTCTTGTCATTCTTTTCCGAAAACCTCCCTTGAAACCTCCAGGGATCCATACGTTAAATTCTTTCTTCTGTATTCTAGTCTGCAGCAATTGAGTTCTTGGTGAGTAGAATATGAGGGCTCCCTGAACCTGAACCTGAACCTGAACCTGAACTGTGTTATCTTTAATGGCTGTTTGCAGAGAACATGTACGATGTTTTCATGAACATTAGAGATGATGAAGCTGAGCATTGCAAGACAATGAAAGCATGTCAAGTTCATGGGAGCCTCAGGTCTCCTCACTCACATACAGATGATAATGGTGCCTGTGATGATGAAGATGCAGGCTGTGTCCTGCCTGAGGTTTATTGTGAAGGCATTGTGGATTGTATAACCAAATCTGTTTCTGATTCCAAATAAACCCTAGTAGTTGTTAGTGTATACTCACAGCCTTCTCTAAAAATTCATACAAAAAACTACAGTAGTTTCATGTCAAAGAAATAGACTACATTGACAGAGCAAAAAGTATTTCTCTTCTGGTTTGGTCAAACAATTAATACCGTTTAAATTTTTAAAATTATGTCTACCTCTTTGACTATTCAAATTTATAATAATTAGTTTTATAGTTGATGGAAATATTGAATAAAAATGTTAATGTAAGCATTGTTGTTGAGTTGTGTTGAAAAATAAAATAATTGTTAAATTTTTTTATTTTTTAATATTTATCTTAGAATAAATGGGAGAATAATATTTTTAGCTCGTTCAAATGACTGGACGATCAATTTATTGTCAGTCGCCTAACTCCGGCGAAAAAGAATTTCACGAAAAGAAATTTCGACCATGAAGAGAATGTTACCGTCAGTCATCTAACTCCGACGACCGAAATTCTTCTTCCCAACAAAATCATTTAAAATGGACGATAATTAGTAAAAGAGTGGCATTAAATAATTTGTAATTGAAGAAGGTAAAACGTTGTGCGCTCCTGGTTTTGGGTAGCCGCAGTCTTATCTTTATAATGGGGGCTAACTCCATCGACTCCATGTCTCTACAACTTGTTTTTTTCTTAAAAGAAGAAAAATTTCTTTCATTTTAATGGCGGTCCTATTACTATCCTCAAAATTTCTTTGATATTTCTTGAATTTTAGAGGTTTTAAATTAATTTTATATTTTTTTTAACTCGATATATTTTAAATCTACTCTAACTCTTTTGTATGATGGAACATAAGATGATTATATGACATAATTAAAATTTTACTATCGATTTTAGTGGCAGAATTAGAATATATTATATAAGGGGTTGAAATTAAATGGAAGAATGTCTAGTTAAAAAGAGAGAAATATTGTTACTTTTAGAAAAAAGTTAAAATGAGAGACGTGAACAGTTCCTCTTTATCTATCATATATATATATATATATATATTTGTTTTGACCCAAAGCTGTCGTATTTTTTATTCGTTTAAGTAGGTAAATTTTTAAAAAATAACCTAATTGCTAAAATAATTATGTTTCAACTATCGTGATAAAAAAATAGTAGCTCGTATGAGAAGAAGCCATGGAAGGAGGCAGCTTCAGAGGTTAAACTACTAGTCGAAAAAACCTATTAAACTTTTTTTTTGGGCTGTACGAGGGTTCTTCACCACCATCAACCTTTAATTTTTCACGTACAATAAAAATAAATAGTGACCACCTAATTAATTATGTAGGAACAATATTTGAATTTATCAATTTGTTAGAATATCTCAATGCATACCTTTTCATTTGACACCTATAATAATGACGACATTTATTGTTGTAATGATAAACAATCCATAAATTAGTAAATTATTTCTATTTAGTTTAGTATTTACTACTAACAAATTCTTATTGCGATGAGCAACTTTGGGTGAATTGCTGCTGCTTCCAAGTCCCAATGGCATCTTTCTCTCTCACAAAACAAAACGTCATCGAATTCAAGAAATACTACATTGTTCTAAAGTACTAGTAGAATGAGATTAGTGTTATGACAACTTAGCTACGTGTTTACTCCATCACCTTTGATATTTCTTAAATATCCCGTCCCCTTGGACCCCTAGTCGCCCTACAAATTAAGGGTCAACCCTAAAATTATTGGGGCAAAACAAAACTTCTTTAGCTACTACAACTACTACTAATCAAATCAATAAATAATTCATTAAATATAAACCTTTTTTTTTTAAAAAAAAAGTTAACTAATTTGTACCAAATGTGTTATATTTTAAAGCAAATTGTATTTTATTCTTATGTTATTTAATTAAATTATCAATACTCTCAAAATTTTTAGTTATTACATTTATCCTCTTTAATTACCCAAATCCATAACAATCAGTATTTTAGTTGAAAGAAAGATGAGCAAAACTAGTGACTGAAACATTTTTATTAAGTTAAAAAACGAAACTAACCTCGTTTTAAAACTTCATTTTAGTCAAAAATCATAAATTTTTTTTATTTTTTGATATTTTATGATGTTTGACTTTGATCAAGAGAAGTAAATGTAATAAATAAAAATTTATATATGATATTGATAATTTGATCAAATTACGAATGAGTAAATATAATTCGAGTATAAGTAACCTAATCTTGTCTATTCTAATATGTATTTCACTTTAGAAACAAGCTCAGAGTGAATGCAAACATTATCATGGTAGTAGTACAAAAGCATTAAATGATTGATTGATATTTGGGGAATATTAATTAGAGAAGTGGATTTTTAAAGATTATTGTTGGAAATTAACTTCAAGCCTACAAGTTGTGATTTAATTTAAGGGACAAACAAAGATTAGTAGTTATTAACTTATTGATCCAATTCCAGCCCCACTTAGTAGTTGAGTAGTTTCATCACCAAAATAAAATATATGTACTTGTGCTACTTCCCCTTTAATGAAAAAAAAGAAGTAATATTTGTATTTTTTGTTTTCAAGAAAAAAAAGTTTTCCCATTTTAAATTTAATAATATTCTTATTAATGATATATATATATATAATTTTAAAGAGATCTACATATATTTATATATATATAATGACTTGAATTCACAATGTATTAATTTTAAATGAGAAATTTCAACACTTAGTTTCTTATTTTTTTATTAAATATAGGCAAATAATATCTAGTATGAATGACTCAATAATACAATTTTAAAATTTTGAGGCCTAAAATGGTGAGATTTTTTTTAATATAAGTGATAGTCAAGATTATTTGTTGAAATTTACCATTAATAAAAAAGCTATAAATATAAAATAATATTAAAGGCAGCAATCCTATTGTTGGGATTGGCTAATTTGCTAACTAGGTAAAAAATAAAAAATCCAAAGCTCAACTTTTCATTATTTTTTTTTTTGGAGCAAACTTTTCATTATTTAGATACTATTTAATTGATTATTTGACTTAAAATGCAATTTATGAAATTTACACATGTTTTAATTAATAAAGAATTTGGTATATTTTAAACACGATTACATGTTTATATTGTGAATAGAAAAAACAATATTTAGAAACATTTCCCTTAAAAATATATAAACTCACCCTCTTTTATTTACTATCTTTGAAATACCATTTTATGACTACGTCGTCCCAGTAGGACGTCGCGTTGAAGTAGTACCAAATTAACAATAATACGAAAAATGCCCGGTTCCCCCAACCGACGTGGTCCGTTTCCGCCCTCACAATACCTCCCCTTAAACCCACCCCAACCACCCATCACCACCACTCAAAACTCCCAACCATACTTCCACCGCCACCTCTACTACCCCCGCACCCATCTCCCTATCATCTCTGCTCTCCTTTTTACATCTTCGCCCACCCTTATTCTAACTAAATTCTCCTACCACCACATTCATCTTCCGCTACTCGTGGACATCACTTTGTCACTGTTCCTGCCGGAATGGGAGGGGAGACTTCTTCGGTCGGCGCGTTAGTTCCGACGGTGAAGTCGGAGGCGGAGAGCGCCGGGGGAGCGTTACAGCAGCCGCTGCAGCAACAACAACAATTACAGCTACAGCTACAGCAAGAGCAGGAGGCTACGCTGGCTCTGGCGGTGGCCGAAACAACCACGACGACGACGACGACCACGGCAGAGATTGACAGAGATATGTTGTGTCCGATATGCATGCAATTGATTAAGGACGCCTTTCTGACGTCCTGCGGACATAGCTTTTGTTACATATGCATTTTCACTCATCTCCAGAACAAGAGCGATTGTCCCTGTTGTTCTCATTTCATCACTCCTTCACATCTTTACCCTAATTTTCTGCTCAATAAGGTTCTGTCTGTCTCGTTTGCTTTTTCAATAATTATTTACATGAATTAATTTCTCAAAAACAGTATTTAATTGTTGTGCATGCATGGATTTCATTTCATTACTGCCTTACTTTTGGTGTTGATGATTGTGAGACCGCAATTGGAGTGAATATTTAACTCGTTGAGCTTCATCCGGATCAAATTTTTTGTATAGATTCATTCAGGTAATTCATGTAGTACTTAACGTGGATTTAAATTGCTGATCTGGTGATTTAAGTAAATTTTGGTTCGTTCTTGTCCTGATATTAGGTTTGGCTTCAGTTTTAAGTTTAGGGAAATGTTGTTATTTTGGAGAGGAATTTGTACTGTTCCAGCTGTTTAGAATCTCCGCTTCTGTGATTAGCACAGCTGCAAAAGTGGCAGTCCGATGCCTATGAGCTCTGCTTATGCGGTAATCTAAGGATCGGGCTCATAATTCATAATAAACTAGTGGGAATGGAAGAAATGAATGAAATCACTGGCGCACAGTTTTTGTTGGTGGTGAAGAGGGAATTGAAGAATGATAACCTATACATGTTGGGGGGGGGGGGGGGGGGGGGGGTGGCGGAGGGGTATTTAAGTAAACCTTCTATATTCAAAAATGGTTTAGCAGTATGTTCTGACCAATAGAATATGGTGACCTGCCTTGAGATGTTTCATGATACTAAGGCCTAGTTCATAGATTCGTTGTGGCAGAGAAGTTTTGAATTATGAGACGCAACCTTGAAACCATTATTTTGGTTGCTTTTTGGAGAAACAAAAGGTTTTCCTTTCCAAGCAGGGTCTTGTAAAGTTTGACAAATTCACAAAATGGGGTTTTGTTTAGTATTTTTAGTCAGCAATAGCGCATCTGCCAACTGGCTGTATATTGCTCAATATTGATTTGATTCTGGAAGTTGAAGCTCTACCTGTTCACTTCTCTCTCAACATTTTTAACTGATTTGTATATGTGATTTCAAATATTGTAGCTATTGATGAAAACCTCTGCTCGCCAAATAGCCAAGAATGCTACTCCTGTGGAACAACTTCTTCAGGCTTTAAAACAGGTTAGTCTTTTCATAGGTTTGGACTCTCACTGGGTTTTAGTTCTTGCCTATTCCTTTGCATTTGAAGATGTGAGCATGTGAGACTAAGAGATGCTTGAAGATGACGACTAGAATAGGAAGTACTTGTAACAAGAAAATAATTTCTTGTTCTGTTAAAATGTTGATGCATTATTGGCTGTATTCTTACCTCCATTCTGCCCCCCGCTCTTGTTTTCCCTTTCCTTGTTTTTTTGGTTGTATTTCAACTCTATTCTCCTTCTTAGACAGGGATATGAGGTTTCGATAAAGGAACTTGATGGTCTCTTGTCTCTTCTTGCCGAGAAGAAAAGAAAATTGGAGCAGGAAGAAGCTGAGACAAATATGCTAATTATGCTTGATTTCCTGCATTGCCTGAAAAATCAGAAACTTGAAGAGCTCAATGAGGTATTGAAGTTATGTGCATTTATGTACGTTGAGTCGTGCTGTTTTTAATGCTCTATAACTTATTGTTGACTTTCTCCTATTCTTTTATAGTTGCAAACTGACCTTCAGTACATTAAAGAGGACATAACTTCCGTGGAGAGACGTAGAATTGAAATGTACCGATCACGAGATAGATATTTCACAAATCTGAGGATGCTTGGTGATGATCCTTGTGCAAAAGCGTCATGGCCTTCAGTGATTGACAAACGTGGTAGTGGAGGTATGACTCCTTGTCTTTCTAGTCCCAGAGTTCAGCGTGCCTTGGGTTCCACAACTTCACATGTCTGGAAAGCCGATGGGAAAACTCCTTCAGGATCTCAAACAACCCAAAGAAAGGATACTTGTTCTGATTCCCAACAGCTAACTCAATCAGGACTGATAGCAGCAAGAAAGAAGAGGATCCATGCTCAGGTTAACTTCTGATTTCTCACTTTCAAATCTAGGTTATAGTTCCTTGAATTGTGATGCTTCATGCTATCAATTAGCTGGATGCAAAAAATGAGTTCTCCTTGAATTTATTGTTTCTGTTGAACAGTTTAATGACCTTCAAGATAGTTACTTGCAAAAGCGACGGTACTGGGCGAAACAATCTCAAAAGAACAATGAGAGGGATACTCATAGACGAGAAGGCTACAGTGCCGGGCTTGATGATTTTCAGACTGTTCTTTCAACTTTTACACGATATAGGTCCTTTTTCGCCCTTCCCCCTTTATTTTATGTGGTCTGATCTTGGATATAGTACAATTCTTGTTATCTTGGAAATGGATTTTGTATGTTAGCTCATGCATTCTAATGTTTCTAAAAAATATTTTGTTTCCAACAGTCGGTTGCGAGTGGTTTCCGAGCTTAGGCATGGGGATCTTTTTCACTCGGCTAATATTGTGTCAAGGTAATTGAGCATTGTAATTTTCACATCTGTTTCTAAACCAGTTGTTCTTTATATAAAATCCTTCAGACCAAACGTGTTGGAATCATGTAATGACTTACTTGAATTAGGCAAAAGTTTTACAGAATATAGGTAGTTTTCTCCCCGACACCTGAATGCAATTGTTCTTTTTTCTGGTCTCCCTGGTATTTGGCAATTGCAGTATAGAATTTGATCGAGATGATGAACTCTTTGCTACAGCTGGAGTTTCGCGGCGGATCAAGGTGTTTGAGTTTGCATCGGTGAGAGTTACAGATACTGCAAGTGCTCAATAAACATTTATTGTTTTGTCATGTGTTCCAAGTGATTTTCTTAGTGTCTAAATTGTTTTTGTAAAGACATGGAGGAAGTTTTTGGTTACTAATTTCTTGTCCCAATGGTTGACATTCTGTACATATCTGATATATTACTCTGAAAATATGACACTACAACTCTGTACTAATATCAATTAGTGTATTAATTTTGCCTATACTAACAAGTGTATACTCATATCTGATATAGAACATTCTGTATTAGGTTTTGACCTATATTAACAATGATTAGCGTGGTTGGAAGATTAGATGTGCACCACTATTTTTTAAGCATCACTTGCCTGGCATATTTTGCCTATTTTTCTTAATATTTTCCTTCTTTTAGATATCAATAAAATTCTCATTCTACCAAGTTTAGGGGGGCATACTCCTGAATAAAATATCAGCTCAAAGACTTCAAATCTGTTCCTGAATTGGTATTATTACTTTCTTTCAGGTGGTTAATGAACCTGCAGATGTCCCTTGTCCTGTTGCAGAAATGTCAACTCGGTCCAAACTTAGTTGTCTGAGCTGGAACAAGTATACCAAAAATCACATAGCTAGTAGTGACTACGAAGGCATTGTGACTGTTTGGGATGTGACCACTCATCAGGTACTATTTTAGTTCTTTATTTATTGAGGTTTCCATAACTTCAGTGAAGCAAGTTTGCAACCATTTCTGCTCAGAGTGTGATGGAGTATGAGGAGCACGAGAAACGAGCATGGAGTGTTGATTTTTCACGTACTGAGCCTTCAATGCTTGTTTCTGGGAGTGATGACTGTAAGGTACTCAATAATGTTTCAAAGCTAACATGTTATACTGTTATTTTTATGTAGTGGTGACTGTAATATGACAACATAAAGAAAACGGTTTTTTAGCTCAAGTCTCTCCCTAGCTGCCTTATGCTAGGGACTTTAGTATGATTATTCTCTTTCCTTTGTTTCTTAACTGAAACGACAGTTATTTAAGTTTTGAATGACAACGGTTCAACAGGTCAAGGTTTGGTGTACAAATCAGGAAGCAAGTGTTCTCAATATTGATATGAAAGCAAACATATGTTCTGTGAAATACAATCCCGGATCAGGCAGACACATAGCAGTGAGTTGCTATGTCTTAACCATTTAAATTGCTTATTACCAGCCATACGAAGTTCTAATGTTAGGTTCAATACATTTGCGTTGTAGGTGGGTTCAGCAGATCATCACATACATTACTACGACTTGAGAAATACAAGTCAACCAGTGCATATGTTTAGTGGACACAGAAAAGCCGTTTCATATGTGAAATTTTTATCCAACAGCGAACTTGCTTCTGCATCTACTGACAGCACCTTGCGGTTATGGGATGTAAAGGAGAATCTGCCTGTAAGTTTCATATCTTACAATCTTAATATCCATACTATTAATATTAAGTAGTTTGAATAGTTAGTTCTTTTTCTTTTTTTAAAAAAGTAAGATTATTTTAACTATGTTTTTGGTTTGGAAAACTATTCTCAATGCGGATTGCTGATTTCCCACCAACTTTTATAATTTTTACTTGTAATGACCAAGAAGATGCTCTGCTGCTCTCAAAAATCATCTTCCAATAAGGAACACCTTCAAACTATAACTCAAAATTAATTAACTTCATCCCCTGGTATATACTTTTCTACCTATGGATGAACAAGGATGCATTTGACTTCCCTACTCTAGGTTGGGAGGATAGGTCCCGGGTGAGAAAGGTATAGATACCTTTCCATACTTTGTATATGGACTATTCCTCTGGAGTTTTGGGTTTTGGTGGGTATTTATCATGCACTTCCGGGTCCTGAGATGCTTGAAGAATCTTTTTCATTCTTCAGTTATGTAAAGAAAGAGACAGGGAATGATCACAATTTTATGCATTTCACTTAACTTGTTAGGTCTAGGTACCTTTCTTCTGTTAATCAGCTCTAGATCTTGGGGGCATGTAATGTTAGTTTGCTTCATCCCTAGGCTTATACTTTTCCTTGATGATTGTCATTATCTTACCTACTACCTGTAGCTGGAATATTTTAGTTCTGATCTTCTTGATATTGTTAAGCTCTGCTTTGTCAAATTTTATGATGATGAAAACAATTTCTTCTCAATTGACTCTGCCTTTGCAACAATCCCTTCCTATGCCTAGCTTTCTCTGCAGTGTTTTGCTTTTTGTTCCATCTCTATGATGAAAGTAGCATGTACTTAAAGAAAGTCCAAATTGACTCTGTCTTTGCAACTTCTTCCCTTTCCAGGTTCGAACATTTAGAGGGCACACCAACGAGAAGAATTTCGTAGGCCTCTCTGTAAACAGTGAATACATTGCTTGTGGTAGCGAAACAAATGAAGTATTTGTCTATCATAAGGTATGCTGAACTATAACTAAAAGCAGGAGAAAAGGAAGATGAATGGCACCGTGTTTAGATTTCATTCACATATCTTATTTGGTTTTCATTTCATGGTTCAAAACACTCACTTCACCTTTTAGACTTACTGCAAGTTGTGAAAACAAGCTGTGTTTTACTACTGGCTATTCAGACGACCGTTCACAAGACCTAATCTTCACTTTATACAATCCATCTCATATTTCGAGTGGTGTTTGTAGTACTAAAAACAGTATTATAAACAAGATTTGAATTATGAGAGGGAGGGAGTGTCATGATCTTTCTAGTTTTGATACTGAGGATTTCGACCACGTTGCAGGCGATTCCAAAGCCCGCTGCATTTCACAAGTTTGGTCGTGAAGGGGAAGAAGGTGATGAAGATACAGGATCGTACTTCATTAGTGCTGTTTGTTGGAAAAGTGACAGCCCAACAATGTTGACTGCGAATAGCCAAGGGACGATCAAAGTCCTTGTTCTAGCTTCCTAGCAAGTTCATAAAACCAGAAGTTCTTCTTCATGTCATATATGTATAAGTTTGCTATATTTGTACCCAAAAGACATAAAAAAAATACCTTCTTGTATGGCTCTTGTTTCTTTCTGATGTAAATTATGTAATTAGTCCAATTACTTTTGCACGAAGAAACAAACACTTATGAAGGCTTCCCAGAAGCTTGGTACCTAACTGGTAACAATGACGTGTGCGTCCAACGTTGTATGTCCACTTGCATGCATATTGCAGGATGCATCATCACCCATTGTCATCATCACTCGCTGCCTTTATTTTACTCTTTTAGAGATATCTGGTTTAGGATATTTTTTTTAGGTTAGTTACATTCTTACCTAAACACTTACTCCCATTCTAGGCTTTTTTGCTTCTAAGATTATTGCCACTAATACATTAGTGTCTTACTGTCTTTTCTTCAGTTGATAAAGGGCGAAAACAGTTACCAAAGGTGATTAAAAGGAATCCTTCAAAACGGTGAATTGAAAGTCCCAAACATTTGGGATTTGCATAGAAGATTCAAAGCACTCAATAAAAGTGTACCTCTATTTTGTTGTACTCTTAAATATCACGCTTTTTTTTTTTTTTTTTTCTTATTTATCTTTTTTTAAATTACTATTTTGTTCTCTATTATTTTTTAATATATAACAAAGACATTTTGATTAAAAAGAAATAATAAGAAAATGAACGTATTTATCATTTTATTTTTAATGTCCTGGAAATGAGTGACGTGAGATGAGAACAGGTGATGAGTCACGCATCATCCCACCGCCGTCGCCGCCAAATATCTCCCATCCATCCAGCTAATATTCAATATTGCCAGCCTAACTAATTTTACAAAAATTATAATTCCAGTTTGTAGATTTTACTGACGCAAATTATACCCTGTACCACTGTGTACATGTACCACTTAACACATCACCACTCTCACTACAAGAGAGTGAGATACACGCTCTTTTTTTCTTCTTCTTCTCCAAAAACCCAGATCCTTCTTTTTCAAAAAATCACTTCTTATTCTTAAAAAATCAGTTATTCTTCTTCGCCGTACTCCATTTGAAACCGCATTTAATCAAAATTTTCATTCAAACACAGATTTAACGGAGATCGACAATTATTTTTTCCGACAAACAACACCAAATACAACGAAAAAATCTCTTCTTCTTAAAAAATCACTTTTTCCTGTTTAAAAATCTCTTCTTCTTCTTCAAAAATAACTTATTCTTCTTAAAAAATCACCACATCATAAAGTATAAACTGTATTTGATGGATTTACGGAACCTTATTTTCACGATCTGATGTTGGGTAATGTATTAATGATGTTATATTCGTGTTTTCTTATTCAAATAATGCTCTATTGCTCTGAAATATGATATATAAATGGTTTCCGTGAGTATTGGCACTTTCATGTGAAATGGGTTGCTTCTGATTCTTCCCCGCTGCTGGACTTGGTAGAACGCGTTATGGGACGTAACTAGACGTTGCGGGACGTTGCGGGACGTTGCGGGACATAACGGGATGTTGCTGCTTTGTATTTTGGATGTTGCGGGACGTAACAAGACATTGCGAGACGTTGCTGCTTTGTATTTTCGGACGTTGCGGGACGTTGCGGGACATAACGGGATGTTGCTGCTTTGTATTTTGGACGTTGCGGGACGTAACAAGACGTTGCGAGACGTTGCTGCTTTGTATTTTCGGACATTGCGGGACGTAACAAGACGTTGCGAGACGTTGCTGCTTTGTATTTTCGGACGTTGCGGGACGTTGCAGGACGTTGTTGGACGTGGTGCTAGTTTTTTCGGACGTAGCGAGACGTGGTGGACTGTCTTCGTGAAAAATATCAGTTTAAATTCACTCGCATAGATGTAGACGTTTCAGGACGTGGTGCTAGTTGTTTTTGACGTGGTTCTAGTGTTATGAGACTTGGTGGACTGTCTTTGTGAAAAAAATCATCTTAAATTCACATGCATGGATGGATGTAGACGTTTCAGGACGTGGTACTAGTTGTTTTTGACGTGGTTCTAGTGTTAGGAGACGTTGTTGAAGGTGTAATATGAAAAATTCAGCATAAATTCACATGATTGGATGTAGACGTTGAGGCAATTATTTTTTGGACATGCATGGATGTTGCGGCAGTATTAGGAGACGTTGTAGAAGGTGTTATGTGAAAAATTCACCACATGCCCGAATGTTGACGTTGCGGCAGTTGTTTGTTGGACGTGCAGGGACGTTGCGGCAGTGTTAGGAGACGTTGTGGAATGTGCAATCTATGAAGTTGTATTGCACGAACGGTTCAAGAGGGCATAACTCGGCACTCGATTGTCCGATTTGGACGCGTGAGTAGTCAATTTGATGGTTCTTGACGAGATCTACGCAATGTACACAGCAGACCGGCATTTGGAGATGGTTCCGATATTGAAAAATGTGTGGTTTTGGACGAAAACTTTAAATGGTCATAACTTTGCGCTCGGTGGTCCGTTTTAGACGAATTTTTTTTTGATTTCATATAACTCAAAACTCCAAAAAACGTCATATTTTAAAAGATACGAAAGATTTTTACTAATTTCAAGGGTTTTTTGAATTTTTGACGAAACATTTGACATGTATAAAAAATAGTTTTTTACGATTTGCATGCATGAAAACCTTGTTCCTCCAGGGTTCTACTGACCTATGTATTGGGAGATGGGAAATTCAATATTGACAATAGTGATCTTTTAAATGACATGTACAAGAAAGTGTAATTAAATGTCAACTAACTTTAAGTGGATTAATGGCAATTGAATTTTTTGGAAAGTCACAAGACTAAAATAACCAGGGTTCGAGTCTCGCCCCTGACAATTTTTTTTTTTGGTTTTTTCCTACTAAAATGGTATCTGCTTTTTACATTACTAAAATCAGCTAAGCCGTTTTTTGGACGTTGCAGCAATTTTTTTGGACGTGCGGGGACGTTGCGGCCGTGTTAGGAGACGTTGTGGAAGGTGTTATGTAAAAAATTCAACTTAAATTCACATGCCTGGATATAGATTTTTTTTGACGTTGCGACAGTTTTTTTTGGACGTTGGTGGACGTTGCGGCAGTTGTTTTTTGGACGTAGGTGGACGTTGCGGCAGTGTTAGTAGACGTTGTGGACATGCTGGGATGTAGACGTTGCGACAGTTATTTTTTGGACGTTGCGGCAGTTGTTCTGAGACGTTGTTGACTCAGCGAAGACGTTGTGGACATGCCTGGATGTAGACGTTTGTGGACGTGGTGCTAATTGTTTTTGACGTGGTTCTAGTTGTTCTGAGACGTGGTGGACTGTCTTTGTAAAAAAAAATTTAAATTCACACGCATGGATGAGGACGTTTCTGGACGTAGTGCTATTTTTTTTTTTGACGTGGTTCTAGTTGTATTTGTGAAAAAATCAGTTTAAATTCACATGCATGAATGTAGACGTTTCTGGAC
The DNA here is from genome assembly GCA_030378225.1 of Knoxia roxburghii. NCBI lineage: Eukaryota > Viridiplantae > Streptophyta > Magnoliopsida > Gentianales > Rubiaceae > Knoxia > Knoxia roxburghii. The sequence continues at coordinate 43,368,094 of CM059420.1, read as the reverse complement.
GTGGTGCTAGTTGTTTTTGACGTGGTGCTAGTGTTAGGAGACGTTGTAGACATGCCTGGATGTAGACGTTGCGACAGTTATTTTTTGGACGTTGCGGCAGTTGTTCTGAGACGTTGTTGACTCAGCGAAGACGTTGTGGACATGCCTGGATGTAGACGTTGCGACAGTTGTTTTTTGGACGTTGCGGTAGTTGTTCTGAGACGTTGTGGACTCAGCGAAGACGTTGTGGACTCAGCGAGCGCGCGCGTGGGCGAAACTTACTATATTTAGTAAGTGTATAGTTGTTAAGTAAAAAATTACTATATATAGTAGTAGGTACATGTACCACTGTGTATAGGGTATACGGACTGTTTTACTGAGAATAATTATCCCACATATATTTTTAATAGGAAATTACTAAACACGTCATTTTATCATCGCTCATCAAACGATTTTATCTTTATAATTTTTTTCAAAAAAAAAAAGTTTATTGGGAATTTTGCTCACATTGACCCCAATTAAGCACGCTTTTCAGCCACAATAGGTGCAATTAAAATCTTTGGATGACTAAACGTGGGTTCGACACAAGTTAGTGGAGGCATTTAAATCGTTTGATGAGAGTTGTAGCTAATTTAAAAAGTATATTAGTATTTTAAAAGTTTTTAAGTACAAAACGAAAATAATAACTAAAGAGCAGATGATATTTAGTAATCAACATTTTACATATTGATAATGTATTAAAAGTGGAAAATGTTCCATAAAAACCTGCATCTTAAAAAACTTTGAGATACAATACAATTCAACAAATGAAAAATAATTTGTTTTTATGGCAAATTTTTCTTTTTAATGCTTCCATGACAGTTATAGTAAGCAAAATCACAAAAGTTATTACTTTTTTGAAGCAACAAAATTATTACTAAATGCGTTAAAATGAGTTTTAAATTTATAATACCATTGTCTTAAAGTTAAAATATTTATTAAAAATTAAAATTTTAAGACCAAAAATGTCATTTTAAATGCTTATATAAGCAGCCCATCATTTTTAGTCGTCCATCATAACTAAATGCGTCAAACATGTTACTAGCTCTTCTCATAAATTATCTCTAATTTTTATTTTTTATATATACTAAATATTATCTCATTTTAAAATTTTAATTCAGTTTAAAACTATTAGATGGAAGGATATTTTTATTATTATTATTATTACTATCATTATAATTAGTAGAGATATCCCCTCACTTTCTATTTTCCATTCCCTCCTCCGGGACGAACCAAACTAAATAAATAAATAGAATTTCGCCCTCGGAGCTGTTCAAGTGAGATTCTCCACTTCCTCCCTAAATTCCCCAAAATTCGCCTTTGGTATGATCCCCTGGAATCATTCCTACCTTTTCTTGATCCCAAGCTTGATGTGAATATTCATGCCGGAAGTTTTGCTTCTTATGTTTTGTTTTACTTTTTCTTGTTTGAAATAGTTGGCTGATTTTCGCGCCAAAGCTATGATAATCGAAGATTCTTTTCTGAGCGATGCGATCAGTACTTCAGCATCATGCAACAAGGCGATCGGAGCTGATGCGGTAGGTAATGCTACCGAGAGCGATGTTGGTGTTGGTGAGCTATTCCTCGCACCGCCGCTGAATTTTTCTATGGTTGATTACGGCGTTTTCCGCTCCGGTTTCCCTGATTCTTCTAACTTCTCCTTCCTGCAAACCCTAGGCCTACGTTCAATTATGTCGGTGCTTTTTTTTCTTCTTCTTATGCTTTTTATCCTTTCCTGATAGATTTCTTTATTTGGCGTTTAATTTTGATTTTTCTTTTCTGTATTTTTGGCGGTGTTTGTTTCTGTAGATACTTGTGTCCGGAACCTTATCCTTTAGCAAATGCGGATTTTCTGACGGCGAATGGAATTCGGCTCTTTCAGTTTGGTATTGAAGGATCAAAGGTTGAAATATTGTCATTCGGTTCAATTTCTGATTCCTAGAGTTGTTTATGTGTGTGAACTTATATATTGTGTGTTGCTGTGCTGAGAGAAAATGCGTTTTGCTTTTGAACTGAAATTCTTTTCATAATTTTTTTAAGAGTATTGATAAACGAACAAATAACATAAAAAATTCAGAGTGAATTCTCGGTGAATGCATGGAATCGCAGATATGAAGTAATCTTGTGACATGTGGTTACCATCTCAGTTATGTGAATATCACTTTTCAATTACTGAAAAAAAAAAAAAAAAGGAATTAATTCCGTAATTCTACTGTAGATGCCTGAGTGAAATTATCCGAGAAAATTTTATGTGGCGTACTGAAATTATTTGCTTCAAAGGCGTAAGTTGAAAAAGCTATTAGGCTTTTAAGGTTTAAGAGAATTTCAGGACTGATAGAAGGCGAAGCCTAAGGTATTAGAATTAAGGTTCATTCTGCATACTGTTTCAGAGTCATGCTAGAATTTTGATTTGGGAACAAAATACCTGGACAATATGTGAGTTACACCTGGTTGTTTGAATGTCTAGCTAAGAATTAACTCCTAACTTTGCAGACCTTGATACCTTTTATCAATAGAGGTGGACTTGTATCAGTTTTATGCTTTCCCCGCTGATATTGGACTTGAAAGTATGGGTGCATGTCTTCTCCATAAATGGAAAGTGAAAATAATGTCTACTCTTGATTCAAAGTTTCCTCTGTAGAAAATATGTATTATTGCATTGCCGCACCTGAATATTGGAGTTCTGTGTCAACACTTCAATGAGTTTGAGTGTGAGCATAAGTTGTCTTTGTTAGAAAATCTAAGTGCTAAACGTCAAACTGTGACAAAGTTACTAATCTATTACAAAGGAAAGTTTGAGAATAAACTCCAAGTTGTGATAATTACGTTCCTCTAAGTTATACTCTCCCTCTATTAGTGCTATATATTTTGGAAGACTACCCTTTAGGATAAAATGGAGGTGTTGGAGAAACATGCACTTAATTTCTACAATAACTGCTTAACAAAGAAAAGAAGCAAAGAAGTTCTGAAGTCTGCAGCATTCTCATTTCAATTCTTGTGCTTTTATTAAGTTAATTTCCTTCATTTTGGGTAAAAAAACATGCATTAATAAGAAGTAATCTGCAACTGATCATAACTGCAGAAACAACTGCAGAGGACTTAAAGCATGTGCAAAGCTTGTGAGCTGACTCACAAGTTTTTCAATTTTTGCTGTCCAACAGTTTGCAAGCCATTGCGAGCTTGCAAGGTCACCTTGCAATGTTTTCAGCATTAGAAATATTCCAACAGTTCTTTAAAAAAAAGGTACTATCATTGAAAAGCTGGAGCCAGAAATCACTCTCGATCTACTAGATAAATTGATTAAATTTCATGAACCAACCTCTATATGCAGACATAAAAGCCTTCAGGAAGTTGCAAGAGAAATAAAGATTAATATTAACGTCCCACTGCTCTAGTCTCTCCCTCTCTTCCTTCCAAGATTGTGTGGGAGCAACTGCCTTCTGGCTTATAAGTCGTTCCCATGTATTCAGATTAAGATTTTGGTTATGACTTCATTACCCATGTTTTTCTTTAATACCATGCAAAATCTGTTTGTTGCTCTTTATTATGGCTTAAGTAAGTTTGATATGTACTGATGTGTAGCTTTTTACAGTTTTGTTTCTTATGTTATTATCTTTTTTCATGCATCTAGTGATCAATGTTAGGAGGATTTTATTGAAAATAAGATCATGTGTTTTATTCATATGAGCTCGTTCACCGTATCCACTTACGTTGAGTTTAACTTTCTTGTCATGTGAATGCAAGCTTTTGCTGGTTTATGCTTTACAGTAGTATTACACGGTTTCCTTTTCACTGGCTTCAAACTTTCATGCCTTTCTATTTACCATGGTGGAAAACACATACTTTGAAATTCTTGTGGAGAATCATGCAGGCGCTGATAGGAATTGAGTGTTTACTGCCTTTTATATTTGCTTCAAGAAGTTATTTGAAGTTCCTTGTGTTCTCACATGTTATTTGTTCCTCTAGAATGCTCTTGGTCTTTGCATGGCCCAGGGGTGAACTTGCTCCTGCTTTTTAATTCATTGCTCTTTCTTACCTCTCTATCATATTACTGGATTGTTGCCGTATAGTCTCTGTTCATTGATTGTCGTCCAACTTCTTATAACTGCTTTTATCCTTGTGACCTGTTTCATCTGCAGGGTTGCACATGCTTGCACATCATTAGATATTGCATGCAAGATGTCTACGTCCTTTTCTATTTTACCCTCTTTCTTTTTCTTCAGTGGAATCTGCAGTAGTTTTTATCCTTTTAAAAATAGATGGTTGAGAGTCTAGAGATAAAAGGAACATGCATTTCACGGCTTGCACCGGGATAAATTTTATGTCCAAAGGGATCATTAAGATTGTGAAAAGAAAAAAACTTTTGTTTTGCATGATTCAGTTTGGCAAATATGCAATAACTCAACCTAGAATAAGATATATGTTTTCAGAAATAGAAATCCAATGGTGAGCTTTTATTTATGATTGCCATTGTTGTTTTGCTGCTTACTATCAAGGAAAAGGCTTTTTCCCCTTTCGAATCCCTTATGTAGTCTTGGGATCACAAAACACAAGCATGCGTTGATAACTTGATGTAATACATTGATTAAGGAATGGAATCCTCTGTTTTCTCTCTAAACCTGATCACAATTGATGATACCAAACATTGGATTTCTGTAACACGTGTCATTGATTCGCTAAGGAGTGTAACAGGAGCATCCCGAGAACTCTCTGTGAACTGACATTCTCGATAATATTGTTTTGTGCCTTCAAGCCTTGATAATTCTGTGCAGGAACCATTTGTCAACATCCCGGAGGCGTCAATACGTGAAGCATTAGACGTTGCATTAGGTATATTACTTTCTCCTGAAATTTTCTGGGTCGGGAGATGCCATTATAACATTTCTTCTGGAATTTTCACTTCATAGATGACAAGAACCGGCCGCTCCTGATCCACTGCAAACGTGGGAAGGTACTCAAAATATTTGTCATCTTCCCCTCGATCTATTCCCTTTTTCAAGTTACATTGTTACCAAATCATACTGCAGCATCGAACTGGATGCCTTGTCGGATGCTTGAGAAAACTACAAAGGTGGTGCCTGACGTCAATCTTCGACGAATACCAGAGGTATGCTGGTGATAAAGCCAGAGTGTCTGACCTAAGATTTATGGAATTGTTTGACATATCTTACTTGAATGAATCATCTGCTTCCGTTCTGACTCTAAAGAATGAGTGAACAATGCCAGTTCAAGGGTCGTCACAGGTTCTGCAAATCTCAACCCCTAAGCTTCTTTTTTTAGTCGAAGCAGTAGTATATGGAACTCTAAATAGCATGATTAATGGAAAAATCGATATCTGCAATTCAACTAGGTGCTGCGGTTCTAGCTATCATTCGAAGAATATAAGCATGCGTTATTTGTTTTCTTTTCACTGTTCGCCTGATTTGCTCTTTTTAATTGGCTGTTTAAATAAATATTAGAAGAAAACACTCTTTTCCCTCGTGAGATAGATGTTGCAACTCTCATTTTGCTTCATTTTAAAGAGAGACATTAAATAAAACCCCATCCTTCAACTTTGTCGTTCCACTTGTTGATTTAAACGTTTGTTTTACTTCTTCATGTGTCGTTAATAATTAGTTTTGAGGCCTTAAATAAATGACAATAGCCTTTGTGCAGAGATTAAAACTAATATATATGTTAATATCAAGTGACAAATTGACCCAACATATTTTCTTTATTTTTCTGTTGTCCTCCGCATCTTTCTTTAATGCGCCCTCCATTGTACAAAAATTAGTTCTATTTTTTCCGAAGCATAAAACTAGTTCTATTTAGATTAAGTATAATCTTTTATTTTGTACAATATATAATTTAAATATTATTAATTTATTTTTACTTTTAATTAAAACTATCTATAAACATTTAATTCTACTTTTGGTTACATAATATTGGGAAATTGGAAAAATGAGATTTTTGTCCATATTTTTTCGATTATCCATCACATATTTGATTTAAAATCCCTCTTTGCATGTTTGGTCGGGCAGTTTCATTTTAAAATTATATATATTTTAATTTTAACTTCTTCCAACTTTTAACCCACCCTTTGCCCTCTTCTACGTCGCCTCACCGCGGCCCCCCTCTACTCTCCTCTCTGTCAACCCCCCAGGCCGCCACCACTCTCTGCCCTCTTCTACATCGCCTCATCGCCCTGTCACACCACCCCCCTCTGCCCTCCTCTCCATTGACGACCCGCCTATGCCCCGTCAACACACCCCCCTCTTCCGTCTTCTACGTCACCTCACCACCCTGTCAAGGCACCCCCCCCCCCCCCCCCCCCCCCCCGGATCGGTGTTGCCCCCCTCTATCTTCCTCTCTGACACCGTGCTCTCTTCTACATCGCCTCATCGCCCCCCTCTGCTCTCTTCTACGTCACCTCACCGCCTTGTCACCACCCCCACCCCCCCAATTCGGGCCACCCCCTTCCTCCCTCCTCCCCCTAATCGCCGTTGCCCCCCTCTCGCCACCCTACTGCCACCATGCCCCCCCCCCCCTCCCCCACCAATCTCCGTCGCCACCTTGTCACCCCCTTCTCCTCTGGACCAAAAGTAAAGAGAGGCAAAATGATTATTCAATAAATAAGAAAAAGAAAAAGAAAAAGTGTAAGATATTTAATAATCCTTATTTAGATATTATTAATAAAATAATATATTAATAGCAAAACTATAAATTTAACTTATTTGAATAAGATTAAAAAAACAAATTTGAAACATAAGTAACATTAGAGGAAGAATGGAATAATAAGTCTCTTCATCAAATCTACTCTTATTTTCTTGACTTCGACTTCCAATTGTGATGAGCGAACAGAGTGCATTGGTGATCCAACTGGGATGGTTATGCTGCCTCTCCCATTTTTCAACACCCCAATTTCAACCAATTTCGATCCGTGTTTGTACGTACATAAAATACTTTGATTATCAAAATAGGTGGTGGCGGCTCTTGTAAAAGCTAATGTGATCAGATTAGCTCGATATTAAGCTTCAATGCTGAAACTGGCAGAACCACAATTTGTTTTTAATTTCGCCATGAGACCATTGACTCTCTAAGTAAGAAAAACTATTCTGAATTTGATTTTCAGAAAAGAGAAAAATAAGAACCACTTCGTTTACATTGTCTCGTGCAACATTCTAATTGGCATTAGGCAGTTCCATTGAATACTACCTAAAAAGTTTCAGTATTATTTCTAAAATCCAACTTCAACTCACTCTTACAAATCAGGCCTCCGATTCTGAATTTTAATCTATTCAAATGAAATCATATATATTACTCTATCCATCTCTAAATAATAGTCTTTTAAAAATTACACAATTAAGATATGATAAAATAATTAGATAAATTAGTAAATTTGACTTATTTACTCCCTTAATCAATAAATAAATTTACAGTTTAAATGATAAATATTTATCGTTCAAGAAATAAAAATGATAAATATTTAAATTCATAATAAAAAAAAAAAGAAAAAGTTATTAATGATACTATAAAAAAGTGTCAAGAGATTATTAAAAAAAGACAACTTAAAAGTCTAAAAAAACTATTAATCTAAGACGGAGGGGAATAATACATTTAGAATACCATTTTAACATTTTTGTGGGAACATTTAGTTTTTTTGTCCTTTTATCAATGTGATTCTTTGGCATCCTCAAAAGTAAATTTACCCCAATTAAATCATCACAAATACGTATCTAGTAGGACGGAATTGTGTGTTTGCTGCACCGAACTTACAAGCAAAATTCATGCATAAAAGCTCCCTAATAAATTTGTTGCTCCATTTCTTTGCTCAGCAAAAGGCTACAGAGGGGCAATTTTTAAATTTTTTAATTCATCCACGGTATTTCGAATGAAAACCTGATTAACGTTTAATATCACTATCATGAATCTACGCAATGCAATAATCAGTAATTATGAATCAAATAATATGAAATGAAAAAATGTGTTAGTGGGGAACCAAACTAGTATCGACTATCATGAATCTAAGTAGTATGAACTTCTCCCTTATCCAATATTTATCGATTAAACGAACAGAAATAGAGAGACTGAATTTACGACCCAATATCACCAGCAAATTCAACCCTTCTGAAAGTTCCTGGACTGTCTCTTTACTCACCCTTCACATTTCGAATTCTAACCTCATCCCTCTTTTCACATGTGCAGCCTCTCTATCTAACACCCTCACTCACTTCCCACCCTCTTGCCAGCGGTCTCGTCTCGAATTCTAATGGCTACTTTCACATCATCCATGCTTTCCTACTTTGGCTAACTTTTGAGTTCCAATATGTTCCTCAACAACTCAAGGGGTTTTTCTGTTTATATGTAATGGTTAAGTGATGCAACTTGCAGACATAGTTTTCATTGGCTCTTCCTTATAGATGAAACCTCCTCCTGGAATTTCTTCTATACGTTAGCTAAGGTTAATAGGGGACTCATGAGGATTTCACGGACGCCCAATTTCTTTCATGAATAGATTATGATATCTTCAGCATTGCAGAAGCTAGGTTTTGTAATTAAAACCAATGTCATATACAGCATTCGACCAACTATGTTTGCTCTTGATTAACGTAGTACTGTATTCTTAAGACCTGGTGTAAGCAATGCAGATTTCTATCAATAATCTCCACAAAGCCAAGAATCTAAGTACGAAAAATTACATCTCAACCTTTGTTACCCCACTTTTTTACTGTACATTTCACATGAACAATATTGTTAAACATTATCCGACAATAGTATCGTATTCTTAATCGATCATTTCCTAAAGTCGCCTTTCCACAAACAATACATCAGACTTGAACATATCAATCAATCAAAATTTTAAGTTCTACTTCTCTATTACAGCGTCATTCAATCTCAAGATTCATAAATCATATTTGATTTTCCAAAAGATGAACTCGAATTTCAGTAAGCTCTGTTTCAAGTCACCAATAGATCATATTCCATAACATCAATTTCTCAATATGCATATAGGATCTTATTTCCACAATTTATATCATATTTCAAGTGATAGATCTTTTTCTTATACTCTAATGTCTCAAATTATGTGCCTGTAAGCTCTTATTTCCTTCAAGTTCCATAAATCATACAATTTCAACTGTCAAAATATTAAATCACTAAGATCAAGACAATAATAAGGAAGGAATCAAATAACAAACTCAAAGCAGAAAACATACCAGGGGTTGGTATGCATAAAAAGCTGCCAGTGAAATTGCTTGCATAGTTTTAATCTGGAGGATCTGAGTGCATCAGCGATTTCCACACAATCCTCACGAGATTTACAGAAATCAAATAGGTTGAAAACGAAGAAAGTGTAACCCTAAATCATCACTTGCAAAAGATTTTCCATAGGATTTTCGAACCGATTCCATGTAAATCCGAAATTTCTTCTTTAAAAAACTTGAAACCAACACAATTTCGAAATTGTTGAAAAAAATGTGGATGAGCAACAATCGAAGATTAATAGAAATCAAACAGGTCGAAAACGAAGAAAGTGTAAACTAAATCATCACTTGCAAAAGTTTTTCCATAGGATTTTCCAACCGATTCCATTTAAATCCCAAATTTCTTTTTAAAAAACTTTAAACCAACACGATTTCGAAATTGTTGAAAAAATGTGGACGAGCAACAATCGAATCGTCAATCAAGAGAAATGACGACTGAAACGATATCTCGCCATCATTGTTATACCTGCTACTCTTCTCTACGACGAGGCATAAAATCTGCCTCTCCGTAGTTTCTCACTTCACGAGCACAGGCATTTTATCGGAACAAAAACGTAAAAAACAAAACAAAAATGATTTTTGAAACGACTTTAAACAGCTCCGGCGACAGGAAACGGAAAAGCAAAAGCAAATAGTTACAGCGTGGTGGCGGGAATAAGGTTCGCCGGAGGCGGAGGGCGATGTGTGAGTGTGAGCTGTGTGACGCGAAGGCTAAGCGGTGAATTTATAGCTGATTTCGACCGAGCCAAAAAAACCTAATGTGGCTATAATTACAACATTGGCCTTCTTTTTTAAATTTTTTTTACTACTGGTATTATTTGTTATTTCTTATTAGGTCCTTTGAATTCCTAGCTTTACGACTTCCCCACCTCCAAGTATTTTTCATTCGCACACCACCCCATTTCCATAACCATTTGGGTAGTATTACAAACCATTTATTTTCTTTTATTTTCGTCCTTTATTATATAAAGACATTTTGATTTAAAAAATGAAACAAAATGATAATATAACGATGATAAATATAAAAAAAATGATATTTAGGTATTTTCAACTATCACGGCTCACATACCCACATCGAGGGATGAAAATGTTTTTGCTCATGCCCTTTAAATATGCAAAAAAATTCACTATTTGTTCATCTTTTACACTTACATCGCAACATCCTTTTAAACAAAAAAAAAAAAATGCACAATTACCTCATAATTCCGTCAAAACAATTTCTATTTTAGACCAAATGAACGATCAATTTTAATTTTATCAAGCACTAAAGTGAATGCCAAATGCTAATTACGGTGACATTTTGCATGGATAAACTTCCATTTTTATACATATATATAAAAGTATATATATATATATATAAAAAAAGTGTAAACTTGTAGTAAAAACAAGAAAATAGGAAAACCCTAATTCATGAGACGAAGAACATGAGAGAAGATGTGCAGAAGTTTTTCGATTGATATATCAAAACTAACTGCTCTGAATGAGCTCTGTCAAAACATATATATAAAAAAAACACAAATAACTGTATCAAGTCTTGCTTAACCTTGACGCCAATTACAAGCTGCCAGCTCAGCATAAATATGTAACTATAAATGAAACAACAACTACTCTTAAGCTAGTCTGGATCTCTAGTCACTAATACTGCCAAGTCAGCATCCTGTGATTTAATCTTGCCCCTTGAAACAGCCATAAAGGTCATATCAGAATCAGCAACTACAAGAGCAGACTGCTGCTTTTGTTGAAGTTCAACACTGCTGAAATAATCTCATCTTTCTCTCTGATATGCCAACAAAGTTGGTTAAAAATATACAAATACGTTACAAACTAAAATCGATGAAAAAAAATATTTATTTTAACCTTAGCAATGATTTGGCACCAAAATTTTAAAGCATGGGAAGTTGGAAACCTTCATTAAGATCATAACAGAGTTATTGGTAGTGTTTGTCACATCATCATGAGAAAGTCATCTGAGAAAGCAAATAAAAATATAGTGTTGTTTTGTTAGGTTAAATGACATTAAGCAATACTACATCATTTTCAAGTCAAAAAAAGCTTGCCAAACAAAATTCCAAATGGAAGAAAGCTCCATTCAATTTCCCTCATGCACAAATAAAATCCACAGCCAAAGAATATGAAAATTGTTTGAGTTGAAATTTCTTGAGTGGGGATCACTTTAATGTCATCTGAATACTCATCGTTTCCCTCTAACTTGTATAATCTTGCTATTTTTCAATGGACTATCCTGTAATGTATTCATAGGATAAAGATTGCAAAAATATTTTTTATACTATAGTTTTAGAACGGATAATTTATTATATAGAATCTAACCAATATAATCTTGTCATTTATTAATAGACTATCAAGCAATGTAATCTTAGTATTATCATTTTACGAATTAATCGCAGAATAGTGATGTTGGAAAAAAATTATACCACATTTTATTTAAGAATATAATGCTTAATTTGTCTCAATAATGTTGGCTTAAAGTTTGTCTCATCTGTCCATTTCTTGACTTAATTATACTTCTTGTAGCTGCTTTTTGAACACAATACTCTACTGTTAAAAGGTAACTGAAGAAACATGGATTTTCTTGTTTTGATTAGATGACAAAAAACTTGAAAGGAAAACTTTAGGATGCTTTAACTTTAAGCATTAACAACACTCAAGAAGTCTGAAGATCAGTGGCATATCATCAAACTGTTACAAAGATTCTTGTAGCTGTATCCACCATATTCTGACAAACCAGCAGAGCAATATTATAATTAACTCAACCAAAATCAACACACATTAAATTACTACAGCAAAGGGAAACTACTAGATTATACAAACTTGATTGGAGATAACTATGCTAGTGAGTGGAAATGGAACACAATTATGCAACATTGGATCCATGTAAATCAATCTCAAACTGTTGCAATAGGCCCCAGATTCACTGTGCTTTTTTCAATGGCCTTCATGGCTTCAAACCTTGGCTCTTTGGCTTGGAACTTAAGCCCAGCATAGAGCTTCATGTAGTCCTCAAACACAAACTTTGGGTAAATCTCACTGTCTTTTGCCTCTTTTTCTACCAATTCTGGTGCTGGATAGATCACTGCATCACTTCCTGGATTGTAGAATGATGCTAGTGACATTCTGTTTCCGTCTGTTTGCGCGATCACACGGTGCAGCACACTCTTGTACTTCCCATTTGTGATCACCTACACAAAAGCACAAAGATTCAATATCAAGACTTGCTTAAGAATGCATCAGAAATGTGAAATGTAGCCGAAAATTGAACAAGCTTGAGTTTACCTCTAGCTGGTCACCAATGTTGATGACAATGGAATGGCGCATAGGCGGAACATCAACCCATTCGCCATCTTTCAGCAGCTGAAGCCCACTGACCTTATCATCTTGGAACAGCAAGATGATGCCACCGGCATCGGTGTGCTCCCGGAGGCCCTTGATCAGTTCTGGCTTAGGGCAAGGAGGGTAATTGCTGACCTTAGTGCCAAAAGTTGGCCCCTTGGAGCCATAAAAGGCCTTCTTGAGATAGCCCTTTTCCAAGCCAAGGTTCTCACACAACAAATCCAGTAGCAGCTCAGCTAGTTTCTCAAGTTTCAGTGCAAATTCCTTCATGACCTTCCTGTAATCATATTCCATCATCAAAATCCAAAAGAAGTTCTGCATTTTATGGCCATCTTCTTGATTGATCCATCTCCATAGAATAATATTTTCTCAACTGTTCATACTACTAATTTTGCTATCATTCTGATGTGGAAAATCTGATTCTTTGATTCTCAGGTTTCCCACTTGTATCAAGTGAAAAGATTTTGTGCAGTAAAATATGGAACAATATCAGATCAGTAGTTTGTCAGCCCCTTTTCATATTTCAATAATGTGGTCCTCAGTTATAGCTGGAACCCAATATTTTATTACTGCATCCCAGATTATGGGAAGAAAAAAGTTTTAGCTTTAGTTTTAGTTTTACTCCTCCTAGTTACTTGATGCATGTCCTAAAAGAAATTCTGGTAAAAAACAGAAAACAGGAACAATAATAACCTGTATTCATCATCAAGATCAGGGATTTCTGAGATGTTTGAAACAGGAAGATGGCGCAAGAAGAAGGTGCTTTCCCAGTCAAGATCATTGATCTCAGTCTGAACAGCTTCCAACCCTTTACTCTCCACCATTTCTCTGAACTTTTGCTCCATACATTTCTTGTAGTGACCCTTTGTCAGCCTCTCAACTGTGTCCATAAACTCAGGAGATACACCATGATTCAACACCTAAAACAGAGAGAGGAATTAAAAGAAGAATCAAGATTATGAAAAGGGTTCTTTTGTTTTCCTTATGTAGTGGTTTATAGATTTATATAGCTACCTCAAAGAAGCCCCAATTCTCACAAGCATCTTTTATGACTTCCATGGTGGCAGCCCTCTCCTCACCATTGAGCTTCTCCATGTTGATTATTGGGAATGTTGCCATCTTTCTCGCTTTTGTGTGTGTGTTCTTGAGCTGATAGATATCTCACTCTCTTTTGATTAGCGTGTTTGTGTGTGTGATTTTGGGACTACTATGAAGTTATGTGTAGAGGGGAATGGTATTTATAGGCACTAAAGGAAAGGGGATAAGAAAGAATCAGTTGGGAGATGATTTATGGAGTTTTTGAAGAGGGAAAAAAAGAGAATTGAAAATTATCTAATAATTGCTCGATTTTAAAATAATAATTTTATTTGTTAAATTAAAATAATATTATAACTTCATAGACCAATTTTATAATTAAATTTTGAAAGGGGATATAGATACAATACAATACATAGTTGTTAGTGGGAACAAAACTCGTGGAGCAAGTATGTGATGACATCCTCTTATGGACCCCTACCAAAGTTTGGCAGAGTTTGTATCTGTTAAAATGGCCGAAAATCACTCCAATTATTCTACCAGTTATTAAATACCGTTTTTTTTTTTTTTTTTTATATCGTTTTTAGTTTATCAAAATACCTTTGGTAATTTAGATGGGCAAAATGATAATTTAGAGACGAAAAAAAAAAAAAAATAGGCACTATTAAGAGTTCGCTTGTTGTTCTCCCCCACCTTAGCTGTTTTTTTTTCTTATTTCTTTCATTATCCTCACCTAAGGGAGAAAATCTGAAATTAATGGTAACTTAAAAATACAAATATATTCACTAGAGGCCGAAATATATGTGAATTACTCTCGATCAGTCCAATCGGATGAAACACACATTTTTTTGGTCGATGGTCTATGCATAATTTTCTATTTAATTTTTAATTTTTTAGTTTTAAATTAACCCTTAGAGTTTTAACATGATAAAAAGAGGGATATTTTTAGAGTAGATAAAGCTGGATGGAGCTAAGCTTAGCTCCACTTTGATCAATCACAATAGTGCACGAGTCAATACAATAGTGACTACACTTTGGCTAGTTGGTGGGGTTTCTTCATCTCCATAATTCATTTACTAAAGGGCGAATTGGTATTTTGGTCCCTTATAAATGAGGTGTTGCTGTTTTGGTCCTAAATAAAATTACGATTGCTGTTTTGGTCCCATATTAATTTTTTATTAGCGTTTTTAGTCCCTTTTTACGAAAAAGTTTAGAAGATTACGGATTAACTCATTTGATCACTAGTCAAACCTAATTCTTTCTTCAAAATGATTTGTACCATGATCTTTTCAATCCATTTTATGACTCGGTTCCTCATGAATGTTCAACCATTTAGAGTTTCGACCGTTATTTCGGATTGTGAGTCGATCTAAATGGGTTGAATATTCATGAAAAACAGAGTCATAAAATGAATTGAAAACATCATTGTATAAATTATTTTGAAGAAAAATTAGGTTTGACTAGCGATTAAATGAGTTACTCCTTAATCTTCTAAACTTTTTCGTAAAAAGGGACTAAAAATGCTAATAAAAAATTGATAAGAGACCAAAACAGCAATCGTAGTTTTACTTAAAAAAAAAAACCGCAACACTCTCATTTATAAATGACCAAAATACCAATTTCGCCTTTACTAAAATGGTCTTTCAAATTCTATCTGTCTTTCTTTGCTTTATGACCAAAAAAAATCTCTCTTTTTTTACCTTTCTAGTTTGATTGGGACATCAAAAAATTGGGAGCAAAAACAAAAACAAAGAAGAGGAAAGAAGATTTTATATATAGGGAATTGGGGAGGCTGCTGCTTCTACTTTTCTTATTGCACGCGGACTTCTTTATCATCGAAATGACATTTTTGCTTTGGGGCCAAAGAGAAAAAAAAAAAAAAAAAAAAAAACAGAGATTTTAATGCATAATGGTAGGTTTTGGACCAGGAAAAATGTCAAAAATGGAGTCATATCCGGACGGTTTGAGCGTATATGTTTAATAGATGAGATTAAGGGTCCGATTTATATCTGTGATATAAGAAATGGATAGCTGATAAATACTAAGAGTTGAAACTCTAAAGAATTATCAGAGGGAGCACACTAAATCAAACAACCGATGACCGCTAATTGAAACACTCAAGATTCATCAAACAATAGATATCAAACTAATGAGATTACAGTACAAATACGGGTGAAATTTTTTAGTAATGTATTTATATAAGTGATATGTGTTCAATTAAAAGGTTGAGTGTCTGATTTATATATATGACACAAAAAACACATCGTTGATAAAAATTAATACTCTCAAAAATTATCAAACGAAATATATAAGGTCAAACAACTGGCGGCCGCTAGATGAAACACTCAAGATTCATCCAATGAGATACAACACAAGTATGGGTGGAATTTCCCTTAATAAATAGTATTCATATAATAATGTAAAATCTTAAACAAAAATAATGACAGTCAAGGTCTTTTTTTTTTTTTTTTTTTTTTTTGAGTCGGGCTATCTTTGACTGGTGCGATATAGAAGGAGAGTCCAAAGTCCAGGCCGCACAAGCTTTTTCTTTAGAAAAAAAAAAAAAAAAAAAAAATCACCCTTTTTGGTGGAATGAGGATATGGGGCTTACCTCATCTGCAATGGTAAATATATATATATATATATAAAATTCGTTTGGATGCCCTTATAGATTTGATTTTCACATTTTTAAATATCACAATATAAAATAAAATACTTTCTCATTTAAAAAACAGTATAATAAATCTTAATATCTTTTAATCAATTAGCAACAAATCTTTTATCTGCTTCCATACTGGTTTAAGTACACATTATGAAGGAAACGAGCCATATATAAAGGATTAGGGTTTTGTTTATTTAACACGGGTTTAAGCTTGTCTCTCCGTCTTTACTAATTTTCAGTATATAATTAACTTGTGGTTAGTTATAACTTGATCAAATAAAAATAATTAATTTCTTTTTCTGTCAATTTTCATTTATTTATGACGCTCGTTCGAAACTCTTTTTTCATATCAAATCAGAATAACTTAAGCGAACCTATTCAATTTCTATCACTAAAATAATTAAATAAAGTGATCAAACGTGACATGTGAATTAACAAGAAATAGATATATAAAAAATTTTTTAAATTTGTCGTCAATTTTCTTATAAATTTTATTCGTATTCCAGATATGGTAACCCCTTACCATATTATTAACCCTACAAAAAGACTTTAGCAAATGGTCAACCCTAATACTTTAAGAAAGTTGGATTCTTCATCTTTAACCTGAAGATGGTGCCTTGAAGTTTCCCAAAGTAGCCCTAATTTAAAATGAAAAAAAGGAAGAAAATTATGTGAATATTAGTGGTGGGAGAGTCACCATCATGAGATGTAACTATGAAGTTTCCTCCATGCCTTTCTTCTTCAATTCAGTCGTTTTTGTGGAATTTTTCTCTTTGAAGGGTCGTAGTCGAAGTTATTTATTGTAAATGTTATTTCTCAATCACAGCCTTCTTAAAATAATAATTTTATTTTAATAAAAATATTAATATTATTATAAAATGAAAAGGATATTAAATTAAATTTTGGGTGTTTGAGCTCTTTTGGAGGGGTCAAAAGCCATCAGATGATGTCGGTAGTTCAATAAGAGCTAGTGCCTTTTTTTTTCTTTTTTTTTTTTGTCATTTAAAAGAAAAAAAAGGGAAAAACTCGAGAGGAAATATTACATGCAGTTATTTGTAAAACTAGTGGGAAAGTTATGATAATGTTGGGGCAAAATAATAGGAAATATTTAATTGCATTTTTCTTACCTCAAAATTTATGTTTTATATGAGAGATGAAGAGAATTATACTTGTGTCTGATGCAAGGTAAATGCAATTGGTAAAGGTAAACTAATTTTGATTGTTGTCTCTTTTGGTAAGTAAACTAAAGATAAATATAATCAAATTATTTTAATGAAGCGATCAAATTTCTTTAATGAATGTTTTGCTAATTTACCAAACAAGTCAAAGGCAATCAGATTCCTTTAATGATTATTGAGTTATAAAATTTCGATTATTTTATTTCGATTGCATTGCATCAAATGGAAACCGATTATCATTTTCTAATATTTGGTCTTTATTTGAATTGAAAAACAAGATGTGTATAATGAATACAATAAATTAGTAAGAATTGGGGCAAATTACACTTACATATCTTGTGATTTAGTTAAATTATTAATTTTCTCTTTATATTATCAACAATTACATTTATCTCACTTGACCGAAATTAAATATCAAAAAATGTCAAACATGAAAAAATATGACGATTTTGGATCAAAGTGAATTTGAGTGATTGTAAATGTGAATTTTTCTAGTAATTTTTTAACTCGATAAAAATATTTACGTAAGTAGTTTAACTATTTCTTTCGTCAATAAGAAAGTGATTATTATAAGTTTATTGTTCAGTGACATAGATGTACTGATCACGAATTTCAAGAGGAAATTAATAGTTTGATCAAATCACATAAAAGATAAATGTAATTCGTCCTAATGATTATTGTACTTGTAGTGGTTATATTTGAAACCTAATTGGGGTGTAACAGTTATATAGACGGAAATCAAAGGTTGAAAATGTAAGAAGGCATTACTTGAGCAGCCACGAAACATCACACCAATTTTCAACGATTTGACACAATTTTACTTACAATTTCCTACCTTCCATCTAAGCTTAAACATTGAAATCTTACCGGGGAATTTTCCCACGATCAGTGAACACATATATTCTCGAAATTGTTTATAATTACATTTATTTTTTTATCAAAATTAAATATTAGAAAGTATCAAAAGATGAAAAAAATCGTTTAATTAAAATGAGTTTGTGTGGTTATGAATACGAACTTTTTTAATGACTCAATAAAAATGTTTACATCAATAATTTAATATATATTGTTCTTCCGTTAGCGTCTCAATTTTTTTCTTAGGTTTTCTTAAATTATGAACTTTATTATTATTACTATCTATTTTCATAATAAAGAGAGAAAGTCTATTTAAGTTTTACAAAGTAATAAATCCAATATTTTAAGATTATATATTATTTTACTTTTTTTAAAACCAAATGTGGACGGTAACGAGTATGAGTTTAACCCGATTTTGTGAGGAAAAATAAAATTATACAGTTAGTTTACTCAAAAGTAATTAGTGGTCGTTTGATCAAAATTTAATTAACATCTTAACTTCAAAACCAGTCTAATCGAAAAATCTATCATCATATTAACTTCCCGAAAAAACATACCTCAAGGAGTATGCACGAGTAACCATATAGTAGTATGAATCTCGACCAGACCCTTGAAACCTTGAAACCACGTAGTTATTATCTGAGTATATATGAACCTCAAACAATTGTAACTCTTAACACCTACCCACCCCCACCAAATAAACCCGCAACACCAAAGTAATTAAACAAATTTAAACCTACGAAAACTTCACTTCCAAATAAAACTCTTTCGATACAATATTTAATTAGAAATAAATAAAGTAATTTATCAAAATAAACCAATTATTATTATTTATCCTTAATAATCGTGTCATTGTTAAAACGTATATTATTTAGAAAGGAAAAAATATATTATATAATGAATTGAAACATGCCAACCTCTTAAATTATCAACAACCCTACACGCACGTAAACCCTAATGTGATAAAAATAATTGTGCATGGACATCTCTTACATCAAATTTAATTTAGTTGTCACTGAATGTATAAAACCAACACGACAAAATATGATCAATTTATAATTGATAGACAAAATGGACTACAGTTGTAATATCTGAACCGCATTTATATTTAGCATTTAAGGCATTCCCTCCTCCTCCTCAAATTGACATTACATATAATAGTCATTAATTATGGTTATATATATCTTTGTATTCCCTCCCAAACCCTAAAAATTTAACCATTTTTACTCATCTCCCTATCATGGGAAGATGGGAAACAACTAGTGATATATGTCGATAATAGTTTATCCTGATTTATGATCCATGGTTTAAGAAGAAACAATTACAAATAAATTTATCGTTTGAGACTTTTGTAAGAAGATTGGTGATATATTCAATATCATATCCTTGTTAATGATGTGTCCACCAAATAATTTATACTATATGATTATTATTTACTATCCCTTCTTTTATTATTTTTTATCTTCTTTAAATTAAAATAATTTTATCAATATAAAAAATTATTATTCTTAAATTTAAAATATAATATAATCAAAAAGACATTTTAGTCTAAAAAAGACGCAGAACAATAAGAGAGGAAGTGATAAATAATAACCCCTTATACTATATATATAAAAGTTTATTCACTATAAACATAGCTATGTGTTTGTATCGTTTGGTTGTGCACCTATCAATCATATATTTTTGGACGATTTTCAACTAGTTAATGAAATTATGTACAAAATGAAATAGATTTTCACGAGTAAAAAAACAAAAATTCAAGTTTCAATAAAAATGAAACAAAAAAAATTATACAAGGTATGTATTAATGGTAAATTACAATGGTCACTATAGCTACGAAAGTGCATCAAACTATTCATGAAGAAACTCTTGCCATTTTGCAAGAACCCTAGATCATTTATTAGAACAGTTACATTCACACATACCAGCAAATTCATTAGGTACGATAAATTCTATTTTTTAAAAAAAATAATTATATACATTTTCAAATTCTCGTCTTGACGAGTTAAATTCAGAATCTATTCGTTGTAAGTGAATAGTATTAATTATTCTATTACAATATTTTTGTCTCAACTACAATAAATAAATTTTTGTTATAATTGTATATATTAGAAAACTTTCCTCCTTTTTCTATTTGGGGAAAGGGTGGTAAAGGGGTTTGGGTGGCTGATAGAAAAAGGTAAAAAATGAACTTGGTAGGACATGATAATCAAGTTGCATGCGTTTGATTGTTCGGTTCTTTTTTGCATAAAATGTGCATCTTTGTCGATTTCTTTTACCACATTTAAACTTTGCTACAAAAAGTTCGCGTAGGATGATGCATGCATGGTGGAATGTCATAGCGTTTTTTCACCTTTAGGAAACAAACAAACAAACAACAATAAAATATAAAGAAATTACTACTATTTAGCCACTTAATGATAAGTGGAAAAAGATTTACCTTTATGTATTCCTTTCTTTATTATACCAAAAAAATTCATTATTTTTCGTAACTTTAAATATAAGTTGTTCTTTTATTTATAAGGTTAGTGTTTATTAATTCTTTTCTAAATTTATCGACTTTTACTATTTTCTAAACAATCTCAACATAATATAAGTAAAAAATGAAAATATGTTATTATTACTTAAATAAACTTTTTTGTTTAACCTTGAATTGTGTGTTCTATTATTTGATGTATCTTTGATTCTTTATTGTTAAATCTCTTCTTTTCATCATTTTCAAAGAAACAAACTTTTGCCATATTTAAAAGTTGATGGATAACACTTCTTGTTTTAGAAAAATAATAATAAGAGATACAAAGATGGATGGAGAACGAATGGTTTGTGATTCCTTGTCCAAATTTGATATATTTCGATAAGATCTAGTTCTTTCTTCTCTTTTCTCCTCTTAGAATAAACGTTTTATTTTTAATATTTCACCTGTTTTTTTCTTTAAAAAAATCTTATTTATTAATATTTAATTTAATAAATAATATTATTATTGACAGGTAAAGGATGAGATAGTGATTGGTACTCTCACGACTTCATGATTTTAAGTTAAAAGTGTCAACCACTAGATCATGTCCTGTTTATCCATGATAATATTTTTATTTTATAATTATTTTTTATCTCATTAAATAATTTAACTTTTATATTTTTTATCAAAATATAAAATTTTATTTTAATATAATATAGTTATATATTATTATCTAAATAACACTATTGTTATTAAATCAAGAGAGTATTTATTTTGTCATTAGAAAAGAATGAAAGGAAGAAAAATCCCATTCAAAACCGTCCATCCAAACTTACGTGTTTGACAGCTTTTCCATCGTTTATTTAGTTTTTGGCGTTCCATTGAATTTCATTTCCCCACAATTAAAATACCAAAAAAAAAAAAAAAAAAAGGGACAAATAAGACGTCTGTATCTAGCTAGCAAAATGAGAAAACCCGAAAGATAGATACATGGTTCATCTTAAAATAAGAGTCTTATTTTTAATATTATGAACGGTAATTTTTTCATGGCAAAAAGAGATATTTTTTTGTTGTTTTTGGTGACTATATAGTCATACTACTATTTTTTCTGTTTTAATATTTTATTATAGAATATATATTTAGAGCGGAATCACCTAACGGTTAAATGGTGTTAAAACACGTTCATAACATTAAAAATTTCTTTGTAAAGTGATTTAAAGTGATTTGTTTTTATGACGGTTGCGTCATTTTCAAGATTCAAACCTTAAAATACTTCCTATTGAAATGATATCGTGTCATTTTAATATATACTTATTTTTTAAAAAAGCCATTATAATAAACGAAATTAGGGGGCTCGAACCCCTATCAACCAAAAGATTTCATAACAATGGTCTTTTGATAAACAGCCGTCATGGAAGGTTCTTATTTTTGTCCATTGGCCCAAAATCTATTGAAAAGATTTATAATTAACTCATAAGGTTTACTATTTACTTCTCCATTCTTATCATTTGTCGTCTCAATTTGAATTAAAATAACTCCTATAATATCTTATTTTTTCTCTTTTAAAGTAAAAAGGTAATTTTGTGAAAACCTGTGAACTATCGCCTCAAAAATTAAGGTGATAATTAATAACACCTTAAATCATTTTAATTTATTTACAAATAAAATATTAAAATTTATGTTTAAAATATATAACTCTTTTAAATTGTATACTATTTAAATATGTAATACATTCTCAATTTATGATTCCGTCACTTATTACAAAGAAGATGTTTTGTTTGGGACGATGCTTTGTGACCATTCGAGTGACATTAGAAGCACCCGACAATTTACTTAGTTGTGTGGATGCATGTCCTCACTACTCAGTAGTAATCGAAACAAGATGACTGAGAATCCACTCATACATATATCTATATATCTATGCCTATATATACATGCCATTATTGAAACCATTTCACCTTTTATCATTATGCCACGCTCTCTTCTGCTTTCTTCATTTCATCCCACCACCAAAAGGAAAAATATATATATTGATTTTTCGGATTTATCCACGAGCGATAATATTTTTCTCATCTCATAATACCCGTAAATTATATTTACATTGGTTGTGATGAGATTATGTAATCACTCATAATTTATTCTCCTTCCGAGGATACGCCAAAATTAATATGAGTTTACGGATTAATAATACATGTAAAGTTTATTTCTGTGTGTTAAAATAATAATTTTAAAAATTTTAATTTGAAATCAATAGAGTATTATTTTCATTAAGTTTTATCTTCATTGTTAAAGATGTCGAGTTTCTACTGCCCGTTCTCCTATGTATTCAAATTATGAGCAAGTAATTAATTAAACATATATATAGAGCTATCGTCTTGATTTTTTTTTTTTTTTTAAAAAGAAAGGCATCAGCCAATTATCATAAATATTTAAATCGCTCTTTAATTTGTCATATAATTAGGACGAAAGACACAAATTACAATAACATTTTGTCGAATAATTACAATAAACAAAGCCAGGAAGGTCTACATATAATATTATGAAAAATATGGATACCGAATTTCGAATTTTCTAGGATTCTTTCAATAATTTTTTTTCCTTTTCTTGAACGATTATTTCAAATTTAATTTGGTATAATGCCCAATATTTTGTAATTTTCCCATATTTGCCTATTTGGATGGGCAGAAAATAGCCAAACTAAAACATGCATGTAGTATTATTGATATCTTGTCTTCATAAGAATGCATCATGACATCATTGGCCTATATAGCTAACAATTTGACACTACCAAACCAACCAATTGAGTATACACAACGTGCATGTTATATCCTTCCGACTCATGATAATAATCTCGTTTGAAAATTACTTTTCATCTTATAAAAATAATTTTTATTTTTATTGTCAATATACCTCAGATTTTGAATTACGTAAATTATGCCTCATAAAAATTTAAAAAATTATATTTTATATTTTATATTTTATATTTTATATTAACAGAACTATTATTATAAGACATAGAGACCCTTTATTGGGGACAATGAAACCCCCAAAAAAAAAAAAAGAACACATCATGTTGGATGTTGCTTTTTTTCTGGATTTAGTCTTAGGTTCTATGAACTTCAAGCTTTTGAGAAGTTTCTTCAAGCTCCATTACTTCATTGAGATAATGCCATGCAAAAATATTATTCTTTGGTCCCTCCAATGCACTGTATATTTTTTGAAGGGTTCAATTTCAATGCGTGTATATATGTGATCTCCATTTGTTGTTGAATGCCTAATCCACTAGTCCTAAAAGCCACAAATGTATCTTTTGTTGCTTAAGGGTTAGTGGGAGGTACTAGAATTGATAGATACTCCCACTAGGTTTACATGGAGTGAAGCCACATTTACTACTATTTCTATTTAAAAAATGTTGTTGTATTATTTTAATTTAATAAATTTGATAATTATGTTAGAAATAAGAACTCTATGAGTATTAGCTTTTATTTAGTATAGGAGTATTGGTGGTTGTCTATATAGATATAAAAAGGAGGAAAAAGAATTTATTAATGACTTTGATCACATTTAAAGATTTGGATAAGTTTCACGTACTGTCCATTGTAACTTTCTTTATTTTTATAAATTAATAAAATGATAATCAATCTAAAAATAAAAAATTGATTATTATTTTATTTGGACGAAATATATATGTTAATCAGGCAAAATATGAGAATATATTATGTTAGAATCCCAATCCTAAATCGAAAAATCTACCTGTACTTTGATAATATAAATTATTTTAAAAATCTCTTTATCCCTTACTAATTGATCTTAAATTGGACGCAAATCACAAAATTTAATATATTTGGTGGTTAACAAACACAGAAAGCATAATTAACAAAAGATAGTTATTAAATACTACTCCTTTTTCTCATTCTATCACCCATGGATTACCAAAATGTCCTTATTTTTTGGTAATTCAATGAGGCAAAATGTTCAAGAGAGGATAAATAAGAAAAAGACGGTCGATATTTAAGAGTACACCCACAAAAATTTGTTAAAACTAATTTGTTTTGAATTATTATTGTTCACCAAATCGTCAAGATATTAACTACTTACTATTTAGTTTCTAAAATACAACCAAGAAAAAAAAAATTTCTGAATTTGAAAAAGTTTAGGGGTGAACATTAATAGCAAAAACAATACTTGTACGAATTGGCAATTTACATATATGCATGCATGTAAGTAGCATAATGACGTAGCCCACAAGTTTAGAAAAAATTTGTCTTAATTATCTAACGATTAGAGTGTGTAAACCTCGTTTACTTCACATAGTTCAATTGAACACGTAAGGAGCACGTACGATGTTGGTCCTCACGAATATCTTTGCGTAGAAAATCCCGTAAATGTACATGCGTTAATCAAGGTCATAAACATTAATGTATTAAGTTAATTAACTACGTACTGATTAATTATTTTCATGGCTTCGTTACTCCACACGAAATGACGAAATTAAGACGTACTTAAACTGTGATTAACATATGAAGATTATTGTTAATGCTTAAAAATAGAGCTATTTAACTTTTTAGGACGAATTATATTTATTTTTTCTCATAGTCTAGTTAAATTATCAATAATTGTTTGAGATTTTTGACAATTAAATTTATTGTCCTTATTTACCGAAACCCATAACAATTAACTCCTAGTTAACGGGATAAAAAAAGTTAAACTGTTAACGTAAATATTTTTATTTGAGTTAAAATATCATTAAAAAAATTTATACTCACAATTAACTAAACTCATTTTAGCCAAAGATTATCAGATTTTTTCATCTTTTGATATTTTTTGATATAATATTTTACGGGCAGAAAGAAATTGATTTTTGGCTGGAGAATTTGGTTGTGAGAGAGGGAATAATTGAAATATATATATAATGGAGATTAATAATTATTCTGAAGAGAATAAAATTCTCTTCAGAATAATTATTAATCTCCATTATATATATATTTCAATTATTCCCTCTCTCACAACCATAGTCACAATTCAAAATAAACAACAAAATTGTGGTAATAAAAAGCTGAGTGGTGGACACATTCGATGTTGATTTTTCTTATCATCATATATTTTAGCTAAGGGGTGATGCATTTCTTTCTGTGTCAATTATCAAAATGAAAACTAGTCTGGATTCAGCCCAGAATCTCAACCATCACAACTTTACGACAACGATTGATTTCAGTTCAGGTAAGCTACAAATCAAGCCAAAAGAGTAAAAGGGCAGACAAAAGAATGTTCGGATTAGCGATTTACAAATTTAAAGTATAAATTTGATATTCAAAACGGGTTTTAGTGTGCTATAATATTAAAATTTTAACACTCAATCCAATTAGGTAGAAAAATTGGAACGATCTAGTTGTGTGTATTTATTAAGCTGGGCCAAAGATTGAAACACTAGCCCTTTTCATTGTTCAAAGAATCAAACGAGCCAAAAAAAAAGAAAACGAAGAGAACCCGATTCAATGCCATCCACGAGTTCTTGATAAATTTTCCAAACCTAATACTATCTGGTAAGGATTGAGGCAGTCCAATGATTTAGGCTCTTACCCTACGATCGAATGTCTGATCTTTATTCATGATAGTTAAGTAAGTAGTGAACAGAATAGATTTATTAAAATAGATCGAAAGTTTATTTTGACCTAATAAACTTAAACATAATAAGTAAAAGATATACATATATAAAGTCATTTCTAGTTTGTTATTTTTTTTTTTTTACGAGTTTCGTTTTTGTATAGTAGGGTTTGATTTGAAGAAAGTAACTAGGAAGGAGAGTAACCTTGCAAATTTTGTTGTTTGAACCCTTGGATGGTGATGTGCATGTGGGAATATTTATTTGGAGCCATTTATGCTAAGTTTATAGATAGAGGATATGGACCAATTAGGATATGTGCATGATAAATGCTCCAACTCATATCATAGAGGACTTGGAGGGAAGGAGTCAATCAGGTTCTTGTTTGTTTACTGGGAATAAGAAAAACAAATTTAACAAAAAGAATGTGACAGTTTATTTGTTGAATGAAAGAAAACTTATGTTATCAAAAACACTCCTCATCTAAGCTTTTTTTTTTTTTTCCCCTTTTTTAAAAAAGGAAACAAAAAATGACGGTTTATTTTGTGTAAATTATAGGTTGTTTTGATGGAATTTATGGGGGTAATTATGCATATTTTCTGCGTTTAGAAGGATACTGCAATGGAGTGCAAAAGATGAGCAAATTGTGAATTTTTTGTGTATATTTGAAAGATTTCCTCCGAGCCTATGGGCATTGAATAAGGCACCAAATTAGGGTTTCCCTAATGAATAGTGTTGTTGCCCTTATTAAATAGTTTTGGGTCATTCAGCTATGCCAAGATCGAGTGGGCAGTAAGGTAGCACCTCATGGGGATGGACCCCTTTTTCACCCTTGGTTTATTCATTCGAATTTTAATAATAAATTTCAAAATTTATATATAACACGAGTTATAATTTAATTTAATAACAAAAAAAATAACACGTAATTTAAGTGGGGGCTCATTTTAATATTAAATAATAAAGATTATATGAAATGTGATCCTTAACTAATGAAATTTTATGTATTAGAGAAGTAAAAAATTTTGAAATCTTACCAATAACGATATAATGACTAATGTAATTAGGAAAACTCAAATCGAATATATATAATATAATGATTAATAAATTGGATAGTTTGGGACACCTGTCGCACAACTAACATTAAAATTTTTTATATAATTAAATCATAATTAAAGAATTGAAATTTGTAACAATAATAAGAGAGTCCATCACGGCTGAGTGCTGGGTGGGGAAGAGGGACCTCCATAGTTTGGCTGGTTTCAATAATAGTTCCTCACTTTACTTAAATGGCTTCGTTGACTGCTCTCATTGACCACTTGACCACTTGACCATTCCAACTAGCCATACCAAAACCCTACAAGTGGGGAAATAACAACGGACCGTAAACAAATAGTTGGGGGAACAATTTGGTCAAACAAATAGGTGATTCTCGTTTGGTAATTATATTTTTCATACACGTAATCTCATGTAATAGTTTACATATAAAAATATTGATCAGAACCCTAAATTATTTAATAATTGGGTAGCATTGATGGCTTCTAAAAGTTTTATTTACAGCTATAGAAATAAATAATTGGTTAAATAGTAGTTGATAGAATAATTTAAAAATTGATATATATACACATATTCTTTTTTTATGACTCGAACTATGGATCTATTGATTATAAATTAAAAGTGTCCATCACTATACTATAATTTTTTTTATCAGAAATAGTTCTAAATAAATGATTTTTCTTTGTTAGTTATCTATTTTCATATACGTAATATCATTTAATAGTTGATGTATAAAAATATCGATTAAGAAAACCCGAGTTATTTAACAATTAGGTAGCATTGATTGCTTCTAGATGCATGTCGTTGTGATTGTGAACTTTACGGTCACGAATTTGTTGGCAAATAATACTATGTTGAATTGAAATTATTGCCAAAGTTTTCTCATTTTGGTCGTGGGCTTGGAGGCTTCACAATGAACAACGAAAGCAACATCGAAATTGAAACGATTTTTACAATTGATTAGTGTCGGCTTCAAAATTTAAAAAAGTCAAAAGGTGACGTTTTAAGTGTACAATTTTGATATTTTTTGTTAATCAAATGGTTAAGTGTTCTAAGTTTGGTAATAAAAATAAGTAAATGTTATTTTCAGAAATCGAGATTTGATAATTTTACTTAATTATATGAGATGTCATCCTATTAAATAATCATCAACGATCAAATTTAATTCAATATACTCTCTATCCGGTAATAAAAATTTTATTTGAAGAACTGAGTCTGATGAAACTGGATCACATGCAAGTGATAAAATTGTATGAGATGGATTTAGAGGTTTCAAGTTTGATTCTAAATAAATAGTATATGGATTAAAATAAAATTTAAAAGAAAATGGCCTGATTTGACATGTGACCCACTTCGGTGGATTTTCAAATTCAAGCCCATTCGAACGTGGTGGATCAAACCAAGACTTTCAGCAAAGTTTCTTTTCTTATAATTGGTAAAGAAAACAGATTCAACTATTCAAGAACAGCCTTGTGAGTGGGCTTCGGAATTTGTATGAAATAATCTGCAATGATAAAATATAAATTGGGATATGATCTAACTAAATTAGGCTTCTTAATTCTCCGCCTCCGGCAAATTGGGTCAAGATCCACACAGATGGTATTTCGAATCCCACCTCGTTCAAAGCACTAGCAACAGCCATTGCTCGGACTTACCAAAGGAGATGAGTGGGCGGGTAAGCCTGACAAAAAAGCCCACGACCACAGTACTCATCCTTACTTAATTAGAATCCGTTTACGGTGGACCTATAGGAATAGGATGAATTTTACTTCTACTGTAGTGCGCTATAGTAACGCGCTACAGTTGCGCGCTACAGTTTTTTTTTTTTTTTACGTCCAGCCTTTTTTTAAAAAAAAAATTTAAAATAATAATACAGTAGATATCAGATCAACAGATTATAGATATCAGATCAAAAATATAAAAGAAATCATACAATTAAATTAAAACATACTTAACAAGGGAGATCAGATCAGGATTATATAGACATCAGATCAGAAAATACTAGACATCAGATCAACAGACTATAGATATCAGATCAAGAATATAAAAGAAATCATATAGTAGAACTAAAACATACTTAACAAGGGAGATCACATCAGGATTATATAGACATCAGATAGTGAATACTTGACATCAGATCAACAGACTATAGATATCAGATCAATAATATAAAAGAAATCATACAGTAGAACTAAAACATACTTAACAAGGGAGATCACATCAGGATTATATAGACATCAGATCAGCGAATACTTGACATCAGATCAACAGACTATAGATATCAGATCAAGAATATAAAAGAAATCGTACAATAGAACTGAAACATACTTAACAAGGGAGATCACATCAGGATTATATAGACATCAGATCAGCGAATAATTGACATCAGATCAATAGACTATAAATATCAGATCAAGAATATAAAAGAAATCATACAATAGAACTAAAGCATACTTAATAAGGGAGATCGCATCAATATTATATAGACATCAGATCAGATAATACTAGACATCAGATCAACAGACTATAGATATCAGATCAAGAATATAAAAGAAATCATACAATATAACTAAAACGTACTTAACAAGGGAGATCACATCATTATTGTATAGACATCAGATCATAGAATACTTGACATCAGATCAACAGACTATAGACATCAGATCAAGAATAAAAAATAAATCATATCATACAACAAAAACGTTAATAATATGTATCATAATATCTAAAATTATTTAATTATAAAACAAATAAAATGATAATTTAAAAATATATTTTTTTTATAAAATTCAAAAACATTAAAAAAAATACTGAATTGTTTAGAAAAAAAAAGGACGGAAAAAAGTCTCAAGGAGGAAGGCAAAAAAATAAAAATAAAAAATTAGCAAAAAATAACAAAAAAAAGGAAGACACTGTAGCGCGTTACTGTAGCGCGCACTGTAGCGCGTTTACTGTAGCGCGTTACTATAGCGCGCTAGTAAGAGTAAAATTGCATGGTGGTCCTATAGGACCACCATATAAATTACCACTTAATTTAGTTCACTCTATACATTATTAGGTTTGTACAAATTTGGACTTATAAATTATTGTCATGTCTAATTTAGGGGATTGCTTCCCTCTACTAACGGAAATATGAACATCTATAATGATCTAAAACTCGCACGTCTTGTATAAAAGAGTCATTTTTAAATCAGATATCACTATAATTTTGACAATAATTTCTAAAGTCAAAGAACAAAAATATATCTACCACACCATATTCGAGTAAATTAGATAATTCATTAGAAAGGAAATGAAAGTGATTATCCAACATAGTTTTGAAGAAGAAAACTTATACGCAAATGCTCTAAGCAAACTTTTTGTTAAATTTATTGATTCAACATGAGCATTCAATCCAAAATTAATTGATAATTAATGAAAAGGTCATTGGATTATTTATATTAGACACAAATGTTATGAGTTACTAATGTGAAATTGAGACAATCTTAACACTTTTAATTTTTTACAATAGTTTTATCAAGACACACAAGAATTGCCTAGAATTAATTTGTGATTTCTACTAATAATTAGGCTATTTTGACATGATATAAATATTTACTTAAATAATATATTTTGTTGGAACTATATATGAAACCGCGTAATATATTAGCTGACATCATCTATTTGGCTTTTTATTCAGTTAATTCAGTTTCCGGCCAAGTCCATATTTGACTTTTTCTTGGCTAAAGAATTGAAGAAGCTGGCCACGATAGTTGACCCTTTGGCCTATACTGTTATATCATTAATAATAATTACCAAAGAAAAGGCCAATTTTACACCACAAAATGTGACAAAGCTCAAGCGTCCATCTAGCTGCCCATATATGCCTGTTTTTTCTTAGAGAAACATCCTCAATCTTACATAGTTTATTTTTGTTTTTTAAGAATCCTACATTTGTCAATTGATCAAAATTGATCATCTTGTCCCTCTTTTACTTAGTCACATACGAATTAATTATTCAAACATTATTTGATAAGAATAACACATTAAAAATTCAGAATTAATTATTTAGACATTGATTCAGACATTGATATTCTAGTTAAGAGTGTTAGAATCTCATATCGTAAATTCACAATTGACTATTTAGACATTGATTTTCTAATTAAGAGCATTAGAATTCCACATCGAAAATTCAAAATTAATTATTCTAACATTGATATTCTAATTAAGAGTGCTAGAATCCCATATCAAAAACTCATAATTGATTATTCAGACCAATTAAAAATGTTAGAATTTCACATTGAAAATTCAGAATTGATTATTTAGACATCGATCTTCTAATTAAGAGTGTTACAATCCCACATTCAAAACTCATAATTGATTATTTAGACATAGATCTTATAAGTAAGAATTTTAGAATCTCAAGTGAAAATTCAAAATTGATTATCTTATTATTAAAAGTGGTACAATTCCACATCATAAATTCAAAATTGATTATTCAAACATTGATTTTTTTAATTAAGAGTTAAAATTTCACATCAAAAACTCATAATTGATTATTCAGAGATTAATTTTCCAATTAAAAGTATTAGAATCCCACATCAAAACCACTTTGACTAAACCCAAAATCAATTGGTGAATTTTTCAATTAAAAGCATTAGAATCCCACATTAGAAACACTTTACTAAACCCCAAATCAATTTTTGAGTTTTCAATGTGGATTAAAAGTGGTACAATTCCACATCATAAATTCAAAATTGATTATTCAAACATTGATTTTTTTAATTAAGAGTGTTAAAATTTCACATAAAAACTCATAATTGATTATTTAGAGATTAATTTTCCAATTAAAAGTATTAGAATCCCACATCAAAACCACTTTGACTAAACCCAAAATCAATTGGTGAATTTTTCAATTAAAAGCATTAGAATCCCACATCAGAAACACTTTGACTAAACCCCAAATCAATTTTTGAGTTTTCAATGTGGATTATAACAAAGAGATCAATATTTGAACATTTATTCTACTTAAAAATCAATATTTTAACCCTCATTTAAACTAGGTTGATGAGACATGTATTTACTCTCATTTTAATAACTCAAATTCAATATCTCAAAATATATAACTAAAATACACAAATGATTCAATAAACATATCAAAATATGTATATCAACATCAAATGAAACCCTATACATTTTTTAAGTGATACATAGACTTTATGAATTTATTTTACTTTGAAACATTGAATAATAAACCATTTTGGTACTATAATTATCAAGAACATTAAACTTACTCATCACCTTAATCCCAACACCAAGTCACCCATGTGATTAGAAGATATCGAGAACCTCAACAATCGAACGGTTACAAAGGGGACACAACCCTCGATTTAGCCATAGTTCCCTCGAACACACCCGGCAAAAAGTGTGCCCACATGGTATGAATGCTGCACCCTTTTTCCTTCCCATACACACGCAACACAAGGAATCAATCGGCGCCGTCCCTTCTCCTCCTTTCTCCGTCTCTCCCTCATCGCAGCCGTCCGTTTCTTCCAGCAATTTCATCAACGACACTCTATACGGCGTCCCATTTTCAGTCTGTGTTCCCGCACCCACAATATGATTATGATTATCACTCGTCGGAATTATGGTCGGGCTTTGACTAAACCCAACCGTCGCCCTGAACTCCCTCTCTGCCGCCAAAGCCGCTGCCAAGTTCATCCCTGAAGCCGCCGCCGCCGGAGCGTCGCCAGCGCAAGCCGGCGTTGACCCAATCTCTATCATAGTTTCAACGGCGTTTGTAACCTCAACTCCCACCTCCGGCGGACCTCCTCCGCCTCCTTCATCGTCGTCTTCTCTTACGTTCATATTGCTGCTGGGCCCAAAACCCCACGTGGCCCCACAAAGCCCGTTGAATCCTAACCGCACTTTGAAAGTCCTTCTTCGGGTTAAGCGATCCGAATCGCTCATTCTTTCTCTCAAGAGCTCCACCAATGTCGCGGTGGCCGTCGCCGTAGCTCCTCCTCCTTCTCCTCTTCCCTGTAAACTGAAACCCAACATTTCTCCAAGTTCAGCCATTTTTCCCCTAAACTTCAAAACATATAAAAAAAAGAAATCATCAAAAAAGAACACGCACAAACACACTAGTCCAATTTAAACATTCACACAAAAACTTATGCATGATAAGAGGATTATAAAGGGAGCCAATTAAAGGGATGGATAAGCATACGAGAAATGAATGATCGGAGGCGTTTAAAGCATGGAAATCACGTGAGTTGAATCAAGTTCTTGAAAGGCAAACCAAAACCAAAACCGCCATTAACAGTAATCAGAAGAAGCGCCGAATTCACAAGGGGAGAAAATGACTTATAGACTAAATGAAGAAAGGAGTCAAGAATGGTACAGGAATTGACAGCTAAAATGAGGGGAGAAAACCCGGATTAATAGAGCATAATGGAAAATGGAGCGAGCGGTTTTCGATTCCCCCCAGAATCTTTGTAGAAATTAACATAAGACAAAATAGAAGATGAAGTTTTTGGCCTGAAGAGGAATAATTATGGGTGGGTGGGGCTTCCGAGTTCGGCTATTTTAATATCATAATGTAATTATGTTTGTATAATAAAATGAAATTTGTGTATTGATATGACAAAATTACGCATAATTTAGAGCAAATAATCCAACCTTATGTATTGGCAAAATTCCATAATGTTGAATAATAGTTTTGGGAATAAAAATGAAAATTATTTTATCTAATACAAGAATCTCATTCGAATATATATATATATATATACTATGATTGATTACTTCGTAATACATGTTGATTTAAAAAAAAATTTAGAATACATATTTGAGTTGTGTTGTAGGTTGATCTAATTAACATATTTAGTTAGTTCAATTCGTGTCAAGTCAAAAGAAATAATTAATTAATAAATTTTTACTTGTTGAAATCTGTACTTTTATTTACCAAAAATAATTTTTAAGTTTGAATTAAAAGGATCGTATTTATGTAAAAAAAAAAAAAAAAATGGAATTTTTGTAAGTTTGGGAGGTTTGGTCTAAAACCTAACCTTATCAAAGACTACTAACTTTGAGTTCAAAACTAAAGAAAATGGTATTTTAGCAGCTTTGTTAGGTATGATTATTGTGGAAGTGGATATATTTCTTTATTTACTTATTTATTGATTGGAGTTGTTGCAATATTAATTATTTTTATCTCTTTTTGGGTGAGGAATTATTCGGGGAAAAAATAATTGGGTTGGTATCCGGCAATGGCGGCCATTCGCCGGATCGCCGGCCATGAATTGGCGCATAACAGAAGCAAAGATTCATGGGAAGCATCAAAGCGTGGCTCAAATGCCCAGGTTCATCATGTGCCATTTGCTTCTTCTGAAACTTTCGTATATTCTTCTCTCTTATTATATAATTTTTTTTTAATTTTATATAAATAATTTAATTTTTATATTTTTATTAATGCATACCATTTTATCTTTAAAGTTATATATATATATATAAAAAAAAATACTCAATTACTATTTTTTATCCCTTTTAAACTTGTCTCGCTCTTTTTTAAATTATTTTGCTCTCTCTTCTTATTTTTTCTATCGATCTTAAATTATTTTGTTTATCTTTTTTAAAATGGCAAAATAATCTAAAGGGGACTAAGTAAAATGAGGGACAAGAAAACGGATGAATCTATAACTGTTGATTCTTCATCGACACATAAACTCATAACAACTAGTCTTTTAATTGACGGAAAAAAATAGCAAAGCTACTGACGTAAATATTTTTATTGAATCAAAAGATCATTAAAAAAATTAACACTCACAATCACCCAAACTCATTTTGACTGGAAATTGCTAGACTTTTCTTTCTTTTGATATGTTTTGATATTTCACCTCGGTCAAAAGAGATAAATTTAATTGTCAGAAATCTCGATTTGGAATATATAGTTTGACCAAATCACATGAAAGGTAAATATAATTCGCTCAAATAAAAAAATACTTTGATCAAATATAATTATTATTTTGAGATAGAAAAAAAGTATTGCACACACCATATCAAGTAATCCTAACTTCATATCTGTAGAATAATAATAGTAAAATTGGGATTAAATTACACTTAATACAATTAAATAGTAAAATTGTTAGAGATAAGTGAGATGTGACATGATTATGTAAGGAAATTAATTCCTAAGAACATAAACCTTCAATCAATTATTGGGATAAACTGAAGCGGAAGCGTACCTTGATCCATAGTGATTGATTGATAGACCAAGCAACTGAATTGATGGTTGAATTAATCTCGTGATGAATCCCGGCAATGGTCTTCCAGGTGATTATCAGCCTCCTTTCCAGAGAGATAGTTTCCCTAGTATTTTTCTTATTGATGGGGAATAAGAAAAACAGAAAGTCTTGATTCACCCGGGGACCATAACCTTTATTTATAATATCAGGGTTTCCTAAATTACAGTTTCACCCATCGCAAAAAAGTAATTATAGGAATATACCGGTTTCTGCACAATAATATTCCATACTTAAAAAGATACTTATGCCTTATTAACCTTATTTGATCACTTTAATTAGGCATAACTATATAGACAACACTTTAATGTACAATAACCATATTTATATATTAATGTTAAGTCCAAAACCTTACAATCTCCCACTTGGACTAACGTAATATATATACCTTATAATTGTACATGAACTGAAGGAGTACTCTGAATTTGTTGTCATAACATATCTTTCACAATCCCGTCCATTAACTATATCAACATAGGATCAAAGAGGCTTTCGCTGCGACTAATGCAGCTAGACCCATCAATGGTCACATATGTCAACATAGCCAAATGACATGGATCAAGTATGGATGCACAGCATGGAAATTTCACGTGATGTGATCTTTAACGTGCCTAAATCCAACTGGTCCAACTGAACTTTAATGAGATCAATTTAATATGAAAATCAGAATATGAGCACAACTGAAAAACTTAAACTTTAAGCTTTAACTTTATGGTTTACGCTGCAGCATTAAAACCAATCCAAAACTTAAACTGAAGTGTTCGAAACCACGAACAAACTTAAAAATTAAAAAACTCCCACTAAACTGATACATCATCAGACAATAAAACACCCATTTGAGCAACATGCTCAAGAAAGACCTTGGGTGGCAAACCCTTAGTAAAGGGATCCGCAATATTGGAGTCTGTCCTTATGTGCTCTACAGAAATCTGACCATTATGAATTCTTTCTCTAACAACAAGATACTTGATCTCTATGTGTTTGGACTTAGAGGAACTTCTGTTATTGTTAGAGAATTCCACGGCAGCTGAATTGTCACAAAATAACCTAAGTGGTCTTTCAATACCATCGACAATTCGTAAACCCGTGACTAAATTTCGCAGCCATATTGCATGATTGGATGTCTCAAAACATGCTATGTATTCAGCAGCCATTGTTGAAGTTGCTATCAGTGTCTGCTTGACACTTTTCCAAGATATAGCTCCTCCGGCAAGTGTGTAAACATAGCCTGAAGTGGATCTAAAATTATCTGGACATCCACTGTAGTCGGAGTCGGAATACCCAATGATCTCTAACTGATCCGACCTTCGATAAGTGAGCATATGATTTGTAGTTCCACGAAGATACCGCATGACCCTTTTGGCTGCTCCCCAATGTTCCATACCGGGATTACTTAAGTATCTGCCTAAAACTCCAACAATGAACGCAATATCTGGACGCGTACATACCTGAGCATACATTAGACTTCCCACAGCAGAAGCATAGGGAATCTTTTGCATTTCCTTTCTTTCGAAAGAGTTCTTGGGGCATTGATTGAGACTGAACTTGTCTCCCTTAGAAACTGGAGTAGCACATGGCTTGCAATCTTGCATCCCAAACCTTTTAAGGATTTTTTCGATATAGCTCTTTTGTGACAACTGTAATATACCTCGAGAGCGATCTCGAAATATCTGTATACCTAATACAAAAGAGGCGTCGCCAAGATCTTTCATCTCAAAATGATCTGAAAGAAATTTCTTGGTTTCGTGCAATAAGCCTATATCATTGCAGGCAAGCAGTATGTCATCAACATACAAAACCAGAA
The DNA here is from genome assembly GCA_030378225.1 of Knoxia roxburghii. Classification (NCBI taxonomy): domain Eukaryota; kingdom Viridiplantae; phylum Streptophyta; class Magnoliopsida; order Gentianales; family Rubiaceae; genus Knoxia; species Knoxia roxburghii. Next base: position 43,330,563 of record CM059420.1, on the reverse strand, counting down.
AAATATGTCTACTCCCACAGAACTTATGATATACACAATCATCCACTAAATTCACCTCAAAACCAAAAGAGATGATCACTTGATGGAATTTGCGATACCATTGACGGGAAGCTTGTTTGAGCCCATAGATGGATTTCTTTAGTTTGCACACCATCTGCTTTGAATGTTTAGAAACAAAGTTTTCAGGTTGCATCATATATATTGTTTCATCAATGTCTCCATTGAGAAACGCTGTCTTAACATCCATCTGATGAAGCTCAAGATCAAAATGAGCCACTAATGCCATTATGGTCCTAAAAGAGTCTTTCGATGATACTGGAGAGAAAGTCTCTGTATAGTCGATGCCTTCCTTTTGAGTAAATCCTTTTGCAACAAGACGTGCCTTATATCTTTCCACATTACCTTTTGAATCCCGTTTGGTTTTAAATATCCATTTGCAACCAATGGGTTTCACACCTTCAGGTAATGGGACAAGATCCCAAACGTCATTGTCTTTCATTGACTTGATTTCCTCATTCATGGCATCTATCCACTTTTGAGAATTGGAACTTTCAATGGCCTGGTGAAAGTTGATTGGATCATCTCCCACCATTTCATTGGCTTCTTCATGTTCCATGAGAAACACTATATAGTCATCCGGAATAGCATTTCTCCTTTCTCTAGTGGATCTTCTTAATGGCATTTGTTCTTGAGGCTGTTGAGTTTGTTCTTCATGATTTTGTTCTTGATGAGGGAAATCATCGACATTGTCTTGTAATTCTTGAACAACTTCAGGAATTACAACCGTAGGAAGAGAAACTAATTCCTCTTCAAGGACAAAGTCATTAACCTTATCTTCCCCTCCAAACTCAATATCCTCAAAGAATTGGGCATTTCCCGTCTCAAAGAAGGATCTGCTTTTGGGATCATAGAATTTGAATCCCCTAGACCTTTCAGCGTATCCAACAAAATAGCAACTTATGGTTCTTGAATCCAGTTTTCTTTCACTAGGCTTATAAGGCCTAGCTTCAGCTGGACAACCCCAAACATGAAAGTGCCTAATACTGGGTTTTCTGCCAGTCCATAGTTCATAAGGTGTTTTAACAGTTGCTTTAGTTGGAACTCTGTTAAGTATATAGGTTGCAGTCTTTAGTGCTTCACCCCAGAGTGTATTCGGTAAAGAAGTACGACTTATCATACTTCTTACCATATCTTTAATTGTCCTATTTCGCCTTTCAGCAACACCATTCATAGTAGGACTACCAGGCATGGTGTACTGTGGGACAATGCCACACTCATCGAGGAATTTAGCAAATGGGCCCGGACGTTGTTCACCTGATCCATCATATCTACCGTAGTATTCACCACCACGATCAGATCTGACAGCCTTAATGCTTTTTCCAAGCTGATTTTCAACTTCAGCCTTAAAGCTTTTGAACACGTTTAGGGCTTGTGACTTCTCATGAATGAGATAAAGGTAACCATATCGTGAAAAATCATCTATGAACGTGATAAAATATGTTTGACCATTCCAAGAAGCCATAGGGAATGGCCCACAAATATCTGTATGTATCAGTTCTAAGACATCTTTAGATCTTTCAGCCTCAAATCTCCTTTTGTCTGTTTGTTTTCCCTTAATGCACTCAACACAAATTTGAGAATCTGTAGAGTCCAATGTATCAAGAATTCCATCTGACACAAGTCTTTCAATTCTCTGTCTAGAGATGTGACCTAAGCGCTTATGCCAAAGAGTAATGGAATTCTCATTGATTAATTTGCGTTTAGTACCACGTGTATCCACATGCAAGGTTTCATTGTATGAAACAATAGTATCAAGCAAATAAAGGTTATCATTACTAATTAAAGAGCCAGTTCCAACCTGCTTTGAATTAAATGAAAGACTAACTTTATTGTTTCCAAGAAGACAAAAGTAACCTGATTTGTCCAATAAAGAAACAGAAATTAAATTCCGTCTAAATGACGGAACAACATAAGTGTCTTCCAAATCCAAATAAAAACCAGTCTTTAATAACAACCTAAATGTGCCTATTGCCTCAACTTCAGCCGTCTCGCCATTCCCCACATAGATGATTCTTTCAGCATCAATTGGTTTGCGATAATGGAGGCAACCCTGCAAAGACACACTTATGTGAGCAGTAGCACCGGAATCTACCCACCAAGTATGTCTTGGTACTGAAACCAAATTAACCTCAGAACAAACATTAACAATGACCATACCTTTCTTGGCACGCCAAGCATGATATTTGGTGCATTGTTTCTTTTGATGAGAAGTGTCACGACAGAAGAAACAAGAGGATTCCTTAGTCTGTTTCTTTTGTGGTGCTGCAACTGCAACTTCCTTATCCTTCTTTTTCCTTTTGTTCTTGTTATTCTGTTTAGAGGTTGTTGCCAAATGAGCACTCTCAGTCTTTTCTTGCTTCAATCTTTCCTCTTCTTGCACACAGTGAGAAATGAGTTCGTTAAGATCCCATTTTTCCTTTTGGCAGTTATAACTGACTTTAAACTGCCCAAACTGTGCAGGAAGGGAAATAAGTACCAAATGCACCAACAAGTCATCAGACAAGTCTAACTGCAGTGCCCTTAATTTTGAAGCAACATTAGACATCTGCAAAATGTACTCCCTTATGTTCCCAGAACTCTTATACCTCATGGAAACAAGTTTACTCAAGAGAGTGCTTGTTTCCCCTTTATCACTTTTAACAAAAGACTTTTCGAGTTCTTGCAGGAACAAATTGGCATTGTTTTCCTCTTTAACAGTGCCCCTAAAGGTTTCCGGAATTGACCGCTTCATGATCATTAGACTCAAGCGATTTGATCGCTCCCACCGCTCCATGTTCCTTCTTTCCTCATAGGAACTAGTATCCGTAAGAGCAGGGGGGCAATCAGACCGAAGCGCAAGGTCTAGATCCATGCAACCAAGAACTATCAGAACATTGTCCTTCCAATTCTTGAAATTTGCACCATTAAGTGTTGGAATAGAATTAACATTGGCAGAAATAATTGCAGCAGAATCAACTGGAAAAACAAAATAACCAAACATAAGCTCACACTAAATAAAAATATGACGAAATTTAAATTGACATCCCCATCACAAGATATCTAGTGCAACATTGGGTTTAGTCTTTGGACAGAAACGTCAATTTGCAAGTGATACTCTTGTTGCAGTAATCAAATATTGACAATACACTCCTGTCAAATAATAAGCCTTCCTTTGGGCCGACTTATTATTCACATGGAAAAACCTAATATTGTCACATATTTATTACCGCAAGTATGTTTTAATTTCGGCCAAGTGAGGACCTTCATTTGGGCCGATCGTCACCCGCATGATATTAAAACACACACAATCACCTTGGTAATTTAAAATTGATCATCAAACACAAAAGAGGTTACTTTGGCAACTTTTTATGTCATCTAATCAACCAAAATATACTAGGTGTTATAAACCTTATATTTTATGTCAAAATAAATAAATCATATTATCTGTAATCCCAAAATCTGAACTAATTAAGGTTTTGAAAAATTTTGCAACCAAATAAAATTTTTCCAAACTTAAATAGTCCAAAATATGATTTCTTTTAACTTTAGGGTTAAAATTGCAATTACCTAAAAGTTTACAAGCCAATTTGTAAGTTCTTTAATAATTCAGGGTCAAATCAAGAAATCATAAAAGTTTCTGGACCTAATTGAATTATAACTAAATCTGTAAGAATAATTTATAAAACTTATAAACTTTAGGGACTGGAACTGCAATATTTTTATAAAATTAACCATGAAACCCTAAAATTCTTGCTTCTTCTTCTTCGTTCAAAACAGAACAGAGCCGCCGCCGCTGCCCAACACCCGCCCCCGCTGCTGCCCACCATCGTCTCCACCGACGTCTTCACCGCCACCAAGTCGAGACCTTCACCGCAAAACCGTAAGCGGCGAAGAAAACGAAGATGATGGTGGCGAAACCGAGGACCAAAAAAGAACGCAAGGTGGAGAACGGAGAAATCCGCCGGCTACTGGGCGAAGAAGCGGAGGTCTCCGGCGGTCACAAAACGTTCGCGACCGTTCCGCTTCTTCGACGCAGGCGACCGGGAGGCCAAAGCCAGAGACCAAATCCGAATCAGGCGACAAAACAGCGACCGTTCAAAACCGCAAACTAAAGCCGAACGGGAAGCCAAATCCGAACGTTATGTCGCGGCGGTGAGCGGCGGAACCAAAAGCCGTTCTGCTTGATGGGAACCGTAGGCGGCGACGTTCGCTTCTTGAAGAAGAACCAAAAAAAAAATTTTCCAGCGACAAAGCTTATAATTAACCCAGTTTTCTAAACAGTAGTAAATAATAAAGCCATAGCAATTTCGCTTAAGAAATCGAGAACCATGCAAAATTACAACTTTAATTTGCATATAACAAAATAATCTCATGGCAAATTGATCCAAAATCAACCGGATCACATAAATCATAATTATTTCAAATGAACCAAATATTCATCAATTAATTCCAAATAACCAAACATGAAATTAGATTAATATAATTTAATTGATTCCCAAATAATTGATATGAAGGTGGCTCTGATACCACTTGTAAGGAAATTAATTCCTAAGAACATAAACCTTCAATCAATTATTGGGATAAACTGAAGCGGAAGCGTACCTTGATCCATAGTGATTGATTGATAGACCAAGCAACTGAATTGATGGTTGAATTAATCTCGTGATGAATCCCGGCAATGGTCTTCCAGGTGATTATCAGCCTCCTTTCCAGAGAGATAGTTTCCCTAGTATTTTTCTTATTGATGGGGAATAAGAAAAACAGAAAGTCTTGATTCACCCGGGGACCATAACCTTTATTTATAATATCAGGGTTTCCTAAATTACAGTTTCACCCATCGCAAAAAAGTAATTATAGGAATATACCGGTTTATGCACAATAATATTCCATACTTAAAAAGATACTTATGCCTTATTAACCTTATTTGATCACTTTAATTAGGCATAACTATATAGACAACACTTTAATGTACAATAACCATATTTATATATTAATGTTAAGTCCAAAACCTTACAGATTAGACTAAGCTAAGAATGCAAAAATGTCAAAAGTAGGATGGAATAATTCTAGCATGCTTAGTTTAGTTGAACAAATAATCAACTAATTATCCCATCATAATATTCTATCCTAAATTATTCCTTGGTCCATTAAAAAAATTAATTAACTATTCCTCCTTGACTTTTGAGGACACATGACCCTATAACCTCCTCCGTACACGTAATCCCTTATTCCTTCTTGGATCCAAAACGATAACGAGAGTGAGAATGGTAAATAAATAACGAGAGTGAGGTCAATTAAACTAGTAATTTAGATTGTAATAGTTGGTTTTTTGGTTTAAAATTTAAAATGATTATTATTGTGATTGATATTGTTTGGCTCAATTCAATAAATAAAAATTAGTACAAAAATATTTGATTTTATTTTTTCAGTTCAATAAATAAAAATAAAAATATAGAAAATGGTGAGTAATATTTAATAGAAAAAAAAAACATGAACAATGAAGATATATTTGGTGATGAGTAATTACCAAAAGTTTAAAATAAAGAATGGGAATGACAAATGAATAAGGGCACATAATCAAAAGTTAGGAATCATTACCAACTTTTGATTCCAATTAAACTAATAAATCAATATCTATCCATTCTCTCATTCCTTACCCAAAACGCCCTCTTAATAAGATATCAAAATACTTTTTTTTTTTAAATGAAATTTAATTTTAATATTATTTTACATTGATCCCACAATATTTATAATAATGTATTGTAAATGATATAAATTAATGATGGAATAGTCCAAATCTCTGAGTTTTATGCCCTTTTCCTTACTACCATGCCAAATAATGCTTAGCTCATTGAGATCTCCCTAGTCTTTCTTCTGCCACCAGCAATGGGTCACTCTCCAATGCTGACCACCAATCTCTTGAGCATTTTTTTTTTTTTTATATCCTAAAAAAAAGAGTTTTTATATGAATTTTTCAAACATTATACATATATTGATTAATATTAATGAGCTTTATAGAGATTAAGATGATCAAAACTACTAGTATAGAGAGATTGTTTGAGCACGTGGATTGATATTCATGAGGATCAAGAAGAGTGTTGTGACTGAAATGATTGGATATTAATGTAATATTTTGTACCATAAATTCAATATAATTTATATTCTTACAGGTTCTTAATAACTTGGATTAATCATTTTGAATTCGAAAGAACAGAGTTTGAAAGTTTTTATGTAATTTATGATATTTAAATGTTACATATAACGTATTTACTCAATTTTTAAAAGTTTTTTACATAAGAAAACATGTTATTTTATGATTTATTTAGAAGTAAATAATATTAATGAAGTAACTCTCAAAATAATTGTTTTCGATATTTTTAGGGTTTATTACTAGTTTAAATTTTCAAAATTTGGCGGTTACTATTCCCACACTCACTTCAATTTAGTTGAACCATTGAAGGTTTCCTCTCTTCATAAATCGAACTAAAACTAAGGATAAGTCTACCAGTAACTTTTTGAACAATAAAAAATCCAAACAAAATTAAGGCTAACTGGTCAACAAGATCCAGCCAAACAAGACCCCATATATGTAAACTACCATCAGTGAGGACCAAGATCCAGATATGGGCCTTGCTGGATTTCTGATCAGTCCTCTTGCTAGTGTCTGGGCTTTATGGGAGAGACTGCTGAAATTGGGAACTAAGCCCATAAAATACTCGAGGCCCGTTTGATGTTGAGGACCTCATAAAGGTTGCAATGGCTAACGAGTTTAATAATTGTCGTTTAGAATTGAACAATCTAACTAAATATGTGATTAGATGAATCAAAAAAATAGTTTAAAATGTATAGTGTGTGTGATCCCAAAGACGTCTAATAATTGGAGGTTTGTTGGAAAAACAACTAGAAACAGTCGCTAATACCCTGTAAACTATAGCAAAAGGAGAATCCATTTGAGAAGGGGCTTGCGTCTGATTAACTAATTAGTGAGACAATAACTTACTAAGACGATAATTGGTAACTAGTATGAGAATAATCACCCAAACTAGAACTGGGATACATCCCAAACTCCTACGGGAGGAAATAGTGGGGAATTTTTCTGCAATTGACGAAAGTCTAACAGAGCAATGTCACGTGAAGGTGGAAAGTCCACAGGTCGTGAATTTCTTTTTTCGGAGAATAAACAATGACGATATTTGGAGAATAAGTATCGACTAATTATATATTAGTAGTCGCGGTAAAACAGATGATGCAAGTGCTATCTAGAATGATTGATATATTAAAAAAATACTCTTTTCATCTCATAATGATAATGATAGTTTTATTTGTTAAATTAAAATAATATCGTAAATACAATATTATTTGGGGATAAATGTAATATTGTATTAAAAAACATAATATATGACTTTATTCAATATATTGTATCCTAAAAGTAAATCAAAATTACCTTTTGGGACATTGGATATAGCAGCAAGAATGCTTAAGGTGTAATGTTGTTTGATTGAGTATTGCATGAAGGAGCCTAAATTGCTCACTATGCTAAAATCATCTTTATTTTCCGGCCGTGGGACTAAACTTTCTTATTTATCCTCGTGTGGACAATTTCCAGTTATTTTAATTAAAAATTGATTTAGTTTTTTCGAAAATAGAAAAATAAAATGGGACAATAACAGTGGAGATATTTTTGCCCAAAACTAATCACAAATGCAATGCATGCCTAAAAACTGAAAAAGGAAGGAAAACAAATCCAAAGCAAATTCTCCTCTTATTACTAGAAGAAACAAAACAATATTTTCTTTTTTTTCCCCCTTCTCTTTTGTCTTCTGTACTCAAAAAAGCAAAGAACTTTATAGACTCAGTGGTTATAAAAAAAGGGTAAAATTCTGAAAATGAATTTTTCATGTTTTTATTTATATTTTAAAATTTTAATAACCTCTTATTTTAAAAATATTTTTATTTATTTAAATAAAATAATATAACATGATAACAAAAATAAAATAATATAACAAATAAGATTAATTTTTTGAAATGAGAGTATTACAATATATTTTTAACCCTGCCTAATTTTATAATTTATGTTTCAAAAATGGATTCATAAATATAGCTAATAATTTATAATATTGATGATTTAATTTTTTTAAATAAAAAATATATATTAATTTACTCGAAACGTTCAGCAACAATTCAAAAAAGAAGATATAGCCAAAGAAACACAATGCATAAACCTATATAGATCTACTCTATCAAGCGGTGGATATGTTACATGTCAAAATTTTAATATGAACAATGATACATCACTAATTTTCTTATGAAAACTCCAAAACATAGATATAATGATGACTGAATCTTCTTAGACCAAACCAGCAAAAATCTTCAATAACGTCGCTACCAATCCAACCAACTTCACCAACGCAATCGCCGTCATAACAACAAACATCATCAATGAAGCCGCGACCAAATACACTAATCTACTGAAAGATAAAAGAAAATAAAGATTGGGGATAATCCCCCATTTATTGGATAACAACACTAAAAACAAGAAAACAAAAATGAGAAATAAATTTATTTTCTCCATCCTCCCTATAATAAGAAGATGGGGAAGAAAAATATTCTTTGAGGGTTGAGTTTGAGAGAGAAGAGAGAGAACGGTAATATTGATGATTTAATTAAATATAATAATATTGATAATTTTACTTATAGAGAAAAGAAAAATGAGATTTTTTATGGTAAAAATTGAAAAACAATAATATTATAAGATTTCAATTAGAAGAATTTTTTTTTTCACAAAATTACATATTCCCAAATAACTCCAACCTCAAAAAATCACCCACTACGTGTCAGCCTGCAGTTGAATCCTATAATAGAAGTATAGAAACCTGCAATCTCCCAAAACTCCCTGGCATGTACTGTACTTCTAGAACAAACCCAGGATATTTACGTATTTTCACTGGCGATCGACCTCCATTTCCCAGGTGAGTATAACTGGGATTTCAGTTCCCTTCACTTCATTTCAACAGTCGTTCAAAAACACTCAAATCTCTGTGGATCCAAACCCCCAACAATGGCGTCAATCACTTCTTTCAAACAATTTCTCTCCAACCCAATTCAAAAAACTTCCCCAAAACCCCAATTGAACCCAAAGATTTCGAGTTGTTCCATGAATTTGGCTGAATTCGGGCCTAAAATGGCAGGACAGGGGCTTATTTCAGCCCAAGAATTCACGAAGAAAAGGTTAAATTTTGTCACACGGGTTGCGTCCGACGACGAGTGGGGTCCGGAGAAGGAGCCAGAGTACGGCGCCGGTGTTGCGGTGGCGGAGGAGGAGGAGCCAACGAAGGAGGAGACGGAGATTGACGTGTTGAAGAAACGTTTGGTGGATGCTTTCTATGGAACCAATAGAGGATTGAGCGCGTCAAGTGAGACTAGGGCGGAGATTGTTGAGCTGATCACTCAATTGGAGGCCAAAAACCCCACTCCGGCTCCCACTGACGCGTTGACTCTCCTCAATGGCAAATGGATTCTTGCGTATGTTCTAATCTTTCATTCTTTTTTTTTTTTTCTTTTGTATTTTTTATTATATAGCTTGGCCTTAAGGTTATGGATGCTTCTTATTTTACGTTGTACATGTGACGATGATGAATTTCAGGGATTTATTTAATGGATTTATTGCATGTAATGTTGCATATTAGCTAAGTTTTTTTTTTTTATGTTTAATGGTTTAAAAAGATGGTTTTATTGTATGATTCCTACAAATTTGGCATTCTTTTCAGTAAATTACTATGTCAGAGTAGCGATAGGATTTTGTTTTGTATGTATGTAGAGTAATTTATCAAATATTGTATAACTAATGGCCTTTATGTAGGATGTTCATCAAGAAATGGCACAAATTTATCAATCATTCATGTGATTCTGCGGTGCCGAAATCTTGAAATCTTTTTAAACGTTGTTAGGGAAAAGCTGTTTTTAGATAAATCATGGAATGCTTTGTTAATAAGCCATTCTCTCTCAAAGAGCTTGATACATCTGCTGATATAATTGTGTTGTGAGGTTACTGCAGGTATACTTCTTTCATTGGCCTGTTTCCACTGTTGTCAAGGGGCACTTTACCATTGTTGAAGGTTGAGGAGATATCACAGACCATCAACTCAGAGAATTTTTCTGTTGAGAATTCTGTGCTGTTTTCTGGACCATTAGCCAGCACTTCCATCACAACCAATGCCAAGTTTGAAATCAGAAGTCCCAAAAGAGTGCAGGTTATTGTCTGATGTTGTGTTGCAGCGACTGATTTCAGTTCATTTTCTTGCCCTAGTTTTAAAGGTTATTGGTTGGACATTTGGCGCTAACGTGTTAGTTTTTGTGTCACTTTCATCTCAGATAAAGTTTGAAGAAGGTGTTATTGGTACTCCTCAGTTGACAGACTCCATTGTGGTGCCAGAAAATATAGAGGTTCTAGGACAGAAGATTGATCTTGCCCCTTTCAAAGGCATACTTACCACTGTCCAGGACACAGCGTCCTCAGTTGCAAAGTCCATTTCCAGCCAACCTCCACTGAAGTTCTCACTTTCTAGTAGGAATGCAGAGTCATGGCTTCTCACTACATACCTAGACAATGAGCTTCGGATCTCGAGGGGAGATGGTGGCAGTGTCTTTGTACTCATCAAGGAAGGCAGCCCCCTTTTGATACCTTAGATATGGTTTCTTGTTTCCTATAGTCTTTCTTACAACATTCTAATAGTTATAATCTACTTGTCTGTAAATTGGATGTTTTCTAATTAGCTACTGTGTTGATCATGTAAAAAGGAAGATGTCAAACTACTATAGTTTATGATTGCTTTAGCAATGTGTACCTTTCAACATTGACATTTGTGATTTGCCATTGAACTTAAACAGAATGTATGTACTCTATTGATTACAGAACCTATTGAAGAATCATACTTAAATCATTAAAATTTTAAATTCTTAGTGTTGCTTTGCCCATGTTGAATAGCAAGAAAAATTGGGATTGGTGTATCTATTCATTACGTAAATGGCTACTCCAACTGGAACTTCCATTTGAGGTTAAGAGGATGGATAGCAGGCTTTTACAGGCAGATTTTGTTTGAGACTCTTAATTCCTCTGAAGATATCAGTAGCTGAACTTTTAATTTCAATAAGAAAATGAATTTAAGATCATATATTATAGCATGCAAATTCTTCTGCTTACGGGCTCGTGTTTGTCTATTTCAAAACAAGCCAAGCTTGAGCAGGGCCAAGCCTAGTACTTAAGTTTTCTCTTTTGTATCATTCTTTCGATCAGATGGATAGAAAATTACTGAAACTAATGCATTCAATGCCTGATTTCTGTTTGTACAAAGTCAGCTTCACTTGCAGTGAGGCAGTGATTGATGAACTTAGCAGAAAGGGCTGCATACAGGTATCTGGTTTATGAAAACAGGAGGAGCTGACTACAAATAAGAGTACTTTCCTCTAAATATGGATTGTTTACTAGACAGAAATAAGTTGGTACATACTTCATGGAATACCTCAAGTATAACACCTTGATATTCTTCAGAATTCATTGAAACATAATAGTTCAAGAGGCGTCGTAAATCCCTCGGTTCATTGATCCGGTTCGCTGTAATCATCTGCTCAATGGACTCTTTAAAATCCTCTCTGGGATCATAAGATGACTTCTCCATCGCCATCATCACGATGAACTTCGATCCCTGATCGACGCTTCCTCCTCTTGATCGCCGCCTCCTCAGGTATTCTTGATTTCTTGCTTCCTCCTCCTCCTCCTCCCGCCGCTGCTGCTGCTGCTGCTGCTTCCGCTCTGTGATCATCTGGTCTAACCTTTCTTGAACCATGGCATGTGCTAGGCTTGATATTGTTGGATACCTTTCAGAATTGCTAGAGCTTCCAGCTTCTTCGGATGACGAAAAACTCAGCCTGCAACTGCAGCACAAGGCCTTACAGCCTCCAGACCTTCCTAGTCGAAGCTGCTTCTGCTTCTGCTGCTTCTTGGCTGCTCTGGAGCTTTGCATTTTGCAGGCATTAGTAATGCAAAGTCGTCCTCAAGAAGAATGACAGGTAAGGAAATCATTTTATGTAAATTACCAAGTGGGACGCACTAATTGTGATTATGTCAAATGTGAATCAAACATATTCCCCCCTAAAAAAGTTAGCAGTCTGGCCTAATGTGATGGGGAGAAATATAAACCATTTAAAGGGTTAGTTGGTGGACTAAGCTTATGATCAAAATGGTTTAAAAACATAGTTTTTAGACTTTTAGTTAGCATTAGGTGTCAAGCTTTTCTACTTGTGTTTGAGATGGAAACGCATCCAATCCATTTGGACTAATTTAATGATTAGAGAAGTGGGGAAAAAGAGAAAAGAGATGGACTGATTGGTTAATATGTGTGTGCTGATCTTGTTGATTTTCAAAAGGGTTTTTTTGTTTGAAGTTTTCCACCTTTTGTCATGACTTTTGCTCGTTGCATATCTTGATATATTCTCGTACGAATAGCATTTGTTGTTGCGGTTTGAGAGGCAAATGGTGCCTCTTCTTGTACCTTTGAATCCACAAGTTTCGGCGGAGGACAAAAAAACACAAGTCCTCATACATATGTAACAGCGACAATCGTTTTATGAAAGCTTTTACTTGAACTGATACTAAGTAGTCATAAGTATAAACTTAGTTAGAGTGGAGATTAGTGATTTAACCACTTGGATTCATCATTAACAACATCACAGAAAAGCCCTTCCTTTATAACTGGTTTTGCAGACTTCTCCTCAGCCTTAAGAGGCCAAAAACATTGGCCTGCTTACATGGATTCCTGCTCTAAATTATTTTTGAAAAAAAAAAAAAGCAAGAATAGTGCCTCAAGTATGACTTAGTGTCAAAATTTAGTTCTAAACGTTTGATAATTAATAAATTTAATTTTAAACTTTGCTATTCACAATACATTTAGTTCTGCATTGTTGTTATAGGGTTTTGGCTTCCGAAACCCTAATTAACAAAAATATATAACTAAAATCGAAATAGATATAATTAGTGATTAAGTATGCTACTCTAATTTTTTTTAATGAATTTATAGGGTCGAGATTACTTAGCTTAAGTGGTGTAGAAGGGGTAATTAAAAACTCCATAAATAGGGGGTACAAAATGATTAGACCTAAGCACGTTGATGAACAGGAAAGTCCAGTTCAGAATAGATTACTATCAATTAAGCAGCAGAGGCCACAATGTTGCTCTAACTCTGTCTGCCTTTAGGTATAAAGCATATGTAATCATTCTATTGTTGTTTCATTACTATACTTAGTAACGTTTACTATTGTTGTTTATTTAGTTCCTTTGATTTTTTTATTATAAATATTTTACTTTTGATTAATAAGATTAAACACCCACTATTTTCTTATTGACAGTATAGTTACGTGTCCATTCTCAATTAGTAGTGCTAACACATCACTCAACTCTTCGGCTCTTCGGCTCACTTTGGTCGCAAAGACTTTATCTTTGGACGCATGTTTCAACAACAGATGGCATGTCACTCGATTTCTCTATTCATTTCGGTTGCAAAATCTTTATCCTTAGACCCATGTTTTTGCAACACAAAACGAGAGTTTCAATTGTTATAGAACTTGACTAAATACCCCACAACACGAGTTACTGACAGCCTTGCAGCACCTGTATGAAAGTTAGTACCATCCTATTAAGGACAAGTTTTGTTGTTCATATGTTAATGATCGACAAAGTTTTGGACATTGTATCAAATTAAATCACATCCTCCATCATTTGTGCATATGGCCATCAATTTCTTTGAATTTTGGTCGATTTATTTAAATGGATAAATTAATAAATCTTTTATAACGTCTTATTATACAGTAATTTCAATCAAATCAAAACATGAGATGAAATTAAGGGTAGTAATTTAGTTTAATTTTAGGGTTTGGAGTTCATAGTTGTAAGAGAAAGTTTAACAAAAAAGAAAATGTTGAATGCTTAATGATGAATAGAATCCATAGAGAGATTACACAGCTAATACAAATTCCCACTTTAAAGATCCTCCCTGCAATATGACGGCGGGGGCAATTTTTCTTTAGTTATTAAACCAATAATTAATGCGATAAAATGTGGTTTATTATTAATCAAGTCCTCTATTTTTAGTATAACCACCATTTTTTGTTTAGCCTTTTTGTGGGTGCAATGATCACATGCCCATACAAAGCCTTAAAAGATAGCAAAAAATATGCCCAACCTCCAAAAGGCCAAATTCTTAGCCTTTCTGAAAAATTTATATATAACACAATATTTATCCTTGAGAATAATAACTAATTTTCAACAGCTAAAACGATAAATACAGGTATTAGACGAACACATTACCTTAACGGCTATAGCAACGATCACGTAAAGCTTGCAAGAATTTTTCAATTTAGGCCTAATATTTTAAATAAATCTAAATCCGTCATAAATGTTGTGACACTAGCATATCTCAAATTTTAATAACAAGCCGTTCAAATAATTAACTTGGCCAAAGTAATTAAAAAGAAAAAAATTAAATGGAATGTATAGAACCCTAGCTTAAACACTTTAATCCAAATCAATGAAAAATTTGACGAGAAGATGATAGTCATTCAGCCCATATTCACATAAACTTGACTTGATCCAAAAGTAATGGTTCGGCCCAAACTAACAAATTTTGACTTTGGGTCAATATTATCCACATGCAAAATATCAAACTATGGGCTTTGTTCCATTATGTTTGGACATCAAGGAATCAAAACTAAAATAAAATCACCAAAACCCTAAATCAAATGCAATAGGCCATAGGCCCAGTTAAAAAAATATATATATATATATATATTTTTTTTTTTTTGCTATTGTAGCAAACTTAAACCAATCATTTGCATTCCCGACAAGAGCGAAATCAAACCGTATAAAATAAAAGTGAGCAACTCTGGTAACAGTAGCAAACGGCCTAGATGTATATCTACTTTCGAGAGTTGTGTTTTGGAACACAATTCATATGGTAAATGCTATTATGCTTGTAAAAACTTACTTGTGATACGTATTTTTTTAATAGTAAGATATTCAACTAAATTTTAGAGAGGAAAGAGGATCAAAATCAACTTGAATGATAACAATTCAATCCACGCTGATATAATTTAAAAATAAATACAATAAATACCATGTATACATGTCTCCTTTTATTAATGAAATTAAGAAGAGGAAGACACCATCTTCGATGACGAGTTATTCATTTTATGATATGAAATTATCGATACTTTTTATTTTATAATACTATAACATTGAAATTACTTCCAATTAAAATTTATAATTATATAAAGAAATGTATTGGATAGGGGAGGGTTAGGGGAGGGTGGATTGTAGGACAGGCAATTGCTGACATGACACGGACACAACACGAAAAAAATGGGTTAGGATTGAGATTTTTGACACATATAATAAATAAGTCGGGTTTGGGTCGACACGACGGGTTGACGGGTTGATACGTGAACCAGTTAAGAAAATATTTTTAAAAAAATTAAATTTTATAACCTTAATAATTGAGAAAACTTCCAAATTCCCAAATCAAAAATTCAACACGACTTCCTATGGTGGTATTTTGTTATTTTAATTTTCTAATTGTAATTACCTTTGAATTTTATTTATTTTGGTTGGATTGAATTGGATTTTGGTTGTATTAGGCAGAATTTAAATTGATGAAATTTATGTTGATGTCATGTATAAAAATGTTATTGCTAAATTTAAATTGATGGATTTGAATTTGATATATTCAAATTTTAGATAGTGTTATTATAAATAAACATGTATATTTTAGTCTCATTGACAAATTCAGTCCCCTTTTTCTGTGATGAAAATTGGACCGAAAATTCACATATAAACAATTAAACGGGTTACGCGGGTTAGGTTAGGGTTGACACGATTATGAACAGGTCGGGTTAAGGTTGGAGTTTTCGACACGATTAATTAAATGGGTTGGGTTTGGGTTGGGGTTCCTCGACACTCCAACACGCTAATCCGAACACGATAACACGAACACGACACGAATTGGCAGCCCTAGTGGACTGTTTATATATTGGGTTAATCATGTTTTTATTACCTTTTAATAAATAAATAAATACATCTGTACAAAGAAACAGTCGTGAAATCAAACTGAAATCGAATAAAATAATTGTTTAGGGTCAATTTTGGATAGGGTTTGATTTTTCAAAATTCCGAAATAAATTTCAATTCAACTAATCGATTTGAAGAAACTGAACCAAATCGTGCCATTATCCCTTTGTTTTTAAAATTTTTAAACTAATAAAAAAATACATATAATCTACTTTGTATCATTCGGCTTATGGCCTCAAGATCAATAGCTCACGGATACTTCAAAACATATCTAGTCGAGACTCCTCTATCCATCTAATAAGTAAATGTTATAATGATAACTCACTCTATATTTAAAATCGATCAATTTAACCAATTTAATCGGTATCGGCCTAACAACTCACACGGATACCTACTACTACATCAAAACACTAGTTTACCAACCCGTCAAATGGTATAAATTCTCGGAGCATTGGAATATCCTTTGACTCCCATAAAAAATAATTGCAACAAGAACCCCCAGAATAACTCCACCCAAACCCACCCACCTACCTAATTGTCACTCTCCAAAGCAAAGCCCTCGACACTATATTTTATTTTTTGTATTTCCCTTTTGTCATTTTTTTTTTCTTAATTATTTCCTGTTTTAAAGCTTATTGAAAAAAAAAAAAAAAAAAAAACAGACATAACGGCGAAAGCAAAGCCTAAATAAAATACTAGTAGTTGCCTTGTTGGTTTCACCACTCCTACTACTACTACTACTACTTCTGCTTCATACTTAATTATCTCCGCAAAGATCTGATTTTTAGCCTTCCTTTTCTCCTTCCCCAAATCTACTGCTTACTTCCATGGCCGCCGTCGCTGCCGCTTACCACTTGTCCAACGGTGACATCACCTCCGTTAAGCCTCTCAACACCGGACGCATCTCTTCCGTTTACAGTGAAGTTCAGAACAGCCGTCTCGATCATGCTCTCCCTCTCCCTTCCGTCCTTCACAAACCTTTCCAAGTCGTCGACGGTCCTCCCAGTTCCGCCGCCGGCAATCCAGGTTCATTCTTTTTTTACTACTCTACTCTGCTCTACTGCATTTCGCCTCGTCTGCTCGCTGGTTAAATCATGTTCGTCCTTATTAGTATTCGATCGTGTAGACATAGTCGGTGAACTGATCGGTAAAGTTGTGGGCTTTTTCTCACACGCGCACACGCACAGGCACGGGGAGAAGCACTAGAAGAGCGGATGAAAGTTCGTCTGAATGAAAATGTAGCATCCCATGATTTTGGGAGAATTTTATTTGATCTTTTTTTAGTTACTAAGCAGATTTGAGAGAGTTTGAATTTAGCATTCTAATTCGGGATGTGTTCAATCGTGATTAGGACGATTATTGCGTTATCCCACTTTATCAAATCTGTGATTGATTATGAGAGGATGAAATCAGCTTTTGATCTGAATGCTTTTAACTCCAGTGTGTTCTTTGAAGTCAAAGTGGCAAGATTTATCTGCCTAGTTATGTTAAAAATCGATAATGCAATGAAGTAGATCACCCCGTGAAAGAATGAAGCTTTTTTCGGTTTTTGGCTGCTGAAGATATAATTGCTTGGAAATTTCTGATGGTTTGACTTTGCTGAAGCTCCAAAAGTCTCAAGCTTTGAATTTTATTTCTTAATCGTCGTTATGAATTTTAATTCATATAGTGGAAGATGGATATCGAATCATTTACACAGAAAAGAACCCTTTTAGCTTTTCTTCCCATTGTGTTATTTTTAGTGGGAGTGATAAAATAATTCAGCCCCAAGATATGATTTTCTAGGTTTGAATTTGTGGCTCTATTTGGTTTAGTTTGATCTTCCACGCAGATTGTAATTGCGAAATGATTTTAAAAGAAAAAATTTGTATATAACAGATTAGCTTACTCACTTTTCATGACTGATTTGAGCTCTGTTTACTTCTTTTGATCATTTCTGCAACTTCCTTATGTCAAATTTGGACAATTATGACACCTTCACGTTGCATATTAAAAACCATTGCTTGTTTATGCGGGATGTTACTGAACTGTTGTAATTTTATGATTTTGGTGATCGTAGATGAGATAAAAAAGCTGTTCCCATGCTTGTTTGGACAACCATCAGTTAGTCTTGTACCTAATGAAGCTGAAACCGTGGCTAAAAGCTTGAAGGTTGGGGTGGTGCTGTCAGGTGGTCAGGCTCCTGGAGGACACAATGTTATTTCTGGAATATATGGTAAGAATGTTTTCTCTTGCATCATTATAGCCATTTCTGGTCTTGAGTATCTGCATTAACTGTTCAGTTTTGCTCAGTCTGGAGGTTATCTAACGTTGTAATATGGCAAAGGAAATCTGATTCTACCTGACTACTTGTTGGTTACGTTTTATTCCGAAATCCTTGATTTATCAAACTTTCTTTGTGATCTTTTTAAGTGTGAATTTTGACATATTTCTTTCTGGACTTTGTTCCAAGATTACTTGCAGGAGCGCTGCAAAGGAAGTACACTGTATGGATTTAGAGGTGGACCAGCTGGGATTATGAAGTGTAAATATGTAGTATTAAACTCAGAGTACATTTATCCTTATAGAAATCAGGTAAAACTTTTTATTTGGTTGGCCGTTGTCGCGTTGATTACATCAAAGGATGCTTTGTTTTACACATCAACCTGATTGATGATATTTAACTAGTATTTCTAGCTGTATGGATCAAATATTAACTATTAAGTATAGATAATTTTTTTGGAAAACCTTTATAGTTGATTTCCTTTCTCTGGTTAAAATGGGTAGGGCGCTGTTATATAGAGTTTGAACCACATCTGTTCTTAATCTATTAATTTTGTCTCCCTTAAATCTCAAGTTGAGGTTTTTATTTGTTTAAATCTGTTGTGGGAAAATAGTAACTGTTCATCATTAAAGTTCCTTGATGAAATTTTTGAAGAGTGAGGTTGGCTCTTGTTATCTTTGTGCAGACCTGCAAGAATAATTTTTTTGACATCATTCATTCATTCAGAATTTGTTACTCTGTTACTGTTTAACGAATAATTGCATGATCTTGTGGAACAACTCCTGCCGACAATCTAGTTTGATCACTCTGCTATACTGACTGTTAACTTCTGTATCAGGGTGGATTTGATATGATAGCTAGTGGCAGGGACAAGATTGAGACCCCTGAACAGGTAGTGATTGACTCCTCTCTTCTTGGCCTAAGCTAAACCTATATTCATGCCTGTATTGAAGAGTTGTTAAGGTTTAGACTGATGAAGGTGTTGGTTGAACTCCATTTCAGTTTAAGCAAGCTGAAGAAACAGCATTGAAGCTTGACTTGGATGGGCTTGTTGTGATTGGAGGCGATGACTCAAATACAAATGCATGTCTCTTAGCTGAGAATTTTAGGTAATGCACTTTAACTGGGCATGGAATTGTTTGCGCAGATTCTGGTTCTAGACTATTGGCTACTGAAAAGTTGCATCAAACTGTTGATCTAATCTTGTTTAACTTTTCCAATATTCAGGAGCAAAAATATGAAAACTCGGGTGATTGGATGTCCAAAAACAATTGATGGTGACTTGAAATGCAAAGAGGTTCCAGTCAGTTTTGGATTTGATACTGCTTGCAAGGTAATTCTAAATATGATCTTCAATATCAAGTCTTTTTATCCTTGTGTGTCAAAGGTAACTACAATGTTTGATTCAACCTCCAGTCTAAAATACAAGTCGTGTTAGGAAGTATCATTCTATTTCTTCCACTCTATTCCTTGTTTCCCTTTTCCACTTACCTATGATTAAGTATGCGTTGGTCATGTGATTCAGCAAGTGCTGATAATTCTTTATCTACAAAACTTAGTTCTTGGGATGAACATGGATTTGTTTGGGCTCTGCTTTTTCTTAAATTTTGCTGACGATTTTGAATAGTTAGTGATGAGATATTTTATATTGAATGCAGATATATGCTGAAATGATTGGAAATGTTATGGTAGATGCCCGCTCAACTGGAAAGTACTATCATTGTAAGTTATATGGCTCTTATGTAGCTTCTTTTAGTTATCCCCAGGTAGTTCATTTTTTTTTTTTCTTTTTTTGTGGGGTGGGGGGTGTTAAGGTTTCATTTGCTGTGTATACAGAATTCTGTGTGATAATACATAACTATCAATATAGCCTATGGATGTAGATTTACACCTCTGCTGTGCTCGTAGTCTTCTGTCTTTGTCTACTTTTATGTGTTTTATTCTTGACTGCAACTTCTTTTTCCAGTTGTACGACTTATGGGTCGTGCTGCTTCCCACATCACTCTGGAGTGCGCTTTGCAAACTCATCCAAACATTACTCTTATTGGTGAAGAGGTATCATCTTTCTTGCCAACTCTGGCTTGCTCTGTTATGTTCAATAGTCAGCATTACTGTAAGTCCTGAATCCCACCGTCTGTGATGATGCATTACTGACATCTTCTACGGTGAAAGGGAAAGCTCTGACGAAGATCTGTTTAATGTGCTCCAGAAAGTTACTTTTCGCAAAAGCGCTCTGGAAAAATCTGCCCCTTCAAAAATTTCTATCTTTATTATGTGACTTTTGCAATTGAAAACTGTCCTTTGGTTCCTGGATTGTAGGCTAATCAGTTGTAAAAGATGTCTAAACTTAACTACACGCGAGCTACAGTAACATATATACATGCAAAAGAGCTGCAAATTTTTTGAAATTTAGTGATATGATTATCCATAATTTATTGTTTATATTACAGTTTTGGATCAATGTTATTTCTTTGTCTTTGAAAAGTTACCCACTTTTCACTCTCAATGGGTAGTAGTTGTAAAATTTTGCAGGTTGCAGCTAAGAAGGAGACTCTAAAAAATGTCACAACCTACATTGCTGATATAATATCCAAACGTGCGGAACTTGGATACAATTATGGTGTGATACTTATTCCTGAAGGGTTGATTGATTTCATTCCAGAAGTAAGTGTATCATGAGCTGTATATTGTTTCTTTTAACCTGCTAACTTTTTGTCCCTCGATGACGATGGACAATGTAAACGTCTTTTTCTAACCATCTATTCACATTGTTGAATACTAGTTTAACCTTTTTTTGGCTTTGGTGGCTATGATACATTTTCTTGCTCCTTCATAGGCTAAATGTTATCTTGTATTATATTCAGGTCCAGCAGCTCATAGCCGAGCTTAATGAGATTTTGGCTCATGAAGTTGTTGATGAAGCTGGTGTTTGGAAGAATAAACTTACTCCCCAGTCCCTGCAGCTGTTTGATCTCTTACCTACAGCAATTCAGGAACAATTGATGCTTGAGAGAGATCCACATGGGAATGTGCAGGTACCGACATGTTTCTCTCTTGAAGTATTGCTTTGGTTTACGTTACGTAATAAGGAGCACCCGGAACTTGAATATTTTACAAAATGTAGGTCGCCAAAATTGAGACAGAGAAGATGCTGATTCAAATGGTTGAGACTGAGTTGGAGCACAGGAGGAAGGCTGGTTCATACACATGTCAATTTAAAGGGCAATCGCATTTCTTTGGGTAATTATCAAAAAAGTCTTACCTTCATTATTTCAAGTAAAGTCCTTTTTATATTATGGTCACATCCTTGTATGCATAGATATTCCATCTTTATCATGCAAATTAATTTATAAGAGCAAAAAATTTCAGCAATTTATGTTCTAAATTGTTGTACTTTGCTGAATTTGACTTGATAGATATGAAGGAAGGTGTGGTTTGCCTTCGAATTTTGACTCTACCTATTGCTATGCACTGGGTTATGCTGCTGGAGCACTGCTTCAAAGTGGCAAGACCGGGTTGATATCGTCAGTAAGTACTTTTGCTCTACAAACTGCATCCTAAAACTGTTTTGGTCCCCGTTGTTCGAGCTGGTTCAACTTTAGGTGCTGTTTTGAAATTTTCTGTTATCATTTATCCTTGTTTGATTGTACTCACAGGTTGGAAACTTGGCTGCTCCAGTTGAAGAATGGACTGTTGGAGGAACAGCATTGACGTCTCTAATGGACGTCGAGAGAAGACACGGTTAACTAGCCATTGATCAATTTTATGTTGTCTCATAAGATAACGCCTAGGCGGCGGGGAGCTGTGTGTTGAGAGATTGGCTCCTGGAGGAGCAATTTCTATTCTCCTTCAAAATGCTAACTTTGACTTTTTCCCATCTTATTTCTTAGGAAAATTCAAGCCTGTCATAAAGAAAGCAATGGTGGAACTTGAAGGTTAGTGACAAATTTCTTTTCTGCACATTCATTCTATCATATTCGTCGCTGGATTCACTTCATTTTCGTAAAGAAAAGCTACGTGTTTCGATATAGAAAGCGCTTTTGCATTCTTGGGCAACGTGTTTCGATATAGAAAGCACTTTTGCATTTTTGGCCCCAACTCTTACATTCTTCTTACACATGTTTAGGTGCACCATTCAAGAAATTCGCTTCTCTGCGAGAAGACTGGGCTGTCAACAACAGATACGTTTCTCCCGGTATGATTCAAATTTCATCTTGATCTCACTTTTCTTTAGGATGGATTTAGATTTATAATCTCAATGTGCAGTAGTTCTAGTTCAGGCACACACACACATATACACCCACGCTTCGGCTGCAAAAGCGTGAAATGACGAACACTTGTAATTTCCTTCAAAATTTAGCTTGTTCTTCACTAATTCAGAGCGATTTTAGGTTCTGAAATTGGTTGCCTTCCACTCCTTAACTTCCATTTCCCGATCCCTTTTCATCCAAAAACAGGTCCCATTCAATTCGTCGGACCGGTAGCTAGCCAGGTTAATCATACATTGTTGTTGGAACTTGGTGCTGAAGCTTAAGTTGTAGATCCAAACGTTGTTGTTCGTCTGCAGAGATGAAGAACAGTTGGAAAGAATACAAAATATGGTGCCAGGTTGCCAGCCCTTTTGGTCCATTCAAAGTGAAAATCACTGCTAATTGTTTCATTTTACATTTTTGTCATATTTTTGGTTCGGCTTTTGTGGATTTTTCTTGAGCAAGAATGTGAAGAATTAGTGAACATTTGACTTGGATTTTTGGCCTTTGATAAAGGATCAGTCTTTTTCAAAATTCTGATAATCCTATAGAACCCTAATAAATTTGAACGCTTTGGAGCTTCTGAGAGAATAGTACCTCGTGTGTCTCGCTTCAGAGAGCTGTACCTCGTGTCTTGCTTTTTTAATTAGGGTAGTATTAAATTTCATTTTTTTTCTTATTTATTGCCTTATTTTTATTACAATATATTTATTATTTTTAAAAATAAACAATAATAAGAACATTTTTAATAAAAATAGGAACAAAATAGTAATCCACGGGATCTAGGCGTTTGCTTTTAATTATGGAATAGAAGTAGAGTTTTTCACATAAATTAATACAATTCCTTGAAATTACTCTCATCTTTTTATATTTTAAAATAATAATTTTATTTATTGGAATAAAATTATATTTAGTGGATAGAGTAAAATAACATTTGATATCCTTAATATAAATTAGAAAAACTTAATTTATTTTTGCAAATTGAACTTATTAATTCTTGTGTTTGAATCATATGATTTTTTGGTGAATTCTCCCCAGCTGGATCGATGGGCAAATGTTCCGTATGATGATGGTTGATAAAACTCACAATCCACCCACATTTAATTAAGGACAAACACTGATTAATTAAGTAAATTTATGATAAAATGTGTCACGCATAACCGAAAAAAAATAATGAAATAAACAATATTTCATAATTATTTTTTCAAAATTGATTTAAGTACCAAAAGCATAAATGAATTACTATAATTTTGTCGAGTATAAACTTTAAAACTCATTTAGACTTAAATAAACATTGAGTTATCGATTTTCTTTTCACTTTTTTGTTATTTTACTCATGTATTATTATTTTTTAAAATTCTTAATGGTATTGTGTATGGTAGAATACTTACCAAAAATATAATAAAACCGTAAAAAAACTGTTAAGAAGTGATGGGTGAAAACTTAAAAACAAAAGCAAGGAAAGAAAAATGAAGCATTTTTGTGGCTTTTGATACACGAAAAGCATTTTCCAAGCGAAGTGATTTCTAACCATTCATGGGATGTCCCAAGAAACTCACATCACATGCTCTTGTTTGTATTCGGTATCCATCTCTTTCAAAACCCTACAACCAAATGAAGTAACCTTCTTCTACATGTCTTCATTCCCCTCTAGTAATCGAGTCTATCCGTTCCGAAACTAGAGTATTGTTTGTATATTATATTTATATATGTCATCTATCTCTTTAATTTTTACGTAATTTATGAAAATCAAATCATAAGATGATTAAAATTATAAAAAACAAGGTTTTATATACAAAATTATAACTGAATATCGAAAATCATTTATGCATGCGATGCACATAACAATTGTAAATCAAATTATAAATGAAAACTATAAATAAACAAAATTTTATATAAAGAGTTGCAAAAATATCAAAAATTATTTGTGCATGCGATGCACATAACAGTCGCTTGTGCATATAATGATTAATTAATATTTGTGTTTTTTTTTATAAAAGTTCTTATTTTATTATTCTGTGACGAATAGTCTTTTTTGTTTTTCTAGAAGGGGAGTAGTATAATGAATACGAAAGTTGAAATGTTTCTTAGCTCATTGTATCCTACATTCAGAAACGTCCAAAACAGAGGGAAACAAAATAAGGGAAGGCACGATTGAGATAAGATCTCATTATCCTTTTTTCTTGATATTGTTAAAAGTCAGCGAGGTATGGGATTAGAACATGCACTTTCTCCTTCGTCCTCAAATAACACTTCTATTTATTTAATTAAAATAATATAACAAACGCGATTATTTATTTTAATATTTTTTTTCATTTTTTAATTAAGACAAAGACGATTAAAAAATGTTACATTGATAGATTGATATTGTATGCTTTTTTTTTTTTTTAATGGAAAGTGAACTGAATGGTGGTGGAATTGTACTTTTGCTGTTTTGCTTTGCATGTGTATGAGAACTGATCTTAGGGTTGAACAATGCAAAAATACATTTTCTATCGCCTTTCTTAAAGAATTAGGGTTTCAACATTTTATGTCGTTTAAACGAATTTTTCTTATCTTATATTTTAAATGTTATTTTGAAACGAAATTGATTAAATATTTCTTAAATTTGGTAAAATATGTATGTTAAATATCGGTGATACTTAGATAGTATACAAAAATATATTTAATATAAATAAAAAAATTGTGTTAAATTAAAACCACGTTTTGAGTTTGCATATTAAAAGCTGCTACACATATTCATTTCTCTTCTTGAACTTAATTGAATGAGTAGGTATGCATCACATCGTAACAACCCAAGAAAAGATATTAGTGACCACCAACAATAACTTTGTGCAAAACAGCAATAGAACCATTTAAGTGACCTGTCTCGAAATCCAGCCCAATCAAGACGAAAGACACAGACATGAAGTTTTGTTTTTTGGGTATAATAATACTATTTTTGTTAAATTGATGGTTTACTCGTTATTTTTGAACGCCAAACTGTTACTTTGTACAAGAGGTGCGAAAAAATTATCAATTTTTTTTAAAAAAATTAATTTTAATAAATTAAGGGCTACGAAAGAGAATTGAAGAACTCCACAATAAAAGGAAAGAAAATGGGTGAATTATATTTATTTTTCATGTAATTTGGTCAAATTATTATTCGCTCCACGATGTTCCTGATAATTACATTTATTCTATTTGTTCAAAGTCAAACATTGAAAAAATGTAAAAGAATAAAAAAATCTAGTGATTCTCGATTAAAACGAGTTTGAATAGTTGTAAATATAATCTTTTCTTAATGATTTTTTGATTTAATTTACGTCAGTAATTTTGCTCTTTTTCTATCAACTAAAAGATTAATTGTTATGAATTTAGGTGATAGAAAAAAAAAATATAATTATCAAAACGTGAGAGAGTATTAGTAATTTAATTAAATTATTAAAAAATAAATGTAATTTTTCCGAAAGAAAAGAGGCATCAACTTCCAACTTGAAGTTTGTGAGGTTGAAGAAATGGCTACAAGTCTGCTTACTACTCTATGACCAGAAATCTAGGGCTCTTTGTGCTACGAGCCACAAGCTATAACTTCAGCTCCAATTTCCAACTACCACCACATAGCCCATATCCATCCCCCCCCCCCCCAAAAAAATTTTTTACTTCATTTAAGGGTCTAAGGCAGCGTGTCGAAATCAAAAATTTTATTTTGAGATGATAGGACTAATTTTCAAGAAAAGATAAAGAAAGAATAGTGTTAGGAAGAGAGAAATGAATGTTAATATAGAGAAGAAGGAATTTGGAGAGGAGAAAGAGAAGAAGAAGAAAATTAAATTTCTATTTTATATTTTTATTAAAACGACATCGTTTAAATAAAAATTTTATTTTTTTAAAAGATAATTAAAATAATAAAATTTTTATTAAAATTACGTGGTTTTAATTTTAAAATTTAGAAAAAAAGAGCTTTGAAAATATTTTCATGACGGTTAAATTATTGACACATTGCAAAATAATAAGTTAAAAGACGATAAATAAAAAAAAAAAATTGGACGATATTGAATTAATAAAACACAATGAGTGTACGTAGTTGTTATTTTTGTCGATTTTGAGAGCCATAAACTGCACAAAGAAGAGACATTGGCAAGTCGCAAAGCCCCAGAAAGTCACCCTATTCACAGTTGCTACCCCATTTTTAATTATACATATAATTATATCCTTAAAATCGAGTTTGACTTTTATAATGAAAGTTTGACAATATTGACTTTCGTTTTCTCTTTTTCACACACAACTTTTTCAAGGACTACAAAAAATTATTATTCAAACAATAATAATAACGTAACTTTTATAACTTATTTTTGTGAGATGTAGTTTGAATGCTATGATTCATATGTTTAATAAATTCCATTAAGTTGGTTAAGTTTCGTAATTAATTTAATAGTAACATTAAACATGAACAATCAAAATAATATTCGATAGACGTACTAAATTAAAATTTATAAGTATATAAACTAGCCATCTTCCTACTTTAGCTTAACAATAACTCACACATCCGACTAAATTCACTGTGTAGGTAGAATTAACTTGCATTCCATCTAGTTATCTACTCCTAAAAGAGGGTCAAGGGGGACATACGACTAAATCAACTCTGCAAGGCTCTCCATCTAGTTATCTATTGATCGAAGAGGGTTAAAGGAAATAAATATATGGTGATCTTATGTGGATAGAATTAAGTTGCTCTTCATCTAGTTATCTAGTGCTCAAAGAGGGTAAAGAGGGTCAAGGGTACGGACGACCACGACCAAATAAAATCTGTTGAACTTTCCATCTCATTATCTATTACTCGAAAAGAGTAAATGGGTAGAAATATATGACGATTTTCATATGTAATGGTGAATTCTGTTTTGAGTTTTTTTTTTAATTTATATATTTTTATTTATATGATTATTATTATACTGAAAATCCTTACAATAATGTTAAAATCTAACCTTCTTCCTCCAAAATCTCCTCTTGTTATTTTAAAAAATCTTTCAATCCGACATCCTTAAAAAAATTCCTCCAACTCCATTACTTTGCAAAGAAAAACTGTCCCACAAAGTAATAATCTGAACCTAGCCTCTCTCAGTTTGATAACACATGATTAAATTTCAATTTGGCCTACAGCAGCAGGTGGTATGTTAATAATATTATTGATTTCTTTTCTTCTTTTTGAAGCCCTTTTCTTCTTTGGTTCATTTCCAAGCAATTGCCTCAAAGTGAAGAATATGCATTTGAACAATAAAGACAAAGGTTAAGACAAAAAGAACAAATGATCTCAGAAATATTCAAAAAAAAAGAAAGTGTTAAGATTCCATGCATCTTTTTACTCTTTTGGATCTTTGTAATATTGTCCAGGTGTTATGTTTGCCTTTTAGGATCAGGTAGTAAGTATGTGCTTGAGGATTAATGCAGCCAATTAACTTCTTTATTTATATATAATACTACCTTCGGCCCAAAATAATAATAATAATAAAATAATAATAATGCCCTACTTTTCTTTCTTTTCTTTCTTGGACCCAAAAAGAGAAGGAGAAAGGTGCTATATTTTTCCAATCAATAAAATTACTTTTGATTTCTAGAATGGATGTCTAAGGGTCCAACCTACAAATTAGATCCTTACATAGAAATTGATAAAGTACTAAATAAATTGGATTCAGAAAGATTAATACCCTCGATCCTTAACTGAAAGATTAAAAGTTCAATTTTTTACATATAATAATAAAAACAGACAATTAATCAAGCTGATAAAGTAGTCTATTCCAAAATACTAAACATATTAGCCTTACTATATACCCGAAGATGTGTTTGTTTCACGGTAATGACAATAGAACAATCGGCATATAATAAATTAAATATTCATTAGAGTAATATGGTTATTTTTGACTTGTTTGCTAGATTGATAACACATTCATTAAAGTAATGAGATTGCCTTTGACTTGTTTGATAAATTAAGAGTAATGATCATTTTTTTCTTAATAATTATTTTAACTAATAATTAGATTACCTTATGTTATTAACAAATATCTCTATAATTATCATATTTTCTTTATTTTTACTAACAAAAAGAAACCATGAAATCATTTTACAATTGCTCCATTCTCATCCCTACAAAACAAAAACAGACACCCCTAAGAGATATATAGTAGTACATCTTACCTTTCTCATACAATACAACATAGATTTTCATTAGGTCAAAACTGAAAATTGTAGCAATCTAATTTATCCTCAACTCCACTTCTTTTTCTTTTTCTCATATTTATATGTATATAAAACAAACCCTAGCCAGCTAGCTAGCATCATTATCTGATCCATATTTAACAACAGTTTTATGCTGGGAATATCCTACCAAAAGAGTGAAAAAAAGAACCCCTTGATTTGGAAGCATTAACAAGCATCCAAACATATATACATATTATATATATCTATCAAAAAACGTAGAAGAAGATGCATGCGTGTGTGCGTTGGTTGCCTGCACAAACGTGGGACTTACCCAGAAATTGCCTCCCATAATCCTCAACCTCTCGTGCGGCATATGATCACATTCTTCACTAAAAACCAAACAAAAAAACAAATATAATTTATTACATTTTTATCTTCTTCCAATTCAAAATAATCCCAATAATTCCGTTTCAAGAGACATAACGCTCTACAACTTTCATAAAATGTTTATTTTTTTCAGGGTGTCAATATATATTTAGTAGTAATTTACATAAAAATTACGAACAATCATATTATTATTTAAGATGAATTAATTTTTAAACAAAATTATTACTATGAGACGATAAAATCGAAACTCCATCGTCCAGCTACCAGAAATAATTATTAATAGTATAGGTGTAAAACTGGAGTTGGAAGTTGAATCTGGAAAGACATTACTGGCCACACCCACACTATCATATTAAATATTTAAATATATAATGTATGTATTTTTAATATTAATTGGTTGATATTGAAGAAGAGACAAGGAAAGGAACAGCTAGGTTTTCTATTTAGACAGTCTGTATTGAACTGTGATGAATAATAGTAATACGATCGCTCTGATATTCATAAATTATATCTTTCATTCCATGTTTGATTTGATTTGTAGGCCTCTTATATTGGGTTGATCGTGCCGCTTATGGAACAAAAAAAGTATTTTAGTAAGTGATTATCAAATAAGAAAATGATTTGGGAGATTAATTGTGTGTTTTAGGAACGGCAAATATTATGTTTAAGACAATAATCGACCCATTATATTTGCAATTAGATTAGATACGTCTTTGTTTCTAAAATATAAAGAATACAACAGAGGAATAGATCTGGTATGGCAAGTTTGATATTTTTTCAAGAATTAAGAATGTTTTTCAATTTATATATGTTGATCCACACGATTCAAAGTACATGATCAGAAAGATTGTAATTTTTTGAACATGTATTCTGTATATTTTATATCAAAAACTTATACCTAATAACATACAAACTAGTTCATTCAATAGATGAAATGGATTATTTATATTTTAAAAGGAATGATTTTGTTCGTGTTATTTTCAAGAAACTCGTGAATATTTTTTTGAAATATTAAAGTCGAGTTATTTTAGGGTTTGACAATAGAGAGCCAAACAGACAGGTATTGAGTAGTTAAGGTTTAATATACTTGCCAAAAAGGGAAGAAAATACGCTGATTGTTTGGCTTCATCTATGCAATCTTATGCTTATGGTTTTTTTCTCATATATTGTATTCTATTTTTTTTAGGTTTAAAATGTGTTACATACTTTTTTTTCTTTATATTTTGATACATCAAAAAATATTAAATAAAAACAATAAAATAACATAAAAATACATAAATAGAATAATCTCGCAAATCATATGATTAATCAGGACACACCGAACATCCTTATTCTTTATAAATACTTTCTTTTTTTGAAGGTTATTCTTCATAAATACTTGATATAACGATTTGAGAATATTTTACGATTAAATAAGATTATAATCTTGACAAAAATATGTTACATACTTGATTGAACTAAAAAAGCTAATAAAAATCAGCTTGTGAATATAAAATGACTTTTTAAGCCAGAATGGTATTTTGTGAGAAGCAAAAATTGATGATGGCACGTGGCAGTTGCCTGCCGTCAGAGGGGACAGTTTGGTAGGGGGCCAAATTGCATTGATGGACTAACTTTCTATTTGTAGTCACATGACACCATTATTTCGGCATCCAAACAAACACCACCACAAACCCATCCTTTAAACCTATTTATTTCTCAATTATTTTATCAATATATTTTTATTAAAAATAGTCTAAACAAATATAAATTAAATTTCGATATCTAATGATACGCAGTTTAAAATTAAGAAAATATAGATATAAATGCAATAATGACGTATTTGAATTACTAAATGAAAAATACGAAGCATTAATGTGTTGATCGTGAATGAGCGACAAGACTCGTAAAAAATAAAAGATCTTAATTTAAATTAATTGTATAAAATGTATGCTAAATTAATTAAGAATATATTACTTCATGTCTACCAGAATTATAATATAATTTGTGATGTTTGATACTAATTAAGGAGACGTTTATTTATTTATTTATTTTAAAAAATCTTTTAATGAGACTATTAAAAATCGTTCAATCTTTTCCTCAAGATATTGGATATGCTTGTCATCCATTTTAGAAATTTTAGAGTAACAATCAATGAGCCACAACCCTCCTACCTATCTTATTATTTTTTTATAATATTATAAATATAATTATATTTCCAAATGAAAAAAAAACAGTAAAAGTATTAATTATTTGTAGGACAAATAATTTAAAGACGTCGTATGGCTTTTAAGTATGATCTCATCAGTGTTATAATGACGTATTAAAGTTGGTGCATAATATTTTAGTTTAATAAATAAAATTATTATTTTTAAATTATTAATTAAATTATTTTTTACTCAAAAGAGAACACTTTTCTCATTTTTAAACAATCAACTCAGTTTTAATCTTTGGATTCTAAATTTTGGCTTAAAAAATATATGAATTTCACGTTAAACAGCGTAACATTACATTTAATATTTATGAAAATTGAAATTGGAGATATAAAATTTAGATTAAGAAAAAAAAAAAAAGGTGATTCTATATAAATTTATCTTCGTGTGGCCACGAAGGACATAATTGTCCCTTTCGCAATTCAATACTGAGTTCACGTGATGGGATTTTTCATGGTTTGGGCGTTTGCCTTCGCACAAAAGTACATTTCTGTCCTCCTCATCCCTCGACCATTCCATCCACATCATATTTATTCATATTAATTGTCATTCACCCCCCCCCCCCCCCCCCTTCTATTTTTAAAAATACAACTTACATAAAATTCTCCATTCCGCCTCATAATTATAATTATAATTATATTTGTTAAATTAAAATAATTTACAGATGATAAACCGAAGAAAGTGAAAATCACGTCAAGTCATCATACTCTTATGTTCGAAATAACAAATATATTACAATGAGAGGACAAATAGTCACAATCTCGCGAGAATGAGTCTAATCCAAAAACTCGATCTCAATTTAGATTGCAGGCCGCAACTCTCTGGCATGAAACCAAAATAACTTATAATCGCCAATCAACTATACAGTAGTAAATCCGTTCCCAAATCTTGTATGCATACCGGCCGTACATAATATACATATTAAATAGGTGGGCATGAGGGAAATTTGTTTTTGAAGTTATTATTATTATTATTCTTTTAGTACAAAGAAGGAGGCTGTAACATAACATGGCTCGAACTTAATACCTATTGTCTTAAATAGGAAGTGTCAATAACTAAATCACAACTCTTTTATTGTGAAGTTATTATTTGAAGACAAAGAGGATAAAATTTGCGTTTATGCTGGAGTGAAATGAGTGACATCTGTGAGAAAATATCTTTTGCTTTGAAATATCTATGTTACTCTAGGGGAAAATGAAAAGTTCCTAGTGAAAATTGATTAGGTTGAAAGCATTTAAAAAAATAGTGAACTGAAAGTTTGATGTAGATCTTTCCTGGGTTATCTTGTTAATTTTTTCACATAAAAGTTTGGTTTCAAATCCTAATTTGAATAAAAATAACCTACATTATACTACTGTACTTTGGATTATCCATATATTTAACTGTCGACAACTATAGGTTCTTAACCCAATCATACAATATAATAATCAAGTATCACTAAATTAATAGTTCATCGGACAAGTCACCACCATGATCTACCGTGCCGAAAGTGATAAGAACTCCATATTTTTTAATCAAAATTGTATAATTATAATTATAATTATAATTAAAAACAAAAATAATATCTAAATTATATGATTGAATCGAAATATTTCTCCAACAAATGTTGTTCTTTTCACACACACAAAAAAGACTATGAATCAAACATAATCATTTATAGTTTTGGACCTTTTGGACACAAAACTGCCTCAAATTTTGAAGTTCGAAGTTACTTATGAAGATGATGATGATGAGTGATGACAATTTAAGGCAACAGCCCATGAAACTTCTTTTGTAGATATCAATTCTTTCTCTTAATATATTTTTCATTTTCTTTGAGTAATTTGAAAACGATAAATACTTGTTTATCAACACACATCTGAATATTGTAGTATTTTTAATAAGAGGAAATCTAAACATTATATTCTATTCGAATAAAGATAGGGCAGTTCTGTTTAAGATTCACCAAATATTAACATTATTAAATAAATATAAATTTTACAAAAAGATTATTTATTGGGAGAAACTCGTTGATCGATTATATTTTATCTGATTTTATTACTGAAGTAACAAAAATGAGAATAAAACCCTAAAGATCATGATTATGCCTAGAAGAACACTACCCGCTCGGACATTCCTCGATCCGCATCAATATTGGCAAGAACAAGTGGTTGATCGACTCTTTTCTCTTTTATATTTGTGGCTATAGATATTTTAGTGGACACCACACAAGGTCATGCCAAAAAAGAATAATGAACTCATCAAATTTTCTTGTCTTCAAGCAAAAGATTTCTTATAATTACCAAGAATAGATAAGGGATAAAACCTCATCCATTTGGCTGCCAATAAAAAAGTAACAACAAAATATATCGATGCCGTTGGAGAATTACATAGAATACTTATTCATAGAATTCTCTAATCGATATAGGATATGGACTATCCTTTTTTTATTTTATTCTTTTTATATATATAAAAAAAAAGATGAATCTTTATTAGAATTATGAAATTTATTTTATTATTAGAGAGAGAAGGGGAATAGAAATTGAAATTAATCGGAGACATAACTTTGCACTTCGTTTCTTATCGATTGTTCTTTCTTTTCCAGAATAGGTCTATTAAAAATATAATTTTTTATTCACTCGAAGTTATGTTTTTCTTATGACTTAAAACATCTCTTCAAAATAATACGTAGGAATATTTGTATATCAATATTAAAGTATAAATTAAAATAAATCAGTATTTGGACAGGTGAAAAATTACGCAATGAGGATATATATGGCTAATAACAAAAAATAAGGTGAGGATATATTTGTGGTTGTGACAGCTTAGGGCTAGATCTTGTTGTAAAGAGGGTTGGATCCATCTAATTGAGAGGCGCCATGAATGTTGTGAACATGATCTTCACAATGTCATATTGCCATCAATTAATATTTCCCCTTCATATGATCAATCTCCCTAAGTCCTACCAAAATTGTTGTGATATTATAACAACTTTCTTGAGAAAATATTTATTATTTATTATATTTTAATTATGAATTATGTATAATAATCTTAATTATAATGATAAATAATAAAAAATATTTTTTAAAATATAACTATTATGAGAGATGGATGGAGTGTATATAGTACTAAAACATGACTTGACACCACCTACTAAAATTCCTGGTAATATTCAATCTATATATGAGTGCTGCCCACCACCATCGTCCTCTATATATGGGCTATAAACGGGCATCCATGGAGTCTTCTCCTTCATCATCATGAAGAATCCAAGGGAAAAATTAATACATTTGCCATTTTCATTCTTAGATTTTTCATTTCTTCAATCAATCCTATAAGAATGATTCGAATTCATTAATTCAAGTACGTAATGCACCATCCGAAGGCTTTTGACAGTGGTTGCATAATGATATAGCAGATGATTTGAAGGCGTTTGACCGTGGTTGCATCCTGGTATGATAGAAGATCTGAAGGCGTTTGACGATGGTTGCGTTATGATATAGTAGATGATCTGGGGGCGCATGATGATAGTTGCACCATGTTATGGTAGAAAATTTGAAGGCTTCTGACAGTATGATACGATAAAAGTAGCATATTCTCTGTTAGTGTAGTGTAGTTAGACAATAATTTCACTTATTATACCGAATAAAAATTATATACTTAACTTGTTAACAATTATAACTGCACCATAACTTCAATTTATTCAGATAATATAGAACAAATTTGTTTAGACCAGACTAACATCATATATTAGTCCCATCAATAAATTGAAAAATTTATAAATTAATTTACTTTTAAATTCTTTTACAACAGTTTTTTCAAATCGTTTACTCAAATTATTACGCTATTCAATATGAAAAGTGATTCTAGATAGCAGAAAATCACGGGTGATATTTTATTAAGATTTTGGGGTTCAAATATTCATAAATGTGAGCTAAAATATATAATATAGCTTCACATGCAATTGCACTTATTGATATAAAGATTGGATTATTGTTTGTGATGATTTGAAATTAGTCAACCCTTTGACGATTTGACAACACCACTCCCCAACTCCAACCCCACCCTTGAACTTTCGAGTTGAAGTTGCAATATCTTATTATTATCCCACTAAATTTAAATTTTCCTTTTAATTTTTTTCCACTTTCAATTTTGTTATTATTAAAATTTAGATAATTAAATGGTTCTAATTGGTTGTTAGTTGGCTTTGCAGCTTTTACTACCCACATGGGGACATTTGCTACTGTAACAACTGACAGTACAAATAAGATTTGTCATGTGTCATTTCTCAACTTTGTGAATTATTTACTGTTTTTTTTTTTGGTTATCCTCATGGTTAATTTTTTCTAATAAAAGTTTAAAAAGATTGTATAATTGTTTTTTTTAAAAAAAACTTTAAACTTAAATTGCATCAATTCAAAATGATCCTTTCACTTAATTGGAAAATATTATTTGTTGCATGGGATTAAGATCAAATTTCTCAAATTATAATTCTATTTTTAATATTAAAAATCAATTTATTTTTAGAATAGTGTTTTACTTTTATTAGATGAGTTTTTAAAAGCAAATTCAGGTTAAAACTTGGAAGGGTCACCCTATTTTATTAATAACAGCAAAATATAGTGTACATTTAAAAAAAATCAAATTATTCTACTGGAATAGCAAATACCTCTTAAGTGGTCTATTTACCACATATTTGTACACGAAGTGACAAATAAAAAACAAAATTATTGACTAAAAATTGACAGTTCACTGGTTTCATTGTAGCGTAACGTATATATTGATTTTTTTTCCACTTTTTTCCAAGATTGATTTTTTCCACGCTTTTCCCCAAGATTAAGAGAAAGTTATAATCGCTAAAAATTTCTTAACTGATTCTTTTTAAATTAGACATATATATTTATTTATTCGTTGTTTCTAAG
Source organism: Knoxia roxburghii (assembly GCA_030378225.1). NCBI lineage: Eukaryota > Viridiplantae > Streptophyta > Magnoliopsida > Gentianales > Rubiaceae > Knoxia > Knoxia roxburghii. The sequence goes on along the minus strand of CM059420.1, from coordinate 43,294,243 downwards.
AAGGGAAATTGCATGGAATACACTAAAAGATCTTCTATACATAAAGTAGCAAATAAAGAAAAAAATTATAGACTAAAAAATTGATAATCGTGATTTCTATTTTATAACACATTCTTTTGATAAAAATTGACAGTTTACCGCTTTCTATAATATACTGTAATGCATTCTCCACACTGACAGTTCACCGCTTTCATCGTATAGTAACGAAATGATTATATCATTCAAGTCATTTTTTTTTCACGCTTTTCTCCAATATCAGGAAGAAGTTACAATCAATAAAAATTTTCTAACCGATCCTTATAAATTAGACATATATATTTATTTATTTCAAAAAAAAAAAATTGCATTGCTTACCCTAAAAGATCTCCTATAGGAATTGTTTTTTACTTTTCCTAATAATTTAATATAATAGTTTGTAATCTTTAATAATGTTTTTATCCTCATCGTTAATGTTTTATAATAAAAGTTAATTTAAATTGTATAATCATAAAAAAAAAAAACCCCCCAAAACTTAAATTGCATCAATTCAAAATGATTCTTTCACTTAATTGGAAAATATCATTTGTTGAATGTGATTAAGATCAAATTATATCTCAAATCAGAATTCTATTTTAATATTAAAAATTAATTTTACTTTGAGAATAGTGTTTAACTTTTATTAGAGCATGTTTTAAAAGCAAAATCAGGTTAAAACTTGAGAGGGTCAGCCTATTTTATTGATAACAACAAACAATAGTTTACATTTTTTTAAAACCAAATTATCATATTCTGATGGAAGACACTCCTTAAAGGTTCATTTACAACAGATCTTGGACATAAAGATGCAAATGAAGAACAAAATTATATACTAAAAAATTGACAGTTCACCTCTTTTATTGTTTGAGTAACGAAATGATTGAATCATTCAAGTAAGTTCTTTTCATGCTTTTTTCGGATAGTTGTCACATTTTTCTCCAAAATCGGAAGGACAGATAAAAGTTTCTTAACCAATCGTTTTAAATTAGACATATATATACATATTTGTTTGTTTGTTTCAAGTTAAAACTTGGAAGGGTCACCCATTTTATTAGTAACAGCAAACAATAGTTTACATTTAAAAAAAAAAAAAAATCAAATTATCGTATTATAGAAGACACCTCTTAACTTGTCCATTTACAATATATCTATACACAAAGTGACAAATAAAGAACAAAATTATTCATTAAAAACAGTCAGTTCACCGCTTTCAATGTAACGTAACAGAATGATTGTATCATTGAGATATGTTTTTTTCTAAGATCGGGAGAAAATTATAATCGATAAAAACTTTATAATTGATATTTATAAATTAGACATATATTTATTTATTTGTTTGTTTGTTTCAAAGAAGGAAAATTACATTGCTTACCCTAAAAGATCTTCTATAGGAATTTTTTTTTTTTACTTTTTCTAATAATTTAATATAATAGTTGGAAATCGTTAACGATGTTTTTATCCGCATTGTTAATTTTTTTCTAATAAAAGTTTAAAAAAAAATTGTATAATTGTAAAAAAAAAAAAAAACCCCAAAACTTAAATTGCGTCAATTAAAAATGATTCTTTCCCTTAATTGAAAATATTATTTGTTGCATGGGATTAAGATCAAATTATATCTCAAATTAGAATTCTATTTTTAATATTAAAAATTAATTTTACTTTGAGAATAGTGTTTTACTTTTTTTAGATGATTTTTTAAAAGCAAAATCAAGTTAAAACTTGGAAGTGTCACCCCATTTTATTAATAACAGCAAACAATAGTTTACATTTAGAAAAAAAAAAAAAAAGAAATTATCATATTTTAATAGGACACACTCTTAACTGGTCCATTTACAATATATATATATATATATATATATATACATATATATATATGTACATAAAGTGGCAAATGAAGAGCAAAATTATAAACTAAAAATCGACAGTTTACTGCTTTTATTATAGCGTAACTGAATGATTGTATCATTTATGTTAATTTTTTTCACTTTTTTTTAGGCTGAATTGGTATTTTGGTCCCTTATAAATGGGGGTGTTGATGTTTTGGTCCCAAATAAAATTATGATTGCTATTTTGGTTCCTTATTAATTTTTTATTAGCGATTTTAGTCCTTTTTTACCAAAACATTTAGAGATTACGGATTAACTCATTTGATCGCTAGTCAAACCTAATTTTTTCTTCAAAATGATTTGTACCATGATGTTTTCAATCCATTTTATGACTCTGTTCTTCATGAATGCTCAACCTATTTAGATCGATTCACAATCCAAAATAACGGCCGAAACCCTAAATGGGTTTAACATTCATGACGAACCGAGTCATAAAATGGATTGAAAACATCATGGTACAAATCATTTTGAAGAAAAAATTAGATTTTACTAGCGATCAAATGAGTTAATCCGTAATCTTCTAAATTTTTTCGTAAAAAGGGACTAAAAACGCTAATAAAAAATTAATAAGGGACCGAAACAGAAATCGTAGTTTTATTTGGGACAAAACAGCAACACCTCCATTTATAAGGGACCAAAATACCAATTCGGCCTTTTTTTTAAGATCAAGAGAAAGTTATAATCGATAAAAATTTCCTAACTCATTTTTATAAATTAAACATATTACTTATTTATTTATTTGTTTCAAAGAAGGAAAATTGCAGTGCTTACCCTAAAAGATCTTTGATAGGAATTGTTTTTTACTTTTCTTAATAATTTAATATAATAGTTTGTAATCTTTATAATTCTATTTTTAATATTTAAAATTAATTTTACTTTTAGAATAGTGTTTTTCTTTTATTAGAGCATGTTTTAAAAGCAAAACCAGGTTAAAACTTGAGAGGGTCACACCATTTTATTAATAACAACAAACAATAGTTTACATTTTTTAAAAACCAAATTATCATATTCTGATTGAAGACACCCCTTAAGTGGTTCATTTACAACAGATCTTGAACATAAAGTTGCAAATGAAGAACAAAATTATAAACTAAAAAATTCACAGTTCACCGTTTGCATTGTCGAGTAACGGAATGATTGTATCATTTAAGTCGGTTCTTTTTATGCTTTTTCAATCTCTTTTTACACTTTTTTTAAGATCGGGAGAAATGTATTATTCAAGCTGGTTCTTTCTATACTTTTTTCGATCTCTTTTCACGCTTTTCTTCAAGACCGGGAGTACTGTATCATTTGAGTCGGTTCTTTTCATGCTTTTTCCAATCTCTTTTCACGCTTTTCCTTAAGATTTGGGGAACATTATAATCGATACAAATTTCTTAACTGATCCTTTTTAAATTAGACATATATTTACTTATTTATTTATCTGTTTTAAAGAAGGAAAATTGCATTGCTTACCCTAAAAGATCTTCTATAGGAATTAAAAAAAATTCTAATAATTTAACCTAACATTTTACAATCTTTAATAATGTTTATATTGATATTGATTCAAAGTTTGGGTTTTTTTATAAAAGAACAAAGAGTTGACTACTTAAATTTAAAAAATACAGGTATATTTTGAAATTGATAAATAGTTCCAGGGGTATCTTGCAAATTCTTCCAATTATTTTTCCTTTTTTGGGAATATTCAAAATATAAATAGTGATGTTAATTTAGTTGCCCAGAATAATAGAATCATCCACATCCAAAGTTTATCCTTATATGTTCTCTCTCCATTTTTTTTTCCGACCACCGGAATTGTATAAATCAAAGGCTAAAGCATAGAGCATTCTCAATCCTTGATAAAGATATGATGGAGGAGCCGGAGCTACCACTGAGGCCTCCCGGAGTTCTCTCACCCTGCAGCAGTGGGAGGAGGAGCTGTAATACTTCCAGTTCGCCGGAATTTGAGTTCTGGATGGTCCGGAACCCGTCTTTCCCCCAGCCAAACCTTCTTTCCGCCGATGAGCTTTTCTTCGATGGTGTACTCCTCCCTCTTGACCTCCTCCAACACCATTCTCCCGACGACCCACCTGAACAGAACGCCCAGGAGACGCCTGCCGAGGCTGGAATTTCCGGGTCGGATCAAAGTCCGGCAGGATCCGGATCCGATGTTTCCAGTGTTCTGGCGGGCGTTTCGGCGCCCGCATTCTCGTCTTCCAAGCGGTGGAAAGATATTTTCAAGATTAGCGGTGATCGGAGAAGCTCGAAAGGTAGTGGTAGCTCAGGAGATGATAGTTGTAATAATAAAGGTAAAGAAAAGAAAAAAGAGAAGAAAGTTAGTGGTGGCGGTGCCGGAAATGTTCATGGGGTGAGCCCAGCGGAGCTGAACATAAATATATGGCCTTTTTCAAGGAGTAGATCCGCCGGGAACGGCGGCAGTAGGCCGAGGGTGGCTGCCGGAGCAACCAGGAAAGTGAGCAGTGCGCCGTGCTCGAGGAGCAATTCAGCTAGCGAATCAAAGTCGAGTAGAAAATGGCCGAATAGTCCCAGCCGAGCTGGGGTCCACTTGGGTCGGAGTAGCCCAGTCTGGCATGTCCGGAACCACCACCGTTCATCCTCCGGCGCCGGTTTCGGTGGCGCGACGAAGAACATCCCTTCCGACGCCGCAGCAGCAGCTAAGAATGCCGAAAAGGGAGCCACAAGAGAAGTTAACGAAGCACGCCGGAAATCATCTCCGGCGGTCTCCACCAATGGCGGTGCTAATGGGTCGTCGAAAGCAAAGGCTTTAACTTTGAACGTCCCGATGTGTATAGGTTACAAGCATCACTTGAGTTGTAGAAGTGACGAAAATGGGGCTGTAAATGTAGTGCCTGACGGCGCCACCGGTAGTGGTGGTGAAGCAATCGGCGGTGGAAGTGGTGGCTCCGATGAAGCAGTACGTAGCGGCAGCAATTTATTTAATATCCGAAGCCTCTTTACCAAGAAAGTGCATTAACACTTTCCCAAGTTTTATTGCATGTCAGTATAGTACTACTACTACCTATATTATTAATTAATAATTAAGTAATTCCCTATTTTTATTTTTATTTTTGTAATTTTAAACTTTGTGGTAATTTTTTTTTTGTCTTAAAATTTATGTATCTGTACTTATAATTATAGTCATATGTAGGTAGTTGCTAACTACAAGTCTACAACTTCTTGGCTTGACTTTGTGGATTATAGTAGAATTAATTTAATCAACAGTTTTTACTGTGCTAATAGTATTTTACCATCTTATAATTTATTTGTTTCATCTTCGATTATATGCAAAGATCATGTGGTAAAATCACGGGCATAATCCAGATATATTGAAAGGTATTTGTTTAGATATATTGCTGAGTGAATCGGTTAATTTATGTCATTGGTAAATGGAAGTCCAAGAATTAATTTATGTCATTGGTAAATGAAAGTCTAAGAATTAGATTGTAAGATAGTCTATTGACGGAGTTACATTGCAAGATAGTCTATTGATGGATGACAAACATTATATTGGTTAGGAAAATAATGGATATTCAGAGGGGTTTACAATATTAAAATGATTATAGACTCAGTACTTATATCATACCACTAGGAGTACCATATGAGAGTGGTACCCCTAGGAAAAAAATTAAAAAGTAAATTAGTTATTGAGAGAGTGTTTACACTCTCTTCTTGAAAATAAAGAAACATAAATAAGGAAACATCATTTAATGAGATGTTTTCTTGAAAATAAGGAAAGATAAATAAATTAATAAAGCTGTCATTTTACAACTCACCACTTTCCAAGATAATGATAATTATTTCAATTTTCTAGGGAAATTTAACATATTCAAAATTACCATCAATCCTCACAATAAGTGCATGAGTTTAGTGATATAACCAATCAACAACAACAAAGAAATGACAATTTACACGAAGAAAATAACCCATCAAAATACAAACTTGACAGTTCCAATAGATTAAAACCCACGTCGCAATTACATCACCATTTTGTACGATATTTCATCAATTCCATCAATCATCATCCGTCTCTTCGTCATCATCGTTCTTCATTTTGCCTGTACGTAAAGAGTTTTCCATCAACTTTGGACATATTCCATCAACTTTGGACATATTCCATCAACCAGAACAGATATCATAAAACATTTTATTCCATCAAATTTGGACATATTCCATCAACCAGAACAGATATCATACAACATTTTATTCCATCGAGAAACAGTTTCACATAAGTAACATGATTACCATCAATTCCATCACCATATGTACGATATTCCATCACAAATTGTGATATTCCATCAACAAATTGTGATATTCCATCAACAATAACAGACTAAAAATAAGTGCAGGAGTTTAGTGATATAACCCATCAACTTTGGACATATTCCATCAACTTTGGACATATTCTATCAACCAGAATAGATATCATACAACATTTTATTCAATCAAATTTGGACATATTCCATCAACCAGAACATATATCATACAACATTTTATTCCATCGACAAACAGTTTCACATAAGTAACATGATTACCATCAATTCCATCACCATATGTACGATATTCCATCGCAAATTGTGATATTCCATCAACAACAATAGACTAAAAATAAGTGCAGGAGTTTAGTGATATAACCCATCAACTTTGGACATATTCCATCAACCAGAATAGATATCATACAACATTTTATTCCATCAAATTTGGACATATTCCATCAACCAGAACAGATATCATACAACATTTTATTCCCATCGAGAAACAGTTTCACATAAGTAACATGATTACCATCAATTCCATCACCATATGTACGATATTCCATCACAAATTGTGATATTCCATCAACAACAACAGACTAAAAATAAGTGCAGGAGTTTAGTGATATAACCCATCAACTTTGGACATATTCCATCAACTTTGAACATATTCCATCAACCAGAACAGATATCATACAACATTTTATTCCATCAAATTTGGACATATTCCATCAACAGAACAGATATCATACAACATTTTATTCCATCGAGAAACAGTTTCACATAAGTAACATGATTACCATCAATTCCATCACCATATGTACGATATTCCATCACAAATTGTGATATTCCATCAACAATAACAGACTAAAAATAAGTGCAGGAGTTTAGTGATATAACCCATCAACTTTGGACATATTCCATCAACTTTGGACATATTCCATCAACCAGAACTGCTGTAATAAAAATTAATTCTTTAAATAAATAACCTGCAATCTAAGAAGCCCATACCAATCAATACCCAAAAAAAGAAAATTCTTGTTTTTTTAATGTAATTTAGCCTCTGCATCTATAATAACAGGGATCTGAGCTTCAGAGTTTCTTACACTTGGAAATGGCAGCAGCAGACTTGGTATCAAATCCCAAAAGTAACGTGAGCATGGGAACAAATATGCCTCCACCGCCTACACCTCCCACGGTTCCACATGCTGACCCTAGAAATTAGTTGAGCTAAACGCACACAAACAATAAGATATATGTATCGCAGTGTGATAAAACAAGTAAAAAAGGACAGATAAAATACAGAACCTCAATGTTCCTCAACACGGATCAACAAAAATATTCAATTCAGAAAGTTAAAATCTTTCCCACGCATATTTGATCCGGAGTACAGTTACTACCTTAAAAAAAAATCACTTTAAAACCCATGACTATCCAGATGTATTATGGGGATACCTCAGCGGCATTTTGCCTGAGCCGTTCAGCTCTCCAAACTGGGTCCCACCAGCGTTGCTCACCACTGCGTCCACCTCTTCCGCCGCCTCCTCCCCCACCTCTTCCAGTCACCACGCCGGCCTACACCGCCGCCGCGTCTGCCTCCCTAATAATTCGGACGGTACGACATGGCCAAGGTTGAGAATCGACCACAAATGCACGCCGGAGCGGGAGATAGAGAATAAAGGAGTGATGAAGGGAGCTTTCGGGTGAGGAGTTGAGGAAGGACGACGAGTCGATGAAACGAAGCAGCATTAATTAATGGAGCAATTTTCAAAAAAAATTGAGGGTTTTGCAAACATAGTTTAGGCGCGTGAGTAAGAATAGAAGAGAAAAAGTAGGGAGCATCATTTAATGAAATGTTTTGTATACAAAATTTACTAGTTGTATCATGCTCATAGTACACATAGGTGTACTATAGAAATTGCCTCAAATCACTGGCATAATCATGGGTATAATCCAAATATATTACTAGGCCAGTCAAATCTATGGCTCTAGTAATCAAAGCCTACTCTCGTACTATATTGATGAGTCGGGTATGGAAGGTGAAACTGTCACATGTATTGCGAGAAGCGAATTTTGCGACGAATTACTTAGCTATGCTTACAACAAAGGGTCTAGAGGCTTTACCAAACTGGTTGAGGCGCCAAGGGAAGTGCAGAGATGGTTGGAGCATGATATCTAGGGGATAACCTGTCTTCGAAACTGCTGATTTTCAAGCGTTAAACCTCTTTTTTTATATCAGAAAAAAATTCAAAATCAGTAATAAGTGGAAAATTTTTTAAATTATTTATAATTTAGTTATAGTGTGTGAGTTTTCAATGGAGAACCCTTGTTCTGCTTGCACCTTGCGAGCCTAACATCATTTGCATTATAGAATTTGTTTTATATTAGGTTTTTCAATCGAACTTTTAAATATGATTATTAGCTGTATTGGTCGTTTTTTACTCACTAAAATTAAATTAAGGTATTTCTACAATTACTATGGAGTTGAGTTGATAAGCATTAAAAAGTGGTTTCATTTGTTGTGAGAAATTGAGAGAATTGTGACTAATTAATGAATACTTAATGATGTGTGTATATGTGAGTTAGGTATTGTTTGGATTAAGGTAAGAAAACAGATGTACAATACGACAATCCGTACAAAAGGCTGAATTTGATTTGGCATTTAGGTGAAAGAGAATATACTTCTTCAGGATAAATAATTACTCCAAAAAAAAAAAAAAAAAAAAAAAAACTCTAAATTTACAATGCCCAGACAAATTGGATAGGGCTCATTTACCTATCCATCTTCCCTCATTGGAAAAATCAATACACATTTGGCTTTGGGCATCTATTTATCCTCACTCACAATCAATTATTCTAAATTGTTACCCACCAATTATACTATATACCCTGAATATATATACGTATTATTACATTTAGAAATAAAGTGATGAGTATATATACCTACGGTATATAATATAAAAATTATTTTTACCCCTTTTAATGACACTATTGATATGTCGAAAATAAATCTATGATTCTGACGTAAAGAGTATGCAGTTATTACTATATTGACCTAAAATCTTTAAAAAAAATTTACGGTGCTTTTTCTATCAATGAGATCCCTTTTATCCATGAAAAAGTAACTCTGCATTTCTTGTAACCCCATCAACATATATTATTAGGAAAAAAATTACAAGAATAATTCTTATAATATGATTTAATGTTAAATTTAGTTCTAAATGTTTAGTATGAGACAAATTTAATTATAATTTTTTCTATTTAAAACACATTTAGTCATGATAATAGTTTAAAGTATTTAGAATTCACGTTGATGTGTTAGTTCATGTGGCATAAAATTTCACCACGTAAATTAAATTAATCTACATGACATCTACGTAATATAAAGGTTGACAAAATTATAATTCAACCATTAAGTGCTTCAGAAAAACTGTTAATAAAACTAAATGTGTTGTAAATAGTAAAGTTTGAGACTAAATTTATCGATTACCAAATAGTTAGGACTAAATTTAACATTAAATTACTATAAGGAATATTTTTACATTTTTCTATATTATTATAAAGGTATTACTAAATACGCCTCATTTTTCTTATTTATTACTTTTTTTTTTACTAAAATGTGATAAGAGTATTTTGATAAAAAAAAATCAAAAAACAATAAATAAAAAAATAGGGCGATATTTAAACGTAGAGTTATTATAACCTTGAAGAAAGATGAACATATATTATTATGATTTATATATATGATTTGACCCAATAATTAGAGAATGTGATGTAAACATAAAATAGAGGGGCCATCCTGCAATTGCAAGAAAATAATTGAGTGACATGTGGGCATGAGAGCATGATGCATGATGCAGACAGTTTCTGCTGACAAATTGGTTTTTCTTCCTTTTCTTCAAAGGTTTTAGCCTAACATAAAATACCTTAAAAGAAGGCCATGACAAGTGAGTCACATGATATAGGATTGTAATGAAGAAGAAGTGCCAATGCCCATTTATTTCTTCACTTTGCTTTCTTCAGAAAAAAAGCTCGTATTGTTCGAGGCATCAGAAAAAAAAATGTTCAGACCAGAGGACTGATGGTAACATTCTCAATGAACTTCACTTATGCCCCTACCCAATTTACCGTTCGTCCCATCACATAACATTTACTTTTCTTGTAAATTGATTAATGTTTTCGAGATTTCTGATAATTAGATCACATCTCTTGATCAAATTTAAACATTGAGAAATGTAGAAAAATAAAAAAGTTGACGATTTTCGATCAAAACAAAATTTTTAAATGATGTGAATTTTATCTTTTAACTCAATAACAATGTTTACGTTAGTTTTTATGCTCAGTTTCTCTGTCTACCAGGGATTGATGGTTATGAATTTAAATAGTCAAAAAGAATATGTAATTTTTAGAACTTGAGAGGCATATCGATAGTTTAACTAAATCATAGGGGAATTAAATGTAATTCACTCTTATATTTATGGGATAAACATATTTATTTAGGATGAATCATATTTATATTTATGTGGTTTGGTTAAACTACCCATATCTTTATCCGATTTTGAAAATTATATTTATCCTATTGACTGTAGGTAAACATCACATAATATCAAAATGTAATTATTAAGAATCTGGGGGCTATTGACAGTTTAAATATAATTATAAAATTGGGTAATTACTTTCTCATGTGGTTTAGTCAAACTACCAATACACACGGACATCCTCCCCGTTGACCACCCAAACTTATAACAATCAATCTTTGGGTTGAAGAAAAAAAAGCAAAATTCACACTAACTTGGACCAAAAGATAATTAAAAAATTCACATTTACAATCACCCAAACTCATTTTAGTTGGAATTGTTAGGTTTTTTCCATCTTTTGATATTTTTTAATATTTGACTTCGGTTAAAAGGGATAAATGTAATTGTTAGAAATCTCAAGGGGTATCAATAATTTGATCAAGAGATGTAAATGTAATTTGAATCGTACTATAAAATTTTAATGAATTTTACGTTTAAACTATAGTTCTGAATTATGAACTCACAAACATACAACTATAAACCTAAGGATAAACAATTATGGACAAACATGTAGGACCCACAAACAGGAGTTAAGAAAGTCGAGGACAAGTGAACTAAAACTGGAAGGAGGAGAAATGGAAACATTCTTCATTGAAATTCACCTAAGCTTTTGTTGTTGACAAACATAAATTTTCAGCTCATTAAATAGGGTTTCACCTGCCTACCCAACTTATACTGTACGATGAATAAGGGCATTTTAGTTTAAAAAAAAAAAGAAAAAAAAGAATAAAATGGTAATTTAGAATTTAGAAAGATGATAAATAAAAAGAGGACAATATTTAAGAATTCACATATAATTAAAATTTTCTATTCTACATAAGATGATATGAAATGCAACGGGATCACATTAATGATTGTATAGTTTGTAACTAATGAAATTTGAATTCCAAACTTTTAAAGTGAACGTTTAGAAAACTATGGTCGCGCCATCCATCAATTCGCTTTCAATGAAACTCAATATTTGAATGGTGCTCAAACATTTTAACCATGAATGACCTCTTAAACTTTTCAAACCCTTATGCTTATCTCTCAGCTTCTCCTCCATTATAGTGTATTCACAGAACCAGAAACAAGTACTCTTCCACGTTTGAATGTTGGAATTGCACCAATCAATCAGTGAGCTGCCGCAAAATCAAAATGCAGAATGTTTAGCATTCTTGAAGATTCAGAACTCTGCAGAAAACTCAATACAGTTAATAGTTGCAACAAGAATACCTATGACAAACGTGGTAGTTCCATTCGATGTGGTCTAGTTAAACCAACTGATAGACTCAGTACTATTGCGAATCGCAGTGAAGGTGATGATACGAATCTAAAAGCTACAAGCTACCAACTACAAAGATAAAGGACTGAGGTGCCAGGCGTCTAATTACTGTATGCATAAAATTGATCCTTCATTCGTCTTTCGATTACTACTAGTTTAGTTTAAGGATACTATTTATCTGATAACAGACTCACTTCCTGTTTGAATGTCATTAAGGTTATGTTCTTGGGCCACAAAATCTAAACAACATTATTAGACTAAGCCACTTGCGGTTCTGAGATTTAAAAAGGATCTGAAGCAGCATTGAACTCATTACCAATAAACAACAAAAGTGCTGAAAGTGTATTGCTAATTTCTACAACACAAACAGTTTAGAATGGAAATATTTAGCATGCAAAAGCATCTTACAGAGAAATGGTACATTCTTTAAAAAGTACCTCACATTTCGATCCTCCTCTAGTTCTCTTACACTAACAAATAAGCTTTGAGGTGAGGGTGTAACGCATGTTTATGCTCATACAAGATTATTAAGAACATGCGGAAATATGAAGAAAAAGGTTGAAAAAAATGAATCATCAATGATATGGTTAAGGAATGCAACTTCTTGAATCATTTGAGAAATTGAAAACAAAGTAAAACTTCTGAAGAAGTTTGTTTTCGGGGAATGATATTGATCTTCAACTCTTTACATAAAATTGGTATGTATATATCAAAACAAAGGTGCAAGGCATGAAGATATCAGCTTTGAAGTCTATAACAAAACTCCATTGAACTCAAGTAGGATTAAATTCAAGGTCAAAAGCTAGAAAACAATGCAACCATTCAGTTAAGAAAGAAATAAAGACAAAAAGATCACTAAATTGCAGTAAATCAATTATAACATTTCGAAATAAACCCACAAAAAAAGAAAACACGAAACGTGAAGTACATATAGGCGAAGATCAACTTCAAAAAGAAAGCTTACTTTTCAATCAACCATGGTTGAACTTTATCAGTCACTTAAGAGACTGCTCTGAAATCCCATTCAGGAGGATTGATCACCACTTTGAAGTCGGCATTTTGGAGGTCCAACTGTTGCTCGTATATTGTCTCCACAGATTTTGCGGCAGATTCACAGCACCAGTGCATCTCAATCATCTGTAATGTCGAGATCTCCCCAAAACTGGAAGGAACCTCCTCAAGTTTCTTACAGTTCTGCAAAACCAGTTGCTCAAGACTGGGGAATTGATCGCCAGAGCAACTCCAGGTTGCAAGGTTCAAACCCTCTAGCTTCAAAAATTTCAGGTTAGGGAACTCCTCCTCTGCCATGTCCCATATTTGCCCCTCAAAGGCCCGGTTTTGTAATTTGAGAACCTCCAGATTGGTTAGCTGTGAAATAGCCGAAATATACTTCCATGGCATCCGAAACTTGGATAAAGTCAATTTCTTGAGGCTTTTGGGGAAGCTGAACTCACATGGATAAGAAATCCTACCATGGTATGAGATTTTAAGCGACTCAAGTTGGGTCAGACAGGCCGATGCAGGAAACACACTGCGTTCCCATGGGTTCTCATCAGAGTTTCCGACGAAGATGCATCTCAATTTTTTAAGTCCAATCAGACTTCTCAATAGCTTTTCACTGTCTTCGGCGTAAAAAAGGACTGGTGAGGAAAGTGTGGATAGATTAACTAACCTCATAGACTCACAGTCTGGCAAAATGAAATATGCACGGGAATGTACTTGCAAATGCCTCAACCTTTCCATGCTCCAGAGTTCAGCAGGCAATGCAATTTCTCCATGTGTTCCCTTAACAACAAGTGTCTCTAAGTTCAATAGTTTGGCTATTGATGAAGGAACAGCACTCATTCTCCCTTTGATTGCAAGGTACCTCAGTCGAAACATTAGCTCAATTTCAGTAGGGAAGTCAGGTTCACGAAAAGTGATGAACTCCAAATCCAAGAGTCGAAGGAGTTTAAATTTGTGAGAAATGAATGAGAAGTCGTACGATCCTAGCGCATGTCCTCTTTCATTATTGATGGGAAAGAACAACAGAGAACGAGCGTGTGGACCAATAGGTAATGAACCCGCAAAGTGCTCTTTTGCAGAATGAACACAAAGCCGATATTGCCCAAATGAGCTCTCTCTCAACAGTAGCTGCATAAAATTCTCTGTTCTAGCTTTTCCAAGGCAGAGATCACGTATCATGTCATGCATTCGACATGATTTCGTTCCTCCCTTTGATCTTTTCTTGGTTTCCATCACCAGATTTCGTCCAATTAATTCCTTCATGTACTTCTGTGCAGTTTCTTCCAAGCTCTCACCTGGAACTTTTTGTACAAATCCTTCTGCTATCCATAACAGTTGCAACTTCTGAACTGAAATCTCTGTGTCTTCCAAAAATGCTCCTAGATAAAGAAAACAAGGTTTTAGGTAATGAGGCAAGTGGTTGTAACTCTTTTCCAGGATGTGCAGGACTTGCTCATTTGGATCATCAAGAATGTGAGATCTTAAGCTTCCAGCAATTTCATTCCACCAACCTGTTTCCCCGACTCTTCCCTCGAGAAGACCAGCCACCACCACAATTGCAAGTGGCAATCCCTTACAACTGCTTGCAATCTGCCCAGCAACTTTGAACAGCTCCTTAGGATAGCTTCCACCATGAAATACCCTATCTAGCAGTAACTTCCGACTTTCTTCATGGTCCAGAAGGCGAAGTGGATGAGGTTGGCTCCTAGGTTTTGCTTGCAATGCCACATCAGCAAGGCGACTGGTAAACAAAACTCTGCTCCCATTACTGTCATCTGGGAACGAAAGTTTTAAGTCATTCCATGGCTCTATGGTCCACACATCATCCATTACAATGAGGAATGTTTTCCCCTTCAATTCTCGATATAAAGTTAGAGCTAAGTCGTTGTCATCCATTTTCATAATTTTTTCGGTAAGCTCGACAAAACACCCCAGAATTTCTAGTATTAACCCTCTCTTCCGATATACTTGTGACACACAACACCATCCTTGAACTCTGAAGTGGCGTCCAACTGAGGCGTCACCATACACTCTTTTGGCCAATGTCGTCTTGCCTAGTCCAGGCATTCCAACAATTGAGACAATATCCAGCTTCTGGGTTGAACTTGTAAGCTGATCAATTATAAGTTGAGCCTGGTCATTGACCCCTACTATGGTTTCATCAACATTTGGCGTGGTAGGTTCTACTGTCATATCCCTCAAATGCAGTTCAACATTTGCAGTTGCAATATCCAACTTCTTCTTGTCACACAACTCTAAGACTTGGGCCTTGACAACTTTTGTCTCCAGAACAACGTTGAAGATCACCAACTGGTGATACCATAAAGGGACTCCACCAGTTACAAAGAGGTCAATGACATATTCAGCCTCATATATGAGGCACATGACACGACGCCCGAGATCAGTATTCTCATTAAGTTGGTCTGCACATTCTTTGCGGAGAGACATCACCAAATCTAATTCCTCCATCAACACTTGAACCTCGTCTTGCATAAAAGCAATAGTATCTGGCTTTCTGGTCAATAATTCCCTCAGTTCTCCCAAGAGAAGACCAAGAAAGCCAAATCCATCACTCTTTGGAAAATTCGAAAACAATGACCAAGGACTTGGCTTATAAAAGGACTTGACCTGTGCAATGTTGAGATCAATTACGGGCAAACACGAAAGCAATAGCTGCATTTTCTCATTTAAATCCTCTTCAAGTTTTTGGTCGCCAAAGGAGAAAACAAGACATGCTGCTTCACTAGCCATAGCTCCAAGAAATGTAGAGAGATTTCCATCCTCCAGGTTGTTGAGAGAACCCCAGAGCAGTGCCCTTAACAAAATCAACCCCTTGTGGAGTGATTCGATTCTATACTTTGTAAGGAAGGCCAAGCCGTTTTTATTATTAATTAGCACCATTAAGGTGGCCTCTGCCTCAAAAAGCTTTAAAATGGCAATACTCGATTCTGAGATCACATCTTTTGAGATGCTTGCTGCTGCTCGATATGAGTTACAAACAGATGTTGCCTCTCTGAGCACGTCCTCAATAAGTGCTAATATAGATTTCTCTGAGTCTTGCAGGAACGGTTCTGGTGTTGTCAAGAATTCACCAAGTCCCATGGCCTTTCTAGAACCATCAACAGCAGCTCGATCGGTAATAGGAACCATCAAATCAGTCTTATGATTGTGTAGCGCCAGGAGGAAAATCTCAGCCTTGATGAGCTTGATTTTCAGGGACAGCTTTGCACGTACAAAATTTGGCACTTCGTCAACCAAACTTGACTGATCAAGACATGCCTCTTCCCTTACCACAGCTACAATACCACGCTTGAAGAATTGTTCAATCAGGTCCTCCGTGTAATCCCCTGGTTTGTCCACAAGATCCACTAATGAAAAATCCAGGGCATCATGCAGGATACTGACTCTGTTCTTTGCTGAACGTATGAACCCGAGGAAAGAATTGATCACATTTTCATCAATTGTTCCTGAGGATTGTTTTACAGCCTGAAGGATTTCCACGTACCCTTGTTGAATTCCAAGATAGATCTCTTTAACTTCTTGATTTTGCAGTGAAATATTACCTGGAATAAGAGCAAGCCTCCTTTGGAAATCATTATATGAAACAGTTTGGTGAAAATTTTGGACTTGCCAAGATAAATATGCTATGCGAAAAGCAAAAGCTCCAGCACGAGCCAACATATGCTGCACCTTCTCCTGATCAATGGAGTGTTTTGCGAAATTCAGTAGGGAACATTTTAGGATTTCCAACTTTCTTATGATGGCAGCTACAAATCCACGGACTTGAGAAGAGGATCCATAGGTCCCAGAAGAGGGCTTAGACTTCAGGATTCTCATATGATATGAGCTGATCAGACCCATACGAACATAATATTCCTGAACATTGAACAAATCACCACCAGGATAAGAAAAAGAATACGCCAGAATTGACTGAAGATATGCTTGAACAAGGACAACCAACTCCTCAAAAACAAAACGACTCATGGGAGGGCGAGCGTGGTTTGCCAAAGTATGATAGGCACCCCTTTGATCTCTATGAAACTTCATGATCCTACTCAAGTTTCTTAGTGCATTATCTTTGTCACCATTCCTGTCTTGATCCGCCTTGGCAAGATCAGCTTGAAGTTGTGCCTCTACTTGTTCCAATTCAGCCTCAATGTCAGCTGACAAAGATGATACCAAATCTTGATCTTTATCATCACCATCCCAGTTGGAAATGTAACACAACACTGCTCTCGTGAATGCAAGTGCCTCTGGAGCACAAAGTCGAACCCAGATGTCCTTTTGATGCAGCCACTCTGACCAGTTGAGTCGATGGATTGGAGTGTCTCTCTCTATTCCATCTAGGAATTGACAGAGCTTATCAATTCGGATTGAACAAGAATCAGACATAGAGAAAGCAGACTTACTAGATGTTTTGATGCTGCATGTATGACTTCTAGCTGTTTGATCTTTTGATCAGATCAGTTTAGCAAAGCCAGCGAGTCATAGCACTGGGCTAGTTCGGATTCCCACAGCATCCTTCTTCAGTTGACTTTGATCATCATTAAAATATATTTACATATTATTAAAACCAGAGTAGTTGGAATCTCAATAACAATACAATAAATTATAAAAAAGCCGTAAAAGAAGACTATTAAGTACGCAAAATTTGTTAGTTTTACCATAGTAAAATAAAAAGGGAACACCCCAAGTTAGATCCAACCTGGGTTCTCACAAATCCAGCGCTGGATTGTCTCCAAGATGCCCCATATTTGGAGACAACCAGAGCAATTCACAGTGCCTCCTGAAATGGTGCTGTTGTTTGAGTTGGGTTAGAAGTTTGAACAGCTGATGATGGAGTTAATAGTTTAACGGTGTTAATATTCAAAATTTTAGCAAGGTTTTATAGTTCCAGGATGATAAAAAAAACTATACGAAATCATCACTTATAAGTCATCCCTAGATCCAATTCATCATGCAATAATCCTTCCCAGTAACCCTAGAAAGCGGAAGCGAAAGAAAGGGCAAAACAAAAAATTGAATTTACTCAACTGAGAACATAAGAATCGATTGCTCCGGCGGTCGCGCCTCCTCCATCACTAAGACCAATCTGTGATTCAATAGGTGGATGGTCGCTGAAATCTGACCCATAATTGTGGAACCAGAGAAACCCATCATCATATCGAGTTGACACAAATAGCTGAAAGAGCCACGGAGGAGACGGCGGCTGTGGAAGGCAGAATGGGTACCGGACGGCGGCGGCTGGATCTGGTTAGGTGTCTGTTGTTGGTTGGGCGGGTGAACTAAGGGGTGGTAAAACTCTTGGGAATTGCTGAACGAATCCAAATTGGAACGTACCAAAAATGGCTGCGCATTTGGTCGACGGCAAATTTGTCTTCATAGTGCTTTAAATTGTGTGGGAAAGACGGCAGCCTTGATTATCATCTGCATTTTGAAATGAAATGAGAACATTCCCAGATACCAGAAAAATGTCTTCTCTTTGAATATAGAAACTGAACAAATTGATGAACTATTTCAAAAGCAAAATGCACAGAGAGAAAGAGATTATGTTTACCATTCTTGAAGATTTCACAAACATAACAAAACTCATTAATAGTTGCAGACAGGAGCTAAGAAAACACAGAGGAAAAATGGTGGCTTCCATCTCATATAAGGAGTTTAATGCTGGTCAAACCAATGTACAGTCTCAGTCCAACTACAAGTACAAGAAAAAGCAAAGCTACAAATCTAAAAGATCATCGCCACGAGATCAAAAGGATTCAGGGCCGAGGAGGTCGCCGCGATTCAGTTACAGCAAGATTGATCTTTTATTAGAGTGAGCAGGAACAAAACTAACATATAACCAGCAACTAGAAAAGCTGGAAGCGAAGTTGTCAGTCTCTTAAGGGGATGGCTCTGAAATCCCATTCAGGAGGATTGATCATCACTTTGAAGTCTGCATTTTGGAAGTCCCAACTGTTGCTCATAAATTATCCCCACAGATTTTGCAGCAGATTCATTGCACCAGTGCATCTCAATCATCTGTAATGTCGAGATCTCCCCAAAACTGGAAGGAACCTCTTCTAGCAATCTCATAGCAACCCAAAAAATAGTCTCTCAAGCTGGGGAAAATGATCCCTAGAGGCATTCCAGGTTGCCAGGTTCAAACTAACTTCAGAAATTTAAGGTTAGGAAACTCCTCTTCTTTGACAGCTTTATCGGATTGAAACCTGGACAATTCAAAAGCATGGGTGTTCAAATGCCAGGAACTTGTACAAACTTGTCAATTGTTATAACTTTCAAGTGTAGTTGGTACTTACAATGTTACCTCAATGAGTTTTGCACAGATATTTAATAGGTTTCTAGGATGATGATCTTCCCTACAAACCATTTCTTTAATTTTCCTCCACCTTCCTTCAATCCCTTGCTTATCTCTCAGCTTCTCCTCCTCCTCCATTTTAGTGCATTCACAGAACCAGAAACAAGTACTCTTCCACGTTTGAATGTTGGAATTGGACCAATTAATCAGTGAGCTGCTGCAAAATCAAAATGCAGAATGTTTAGCATTCTTGAAGATTCAGATCACTGCAGAAAACTCAATACAGTTAAAAGTTGCAACAAGAATACCTATGACAAAGGTGGGGGTTCCATTCGATGTGGTACAAGGAATTAAATGCTGCAGTGGGCTAGCTAAAGCAACTGATAGTCTTAGTACTATTGCGAATCGCAGCGAAAGCGACGATAGGAATCTAAAAGCTACAAGCTATCAACTACAACGATAAAGGACTGAGGTGCCATGCGTCTAATTACTGTATCCATAAAATTGATCCTTCATTCGTCTTTCGATTACTTCTACTTTAGTTTAAGGATACTATTTATCTGATAACAGGTTCCCTTCCGGTTTGAATGTCATTAAGGTTAAGTTCTTGGGCCAAAAAATCTAAACAACATTAGACTAAGCCACTTGCAGTTCTGAGATTTAAAAAGGACCTGAAGCAACATTGAACTCATTACCAATAAACAACAGACATACTTATTCTCAGATTCAATATCTCCTGGATGCTGTAGCAAAGTTCTGAAAGTGTATTGCTAATTTCTACAGCACAAACAGTTTAGAATGAAAATATTAGCGTGCAAAAGCATCTTAAGGAGAAATGGTACATTCTGTAAAAAGTACATCACATTTCGATCCTCCTCTAATTCTCTTACGCTAACAGATAAGCTTTGAGATGAGAGTGTAACTCATGTTTACGCCATACAAGATTATTAAGAGCAAGCGGAAATTTGGGCAAAATGGTTCAAAAAAATGAATCATCAGTGATATGGTTAAGGAATGCAACTTCTTGAATCATCTGAAGAAGTTTGTTTTCCGGGAATGAGATTGATCTTCAACTCTTCACATAAAATTGGTATGTATATACCAGAACAAACAAAGGTGGAAGGCATGAAGATATCAGTTTTGAAGTCTATAAAGAAACTCCATTGAACTCAAGTAGAATTAAATTCAAGGTCAAAAGCTAGAAAACAATTCAACAGAAAACTCCATTCAATTAAGAAAGAAATAAAGACAGAAAGATCACTAAATTAAAAGATAACTTGCATATTACAGTAAATCAATTATAACATTTCGAAATAAACCCACAAAAACAGAAAACACGAAACATGAAGTACATATAGGCAAAGATCAACCAAGAAAAAAAAAGCTTACTTTCAATCAAACATGGTTCAACTTTATCAGTCACTTAAGAGGCTGCTCTGAAATCCCATTCAGGAGGATTGATCACCACTTTGAAGTCGGCATTTTGGAGGTCCAACTGTTGCTCGTATATTGTCTCCACAGATTTCGCAGCAGATTCACAGCACCAATGCATCTCAATCACCTGTAATGTCGAGATCTCCCCAAAACTGGAAGGAACCTCCTCAAGTTTCTTACAGCTCTGCAAAACCAGTCGCTCAAGATTGGGGAAGTGATCGCCAGAGGAACTCCAGGTTGCAAGGTTCAAACCCTCTAGCTTCAAAAATTTCAGGTTAGGAAACTCCTCCTCTGCCATGTCCCATATTTGCCCCTCAAAGGCCCTGTTTAGTAATTTGAGAACCTCCAGATTGGTTAGCTTTGAAATAGCCGAAATATACTTCCATGGCAGCCGAAACTTGGATAAAGTCAATTTCTTGAGGTTTTTGGGGAAGTTGAACTCACACGGATAAGAAATCCTACCATGGTATGAGATTTTAAGCGACTCAAGTTGGGTCAGACAGGCCGATGCAGGAAACACACTGCGTTCCCATGGGTCCTCATCAGAGTTTCCGACGAAGATGCATCTCAATTTTTTAAGTCCAATCAGACTTCTCAATAGCTTTTTACTGTCTTCGGCGTAAAAAAGGACTGGTGAGGAAAGTGTGGATAGATTAACTAACCTCATAGACTCACAGTCTGGCAAAATGAAATATGCACGGGAATGTACTTGCAAATACCTCAACCTTTCCATGCTCCAGAGTTCAGCTGGTAATGCAATTTCTCCATGTGTTCCCTTAACAATAAGTGTTTCTAAGTTCCATAGTTTGGCTATTGATGAAGGAACAGTACTCATATCCCCTTTGATTGCAAGGTACCTCAGTAGAAACATCAGCTCAATTTCAGTAGGGAAGTCAAATTCACGAAAAGAGATGAACTCCAAATCCAAAACCCGAAGGAGGTTGAATTTGTGAGAAATGAATGAGAAGTCATAGGATCCAAACAGATCTCTTTCATTATTGATGGGAAAGAACAACAGAGAACGAGCGTGTGAACCAATAGGTAATGAACCCGCAAAGTGCTCTTTGGCAGAATGAACACAAAGCCGATATTGCCCAAATGAGCTCTCTCTCAACAGTAGCTGCATAAAATTCTCTGTTCTAGCTTTTCCAAGGCAGAGATCACGTATCATGTCATGCATTCGACATGATTTCGTTCCTCCCTTTGATCTTTTCTTGGTTTCCATCACCAGACTTCGTCCAATTAATTCCTTCATGTACTTCTGTGCAGTTTCTTCCAAGCTCTCATGTGGAGCTTTTTGCACAAATCCTTCTGCTATCCATAACAATTGCAACTTCTGAACTGAAATCTCCCTGTCTTCCAAAAATGCTCCTAGATAAAGAAAACAAGGTTTTAGGTAATGAGGCAAGTGGTTGTAACTCTTTTCCAGGATGTGCAGGACTTGGTCATTTCGATCATCAAGAATGTGAGATCTTAAGCTTCCCGCAATTTCATTCCACCAACCTGTTTCCCTGACTCTACCCTCGAGAAGACCAGCCACCACCACAATTGCAAGTGGCAATCCTTTACAACTCCTGGCAATCTGCCCAGCAACTTTGAACAGGTCCTTAGGACAGCTTCCACCATGAAATACCCTATCTAGCAATAACTTTCGGCTTTCCTCATCGTCCAGAAGGCGAAGTGGATGAGGTTGTCTTGTAGGGTTCGCTTGCAATGCCACATCACCAAGCCGACTGGTAAACAAAACTCTGCTCCCATTCTTGTCATCTGGAAACAAACCTTTTAAGTCGTTCCATGGCTCTATGGTCCACACATCATCCATTACAATGAGGAACCTTTTTTTCTTCAATCGTTGGTATAAAGTTTGGGATAAGTCCCCATCATCCATTTTCTTGATTTTGTCAGTTATCTCATCAAAACAACCTAAAATGTCAAGTATCAGCTCTCTCTTCCGATACACTTGTGACACACAACACCATCCTCGAATTCTGAAGTGGTATCCAACTGAACTGTTGCCATACACTCTTTTGGCCAATGTCGTCTTGCCTAGTCCAGGCATTCCAACAATTGAGACAATATCCAGCTTCTGGGTTGAACTTGTAAGCTGATCAATTATAAGTTGAGCCTGGTCATTGACCCCTACTATGGTTTCATCAACATTTGGCGTGGTAGGTTCTACTGTCATATCCCTCAAATGCAGTTCAACATTTGCAGTTGCAATATCCAACTTCTTCTTGTCACACAACTCTAAGACTTGGGCCTTGACAACTTTTGTCTCCAGAACAATGTTGAAGATCAGCAACTGGTGATACCATAAAGGGACTCCACCAGTTACAAAGAGGTCAATGACATATTCAGCCTCATATATGAGGCATATGACACGACGCCCGAGATCAGTATTCTCATTAAGTTGGTCTGCACATTCGTTGCGGAGAGACATCACCAAATCTAACTCCTCCATCAACACTTGAACCTCGTCTTGCATAAAAGCAATAGTATCTGGCTTTCTGGTCAATAATTCCCTCAGTTCTCCCAAGAGAAGACCAAGAAAGCCAAATCCATCACTCTTTGGAAAATTCGAAAACAATGACCAAGGACTTGGCTTATAAAAGGACTTGACCTGTGCAATGTTGAGATCAATTACGGGCAAACACGAAAGCAATAGGTGCATTTTCCCATTTAAATCCTCTTCAAGTTTTTGGTCGCCAAAGGAGAAAACAAGACATGCTGCTTCACTAGCCATAGCTCCAAGAAATGTAGAGAGATTTCCATCCTCCAGGTTGTTGTTGAGAGAACCCCAGAGCAATTCCCTTAACAAAATCAACCCCTTGTGGAGTGATTCGATTCTATACTTTGTAAGGAAGGCCGCGCTGTTTTTATTATTAATTAGCACCATTAAGATGGCCTCTGCCTCAAAAAGCTTTAAAATGGCAATACTCGATTCTGAGATCACATCTTTTGTGATGCTTGCTGCTGCTTGATATGAGTTACAAACAGATGTTGCCTCTCTGAGCACGTCCTCAATAAGTGCTAATATAGATTTCTCTGAGTCCTGCAGGACCGGTTCTGGTGTTGTCAAGAATTGACCGAGTCCCATGGCCTTTCTAGCACCATCAACAGCAGCTCGATCGGTAACAGAAACCATCAAATCAGTCTTATGATTGTGTAGCGCCAGGAGGAAAATCTCAGCCTTGATGAGCTTGATTTTCAGGGACAGCTTTGCACGTACAAAATTTGGCATTTCCTCAACCAAAATTGACTGATCAAGACTTGCCTCTTCCCTTACCAGAGCTACAATACCACGCTTCAAGAACTGTTCAATCAGGTCCTCTGTGTAATCCCCTGGTTTGTCCACAAGATCCACTAATGAAAAATCCAGGGCGTCATGCAGGATATAGACTCTGTTCTTTGCTGAAAGTATGAACCCGAGGAAAGAATTGATCACATTTTCATCAATTGTTCCTGAAGATTGTTTTACAGCCTGAAGGCTTTCCACGTACCCTTGTTGAATTCCAAGATAGATCTCTTTAACTTCTTGATTTTGAAGTGAAATATTACCTGGAATAAGAGCAAGCCTCCTTTGGAAATCATTATATGAAACAGTTTGGTGAAAATTTAGGATTTCCCAAGATAAATATGTTATGCGAAAAACAAAAGCTCCAGCATGAGTCAACATATGCTGCATCTTCTCCTGATCAATGGAGTGTTCTGCGAAATTCAGTAGTGAACATTTTAGGATTTCCAACTTTCTTATGATGGCAGCTACAAATTCACGGACTTGAGAAGAGGATCCATAGGTCCCAGAAGAGGGCTTAGACTTCCGGATTCTCATATGATATGAGCTGATCAGACCCATCCGAACATAATATTCCTGAACATTGAACAAATCACCACCAGGATAAGAAAAAGAATACGCCAGAATTGACTGAAGATATGCTTGAACAAGGACAACCAACTCCTCAAAAACAAAACGACTCATGGGAGGGCGAGCGTGGTTTGCCAAAGTATTATAGGCACCAATTTGATCTCTATGAAACTTCATGATCCTACTCAAGTTTCTTATTGCATTATCTTTGTCACCATTCCTGTCTTGATCCGCCTTGGCAAGATCAGCTTGAAGTTGTGCCTCTACTTGTTCCAATTCAGCCTCAATGTCAGCTGATAAAGATGATACCAAATCTTGATCTTTATCATCACCATCCCAGTTGGAAATGTAACACAACACTGCTCTCGTGAATGCAAGTGCCTCTGGAGCACAAAGTCGAACCCAGATGTCCTCTTGATGCAGCCACTCTGACCAGTTAAGTCGATGGATTGGCGTGTCTCTCTCTATTCCATTTAGGAACTGACAGAGCTTATCAATACGTATCAAACAAGAATCAGCCATTCCACTCTTTACAGAAAGTGAACTTACTGG
The DNA here is from genome assembly GCA_030378225.1 of Knoxia roxburghii. Taxonomy (NCBI): domain Eukaryota; kingdom Viridiplantae; phylum Streptophyta; class Magnoliopsida; order Gentianales; family Rubiaceae; genus Knoxia; species Knoxia roxburghii. The sequence goes on along the minus strand of CM059420.1, from coordinate 43,269,094 downwards.
ATGTTTTGACGCTGTATGTGTGCCTTCTAGCTGTTTGATCTTTGAATCAGATCTGTTCAGCAAAGCCAATGAGTTATAGCATTGGCTAAATTTGGATTCCGATGCCATCTTTCTTCAGTTAACTTTGATCATGATTAAAATATAGGGTGAATTATATTTACCTTGATTATTCAAATTAATAATATTATCCTTCTTATTAATAGAAAAAATGAATAAAAATGATGACATAAATATATTATTGTATTGAAAGAAAAAATCAACATCATTTTATAATCTTATTTTTATGTTTGATTTTGTTCAAAAAGAGTATTGATAGTTATAAAAAATTAGTGGAACTTCACCCTACCTGTTATAAAAAAGCCGTACAGAAGATTATTAAGAATACAAAATTTGTTAGTTTTACCATAATAAAATAAAAAGGGAACACCCCAAAGTTAGATTCAACCTAGGTTCTCACAAATCCAGCGGTGGATTGTCTCCAAAGATGCTAAAATTGGGGAAAGATGCCCCAAATTTGAAGACAACCAGCGCAATTCACGATGCCTCCGGAAATGGTGCCGTTTTTATTTATTATTTTTTCTTGGGAAACCAAATCTTGTTTTGAAGAGATTCAAGAATTTTTAGTGAGAACTAGGGGAGGAGTTGGGTTAGAAGTTTGAACAGCTGATGATGGTGTTAATAATAGTGTAATGATTTTCAGTCCAGAATTTGCTGGTTTCTGAACAAATATTCAAAATTTTTGCAAGGTTTGATCTTTCCAGGATTATAAAACTATACGAAATTACCATTTATCAGTCATCCCTAGATCCAATTCATCATGCAATAATCCTTCCCAGTAACCCTAGAAAGCGGAAGCAAAAAAAAGGGCAAAACAAAAAATTGAATTTACTCACCTGAGACTTCAGTTTGAACATAAGAATCGATTGCTCCGGCGGCGGCGTCTCCTCCATCACTAAGACCAATTCAATAGGCGGATGGTCGCTGAAATCTGACCCATAATTGAGCAACCAGAGAAACCCATCATCATATCGAGTTGACCCAAATCGCTGAAAGAGCCACGGAGGAGGAGGGCGGCGGCTGGATGTGTTTAGGTGTTTGTTGTTAGTTTGGCGGGTGAACTAAGGGGTTAAGACTATCGGGAATCGGAATAGGTATAATAGAATGTCTGGAATCATTACTGAACTAATCAAAATCAAAATGTACCAAAATGGTATGCGCATTTGGTTGCAGAAGAATCAAACAGGCATGAAAATTTAAGAATCATGAATCAGCTTTCAACTTGATCATCAGCATTTTGGAGCATTCCCGGACACCAGAAAAATGTCTTTTCTTTTTGAATATAGAAACTGAACAAACTGATGAACTGTTGCAAAAGCAAAATGCACATGAGAAAGAGATTATGTTTACCATTCTTGAAGATTTCACAAACATAACAAAACTCATTAATAGTTGCAAACTGAAGGTAAGAAAACACTGAGGAAAAAAATGGTGGCTTCCATCTCATATAAGGAGTTTAATGCAAGTGAAACCAATGTACAGTCTCAGTTCAACTAGAAATACAAGAAAAAAGCAAGCCGTGATTCTAGTTACAGTAAGATTGATCTTTTATTAGAGTGAGCAGGAACAACAAACTAACATATACTAGCAACTAGAAAAGCTGGAAGCAAAGGTGTCGGTCTCTTAAGGGGGATGCTCTGAAATCCCATTCAGGAGGATTGATAATCACTTTGAAGTATGCATTTTGGAAGTCATAAATTGTCCCCACAGATTTTGCAACAGATTCATTGCACCAGTGCATCTCAATCATCTGTAATGTCGGGATCTCCCCAAAACTGGAAGGAACCTCCTCTAGCATCTCATACATCGAAATCTCTGTTCATCATTTGCGTATCTCTCAGCTTCTCCCCCTCCATTTTAGTTTATTCACAGAACCAGAAACATGTACTTTTCCACGTTTTGGAATTGGACCACTTTATCAATGAGCTGCCACAAAATCGAAATGCAGAATGTTTAGCATTCTTGAAAATTCAGAACACTGCAGAAAACTCAATACAACTAATAGTTGCAATAAGAATACCTACAACAAATGTGTAGTTTCATTGGATGTAGTACAAGGAATTAAATGCCGCAGTGAGCTACTTAAACCAACTGATATTCTTAGTACTACTGCGAATCGCAGCGAAAGAAATAATACAAATCTAAAAGCTACCAACCAAACGATGAAGGGCTGAGGTGGTCATCACTTATCAGGCGTCTAATTACTGTATGCATATGGTTGATCCTTTATCAGTTGTCAATTACTTTTAGTTTAGTTTAAGGATACTAATTTATCTGACAAACAGGCTCACTTCCTGGTTGAATGCCATTAAGTTTGTGTTCTTGCGCCACAAAATCTTCAGCCAAAACATTAGAAACGACCTAAACCAGCATTGAACTCATCACCAATGATATGGTTAAGAAGTCCAACTTCTTGCATCATGTTAAATTGTGAATGAATTATAATCTTCCGCAATAAACTCACAAAAATGCCAACACGAAACAAGAAGTACATATAGGCAAAGGGGAAAAAAGAACTTACTTTCAATCAAACATGGTTAGACTTTGTCAGTCACTTAAGGGGGATGCTCTGAAATCCCATTCAGGAGGATTGATGATCACTTTGAAGTCTGCATTTTGGAAGTCCAACTGTTGCTCATAAATTGTCCCCACAGATTTCGCAGCAGATTCATTGCACCAGTGCATCTCAATCATCTGTAATGTCGAGATCTCCCCAAAACTGGAAGGAACCTCCTCTAGCATCTCACAGCTCCGCAAAACTAGTCTCTCAAGCTGGGGAAAGTGATCCCTGGAGGCATTCCAGGTTGCCAGGTTCAAACTCTCTACCTTCAGAAATTTAAGGTTAGGAAACTCCTCTTCTGCCATGTCCCATATTTCCCCCTCAAAAGCCCATCGTAATTTGAGAACCTCCAGATTGTTTAGCTTTGAAATACCCGAAATATACTCCCATGGCAATTGAAAATCGGACAAAGTTAATTTCTTGAGATTCTTGGGGAATCTGAACTCACATGGATTAGAAACCATACCACCGCATACGATATTAAGCGACTCAAGTTGAGTCAGAAAGGCCATTGCTGGAAACACATCGCACTTCCTTGTGTTATCCCAGTTTTCAAAGAAGATACACCTCAATTTTTTAAGTCCAGACAGACTCCTCAGTACCTTATCAGTGTCTTTCCCATAGGAAAGCGCTGGTGAGGAAAGTGTGGATAGATTAGCTAACATCATAGGTTCATTGTCGCCTGGCAAATTGAAGGATGCATGAGGATGTACTTGCACATGCCTCAACCGTTCCATGCGCCAGAGAGAAGCTGGTAATGCAATTTCTTCCAATCTTCCCTTCACAATAAGTGTCTCTAAGTTCCATAGTTTGGCTATTGACCAAGGAACAGAACGCATGTTCCCTTTGACTGCCAGGTACCTCAGTCGAAACATCAGCTCAATTTCAGCGGGGAAGTTTCTGTCTCTGAAATGGACAGCCTCCAAATCCAACACTCGGAGGAGTTTAAAATTGCGAGAAATGAAGGAGAGGGAATAGCACTCTCCCAAATCTCTGCTAACATTGATAGGAAAGAACAATAGAGAATAGGCATGTGGACAAATAGGTAATAAATCTTCAAAAGTATCTTTTGTAGAATGAACACAAAGCCGATATTGCACAAATTTACAATCTGAAGGATAGCAGTACCGTTTTGAACCATCTTTGTCATCTTTGGATATTAGCTGCATAAAATTCTCTCTTCTAGCTTTTTCAAGGCAGAGGTCACGTATCATGTCATGCATTTGACATGATTTCGTTCCTCCCTTGGATCTTTTCTTGGTTTCCTTTACCAGGCTTCGTCCAATTAATACCTCCAAGTACTTCTCTGCAGTTTCTTCTAAGCTCTCACCATCAACTTTTCGTACAAATCCTTCTGCTATCCATAACAGTTTCAGCTTCTGAACTGAAATGTCCCTGTCCTCCAAAAATGCTCCTAGATAAAGAAAACAAGGTTTTAGGTAATATGGCAAGTGGTGGTAACTCTTCTCCAGGATGTGCATGAGTTGCTCATTTGGATCATCAAGAATGTGAGATCTTAAGCTTCCCGCAATTTCATTCCACCAACCTGTTTCCCTGATTCTTCCCTCGAGAAGACCAGCCACCACCACAATTGCAAGTGGCAATCCTTTACAACTGCTTGCAATCTGCCCAGCAACTTTAAACAGCTCCTCAGGATAGCTTCCACCATGAAATACCCTATCTAGCAATAACTTCCGGCTTTCCTCATGGTTCAAAAGGCGAAGTGGATGAGGTTGTCTCGTAGGGTTCGCTTGCGATGCCACATCACCAAGGCGACTGGTAAACAAAACTCTGCTTCCATTCTTGTCATCTGGAAACAAACCTTTTAAGTCGTTCCATGGCTCTATGGTCCACAGATCATCCATTACGATGAGGAACCTTTTTCTCTTCAATCCTTGATATAAAGTTTGGGATAAGTCCCCATCATCCATTTTCATGATTTTGTCAGTGATCTCGACAAAACAACCTAAAATTTCAAGTATGAGCTCTCTCTTCCGATACACCTGTGACACACAACACCATCCTCGAACTCTGAAGTGATATCCAACTGAGCTGTCGCCATATACTCATTTGGCCAGTGTCGTCTTGCCTAGTCCAGCCATTCCAACAATTGAGACGATATCCAGCTGCTGGGTTGTACTTGTAAGTTGATTGATTATAAGTCGAGCCTCATCATCGACCCCAACAATGGTTTCATCAACATTTGGTGTGGTAGCTTCTGCTGTCATATCCCTCAAAAGCAGTTCAACATTTGTCGTTGTAATATCAAACTTCTTTTTCTCACACAACTCTGACACTTCAGCCTTGACAACTTTTGTCTCCAGAACAATGTTGAAGATCAGCAACTTGTGATACCATAAAGGGACCCCGCCAGTTACAAACAGGTTAATGATATATTCAGCCTCATTTACAAGGCATATGAGACGACTTCCCAAATCAGAATTCTCACTGAGTTGCTCTGTGACATCTTTGTGGAGAGACATCACAAACTCTAGTTCCTCCAAAAGAACTTGGACCTCACCTTTCATAAAAGCAATAGTATCTGGCTTTCTAGTCAACAATTCCCTCAGTTCTCCCAATAGAACACCAAGAAAACCAAATTCATCACTCTTTGGAATATTGAAAAACAATGACCGAGGACTTGCCTTAAAAAATGCCTGCACCTCTGCAATGTTGAGATCTATCATTCTTGGCAAACATGGAAGCAAAAAGGACATGTTTCTGTTTAAATCCTCTTCATGTTTTTGGTTACCAAAGGAGCAAACAAGATATGCTGCTTCACTAGCCATAGCTCCAAGAAATGTCGAGAGATTTCCATCCTCCAGGTTGTTGTTGAGAGAACCCCAGAGCAATGCTCTCAGCAAAATCAACCCCTTTTGGAGTGATTCAATTTTATATTTTGCAAGAAAGGCCGTGCTGTCTTTAATATTAATTAACACCATTAAGGTGGCCTCTGCCTTGAAAAGCTTTAAAATGGCAATACTTGATTCTGAGATCACATCTTTTGTGATGCTTCCTGCCTGATATGAGTTACAAACCGATGTTGCCTCATTGAGCACGTCCTCAATAAGTGCTAATATGGACTTCTCTGAGTCCTGCAGGAACGGTTCTGGTGTTGTCAAGAATTCACGAACTAATCCCATGGCCTTTCTAACACCATCAACATAACCTCGATAGGTAACGGGAATCATCAAATCAGCCATATGATTGTGTAGCTCCAGGAGGAAAACCTCAGCCTCTATGAGTTTGATTTTCAGGTGCAGCTTTGAAAGCACAGAGTTTGTTCCCGTAACAAGATCATTGTGCATTTCATCAGCCCAAACTGATTGACCATGATATCCAGCAACTTCCCTGACCATAGCTGCAGTTCCACGATTCAAGAACAGTTCAATCAGGTCCTCTGTGCACATCTCTGGGATGTCTATGAGATACATAAATGGAAAAGCCAACGCATCGCCCAGGATACAGACTCTGTCGTTTGCCGAATGGATAAACTTGAGAAAAGAATTGATCAGATTTTGTTCAACCCTCAAAGAGGCGGTTGATTCTTCTAAGGAGGATGGTGGTTCTAAAGCCTTGAGGATTTCAACATACCCTTGTAGAACTCCAGAATATATCTCTTTAACCTCTTCATTGTGAAGTGATAGGTCACGACGAGAGAAACTAGAAAAAGTAGGAAATGGAAAGAAATTAAGAGAATAGTGGGTAGATAGCCAAGACAAACGTGATATGCTGAAAACCAAAGGTGCAGCACGAGCCAAGAGAGGTTGCAACTTCTCCTCGACGTCAATGCAGCATTTTGCATAATTCCGCAACAAACATTTGAGGATTTCTAACTTTCTTATGATAGCAGCAACACATTCATGAACTTGGGAAGAAGGCCAGTCATGTTTTCGAATGACCAAAGTCTCCGAATAATAAAAGTAGACGACATTGGAATCACGACCAGGGTAATGAAAAGCATCCTGTTCAGCTGGAATGAGTTGGAGTTGTGCTTGAACGGAGGTGACAAACTCATCGAAAACAATATAACTCATGGGAGGACGAGCCCATTTCTTCAAATTGTCATGTGCATCTTCAATCCTGTAAAACATTTCATTAGAAATCTTATAGTAAAAATTCATGATTGCACCTTTTTTGTCACCCTTCTGGTGTTTATCTGCTTCTGCACAATCAGCTTCAAGCGTATCCTCACAACCTTTCAGTTTAGCTTCGATATCAGAAAGCAAAGATGCCAAATCTTGAGCTTTATCATCACTACTGCTCCACTTGGAAATGTAACACATCAGTGCTCTCAAGGTCATCAGCATCTGTTTAACATAGAGTTGATCCCAGGTTAACAATGCACGCAATTTGGTCGACCAGTTACACCGATGGATTGGACTGTCCAGATCTATACCATCTATCAACCGAAGGAGGTTATCAATACGTATCATACAAGAATCAGCCATAGATCCCATCCCAGTTTTTTTGTTGGAGAAAGTGGATATGTTATTTTTAACTTTGATGAAGAGTTCAGCTCATGAAGTTGTATATAGCCGTGCCCCTGCCCTGCTTCTTTCTCCACAGTTTGATCCCTCAGTTGACTTTCTGAACAAACGACACAATCATATGACTTTAAAAACTCAAAAAACCTCCAGAAAATTAAGATTCTTAAGAACGCCATAGTTGAAAACTTCAAACTCATGTCTTAATCATAATTTTTTGTTTAATCTCAATTCTCAACCACTTCATCACTCCCCCAAAATTCAAAGATTAATACTGCCAATGAACATGCATCGTTTCGTTTTATCCCCCGTATCTAATTTCATTAAGAAAAAAACAACTGACCAAGACATGTCCCTATAATCCTATATGTATAGCCAATCTGTTCTACCTACCAAACAATTCAAATAGCCCCGCCCCTGCATATTGGCTTCTGATTATCTTTGAGCATGGTTGGAAATCTTGATAACAACACAATGATTTGATTAAAGGAAAAAACAACAAAATAAAACAACCAGTGAAGATGATTCTTAAGAATGCAGGACAGTGTTGAAAGTTGAAACTCCACCCATAATTTAAAAATAAAACATCCTTACCTTAACCACTCCAACAATCATACATTGGTCCATATTTCATTTTAAAATGTAATTAAAGAAGACTTTTATCTGTTCTACAAAACATTAATCAGTTTTCATTTGAACAAGCAGCCAGTATAACGTATTACATGTAGTTTGATTCGTAAGGTGGAGCATAAATTAAACCAAAAGCCACATATTCCTGAAGAAATCAATCAAAATCCATCTAGGGGCTCAGGGGGTCAGCTCACCCCATAGTTTCCATATGTGATTTCGTCCCTACTTGGTGGTTGGTAATATACAGTATTAGAGATAACAGCATATTATAAAAAATAAATAGCAGCAAAAAGATTATAATATATACAATACCAGAGAAAAGAGTAGAGATGATTGAATGGTGCCCTAACATGTTAACATGACTGACGTCTTTAACTTTTCAAACATAAGACACCAATTGGTGAAGATGAAGGAAGCAATATTTGGATTTGGACCCATCTTTGCTAAGCAGCAATTTGGAGTATTGGGTAGTCTTTTTTTCCACGAGTTCGGGAAGTTGACAGCTTTAGCGGGTTGAAACCTGGACAACCAAAAGCATGGGTGTTAAAATGCTAGGAACTTGTACACACTTTTCTACTGCAATAACTTTCAAGCGTAGTTGGTAATTACAATGCTACCTGAATGAGTTTTGAACAGATATTCAATGTATTCAAAAGGTTCCTTAGATGATAATCATCACTACAAACCATTTCCTTCATTTTCGTCCATCTTCCTTCAATCCCTTGCCATGGAAAATACCTCTCTGTTGTTCATTTGCTTATCACTCATCTTCTCCTCCTCCATTTTAGTGTATTCACAGAACCAGAAACAAGTGCTCTTCCACGTTTGAATGTAAGAACTGGACCACTTTATCAGTGAGCTGCTGCAAAACCGAAATGCAGAATGTTTAGCATTCTTGAAGATTCAGAACACCCCAGAAAACTCAATACTATTAATAGTTGCAACAAGAATACCTTTGACAAAAGTGGTAGTTCCATTCAATGTGGGAATTAAATGCCGCAATGTGGGTGGGCTTAAACAAAATGGTAGTCTTAGTACTATTGCAAATAGCAGAGAAAGCAATGATTTGAATCTGAACGCTACAAGCTTACCAACTAAAAGGACAAAGGCGTCTAATTACTGTATGCATGTGGTGGATCCTTCATTCATCTTTCTATTACTTCATTAAGGTTGTGTTCTTGCACCGCAAAATCTTCAGACAAAACATTAGACTAAGCCACTTGCGGTTCTAAGATTTACTTAAACCAACAGTGAATTCATTACCAATATGACATGGTCAAGGAATGCAACTTCTTGCATCATGTGAAATTGTGAACCAGAGACAATTTCTGTAGAAGAAGATTAAGTTTTCAAAGTTGTGGGAACTTCAGTTGTTGGACATAGGTACCAAGTCCACTTTCCAAAACAATCAAATTACAATGAACTAATATATGGGAATGGACAAAATCTTCGTGATATAGAATAAAAAATGCTATTCACAATAATACTTGAGTCTGTTAAAACAGCAATGTTTTAAAGAAACTATTTCAGTTTGTTGAAATGTTTCTTCTTCCTCCATAAATTAGAGAGAGCAGTAACAACAATTGAAAATATATCACCAGCAACTAGAAATGGTATTTATACACCAAAACAAAGGTGCAAGGGCATGAAGATATCGGTTTGGAAGTGTACACCAATACTCCATTAAACTCAGGTAGAATTAAATTCAAGGTGGAAAGCTAGAAAACAATGCAACAGAAAACTACATCCGGTTAAGGAAGAAATAAAGACAATAACATCACTAAAATAAAAGATAAGTTGCACAAAAAGTGTAAAAGAATATAATCTTTCGAAATAAACTCGCAAAAGATGCCAACACAAGGCATGAAGTACATATAGGCAAAGGAAAAAACTTACTTTTCAATCAACCGTGGTTGAACTTTATCAGTCACTTAAGAGGCTGCTCTGAAATCCCATTCAGGAGGATTGATCATCACTTTGAAGTCCGCATTTTGTAACTCTTCCCGCTGTTGCTCATAAACTGTCTCCACTGATTTTGCAGCAGATTCGCAGCACCAGTGTATCTCAATCATCTGTAAGGTAAGGATCTCCCCAAAACTGGAAGGAACCTCCTTAAGATTCTTACAGCTCTGCAAAACAAGTCGCTCAAGATTGGGGAAGTGATCGCCAGAGGAACTCCAGGTTGCAAGGTTCAAACCCTCTAGCTTGAAAAATTTCAGGTTAGGGAACTCCTCCTCTGCCATGTCCCATATTTCCCCCTCAAAGGCCCGGTTTAGTAATTTGAGAACCTCCAGATTGGTTAGCTGTGAAATAGCCGAAATATACTTCCATGGCAGGCGAAACATGGATAAAGTCAATTTCTTGAGGTTTTTGGGGAAGCTGAACTTACATGGATAAGAAATCCTACCATGGTATAAGATTTTAAGTGACTCAAGATGAGTCAGAAAGGCCGATGCAGGAAGCACACTGCGGTTCCATAGGTTGTCATAGGAGTTCCCGACAAAGATGCATCTCAACTTTTTAAGTCCAATCAGATTTCTCAATAGCTTTTCAGTGTCTTTCGTGTAAGAAAGAACGGGTGAAGAAAGTGTGGATAGATTAACTAACCTCATAGACTCACAGTCTGGCAAACTGAAATATGCCCTGGAGTGTACTCGCACATACCTTAACCTTTCCATGCTCCATAGTTCAGCTGGTAATGCAATTTCTCCACGTGATCCCTTAACAATAAGCGTCTCTAAGTTCCATAGTTTGGCTATTGATGAAGGAATAGCACTCATTCTCCCTTTGATTGCAAGGTACCTCAGTCGAAACATCAGCGCAATTTCAGTAGGGAAGTCGGGTTCACGAAAACTGATGAACTCCAAATTCAAAACCCGAAGAAGTTTAAATTTGTGAGAAATGAATGACAAGTCATAGGATCCAAACACATCTCTTTCATTATTGATTGGAAAGAACAACAGAGAACGAGCGTGTCGACCAATAGGTAATGAACCCTCAAAGTGATCTCTTGCAGAATGAACACAAAACCGGTATTTCTGAAATGAGCTATTTCTCGACACTAGCTGCATAAAATTCTCTTTTCTAGCTTTGTCAAGGCAAAGATCACGTATCATGTCATGCATTCGACACGATTTGGTTCCTCCCTTTGATCTTCTCCTGGTCTCCGTTACTAGGCTTCGTCCAATCAACTCCTCCCAGTACTTCTCTGCAGTTTCTTCTAAGCTCTTGCATTCAACTTTTGGTACAAATCCTTCTGCTATCCATAACAATTTCAACTTCTGAACTGAAATATCTCTGTCTTCCAAAAATGCTCCTAGATAAAGAAAACAAGGTTTTAGGTAATATGGCAAGTGGTGGTAACTCTTTTCCAGGATGCGCATGAGTTGCTCATTTGGATCATCCAGAATGTGAGATCTTAAGCTTCCCGCAATTTCATTCCACCAACCTGTTTCCCTGACTCTTCCCTCGAGAAGACCAGCCACCACCACAATTGCAAGTGGCAATCCCTTACAACTGCTTGCAATCTGCCCAGCAACTTTGAACAGCTCCTCAGGATAACTTCCACCATGGAATACCCTATCTAGCAATAACTTCCGGCTTTCCTTATCGTCCAGAAGGCGAAGTGGATGAGGCTGTCTCGTAGGGTTCGCTTGCAATGCCACATCACCAAGGCGACTGGTAAACAAAACTCTGCTCCCATTCTTGTCATCTTGCAAGAAATGTTTTAAGTCGTTCCATGGCTCTATGGTCCACACGTCATCCATTACAATGAGGAACCTTTTTCCCTTCAATCCTTTACGTAAAGTTTCGGATAAGTCCCAATCATTAAGTTCCTTGATTTTGTCAGTGATCTCATCAAAACAGCCTAAAATTTCAAGTATGAGCTCTCTCTTCCGATACACTTGTGACACACAACACCATCCTCGAACTCTGAAGTGGTGTCCAACTGAGGCGTCACCATACACTCTTTTGGCCAATGTCGTCTTGCCTAGTCCAGCCATTCCAACAATTGAGACAATATCCAGCTGCTGTCTTTTACTTGTCAGTTGATTGATTATAAATTGAGCCTCGTCATCAACCCCTACTATGGTTTCATCAACATTTGGCGTGGTAGGTTCTCCTGCCATATCCCTCAAATGCGGTTCAACATTTGCAATTGCAATATCCAACTTCTTCTTGTCACACAACTCTGAGACTTGAGTCTTGACGACTTTCGTCTCCAGAACAGCGTTGATGATCAGCAACTGGTGATACCATAAAGGGACTCCGCCAGTTACAAACAGGTCAATGATATACTCAGCCTCATTCAAAAGGCATATGAGGCGACTTCCCAATTCAGTATTCTCATTGAGTTGATCTGCAACATCTTTGCGGAGAGACATCACCAATTCTAGTTCATCCAAAAGAACTTGGACCTCACTATGCATAAAAGTGATTGTTTCTGGCTTTCTGGCCAACAATTCCCTCAGTTCTCCCAAGAGATGACCAAGAAAGCCAAATCCATCACACTTTGAAATATTCAAGAACAATGACCAAGGAATTGGCTTAAAGAATGCCTTGACTTCTGCAATGTTGAGATCTATTATACTTGGCAAACATGGGAGCAAAAGGGACATTTTTCTGTTTAAATCCTCTTCAATCCTTTGGTCACCAAAGGAGGAAACAAGATCTGCCATAGCTCCAAAAAATGTTGAGAAGTTTCCATCCTCCAGGTTCTTGTTGAGTGGATCTGATAGCAATGCTCTCAACAAAATCAACCCCTTGTGGAGTGATTCAATTTTATATTTTGCAAGAAAGGCCATGCTGTCTTTATTATTAATTAACACCATTAATGTGGCCTCTGCCTTGAAAAGCTTTAACATGGCAATACTTGATTCTGAGATCACATCTTTTGTGATGCTTCCTGCCTGATATGAGTTACAGTCTGATGTTGCCTCTGTGAGCACGTCCTCAATAAGTGCTAATATAGATTTCTCTGAGTCCTGCAGGAACGGTTCTGGTGTTGTCAAGAATTCACGAAGTAGTCCCATTGCCTTTCCAACAGTAGCAACAGCAGAAACTCCATCAGTAACAGGAACCATCAAATCAGCCTTATGATTATGTAGCGCCAGGAGGAAAACCTCAGCCTTGATGAGTTGGATTTTCAGGTGCACCTTTGAAAGCACAACGTTTGCTTCTGCAACAAGATCATTGTGCATTTCTTCAGCCCAAACTGATTGACCAAGGCATCCAGCTTGCCTAACCACGCCTGCAATTCCCCCCTTCAAGAACAGTTCAATCAGGTCCTCTGTGCAATCCTCTGGTGTACCTTTCAGATCCTCTAATGGAAAAGCCAGCACATCGCCCAGGATACGAACTCTGTCCTTTGTGGTATAGATAAACTTGAGAAAATCGTCCTGGATAGGGACCCTGTCCTTTGTGGAATGGCAAAACTTGAGAATGGAATGGATACACATGAGAAAAGAATTGATCCGATTTTGTTCAACCCTCAAGGAGGCTGTTGATTCTTCTGAGAATGGCGGTTCTAAAGCATTGAGGATTTCAACATACCCTTGTAACACTCCAGAATATATCTCTTTAACCTCTTGATTGTGAGGTGATATGTCACGAGATAAAACAGAAAAAGTACGAAATGGAAAGGAATTACCTCCAGTGTGTCGAGATTTCCAAGACAAACGTGCTGTACTAAAAACCAAAGGTGCAGCACGATCCAAGAGAGGTTGCAAGTTCTCCTCGACGTCAATGCCACATTTTGCAAAATTCAACAGGAAACATTTGAGGATTTCTAACTTTCTTGTGATAGCAGCAACACATTCATGAACTTGAGAAGAGGGCCAGTCATTTTGTTGGCAGATCAAAGTGCTCGAATTATAAAATTGGACGACATTGGACTCACCACCAGGGTGATAATAAGCATCCAGTTCATCTGGAATGAGTTGGAGATATGCTTGAACGGAGGTGACAAACTCATCGAAAACAATATAACTCATGCGAGGGCGAGGAGCCCATTTCTCCAAAGTGCCATAGGCATCTCGAACTCTGGGATACAATTTGTTAATAATCTTCCAGTTCAAGTTAATGATCGCATTTCCTTTGTCACCCTGCTGGTGTAGATCAGCTTTTGCACAATTAGCTTCAAGTGTATCCTCTAAACCTTTCAGTTCAGCCTCCATCCCAGAAAGCAAAAATGCCAAATCTTGAGGTTTATCGTCACCACTGCTCCAATTGGAAATGTAACACATCATGGCTCTCAACAATGTCAGCGTTTCTTTAGCATAGAGCAGAATCCAGGTTGATAATGCGCGCTTCTTCTCCGACCAGTTGCGCAGATGGATTGGACTGTCAAGATCTATATCATCTATTAACCCAAGGAGCTTATCAATACGTATCAAACAAGAATCAGCCATCCCAATATGTCTGTTATGATTATTTGATCAAAGTTGAATCAGCAGATGCAGTGAAAATGCAGCCTAGCCTAGCTTTCAGTTCGATTTCTTTCTGATTTGTTTTTCTTCGTCCTCAGTTGACTTCAAGCATTATTAAAATATATTCAGATTATACAAAACTGGCTACGTGGACTCTTGACAGTAGTGCAATGGTTAAAAATCACAGAAGGTCGATCATGGTGTTGGAAGAGCCTCAATAATAAGAAAAAAAGAAACTAACCACTCGTTTTTTTGTTCATTTTATCTAATCTAAGTATAAATATATAGAAAGAATTTACCGCAGTTCTCACGTGGGATATCTTATTCCCCTTCGACGATCGGCACGCCAACCCTCCGCCCTCCTTCCTCCTCCTTTGCAGCCGTCGCCCACCACCGTCACCACCATCTTCTCCGTCGACTCTCCATCTTTCCGATTCTTCTCACTTTTTTGCTTCCCGACGATTTCCCCAATTGCCCTCCGTCCGTCGCCTCCTTCAGCTGCGGCAGCTCCGTCCTCCGCCACTCCCAGACGTCCGGTCAACTCCTCCGATGTATAATTTACCTGACATAATGATAAAAGATAATTTAAAAAGATAAAAACTATACAAATATTGAAATTGTAAAAATTATTTATATTTTGAGAAAAAAAAAATCTTTAAAAAATACTTATATTTTAAGATGGATAAAATAATGAAATGCTAAACTACATTTTTGAAAATAAATTAAATTAATTTAACATGTTTTTTAAATTTATAAACAATCTATTTATTACTTCTTACTGAGAAAATAACTGGATTGCTATTTGTATCATGAATTTGCTATTTGTATCACAAAAAAAAATAAAAATAATAATAAAATGACCAAAATGCCCTTATGAACAAAAATGAGTAGAAAATACTAAGTACGGTGTAAAAACGCAGCAAAATTGCGTTTCTACCATAGCCACAAACGCAAGGAAAAAACGTTTTTTACAGGTAAAAATTAAGTAAAACGACGTTTTTGATGCTTAAAAACGTCAAAACAGTAATTTTTTAGCCACATAAAATGCAACAAAATTACGTTTTTGACACTGTAAAAACGCAAATTCTGTGCGTTTCATCCACGGAGGAAACGCCAAAAACAGGCGTTTCCGCCGCGGCTCGCTCGCCGATTTGGGGCGTTTTAGACAAAAAAAAAACATAAAACCCCCAAATCGGCAGCAGCTTCATTAGGGCAATTTTTTTCTCTAAAAAACAGTCCAAAAACGCAAAAAGGGATAGATTTTGCCGGCCAAAAACGCAAATCATGGACGGAGGAGATGGCGAACAATCACGAAGGCACGGAGCGGGCAAAGGTCCACTGATAAACAGGGTAAAAATCGTTTTGAATTTGAGTTTTTTCAGCATTTTTTGAGCAATTTTTCCGGCCAGATCTGGACTTTTTCGGCCCGAAAACGCCGACCGGCGGCGTTTCGGTAACCCAAAACGCCATCGGCCGGCGTTTTGGGTATCGAAAACGCCTCGGCCGGCGTTTTGGGTATCGAAGACCACCACCCCCACCCATATTTTGATTTAAATTGATTTATCGTATGTTACAATATTATTGCTTCGTTTTATGTAGTTATTTATTTATTTATGTAATTATTCGTTTATTTATTTAGGGTGGCGCTAAGTTAAAGCCACGAGGCGAAAGGCCGGCTCCCACAGCTTCTGCTAGGAGGCAGAAGGTGCCAGTTATTAGGGGAGGTGGTGGTAGACGGGGAGGTGGTGGTAGACGGGGAGGCGGGATTGTTATATCCGAGGGAGGACGGGGAGGTCGTGACTCCTCATTTCAGTTGAGGGATGAGTATTACGATACTACTGATTCTGATGACACTGATTCGAGCGAGGAGGAGCAGTTTGGCCATGAGGAGGAGTCTGGGCATCCCCATGAGCAGTCACGGCAGGGGGACGCTAGTGGGAGTGGACGGCCACTAGGGGACCAGGGTGAGGGGTATACCTACGGAGGTGACCCTTCTCACCCACATGCTGAGAGGACGATCCGGTATAGGAATCCGGATCACGGACAGTTCGAGGAGGTGGATCCTGCTGCAGGTACGCGTTTTAATTTAATTGTATTATTATTTTTAATAAATAATTGATTTATTTTAATTGTTCATATTATGAGAATTTGGTATTGCTTGACTTATATTAAAATTGTGCACTTTTTATGTAGTTCAGTAATTTTATGTTTTACAATTAATTTACTTATATATTTTTATATGTATATGTTGTCGATATAGTTCCCACTAGGAAGCGCCCGCGGGAGGATCGTAGTTGGATAGTTACAGGGCCCATTGAGGGGGGCCCTATAGATGATAGCCTTATCCCTAGCTTTTTAGGGCATGTGGTATCTAGGTATTGGCAGGAGGGGGTGCCTACTAGATACCACATTAGAGTCCACAATAGAGGTAGCATGTACGACCTTTTTGAGAGGTGGATCGGCTCGATGACGGTCGAGGGTGCGCAGATATTGAGCGGGACAGGCCTTGGACACCTGCCCCGTATTATGCACCGGAGCATTGATGAGCCTCTCATCAATGCATTTTTGGAGAGGTGGCAGCCGGATACGAATTCGTTCCACCTCCCATTCGGAGAGATGACCATCCTCCTACACGATGTGTGGGAGATTTTGAGGATTCCGGTCGATGGTCGACTCATCACCGAGGTGACACCGTCGTCGACCGTACTGTCATGGTCGAGGGGATTGCTAGAGATTCCTCCTGAGGAGCGGATAGACGGGGAGCTGTATAGGAATGGCGGATTTTCTACGCAGCGGGTGATCGAGCGGTGTTTGCAGCGGGCCAGGGATGATTCGGACGTTGCTGTTTTAGTATGGAGCCTTATTGGGACTTGTCTGTTTACAGACAAAAGTTCCAATAAGTTTATGCCAGCCCCTGTTGTACAGGTTAGGAATGGGCTGGATCAGATTGGCCAGGAGGCATGGGGTACCGCGACACTCGCGTACTTGTATTACCATCTAGGGTGCGCGAGTCGTCACGGGACGCAGGCAGTCGCTGGATGCATGACTCTATTACAGTCATGGATCTACGAGCACTTTCCGGATTTCAGACCCCACCCTCTGCCCCTTCCATTGCATGCCGCTCAGCCACGTGCAGCGAGGTGGGCCATCGACCACCATCGGGCCACAGAGCAGCGATTGGCAGCCATACGACTTGCGCTGGACGAGATGACAGCCGACATGGTTAGTAAATAGTTATAAATGTCTTCAAATATATTTTGATTTAATATATTTTATATATTTTATTATTCACAATAATTAACTACTTTTCAAAGGTTACTTGGATGCCTTACGGACGGGACGCCGTTTCGCGGACGCCGAGGACCCTGTACCGTGGACTTATTGCATACAGGGACTACATCGAGCCGTACATGCCAGACCGATGCGTCCGCCAGATTGGGTATGTACAGTGGATTCCCTCGCGCTTCATCCGTCCGGGCCGGGACACCTATCGCGGATACTCAGGGAGATCATATGTGGTACGACACGCCGTCGAGTATGCAGAGTCCGCTTGGGAGGAGTTCGGCACGGCTTCCATGGGTATTTCCCTAGCTGGCCGCCAGCGGACAGGTGGCGCTGTTCCTCGGAGTGCTGCGGTCGACGGCTACTTAGATTGGTTTCGTCCCCGATCACGTCCGCGCGTACTTCCCCCGGATCCCCAGGCTGCTATCGAGCCTCCTCGACCACGTCGCGCCGCCTCAGAGTTTGTAAGTATTCATATTAATTAATGTAATATATTATATTTGTTAACTTATGTTCAGATGAATCTAATATATTGTTTATATATTTGCAGTGGATGGGTCAGTATGGTCAGCTACATCATGCATTATTAGATGTAGTGCGAGAGAGCGTTCCTGATTTGTACGATCAGTTCGCACCTCGTACTGCAGATCTAGAGGATGAGTTCGACCGTTCCATATGATTTTGGATTGTATTATTTTTGTATACATTATACGAATATTGTATTATTATTTCGCTGATTATATTTTATTGTATTCTTCATATATATGTTGTATTTTTATACGTATATTTATTCAAAACCCAAAATAAATAGTGGTAAGCACAAGATAATAATAATAAAACATATGTCACATGGCAATAAACGTCCTATCCATCGCGGAGTGCATTCCAAGCATTAAATCTAGCCTCTAAATTTTGTGGCCACTCACCTACACTTTCAGCATGACGCTGATGGTGCCAAACGAAGCTCAGCGGCGGGATAGGGCAGTCATCGACCACATCTACGCGTACATAATGATTCCCATTCACAAGGGCAAGCGCTATAACCCGTTCCGGTTGGGTGTCGCCAGTCGAGCAATACAAAGGTAGTACAGAATAATTTCCATCTGAACGAGTACGGTCAAACTGTATTACCAGTGCATTTGCATAAGTGGCGAGAGGGAACAAATCCGTAGGTGTAGCCATCCAATGCTGCTCACCACAATCAGTGCCTTCGAAATTTATTCGCCTAAGTACCATGGCCACAAAATCACCATCGGCCGGACGCAACTCCAATGCTTCGAAGACACCCCTATACCTGTCCGGGTGGCTCGTAATCTCTCCACTCAATGACCTGCGAGCTAACCTCCAATATTTCTCGTGGCCAAAAAGATACGTAGAAATTACTCGGAAACCACAATGGCCATCCCCATCTACATCTGACCACCCTGTACAATAAGGCTGAAAAAATGCTGGCACACACTGAATGTCTCCACCAGACCCTGTTAAGTAATTATGTTACATTAAATAAACAAACCTTCATCATTTATTTAATTAATTGACTAAATTAAAGGGCGTATTTACATGTCCTTAATGGAGACTCACCATCAAAACCTGTATGAATGCGGTGTGATCTACCTGTTGATCGACCGGATGACCCTGAACGGCACCTGCCACGCCGGCCACGTGTCGCTCTTTCTCGTGAGCTCCACTCGCGCATAACAGAATGATGTAATCTATTTGGTGGTCGCCCCCTTTGGGGTCCCGACAAACCTGGCTCTCCAACACTGGCCATGTCATGGTACATCTGCTCTACGTACGCCCTATTCAACAGCCGGGCCAAAAAAGACGGACTGGTAGATACGGTGGGGACTACTTCCTCGTTGAAATACCTTAACAAACAAATATATCAACTCCAAATAGTTCTTCAAAAAAAAATTTGTCAATTCAATTGCATAATATTAAAGTTCATAATTGAAAAATGCACCTGATGTCCTCATCAATGTAATTCGCATCACCATGTGATGGCACAATGGTCAGCCTCTTCCAAAACTCATGCACGTGTGGAAGTAAGGGATATTCAGGCAATGACTGTGCCTTGAATATGTCGCACGCACAGGGAATCCCACGTGTCACCTTGGGCACACATCCACATTGCTCAAGTACAAGGCCTCCCAACTTATTCTTCCGCCGAACTTCTTTCCTAACCAACTTCAAACAATGGTGTGACACGTACTTGTTCAAATAACAGTATGGATATCCCTGCATACTTGTTTGAGTCGTGGAGATGGAAGCCTCAAGAGAGCCTCTGTAATAATGTCAATTAAAAATAAAATTAATTGAAACATCCAAATAAATAGAAGCATACCAAAAACTGAAATTCTAAGACATTAAATAACATCTGTTATAAACAATTAAATAAGTAAACTAACCCGATGTGAGGGTACAAGTGGCTGAGGTGAGAGTCAATCTTTGTGAACAAAGTGTCAAGGGAATTGGTGGAAGAATTAAGCCAATCTTTCATAGCAGCATGCGAAGCCTCTACTCTGTTAGTGGAAGTATTACCAAAGTGGAGAAATTGATTGGTCCAGGCTCGAACAAATTTCTCCTTGTGAATGAGCCATGTAGTCTCTAGATATTCAACAGCCAACGGCTCAAGGAGAGTGTACTTAACCTTGAAATTCTGCAATAAACGATTAAATTCCTCTAATGTCGGAGCCTTAATGATTTTCTTCCACCAGTTGTCATGAATATCACATGCTAAATTTTTGTTCCTCCTCCCAACATTTTTTTCCAACCACGCGTTCACATCACGCCCAATATGCCACAAACATAACAAGTGATGTGAAGCGGGAAAATGATCCTTAATCGGCTGTAACAAGCCCAACTCCCTATCTGTCACAATCACACTAGGTGACAAACTTGCCGGCAGCAAAAATCTCAAGTTCCTCATAACCCAGTCATATGTATCCTGTTTCTCATTCCTGACAATAGCAAATGCAATATTGAAATTCTTATTTGTAGGAGTCATACCTACCATCTCGACTACAGGCATTTGGTACTTGTTCGTCTTGTATGTAGAATCAATCCCAACCACCCAATACCATCTGTTGAACATCTGAATTGATGTTGGATGTGCAAAGAACACATGTGTGATCTCATCAGTGTTCGCATCCTTCAGAATCTTCAGATAGTACTGCTTCTCCTCAGCCAAATGAATAAATTGCTGCCCAATATTCCTACCTTCCAATCCGGCGGTCTTCATCTCTCCTTTCAAATTGTACACAGATTTGATTGGTACCTGGGAATCGGGAAACTGTTTATTAACAGCTTCCCAAACACACTTTGGCTTAACATTCGAACGCAGCATAAATTCAGCAACAGCCTTCGAATCCTTTGTAAAATGGCTCAACTGTCTGTGACCATATGGATGCATTATACCTGTAAATCACATGTAATTATAATAACAATTAATACATACAACACATCAATCAACTTAATTAATATTATGCACAAATAATGAAATACCAGTGTGATTGTGAGTTGACGCTGCTCCTGGGTTTGTATAAACCTTGTGCCGTCCCAAATCAATCCGCTTACAAGTCAACCTAAAGGGGCAATTAGTGCCGCTCCTTCTTGTATTCTTTCGTCTGGTTGGGAGAGGGGCTTTGGCAGGATCTCTCCATCGCTTGCACGAGAAGTAGTACGTCGCAAATCCTTGGTTGCCTCCCCTCTTTGTAATCACAAACTTCAGCCTCTTAGCTATTTTCTGGCAATATTTCAAAGCCTTGCCAATAGTTCGAAACTCTCTGTCAATCTTGAAATAGCCACTCAAATCTGCGCCAGGTTCAAGTTCCACCGGCTCCCCATGAGTATTATCCGCCTCATTGTCATCTACATCCTCATCTTCATCGTCATCCTCCTCTTCGTTCTCCGCCTCCTCATCATCATCATACAACTCATCCTCATCGTAATCATCATTGTCAGCCTGTAGATGAATACACAGATTAATTAAAATTACAGCACAGTTATGATTCTTGCAATCAAAAAAACGCAACAGTTTGGAGTTTTTTAATGCATGAAACGCACCTTTTTTGCGTTTTTGCATATAAAAACGCTACAAATGTGCGTTTTTATCTGCAAAAAACGCAAAAATGGTGCGTTTCATGCATTAAAAAACGCACCCAGATGTGGTTTTCAGCAACCTAAAACGCAGAACTTTTTATATAATGCATGTCAAAAACGCAACACTTTTTATATAATGCATGTAAAAAACGCAACACTTTTTACATAATGCATGTCAAAAACGCAACACTTTTTATATAATGCATGTCGGAAACACTAAAAAGCCACTTTTTCTACACTCAGAAACGCTAAAAAGGGACGTTTGACCGCTTCCTAAACGTCATTTTAGCGTGTTTCGACATACAATATTTTTAAAAAAACTTATATAACTATAAGGTACGGAAACTTACCATATCGTGATGATTCGCTTGCTAAATATTCTTTCGCCGTCAACTGAATGATCCAACAATGTTTTTAAGTTAAGAATTTATCTGGATTTGCTTTTAGGATAGTTGTTGTGTATGAGTTTTTCAGCCAATTCACATGAATTTATGTAAACGTTTTTTAACTTCTGTACATGTCATAAACGCAACATTTTAACGAGCGAACCATGGTGGAAACTTCACATTTTGACGTTTATTGGTGTAAAAAACGCAATATTTTAACGAGCGAACCATGGTGGAAACATCACATTTTTGCGTTTTTTACATGAAAAAACGCATACATTTGGCGTTTTTTACATACAAAAACGCACCCGATTGGCGTTTCTTTCATATAAAAACGCAATTTATGGTAAATTTTGTATGTCCAAAACGTTTTTTCATTGCGTTTTTTTGAGATTAAAACGCAATTTTCGCCCCTTTTTTGACATAAAATCTGTCAATTTTTTAGTTTTTTTGTTCATAAGGGCATTTTGGTCATTTTATTATTATTTTTATTTTTTTTTGTGATACAAATAGCAAATTCATGATACAAATAGCAAGTCCCAAATTATTTATATATCCCTCCTTTATTTACCCTCCAGTCTCTTCTCCACTATTTTTTTTTTTTTTAACTCTTCTTTCATCTAATTCAAATTTAAAGTAAAAAAAATAAATTAAAGAAAATAACCTAGAATCTTTAACTAATATGACTTTAAATAAATAAACACTTCCAACAATATTAATTATTTTAAATTATTTAAATATTTTATATTAATTACTATAACTTGTTAGTCACATGGGACATAATTCAATACACATATTAGAGATTAATTGCTTTAATTTAAAACTTCTGTTATTAATTTTGTTAACCGGTTTAGGTGAAAATCATACTTTGATAAAAAAAAAAAAATGAAAATCATACTAATAATATGAGACATTCAAATAAATAAATTATTTTTTTAATTATTTCGTCTACACCAATACGATTTCTATCTCCTTTGAACCATTCATAATCTATATTTTAAAAAATTTAATTGAGTTTAAAAATTTTTGAATGAATAATTAATAATTTTTTAAAATTAACATATAAATTATTTTTTTAACTAAATAATGACCTTTTTTTTGTACAAATAAATAAGTGAAAGCTATTTAACTCGAGACTATTTGTCAAAGGTAAACTCTTCCCACCTTGTCATGCTTTGGTCATTTTATAACCTCTCTTTAGGTTCTAGGCTATGACAATCCTTTTTTTCTGGCCGCTAGCTGCCAGGATAGTTAAACAATCTGTTGCATAGTTTGCCTCCTTATAAATTTCATAAATTTTCACTTTCCATTCATTTATTAAGAAATTCTACATAGTTCGCACAAAATTGATATGAGAGTGAATCCCTCCCGACTTTCTCCACACCAACTTCACCGTATATTCACAATGATATTCAACTTCCAATCTCCTATATCCCAACTCCTATGTTACCCTCAATTCATGGACTATGCCTACCTTCATGCAAGTTTTCATTGTTTCCTCTATAGCCTATTTAGTTGTATATAAAAAGAGACTTTTTTCTCATTATGAACTACATTTTCATTCAATATCACTCGAAAAATCAATTAACATAAAAAAAAAATATTTTTTCATAAAATTATTTTTGTAACCTGCGATAAAACAAAATTATAATCTAGTTTATATTACTACTTAAAAACATTATAATGGCATATATTGTGAGGAAATTTGTCCCCTGTTTAATGGCTTGCGCGCCAAGCAGTGGAGGATACGTGGAATTTTATAAAAGATTATTTTTAAAACTTTTTTTTTTAAAAAAAAGTCTTATATAATAAACCGGTGCCGGTGACTACAGTGAGCTATTATTGCTTTTTGTTACCGGAGTAATTGCCATAACAGCCATGGCGACAGCCAGGCGTCTTTCCAACGCGCTTGCTACGCGCCGCTCCGTTTTCCTCTACCGAACCCTAACGTCCTCCTCTCTCCTGCATTCGGAAACTCCTTCTCGTCCTCTTCTTCAACTCCCGCTTTTCAGTGGTAAGCTTCGGTCTTTTGTTTGTGTGCTTTTTTTTCTTTAAATTCAATTTTGGGCTTTGATTGTTAGTTTGCTAAATTGGTGGGTCGATTGAATTGTTCATCATCGAAAGAAGTAACAAGTTTGAGTTTTTTTTCTTTGGTTATGCTTTTTACTTGAGTTGTTGCCACCAGAAGTTAATTTCATTGTGATTACAACTGAGAAATGAATGTTGTTAAAATTTTTCCCTTTTTTTTTTTTGATGGAGTGAATTTGTGTTAGAATTAGTCAAATCCTACTCACCATTTAGAATGATTGTGACTTGACGGTTATAATTTATGGGTTCTGATTATGGAGAATCAGCTTATCAGAAAGATTCCATTTTTTAGAAAAAGCCATTGATTAGAGTTAGATAGGTTCGACAAATTTTATTTTTGTTTCTCGATATGATGATGGAAAATTTAGAATCAAATGTAAGGGGTGAATTGGTTTTTTTTTTTTGGGGGGTGGGGAAGTGTTTGTATAAATAATTTGTTTATCAGATGCAGGTGTTATTGACAATGGCGAATATGCCAAGCCATCTGAAGGATTTCCATCAATATCAAAATCGCAAATGTATGTTCCTGCAATGTTAGCTGGATTGCTTGGATTGGGGTCTGTAGGCGTGGCTTATGCAGATGCTGACGAGGTGATTCCTGCATTGCTTTTGAAGGGTTGGCTAGTCATGTTAGCTTCAGAAATCACATTTTGCACATTCAGTAGCTTCTTTTGCGTTTTGTACAGTAGAACAATGTTGTTTCCACTGGAATTGCTTTGTAGAAATGTAACTTGCAAGTGAAGTTAAATTTATCAATTCATTTGATCGCCATACTCTTCTGCAGGATGTTCCAAAAACCCCTTTGCCACCACACTCTTCCCCAACTCCTGGCCACAGTGATCTTGAGGAAACTGCCAAGGAAATGAGGCTCCGGATTGCAGAGTTGATTAAGAGCAAAGGAATGCCATATGGTTCTTACCCTCGAGTTATTATATCTGTGAAGGGCCAAAAGGTTCTTAGAACTTACTAATTCTTAGGGTGACATTTGTGTGGCATGATTGGTGTTGCATTTTGACATTTTTTACTCTGTGAATCAAAAGGTTTTTCTGTACCGAATTCTAGATATTCTAACCGACACGATGACTTCTCAACAGGTCACAGTTAGGTTCCAAGTTCCTCCGGCATGTGAAATCCCATTGTTGATTGCAAACCTTGTTTCAAATCTTGGAGTCAAGATTGATGATGGTGCTTCTGGGTCAGCTATGATGTTACGGGCTTGGGACAGGTCTATATAAACTTCTAATGCATTTCTTGATTAAGTATTTTGAATTTGATGTAATTTACAGATTCTGTGCTGCCTTTCTGATAACAACTTATCCCCTGCCCCTTTTCCTCTCTTTAAGCAATTAGTTATCCTCTCTATTGAGGTCATAATCATGACATATATCTTTTCAGCGGTGTAGCTTGGCAACTAACTCTTAGCTACCCAAAAACTGAATCTGGTCAAAATCAAGAAGAAGCAAAGGAAATCTCCCAGGGTGATTTCTGCATTCTTATGTTCCGGCCCCTAATTGGTTCTAATAAAGCCGTCAGTACCATTCTCTATTAGCTGCTTACAATAATTTCTTGAAATTACTGGTTCTATTCCATATGTTGCTTGTCAGTATTGGAATTTATTCTTTGTGGTGGTCAATTTCTCCATTATTAAATCTGCAGTATATGCAGGAAATTGAGTTCATGAAGGAAGGAATGTTAACGCCCGAAGAGCTCAATGCTTTGGTGTCTGTTTTGCAAGTAGCTGGACAACAGAAAACTCTGGAAGGAAGACCAAAAAGTGATGTTACACAACCTTCTTCAATAGACAAAACTGTTTCCAGTTTAGAGGCCATTGGAGTGAGAATTTTTGGGCTTTCTGATTCTAATACTGATCCATCAAAATGTGATATCTCGTGGGACAACATTGCAGGGTATAATGAACAAAAACGGTATGTGATATAAATAGCATTTAAGGTGCATCCTACCCCTAGCTTCATCCATTTTCTATACTTTTGGGTCTCATGTCTATTTAGATTCTCAACCAAACATAAAAATATGCTGCTACAGTATAGTCCTTCAAACATTTTCTTTTGGTCTTTGATCAAATTTTAGGTCACTTAACACATTCCATGGATATGGAAATCCAGAAAAACCAGGAATACGTCACCTAAGAACTATTGGTCATGAGCTGAGAATGGATATACTTTCACACTATCTCATCATTAAGCAGTTTTTACTCATGTTGCTATTTTTTGTCTTATCAAGGGAAATTGAAGATACGATATTGCTAGCCATCCAATGTCCTGATGTGTATGATGACATTGCTCGTGGGACACGCTGTAAGTTTGAGAGCAACAGGCCTAAAGCAGTACTTTTTGAAGGCCCACCAGGTGTTTCCTCGTACTAGAACAACTTCTCAGAACATTTTGTGAATGCACTTTAGTTCTCTTGATATAAGGGACTTAGAAACCACAGTAATGTCTTTTAACTAAAAGATTCACAGCGCCACTTTGGATAGAGCTGCTGCTGCTGCTGCTGAATGTTGTAACTCATCCTAGTGTTTTTGGTTTCAGGAACTGGGAAGACATCATGTGCTCGTGTAATTGCTAATCAAGCGGTAGTCCCAGTTTCCATTTTCTAATGCTCTTTTCGATAAGTTTTCTTTTATCACATTTTAGAAACTTCTTGATAGGTTTTCTTCACTTGTCATTTGTTTTTTCATGGGGGTAGAATGTGATATATTAGCATCTTTTCTAGATGCTCTGTGATTTTGTGGCTTTCTTTCATATGCTTAGAGAACAAGGACAGTTTTTTATACTTTTTGAAAATGCTTTGAAAGAATCACACAGTCTTCTACTTGACCAGGGAGTTCCCTTAGTGCATGTGCCGCTTGAAGTTATCATGTCAAAATATTTTGGGGAAAGCGAGCGTCTACTAGGAAAAGTGTTTACCCTTGCCAATGAGCTTCCTAAGGGTGCAATAGTTTTTCTCGACGAGGTAATGTGGGCAACGGAATGCTTGGTTGAGTTCATTGCATTGCTGTTTGTGCTTCTGTTGCGTTAATTTTACTACTGTTTGGTCCTTTTTCTTTTTTCTCGGGGGTGAATTTCAGGTTGATTCTTTTGCTATTGCTCGCGATGGTGAAACCCATGAAGCAACGCGTAGAGTTTTATCAGTTCTATTGCGACAGGTGAAGCTGGAATTTCTCTAAACCCAAAGTTGATTTCATTAATTTCTTTTATCTGAATCAACTTCCGGATCTGTACCACAAATGTTTATTATTTTTCTAATTTGAATTTTAGTCTCATTGTTCCATATTCACTTGATCAGATATTTACTTTGCTATTATTGTAGCAGTTGCTTGTTCTTTAGCCTTACATGTATCATTTATGTTGGCCGTCTCAGAATGCATTAAACCACTGACTTCATGAGAAATTAGTATTTGATGACATCATTCAAATGAAGCAGTCAGTAGTTGGACTTTAATCTTTTTCATAGTGGTTCTGATTTCGTATCTCTTGTTGCAGATTGATGGATTTGAGCAGGACAAGAAAGTAGTAGTGGTTGCTGCAACTAATAGAAAAGAAGACCTTGACCCCGCTTTAATCAGGTAACTGTTTTTACTTGTTCATATTTATGAAGCAACTTGAATCTTCTTTCAATCTTATGACTCAAGTCTGGTGAATATGTTGCAGTCGATTTGATTGTATGATATATTTTGGCCTGCCGGATGAACCAACCCGTCATGAGATTGCCGCTCAGTATGCGAAGCACTTGACAAAATCTGAACTAGCTGATTTTGCTACTGTTACAGAAAGGTAAGTTTGTACATTTTTTATTATCTAAAAGAAGAAAAAGTGGAGAGAATGACTAAGGCAAAGGGTTAGATTGGCAGCAAGCCCTCCTTTTTGTTTTCGGGTACAATAATGGAGGTAATGCCTGAAAAATCAAACAATGAGCTATGCCAATCACATCATGACATATTGCTTTATGAACATATACAGTAAAACAGTTGGACTTCTCAATAAAAAGATTTTATCCGCTTGATTATAATCTTTTGTTGCTGCCCATTAAATCTGAGGTGAACTGCTCTGATGAACAAATCTTTGAGCCGTCTGTGTCTCTGTGTGTGTTGGGTGGGGGGGGGAGTGTTTAGGTGCTCTATAAGATAGTTCGATACACAAACAGTGAAAATTTCAATTATAATCACGATGGTTACTTCTGACTGAATCGATCATTTGCATGACTCAGCATGTCAGGTCGCGATATCAGGGATGTGTGCCAGCAAGCCGAGAGGCGGTGGGCTTCAAAGGTAATGATTAGTTTAAGTGAATCTAAACTGCATCAGCTGTATTCTTTGATGATTCTTGACAACCTAGTCTCTTCCTCTGGATGATAGATCATACGTGCGAAAGCAAATAAAACTGAAGAGAAAGAGTTGCTTCCACCCCTTAAGGAATACATTACGAGTGCTATCGATCGTCAACAAGCTTTACGCAGCGTGGCAGGACAACAACAACGCCCCAATCATGTCGGAAAGAAGCCCCAATTTGATTTTGTCTGAAGCGAGGCTTTCAGGTCTGGAACATTTAACTCCTAGATGGATAAAAAAGTAGGTGATTGTCTAAAGCTGTTTTAGCTAACTCATTAGTGTCTCAAAACTGCCTGAGAATATGATCAAAGACATGCTAGTATTTGAAGCCTGATAAACAATGAGACCATTGTTGTGTATATTGTAGAATTTGATCTCAAAACTCCAGAGTAGCATACAGAACTCTTGATTAGGAATCTGTTTTTTGAACTTATTGGTCTGATAAATCAGAGAATATGGGTATAGTATGTTTTCTTTGCTAACTTTTTTTATTGTAATAGCTGATGGAGATGACATTGAATTCTACTAGGCAGAAGATTTGGTAGGATCTCGTGTACTGTTGCTATGAGACTGAGTACAAATATAATTTTTACCATTTACTAGAAAAATATACTCGTTATGTCTTTTTGGGTTCTACTTATATAACTCACCAAATCTTTTCTCATAGTAATGTCGCACAAAATTATTGTTGGAATAATTTTTTTTTTTTTTTTTTTGATACAACGTGACTCGAACTCAAAACTTATTGTTTTAAGCGGTAAATTACAATTCTCGTTTTTATATTTTCATTTTAATTCGGTTATTTATAATTATATATTTTGTAACATTATTATACAAAATTGAACTTCAAAAAAAAAAAAAAAAAAAAACTATGATGGACATTGTTTATTGGAGACTCATTTTAATGAGAAAAAACTTATTTTTCACTTTTACTTAAGGTTTAAATTTATTTTTGGTCCCTTATAACATGAGTTTTTTCAGTTTTAATTTCCCATATATTTTAGTCACGAATTTTAGTCCCACTAAAATTTTTTTTTACCAATTATGGTCATTTTTAACGAAAAAGTTTAGAAGATAACGACTCATTTGATCGCTAGTCAAAGCTAATTTTTTCCTCAAAATGATTTGTACCATGATATTTTCAATTCATTTTATGACTCAATTTTTCATGCATATTCAACCCATTTAAATCGACTCACAATTCAAAATGATAGTTGAAACCCTAAATGGGTTGAATATTTATGAGGATTCAGATCATAAAATTGGTTGAAAATATCACGATACAAATCATTTTGAAGAAAAAAATTAGGTTTGTCTAGTGATCAAATGAGTTAATCCGTTATCTTTTGAACTTTTTCGTCAAAAAAGACCATAATTGATAAAAAAAAATTAAATATAACTAAAATATATAAAGACCAAAAATAAATTTAAGCTTTAATAGTTATGAGGTATTCATAACTTTAGTCAAATCCTATTACACCACTACTATCACATTAATATTTAATTATATTTTATTTTATAGTATTTTATCTCATAATACATAATATTCATTGATATCATATAATTCTCATCTCAAGACCCACAAATATCTTACATATTTATTTCAATAAATATTAATTTTTAAAAATAAGCTAATTTTCTTACTCAATATCTAGTTTAATAACTATGCATTCATATAGTATATTTTTAACATCTACATAAATTTGTTAAAAATAAATTTAATTAAATGGAAAAATTATATTAATAAATACTTTATTAATTGATTGAACTCCATTACATAAATTTTTATAATACACAAATTATTTGATTTATAAATAAAACCATGACAAATCCTAATCAAAAGGATGAAATCGAAAGAGGGCTCCAAGTTAAAGGACCAAATTGAAAGAATCCTCAAAATTAAAGGATCAAATATGTGATTGAGCCTATTATAAACAAACGAATATTTATGGCAGCAGGAAGAGAAGTAGAACTCAAGTCTCTGACTGACGGAGGCATCCAATCATCATCAAATATCGGCCACCGTTCATCGCCATTCTCGAATTCGCGTATCCGGCGACCATGTCTTCCCGTGACAAGAAACCCGCTAAACCCTCCACCAGTGGTCGCACCGGCAGCGGTCGAATCCGGACTCTCTCGGACTTGAATCGCCCTTCCGCCGGTGATGATTCCGACAGCGACAACGATGGACCTTCCGAGTACTATACCGGCGGTGAAAAGAGGTCGAATTTCGCCCCCCTCTCATAATTCCATAGTTGTAAAACCCTATTGTGTTGTCAATTCCTAACGATTATGTGAATTGATTGGGTGATTAATCTCATACCTTTCAAATATTTTTAAAAATCTTTAGCCTTTTGGCTATCAAAAATTCTTGTGGTTTTCCCCAAGCCTGAAATAGAGCTGATTCGTGTATGGTATAACAGTTAAAATATGGTAAAATTGGGATTATAGTCTTATAACAGTGACTGGATTTTGACTAGGTTCAAGTTGGACTAGAATTTATGCATTGTAAATCTTACTGAGTATTTTTCGTTCTTTTTTACTGTTGAATTGTCATGGAGTTTATTTAATTTTTCTTTCCAATTGGAGTTGATTATGTTATAAAAGTAATTGATTGTTTGATGAAACTTAAAGGTTTATTTTTGAAATCGTTAGTCCTCTCATCTATGAATTATTTTTGTGGGTTTTTCTATGTTTATGGAAGGGAAAAGCCTGACATAGAGCTTATTGCTGTACTGAATAACATTTAAAATAATGCAAAATTGTGATCATAGTCTTTCTGACTGGATTTTGAAAAGGCTCAAGTTGGACTATGATTTATTGTGGTATGATTTTGGGTTGATTTGTTTTGTACCTTCTCGGGGTGTTAAAAGATGGTTCAGCTGATGAAAGAAGCTTTTGGATTGTTTGTGGTATGTTTTTGGGTATATTTGTTTTGCACCTTCTCGGTATGTTAAAAGATGGTTCAGCTGATGAAAGAAGCTTTTGGATTGTTTGTGGTATGTTTTTGGGTATATTTGTTTTGCACCTTCTCGGTATGTTAAAAGATGGTTCAGCTGATGAAAGAAGCTTTTGGATTGAGGTGCATTCTTGTTAAGGGCCAGTGAGATCTAAATGTTGTTGAGTTATTGGAATCAGACGGTTACGGGATAGTTTTTCAAATGCAATAGAAGAACTTTAAGTTAGTGGCAATAACCCTAGTGAGATCTGTCCTTTTGTCACTGTCTCCCGTGCTTATTTTATCTTCTTCGTATTTGGTTGCATTTATCTCCTCCTCTGTTCTTCCGTGTTTTCTGCAACAAAATGGTCCAAATTACAAGGGAAATTTGGTACTTCCTGTATAACAGTTCTTTGATGCTAGCTATGATATTGTTAATGCAGTGGTATGCTAGTCCAAGATCCGTCAAAGGGTAATAATGATGTGGATGCTATCTTTGACCAAGCGAGGCAAATGGGTGCTGTACAAGGTCCTGTGGAAAACCTCAATCCATCTTCAAGCTCTAGTAGTTTTACAGGAACTGGAAGATCGCTTTCTGGGAATTACGTGCAACCTGCACCACAAGCTCCACAACAGCCGGAGACAATTGTACACACCATAGTTTTCTGGAGGAATGGTTTCACTGTCAATGATGGACCTTTGAGGAGGTTAGATGATCCTGAAAATGCTCCTTTCCTGGAGGTAAGGATAGTCATGTCTTTTTGCTGCATGTTTCTTATTGCTGAGTTTTGCAAATTTCTTCTTTTTTTTTTTTTTTATACTATTGTTGACACTGAAATTACAGAGCATCAGAAAGTCTGAGTGCCCAAAAGAGCTGGAGCCAGCCAATAGGAAATCTCCTGTACATGTCAATCTCAGTCGGAGGGAGGAGAATTACCAAGTGAGTTCATGTATCATATCTCAATGTTAGCTGTCTTTTCCATTTCATTAGTAGTTCAAATATAATTCATGATGTATTAGTACACGCGTTCTCTATTTGTGGGGGCAAATGTAGGCTTGGATAGGATGGAAATTTGAAGTTTGTTAAACTGGCTTTTAATGTCCTCTAAATAGTCATGATTCTATAGGGTTGAGCTTATAGTGCATCTTGCTTTTGGTGTATATACATATGCTGCCTTCATTACAAAAGTTACAATGGTCTTTAATCAAAATATTATGCTGATAATCCTGTGTCCCCTTATATTGCATCTTGATTCTTCAAAATAAACCGTGTTCGTAGAATCAAAATAGTGCTGATTGTGCTATGCCTTATAATGCTTTCAGGAGCCAGAGAGGCCTCAGGTTCCTTTCCAAGGTGTGGGAAGAACTCTTGGCTCATCAAGTGCAGAAGTTCCTCAGCCAAGTGTTCTTGCTGCTCCTCTGAATACTGCTCCAACACCTTCAATGGGTCTGGTTGTCGACAAATCGTTGCCTTCCACCTCTATTCAACTTAGGCTGGCTGATGGGACCCGACTGGTCGCACATTTCAACAATCACCACACTGTTGCTGATATCCGATCCTTCATCGAGGCATCTAGGCCTGGTGGAACAAGGGCATACCAACTGCAGACCGTCGGGTTTCCTCCCAAAGTTCTCAATGATGTCACTCAGACAATAGAGCAGGCAGGGTTGGCCAATTCCGTGGTTATACAGAAGCTCTGATCACCTGATAATACTTCTCCTCATGGCTGAGGATGTCTTCTCCATTTATCCTTCAAGTCTCTTAGGCACATTTAGCAAGCAATTGGATGTGGACTCCTTTGTTATGAGAAATTGTTGGTACTTAAAAAGCCATTATTGCTGATCATTTCGTTCTGAATTCTATAATTTGTATGTCTATTTTGCTCTGGAGATTTATGATGAATATTATGCTTTATAAGGCTATTCTCTTCTGGTTTTGGGTTTTCCATTTCTTCTTCCATGAGGAGATTTGGCTTTTGCCATTCCTAGCATATAAAAGCAGAAACAATGTCCAATACAGCAACAAAACCTAAAGTCTACAAGGTAGTTTGCAGGTTGTTTTTCTTAAAAAAAAAAAAAAAAAAAAAAATTAGTCTTGACTATAGTGAAGTTCGTAACAAGTTAGCAGTAAAAGAACTTATGGCTGGATTAATACCCTCTTCCCTTCCCAACCAACATAGGGGGTTGGGGAAACAAGGTAATAGTAAAGGAATCTGTAGCTGGATTAGTGCTCTCTTTCCTCAATCAACATAGGGACTAGTTTACCAATGGCACCCAACATGAGGCATTATGCTATCGAATGCCCTTCTAACATGCCAGTGGCATCCAGCCTGAGGCCGTAGCAAGGAATATGCTATCGAATGCCCTTACCCTCTTTCCCCAACCAACATAGGAAACTAACTTGCTAATAGCACCCGACTTGAGAAGGAATATGCTATCGAATGTCCTTCTAACTTGCTTCATTTCATTTCTCTCCAAATACTTCTAATCGAACTCCCTCTAGGATTGGTATACCAAAAGTGCTCATATGAATGGTGGAATTGAATCTTGTTTTGGAACACACTGATAAGGCCCAGGATTGAATTTGGGAAGAAGGAAAGGATGCAATAGAGAGAAATTAGGCAAATGCAACCATATAAATAACCATCTATAAATTACTTGTCCAAGATAAGAGAGATTGATGATTAGCGGTAAACATCATCCATTTCTACTTATTAGGGTGATCATATAATCAACCTCAGTTACAAATCATAGCAGCAAATATCATATCTGTCATAAACTACAAGATCAAAAGTTGCACACTAGCATCATCGAATGGCTGCAGAAGAACTGAGGGAGGGAGAGATCGACGCCACGAGAACGTTGTTAGAGCAGTGCAGGAGAGATATCCATCGGAAAAGGATGGCCAAGAACATTATCCATGTAATAATGAGGATGTGTAGCATCCATCACAACCAATTGCATGTCTTCTGATGGCTTCCAGTGCCTCTTCCTTTGATTGATGAACCAATTGTTAATCTGCTTCTGATCCAGTCCTGTGGATTCAGCAAGCGCCAGCTTCTGCGACTCCTGTTTCCACAGCATTGTTATTCATCCATGTGATCGACTGCTAAAGGATTATAATCATCAAGAACTTAGCTTAAATGATGTGGGATTCATCGAGTTACTTACCGATGGATATGGCCATTTGTAATGCCTGCTCCACCAGTCTAACAATTGTTGCCTGGCTTCCTTTGGCAGCTTTCCTTTCTTTCTTTTCTTCATGAACTCCTGCTTCAGGCTGCCTAAGTAACCGCTGTACTTGCGCAATAGCTGACCTTTGAGCTCGCGATCTTCAGCCTGAGGGTCGATTAAGCTGTTGTTCACATCAACATCCTCTTCAGAGGATCCATTTCTATCCATAGCCTCTCCAAAAGCTGCTCAAGATCATCAAAATCTCTTAAGCAACATGAAACTAAACAGCAAATTAACCATATGTGATCAAACAGTATACTAAATGCAGTTAAACCATCAACATTGACATTTAACGCATTGACATAGAATTCAACTATTAATACTCGGCGCAAAATATAGTCAAATTGTGTAGGGTAAAACAAGGAGCATGATTAAATGCAGAAGTAAACAAGTTCCTTTAGATAGTTTTACATAACTGAGAAGAACAAAATTGTATAAAATGCCTCCATATTGTAATACTGGTTTTAGTATAACAAATAAAACTATTTTTACGGGTAGAAAGACTAATGAAAGCTTATCAAAAACATCTAGAAACATACAATCATCAAAAAACATAGATGGCTACAATGAAATAATCAAACTACTCATTCTTCTCAAAATGCACCAGCAAATCTTAAGAGTAAACTTCCATATGATAAGGCATCCCTATTCAAATATGACTGCATTACAAACCACAGTTTAAAGACTTCTTAAGAGACTAACATGAACCAATGAAAAATAATTAAAACTCCCACAATAATAAATCCAAGTGCACCGAATGACCATATTCCCCAGACATTTCACCATAATTTAATGCAGCTTATAACTTCAAAAAGACCTCATTCAATCAATATTTCCAATCATACATGCTTTACAGCTTCAAAAAACAAGACTTTTATACAACCAAGGTTCAGCCTTCCAATCACAAAATCACTAAAACATGAAGGAAGAAACTAGCTTAAGTTCTCAAGGTCCAAGTCATTAATTTTCTTTGAGCAAATTATGAATAACACCATTCTCTTCAGTTTGAGATTTCCATCTCCCTTGTTGGGTATTTGGCATACATTTAACTATGGATAGTAGGCTAAAGGAGAAACAACAAATGGGGTTACTGATAGAGACGGATAAAGAAGACAAACATTTCAAGAACCCCCAAAAAACCAACAAATAATAGAGTCAACTGAAGGCCTTTCTGGCAAGACTTTTCTCTATCTCTATCAGCAGTTAACCCTCTATTTAAGCAAATATACAAACACCTCACATGCACATGCACACAAACAGATATATCAAGATAGGTTTTTGCAGTGTTATTTCTCTTTGATAAGCTTGGTACAATACCTGAAGGATTTACTCATAACCCAACTTAGATAGATACAGTACAGTTAAGAATCTGTTGGTGGTAGTAAATGCTGGCCTGGTTTATACTGAAAAGAAAAGAGAACCCCTCATAACTCCACCCCCCCCCCCCCCCCGGGCTTCTCTCTCTCATAGTAGAGCATGAAATTTACTGACCGACTTTGAAAACTTAGTACTTTTAAGAGGTCTAAATATCAAAAAATAAGCTATATAAGCTATAGTTTCTGTCCTTACTGACTGGGAAACTTTTCAACTCCTAAACTGGAGATGAACAATGCCTTGAAACTGAAAAGGGTTTCCCCAGAAGACTCAGAAATCGAGATGGAACAAAAGCAAAACTTGTAGTATTAATTAGGTGCATACCCTAGCTAGTGAAACAGTTAAAAATAGAAAAAAAAATTACTACTATTAATTAAAGCTCCTTCTTGGGGAACTGAGATAATACTAAAATTAAACAATGGTGGTGGTGGTGGTGGTAGTAGTACGAGACAAAATCTCAGCAGAAACAACACTTATTAAGGGTTCTGATCTGCCAAGAATGAATGTTTTTTCTTTGTCATGTAAAAGATTATTAAAAGAAACGAAATTTAAGGGCCATCACCAGAATCTGAAGTGGAAGTAAGAGTGAGGGCTTTAAACTGGCACTCAATTCTTGAGAGGAAAAGCATAGCTTCCTTGAAGGGTTTTGAGAGTTCTTGCTCATATTTTGTCAGCATTTCACAGTAAGCCTCCATAAATTGATCAAGACCCGGATCTTCACCTAGACAACTCCTGCTGCTGTTACGACCCATGTTAACCATGGAGGCGCAAGCTTCCTCCAACCTCGCCACCACTTCAGGAGGTGCTCCTATCTGCAGCAACCCAAAAAAAAAAAAAAAGATCCAAGCCAAGCCCTGATCAGTTCTATAGCAAAAAAAAATCATAGTTAATGTTGTTGATTGGTTTAAATACTGTCACTATCATAGTTCTTTCCAATAGGGTTCACTGTTGCACATCTTTTTCAACAGATTTCTGTGGTCCTTACAAGTAAAGTAGAACAAAACCTGGAAAGAAAAATATAAAAACCGACACTTTCTTTCTGTATGAAAGTAGAGAAGCCAAGAAAGGATGGATCTTTAACTGTTCCACTTGAAGCACTGAGTAAAATTTGAAGAGGGTTTTTGTTGTTTTTACATATTTTATCAGGTCTAGCAAGCAAAGCTGAAGTAAGTGTGAGTAGGGTTTGGTTTAAAAAACCTTTTGGCAGTTGACATAAGCAGCCAAGAGACGATGGTAGTGAGGATGAGCCATGATCTTAGCCTTGGCAGAAGAAGAAGAGGAATTACTTCCTCCATCACCATTGTTGTTGTTGTCATTCTCCATAAAATAACCTCCAGCAACAGCAGTGTTGCTCAAGTTTTGATGATGATTTGTAGTAGTTGTTGCTGTGGTGGTGGTGTTAGTATTATCATCCAGCTGCATCATCATAGAAGAGCTTGAACTAACTGTAGTATGCCGATGATTAAGGTGGTGGTGGTGGCTACTGTTGCTACTGCTAGGAGGAGGATAAGGAAGAGGAAGAAATAGGGTGTTATCGGCGTTGTTATGGTGGTGGGAGGAGGAGGAAGAGGTGATATGAGGAGGAGGAGGAGGTTGCATCATCATCACCATAGGAAGACTACTACTTGTTGTACTAGTATTAGTATTATTGTCCCCATAAGCCATCATCAAACTAGAGCCACCACCACCACAAACACCAACACATCCCTCCATCATTATTAAATATTCTTCCTTCTTTCACTTTTTTTAAGCTATTTTTTCACTATGTAATATGATGATGAAGTTAGAAGAAGAAACCCTTTGAGATTTCCTATTTATAACAACACAAATAAACTCATCCCCTCCCCCTTTTCTTTTCTTAAAAAACGAAAAAAAAAAAAAGAAGTAAAAGAAAGAAATATAAAGATAAGTTTGTTTCTCTGTTTCTTGGTGTGGTTTGGTTTTGGTTTAGTTTGGTTTTTTGCCCCTTTTTGAAGAGATTCAGGTCCTCCCGAGTTTTAAGCTTACTGGAATTTTGGGGGGAAGGGGAAGTTTTCTCAGCCTTTTTTCAGAAAATCCTAAATAGTATTAATAATGGCAGTAGTGATAGTGGTAGTCAGCTGCAAGTTCTTACCCTTTTCACTTCTTTCTGTTTGATCATAACACAAAAAAGAAAAGCTGTTCTTGGTTTTTGTTTTTCTCTTTTCTTTTTCTATCTCAGTTGGGCTTTTATCGTTTTTGTTTTTCTCTTTCCTTTCTCTATCTCAGTTGGGCTTTTATCTTTCTCGTATATATATTATTAACAGCAGAATCAGCAGCAGCAGTGAAGCATATTAAGCATAATTTATCTTTTCCAAGAAAGAAACACACAGTGAGAAACATTAATTGCAAAGCGCACGCGGTGATTTTGGCAGCTGGAAAAACAAAAAAACAAGAAAAGAAAGGGAAGAAATGAAGAAGAGGGTTGTTTTGGTTTTTTGGTTTAATGTAGAACTACAAGCTTTACCTTCCCAATGAAAACTCTCTCCCCCTTTTCTTGCACTGCCACTGAGGCCACTGCCATTACTGGCAAGAGAGAGAAGGAAGGATAGATCAAATCGAGGAGGAGTGAGGAAGGAGTGAAAACATGAGAAAAGGGAATAGGGTTAAGGGGGGACTAATGGAGCTATAAAGCTAGTACTATAAGAGGCTGTGAGGCAGGGCAGGGGAATGGTGATGGGATGAGGAGGAGCTGAGGCCCTGAGGTTTGTAAAATGGGGCACGGAATGAATCGTTTTTGTACTGCAATTCACTGCTTCCCTTCTATTTGTCCACTCCCCCTTTATCTTCCAAGTAATAACTACCTATTTACATTTACCTCTATTGTGTAATTTAGTCAAATTATTAATAAATTATATTATAATATTAATATTATATTAGAGCTATCAATTCAGATTAGATATGTCGGGTTAAAAAAAAATTATATATTTGCCTTTAATCCGAACGCAAACGGGTTAGAGAACCTTCAACCCTAACTTGACCAGGTCAACCCTTGACCAAACATGTCGACCCTCTAATCCCTCTTAACTCGACTCAACCTTATTTTTTCCAGCAATATTTTAGAAAACTGTTACTACTACCAGCAAAGAATTACAGATCCAGACAGTAAATTTACCACTGGAATAACAAAGTTCAACATCTAAAATAAACACAGTTCAACATCTAAGATAAACAAACTTCGCCGACCTGGGACGTGGTGAATTCGTCGACCGTCTGCATTCACCGACCGAGGAAGTGGAGGATGGTGGTGGTGATGTTGCCGCTGGCCTGCGTGTTTGCCGACCAAGGGAGGTGGTCGATCAACGATCGGATCAACTATGAGGAGGGAGGAACTCAGGGTCGGTGGTCAGAGAAAGAGAGAGGCGCGACTATGGATGGAGGAGAAAAGATCGGTCGAGGAGGTGGTGATGCTGCTCTGGGCTATGTGTTCACCGACTGGAGAGGTGGTTGATAGACGATCGGATCGACTATGACGAAGGAGTAACTCAGGGTCAGTAGAGATGTAAACGAACCGAGTTGCTCGGTCAAAACTCTACTCGAACTCGTCTCGTCTCACTAACGAGTCAAGCTCGAGCAAGTAAAGAAGAGGCTGGTAGGCTGCCTAAATATATTATTATATATATTATATATAAATATATTAAATATTTTTTAAAAATAATTTAGACCGAGCTCAGAATTCGAGCTCGAACTCGAGTACTGGGGTTGAGTCACGAGCCAAGCTTGAGCTCGGCAATTATTTGCCGATCCGAGCTCAAGCAGTGAGCAAGGGAGCTTGCCGAGCTCGAGGTCGAGTCGGCTCAGTTCGGTTCGTTTACAGCCATAATCTAAACTCATAACAAATAGTTACTTGATTAATATAAAAAAAGAATAAATGATGCAAACATTTTATTGAATTAAAAGACCACTGAAAAAATTTACACTCGCAACCACCAAAACTTATTTTGGTCAGAAATTGTCGATTTTTTTCATGTGTTGACATTTTTCAATGTTTGACTTTGATCAATAGCTATAAATGTAATTGTCTGAAATTTATATGAATATCGGTAGTTTAACCAATTTATAGGGGAGATAAATGTAATTTACCCTTATTAAAACTTTAAATCTTTTAAATGGTTAGACTTTCTTTACTCTTAGTATAGTACTATAATTGTTTCCATTGAAGCAGATCCCCCTCAACGATCCGATCTCCCTCTGAACCTCCTTCTGCATCGTCGTGCGAAGAATAAGAAGGAGGAGAAGATGAAGACGAGGTTGATGAGCCCAGAAGCATAAGTCGGCGGTGGTGATGAGCCCAGAAGAAGACGACGGTGGTGATAAGCAGCAGAAGGCAGAGAGATGGTGAATAAAATGGGACAATTTTAAAAAGATTAGGACCATAAATAAGAAAAATAGGGTTGTAAATCCTCGTATTATCACGTTTGATTTTTGTAACCATTGAAAACCAGTGTGACACCGTAAGCAGTCAGGCAATCTCACTCTGTTGTTTCGATGTCGTAGCAAGCAAAATTTTACCGAAATGAATACGGGACACTGCTAGAGATTTGGTCCTTTAGGGCAGGGTTGGATCTTCAAAATTTGAAAATGGATACTTTCAAATCCATCTATAAAATAGAGATGTATTGTAACATCTCTATATATTTTTTGAATTTTTTAATAATTAGGACCCACTAAAATATTTATATTTATATTTTCTTTTCCTACATATATATCATTCTATATATTTATTTTTCTTCTCATGTTATTTATTTTTTAATTTTTGTTATTTTAATTATTTTATTTTTTATTAAAGTGTATAAAATAATTTTTTATTTAAAAATATTAAAATATAATTTACTAATTAATATTACATTGTGAAGTGTTTTAAACAAAAAAATAAATACACAATAGAATAACGATTAAAAACATAATCATTCAAAATTAAAATTAATAAACTACTACAACAACAAACAAACAAAA
This sequence comes from Knoxia roxburghii, assembly GCA_030378225.1. Classification (NCBI taxonomy): domain Eukaryota; kingdom Viridiplantae; phylum Streptophyta; class Magnoliopsida; order Gentianales; family Rubiaceae; genus Knoxia; species Knoxia roxburghii. Next base: position 43,228,207 of record CM059420.1, on the reverse strand, counting down.
GTTCGCACAAAGAAAAAAATTGCGATAATAAAAGTAGACATTAATAATCTAGAATGCATTGATAGAGTATTTGTGGGTGCAATATTCTAATTATGCTAGTTAATGTATCCTTATATTTTGTTTGTTATATGTCGTGAGTGATTTTTTTAATTTATTTTTATTATTTTATGTAATAAAGTAATTGTAATGTTTCGTTTAGTTTTCAATCTATTAATCGTGTTTCATTTTTTAATATTTTATTAATTTACATATGTTCAATATGCAAATAAAATTTACTTAATTTATTAGATTATGTTGACTTAGGATATTCTGTAACACTTTCCTGTGACACTCCATGTGACAAACCTCAATTACTTTGTTTATATATTGTATTTCATGTTAATTTATATATATTGACAACATATAATTTTAGTAGATTATTTTTATTTTCATACTTTATTTTTTAAATATTATTTTGTTTTTTATATATTTTTGAAATTTTTTTAACAATAAAAATCATATTTAATAATTTAATATACCATAACCCTTTAAAAAAGTGAATTCGTCGTGTTAAAAAATATAAGAGTGTAAATGATTATGTATTACGTAAAAATTAACCGAAAATATAATATAAATAAAGTAATTGGAGTTTGTCACAGGAAGTGTCACAGAGGATCATAAGCCGATTATGTTATATAAAAATAATATATTTTTATTACTAATTAATTTTAAGATTTTAAATTATGGTATATTTAATTTATTAATCTCATTTATTAGATATATATTTTTAAAATATATTTTAAGATTTAAGATAATTAAATATATTTATATAATAATAAAGATAATATAAAATAATTGGTGAAAGAAAATATTATTAAAATATAAAATATAGATATCTGAGTTGGAGATCTGAGTTAATTGTAAAACTATAAAATATAGAGATTTTGATACTGTAACATCTGTAAACCTATAAAATATAGAGATTTGAGTGACCTTATGACTATACTTTGAAACATGTTTTTAGGAAAGCTAATGGTGCATTAAATTTTATGGCGAGACAAATGGGGTTTCATTAGTTTACTCTTGTTATTCTAAGTCTTCCTAACAAGTGGAGAGGAATTTCAACACTATATTAGAATGTCACCTTTATTTTTGTGTACCCTTGTTGTTGTAATTAAAAAAAAAAAAAAAAAGTAGACAATTCAATTTGAAGTGAAATTATATTTTTTGAAGTAGTATTTTTTATTTAAATTTAGAATATATAAAATAAGTTTGGTATAGTTTATCCAATAACAAATCATCGATTCAATAAGAGTAACAAAAAAATATATATATAATTTTAGATATAAAATCATTAGAAAATTTCAACATCAAAAATTTTACTTAAATGACATTTTAAAAATTATTTCCTTTTTTTCCTCTCTTATTTCTATTTTAAATATGCTCCATAATTAATAAATTCAGTGTAAAAAGTTATATTTGGAATAAAAGACAAAGAACTACCACTCTTTTGTGTCTATTTAATGTTTGTTTCTAACAAGTGTATGGAACATCTACACTTTGTTTGTCTTTATATTAGTATTTTTCGAACTAGATTCTTTCTCTCAATTAGGGGTGTAATCGAGCAGAGCCGAACCCGAGCAGAGCCTTGCTCATGCTTGGCTCAGTAATTTGCAAGGGAGCTCGAGCTCAGCGAGCTCCCTTTCTCAGTGCTCGAACTCGACTCGGTAAATAATTGTCGAGCTCAAGTTGTTGCTTTGTATTTTGGACGTAGCTGAATGTTGCTGCTTTGTATTTTGGACGTAGCGGGACATAGCTGGACGTTGCTGCATTGTATTTTGAACGTAGCTGAACGTGATAACCAATATAGTGGATGTTGCGCTATTGCTTTTTTGGACGTATCAGAACGTGATACCTTTTATAGTGGACGTTGCGAGTCTATTTGCCTTTTTTTTTGTGAAAAAATTAACTTTTTGTTTGTTATACTGGACGTTGCAGTATATTTTATGAAATTTAGTAGAGAAGCAATGTCTTTATTGTTTGTATTTGTGAATTTTTTGTGTGTGTTTTTGGACGTTGCGCTATTGCTTTTTCGGACGTATCAGGACGTAGTACCTTTTATAGTGGACGTTGCGAGTCTATTTGCTCTTTTTTTGTGAAAAAATTAACTTTTTGTTTGTTATACTGGACGTTGCAGTATATTTTATGGAATTTAGTAGAGACACAATGTCTTTGTTGTTAGTATTTGTGAATTTTTTGTATGTTTTCGGACGTTGCGCTAATACTTTTTTGAACGTATTAAAACGTGGTATCTATTATAGTAGACGTTGCGAGTCTATTTCCCTTTTTTTGTGAAAAAATTAACGCTTTGTTTGTTATACTGGACGATGCAATATATTTTATGAAATTTAGTAGAGAAACAATATCTTTGCTGTTTGTATTTGTGAATGTTTTGTGTGTGTTTTTAGACGTTGCGCTATTGCTTTTTCGGACGTATCAGGACGTGGTATCTATTATAGTGGACGTTGCGCGTCTGTTTGCCCCTTTTTTGTGAAAAAATTAACTTTTTGTTTGTTATACTGGACGTTGCAGTATATATTATGGAATTTAGTAGAAAAACAATGTCTTTGTTGTTAGTATTTGTGAATTTTTTGTGCGTGTTTTCGGACGCTGCGCTATTGTTTTTTTGGTCGCATCAGGACGTAGTACCTATTATAGTGGACGTTGCGAGTCTATTTGCCCCTTTTTTTGTGAAAAAATTAACTTTTTGTTTGTTATATTGGACGTTGCATTATATTTTATGGAATTTAGTAAAAAACAATGTCTTTGCTGTTTGTATTTGTGAATTTTGTGTGTGTGTTTTCGGACGTTGCGCTATTATTTTTTTGGACGTATCAGGACGATGTACCTATTATAGTGGACGTTGCGCGTTTATTTGCGTGTGAATTAGCATGGATGTAGACGTTTCTGGACGTGGTGCACGTTGTTTTTGACGTGTGCTAGTTGTTCTAAGACGTGATGAACTGTCTTTGTGAAAAAATCAGTTTAAATTCACACGCATGGATGTAGACGTTTTTGGACGCGGTGATAGTTGTTTTTGACGTGGTTCTAGTTGTTCTGAGACGTGGTGGGTTGTCTTTGTGAAAAAATAGCTTAAATTCACATGCATGGATGTAGACGTTTTTGGACGTGGTGCTAGTTGTTTTTGACGTGGTGCTAGTTGTTCTGAGACGTGGTGGACTGTCTTTGTGAAAAAAATCAGTTTAAATTCACACGCATGGATGTAGACGTTTTTGGACGTAGTGCTAGTTGTTTTTGACGTGGTTCTAGTTGTTCTGAGACGTGGTGGACTGTCTTTATGAAAAAAATCAGTTTAAATTCACACGCATGGATGTAGACGTTTTTGGACATGGTGCTAGTTGTTTTTGACGTGGTTCTAGTTGTTCTGAGACGTGGTGGGTTGTCTTTGTGAAAAAAATAGCTTAAAATCACATGCATGGATGTAGACGTTTCTGGACGTGGTGCTAGTTGTTTTTGACGTAGTGCTAGTTGTTATGAGACGTGGTGGACTATCTTTGTAAAAAAAACCAATTTAAATTCACACGCATGGATGTAGACGTTTTTTGACGCGGTGCTAGTTGTTTTTGACGTGGTGTCAGTTGTTCTGAGACGTGGTGGGTTGTCTTTGTGAAAAAAATAGCTTAAATTCACATGCATGGATGTAGACGTTTCTGGACGTGGTGCTAGTTATTTTTGACGTGGTGCTAGTTGTTCTGAGACGTGGTGGACTGTCTTTGTAAAAAAAATCAGTTTAAATTCTCACGCATGGATGTAGACGTTTTTGGACGTGGTGCTAGTTGTTTTTGACGTGGTTCTAGTTATTCTGAAACGCAGTGGGTTGTCTTTGTGAAAAAAATAGCTTAAAATCACATGCATGGATGTAGACGTTTCTGGACGTGGTGCTAGTTGTTTTTGACGTAGTGCTAGTTGTTCTGAGACGTGGTGGACTGTCTTTGTAAAAAAAAATCAATTTAAATTCACACGCATGGATGTAGACGTTTTTTGACGTGGTGCTAGTTGTTTTTGATGTGGTTCTAGTTGTTCTGAGACCTGGTGGGTTGTTTTTGTGAAAAAAATAGCTTACAATCACATGCATGGATGTAGACGTTTCTGGACGTGATGCTAGTTATTTTTTACGTAGTGCTAGTTGTTCTGAGACGTGGTGGACTGTCTTTGTAAAAAAAATCAGTTTAAATTCACACGCATGGATGTAGACTTTTTTGACGTGGTGCTAGTTGTTTTTGACGCGGTGCTAGTTGTTCTGTGACGTTGTGGATTGTCCATGTACATAATACCATTTTATAAATTTTTGGTAGATTAAAAAGAGACTTATAAAATTTTTCATAAATTAATTAAGGACAAATTATTTTGAATGTTGGAGTGTTTTGAGGGATGCAGTTTTGATTCCTTTTCCCGCAATTTTTAACCCTTCAACTGTGGAGGAAGTGATGTTGGGTGAATTGGTGTACAACATGAATGAATGGACAAAAATATCCTCAACAATTTGTACTGTTAGTGGGTTTCACGGCTGTTTGTAACGGAATGACCAAATTTAAAATTCAGATGTAAAAGTTAGTGACATTTTTTGAATATTTAAAAGTTAGTGACCAAAACCTAAACTTTACCAAAGTATGATAACTTTTTTTACAATTCACTCTTTATTAAAAGAGAAAACAAAATAAACTATAATAAATTAAAAAAAAAAGAAAAAGAAGTAGAATATGTGGGACAGTTGGAATGTCGCTTCTCATCTCCTTTTTGAATGGATACAATATACATAGTTTGTCTATATATACAAAATGAGATTGTGTTGGGCATAGTGTAGGGGCTCTACCCTTAAAATATGAACTTCTTCAGGGGATCACTAGTCCTACGTCCTGTCAAATAGTAAGGTACCTTACTCACAGTACGTTTTTTTTTTTTTTTTCTTTATTTATATATTTTTGGATACTACTAAATATTGTTATTTTATAAAGACATTTTAATAAAGAATATAAGATAAAATGACGATAAATGAGAAAACAAATAATATTTAAGAATTTATTATTATTATTATTTTGTTACGTTCTCACTCAGTTACATTGAACAATGTGAAATTTTATTGAATGAAAATTGAAAATATATATAATAGAGGAACTGTTTTTCCCCCCAAAATTAATGCCATCAACATTTGAAGGAAATTTCAAATTTTGAAGAAATGTTGGGAGGAAACTGAAATTTTGTAATTAAATTAGGGACCGATAGAAAATTAAGAACCATGAATGATTATGTATGTTAATCACTAGTAACCAAAATAGTTTATCTTTATTAATATTCACTCGATTGTTTTGGATCCATCCTATTCGGATTAACGTGCTAAACCTAATTGGAAGCGTCTAATCTCATCCGTCTCTAATTTTGGTCTCCCAGTATTAATTATTAATTCAATAAAATATTTTTGTAATTGATATTATTCTTGATCTTTACACATTTCATCGCTCCACCATAATGAAAACGTCACGAAACATACTTTTGAATATTATCATTTTCACCACAATGAAAACGCCACGAAACATACTTCTGAATATTACCATATATTTATAAATGATAAATATCTAATAAAATTTTGAAGATTAGTTATTATAATATGACCTTAATTACGTTAATTACATATTAACCCCTGAATTTTTTTAAGTTAATATCCATTCACCACAAAATTTAATCTATATTAATCTTCATAGTGAAACCTAATATCTTTACTTTTACCCCGAATTCTCTAATTAATATGATTGAACGTGATTTATAAATAGTTTATAATTAAAAATTCTAATTATAACTGAAGAAATACAATAATAATTTTTAAAATATGGTAAAAAAAAAAAAAAAGGGGGAAAGTTGAGGAATCTCCATGGTGCAGCAGAGAAAAGCACTACACTGTAGCGGCTGTAATATTGTAAGCTTTTTTCTTTGTGTCTTCAATCATTCATTCATACATACAATACGCATCTCTTTATGTGCATTTCAAAACGCAAGAAATTATTCTTCCTCAGTCAAAACCTAGCCAACGTGTCAACATTTCAATTACTCCTTGCTATTATTATTATTATTAAAATTGTTTTATTTAAAATTAAGGGCGGAACCGAATTAAGTTGCCGGGCTTAATTCGACTTGATGCGCAGAGGATACCAACTTTGAGAGTTACAAAATATTATTAGTTACGTTAAGGATAATTGTAATGGTTAGTTGCATTTTAAACGTATTAGCAATTGTATTAGATAGGGGTCTTTTAAGCGTATTGGTGATTGTACTAGAATGGGAAATGGATGGAACAAGAGTAGAGTAAAGTTTGGATAAGTCTTGACACTGTCCGTTGTGTTTTATTATTATTATTATTATTTTTGATTTAATAATAGGGTGGCCAATCTCGCTAGACTGTCATGTTTGCTGGGGCATGTGAGACTGTTTATCAAAAAAAAAAAAAAAAAGGAACCAAAAGAAAATAGCTCTCGTTTGAAAATTGAACGTTTGAATCCTAATTTAAGTGCAGGATAATGTTAAAAAATTTTGGTCAACTGTCCCACTCAATAAGGTGTCAATATGTGTAGAATAATGTTAAAATTTTCAATCGATTGTCTCACTCAATAAGGTGTCAATATATCGAAAAAACAGCTTTATTTAAAATTAATAGCGTAATTGAGTGAAATAGTTATGGTCTCTTAACTAAAACATTGACATTTGAATGCTAACTCGAGCATAAGATAATCTTAAATTCTTTGGCCGATTGTTCCACTCGATAAGACGTCAATATGTCAAAAGAAATTATTTTATTTAAAATCAATAACTTAAATGAAAATAGCTCTCATTTCTTAACTAAAACTCAGACGTTTGAATTCTGATATAGGCATAGGATAATTTTAAATTTTTCGATCAATTGTCTGACTCAATCAGGTGTCGAATGCCTAAAGAAATTGTTTTATTTATATTTATAATTAATTAATAATTACAAATAAAAATTTTGTTATTTTAAGAAAAGTAAAAATAACAAAGTCCCTTCTTTCTAAAATGAAATTAAGTAGGCTTTTAGTGTTATCTGAAAACAATCCATAAAAGCTTAAAGGGGATCTAAACTGATGAGACTGATAGATCGATCATTGAGAACTGCAGTATTCAGGTTTTAGGGTTAGGGTTAGGGTTAGGGTTTGTTTTATTTTATGGTACAAGAAACCGTCAAAGTAACAACAGCATAAAGAATAAAGAAAAGCAGATTGCTATCAAAAGATTATCAGTAGAGATATACTTATATAATATATATGTACGTCAGTGCTGCATGCCTAAGCTAATAAGCTACTAGTCCCACAAATAATTATTACAAATAAACATTTTCCCTTTATTCTTTTCTTCTCAAATAAAATTATACATATTTTTTCTTTTTCATGAATTACATTTTGCCACCAATATGGTTTGTGTAAACTATTGATATTCTCCTTAAATTCTGAAAATTACATCTACTCAGTTAGCTATTCAAATTTATAACAACTAACTTCTTGATTGACTAAAAAAATAAGTAAAAATATAGACATAAGTGTTGTTATTGTGTTAGATGACAAAAATAATATTATTTTATGACTTTATTTTTATCAAAAATTGTCAAGTTTTTTTTCGATGTTTGACTTCGTTCAATAAAGGTAAATGTAATTGTCAGGTGACGATTGTTAGTTTGACCAAACCACAAGGAAAGTAAATATAATTTACTCATTATTTCTTAATACAAAAACTAGGGTTTCATTGAAATAGTGTTTAATAGTTGAATTATAATTCCGTCGACTCTTATGCCATCTTGACGTCACGTAAATTAATTTAATCAACGTGATTAATTTTATGTCATATGGACTAATACGTAGTCGTCCATCGCTCTCCCTCCACCCCTTCTGTCGTTTCTATATTATCAATGAGACATTTTTTTTACTATTTAATTTGAGTAAAAAATGTATGTAAGGTCAATAATGACATGTTAGTCCATATGACATAAAATTGTTGTGTTCACGTAGCACATGAATTGACAGAATTATAATTTAATTGTTAAATGATAAAAAAACTGTTATTATGACTAAATATATTGTGAATAGCAAATTCAAAATTACATTTATCGATTACTAAACGTTTAAAATTACATTTCACACTATATTATAAAATTATTCCTGCAATTTTTCTCCTTTAACCATATATAAATAGATACGTGTGAGGGAATAGCAAGTCTTGGTAGGGGATTTCCAAGCAAAAGCTTTTAGACTGTGAAGTATTTTGCTTTACGTCATATCCATGAGCAGTTCGCATGATTGAAAATGGAAAAAAAGAGGGCCAAATTCTTTTTTAATTTTTAACTTTCCAACTCAATATATTACTTGGTGCTATACCTTGATTTTTTTTAAAAAAAATTTTGGAATATAATTTAATTAGTTTATGATAAATTATAACCTATTATTTTCATCACATATTTTCACTCATTCAATCATTAAATTAAATTTTCTCTGAATTAACAAGTGAAATTTTTTTGTTCATGTTAAAACCACTCAATCCTCCTCGGCCGCTTGCCGTTATTCAATGAGAATAAATGAGAGGGGATTGACGTGAAAAGGACAAAAATGACTATATTTTTAAGAGCGAACTCCGAGTGAATACGAAATATATAAATATTTTTGAAAAAAAGGACGAATATGAAGACTATTTTTTTATTTATTTGTATCATTTTTACAAAGAATCATGTTTTAATTTACTCTGTATTATTTCAATTTTATCAAGTGTTTTCGAGGGACAAGAGACTAATTTTATAAACATAGAAAACCTAAAGTAAGAATCCTCGTATTTTATGTTCCCTTCAATTTAGAAAGACAAGAAAAATCCAAGACTAATTAATTGAGAAAGTAAGTACCCTTTTTGAGTTCGAATAATGCCAACAATTACAATTAAGATAAAAGTAAACTATGATTACACTTATTGATTAGTAGGTTAGACATGTTTTACTTTTAGTTAATTAAGTATGGCATCATCTAATCAGAAACTCCACTTTGTTAATTAAATCTTTCGAGTTTTGACCTTTCCCTTTTGGGGTCTATCCCGTGATAAATTATACTACTATATGTTCATATGCCTTAATCATTAATTAAATCACCTACTTTACTTAATTAATTATTCCAACTTTGATTTGATAGATAACCTACAAATCGTTATGATGATGCAATGCCGGATATATTAAATTTACAAGACTTTAATATTTATTTTTACTTTTATTTGTAAATTATACTAATTTTTTTAAAAAAAGTTAACTCTAATTTAATTTTTACCTGCCACAATGAGTGAAATCCATGATGGCTTGCTTGCCCTTTTAAGTTTAAGCATTTACTTTGGAGTAATTGGTAATAATCACTACTATTTTCATATTAAAACTTATCTCAAACCACTAATGACAGAATTAATACATTTTACATGAAAGAGTTAGTTTTGAAGACAATGGAAGAAGCTCAGTTTGAATGAATGTTGGAGGAATTGAAGTAAGAATATTGTTGGGCAGGACAAAGATACCGAAGAAGGAGAACATATCCTCCTTTCAATCATTGCTAAATTTTTTTTAAAACCCCTATTGCTGAAATGATTTTTATTTATTTTTAAATAGTCACTTATTGAAACGAGATTATTTTTTTTAAAAATTAGTAGAACCTCAGCATATGGCGGAGCAACCATGGAGGATAGCCATTTACTGGAACGAAATTTTTTAGCCACTGCAAATGGCGAACCAACCATGGAGGTACTCTTCCATAGCTGCTATAATAATGGAATAATCAATCGAAAAACTTTATTCAGCATTTTTCCAGCACACCCTCATACTTATAGTGGTTTTGCCCTAACAAACAACTTCACGTAGGAATTTATAACTCAATTATTATTTCTCGCCCTTCTTTTTATTGTTTCGCCCCCTTTAAATTAGTTCGCTCTCTCGTTTTATTTGTCTCCTCCCTTTAAATTATTTTGTCATTCTTTTTTAAAAAGGCAAATTAATCCAAAAAGAGCAAGACTAAATAAAATTGGGATCGAAAAATAACGATACCGTATTTATAATCTATTATATATATATATATGTCAAAGATTGAACATATCCTAAATGTATTAACTAAAAGCATGGAATTCAATCAAATGAAACAGAAGTCCTAAGTTGGATCGAAGCAGTAGTTATCTTCCTATACCTACAATGTGAAGTTCTTGCAATGGGAAGTAGATGGATGCATGCATTTGTGGGAGAGGCACAAAGGTTAAAAATTGAATGAAATGAACAAAAGTGCTAAAAATACGGAGAATGTCTGAGAAAAATGTTGTGTCTGATTGGGGCTGAGTGTCTCCACTTGATGAGCAAGTTTGCAATAACAAAAGAAATGCACAATATATACATCATAGGCTGGCTTAGGCTTATCGTTTAGTATCATCCCCACTGCCCATACGATGGCCTACTACTCTCTCTATTCTTTTTCTTTTGCCATGATATGACTCCAAATTCCCCCCCAAATATAAATCCTCTCCCTCTCATACAGATATTTTACTCGCTTTCTAAAACATTTTACATAAAACATAGAAAATCTTCGATAAACTATTGGCCAGATATTATATTATTTAAGGGATCCTTTTGTGGACCGAACCCTAAATAATAATAATAATAATAATAATAATAATAATCTATAGCATTAGGAATAAGTAGTACTACACTAATTTATTTTCTTTTTGGCCGACAACAAATTGCTTTTTTTCTTGTCTAAATTTATAGTATGGCACTATGGATGGATGAGAACTGTTTCGCCAAGTTAGAGATAGATGCTTCATCACTCAAAGACACAAACTTATGACTCTCTTTTTTCTTCTTCTTTTTTTTTTTTTTTTTTTTTTTGGCCCAAAAACGTTATTTCAAACTAAAGTAATACTATATAGGTATATAGGATGCCACTAAAGTAATAAAACAACTATAAATATGTGCCCCATATCTATCTCACGAGAAAAGGGAACAATGCAAAATCCAGATTGTATCAATCATGCTATTTCTTTTTAGTTTTAGGCTGATGCTGCCCTTTCATCCCCCCCACAACTAATACCTATGTATGTTTTTGTGGGTTCGGCATACTTCATTCGTCTCAAAAAAAACAAAGAGTTCCCCTAGGGTTTTCTAGGAAGGGATCATAATAATTGAATGAGCGAATTATATTTATGTATTATGCAGTTTTGTCAGATTATTAATATCTTTTAAAATTTTTAACAATTGCATTTATATCTTTGACTACTCAAATTTATAATAATTAATTCCTAATTAACGATAAAAAAGAGCAAAGTTGTTGACATAAGTATTTTTATTGAGTCAAAAGATTATTGAAAAAGTTCACACTCACAACCAATCGAACTCATTTTGATTAAAAATCATTAAATTTTTTAATTTTTAATATTTTTTGATATTTAACTTTGATTAATGCTAACTAAAATTATCAAAAATCTCAAGAGAATATTAGTAGTTTAACTAAATTATAAGAGAGATAAATGTAATTCACCCTAATTATTTTCTTATGAGTTGATAATACATTTGATTAGTTGCATTTGCAAAAATTTAATATTCAAGATCCATAATAAAGTCGAATTTTATTTATCTGATTCGCGTATTAATTCAAATTCAGTATTTGAATACGAAATAATATATATATATATATATATATGTGAAACGTATAAATTAATTACTTGTAGGGTTATCTATAATGTTGTATTATCTAGTGCCATTATTTATCAAGAGTGACAATAGAGAAAATTGAATGTGGATCGAAGGGGGAGGCTGGGGTCGGTTGGGGTCGGTTGGGGTCTTGATGTATTTCCAAGTTTATGTATACATTGGAGAAGGAACTTTTCGTCACTGTAAACGATTGCTTGCTGCCAATCCAAGCCCTATATACTGACCTAGCTACCCTACATATTCCCCATTTTGCCCTTTTTCAAGTTTTGCTTAATTAGGGTTCTCATAATTTTTTTTAAACAATAAAATTGGCAAATGCATTGTGTAATTATGTAATTAAAGTCGAATATTAACGGATGGTTTGATCACAGGTTAACTTTTTTTCGAACATTATGTAATTAATTTAACTTTTTTTCAAAAATGAGTAATTTTTGGTATGATACCTTGAATATTATGATTTAGTATTAGAAATATGACGTTATTTTAAAGCGAAAGTAATTTGATGACGTATATTTTTTATGAGTTTTCAAAATTACCTTAAATATGTATTTAAAAATAGATTTAATTGGGGGATTTCAACATGTAAAATGCTAGCAAAGAAGGATAAATTACTTCTCATAGAATTTTAGAAAACTACTATGGGTTTTCCTTGAGCAAACTTGTTAAGTGGGCCTAATAATGCTGTAACCCAACCCGTTTCTAAAGGTAAAGAGATTCCCGGAAATGGGCTCATCTTTCTTTTCTTAAAAATCTTGAGCCCAATAAGAGTCCACCAATTGTGAGTTGGGGTCGATTTGGAATGGGTTACTATTTAGTATTTACTATCCATTTTCTATTAAATAATCATCTGTTATTTTTTATTTTATCATTAACTTTATTTTTTATTCACAGCATATAGACATATAAATTGTGATCATAAACAATTATTTTGCAGGATTCCTCAAATATTTCGTACAAAACTAACTTTTTAGACACAAAAATTACAAGAAAACATTAAAAAATATAAGAACATGTAAAATATGTGCTAACACACACACGCGACCCTGGAGAACTCAAGACCATTGCTAGTAGGTCCGATCGCCGAGTATCTTCAAGCGGCGATCTGTCGGCCATTTTTTTCCCATTTGATGGGTTTTATAGTTTTTGTTGCGTTGAACCTTTGATTCGTTCATTTTGGTTCGCCAAAGTCTAGATCTACGAGGAAAAGACTTTTTACGACAAGTTTTATTCAAACGGTGTGGATTTTCATATTAGGATCAGTTTCTCGGGCACCCAAAATGCTCTCGCACCATGGCATACAGGTAACCCATGGGAGAGGAGCGTCTGTGTCATTGTGTGGGTGCGAAAATATTTTCTATTTGGATTAATAATTTATCTAAATGTTAGATAACTATGGAGATATAATAAACAGATGAATTTTATTTTCAGATAAACTTTGATTTTTACAGAAATTAGATCATTTACTTTATGTAGATGAACCTATTACTATATTTAGAAATAAAGTGATGACAACTCAATGTAAAGATTAATTCAAATTTAGAAAATTGATAAGTTGTTATCATTGTATTTCTAAATATAGTAATAGGTACATGTACATTGTGGATAGTATAATTTGCACAAATCCAAATGAAACACACTATAATTAATATTATCATCTTCTTGATTAACATATCATAATTAAAAGAAATAAAATTATTATTTTTATGACGGTGGAAGGAAATACTTGTTTTATATATATCTTGAACTTTAAAAGTGAACCAGACGTTATGACAGTGCGAAACGGCTTAGGATCCGCTGTGACACTTTCTTGTGATACTCCCTGTGACAAATTTCAATTACTTTACTTATATATTGTATTTTCGGTTAATTTTTACGTAATACATAATCATTTACACTCTTATATTTTTTAACACGACTGATTCACTTTTTTAAAGGGTTAGGGTATATTAAATTATTAAATATGATTTTTATTGTTAAAAAATATCAAAAAAATATAAAAAATAAAATAATACTAAAAAATAAAGTATGAAAATAAAAATAATCTACTAAAACTATATATTGTCAATATATATAAATTAACATGAAATACAATATATAAACAAAATAATTGAAGTTTGTCACAGGGAGTGTCACAGGAAAATGTCACAGAGGATCCTAAGCCATGAGAAACGGATTGTATGAAAAATAATTTAAATTGATTTTTTAAAAATTATTTAAAATTAATTGATGGGATAGAGCGCTGCCAAAAAAGTAACCGAACCGTGTACTCGTATCACCTCACCGTATGTCTTGTTTTTTTAAGAAAAAATGCAAGAATAGTTTTTGTAATCGACCAATTTAGTTGAAAACTTTTATATTCACAATATATTTACTCCTGGTAATAGTTATTTTAAATACTTAATGATTGAATTGTAATTCTGTCAACCCTTAAACCATGTAAAATTTTATGGTATGTGGATTAACATGTTATTGTGGGTCTCAAATATATTTTTTACCTGAAAAAAATATTACTAAAACTAAATGTGTTGTGAATAACAACGTTTAGGACTAAATATATCGATTACCAAACGTTTATAACTAAATTTACCAATAGGTCATACTATAATAACTGTTCTTGCAATTTTTTATTTTTTTAAACTAAAAAACTTTAAAAAAAATAATGATATTGATATTCACAAAAAGTAAAGTGAATTTATAAAATATAATACATTTAATTGATATTTAATTATTCATTCATTAGTAATTATTTACTAAAGATTGTATAATGATTGAAATTTACTCATTAATCTTTAGTATGAGAGGGCTAAGATAAATAATTAGTATAATGATTGAAAGATTTTATTGGATTTGAAATGAGAAATAAAATATAAGATTAAAGAAACTTTAACTCAGTTGTTATTTCTTGTCATTTTTTTACTTGTCTCACCTATTTAGATAATTTTGCCTCCTCGTTTTACTTGTCCTGTCCCTTTTATATTATTTCGCCCCTCTTTGTTAAAAGGGCAAAATAGTCCAAGAGAGCGGGGACTAAGTAAAATATGGGCGAGAAATAGTAATATCCAACTTTTTTTTTTTACAAAGAAGGAGGCCAAACTCTTCGATGCGTACCTATAGAGCGGAGGTATGCCATCTCCCTAATATCATGATCCAGTCAATGTCGCACTCTCTCTTGGGGGTCATTCAAACGATGCAAATCGCTTGAAGCTACTATAGCCAAAGAGACTAAACAGTCTGTCGTAAAAATTTGGTCTCTATATACGTGATTTAATTTCACTCTCCACTCAAGATCCATCAACCTTTGAATTTCCCAGACAAGACTGCGGCGAAAACTACATTCCATGAATCCATTCCACTTTTTGGCCAGGACAATATTTTGATATATTATATAAAATATACAATTTAATTTAACAAGAAATGGAATTTTAATTTTGGAAGGTGATATATACTATACAAGAGACTAAATAATATTCAAAACATTTAAAATATTCAAAAAAATAATATTCAAACATTTAAAATATATTAACTAAATTTACGAAAACAATTATTTATATTTGCGAGAGACTAAATCGATATGTAAGGTTAAACTATAACATATTATTATTTCTATTTCATAAAATAGTTTTTCTAAGAAAAATATTTTTTTTTACAAAATTGTTAATTTCATTAAAATTGAAAAAACAATATTTGAATTTAAAATTTTTAATTCAACTCCTCTCCAAAGTTCCTCACTTATAATTCTAAAGAAAAGAAATCCTTCCAAAGTATTCTTAGAAAAAACCTTAAATGCTTAAATTTTTCAAAAGTCTTCCCTCTTTACAAAAATTCAAAAGTGCCCCAAATTCCTATATCCCATTGTAGTAAATGCCCTAAATTTGAGTAGAAATGGATCACTTTATCCACATGAAAAATATATGAAAAGCTTCAACCGGGATGCACTCGAGAGAGTTTTGCCTTTTCTACAATAGGATTTAGAATTCTAAAAATGATTGAAAACTGTGGCCAGATGTGTTGCCATCACGTGATCGTAATTTACAATTTTTTAATCGACTGTACAACATCAAGTGTTCTGAAGATAAACAAACCTTAAATGCTTTAATTTTTTAACGGTCCTCAATCTTTACAAAAATTCAAAAAGTGCTTACGGATCCTTAGACCCCTTAGTAATATATACACTAAAAATGACATAGGTAGCAGATCGCTTTAACCACATGAAAACATATGAACATACACGATTAGCCGCATTAGCGATGCACTCGAGATAGCTTTACCTTTTTTACAATAGGATTTAAAAGTCCGAAAGTGATCGAGAATTATGATTATTGTATCTAAACGTGTTGCCGTCACGTGATTATAACAAGATTTCTTAATCGGCTGGACAGTAAGTGTTCTGAAAAAAGCAAACTTTAAATATTTGAATTTTTAACAGCCCTCCATATTTACAAAAATTGAAAAAGTACCCCAAATCCTTAAACCCTGTTCTAGTAAATGGATTAAATCTGGTGTAAATGGTAGACCGCTTTATCTACATGAAAAACATATAAAAAGACAATATTAGCCCCATAGGCGATACACTCGAGAGAGTTTTACCTTTTCAATAATAGGACTTAGAAGTTTGAAAGTGATCGGAAATTGTGACCACTATATCCAGATGTTTTGCCATCACGTGATTGTATCTTAAGGTTTCTTTAATCGGGGGTACATCATCAAGTGTTCTGAAAAAAAACAAACGTTAAATGCCTAAATTTTGTAATACTGTCCTCAATCTTTACAAAAATTCAAGAAGTGATCGAAATCTTTAAAGACCCCTTGGTAGTAAATGAACTAGATATGGCGTAGCTAGTAGACCGCTTTATCCATGTGAAAAAATATGAAAAGACATTTTTAGCCCAACTGGCGATGCATTTGACAGAGTTTTACCCTTACTACAATAGGATTTAAAAATAAAAACTGATGAGACGCGTGTTGCCATTACGTGATAGCGAGTTAAAACTTCTTAATCGGTTCGGCAACAAGTATTCCGAAGAAAGCAAACTTTAAATACTTGAATTTTTAACAGCCCTCCATCTTTACAAAAATTCAAGAAATGCCCCAAATCTTTAAGACCCCTAGATTTTTTGGACATTTCTTTGTCCATTATTACCACCGACCAGCTACAAGTATAAATACAAATTGCCTGTTTTTTTCATTTCCCAGATATATATTTCAAAGAAAAAAAGAAAGAAACTAGAGTTCAGTCTTTTGGAGCACACTCAAGAAACCCTCTCAGTTTCCCATGGCCAAGACCAGACCTGGCAAGCGCGACTTGGATTCTTTCACCATCAAGGGCTCAAACAAAGTTGTTAGAGGTATAAAGATAGCTACTTTTTTTTTTTTTTTTTTATGGGTTTTTTGTTTTTCCCTTTTCTTTTTTAATATCCATGCCGAAGGAACAAAATTTGTGCTTTTTGGAGTGATGAATACGAGTATTTTCTGTTTTGTTTCCCCCCCCTTTCGCAGTTATGTGGTGTTCTATTTCCTGGGGTTTTTTGCTGTCAATGTTGTGAAATATGTTTATCTCTGAATGGCCTGATTGTGATTACATGCAGGTGATAAAAAGGAAATGTTTTTGTTTTTATTCTTGGTCATGGTGTTTGATTCAAGAATGCATTTCTTGATGATCCCAGGAAAATTCTGGGTTCTGTTTTAATTGTTTCCGGGATTTGGAATTGAAAATTTTCTTTTATTTTTTTTTTGGGTTTTTGTTTCGGCGGTGATGCGCTGAATTCTTACTTTCAGTGCATGCATGTGATGCTAATGTCGGTCTTGTCGGTGTAATTTTGCCAAATTTTTGTATGGATTGTTGAAGTGAGAAATGAGAGCGTCCCCTTTTTGTTCCTTGATTATTTATATCTTGATTGAGGGATGTTGATTTGATGTTGTGTCATTTCAATTTGAAGCTGGGGATTGTGTGTTGCTGCGTCCCCCAGAAACTGGTAAAGCTCCCTATGTGGCTCGTGTTGATAAAATTGAGGTTGATAGTCGCAACAATCACAAGGTCCGGGTGAGGTGGTACTATAGGCCAGAGGAATCCATCGGTGGCCGCAGGCAGTTCCATGGATCCAAGGAGTTGTTCCTTTCAGACCACCATGATGTTCAGAGTGCTCATACTATTGAAGGAAAGTGTGTTGTCCACTCCTTCAAGAACTATACCAAGCTTGAAAGTGTAGGATCTGAGGATTACTTCTGCAGATTTGAGTACAAAGCTGCTACTGGAGCTTTTGTCCCAGATCGTGTTGCAGTGTGAGTTTTGCTCGATTTCTCATACGGAAATCTTGAAGATGGAATGCCCTTTTTCTTCCTTTGTTTTTTAATTGTATTGTTGTTGAGCATTCTTATGTTTTCACATTGAAGGTACTGCAAATGCGAGATGCCGTATAACCCTGATGATTTGATGGTACAATGCGAGGGATGCAGAGACTGGTATGAATGAAGAATCCCTTTTATCTGTTATTTGTTCCTAATTTGGCTTTGCGTGAATAGAAAAAGTTAAAAATTCAGTTAATATACATTGATGTTCAGTTGGAGGTGCGGAAAAAGATGTATGGAACAAACTTTAAGGTTTAAGCCTGTCTTTTTCTTGTACGTGGCACTCCTATATTCTTGACTTAGTACGTCATTAGGATTCTAATGATTGTTTGATTGGCTAAAGGTTTAGGATAACTGTGGTTATTTCCCTTTATTTACCGACAAGAGTAATTTCTGATGTTTTCTAGTGCTGTCTTCGGTTGACCAGATATATTTGGTTTTTATACGTTTTAGACGTTCATTGGTGGGAAGAATTCAAACGTTCTTGTAATTTTGTCATTTATAGAAGGAAAGGTTCTTTCTTTTGAATGGCTTCCTACCCTTCTGTGGTAAAAACCCTCTACAACTTCAAAAGGAAGAAGAAAAAAGGCAGCAAGAAACTGAAAAATTGGAACTTGTCAATTAACTTTTAATCCTTTGAAAAAGGCAGGTATTTTTCAGTCATGCAGCTTTGTTCAAGTTCTTTGTGAACGTTTTTTTAGGTTTGCAGTATATCTGTGTTATCGTATGATTCGGCCCGGCTACCTTTGTTTACCTGCTTTGGTTGCTTAAGATTTGTTACTCACAACACTATGTAATGGCTTTGGTAGGTTTCATCCTGCTTGTATTGGGATGACCATAGAACAGGCGAAGCTATTGGATCTGTTTGTGTGTTCTGATTGTGCTGCTGATAGAAACAAGTCTCAGGGTGCATCAACTGCCGAAAAGGGTGACGAGGTGGGTCTTTTTCTGAGTGTATTCCCTCCTTGCTGTTTTCCGTGAACTATTTCTTTATCTTTGTGTTTTGTGGTTCCATTGAAACTAGTCAAGTTGTTTTATTATTATGGCATATAAGATGCACATCTGTTTGTCTGTAATGGTTAAATCATCTTCAGTTTGACATTAGTTTTCTACTTAATTGTGAAATTTCACTAGAAACCTGAACCAAAACCTTCTATTGGACAAGGAACGGCCAGTTAACAATTGAAAAACTATGTATGTCCTTGATTTTCCTGAGATGTATTTGTTGGATTCTTATGTGGGATTCTTACCATTATTCACTGAGGACTTCCGGATTTAAGCAATCAGCATGCCTTTCAGATGTTATAGTGCATACTTATTTGAAAAGTTGTTATTTTGCCGTAGAATGGGAATAAATTGATTCCATTGGTTTGTCGACTAGGTGGAAACTTGTGGTCTTATTTCTCTTGAACTGCTAGATTTTCATAATTGGCAATCACGTGTACTGTATTTTAATTTTGAGACTAGCGGCATATTTCTGATTGTTCACCATCACATGTCATTTGTTTGGATATTGTTGGCATCATGACAAAGATTTATTTTACATGTCCATGATCAATCTTGCATAGGAAACAATTAGCAAGAAAATTTCATGCTAGCACAAAAGAATTGATTTTTTAAAATTTTGATGATATCCTTTGACCTTCCACAGATTGGGAACAGTGGATGAACATTGTTTTCTGCTTCCTTCCTGGCTAATTTTTGGTAATCATCTAAAAGTTCCCCCTTATTCTATTTTCAAACATTTGGGTTCAGATTGTTATGCACTTGCATATTTAATATAAGCGTGTAGGTGGTGTATAATTTGGTTGTATACGCATATAGACCTGGAAATTCAGGTACGACTTTTTGATGTGTTTATCCACACACTTGGAAAGAGGAGAACTGGAAATTACAATAACCTGTAAGGTTGCAGTGTGATATGGTATCTAGATGGTGTTCTTGAAACCATGGAAATCTGGCTGAGTTGATATTCTGGGAGAGAATGGTGTCAATGATAAATCTTTGGTACTCTATGATGATCAGCAGCCTTGACACTTGATGTAGAGAATTTTAGAGCAGAAGAGTGTAGATATTTACTCTTCTGAGGGAAGATTATGTGTTGTCCACATTGATCGTGATGCATTGAGTTGTTGTCATTTACCTGTTGATGCTTGGGTTCTCCTGGATTACTTTTTTCACAATGGGCTTCATTATACTCATTTTAGGTTCCGAACTTTTTCGTGCCATATGTATGTCGTTCTTAATGTATGTTTAGTCGTGCATATGACTGCATGCTGAATGTTGGTACTTAGATGGATGCTCCATGATCTTTCATGGAAGTTTATTTGTTCTAATTATAGTTTTGGAATGAGTGTTGTTCTGAACTCATTCCTACACGTTGACTCGAGGATCTTTCTCCTAATACCTACATCTTTCTTTTTCGCTGTTAGTTTGAATGAAAACGATAGTAAATTACTGTTATGATCGCATCCAATATATCGTAATGAAGCCTGCTCTTATTTCTCAGTTGGAAGCAAAGCGGCTGAAAAAGGAAGCCTAGGGGCCTTGGAGGAAGAGTAACAATTCTGGTGAAGAGACACTCAGTTTGTCGTCCTCAACTCTGGCGGTGTCGTTGTCTTGTTGTATATTGAAGGGAGAAGATTAGAACTGTTCTATTACCATTGTGTGATAACATAGTTTTTCCATATACCCTCCTGGTTTTATGTCTGCATTTCCGGATTCAGAGACGGTAGACGTCGTCGTTTCGTGTTGTTTTTACAGAGTTGAAAAACTAAATTGTAGGGTTACCTTGAATTTCTAGTGTTTAAGAAATATGGATTTGGATTTGGATTTCTTCCTTGTTGGAATAGAGATTGCATGTGTTTTTAGGCCTTTTATTTGATCTTTCTACATGAAACATGTACATATAGATCTCTCTAATATGCTTCTTCTGTTCATTTTCATGCCTGCAGCATACTCTTATGACTCATAAAAATCGTCGTGTTTGTTAAACTAACGGAGATAGTAAAGCTTTTGATGGTACTTTCCAGACTCAAAAAGATTTTTTGCTGCAGAAAGTCGCGTTAGTTAAACTACATGAGATTGTCATTTCATGTTGTATAACTTTCTAGTTTTCTTGCATTTTCAACAGGCTTTTTACACTTTTTTTAAGATAAAATTTGTCTATTATCTTTTTAAAAAATAGTTTTATTTTTTAGACTGAATTGTTTTTTAGTCCCTGTAGTACCATTTTGGTCTTTTTAATATTGCGATGACTCGCATTTTCTTTTATTAGCCGTTTGAATCCGTTTTAATGGGAAATTTAACGTAAAATTATCTTTTCCTTTCTCTCAAATGTAGTATGAAATGCTTGAATTTCATCTTGAAATATGAACACTTGTGGAACTCGCGACTTTTAAAATTAATACATAACTAAATTACTATCAACGGCGACGAAAATCAATATACAAATAATGACCTAAACTCCGTAACTGTTAAGTTTTTCCGAGTTATATAACACAACATATCTCGAGTTTAACCGATAGAAGTTAGTTTCAGATTACCACGGAACGCATGCAATGAGAAGAGGCAAGAAAAACATTTCTGGGATCGTATTTTTTAAGATTCTGAATACAAACAAAACGGATAATATAATAATAACGTTCGTAACTGTTCATCTCTCACGTTAATCCTACTGCATGGCATGACTTTATGTCACGTTTAACTTCTGCATGGATTATAAGATATTAATAATGCAATGATTCAAAAACCCTAATGGATTGTTCTCGTCTTTCATTAGTTATGAACTTAGCCACCATGTTAATCTTCTTGATTTCTCTATTTGTTGCAGTTTTCTGCAATGGAGAAGAAGATCGCCATACTTACTTAGTTCTAATGGAAGGAGAGGAGCCTGTTGCATTTCATCAAGAAAATATACTGCCAAAAGCTGAGAATAATGGAGAATCACGACCTCATCCCAACAGGTTTTAAGTTTCTTTTGATGGCAATATTAAATCAGACTTAATTAGAAGCATTTAATAATTAATAGTTTAGTTGTTTCCTGTTTAGTTTACGATAAATATCCAGTGGGATTTCAGATTTATGTGTGGCTAGAGTTTTAAGCTACAGGCTAAACTAGAAATAAAAGAAACAGCAGTAGGAAGACTGATGTAAAAGATAGATGTGGTTACCAATATGGGCAGAAAAACCACTTTGATGATGATATAACAAATAGGGATCGTCGGGTATCTTCTTGTCATTGTTAGATAGTTTTTATACTTGTACTCTGACTCCTATTAATAAAATAGTTATAATTTGTCGTATAGAAATATATTTCGGCTGTGTTTAGAATTTTTTATATTCTGCATTTTTGGTATAGTGAAGTATTGAAGGCTCAACATGCAAAGCATTTGATCAACTCCCATGATCAACTCCTGCAAAAAGCCCTGGATCGTGGAAGCTACACCAAGCTTTACAGCTTCAAACACATTGTTAATGGCTTTGCTGTTCATACTACACCATCTCAGGCAAACCCTTTTTACTGTTTTTCATTTCATGTTGGATTGATCTCTTTATAAATGGATTTATTGGCTAAAATCATCAGGTTGAAAGGATAAAGAATGCAGCTGGAGTGAAGTTAGTGGAGAAAGATAAGAGAGTGAAGCCAATGACAACTTATACACCTGAATTGTTGGGGTTGCCATCAGTTTGGACTCAAGAAGGTGGAGATAGAAATGATGGAGAAGGCATTGTGATTGGTGTTATTGATTCAGGAATCAACCCTCTTCATCCCAGTTTTGGTCCTGATCCAATAAATCCTTACTCGTCGAAACCGCCTCATTTTTCGGGTGTTTGTCAGGGTGGACCTCTATTCCCTGAGAGTTCATGCAATGGAAAAATAGTTTCTGCCAGGTTCTTTTCATCTGGTGCTGAAGCAACTGGCCAGCTTAATGCTTCTGTCGATTTCCTCTCACCCTATGATGCTGTAGGACATGGAAGGTAGATAGAGTCCTAGAACTACATTTCAAAATAGTCCATTGATAAATAATGGGCATTCAGGGGCCAACAACATTAAAGTGATTATAAACTCTATACAGTGGACTATCTTCATGATCGTCAGTTTATTCTCAGTTCATCCATGAAGTCAGCCACATTTTGATTTGTGAAAATGAATTGTTTGTTCTGATACAGTCATGTGGCTTCAATTGCTGCTGGAAACCATGGAGTTCCAGTTGTTGTTGATGGATTCTACTACGGAAGAGCCAGTGGGATGGCGCCACGCGCACGGTATCTCATTCAATTCAGCTCTACCTTGTAGTAAAATCAAGAACACCATAAACTAAACATTTCTTAGCAAAATTTGAGTGGCCATATCAGAAGTACAAGTATCAGTTACATGGTTTTTCTTGCCACCAGGATTGCAGTTTACAAAGCTATTTTTACAGCAATTGGAACTCTATCAGATGTCTTAGCTGCAATTGATCAGGTAAGTTTGATATTCTATTATTCATATAGCATCAAGCATTTGTGAAAATGCTGGTGGGAACAGTAGTGTTAAACTTGGGGTTAAAAACTTGGCAGGCGACTACGGACGGGGTGGATATCATAACACTTTCCATTGGACCAGATGAGCCACCTAAAGATGCTGTCACATTTGTAGGCATGTTTGAGAATTTCATGCTAGCAGCCAATAGGGCTGGAAAATTTGTAGTCCAAGCTGTTGGTAATGGAGGTCCTGGTCCTTATACTGTGGTGTCTTACAGCCCTTGGGTTGTTGGGGTTGCTTCTTCTGATACAGACAGGACTTACCCTGGAACTCTCATTCTAGGCAATGGTCAAAAGATTCCTGGTGTGGGATTATCAGGTAAAACTGTTTCTTCTTTCTTTTATCACTTAGGAGCCGTGTGAGATCAAAATCTCGTGCACGTTTTTGAATGAGAGAAAGAAGTGAGAAATCCTCTTTTATGGATCTGACTCTCCCATTTCAATCGATGCTTTTCTTTCTGTTACTTCGAAAGTAGCTGCTTCAGCTTTAGCCACTTGAATTTCTCACGAATGACATTTTCTTCTGGAAATCCTATATGCTTGCATATTCGCCCATAGGTCAAATCGGATATGTAACTATTGGAAAATTTCAATAATGCTGCTGATCTTGGTGATAGTTTCAGTTCATCATTCTCTTTCTGTTCCTTATAATTGAAACTTTTGTTTCAGGCCCGAGTTTTGGAAACGGGTTGATTCAGTATAAGCTAGTCCTGGCGAAAGATGCCGTGGTTAAAGATGGCGAATTTCCAAGAACTGTGGAGTATGTGGAAGAATGCCAGCATCCAGAGGCACTGGCTCCTGCTGTGGTGCTAGGAAGTGTGGTGATCTGCACATTCTCAGATGGTTTCTACAATGGAAGTTCAACACTGACAGCAGTTATCCAGATAGCAAAAACTCTTGGTTTCATGGGTTTTTTGCTTGTTGCAAATCCAAAATTTGGAGACTTCATAGCTGAGCCTATTCCATTCTCAGTTCCAGGGATAATGATCCCAAGAACAAGTGATGCACAAGTATGCAAATGCAAATGAAACCTTAGTTTATTATTCAGTAAATAAACATAAGCTGGACTGGAACTGATAACTCAGATGGCTTTCCTAGGTTGTATCTGGATATTATGAACAGCAAACAAGCAGAGATAAGAGTGGAAATGTCATAAGCTATGGTGGAAGAGCATCAATAGGTGAGGGAAGAACAGCGTCTTACGTGGGGCGAGCGCCAATAGTCAGCAGATTCTCTGCAAGGGGGCCAGATTTCAAAGATCAAAACAGGACTCCAGCTGATGTTCTTAAGCCTGATATTTTGGCTCCAGGGCATCAAATCTGGGGAGCTTGGAGTCCCATGAGTGTTTCCAATCCTTTTCTTGCTGGTAAAATGCATATTTCATCATCTCATGGCTGTGGATTTCTTCTTCAAGTTGATTCAGCTTGATGTGTTTCATTTAGGAAACAATTTTGCTCTGATATCTGGGACAAGCATGGCAACTCCTCATATTGCAGGCATAGCTGCACTTCTGAAGCAAAAGAACCCTTCTTGGAATCCATCCATGATAGCTTCAGCAATGGCAACTACTGCAACAAAATATGACAATAAAGGAGATCAAATCATGGCATATGGTTTCCAAATTGACAGTTTATACACAGCAGCTCCATTCGGCTTTGGTGCTGGCCTTGTCAATCCCATTCGCGCTGTCGATCCAGGGCTAGTTTTCTCTGCTGGTGAGTTTTCCACATCTCATAAATCCTATCTTCAGTCCCTGGATTTCATCTGTGTTCTGCTGTCATTATAAAAACAGGATTCAGCGACTATATCAGCTTCTTGTGCTCTCTTCCAAACCTGGATCCAGGATTGATTCGTGTTGTGACCGGAGGATCATGCGCTCCCTCGCCATCTGGAAGCCCTGCTGATCTCAACTTGCCTTCTGTGACAATAACATCACTTTCAGGGTGTCGAACCATACACCGGAGCGTGACCAATGTGGCAAGCAAAGCAGAAATTTATGTATCAGCAGTGCTGCCACCAGAGGGAGTGATGGTTAATGTACATCCACCATGGTTTAAAGTGGCTGCTGGAGGAACTCAACTTCTGGAAATAATACTTAATGTAACACAAGCCCTTAATGACTTCAGTTTTGGAGAAATCATTTTAACTGGAAGCCTTAATCATATTGTCAGGCTTCCATTGTCAGTTTTCCCTGTTTCAGTTTCTTGAGTTTCTGCAAACTCAAGCCAAGAAATGGGACACATGGATTTTCTTTCTTTAACATCATAAAGATAATCATTCTCTATATGCAACTCAAAAGCTTCAATCAAATTGCTAGATAATCACTCCCAGAAAGTGACATCTCTGTAGTGTTTTCTACAAACAGAATACAATAATAGCTAAACTTTGATCCTATTGTTGTGTATGATAAGACTATTTTCTATATAAAAGAATGATGCTGACAAGAATGGGGCTCAAACTGTTGACATACAAAAGTACAGTTAATGTTAATTGCTTCAAACTACATCAGGAGGAGTGCACATGCAATCTCCACACCGAGGATATCTATACACGCTGCGACCAACAGGCCGCGAAAATACCCTTTTGGTTTGTCTGACAGTTTTCCTCACTCTCAGTTCAAAAACCTTCCACTCTATGGTGCTATTCTTCACAAAAATGTCAGCAAGCCTGCGTTTGTTAGGACGAATTGTTGGCATTTGTCCCCCACCATAATAGATTCTGTAACCAGATACCAAAGACGAAAACTGACTCCCGGAGTCGGTCATGGCAAACATGTCTGCTGCAGTGCAGACTACAAAGTCCAGCGCAGCTAACTGCGGATAAATTTCACACCTTAGAAGCTAAAAGCGATGAAATGCAAAGACGCGACACTTGTTGGAACTCACAGAAATGTAGTCAAACATAATGGTCTAGATGCATTGTCCTACACTAATGCATAATGAAGAATATGATGTATAGATAAAAAGCAAATTACCTGGGATGAATAATTTCTAAATGGTTCAATTTCAGTTGAGGAAAGCAGGGTTTCTTTGGTAACCAAATTGGGAAACAAGGTAGTTAATGCAGCTAATCTTGACTTCCCTCCATAAATATGTGCTCCAGCAAGATATATGCGTGTTCTACGGTTAAAACCAAGGCCTGCAAACATAAGTGCAGTTTCCTCAGGCATCAGTGGACATAACCCTTCTGCTCTGAGTTTTCCCGGAGAAGGTAACCTGCGAGAATAATGTTCAAGTGTCAAGCGAGATACACAACGACTCTAGCAGAATGAACTTGAACTTTATGAAGTTAAGAGATCTTCCTCATTACATGCCTTGCAAATATCTAGATTATGCATACTTTTAAAGACAGAAATACTTGACATGAGACTTGGTTTTTTCAAATATCTATGCCTTCTATGTCTCCAAAAAAACTAGAAAGAGACAACCGAAGTCTTTAATATCGGGTAATGCAAGGCAAAAACAATACTAGGAACTCAAATTTTGCCTCTCTTCTCGGCTTCCTCCCGCTTTCCCCTTTAAGTTTCTGCACTATATTAACCAAAAACCAACAGCTCAACAAATATCACATGCTTACTTTCAAATTACTTCCAATCATTTAAACCCTTGAAACAGATCTGCAAACTTACAACTTTAGAATTGAAACCTTTTAGATCCACTCAACCGGTCTCCTTGATTATTCAATCATGCATTTACCAAGATCGAAAAAGAGATGGAATGTTCATTTAATGACTTTTTCCTCAAAAATTATACAGAACTCATCAATGCATCAAGCAGAAAAAGACACAGTGCAACCTCCACTAATTAAAATGCTGAGACTACTTTAACATCTACAATATTTGCATAACACATTAAGAATAAACTTCATAAGTGATAGATAACTATATACGAAGTTTCAAGACAAGTATGGCATACTTTTGAGTCTGCTTTAATTCCACTAAGCCAGGAAAGTGTTCTCTACGGTAAGCTTCCAGTTCCTCTTGCTCAGCAGAACCCCCACCAAATTCACATAATGAATGTGCCACCATGTCAATTTCAAATCTCAAATGCAAAGCTAAATATTTTGAAGCTTTGACTGAACGAGATTTTTCTGTCCTGTTTTCCACTTTTGCAAATGGACCAAGAAGTTGGTTATCCAACGGCCCCAACCGAGTCACATTCTGACGCATTCGATGAATGAGTAATGCTCCAGTTTCTTGTATTTTTGGAACAAATCTCAGAGCGTGGAAATTACATTTGCATCGAAGCCTCTAGATGAAATCTTCAAATTAGGAAGGAAGGTAGGGAAGAAAGTGAAGTGTAGAGTGAAGAAGGTATAGGAAGTGACAGATTCAACTTCGAAAAGATTGTAGATTGACAATTTAATGTAATGCCTAAGTAGATATGCTTACCTGCACCTGAGAGGGAATAGGGTCCGATGCCAAACGATTCCCGAATCCAACCAAATGCACCACTCTATTGCGGAGTAAAATGGGAAGGATAAACTTTTTATAAAATCCTGGCTTGGCCTCTTTCATTATATCAGCATCCGACACCTAATTGAAAGAGGAAAGTTTAAGCAAGAACCTCTATTATTGCATTTGAATTATAAACAAGAACCTTTATCTGGAATTAGTAGGAATCTAACCACACTGCCAATAGCCTCCAGATCTAGTGACTGCAACTCCTTTGGAAGCTCCTTTACTATATGAACATCAGGCTTCAAATAGTTGATAAAATACTCCTCCTGATAGATGTCGCCAAACTGGCTAAGAAATTATACAACTTGTCCATCAGTCTTCCACTTAAGAATATGTTGGCGAATGTACAATGTTCTTATCCCATGATTGTCAGATAATGAGTGGTTCAAATTGACTCTCACAGAAGATAAGACCATGATGCATGAAAAACCATGAAAAAATGTAGGTGTGCAGTATTAGGAGACACTAGAACATTCATCATATACAGTGAAAATTTTACATGATAAGGGAATCGACTGTCAAATATCTAACATCAACATAGTTTCCAGTAAATGTGTGAAAAATCAGAACTGAATTCATGTAGATGGGCTTCAAATTCAATGAGAAGTAACATTCACCTCGTGTCTCTCCACACGCTGCTGTACATTAACTTCGGAAGAACAAGTGTTGCATTAAGTAATCTAGCAACAGCAACAGCATTGCAAATCTGTGGTTGAATTTTAAAAGTTTAATGATCAACCATGGAATGACATCAAGAAGATAACAATGGCAATTTTACATGAAATGTAACACAATTCCTTGAGATATATCCTAAACAAGTTTCGAGCATTCATTTGGGGCAACACGAACACTAAAAATTATCACAGACATACTTACAGCAACTCGCTGCTGGTTTATCCCACCATTTGCAGTGACCATTATATAACCATAATTGCCTCCTGAAACATATAGAAACCATTTCATAACAATGTTAGCTCCATTAATGTCCAAATCAAGATCCCCACGGAGAGGAGATTTAAAATGTATGTATGTGCAAGAATTTGGCACATATGTGGGAGTGTGTAAAGAAATGAAGCGAAAGATTGCGAGAGACCATTAGGTTTCAAGTCACCCTGATCTGCACAAGGTTTCCAAGAAGAAGCGCGGATATAGGGTTCCACCCACAAGTCCTTTGGCTCTGGTTTATTCTGTCCCTGAAATTAAAATAAAAGAACATCTCAAGCAACTCAATTTATAATTTAACATTCAGTTCTTTAAACAGATTCAATACAATAACCATATTATATATTTAATCATCTAAAATGTGACATAGGTCAGTTATACTCCCACAAAAATTTCAGCATTCACAACCAATAGGATTATCAGACAATTATTAATCTAGGATCTTTCAGACTTCAATTTCAGTATTCAAATTCCACACTTTCTTGTGTCACTTCTATTACCAAAAGGGCTCAAACAAAAGTTCGAGAAAACCCAATGCAAAGATATTAAGTAAAAAAATCAAGTTATAGTATAACCAACTACAAACAGTATGAAATTTCAGCATTCACAACCAATAGGATTGTCAGACAGTTATCTTTCAGACTTCAATTTCGGCATTCAAATTCCAAACTTTCTTGTGTCACTTCTACTACCAATAGGGCTCAAACAAAAGTTCAAGAAAACCCAATTGAGTTTTCTAAATCATGAATGCAAAAGTAGGTTGTAAGAACTAAAATTACCAAAAAAAACCACTAAAAGTAGCTCAATCCATGAATTACAGCTTAAATTAAACAGAAAACGATACCTCAGCTAAGGCATGAGCTGCCTTTCCCAAAAGTCTTGCATATATAGTTTTCTGTGGCTTTTTTCCTTTACCAAGCTTCACAAGTTCCTCCTACAGAAAATCCATTCATGCCAAATAAACCAAAATTTCAAAAAAAAAATTGATTTTGCAAATTACAAAGATTGAGTCTTTCTTTATACCTTAATGGATACAGTAGAAGAATTCATTTTCAAGTACTTCAACTTAATAACCCCAGTAGAATGCCGACCCGAATCCCAAATCCGAAAAAGCATCCAAGTATTCACAATGAAAAAACCAAGCACCAATATAATCACAAACAGCAAAAGCTGGCGCTGAAACCATTTCCATTTCCTTTTCTTAGCCGCCGGTCTGCCGGAATCCGGAGGAAATCCAAACCCCCAGCTAAGCAGCGACAAGACGGAGGAGGAAGAAGGGGAGAGTGAGTTGACTGAGTCGTGCGAGAACCGGGTCACGGTGGGCAAACTGATGGACGGGTTATTCCGGGCCGCCCCGGCCAGGTTTCGAGCTCTACGAGCTGGGCTTTGGGCCCTCCCTGTATTCAGGTCATCACTTGTGTCTGACGAACAGGAGGGCATCTTTGCAAGAAAAAGAAAGTATTGTGGGTAAATCTCTAATTTTGTGGGTTTTATTTATTAAACCCACCCAAAGGAAGTCGGAATGTTAACCGGAAAAAGAAAACTTGGAGAAGTGGGGCCAGTGGTGGGGTCACAAAACTCCCATGCAAATATAAATATATATATATATATATGTATATCAGCCAAGGAAACCAAAAAGAAAAAAAATTAAACTACTGATATTTTTATCTTTTTTTTTTTTTTGTAAAATTCTATTTTTTGAATTTTCTTTTTCCGTTTTTCTTTTTTTCGACCATTTTCAGGCAATCCATTCTAGAAGAAATTCAACCAGATTATAAAGGAAAAGAAAAATACTTTACAGACTATTTTTGTGGGAATTACGAGTTCTATTTTCATAATTTACTTTTAAAAATTTTAAACTAATTGTTGATTTTTCGCACATATTAAGACCTTATTATAATTATGTTATTTGGGATTTCATAAATATATATATATACATATATTAATTAAAGAATAAATAAATATTAATTACTACATCGGGTAAATTTGGGCGAACCGGAGTTGGCATGGTTGACAGTTACATGTATATATGAATGGTCCAGCCTGTTTAGATCTGAAAAGGTGAGATAACTTGCATTCTAAGCTCCAACTTTTGTTTTTAAGAACACTCCTTTTTTAAAAAAAAAAAATTAATTATCTGAATAAAATAATCGGATTTCTTTACGTATTTTTTCTATAGAAAAATAGTGGAATAATTCATACTAAGTTGGCAGTAATTATCATTTTCAACTAATGATTTTTATCACTAATTTTTTCCGTTAACCAAATTGTTATGAATAATTTTTGGCAAAATAAAATTGAGTGATTACGAGTATTGATAGTTTGCCTAAAGAAAAAGAAAGATTCCGGATTTCAACATTAAAGAAGAAATGTACAAATCTATTTATTATACAAAAAAAATGACAAGAAAGAAACAAATTTACAGATTGAAAATGGAATAATTTGCCTCAATATCATGGCAAAATCTGCTTCATGCCTTCCCTGATTACAAATTTTCTTTTTCTTTCGTTTTCTTCTCTAAGAAAACAAACTTCAAGAAGGGAAACGATGGATCGCCTCTGCATAAATTGTGCACAAAATTTGCAGAGGCAGCCATTGCATTGTTGCAGACATGCTGCTAAGCTTTAACCATGGTGAAATGAAAGCAAATGTGTTAGGTTTGGTCTGTCGGGCTACGAAATCTCGTACGTCTCGTGATCTGGAGTCTTGTAAGAGAAACCCGATTCGTCGCTGGATCGCCTCGTGACGAAGGTAGCCCTTTGCATTAGTCTCACCAATGCTTGTACCACTTCTGACATTGGAGGTCGAAATTCGGGTTCAGGCTGCTCAGAAACAAAACAAAACAAAACAGACCAAAAACAATAACAGTTTCGTAAGTTTGTTCTGCTAAGAAAATGTACATTTTCTAAACAATTCTCAGCTCTACCGTCTCCAGAAGGATTCTATCATGTATAGAAAGACAATTATTCATTATATATCTTTCTGCCAATGTCGCACAACTTGAATCATTTCCTGGATCTGGATTATGTCATTATTCAGCAAAAGATTTGGTTTACCATTTTACAGCCACAAATGCACCAAAGATCGGGGAACTACAAAATTTTAGTCGAGCAATAACCGTGTGTTTAGCAGTTTTTCACGAAAGATATAGCAATCCAATGTATTAGTAAGGAATAAAACTGTACCTGAACGCAAAGTGCAATTATATCAGCAAAACGGGACAAAGATTTCGCCGGGTACATTCCATTTAGAGTAGGATCAACCATTTTGGCCAAGGCATCTATATCATGAAGCTGAGGAGTTGCCCATCTCACGAGCGACTGTTCTGATCTAACTCTTGAGCTACATACAACAAAGCAACAGCGTATTATAAAGAGGGTTAAGAAAACAAAAAAAAAAAAAAACGATTGAACTAAAATATTTGGAAGAGTTCTAGGGCTGAAGTAATCATTAATCATCTGATGTAAATGAGATAGCTTACCTATCAAGTGGCTTGCGACCTGTCAAGAGCTCTAGCATTACCACGCCGAAACTGTACACGTCACTTTTTACAGTGTATACACCAGATAAGGCGAATTCAGGAGCACTATAACCGAATGACCCAACCATCTGGGCCGATGATACCTATTGAAGATCATTAAACTTGTTAGGGCCACCCATGGAAATCAGTCCACAGACACATTTTCGAAAAGAAGAAGATACGCCAGGTATGGTGAAGTATAACAAAATAGAAAAAAAAATTTAAATATTACAGCTATTATTAGGTCTACATCTATAATAACATTCATGATGGAAAAGAAACCAAGCTCCACTAAAAGTAAAAAAAGCATTCAGGTTACCTGCCGCTCAGTGTTCGGTGTTAAAGCAGCCAGACCACAGTCTGACAAATGTGCATTAAGCTCTTCATCCAACAAAATGTTTGCTGACTTCAAGTTTCTATGTACAACTGAAGGAAGACACACTTCATGCAAGTACCTGAAGGAAAAGGGATCAGCTTTTATCGAGTAAAAATCACTTCAAAGAAACTACATCTCCTACCGAGATTAAATTTATTTAGCCGATAACATACTCTAGAGCTCTAGCAGTGCCAAGTGCTACTCGGACTCGTGCATTCCACGTCAGCAACTTGCTTCTCTCATCAGCAAAGTGCAGCATATCATGCAAGCTACCATTTCCAATATAATCATAAACCAGAAGACGCTGGCCATGCTCTGCACAGTATCCTCCCAGTTGAACTATGTTTGGATGCCTTAGGCGTGACATATTTGATACAGCTTCAAGAAAATTGTCTTCCTCCTGCAGGGATAGTGCTGCACTATCGATCTTTTTAATTGCCATTACCTACCAAGAAAAAAGAAAAGGAAATGGTCAATTCAAACCTGAAAATATTCAGCAGCACCTAAGTACACTTAAATCATACAAGAAGATATCAGTTAGACCATGAGATGGAATTTTCAACATTCGATCACTTATAATAACATCTGAGATTTAAATGACCTGGTAACCAAATTGGAGTAAAGCAGTTACACCCCAAAAAAACAAATGGGACTAGAAAAAGTTTAGCAAATGATCGGACCTTCTACATTAACAAGGTGAAAATGTTTTGTACCTTTCCATTAGGAAATTCGGCTCTATAAACACGACCAAGTGAGCCTTCACCAATAATATTTTCTTGAGTAAAGCTATTTGTTGCTGTCTGGAGAGCAGCGACCGTGTAAGATGTTGCAGTTATAGGGGATTTTGCTCTCTTCATGGACCCATTCCTACCGGGTATTTTATCAACTGTCACTTTCTCCGCAGGAGGGGGCTTCAAATCCACGGCAGTAGCTGTAGTATTTGCTCTTTGCTCTTGCATTTCTTTATTCACTACAAATAAAAATGAGGCCTTAACTCATCACTTTAAATAGTTACATGGAACGGCAGGAGCCTTTTGTATGAGTTCAAGTAAAAACAGAGGATACAACAAACAAGTATACTATTAACTTTTGCATTAAAACAATAACGTGCTTTACACCATGTTTTCATAAGATGTTCTTAAATGGAAAAGGCTAAATACCATCCTCCTTTGACAAAGGTTTGTCGAGAAAGAAAGTCGATTACTATACAAGACTAACCTGTCTTGATCTATTCAGTTATGTACCAGGTATAAATAAAATTACAATTTCCATCAGTGATATCTTTCACACCGTAGTGGTTCTGCCACAAAGGAAGATCAACTTCCATATGCGATAGGAACAGATTCCTCAATATAATGCATATGCATTCTAACAAAAAGAACCTATATGCTTATAGAATTGGTTCACATTTTATTTCTTACACTTTTATTAAGTTAAACATTTTGAAGGAACGCCCAAAAGTGTCATCTAAAGGGTCATCAAGAACATTTGCTCGCTGAATACCACCAAAAAGAACTAGAAGTTCAAAAAAGAGAGATAAATAAGAGTAGAAATGTATTCTTTTGGTGTTATGATAAACCCTGTCCCACCAAAAGAATGAAAAATCAGACCATCAAGTTTAAATGCTTGGTTTTCAACATTTGTCAAACTAAAATTTATGGGAAATGGCAATATTAGTACCTATACCCGTGCCACCAGAAAGGCTTCCAGAAGAGGGTCTTGCAGCAATTTCTTTCTTTTTTCCCCTTTTAAGGCAAAAAACAAGAGCCACAAGCACAAGGAAAGCTGCCAAAGAAGAACCTAAAACAATGCCAACGATAGGTCCAGCTTTAAGCCCATTCGATCCATTTCCTGTATTATTTGGTTTTGCTGGCGGAGAACCCTTAGAACCCGATGGTGCTTGAGGTGCTGGATGTCTACCAGGAGGAGGCGGGGTGTATGGTGGTGGTGGAGGAGCAGGACCATTAGCAAACGTATTTCCATCATACCTGTTTCGTGCAGAAAGTTAAATTCAAAGCACAAGATTTAAGCAAAGAAAGGCACACAGAGGTATGTACAGCTTACTTAAAATTTGGGATCGAAAGAAGTTCACTTGGTATCCATCCACTGAAATCATTGTTTGCCACATTTCTACAAGCACGAATAAAATTAAACAAAACCAAAGGGGAAAGAAAACAAGGTTTGTGAAATATAACCTTGATATCAACCTATTTGGTAGTTCTGAAAAAAAGAGTCACTTACAGAGAATTCAATGGCAAACCAACCAATACATTCAGTGAACCAGTTAATTGATTATTCTGCAATGACCTGAGCAAGAACATACCCATCATGAGAAGCTAAGTAATAGAAACAAGACTTCAACAAGGAGCATCATGCAACACTCACAGAGTAGAAAGGTTCGATAATAAACCCATGGAAGGTGGAAGGTCTCCAGAAAAATTGTTGCTTGAGAGATCCCTACAACACGTTCAAGCGAACGAAAAATTCTTAGCAACCAAATTCAAACAAGTAAGCATTTAGATAAGATTTTTAAATGTAATATAGCTTTCTACATAGACTGATCTTGATATTGATCGAATTACTGTGCTATATCAAAAATTATAAATTTGTCTAACAGATGACCAATTCCAAAGTGTTAAACATCAAAGTGAATCTGTCTGTGGATCGTGTTTCTGAAAAGAAAATAACCTGAACTTTAATAGCATTATGCCACCTTACTATCATAAACATGCATAAACTCAAGAAGATAGTGGGTCTAAATGATTAAATCTAGACCAACAAAATAAAGCATTGTAAATGGCATCTGTTGCAATAGTTGTCAAAAAGGATCAAATATTTACAAACCATTGCTACGTATGTCCCACCAAACACAACGATTTGTTCAAATATTTTCATAGTGACTCATGATAGATATGCCAAATGCAGTTATTCAACCAATCAATCATGGCTCCATTACTTTAGATCTTAACATTAAAAATCGGCATCTAATCTCTGTTTTGGAGATTCATTTGACTGACAAGGTATGTATAATTCAAACAGTTCCGCAGCTGAATTAATGAGGTAGCCAACAAAATGTTCTTCTTTCCTGTGAATAGTTACTAGCCCCATAGGGACAACAAGATAACGAATAAAAGAGTCTAAATTCAGATGCCTTACAGCGTTGCAAGGTTGGAATGATTGCTGAAGATGTCTCCAATCGACTGAAAAAGCGAATTATGGCTAATGTTCCTAATCACATGAAATACAGAATCAGAAATTTCCAAAAAAGGCAAAAAGGTCCAGAAAAAGCTGCAATACTTTAAGAAACCCAAAGTCAACAAGCATACACAACTCACAAGTAATTAAGGGCAGGCATGGTAGTCAGTGAATAAGGTAGACTCCCACTCAAATTATTGTTTGCAAGATTTCTGCAACCACACATTTCCTATTAGCAGATAAATAAATCAAATAAGCTACAACAATCGGAAAGAAAAGTTCCACGGTAGCAGAAAGTTACAGGCTGGTAAGGTTTGGAGGTAACTGATATGGAATAGTATCGTGGATTGTATTGCCACTCAAATCCCTAAGCCACATAAAACCAATCACAAAGTTAAATGATCAAATTCAATAACTTTTAAAGGACAGAAAAAAAAAAAATCAACTAAAGAAACACATACAGCGTTTGCAAGGACATAAAACTGCTGAGCAAGTATCCCATTGTGCCATTGAGCCCGAGCCCAGATAATTGGCTGTCATAAACAAAACAAGCATTTTAAGATGAAAGCCCACTTAAACCTGTAACTGTTATCACCAATACAGATACTCACATGGAAACGACGGCAGACCCTTGACATGTAACCCCAAGCCATGACTCTCCACAAGGATCACCCCCACTAGATTTCCAACCAGTTAGCTGTGGAGGACTATTCAATGAACCATACAAAACCTGAAGAGCATTTACTGCAAAATTGCAAGGATTGTATCAAGAGCTAAACCAGAGTGGGAAACATTGAGGTTTGTGAAAACTTCAGGGACTGTGTTCATCATCATGTACCGTCAAAAAGTTTCATTTACATCATTAAATTCAGCCCAACTGAGACTTCTCCACTTAGGGAAACAACACATTGCCAAATCCAACCATTCAACAAAATTAAATCCAGATATTGGTTTCTAAAAACAGATTATTCGCAACAGCTTAAGTCCAATGATAATCACACGCAAGAAAATTAAATACCGTCCCTCCATCCCAAAATTAGAGTATTTCTTCTAACACTCTGATTCTGGAACTGAAGGAGAATCATTTATAGCTTCAGCAAATTGCAATTAACAAGTCATAGAAAATATTTAAACCAAAAAAATGCTCTTTTACCAGAAACATCAATATACTCCCTTGCAGTATAACACAAAAAAAAACATCAAACCAACTATTGCCAGATAATGAACGAAAACCATAACACAAAAAAATCAGAAAAATACATAAAGAGTCAACCTTTGACTGCCATTTACTTCACTAGACAGAAAACAATACGGGAAAAAAAAAAAAAAAAAACCCGCAAAAACCCAGAGGAAAGGAAAGTAGTATTCAATGCCATCTCACCGTTCAAAATGAAAAAGGAAATCACACCCATAAGATTGAAAGAAAAGAACTTACCATCATTTTGATCAGTGTTTCCATCCACAAAACTGAAACAACAAAAAACTGCAGCAGCAGAGATCAAAACCAACAAATGCAGAGAGCCCGGAATGCAGCAAGATTTGATCTTCCCCATCTAACAGTCAGTCAGTCAGTCAGGCAGCCAGCTACGTTGGAGCCAAATCAAAGCAAAAAAATAAATAAAGAACCTCAAACTCAGAGGCTAAACCGAAATGGGTCCGACCCAAGAACACGTCTTGAAAGAATGGGAAGCGGAAACATTGAAAAATAATAGTCGTGGAAGAAGAAGAAGAAGAGTGAGATCATCCTCAAGGGTAGGTGTCGCCATCGTTAAAAGGAAAGCTGTGAGATTCGAAGCTTTAGTGAGTAATAATGATTTATGGAAATAAAATAAAATAAAAGAAGTGATAAAATATTAGTAAAAATAAATAAATAAATACCAGTAGTAGTCCTTCATGCTGTTCAGGTAGTACTTTCTTGTGGTGTGTGTTCTGGGTGTTGTGTGTGAAAAGATGGGTGCCGGTGGCCACTGTGTCTGTAATAACGTTGGTGTCGGCGAAAACGAACAGGAGAAAGGTTCAGTAGTTAAAAGCTTCAAATGCGTAATAATGACTCTCTTTTTGTAATACCGTCATTTTTTTATTTATTATTTTTCAATTATTATTTATCTCATTTTTATCAAATAATTTTAAAAATAATAAATATATTTTGATAAAAATAGACTATATTTATTTATTTAATACTATTCCCATAGTGACCAGCACCTCATCAATACATTTTAAAAAAAAAAATTATAAGAAATTAGATTTTGAATTTTAGTTTTTGTTTCAAAAAAGGGATGTGGTAATTATCTTATTCTCGTGAAAATTTAATTTTTAAATCGCTTTTATTTTTCATTCAAAAATACAAATTTAAATTTAAACTATTATCTGGATAAATTATTTTTTATACATTAAAAAAAATTATAGCACACACATATGTAGATGCCACAGTGCCACGCTGCATATATATTCTCATTTGCCTTTTTTTTTTTTTTTTTTGTATGACCGAGTAATTATTTTTAAAAAAATTTGAATAATTAATGAAACGATAATATTTTAAATGTAATTATGGAAAATGAGAGTTTGAATCATACCGATTACCTATGCTCAATTGTCATATATACTCCAAAAGACAGCCAAGATTTAGGTTGCTTTTGTTCACATCCTATTTTTGACCAAAAAATTTTTAACTTTTTCCATAATAAGAAAATAACAAATCTAATAATTATCCTCCAAAATAATACCTCAAATAAATTTATTTTTCTAGACAAAAGTACTATTCTTTTTTTATAAAAAATAAATCTGTCCAGTATATTTTTTCACTTTTTTAGATAAAAAGGTTACATTCTGAATTATCCAAAGACCAAAAAAAAATGACTCTTTAACCTTTTTTTTTTTTTTTTAAATTTCTCATCTATCATGCTGTCATTTTAACTCCTTGAATTAACAATATATACTTATTATTCCTTAGAAATATTTTCCCTTTCCAATGGAGCTTCCTTTTTTCCTTCAATCGAACATAATGATGTGAACAGAGTTTAATAAATTCGAATATGCAACGGTAAGTAATTTTACCTTATAGTCTGAGAAATGTATTATTCGAACATGATTAAAACAACAAGTCGTTCTTGATTTCGAAACTTTTTACATAGTTGAACGTGAAGAAAATGTTATTTATACCGATACAAAAAAATCATTTTATTAAGTAATAAAGGTATTCTAAATATTTCATTAGGTCGATATCAACGCTTAAACAAAAATACTTGTATACTAAAAATCAGATGTTCATTGGGATAAATGCATTAAAAAGGTAAATTTTAGCCGATAAATAGGGGAAAAAAGACAATATTTATTATTTTTTTAAAAAGGCATGAAAATGACCCGACCCATATTAGGGCAGGTGCTTTAAATTGGATTTTTGGGGGGTGGGGGGACTGAGATTTCGATTTGGCGGGAATGAGAATCGGCCAGCCCTGGGCGTCTTTTGCGGCCTTTTATAAGCTTTCTGAAAGTGACAACAATTGGCTTCATCTGGGAATGAATTGGACTTCTTCTTCTTTCGATCTTTCCCACTTTTAAGACTGCAATTTGCATAACTTTTTAGTTTGGGACAGACCCTTTACAACGTGGATAATACAATACTTAAAACTATTTTCCGCCATTGGTACCCCTGCCAAGAATCCCATTATCTTTTATATTATAATGTATTTGCCTTCTTTCTAAAGTTTCCCCACATTTCACCATGTGTAGGTATGGAGTTATATTTATTATATTATATTATATAAATTTACAATTCGATGATATATTACGTGTAAATTATGTGTGATTATATTAGTATTTAATTGAAAGATAATAAAACCGTGCCAGATGTAATAAAGATATATCAATTTTTTTGTTTTAATTTTTTAAATAATTTTTTAATAGTATAGTTGTGGACTATACACTATTTATTGTTATTATTTTATGCAAGGGCCTAAGGACCTAAACTTATAGGTGGGTTAACTAATTTTGTATTTTCATTATTATGAAATTAAGATAGTTAAATCAAGTTATTAATAATTCATAAACCCAATATTTGTATATAAAGTATGTATTATTTCTTTTGTAAAGTTTTGATATATGATACACATATCAGATTTTGACCCTTTTAGATCCTTATGCTTTTATAAGAGTTAACAAGTTGAACATAATTTTTTATTTTGGAATAAGATTTACAAGTAACTACAATGTGTCGCACTTTATACTCATTCTATTGAAAACAATGGGATTCTAAATGTGATTTTTGTACATAACATTTAACTCTAACCAGTTATATTCTGATAGCAATTGTAATGTTTTCAACTTGTGTTCTAATAACTTGAGAACTCTTGATATCATTAATTCAAAATACTTAAATTCAATTTCTTAAAAGTCCTTAAACTCAATATTTATATACGACTCCCTTATCTTTTTTTTTTTTATACGAGGCATCACATGCGGTACAAGAGGATGCTTTATATACATTAGTTAAAAATGATATAACTTAGCGGAATTTTTAACAACATAAGGCTAACATATAATAAATGCAAAATGTGTTATCATTTTCATTAATGTAAGACGTAATAAACCAAAAGAATTAATTTGTTTGTTTTAATGGAAACAACCACATTTAATGATTCAAGTTCGAAGGCAATAACTAAATAAACCTAAGTTTGGGCTTTAATTACACCATTTAATTAATTGATGCTTTACTAATTACAATCCGTAAATAGAACCGATAGTTCATTAACAAATAATTTATTATTTTTTATAGATTATGATATGAAATATTCGTAATCATACTAGACAAATTAATATATGTTATACCCGTAAATTTAGTTTACTAAATTAATTAAAATTTGTTATTATTTAACCACCAACATTATCTATAATTTTTTTTATTGGGTCAGACTATATATCTTAGATGTGTCGACTGTGCCTTATAGTAATGTGAAATGTTGACGCTGCCACTTATATTAGAAGAAATTGAAGGATTCTTTACGTGTTACATTTGAATTTGATTTATGACAAATTAAAAAATAAATTATTTTGAATTTTTCATGGATATATCTAGTACTTCTATCCAAAATTCAACGAGAAAAAGTCAAAATAATAACTTAATCCGGCAACATATAATTTATTAATGGCTGAGAATTTCATGGAAAAAAAAAAGACTCACTCTTGATCTATTTTTGTAGTGAGATTGGAGACCGTTTCGATATTGACCAGAAACGAAAATTAAATTCAGTTTATTATTATTTTTTTTAAAAAAAAAACACGGTTTGCTTCCTTTTTCTCATCTTTTAATTTGCGCAGGTTGATGCACCGACAACGGTAAGCTGACTTTTGAGCTGAGGGAAAAAAAATATATGTATATATATTTATTTATTAATGCACATGATGGGAAATCATATTCACATCCACCAATGAGAATTATACACTCGGAATAATAATTTAATTTGTTAAACCAAATATAATTTAACGGACGTAATTTTGGGCTTTTTCAGAAAAGAAACCATGAAAATCAATAACTCAACTAATTATTGTTTTAAAATTTTAAATTTACTTTATTCGTTAAGGAAAAAATTGTAATTCACCTTGTAGCCAGAAGTAAATAATTCGACGAATTATTCATTCAAAATTTTAAATTTATTTTATTTGTTACGGATAAAATCGTTATCATAATTTATCTTGTAGGCATAAGTAAATAACTCGACTAATTATTGGTTCAAATTTATAAATTTACTTTATTTATACAGATAAATTATAATTCATCTGGTAGTCAAAAGTATTTCAAAAAGACATTTATTGTGTAACATTCTAATCCATAAATTGTTTTAAACTTTCTGCCATTGTTAAACACAAAATTATTAGTAATTTATATTTCAAAAAACAAGTATTAGTAATTTATTATACTAAAATTTATATACAAGTTATTCAGTAACG
The DNA here is from genome assembly GCA_030378225.1 of Knoxia roxburghii. Lineage (NCBI taxonomy): Eukaryota > Viridiplantae > Streptophyta > Magnoliopsida > Gentianales > Rubiaceae > Knoxia > Knoxia roxburghii. Next base: position 43,186,131 of record CM059420.1, on the reverse strand, counting down.
AGATTTGAATGATGATTAACAAATATGCTAGTGGTGTGGTGGAATCAAATAAGGGAGACATTGCTTGACTAGTTGTTGACTTAATCTAAGGGAAAGCATATGAATTATTCTCTTCTAATAACTCAAGGCAAAAACTCTCAAAATGTATCATGCATTTTTGTTTAATCTTTTTGGAGTGGTTGAGTGACATATCTGTCCCAGATTAGATTCCCCATATTCATAGATGCCCTAAAGAGGCAAGGCAATGTTCATAAATGATATATATAAATCCCATCCACCATACCTAACCAACCAAAATCCACCTATATATCTCCATTATTTTGTTTTTCACCACTTTTCTATTACCCCATTGATAAATATGACTTATTGTGAGGTATAGAAGGATTGATTACAAGTGTTGTTGCCTGAAATCATACATAATTAAGTGTAAAATCTCATTTCACATAATTAATGTATTAACTGAGTGAATAAGTTATAGTCTCATAAATTACTAATAAATTGAGTTAACTATTTTAAATTAGTGAAAACAAATATAAAAGTTATTATGATAGTCTAGAGTATTATTAAATTTATTATTTGAACAAGACGTATTTCTATATGTTAAACAGAGATTCTAACAAATATAATACAAACTAATTTAAGAGACTATATACAAATGAGGGTTAAAAGACTTAATTAGAGCATTGATTGGAGGTAATTTCACTTTGATTTGTTTTACACAATTCATGATGATTTGACACTGCTATCCCTAAATTAACACAATTTAACTTCCACGGATGATTTGCTACTTTTCTTTTTCCCTTTTTTCATACATAATCAATAGATGTTCTCATATTTACTTTTTTAGTAATTCAAACTCTTGACTTATAAATTCTAAATGAATGTTAATCATTAAATTACAACATTCTCGTGTCACTGATTATTCACTTTAATTCTAGTTTGTAACAGCAAAACCTAATTTTAGGGCAAGAAGGTGACACATTAGTTAGTCTTGCAGTGACTTATAATTTATTTTTGGTTGATTTTTAGATGAAGAAATTTGTCACAAAAGGACATAGACGTACGTACTATAAGGGGCAGGTGAAAAAGCAAATCAACCCGTGAATGTTCCATCATCCTTCCTTCCTTGCATTTGCTATATCTACTTCTCAATTATTGTTTCCTTATTGATCATCCACTAACATAGTATACCCCTCATATTGTCAATTAGGTTTTAAATTCCATAAATAAGATAATAATATGTTACGTATCATATACAAAATAAAATACAATATTACTATTTATATTGTAAATTAGGATTTTGAATTCGACAAACGACTCGATAATAATAATAATTAGTTACGTATTTTTTTAAAGATCCAATGTTCGAATTTTATTATATATGCAAAATTATGTACAATATTTCATTTTTATTATCGTGTTAAAGAGAAAAAAAATTAATGTCAGAATGACTTTCTTGACACTTGTAATATACTACATTTTTAATAGTAAACAAATTTTTTTGAAGAATAAATAAATAAATTATTGTTAGTTGGAAGTGAATATTTTATTGAAAAAAGAAAAGGAAAGGCTGGCGCCTAGAAATGGCGTGTAGCTGACCAACAATCTTGAAGCAGCAAAATTGGCTTTCAAGAAAGGAATGGCTACCAATAATAGTAATACCAGCCACTTATGGCACCAACAAGTATTCTTTACGCATTAATAAATTTATGCTTGTACATTTAATGTATACTCTCCATTTAAACTAATCTCTTATATTTAAATATATTTTTTTGGATATTTTATGATTTATTGATAGATTGTCAAGAATATTAGAACAAAGACAATAAAATTAAAACCGACAAAAGTTATACTAAGTTAACTTTTATTATTTATATATTTATACTAAGTTGACACTTCTTGAGGGGAGTTCGGTGGTGCAAGGAAATACAGCTGCGAGGGATGCAAATATAGTCCGACAATTATTTTATTTATCGACAATTATTATATTTTCAAAGGGTTTACTTACAATTATTCTATTTATTATCTTTTTAGTAGATTGAAATATATTTTATCGATTAATCATATGTTATATTATATCTTGGTGTACTTTAATTTAGTATTTGATAATCATTAGTTAATTATTTTAATAATACTTTTTGTTGTACATACCAAATAAGAAAAGAAAGTATATATATTCTATAATTGTATATATTTAATGTCACCTACCATAAATTGTTGTCACTAATGTTAATCGCCTATAGTCATGTCGAAGTACATGAATATGTATATACATACGTGAATATTGGCCGCAAAATTGACAGCTTGAACTCCAAATTCAAGACCCACAACTCATTAATAAAATTTAAGGCCATGTCTACTACAAGTATTATTTTTATTAAATTGAAAAGTATAATAAGTAAAATTTTTATTTTTTGGTAGCTAATATTATTAAAAATTTGTAAATATTTTTGTATTTTTTTATTCTATAAAAAGATAAGAAATCATACTATATAGACAAATAGGAGTTGACCACACTCCTCACTTACATAGTGAGGTTCTGAATATTTAAGTGTCCACTTTTCATACTAATCTATATTTTCTTAAAATTATAAAATTGCCTCTGCACATTTATTAATTTCCTTCTAACTACAAAGGCATAAAAAATGTGAAAATATGAACGTAATTGGGCTTGCAGCCCATCGAGAACGTCTTTGGATTTTCAGCCCATCAACCTTGATTGAAGACAGGACTTACTATTGTTAGAGCAAAATTATATTTATATCATTTGAACGAAAATACTTCAAAATTTCATAAACAAAAATAGTAAAAAACGTAATGAATTAGCATTGGGTATAGCAAAAAAGGCTAAAACATAACTTTTATCTATGGTTCGCTCGTCAATTTATAACTTTTTTTACATGCTGAATATGAAAAGTGTAGCGTTTTTGACATGCTGAATATAAAAAGTGTAGCATTTTTGACATGCTGGATGTGAAATTTGTAGCGTTTTTTACATGCTGAATATGAAAAATATAGTATTTTTTACATGTTGGATGTGAAATTTGTAGCGTTTTTGACATGCTGGATGTGAAATTTGTAGTGTTTTTTACAAGTTGCGAAATAATAATTTAATTGCGTTTATATCATTTTGAATATAATATTGTGAGTGATTTAATTATTTATATAAAATTTCTTTATTTTTATTTTTTTCCTCAATGTAAAAATTTTCTAACTTGATAATCATTGGATCAATATAGAATACGGTATAAAATGTAATGAATTGGCATCAATAAACAGACAACCACAAATTGGAAAATGAACATGATGAAAACTAATAAAAATAAGAAAAGGCATTTCCAGGTTGGCCATGGAAATGACAATGTAGAGTACAACTCCACATGTACACCTTACATATGATAGACATACATATATCATGTCATTGCTAATGCAATGTCTTACCTTTGGATGCGACATGAGGCGACACAATACTTGAAATGCAGATATCGATAGCTCACGTTGATGAGAATCATTATGTACGTGTAGATGTGGTCCAATTCAGCCCTATACAATCGTTGCACCTCGTTTGACAATATTAACGTAATCCTAATACTATAGGACAATGGGCTCATAATTTGAGGAGGTTTAGGTATCGGTTATGGGCAAATTGTCGTGATGCATAGGAATTTCAGTTTTATGTGACATTTTTATGATTGATATTACATTAACCATTAATGTAATTTGACTTTTATTTGAAGTTGTGTACTAATTTTGCTTTTATTTTTATGTTGTGCACCAATTGATATCATGGATGTAGACGTTTCTGGCCGTGGTGCTAGTTGTTCTGGACGTGGTTCAAGTTGTTATGAGACGTGGTGCATGTTGTTCTGGACGTGGTGCATGTTGTTTTGGATGTGGTGCTAGTTGTTTTGGACGTGGTACTAGTTGTTCTGAACGTGGTTCAAGTTGTTCTGAGACGTAGTGCATGTTGTTCTGGACGTGGTGCTAGTTGTTCTGAGAAATGAATTTGACAAATGTGCGAAATGAATTTGACAAATGTACGAAATGAATTTGACAAAATATTAAAATATTGAAGGAATTTTTACCCAAATATACATTGGACCTTTGCCCGCGCCACGACCTCTCGAAGATTCACCACCTCCCGCATCCATTTCGCTAATTTCGTCCGGATTGTGTAAAAGATTTCGTGTTTTTCGAATTTTTTTAGGGTTCTTGCGTTTGATTTGGGCAAAATATGGATTGTGCGGCGTTTTGGGTTCGTTTTTTTTTTTTTTAACCATTAAAGTCAATAACGCTACACTTTAACGAGCGAGACATACCTTACTCGTTATTCTTTAGCGTTTTGGACTCTTCTGTCACTATATTTTAGTGTTTTGGTTTCAGTCAAACGCCCTACTTTAACGTTTAACGTTTTTTGCCTCTACATCACAATTGACAGCGTTTTTTACCCAAATTTACTGACAAATTAGTATTTTTTAAGCAATGTACGGAAGAATTGAATGAGGTGGTGGAGTGTTGACATCTTAACGTTCTATCTTCTGATCATCAAATATTGGAGTTTGATTTTGAATTATGAACAGAAAAGCCCTCGCCATTTTGATGCGCACCAAAATGCGACCACTATCGCCGGCGGCGACTGTAAGTTTTATTGTTATTGTTCGTTTTCCTTTTTTCGTATTATATTCCGGTTAGGAATTTTTTCCCGGAATTCTGATAATTATTGTATGGTTGAACAGAACAAACTGAATCAAATGGAAATTTTGCCTAAAGAAAGTACTTCAGAAGCTGATTCTGCTTCACATGCGTCCGTTAATTCCCGAAGGTACAACTCCTCACTGCAAGCATGCGTACTCTGTGTGTGTGTTTTTTGGTGTGGATTATGCAATTAAGAACTGAAAGCAATTAGAAGTGTTTGTATAGAATTATTCTGATTTTGATGGATGGATTTCTAGGGAATTTGAGCATGTAAGAGAGTATGTGCACTCTGCCATATCAATGAACAAGACAGAGATTCTTGATGCTGCTCTTAGTGATTTCTCTGAGGTTAATTCTGCTGTAGTTTTGGAAAATTTACTTTGCTCTGTTGATATTCCGATAAGATTTGGTGGAAGGAAAAAGGAATGAAAATTTCGTGTTTATGTGTTGGTAATTAGGGCTATGTTGGACTGTCTGAAGAGGGCAGACGGAAATTACTTCGGACTCTTGCGAGAGAATATGATCTTGATAGGAAGCAAGTTCAGGAATTGATGAAGCAGTATCTTGGTCTTGAGATTCCTGTTGGTGAGTTAGTGTTTATAGTCTCTGATGATGTAGTGTTATTGTCATGTCATTTATGCTCAACCTCATGCAATGTAGGTGACAATGCTCAAGACAGTGGAAATCAAGAGGAATTGTCACTTTCTGCATTTTATAGGATTGAACGAAACTTGAGGCATGCCCTCAAGCCAAACTATGATATACTATTTGAGCGGCTCAACAAGCATCCTGGAGGATTGAAGTTCTTGTCTATTATTCGAGCTGATATTCTATCTTTTCTCTCGTAAGGTTATTTTCTTGTAGTTAGATGGTAATATAAGCATTTGTGTTCAGTGGTGGTGACGTTTTTCAATGAAAATGGGAATTCCACAATGGATGAAGTTGTTTGTGGAGAATCATTAATTGGGCTATTAATTTTCATATCATATGGTCTTGTTTTCCAATGAAGACTGACAGTAGCTCATCATTGAGTGTCAGATATTTGAATAAAAGTAATAGATTTGTTAGCTTGTCTCTTTTGCTTAACTATTTGAAGTTTAATGTAATTCCTATCATGATGTGTATTCATGGTTGAATGCAGATCTTGCATTTAATAAAACATTCTCAAATCAACAATAGTGACACTCATATTTAGGAGTCATTTGTTGTCTATTCAATCAATCAAATTACTTTATGAAATTCAAGTGTCTCAAGTATTAAAATTTGAATGTATTATTTGTGATAGTTTGTAAAACTCAAATATTTCTTTCTTCGAAACTGTAGTGATGAAAATTTCGCATCCTTACGGGCACTTGATTCTTACTTAAAAGAGAAGCTTAATACATGGCTTAGTCCTGCTAACCTTGAGCTTCACAATATCACATGGGATGATCCTGCTTCTTTGTTGGAGAAAATTGTAGCTTATGAGGTCTGTTGTTTCATTCCTTGTGGTCATCACATATTTAGGATCTTTGCAGATTATATGATATTCATATTCATCATCTGCAGGCTGTGCATCCAATCAGCAGTCTTTTGGATTTGAAAAGGAGATTAGGAGTTGGGCGCCGCTGTTTTGGATATTTACATCCATCCATACCTGGTAAGAAAAAGCTTTTTGCTTTAATTAGTATATATTTTTGTGTCAATACCTTGCCAACTGAATTTTATTCGTCTTAAGTGAGAAGATTCTACTTACTGAATAGATTTCTGGTTATGTTTAACTATGAAAAAGCCTCTTATGTTTCCTTTCTTGTTTTGATCCAAAGATCATTTGTTGCTTTTTAGCATACACTTTTTTATGTTTAATTATAAAAAAGCCTCTTATGTTTCCTTTCTTGTTTTGATCCAAGATCATTTGTTGCTTTTTGGCATACACTTTCGAAATGTAAAGAGAAAATTTATGAAGTTGCCACTTGCGTAGCAACATGGGATAGAAATTCTGAATAGTTAAGGAGTCTTGTTGTCGAAGTGCAAAGTTGTCAGAATGGTGCATGTCATAACTGGTTGCTCTCAATAATGGTGAATTTTGAGTGGAGGATAGAGACAAGTCTTTATGAGTTCATCTATGACAAAAATGTTAGAAATCATTGTTGAAGAAGAATAAGAAAAAGCTTACAGAGTCATGTAAAAATTTGAATTTGAGGTGTTACATTGGGCTAGACTATTATGGGCTGTCAAAGTGGCACAACATTTGGATGAGTGCTGGGGTTAGTGGTTTCTTAACAATATGTCTAAACTAGTTCACTTTTGTTATTGCTCTCTCATAGCAATGTTGTTACTCTATATCTAGTATTTTGAACTAAGGGGCTGGAGTACTATGGTTACCTTAGATATATGTTGATCCAATCTGACAGTTAAAGTATTGTTCAGGTGAACCTTTAATATTTATTGAAGTTGCATTGATGAAAAATGTGGCAGAGACAATCCAGGTTAGTAGTTCCCTGCTGAAAATTTGATAAACAAAATCTTATGTTCTATTGTGCACTTTTATTGCTTTGGAGCTTTTGCTAGAAACTGGTAATCCAAATGTAGGTACTAATTCCTGTCCATTTTAGGAAGTTTTATGGGATGATCCTCCAATACCCGAGTATGAGGCAACTTGTGCACTTTTTTACTCCATATCATCTACTCAGGTAAACTTACCTATGGACATGTTTCTTCAATGCCTCATAACTTAAGATATGTGGAGTGGCTTTTGTAAAATCAAGAATTTATGCCATTTTGCTTGTGCTTATTAAAATATGTTGCCTTGTGTTTTTGTTTATCAATTTTTTTTTTATGCAGATCAATGCTATTCAATTTTGTGTGCATCTTGTATTCATTTTTTATTATTTGATTGCCTTGTTGAAAATCTATTGCATCCTTTTGTTTTCTTTTACATAGTTGTATTCATGGCATCCTGACTCTTGCCTGCCTGCTTGGGTGATATTGATTGCTCCTATTCACTCCTGGCCCCCTTTATTCACCTACTGCCTTTAGGGAGAAACAGGTATCACTAGCTGGAAAAGTTATACTGTTTCTCTTTATATGCAGCCTGGCTTATCTGGGATAAACTTGGGAAAGTTTCTTATTAAAAGAGTGATTGATGTTGTGAAGAAGGATATGCCAAGTATAACTGTAAGTTGTTTCTATCTTTAACTTTAAAAATGCTGTAATTAGTGATTTTTAGTGAAGCATGTAGTTTAAATTGTGTTAATCTTACTTTAATATTTGATCCAGCATTAGACTATCGTGAAGTTTCACTATCCTTCTCTTTTCTGCATTGTAATCCATTTCACGCCTAAATATTTAACTTTTGTCATTGGAAACTGTTTCCTTACAGTGTCTAAGAGTATCATAAATTCTTATAGAAGCAGAGAAAAAATGTTGGTATTCCATGTATGTTTCCTATTTCCAAGGAATGAAGATAGATTGAGTGGAACTTCTTGACTTATTTCTGAGAAAAGCTGTCTCAGTTTCATCAAGGCTGATATTTTGTAATTCATGCTTTTTCCTTTACAAATTATTTTAATAGTGTCTGTTTATTTTCTCATGAGTAGCATTTGTAATTTTTCATTCATGATGCAAACATGTGAATTGGTCTTTTCACTCAATATGCTGCAGAATATTATCCTTGTTGAATTTGTTCTAAGTGGAGGGAGATAACATGAATCCTAGACTACCTCTTTCCATAATTTACAATGCTGTCTGCAATATTGAAAACAGGATCCAAATTATGGGACAGAGGGAGTAGAAAGAAACTTGCATAAGTTATGAGAATAATCTATTAAGCATGCAGGGGTTCAAGTTTCTCTTTCAGTCATGCTTAAAAAAAAATTTAGGTGAGCGGGAAAGTGGAAACTATTTGAATCTGATTTTTTGAATGCTCAGCAACAATATCTCGGTAGTTTTAAAGCTTCTTTGGATTAATTTCTATTTGTCTAGTTACAATTTCAGAATTTCTTCTGCAGACATTTGCAACACTTAGTCCTATCCCTGGCTACATGCAATGGCTTCTACCAAAATTGGCATCGGCAGAGAGATCTGTTTCCACCTTCAAAGAGAACTTGCTTAAACCAGAAGAAGAAAAGGCACTCTTAGATGCATCACAGTAAGCATATACTTATGTGGTTTGAGGTTGATTTCGCTTCTGTTCTTGTTCTTTTCTCAAAATATTTCACAATAGAACACCTTACCTGATATCGACAAATATGCTTGACTAGAATGAGATTCCTCTCTTCTCCAAGAAGATACAAGATTACTACACCTCTGCTGGAAACAGGAAATTTCTGCTTTTCCTGAATCATTCAGATATTGAACGAAATTGTCGCTTTGAACATTTGGAAGAGAGTTAATGCTGATTCATATTTACAAAAGCGTTTATTGCTCAGGGAATTAAATATTGGGAAGAGTGCCGTGGAAGTAATGCAGTACTTATTGATATCAAAAAGCTATGAGTGGTCAAAGTCAGCTGAGCTAACCTCGGTGCTTAAAACTCCTCTCCTGCGACTTTGTGCCCGGTATGGTTTTTGCTACCAATCATGTTGGTAGAAACTTTCTAGAAAATATACACAAGGACGTATACATCTCTGGATTCCCCCCTCCCTCTCTTGGTAGCTTTTGAAAGTAAAATGGTATAGTATATGTTTTGGCTCCACTGAAAAACATTATTTGTTCATCTGAAGGTTAATTAACGTGAGCAGAAATCCTAGTGTATGAAGGCTCTTTCCTGATGACAATCGAGAAAAATTAAACTAGACAGATCACTCTTGGAATTTTTGTTTTGTTTATTTTGCTCGAGTCTTGTAATCATGTCATTTGGAGCAACTACTGTTTGATAAATGAAAATGGGATAAGTTGTTGATTCAACTATTTTGGCTTCCTTGAATCAATAATTCCAGGTATCTTCTGCAAGAGAAGAAGAGGGGGAAAGCTCTAGATTCTGTGGCAAATTTCCACTTACAGAATGGAGCGGTATGTCAGCAATGCCAGAACTTTCACTTGAAAGCTGTTAGATTTAATTTGACATAGACCAAGGTCTAAGTAGGATATTCTGGTCAGTGACTTTCAATTACTTGCATTTCTAGAAATAATGACAGGAGAAGAATTGCTTATCTAATTATGTTGCATGCAATTTGGATACTCCTTGAAATAGTGTGAATGAGTTGTTTGTTAGACTTTTCTCAATGATAACTTTGATATGAGCACAGATGGTTGGCCGACTGAATTGGATGGCAAATCGATCTGAGAAAGGCCTTACTCAAAGTGGAGGGATTATGGTCAACTACATCTATAGGTAAACTTCTCCTGATAAACGCTTGAAGAATATAAGTGGTAGTTCTCTAGTGGTTTCTGCCATTTCTTGTCAGTTTATTGAATTTGGTAATACTACTTTGGCATGGGCATTGTCTTATTCTTGGCAACAATGATGCCTCATAACTGATGGATTCTCTGGCAAAAGGATAGATATTCTTCTTCAGAGATGCATGCTCTATTGAAACTATGGGACTGAAAACATTGAGCTGTTTTCTAATATTGTAATGATTTGTACTAAGATGCTGATTTTGTGTTCAATTGCTTATGCAAGTTTTTTTAAGTTTGTGATCGGCTTGCTTGAATGCAGGGTGGAGAACATTGAAGAAAATGCGCAGTCATATTACAGCAAAGGGCAAATCGATGCTTCCTCTGAGGTCTCTTGCTTACTCAAGGTAAGTTTTTGGCGTATACAGTGTTTGTGGACATCAAAACCCCCGTGATATTAGCCACTTTCCCCATGTATACTCACATTGTTCCTAGTGTACGCATTTTAGTGGTCGCATGTGAGCCTTCTAAGATGGTGTATATATGCATTATTACATTCCTGCTTCAATCACAGCATCTACTTTAATATTTAACACTTCAGCATTTGCAGGATTGTTGAGTACAACGGAATAGGAGGCTCTTGGAACGTATATGGAACTAAATATTGCGCTCTCATTGTACAGGTATAACCTTGTTTATGTCTTCTAATGCTGATTCATTCTCTTCATCATTGTCAGTCATGCTTGAGAATACATGTTGTCATGTTGGCCATGTACAAATTCTGTGTCGCAAACTACCTTGGAGAGTATGGTTCATAAATAATACTGATAACTGTATATGGTGTATTATGCTCTAAAACACCCCTGGTGCAGCTGGCTTTAGAAAATACTACTTTTCACTTTCCACGTGGCTAGTTTCTAAGACGTAGTCCCTCATTAATCTTGTATTAGAGTCATCAACCGCCTGCAGAATTACCAATTTGTACTTGTATAAGAATCATCAATGTAAAGATTTACTTGAAACATCAAAACTTGGTGAAAAGCAATGCATCAACCTTATGTGATAATTTCTTCAAGTTGTCCCACTCAAAATCTCGCTTACAATATGCAGATCGAACCTGGTTGCAAATATCACATAATTAAGTATGAATATGGTAGACCTGGTTTAGTGAACAGAATGGAAGAATTTAGAGGAGATGAGAAATGCACTGACCTCTAGTATGCGCATTGCTGTTATGCAAGAAAAAAGGAGGAGAAAGGGAAAAAAAAAAAAAAGAACTACATCAGTACTTTGCAAGAACATTTAGGAAGGGGCCATGTTAATTGTTTCTTCATTACTTAACTTGTTAGTTCTATTAATTACACTTAACGAATGAATTATGCAAGTTAGAAGAATGATTTATTTATTTCTATCATGCTAAACAACCCCTTTTTTCTTTATTTGTGCCTGCAGTTTAAGAATCAATGGTGCACCAAAAGTAGCCTTTGTGGTAGATGCTTTCTTTGTATTAAGGTGAGTGTTTATCTAGAAGAAGTGAAGTCTGTAGTCAGTATACCTAAGCTTTTGTGCCTTGGTGATTCCCTCATCAAATTGGCACAAAACTTATCGCCGTCGCTTAGCGGGTGCCTGCCCAAGAACTCCATCAACTCCTCATATGCCTCAGGGTTGTAGCTCTGCTCTGTAAAATGAGTATTGAGAAATAAAAAGACACAAATAATGATTTACATAATCTATCTCTGTGTGTGTGTGTGTAAGATTGATTGATATTTTGTGAAACTTTAAGCTCACTAGAAACTGGATTTGGGGGAGGAAAGAAGAGAACCTGCAGCTGAGCACTGACAACTTTGACAGCAATGTATGTGAAGAAATCATGGAGGTGCTTTGCTGCCTTAGCTTCAGGTGATGCTTCTCCAAAACCTGAACCACTCTTACTTTATTTACAGTTCAAATTACATATCCACATGCACCCATATGAACTAGTGTATAAGAGGGCGATTACGCACCTGGAACAAACATCTTTGAACACTGAAGTCGAGTCGGTCGAGAAGCCCTTTGCTCCCATTGCCTAAAGGGAGAAGCTATAGTTCTTGTCTGAGGTTTTGTTGGGAAATAATAGGTTAGAGGGACAAGCATGATGGATTCCATAGGTCAACTATAATGGTTGTGAAATTGGTAATGTGTTATCTGTTATCTGTGCCAATTTTGCTAAGATTACAGAAATATCTGCAGTTGTAGGTTTAAATATCTTCTTGTTTGTGTAAAAAATGAAGAACTTAGAGATCATCTTGTGGATATAATGCAATTCTGGTGTGGAATGGCTCCCTACCTTCTTTTTGTGATATTTATTGGTACGGGCAAATACGTGGTCCTCTTGTCATCAAATGGTCCATATTCCCCACATTTTTCACAATCTATTTGTACCCTTTTCTTTCCCATAAAAGCTCCCAGACTTCTTGCTAATTTTGCAGTTAAGTATAAAATGTTGTATTTAGGACTGACCAATCCGATACGATACGAACCATTCCAATTTACTTTGTAGTTGACGGATTGGTTTTGGATCAAATCCAAACCATTTTTTGTTTTTCTAAACTGATCCAAATTACTCTAATTCAAGTATAAATTTATGAATTTGATCTGAGTTGAATGTATCAAAAGGATTTGGATCGAAACTCGCGAGTTGCATTGGTGTGATGGATAATACCCAATTTAGAATTATCTTTTCTTGCAATTTTTGGATTGATGCAATATGAGACAAGGTTGAATGGGTTGTAATTTGGAATGTTTTTGAGGGTTTTTTTTAATTTGTGTTTTTAGTGGTTCTTATTAGAAAATGAAAAAAGTTGCATTAGAAATTGAGAAAAATGGGTTGAAAATTAGGAAATTTGTCTTTAAAACTGGATAAAATTTCAAAACAAGTATTAACTTTTAATCCAAACATAGTATAATAACTTTTTTTTTTAGGTACAAATAGTCATAATAACTTTTAGTTATTCTCATTTCTTATAAATTTAAATTTTAAAACAAATTTTTCATCAAATTTAATTTTTTCTACTTTCATAATTTATTTTAGTATAAAAAAATTTTATTTGAATTATAAACGATAAAAAATATTATTTTTTTAGTAATAATTGTTTTAACCCGCACGGATTCATAATGTAATTATAATATAAATGTTATTAAGGAAATGTCTAATATTTCCTGTGAATTTTGTTTTTTCTGTTTATCATTTTCTATCAAAAGTTGGATAATTGTGTCAATTCAAAAAATATATATATATATATATATATAGTGGCCTTTCGAGAGTCAAGAGACTTAACACTATTTTATTAATGGCCCTTTCGCGTAAATACAATGAAATTAATGAGGGTTTAATTATGCTAATTGTCCATTAATTATAGTTCATGTTTCACTCTGGTCTCCAATTCAGGGGAAATTCTCGATTTAACCCTTCAATTATTTTTTGGGATGATAATTTAATAATCTTTCAATTTAATGATGTAATTCAAGTGGAATCTTATTTGAAAAATAAGTCAAATTTGAAAACTAATTAATGAAAATTTTCGCTAATTAACTATCTACCCTCTATAAATTCATCATGTATACTAGTTAAGGTATTTTCCAGTTAAAAAGAAAAATTAGTTTAATAGTTAGCTAATTAGTTTTGTTGTTATTATCATATTTTACATTGTTTCGAACTTGGTTAATACTAAGTTCATATGTTCGTTTTGAATGCGGCAAATGCTGGTATTAAATCCAACCCAGGGTTTATTACATTTGTCGACATCTTTCTTCCTTTCATTTCAGAATTTAGCAATGTTACGTTAATTGTTAATTCTTTAATTTCTTTGTTAATTTTTTCATTGACTAAAATAATATTGTATAAAATAAAGATTATAATCTAAGATATATAAGTGTTTCATATGCATATCTGTTCTTGTCAGATTATGATATAATTTTACATGATTCTAGAGAATAAGACGATTTAAAATCACGATATATAATAACATTAACTATAAACTAAAGTTTGTTCAATTTGAGAGGTCGAATTTGAAATGTGAAACAAGGACCATATATTCAAATGATTAAACAATCCATGCAGACGGCTGCATTAATTAAACATATATTTGCCAAGAAACAAATGATTGATTAATTGGATCATTCTCCATCTTTTAGTTCATGGAATCTTCTTCAAACCACAACCAAATCCACATTTCTCTTCTTTCAGAATCAATTTCTCTCTCTTTTTCCACATTCCAAAAATGAGCAATATCAGTATTAATTCATCAAGAAGAATAAACAAGAGCTTGAAAATTGTTCATTCTGTCGTAATATTGTTCTTGGGCTTTCTCCAAGCTGCAGAAGCAAAGTGCAGCCATGGCTGTGATCTTGCTTTAGCTTCATACTACGTTTGGCAAGGATCGAATCTCACCTACATCAGCAAAACATTGAACGAAACAATCCCAGAAATTCTTCGTCAAAACCCACAAATTCTGGACCCGGACAAGATCCGGGTCGGTTCCAGAATCAGCATTCCATTCTCGTGCGAGTGCTTAAATGGCGATTTCTTGGGACACACGTTTGAATACGAAACTCAAGTTGGAGATACGTATGACAAGATTGCTACGGTTGCTTTTTCGAATCTGACAAATGGGTTGTGGATTCAGGCTGTGAATGTTTATGATCCGACAAGGATTCCTGATTCTGCCACCATTAATGTAACAGTGAATTGTTCTTGCGGGGATGGCAAGGTTTCCAGGGATTATGGGCTGTTCGAGACTTATCCATTGAGGGATGGCGAGAATTTGTCGTCTGTGGCTATGGCGTCGGGGGTTTCTTCTGATTTGTTGCAGAAGTTCAATCCAGGTTCTAACTTCAGTGCTGGATCAGGCATAGTGTTTCTGCCGGCTAAAGGTCAGCTTTTTTTCTTTTTCTTTAGATGAATTACATTTGTTATTACCAGTCGCCCCTTTGAGATTTTTTATAATTAATTTACCTTTTGACCGAAATCAAACATAAAAAAAAAAAATCAAAATGAGGTTATAAAATGATATTAGTTTTATTTTTTAACACAATAACAATACTTATGGTCAGTATTTTTGTTCATTTATTTCATCAACCAATAGTTTGTTGTTTTGAATTTGGATAATTAAAAAGATAAACATAATTCTCAAAATTTGAGGGGTATAGATAGTTTAACCAAATTATGGAAAGATAAATGTAATTTATCATTTTTTTTTCCTTTTCTATAACAATTTTGTTTTTTTGAATTCGGGTAAATAGAGGGGGTGAGTGGTTTCTAGGTTCTTGCATATCATTGATTAAGAAGTTAGGTCGGAAGGATTATTATTTTAGGGTAAGAGAGAAAATTAATTAAGATGGAATAATATGGTATAAAAGAAAAGACAAAATTGGTTATTCCATTTCATTTGCTGCCAAGGGTTTTAAAATTGCCATTCAATAGAATAGTGGCTGAGGAAAGAAGATTCTTTGGACTAAAATAAGATATTCGTCCATTCGAGAAAATTATTTTTTTTTATGATAAAATTATTAATATTGAAACAAAAATAAATTGTAAAAAGTTTCTCAATTTGACATGTTCAAATGCATGAAGACGAGTTGAGTTATACTTTAAATTGTTTATTCTCGGTTGATAGATAAAAAAATACTTAAAATTTTCATATATAATGATTATTTTTGGAGGAGTATACATTTTTTGATTTAAAATGAAATTTAGGACTAAAATTGTAGTTTTTCCTCTACTTCCCCTTCTTTCTTGGTTTGTCTTTTTATAATTGTTCAACTCATACTTGTCCATTCAAGAAACTAAAGAGACAGAGTCAGAGAAGAACAATGGTTAAGAATAGCTTTTCTTGTCTCTATCAAACACTATTTTAAAAAAAATTAAATTTGCAGCCTGCAAATATACCCACTTGTCTATAAATTTTTGTCTATGATATGACCCTTTTACGATTTTATATAAATATTAAATTTTAAATATATTGTACGTTGATTTGGAGTATTAAATGTTTTTTGGATTCGGACAAATACCATGACTAAGCTTACATAATATATAATGAATGTTATTAAAGGATCAACCCTCTTTTTGTTAGGGCTGTCCACTGTGGTTACTCCTTAGTGAACTGAGTTATACTATGCAATTTGATTCGGTAAAATTTGCGCGTGGTCACCGTGTTAGAGAGTTTAGATTTGGTTCGGTTCGATTAGTTGAATTAGAATATACTTTGGTTTCGGTTCGATTTGATTTAGTTGGTTGAATTAGAACCTATTTCGATTTCGGTTACTTGAATTAGTAACTATTTCGATTCGGTTCGATTTTATTTTGGTTTTAAAATTGAACTGTATAATTTGGTTCAACTTGGTAAAATTTAGGTATGGTTCGGTTATAGTTTGCCCGATTACCCACGGTTACCGAGTGCTGGAGAGTTTAGATTTGGTGAGTTGAATTATAACTTATTTCGGTTCGATTTGGTTGATTGAATTAGAACCTAATTCAGTTTTGGTTCAGTTACTTGAATTGGAATTTACTTCGTTTCAGTTTACTTCAATTTTTATTAAAAGAAACCAAAATCGAGAGTATATAAATCGAACTGAATACCAATTTCTGTTCGTATTTTTTTCTTTATACCCCTATTTTCTGAACACTTATTAAAATTTTACTGTACCATGACCATGGCATTCGAACTTTCCAAGTAAATATTACTCCCTTCATTTTAAATTTTACATATTTATCCAATTTTACTCTTAACTATTATCCCATTTTAGTCTGCAATAACTATTCTTGTTTTCTTTTCTCCTCAATACGTGTGAAAGTTTACAATGAATCAGTGAATGTTGTATTTATTTTTAAAATAAAAAGAACTTGATGGAGATCGAGAATTTATGATTATTTTAGATTGGAGGGAGTAGTATTCTTTTTGTCATAATGAACTCGACCATAATCTCTAAGGTCAAGTATTTCATGCTACTAACAGTCAACTCGCAAATCTTTGACTAATTAAGGTCCGTTTTCTCTTTGTTTGTCAAGAACCATGGCCTAAATTTATGATACTTAGGTTAGGTAAGGGTCCTAGTCAAACATATTGCCTAGATTGATCGAATATTGGACCGCTAAGGTTGTCTAAATATGGCACAAAAACTCCCGTAAGTTTCATGGAAAAGATAGCTCGCTAGTCAACCACTCAAGAACATGATCCTAAAATGTCAACCAAGAACATTCATAGGGTTTTCCCAATTCATTCTTCTTTCACTAAATCCCACTGAAGTTCTGTTTTTTATACCCTCCATTCTTAAGACCAAAAAGGGTCTCAAGAACCGTGATGATTATGGGGATAAAGATGATTTCAGAGGTGTTAGTAAGGTTTTTGGCTATCGGGATCTTCTGGGCTGGAGCTGAATCTCAATGCACTGATGGATGTGATGCTTTGGCATCATATTATGTATGGAATGGAACAACTCTCACATTCATATCAAGGGTTTTATCCACTTCTATCAGCAGTATTCTTAGTTATAATCCTCAGATAACAAATCCAAATTTGATTCTGATTGGCACCAGATTGCTCGTTCCTTTCTCATGTAGTTGCTTAAAAGAGGGATTCATGGGGCATGAGTTTATATATCAAGCCAGACAAGGCAATACCTATCAAAGGATTGCACAGATTTACTATTCAAATCTTACCAATGTTGAAATGCTTCAAAGGTTTAACAGTTATCCTGCTGATAATATCCCTGTCTCTGCAAAACTGAGTGTTCTTGTGAACTGCTCATGTGGGAATAGTAAAGTTTCTAAGGATTACGGATTATTCGTAACGTATCCTCTTCGGGATGGCGAGAATTTAAAGTCTCTAGCCAGGAAGTTTGATCTTCCTGAGAGGCTGTTGGAAGAGTATAATCCAGGAATCAACTTTAGCTTGGGTGGTAGTTTGGTTTTTGTTCCAGGAAAAGGTATGAAAAAGTCATTTTAGGGGACTGAAATATCAGAGTAAGCACATTTTATGTACTAATAATGCAAATGAGTGCATCAAAATTAATTGAAAAAACAGTCACATGAAGCCCTTTTACTTCTGTTTTGAATGCTCCTTCTTGATTGAGATTATAAAAATGAATTTGGCTAAACTGTTATTGATGTTTTGTATTGTGATTGATGCAGATCAAAATGGAACCTTTCCTAAACTGAAGTCAAGGTAGCAGCATAGACTGTCTTGATGGGATTTTTTTATTTATTGGAAACATCCACAAAGTCACTTTTCAAATCTAATTAATCCCATGTTTTTTTCTTTGTGGCTGCAGATCAAATGGTTAGTTCTTTTTTTTCTTGCCATTGGTCAAATGATGAGGTGTAAGAACAAGGTTTGAGTCAAATGATGAAGTGCCTTTTGAAACAGGAATCTCAGCTGGAGCTATTGCTGGAATATCAGTTGCTGCAGTTCTTGGTGCTGTATTCGTGGCTTTCTGCTTTTATGTCTTCTTTTACAGAGAAAGGAAATCAATAGAAGAATCATATAATGAAGGGCAGCCATATGAACTAAATGATGATCATATTCATGGTATTCCTTTCTTTCTTGCTGAACTTGATGTAGATTACTCAAATCTATCAGATTGTTTGCCTGTCAAATTGATTTCCTCATAGCTTAAACGTTCAGATTTGAAAACATGTTAGTAGCAAACACTTTCTCTTACTGTGGCCTGCAAGTTATTCGTGGGCTTTCAAGCAGTTTGGATGTTCTTGTAGAAGGTTGAACATCCTGTTTTGGACCCATAATCTCACAGAACTGTTTCCATCTAATGATGCAGCTTCTGGAATGCTGGAGAAGATGTCCGAATCGGGCCCTCTTGTAGGCACCCCAAGGCTGAATGGTATTACAGTGGACAAATCTGTTGAATTCTTATACGAAGAACTCGCTGAGGCCACGAGTAACTTCAGCCTGGCTAATAAGATAGGCCAAGGTGGATTTGGTTCTGTTTTCTACGGCCAGTTAAGAGGCGAGGTAAGTGCATTTGCTCCTCCAAACTCCTGAATCCAGGCAAGGCAAATGAAAATTTGTATTGTAGACTTACATCTAACTTCTCTTAAGCTGTTAGAATGTTTAGATTTGGTTCCAAAGTTGCCATTCATATGATCAATTCATTTTATTCCTTAAAGTAATACCTATTTCAGCTCTGATTAAGATTCTTTGTCATGCCTAAATGTAGAAAGCAGCAATCAAGCAGATGGATATGCAAGCATCCAAAGAATTCCTTGCTGAATTGAAGGTTTTGACTCATGTCCATCACCTAAACCTGGTACTTCATTCTTCTTTTTGTGTTTGGATCCAGTTTTAACTGTGCCCTCCTTCTGGTTCTTGTTTTCTAAGTACAGATTCCTTTTCTGTTTATGTTTCCTAAGTCTTCAATCATGATACACCTTCTTGATTACAATGTTGTTACAGAATTGTGACCTTTTTATGTGTTTGTCATGCGATCAGGTGCGTCTAATCGGATACTGCATAGAGGGATCGTTGTTTCTGGTTTACGAGTACATTGAGAATGGCAACCTAAGCCAGCATTTACGCGGTACTGCAGGTGCGAAAAGCTTGCTATGTATTCTTCATTCTAAAAATGAAATGCACAAATTCTTCAAGGCCTCAAGTGACTTTCCTCATGGTGTTTCCCAGGGATGGAGCCATTGCCTTGGTCTACCAGAGTACAGATTGCTCTTGATTCTGCTAGAGGTCTTGAATATATTCATGAGCATACTGTTCCTGTCTACATCCACCGCGACATTAAATCAGCAAACATTCTGATTGACAAGAATTTCAGGGCGAAGGCGAGTCAGAATTTCGCACAATGCAGTAGTTTTGAAGGCATTCCACACATCCTTATTGATGTTTAACTAAAATTTTGTTGTCCTCTATTGCAGGTTGCAGACTTTGGACTAACAAAACTGACTGAAGTTGGAAGTGCTTCGCTGCACACGCGTTTAGTCGGTACTTTTGGTTACATGCCTCCAGAGTAAGATCCCATATCTGTCAACTGAAGTTTCTTGTCTTGCATGGATTGATAGTTCTTCTGCTGGAAAAAAAAATGGTGTAAAAGTAAAAGTCTCTGATGGAATTTGCTTTCAGGTATGCTCAGTATGGGGATGTTTCCCCAAAAATCGACGTGTATGCTTTTGGAGTTGTTCTTTATGAATTGATATCAGCTAAAGAAGCCATCATCAAGACAAATGAAATGGTTTCTGAATCAAAAGGTCTTGTGGCATTGGTACTAATCTTTGCATACTAATCAATTGTGAATGTTTACTTAGAACAAGAAGCTGTTATGGTTTGACATTCTACCATTGACACAGTTTGAAGATGCTTATAACAAACCAGACCCTCAAGATGCCTTAATCAGACTGATTGATCCCAGGCTTGGTGGCGATTATCCAATTGATTCGGTTCGGAAGGTAGTGATTAATGACATAAACAAAATTAAGGAAGATTAATTAGTGGATTTGTATAAGAAATGAAGATTGTTTGTTGCAGATTCAAGTGTTAACTTTGTTCTTTAATTGTTTTTTGTGTAGATGGCTCAACTGGCAAGAGTTTGTGCACATGAAAATCCACAGCTGAGGCCAAGCATGAGGTCAATTGTGGTGGCACTAATGACACTTTCATCCACAACTGAGGATTGGGACATTGGTTCCTTTTATGAAAATCAAGGTCTTGCTCATCTAATGTCAGGCAGGTAGGATCTTGAGGAGGGCTTTCAGCTAATCGAGCCTTCTCTGTCCCTCAAGATCCACAAACAGTAGGTGTATGAATATTCACATGTTGTCAATCGACTATACCTTTCGACCTGATTTTAGTCCCAGACTCATCCTCCATGAATGAACTTCACGGAGGAATCCTTCGGTTTTCAGGCTCTCATCTCATCAATGGAGTTTTGTTGCAAGCATGATGAAGTGAAGCCATGATCAGGATGTTTTGTACAAATTCATGATCATCAAGTACTTGTTTCTGTACATATCAACATAACTGGAAGAGGCTGTAAATTGGTTTTGGCATTTGATATTCTTTCATAGAATTCTCTGGATGCCATTCTTTTTGTTTAAGCCATCTGTATCATTCCAATCAAGGGCCATTTTTTTTTTTTTTTTTTTTGACAAGAAAGAGTAAATAATTCATCTTGAGTATTTGTGAAGTTTTGGAAAATCAAAATCCCATCTTGGCATAATGATTTTCTTTACTAAGGATAAAAAGAAAAAAATTATAGGAATAGTCCTATAGTATGATTTAATGTCAGGTAAATTAAACCAGCCGTTATTATTACATTCTCTTCTCTAGATAAATAATATTGGATTGAGGGTCGTTTGGTAAGAGTTTAATATTTATTTCCCTTATTTATTTCAGGGATGAAAATGAATATGAAACCTATTTTTATGACTTCATGAAAACTCACCACCCCTCCTACAAGCAAATGAGCAATATTTTGATCCAATTTATGATAGCACACATAATAAAAATAAAATAATTATATTTATACTAAATAATATTTATATTTATATATATTATAATTATATATTATTCATTTTGATCTCCATTCCTCATCAAACAAAATATCAGAAATAATAATATTCTAAACAATTAAATATCCATTTTCATGACAAAATGATATTCAATAATATGTACTTTTCACTTAAAATAATAAATTTTGAGTTCGAGTCACTTAACAAAAAATACAACTGCTTTAAACGGCCCCTGATTCTAAACATTATATCTGTATTTTTTTTTGGTCAACCCACAAAACCACCCTTGTAGCTTTTCACTCCAAGCATAGCCTTCATCTTTCCCAAATTCACTCACTTTCTTCGCCCATCAGCTTCAACGCTTGAACTTCAGACTTCAGGAGTGCTTTTTTTTTTTTTTTTTTTCGAGATCTTGTTTGTCTTTCATTTTAGTTGTTTTTGTTCTCCTCCAACCAAAAAAAAAAAAAAAAAAAAAAATCCTTGAGCAAAAAAAAGGGAGAAATATCTGGGGAAGTTGTCGATCTTGGAAGCTGAAAAGGAAGAAAGGTTTTGCAGATTATCAAGGAAGTTGTTAATGGACAGGTAAGTAAGT
Organism: Knoxia roxburghii; assembly: GCA_030378225.1. NCBI lineage: Eukaryota > Viridiplantae > Streptophyta > Magnoliopsida > Gentianales > Rubiaceae > Knoxia > Knoxia roxburghii. The sequence goes on along the minus strand of CM059420.1, from coordinate 43,164,019 downwards.
TCTGCTTTGCTACACTTTTAATTTCTGTTTTTAAATTTGAATTCACTTGAAGACCGACCGAATGTGGACATTAGCAGCGCGATACCTTTCTTTGATGACTCTGTGTTTTTAAGGTTAAACATATTTGAGAATGAGATTAGTTTTTTTTTTTTTTTGTTATGCATTAATTAATAGCAAATACTATACATATATGTGAGGTGATTTTTACTATCTAGTAGTTCTTATTACTAGCTTCCTGACTGATATTTTGGCTGTTAGGAGAATTGGCCGAGTGAAAATGGAGGAACAAAACTATTCAACTTTTCTTGATCCTATAATTCAACTCTTTCAAGAATTTTTTTATCACTTCTCCACCTCTGATGAGATGAGCTTCATCAGTGGTTCCATCGAAACTATTGAAGTAGAGATGAGATTCTTTAAAATGTTCTTATGGGGCTTGGCTTATTGGGATATTGAGTTAGAATATGATTGGCATTTGCTTTCTGCCATTAATGTTATGTTCCCTAAACTAATCCAAACAACCAAAGAGTTTTTCCAAGATTTTGAGTATGTTGTGAGTCAAGATCAATGGATAAATTGGGATGAATTGAGTTGTGACTTAAAGAAAATAATTAAGGAGTTGAAGGTGCAAGCGAAAGAAATTTGCATTCATTTATTGAATGGAGGATCCAAATGCAAGTCTTATCCAAGCAATCAGATGAAGCCGGTTATTACGTGTGCGAGAGACACCTTATTTTTCATGAATTTCATCCAACAAAATCTTGAGACTTCAATGGACTTCATCAAAAAGAATCCCAAGGATTTCCCCAATTCCAATATTAATCTAATCATTGATCTAGTGAGGCAACAATTTGGCTTCATTCAATTCAAACTTGAGGAGTTTGGGCATTTTGATAACCCTATCGATCATTCGATCACTAGAGTCAAGAATTTAGGTGGGCTCATATCCTGCACTCGAACTTGGGTTAACAAAATCTCATGCCTTGTGTTCTTATATTGGATTGATGGAATGAATGAAAGTCAGGAATCTCCCATGAAATTCATGGTGTCTGATTTGGGAGACAAAATCATGGGTTACACTCCAGGGGTTGTAGCATCGAACATTGAACCTACAGTTGTGCCTCAATTCATTGCAAGTTACACTGATTTTCTCCTTAAAATTTTGGTAGAACGACCTATGACATATGAAATTGAAACCTTTTGCCAAGGGTTGATATTCTTGTTGTCATTTGTCATGCATCCACCTGAAGAGAATTCAATGGATAAAGAACGAATTCTGGCACGAAGTTATGCTATCATCAATGAGTCTCTATCATGCTTTCTCTCCATCCATTCAGATGAAATCAAACAAGGCATTTGCGAGGATAAGATTTTTTACTGCTTGTATAAGATTGATTGCGTCAAAGTTGAAGTAGAGGATATCTATGTTATGAGTAGTGTGCATTCATCAAACTTCACTTCTCCCAGGACCAATCCAATAGGATTTCTTGATGCCCTCTTAGAAACACTGAAGAAAATGTTGGGAGCCGGTCAGGTGATTAATCTTACTCCTTTTAAAAGGCATCAAGTTGAAACAATTCGAGAAGATCTGGCATCGATTAGACCATTTCTACAAAATTACATGGAGTCAGAAAAAGAGCACCATGGGGAGCTTAAAGATCTCTGGGTTCGAACCATTGATATGGTATACTATACATCATATGTCACAAACTTGTTTTCTGGCAGTATTTTTCCGATGTGGTATACTATTTTATGCCTCCCAAATGTAGTAAAGGAAATAAAGCTTATCAAGACCCAGATCAAGAACATTGAAGATCATCTGCAGATCCTCGAAAAAAGGAGGTTGAATGTTGAGACAAAGTCTAATGTTGCTCTTGCCCCTCAAGCAACAACTTCAAAGTTTGAAGGAATTTTTATAGGATTCCAGGAGGATGTAACATCAATTATTGGTGATCTTGTAAGAGGACAAGAGGAGCTTAGGATAATTTCTATTTCAGGAATGCCCGGCCAAGGCAAGACAACTCTTGCAAAGAAAATTTTTAATGATCCTTCAGTTCAACATCACTTTCACAAAAAGGTGTGGAGTTATGTATCTAAAGAATGCAAACTGAGAGAATTATTGCTTAAAATTGCAAGTGATATAATTGGGCATATAGACTGTGAATCATTGCCAGAAATTCAGCAGTTGTTGCGGAGAAGTTTGAAAGGACAAAGATATCTCATCGTGTTGGATGACATTTGGGATGCCGACGTGTGGCACCAAGTGCAAGTATCATTTCCAAATGATCGTACTGGAAGCCGAATATTGTTTACCAGTCGTAATCATAATGTAGCCTCACAAGCTAAATCGAATTCCATTTCGTATCCTCTTCGGTTGCTTTCTGACGAGGAAAGTTGGGAGTTGATGGAAAAGAAGGTTTTTCAGCGTGATAGTTGTCTTCCTCCAGAACTTTTAGAGATTGGAAAAAGAATTGCAATTTGTTGCAAAGGATTGCCTCTTGCCGTGAGTCTCATTGCAGCTGTGCTTATGCGGATAGAACGAAAAGTGGATTCGTGGATCCACCTTGCAGAAACTTTGAAATCATACCTTGCAAGTGAAGGGTGCTGGAACATCATAGAGCTAAGTTACCAGAATTTACCGGATCATTTGAAGCCATGTTTTCTCTACTTTGGAGTATTTCGAAGGGGTGAAAATATTCTTGCCAAAAAGTTGAAACTTCTTTGGATTGGTGAAGGTTTCATCAATAATGATAACGACAAGATGCAATCCTTAGAGGGTTTGGCAAATGGCTACTTAAGTGATCTTGTTTCTCAAAGTTTAGTTGTGGTGACAGAAAAAAGTGCCATGGGTGGAATAAAGAAGTGCAATGTTCATGACCTCGTATATGACTTGTGTTTGGAGAAAGCCGAGGAAAATAATTTCTTACATTGGGCAGAGGAGGAGAGCACTGTGATTGATGGATCTGGTTCCAAAAAGTTTAGCCATCATCGACTTTGCATTGGTAAAACTGACCCATTGATCAAGCCTGGGCCTGTTATTACTAGAGAGAAATTATTGACTAGCCAAGTTCACTCTCTTCTTCTGTGGGTTTCTCAATCATTTGATATTTATCTTGATCATTGGAATGAGTTTTTTGAAAACTTTAAAGTTCTAAAATTGTTGGATTTGAAATATGACAATGTGTTTAAATTTTGTGATATGGATGATCAAGGTGTGATGAGAGCCCTTGACGTAAGTATACAGTCCAATATTCATCTAAGATACTTGGCACTAGATTGTTATACTTCCCCCAGGTGGCAACTTCCAATAGCTAACCTATGGAATTTGGAAATTCTCATCATTAAAACAGATTGTATTTCAGTGCCTATGTCCATATTGACGATAAAAAGTTTAAGGCATGTAAAAGTTCAAGATTGGGACTGGGCAGATTTTGATGATGGGGAGAACAATTCATCATTTGAAGCATATGATATTGAGGAACTGGGTCGCATATGTCTTACTTATAATAGTCAAGCAGAAGAGTTTTTGAAGAAATTACAAAAGTTACGAAAATTGAGTTGTTTAGTGCCAGGGGCACGGTTTTATCCCATGTGGTTTTCCATGTTGAGTTCTTTCACAAATTTGGAGTCCCTTTATTTTGAGGGAATTGGCGAGCACCCATCGACAATCAACTTTCCTAAGATTGAGAATCTTAAGAAGTTGACTTTGAACAGAGCAGGATTGCCATGGAGTATGTTGTCAGAAATTGGGAAACAGTTACCTAATCTTCGGGTTCTCAAATTACTTCATGATCCATATCTGGGGTCTATTTGGGGTTTGGAAGATGACAGCTTCTCAATGCTCGTATATTTGAAATTACATGGGTTGAAGATTGAAAAAATAAATTTCTCTCTTTGTGATGATCCCTTTCCATGTCTTGAGCAACTTGTTGTAAGTGATTGTTATGAACTTGAGGAGATCCCTTCCAACTTTGGGGACATTTGTACTTTGAACATAATCAAGTGTAATGGGAGTAATGGGCCGGATTCTTCTAAATTTAAACGCTCAGTGCAAAAAGTGTTGAAGAAACAACGAGAAAATGAAAACCATGGCTTTCGAGTAATTGGCATAATTTGTGAGGATGAGGATGAAGATGATATTTGTGATGATGAAGATGACAAGGAAGAAGAAGGAGCAGATATGGGAGAAATCTGAGGAGAATTAATACATACGGGGGAATCAAAGAAGCTCTCTAAATCACTCAAAAATTTGAAAGGTATGTGTACATATAATGATCTCTATACATTACGCCTTTCATCATGGTTCAAAATTTATTCTTCTTTTGAATTTTTGTAATTGTTAATTCTATTATTAGTTTTGTGCCCAAACAAAAAGAAAAAAAAAAAAAAAAGGCTTATGTAATGCCTGGTATTAGTATTATTATAAATATTTTTTTTTAAACAAAAAAATTGAAGAGAGTTTTGTTTTACTTTGCTGACAGTTTGAAATTTAACTTACCAATTTTCTGATTTTTATCTAATTTTTTCATTTTAATTATAAGAATAACCTTAAAAACTTTGTTTTTACTTCATTTTGTGGGGATATTGAAGGGATTCCAGCTCGGGAGATGAAGAAAATAGCATCTTTTGATAATAATGAGAAATTTGCAATTTTGGTATGTTATTTTTGGTTTTTTCTTTATATATATTTTTAGAGTATTTATATATGTTCCATACTTCACACTTGATAACTTGAATTCATTTTTATCCACTCTGACATTCATATACCGAGTTTTATCCACCTCTATCAGCAGTATTCTTGGATACAATCCTCAGATAACAAATCCAAATTTGATTCTGATTGGCTCCAGACTGCTTGTTCCTTTCTCATGTAGCTAGCTACTTAAAAGAGGGACTCATGGGGCATGAGTTTATATATCAGCCCAGTCCCAGACAACAAGGCATTACCTATCAAAGGGTTGCACAGATTTACTATTCAAATCTTACCAATCTTGAAATGCTTCAGAATCCTGCTGATAATATCATCCCTGTCTCTGCAAAACTGAGTGTTCCTGTGAACTGCTCATGTGGGAATAGTAAAGTGTCTGAGGATTATGGATTATTCGTAAGTATCCTCTTCGGGTTGGCGAGGATTTAAAGTCTCTAGCCAGGAAGTTGGAACTTCCTGAGAGGCTGTTGGAAGAGTATAATTCAGGAATCAACTTTAGCTTGGGAGGTAGTTTGGTTTTTGTTCCAGGAAAAGGTATGAAAAAGTCATTTTAGGGGACTGAAATATCAGAGTAAGCACATTTTATGTACTAATAATGCAAATCAGTGAATCAAAATTAATTGAAAAAAAAGTCACATGAAGCCCTTTTACTTCTGTTTTGATTGCCCCTTCTTGATAGAGATTATGAAAATGAATTTTGCTAAACTGTTATTGATGTATTGTATTGTCATTGATGCAGATCAAAATGGAACCTTTCCTAAACTGAAGTCAAGGTAGCAGCATAGACTGTCTTGATAGGATTCTTTATTTACTGGAAACATCCCTTTTCAAATATAATTCCAGGTTTTTTTCTTTGTGGCTGCTGATCAAATGGTTAGTTATATTTTTCTTGCCATTGGTCAAATGATGAGGTGTAAGAACAAGTTTTGAGTCAAATGATGAAGTGCCATTTTGAAAGAGGAATCTCAGCTGGAGCTATTGCTGGAATATCAGTTGCTGCAGTTCTTGGTGCTGTATTCATGGCTTTCTGCTTTTATGTCTTCTCTTACAGAGAAAGGAAATCAAGATAAGAATCATATCCAGAAGGGTAGCCATATGAACTAAATGATACTCATTTGCTTGGTATTTCTTTCTTTCTTCCTGAATTTGGTGTAGTTTACTCAAATCCATCAGATTGTTTGCCTGTCAATTTTCTCATAGCTTAAACATTCAGATTCGAAAACATGTTAGTAGCAAACGCTTTCTCTTGCTGTGGCCTGCGAGTTATTCGTGGGCTTTCAAGCACTTTGGATGTTCTTGTAGAAAGTTGAACATCCTGTTTCGGACCCTTAATCTCACAGAACTATTTCCATCTAATGATGCAGCTTCTGGAATGCTGGAGAAAATGTCCGAATAGGGTCCTCTTGTAGGCACCCCAAGGCTGAATGGTATTACAGTGGACAAATCTGTCGAATTCTTATACTAAGAACTTGCTGAGGCCATGAGTAACTTCAGCCTGGCTAATAAAATAGGCCAAGGTGGATTTGGTTCTGTTTTCTACGGCGAGTTAAGAGGCGAGGTAAGCGCATTCGCTTCTCCAAACTCCTGATTCAATGCTAGTAAAGCAAATTGGAAGTTTGAATACTTACATCTATAATTTCTCTTAAGCTGTTAGATTGTTTAGAATTTTTCCCTGTTGATAATGGACTTTATCAGGGTTCCAATATTGCCATTCATATGATCAATCTAGTATTTAAGATTCAAAGCTCAAATGTTGAAGTCCTATCCAGCTCTGAATTAGATTCTTTTGTCATGCCTATATGTCAAAAGCAGCAATCTTGCAGTTGGATATGCAAGCATCCAAAGAGTTCCTTACTGACTTGAAGGTTTTGACTCATGTCCATCACCTAAACCTGGTACTTCATTCTTATTTATGAATTTGGATCCACTTCTTGTTTCCTATGTATAGATTCCTTTGCTGTTTATGTTTCCTAAGTCCCTCAATCATGAAACACCTTCTTGATTACAATGTTGTTACAGAAGTGTGACCTTTTTATGTGTTTGGCATGCGTTCAGGTGCGCCTAATTGGGTACTGCGTTGAGGGATCGTTGTTTCTGGTTTACGAGTACATTGAGAATGGCAATCTAAGCCAGCATTTACGCGGCACTGCAGCTGCGAAAAGCTCACTAAATTATGTATTCTTCATTCTAAAATGAAATGCAGACATTCTTCAAGGCTTCAAGTGACTTTCCTCATGGTGTGTTTCCTAGGGATGGAGCCATTGTCTTGGTCTACCAGAGTGCAGATTGCTCTTGATTCAGCCAGAGGTCTTGAATATATTCATGAGCATACTATTCTTGTCTACGTCCACCGCGACATTAAATCAGCTAACATTCTGATCGACAAGAATTTCAGGGCGAAGGCGAGTCCGAATTTCGCACAATGCAGTAGTTCTGAAGCCTTTCAACACATATTCTTATGTTGTTGAACTGAAATTTACTGTCCTATTGCAGGTTGCAGCCTTTGGACTCACAAAACTGACTGAAGTTGGAAGTGCTTCGCTGCACACGCGTTTAGTCGGTACATTCGGTTACATGCGTCCAGAGTAAGATCCCATATCTGCCAACTGAAGTTTCTGTGTTGCATGGATTGATGTTTCTTCTGCTGGAGAAAAGATAGTGTAAAAGTCTCTGTTGGAATTTGCTTTCAGGTATGCTCAGTATGGAGATGTTTCCCCGAAAATCGACGTGTATGCTTTTGGAGTTGTTCTTTATAAACTGATATCTGCTAAAGAAGCCATCATCAAGACAAATGAAATGGTTTCTGAATCAAAATGTCTTGTGGCATTGGTACTAATCTTTGCATACTAATCAATTGTGAATGTTTACTTAGAACAAGAAGCTGTTATGGTTTGACATTCTGCCATTGACACAGTTTGAAGATGATTATAACAAACCAGACCCTCAAGAAGCCTTAATAGGACTGATTGATCCCAGGCTTGGTGGCGATTATTCAATTGATTCGGTTCGAAAGGTAGTGATTAATGACAGAAACACAGTTAAGGAAGATTAATTAGTGGATTTGTCAATGTTTTGTAGTGAGAAATGAAGATTGTTTTGTTGCAGATTCAAGTGTTAACTTTGTTCTTTGATTGTTTTTTGTGTAGATGGCTCAACTGGCAAGAGTTTGTGCACATGAAAATCCACAGCTGAGGCCAAGCATCAGGTCAATTGTGGTGGCACTAATGACACTTTCATCCACAACTGAGGATTGGGACATTAGTTCCTTTTATGAAATTCAAGGTCTTGCTCATCTAATGTCAGGCAGGTAGGGTCTTGAGAGGGCTTTCGGCTAACCTAGCCTCCTCCGTCCCTCGGGACCCACAAATAGTAATACAGGAATATTCACCTATTGTCCATCGACTGCCTTTTGGTCTGATCTTAGGCCAGACTCACCCTCCGTGGATGACCTTCACGGTGGAATCATTCGGTTTTCGGGCTCTCATCTCCTCAATGGAGTTTTTTTGCAAGCATGATGAAGTGAAGCAATGATCAGGATGTTTTGTACAAGTTCATAATAATCAAAGTACTGGCTTTTGTACAAACCAACAAAACTGGAAGAGGCTGTGAATTGGTTTTGGCATTTCATATTCTTTCATATAATTCTCTGGATATCATCCCTGTCTTTGCAAAACTGAGTGTTCCTGTGAACTGCTCATGTGGGGATAGTAAAGTGTCTAAGGATTACGGATTATTCATAATGTATCCTCTTTGGGATGGTGAGGATTTAAAGTCTCTAGCCAGAAAGTTTGATCTTCCTGAGAGGTTGTTGGAAGAGTATAATCCAGGAATCAACTTTAGCTTGGGAGGTAGTTTGATTTTTGTTCCAGGAAAAGGTATGAAAAAGTCATTTTAGGGGACTGAAATATCAGAGTAAGCACATTTTATGTACTAATTATGCAAATGAATTCGTCAAAATGAATTGAAAAAACAGTCACATGAAGCAAGATTTCTGATTATTCATCATCATAAATGGCCCTTCTTGATAGAGATTATGAAAGTTAATTTGGCTAAACTGTTATTGATGTATTGTATTGTGATTGATTCGGATCAAAATAGAACCTTTCCTAAACTGAAGTCAAGGTAGCAGCATAGACTGTCTTGATGGGATTTTTTTATTTATTGGAAACATCCACAAAGTCCCATTTCAAATCTAATTAATACCATGTTTTTTTCTTTGTGGCTGCAGATCAAATGGTTAGTTCTTTTTTTTCTTGCCAAGAACAAGTTTTGAGTGAAATGATGAAGTGCCATTTTGGAACAGGAATCTCAGCTGGAGCTATTGCTGGAATATCAGTAGCTGCAGTTCTTGGTGCTGTATTCATGGCTTTCTGCTTTTATGTCTTCTTTTACAGAGAAAGGAAATCAATAGAAGAAGAATCATATCCTGAAGGGCAGCCATATGAACTAAATGATGATCATATGCATGGTATTTCTTTCTTTCTTGCTGAACTTGATGTAGATTACTCAAATCTATCAGATTGTTTGCCTGTCAAATTGATTTTCTCATGGCTTAAACATTCAGATCCAAAAACATGTTGTTAGCAAACACTTTCTCTTGCTGTGGCCTGCGAGTTATTCGTGGGCTTTCGTGCAGTTTGGATGTTCTTGTAGAATGCTGAACATCCTGTTTGGGACCCTTAATCTCACAGAACTGTTTCCATCTAATGATGCAGCTTCTGGAATGCTGCAGAAAATGTCCAAACTGGGTCCTCTTGTAGGCACCCCAAGGCTAAATGAATGGTATTGTAGTGGACAAATCTTTCAAATTCTCATACGAATGCCACGAGTAACTTCAGTCTGGCTAATAAAATAGGCCAAGGTGGATTTGGTTCTGTTTTCTACGTCAAGTTAAGAGGCGAGGTAAGCACATTTGCTCCTCCAAACTCCTGAATCCAGGCAAAGCAAATGAAAATTTGTATTGTATACTTACATCTATAACTTCTCTTAAGCTGTTAGAATGTTTAGACTTGGTTCCAATGTTGCCATTGATATATGATCAATCTAGTATTTAAGGTTCAAAGTTCAAATGTAGAAGAAATTATTGAGGATCAATTCATTTTGTTCCTTAAAGTAATACCTTATCCAGCTCTGAATTAGATTCTTTTGTCATGCCTAAATGTAGAAACCAGCAATCAAGCAGATGAATGGGTAAGCATCCAAAGAGTTCCTTGCTGAATTGAAGGTTTTGACTCATGTTCATCACCTAAACCTGGTACTTCATTCTTTATGAATTTGGATCCAGTTCTTGTTTCCTAAGTGTAGATTCCTTTTCTGTTTATGTTTCCTAAGTCCCTCAATCATGAAACACCTTCTTGATTACAATGTTGTTACAGAAGTGTGACCTTTTTATGTGTTTGGCATGCTATCAGGTCCGTCTAATCGGATACTGCATTAAGGGATTGTTGTTTCTGGTTTACGGGTACATTGAGAATGACAACCTAACCCAGCATTTATGCGGTACTGCAGGTGCAAAAAGCTCACTAAATTATGTATTCTTCATTCTAAAATGAAATGCTCAAGATTTTCAAGGCCTCATGGTGTTTCCCAGGGATGGAGCCATTGCCTTGGTCTCTACCCAGAGTGCAGATTGCTCTTGATTCTGCCAGAGGTCTTGAATATATTCATGAGCATACTGTTCCTGTCTACATCCACCTCGACATTAAATCAGCAAACATTCTGATCGACAAGAATTTCAGGGCAAATGTGAGTCAGAATTTCGCACAATGCAGTAGTTTTGAAGGCATTCCACACATCCTTATGGATGTTTAACTAAAATTGCTGTCCTATATTGCAGGTTGCAGACTTTGGACTCACTAAACTGACTGAAGTTGGAGGTGCTTCGCTGCACACGCGTTTAGTGCGTTTAGTCGGTACTTTCAGTTACATGCCTCCTGAGTAAGATCCCATATCTGTCAACTGAAGTTTCTTGCCTTGCATGGATTGATATTTCTTCTGCTGGAAAAAAATATAGTGTAAAAGTGTCTGATGGAATTTGCTTTCAGGTATGCTCAGTATGGAGATGTTTCCCTGAAAGTCGACGTGTATGCTTTTGGAGTTGTTCTTTATGAACTGATATCAGCTAAAGAAGCCATCATCAAGACAAATGAAATGGTTTCTGAATCAAAAGGGCTTGTGGCATTGGTACTAATCTTTGCATACTAATCAACTGTGAATGTTTACTTAGAACAAGAAGCTGTTATGGTTTGACATTCTGCCATTGACACAGTTTGAAGATGCTTATAACAAACCAGACCCTCAAGAAGCCTTGATCAGACTGATTGATCCCAGGCTTGGTGGCGATTATCCGATTGATTCGGTTCGGAAGGTAGTGATTAATGACATAAACAAAATTAAGGAAGATTAATTAGTGTATTTGTCAATGTTTTGTAGTGAGAAATGAAGATTGTTTGTTGCAGATTCAAGTGTTAGCTTTGTTATTTAATTGTTTTTTGTGTAGATGGCTCAACTGGCAAGAGTTTGTGCACATGAAAATCCACAGCTGAGGCCAAGCATGAGGTCAATTGTGGTGGCACTAATGACACTTTCATCCACAACTGAGGATTGGGACATTGGTTCCTTTTATGAAAATGAAGGTGTTGCTCATCTAATGTCAGGCAGGTAGGATTTTGAGTGGGCTTTTGGCTAACCTAATCTCCTCCGTCCCTCGAGATCCATTCACAAATAGTAGTATAGAAATATTCATCTGTTGTCCATTAACTATGCTTTTTTGCCTGATTTTAGGCCCGAACTCATCCTCACGGAGGAATCCTTAGGTTTTGAGGCTCTCATCTCATCAATGGAGTTTTGTTGCAAGTATGAAGTGAAGCCATGATGTGGATGTTTTGTACAAGTTCATGGTACATACAAACAAAACTGGAAAAGGCTGTAAATTGGTTTTGGCATTTCATATTCTATTATATAATTCCTGAATTACTATTTTCTGTCTTTTTTTACTTGCCCGTCCCTCTTTACATCATTTTGCTCCCCTTTTTACTTGTTTTTGCTCTCACGACGGAATGGATGATGAAGCTATTGCACATTCAGAGGGGAATGAAATTTTGTAACAGACTGTTTGACCTCCTTGACAATGAATAAACCCTAGGGGTTCTAAAGGGTTTCAGGAGAAGTTAAGACATGATTGGATCATAATATTAAATGAATTTTTTATTTTTTAAAATGGCTGTAGAGTTATGAATCAACCTCCTCTTTTGTACCAAGAAAGGGCAAATTGATTAAAACGCGACACGAGCCTATGTAAAACGATGGTGGGATGGGAAATATCAATCCCTATAATTCTCTGGATGCCATTATTTTTGGTTAAGCTATCTGTGTCATTCCAATCAAGGGCCATATTCTTCCTCCTTTTTTTCCCAACCTTTTTTTTTTTTTTTTTCACAAGGAAGAGTAAATAATTCATCTTGACTATAACTACTATTATATATAATTCATAAAAAGTGATGCATTGCTGTCTTCCATTATTAAAGAGAACTTGTAGCCCAAAAGTAAAAAAAAAAAAACCATTCACTATATTCCAACTTTGATTGATTGTTTTTTGGTGTCTTTTGGAGACATAATCTTTCCCTTTTTCTCCATATCTTCTTACTTTTTTTGCATTATTGTTTTTGATGATTGAACTTTATTTTTCATATAATTTAAAAAAAGAATGGCTTGTTTTTATTGTAAATATAGGAAGCTTTGGGCAAAGTTGCCCCAACCCAAGCCTTCATTCTCTTCAGCCATTGCCTTTCACTCTTAAACTTGCACACCATTAGTTTCTCTCTTATTTTCTTTTCCATGGAGAAAAGAATTTTAAAAAAATATTAAAAAATCAAGCTCCAATTTCTCTCTTGGAAGCTTAATTAAAAAAAAAAAAAAAGAAGAAGAAGAAGAAGAAGGAGGAGGAGGAGGCTCCCAACAGGTACAGAAATTCTTGCTACACTTTCAGTTACTGTTTTTTGAGCTTAAATTACTTATATATAAAACCTATTTATTGATTTTATTATTTCTATTTAATTAAGATAATAAATATTATGAGATTATTTATTTATTTATTTATTATTGTTATTATTGAAGGGAGAGCCAAAAGTCTCTGGGTTTGGAGTGACAGCCTGCTTCTTCTTTTTTTAAGGTACTCAATTTTTAGATTATGCCTTTTGCATCCTTAATAAGTTATTATGAAATTGCCCACTAATATTGCTTAATAAATTTAAATATTTTATTCGTATCAAAATAACAGTTTTATTACTAAATTAAAATAATATAATAAACAAAACTATTGTTATACAACGGCTGTTATTTTGTTGAAAAATTATGAAAGTGAAAATGAAGAGGAAATTGTTTTCTTGTTGATTAATGCACAAACGTTTTTGATTGTTTGTTTATTTTAATCAATTTTTTTTTTACCATTTTAGTTTTAGTGTCATAAGAATTTGTAGACTGCTTTTGATATTTCTACCAAATAACATACATCTATATAAATCATTTTTTATTTTTTCTAATTATACATAACGATAGTCGAGAAAATTATCGTTTCTCATATCATTTATGATTTATAAATTTATATAAGATCGTAATTTAAGTATAGAATATATTAAAATAACGATAATTCATTACCAAAATCTTCTAACAAGAGATTTCGTTACAGGTTCATGTTTGGATGAGTACAGAAATCATAGAAGAAAACAAAATTCAAAAGCAGAATATTCAAAATGCAAAAGATTATGAAATGAATAATATTGATGTGGAAGAAAACAAAATTCAGAAGCAGAAGATTCAAAATGCAAAAGATTATGAAATGAATAATATTGATATGGCTATTTATAGCCCATCATTCAAACGTCAAAAAACATCATTAAATTCCATTTTTTCCGACCAAAATGTTTCTTCCTCTTCAGACACATCATATTTCACCAAACCAATTGTAGAAAATATTTGGATGACTTCTTTGAATGAAACCCCAGATTTCAAAACCCTACAAACCCTAATTCAGAAGCATATGCCTTTGGGTTGTCATTGGTTTCCCGATGACCCACAAAAGACTCAAATGTTTTATGAACTCATTCTTGTATATTCAGATTCAGTTGAAATCACTCATACTTCCAAAAACCAAAACCCTAAGAAGATTGCTTATTCAAAATGTGTTATTAAAAAGGTCATTTCACCGGCCGAGTGGCATTCGGTCTGGGAAACTAGGCGATTTTCAGTAAATTTCGTTCCAAATGAATATACGTACCAAGATTATAGAATGGCTTGGTATCGTACATTTTTCAAGCATCCTTTTCATCATTCATGGCTATTTATCTTTCATCATGACTGTTCAAAAGATTTTCCATTTTGGTTTTATGAATGGTGGATAAACTTTGGTCCTACCCAAATATTTTACCTCCTATTGCAAAATTAGGGTTTCAAACTTGGATGGAAAAAATGGATGGTCCTTCGAATATTGTCTCAATTATGTTCTATGCTCGGTTACGAGTTCCATGGATATTTTGTTGGAGTTACAAAGTCGATCAACTCTACGAGATCGATATCCAATGTCGATTATCAGAGAATTCAAAATTAAGTGGTGGAATAAATGTTCAGTTGAGAATTGTTCACAAAAATATGTAACTAATTTCATTCAAACAGATGAAAACCCTCAAAAGAGAATTCAAGAACTGGCAGGTTTAAGAAATGCAGAAGAAGAAACAACAACTACAAAGCTTGACAACACAACAAGAAAAAGAAAAAGAGAAGATCAAACAACAAACTAATACAAGTAGAATTCAGATTCAGTTCAGACAAATGATTCAGCTGTCAAAAGGAATCTATGTAGACAAATGAAAATGCAGATTCTTATGACATTCAAAATGTAGCAGAAGAAATGTAGAATTTGAAACTTATACAAGTAGAATTCAGACTCAGCAGAGACAAAAGATTCAGCAGTCAAAAGGAAGATAGACAAATGAAAATGCAGATTCTTATGTAGGAAAAATGTAGAATTGAATCCCTCAAATCAGTTGTATTCAGATTCAGCAGTCGACAAGATGGAGATAGCCTAGTGGTTCACTTAGGATTGAGATTCAGCAGTTAAAAGGAAGCTAGACAAATGAAAATGCAGGATTCTTATGTAGAAGAAATGTAGAATTGAATCAGTTGTATTCAGATTCAGCAGTCGACAAGAAGGAGATAGCCTAATGGTTGAGACTCCTCACTTAGGATAGAGATTCAGCAGTCAAAAGGAACCTAGACAAATGAAAATGCAGGATTCTTATGTAGAAGAAATGTAGAATTGAATCAGTTGTATTCAGATTCAGCAGTCGACAATAAGGAGATAGCCTATGGTTGGCACTTCTCACTTAGGATAGAGATTCAGGAGTTAAAAGGAAGTTAGACAAATGAAAATGCAGGATTCTTGTGTAGAAGAAATGTAGAATTGAATCCCTCAAATCAGTTGTATTCATTCAGTATTCAGAATTAATACAAATACTCAAATGATTTAGCAGAAATTTCACTGAGTATTCTTGCTCATAGCCTTGCATTATCTATACCGCCAGCAAAATATCCATATAACTCTTAGTTGGTGGCCATGTTTGAAGTTCTAAATTTTCAGTAGCATGTAAAAATAACTGGTGCAAAATCAGAGTTTATTCACCATTTAAAACCAAAATTGGAAGATTTTTGAACAATTTTGATGAAAGTTAAAGAGCCATGAATGATGGATTTTGCTTAAATGATATATAAGATAGATTTTGCTTAAGTATCATTCCAGAAACTGTTTTATTTTAACTATTAACTTGCCCACTAATATTGTTTTAAACAATATTATTTTGCTTGTTAGGAGAATTGCTGAGAGTGAAAATGAAGGAAGAAATCTATCGAACTTTTCTTGATCCTATAATTCAGGTCTTGGGAAAGTTACTTGATGAACTAGGTTACGATATTAACTTCAAAATGCCCATCGACACTATGAGATCAGAGTTGAGATTCCTTAAAATGTTCTTTTGGGGTTTGCTTTATTGGGATATTGAGTTAAACTATGATTGGCATTTGCTTTCTGCCATTAATGTTATGTTCCCTAAATTAAGCCAAACAACCAAAGAGTTTGTGCGAGATTTTGAACATGTTGATAGTCATGATCAATGGATAAATTGGGAGGAATTGAGTTATGACTTAGAGAAAATGATTAAGGAGTTGAAGGTTCAAGCCAAAGAAATTTGCATTCATTTATTGAATGGAGGATTCAAATGCAAGTCTTGTCAACCTAACCAGTTCAAGCCATTTGATATATATGCAAGGGACACAGTCTTCTTCATTATCTTTGTGGAACAAAATCTTGAGCATCTCCTCATTTCCAATATTGAACTTCTTGATCTTGCGAGGCGCCATTTTGGATTCATTCAATGGAAACTTGAGGAGTTTGGATATTTTGATAACCCTATGGATCATTCGGTGACCCGAGTCAAGAATTTAGGCGAACTGATATCTTGCACTCGAACTTGGTTTAATCAAATCTCATGTCTTGCATTCTTGTATTGGATTGATGGAGATGGAGTTAATCAGAGGCAAGCATTTGCCTTGGAAACTTTGCTTTCTGATGTGACACATAAGACTAAGTGTTACACTCCAGGGGTTATAGCATCAAACATTCAACATACAGTGGTTCCTCAACTTCTAGCTAGTTACATTGATTTTCATCTCAAAATTTTGGTTGAACAAGCTATAATTTTTGAGATTGAAACACTTCGCGAAGGGTTGATGTTCTTGTTGTCATTGTTCTTGCATCCACCTCAAGTGAATCCAATGGATAAAGAACTGATTATGGCGCGAACTTATGCTATCATCAATGAGCTTCCAACACTTTTTCGCTCCATGAGCCGTTCAGATGAAATGAAAGAAGGCATTTGCAAGGATATGATTCTTGGATACTTGCAAAAGATTGATGCAATCAAAGCTAATGTTGGAGATATGCATGTCATAAGCACTCCAGATTCATCAAACTTCAGCTCTCCTAGAACTAATCCAATAGGATTCCTTGACTCTCTCTTAGAAACATTGGAGAAAGTATCAAAATCAGAGGTGAGTAATCTTACTCCTTTTGCAAAGAATCAAGTTGAAACGGTTAGAGAAGATCTTGCATCAATTCGGCCATTTCTCCAGAACAAGATAGATTTGTTTGAAAATGATCAGCATTGGGAACTAATCAAGGATCTTTGGATTCGAACAGTTGATACGGTGTATTATGCATCATACATCACCAACTTGTGTTCATCTGGCACTATGTTTCCTTTGTGGTACAGTATTTTAGGCATTGAGCTCATCAAGACTCATATCAAGAACATTGAAGATCATCAAGTCCACAAGAACAAAAGTTTTACTAGTGAGACTAAGCCTAATATTGCTCTATCACCAGCAGCTACAACTTCGAAAATTGAAGGAGCTTTTATAGGATTCCAAGAGGATGTAGTAACAATTAAAGATTATCTTTTAAGAGGGAAAAAAGTTCTCACAATCATTTCTATTTCTGGAATGCCTGGCCAAGGCAAGACAACCTTAGCCAAGAAAATTTTTAATGATCCTTCAGTTCAACATCACTTTCACAAAAAGGTGTGGAGTTATGTATCTAAAGAATGCACACTCAGAGAGTTATTGCTTAAAATTGTGCGAGAAGTAACTGATGAAGAGAAGTATAAATCACTCCTTAAAGAGCCCGACTCGGATTTAGCTGACTATTTGAGGAAAATTTTGAAAGGACAAAGATATCTCATCGTGATGGATGACATTTGGGATGTAGAAGTGTGGCACCAAGTGGAAGTATCATTTCCAAATGACGGCAATGGAAGTCGAATCTTGTTTACTAGTCGTAATCATGATTTGGCCTCACAAGCTCAATCCAATTCGATTTCGTATCATCTTCGGTTGCTTTCTGATGAGGAAAGTTGGGAGCTAATGAAAGTGAATCTCTTTAACTCTCATAGTTGTCCTCCTCCAGAACTTTTAGAGATTGGAAAAAGAATTTCAATCTATTGCAAAGGATTGCCTCTTGCAGTGAGCTTAATTGCAGCTGTTCTCATGAGGATAGAACCAAAAGTGGATTTGTGGATTCAAATTGCAGAAACTCTTAAATCACACCTTGCAAGTGAAGGGTGCAGGAACATCATAGAGCTAAGTTACAAGAATTTGCCAGATGATTTGAAGCCGTGTTTTCTCTACTTTGGAGCATTTCCACGGGGTGAAAATGTCCTCGCCAAAAAGTTAAAACTTCTTTGGATTGCTGAAGGTTTCATCAACAACAAGGATGACAACAAGATGCAATATTCCTCAGAAGATTTGGCAAATGGCTACCTAACTGAGCTAGTTTCTCAAAGCTTAGTTGTTGTGACAGAAAAGAGTTCCAATGGTGGAATAAAAAGATGCAATGTTCATGACCTGTTATATGACTTGTGTTTGGAAAAAGCTGTGGAAGATAATTTCTTACTTTGGACTGAGGAAACCACTGCGATTGATCGATGCCATTCGCGCTCTCAAAAGTTTAACCATCATCGAATTTGCATTGGTAAAACGGACCCTTTGATCAATGCTCAGCCCATAATCACCAGAAATGAACTGCTAACAAGTAGGGTTCATTCTCTTCTTTGGTTTTCTCATCTTGGCAAATACTCATTCATATCAATGCATATAGATTTCCCTTGGTTTCTTGAGAGTTTTAAACTTCTTAAGCTGTTGGATTTGGAGGGAGTGCTTCTGGGATTCGGTAATTCCACTGAAAGAATAATGCAAAACATTCATCTGAGATACTTAGAGCTCAGGTGCAGTGGTGAAATGGGGCTTCCATTGTCAATGGTGAACCTTTGGAACTTGGAAACTCTGATTCTGAATGCGGAAAGAGTGATTTCAATTCCTCTATCCATATGGACAATGAAAAGTTTAAGGCATGTTGACATTCAGTTTTTTCGTTTCGACTGCGAAGATTTTGATGATCAGGGGGAGAATATTATTTCATCATTTGCAGCACATGATATTGAGAAACTCAGTGCCATATTTCTTGCTTACAATACCACAACTGAGAAGTTCTTGGAGAAGTTGCAGAAGTTAAGGAAATTCAGGTGCTATGTGGATGGTTCAGAGCTTGATCCCATGTGGTTTTCTATGTTGAAATCTCTTACAAAGTTGGAGTCCCTTCATGTTGATGCAGCTTACAACAAACCTTCAACAATCAACTTTCCGAGGATCGATAATCTTAAGAAGTTGACTCTTTCGGGGGGACAGTTACCCTGGAGTATGCTGTCAGAAATCGGAAAACAGTTACCTAATCTTGAGATTCTCAAATTACTCAGCTATTCATTTTCTGGGACGAGTTGGGATTTAGAAGATGACGAGTTCTTGAAGCTCAGATATCTTAAACTCGAATTTTTAGAGATAGAAGAAATAAATTTCTCATTTTGTGATGACCCGTTTCCTTGCCTCGAGGAACTTGTTGTTTCGAATTGTAACAGGCTTAAGGAGATTCCTTCCAACTTCGGAGACATTTATACTCTCAACATAGTAAAAGTGCTTGGATTGTGTTCTAAAATATCCAAACTTTCAGTTCAGAGAGTTGCGGAGAAACAGCTAGACATTCAGAACGATAACTTTCGAGCAATTGTCGAAATTTATCGAGTAGAAGAAGATGATGGTGAAGAAGAAGAATAGGAAGAACATGATGAAGGAGCACATGTAGTTGAAGATGAAGATGTTGATGGCTGAAGAAGAATATGGGAAGCATGCAAGAGAAATAGTGGCAGCCAAAGAATCCCTAAATCACTCTAAAAGGTTGGAAGGTAATGTTTGTGCATCACTTTGATCATGGTTCAAGATTTATTTTTTTTTGTTTTAGAGGGATAGAGTAAGAAATTTAACTTACTAATTTTTGAACTTTTCTTTTGAAACTAATGATGAATAATTTATTTTATTTTGTAGGGTTGAAGAAATTGCAAGGGAATCGAAGTTAAAGTGGCAAGAATGGCTAAGAAATCAAGAACTTCAATGGAACAAGATAATTGTGAATAAGTTGCGTGGGGAACTCAGCTCACTTTATATGTAGTATATTTAAATTGAATTGTAATAGTATGAGATTTTTAAAAAAAGAAATGTTGTATTATAAAAGAAATGTTGTATTATAAGTATTATAATGTTATTAATAATGTATTTTTCACTTATATTTGATGTATTCATATATTTTAAAAATGATGTATCATTTAATATTTAATGTATTTTCATATTTTAAAAGTAATATATTCTCCTATAATATTTGATGTATTATAAGTATCAAAATTGAGGAATGCAAACTATATCATACTCAATGCCAAGGAAGTATGTAAGAGATGCCAAATATTTGGTTTGAAATTGAGATTGTATAAATCTTTTGAGGGACAAAATTCCTGTCGTATCATCACTTGTAATAAGAATATCATTAACATAAACCACAATAAGAAATCTCTTATTAGTTGGCGAGATTTGATATAAAACAAGAGTGATTTTTAACTAATCGACAAAGATCAAATTTGACAACAATCTCACTAAACCGTCCAAACCAAGCACGTGGGGGTTGTTTCAAGCCATAAAAGGCCTTCTTAAGGCGACATACCACAGGGCGACACACTCCTCCGAAGCAACAAATTCATGAGGTTGCTCCATATAAACCTCCTCTTGAACGGTCACCATTCAAGAAAGGCATTCTTAATGTCAAGTTGGTGAAGAGACCAATTATAAGAAGCCGCAAAAGAAAAAAGAAGGCGGATGAAAGTGATTTGAGCAACAAGAGAAAGTCTATATATCTGATGCAGGCCACTTGGTGAATAGGCCACTTTATCATTATACACTGATGTAATTTTTAGTTATATTTAATGAATTTCATATTTTAAAAAAATTATATGTATTTTTATATAATATTTGATGCATTCATGTGTATTTAAAAAATAGTGTAGTTTTATATATTATTTAATATATTTTTCAATTATATTTAATGTAATGTTTGTTATAATTGATATATTCTTTTAGTTAAATATATTTCATTAGAAGTAGGGTATAAGAATTGAGATGAGGAATAAGAAAAAAAACTTTTAATTAATTAATATAAAAATTATTATATAATAAAACACTAAAGACACGATTTAGGAGTAGAGTAATTCTTAATATTTCTAATGTAATACTCATATAATTTTGACCATCCAAACAAGTATAAGAATCACATTATATTAAACATTAATTATTTCATAACGAAATAAGAATTAAAAAGTGCCAACTTGAGGGTTTGGTTGGTGAATTAATGTTCAATTCGCCGCATGCTTAGTATGTGCTCAACAACCACTCTCAAGAAGCTTATGACTACCTTCCTTTATTTGTAAGATACCCTTTATTGTACGAACAATATTGTTTTTAAAAATATATTTTTCTTACTTTTTTTTATTACAATTTTAAAAAAAAAAACTTTTTTTTATTTTATTAAAACTAAATTATTGAATGATGAGAATTTAAAACTAAAAAATAAAAATTGTATTGAGAATATAATATCTTATAAAAAATAATTCCCACTTTCTAAAACTTTTTAATTGTGTTCTTTAAAATTAGTAAGATTTATACTTTTAATGTTAATTTGGAGATAATATGTATTAATGATATTAAACTCATTTTATTTGTGATATATGCATATGTAAGTGGAAGTTTAGACAGATAATCATAATCATTAGTAAAAATAAATACCATCACTAATGATTATAGTACATAATAAAATTAGGAAGAAAAGTGGGCAGATCATAGTACGTAATAATGCGGGAAAGATAATTGAAAACAGTTTACTAGTTATTTTCTCAGTTTTTATTTTGTATCGCCTAGGTAAAACACATTCTTAACAATACTCTTTCTCTTTCCCTCTTTGAAATAAAAAGATAATTTTGTTAAAATTTATACGATAATACTTTAAACTGAGGCAGTAATTAATAATACGTAATTGAAATGGTTCTTATAATAATTCTCTCTCCTCATGCATAGACTTTGCCAAAAGTATTTGTTTGATAAGTGTCGCTTGATTTGAAATTTAGTTTGGCTTATTTGTCACGGATGAATTTCGAACTCTAATGATATTTATTGGAAAAATTATGACTATAGAGGTATTTTAACGATTAACTTAATTGGATCGGAGCTATAAACATATATAAAGTGAATAATAATAAATGCATATATCTTATATTTTCGTAATAAAGTTGCTTATAAGTTACTTCTATATATGTTATCAACTCTAATAACAACAGGTATTACCTATAAAATTTCTTCACTTCTGAAATAATTATTGTATAATTTTGGGTAAAAAAAATCTTACATATATCAATGAGTATCTTACACGTCTCAAAACAAATAATTATATTTTATTTAACATTACAATTTAGTTTATTCTATTGTTTTTTTTTGGAAGGGTGGTGGTTGTTGGGGGTTGGTTTAATGAACTAAAATTGGGAGTTGTCACCGTTTTAGATCTTATTCTATGACTAAATCCTTTTCATTAGGGTTCTTGCAACTTGCATGATAATGATTTTGTCCCAATTCCAACTTGGGCCAGATCGATTGGATTGGGACTTCACCAGTGAGGCCCACAATAGCAAATGGACATTAACTAATGCACATTCTTGTATTGAAGGGCAAAAATGGCATGAAGACAAACATTAATAAATCAACCTTAACTAAGTTCTAAGATAATTATCTATCTCAATTCCCAAAAAATAAAATAATATGAGGTAATGACCAAACAATCCCAACTCTCCTTTTATTCACTACTAAAAATGAAACATTTTGCAGCATATTTGTGAGAAGAAAATTTTGAAGCAGATTGTTTGGTGTTTTTAGCTGCCAACAGATAAGAGGTTATACTAGGGGTAGAATCTCGGGAGGATCGTAAATGGTTAAACCTCCTTTTCTAAAAAAAAAAAAAAAATCTGGGTTGATTGTTTCTTTCATATAATTCCGGGTTGATTTAGCCGTTGGCCTCTTTTTTATAAATAATAATAATAATAATTTAAAATAGAGCGAATTACATTTACCTCGGTCAAACTAAAATACCCATTAATATTTATTACAATTATATTTATCTCTTTTACCACTAAAATTCATAACAATCAAGTTGATCGAAAAAATAGATAGTTACATTTAACATCTTTGACTGAAGTCAAATATAAGAAAAATCAAAAAAACAAAATTTAACGATTTTTCATCAAAATGTGATTATAAAATAATATTAATTTTGTCTTTCAACACAATAATAAATCCTACATTAACATTTTTACTCATTTTTTTGTCGGTCATGAGTTGGTTGTTGTGAATTTGAATAGTTAGTGATACATAATTGTGAGAATTTAATGGAGTATAAATAGTTTAACTAAATCACGAGAAAGGTAAATATTGTTTACCCCTTATTAAGTCAAAAGATCATTAAAAAAATTACACTCATAACCACATAAATTTATTTTAATCAAAAATTGACATTTTTTTTTATTTTTTGATGTTTAATTTCAGTCAAAATGAGTAATTATAATTATCATAAATCTCAAGTAAGTATCGATAATTTAACTAAAATCAGCCTAATCGGCTATGAAACGAAAAAAATAATACCAATAAAATTATAATATTGTTAGAATGAAAGAGGACTCGGGAGTAGTGATACGGAAGTGACCATTGACATGCCGCTTTGCAATTTGTCTACATCTACCTACGTCAATACTTATATAGTACAACTAAGTGTACTATAAAAATCTGTACACATAGTAAAAATTAAAACAAAAATAAAAACTACTATGGGAAACATCATTAATGACCTCAATTTAAGAAGAGGAAACATCATTTAATAACATGTTTTATATACAAAAACTACTATGGGTACCATCCTACTTGTACACCTAGTTGTAGGAAAAAAATTGCCTACGTACTGAAGTAGTTGTTGCTTTAATTGAAAGTTGCGTTGACAATTAATCAAAGTCAAAAAAATCCTCGATTTTGTTTACACTATTAATCCTAAGGGCAATAGCGTCAAACGCAAATTTTTTTTAAAATATTTTTTAATAACCTGCACTGAAAATTGCGATTATGGTCAACTCTTACTAGTAATAACATAATTCCACTTTCAATATAATAATACGCAATTTATAAATAAATTATATCTGACATATAATATTTATATGAAGCAAATATATTAATAAACTTTTTTCATGCGGTAGTATATAATTGTATCTTATTAAAAATTAATAAAAAATTATAGTTATTTAAATAAATTTGTATAATCGAGTTAGACTTTACAAATGGAAGAAAATATATATTATTAATTTTAAAAGAATAGTCAATTTTATAATACTGAAAATAATTATATAAACAAAATTATTTCTTTGAATTAATATAATAAATCATAAAATTTAATCAATTAGTAATTTTTAGAAATAACCACTTTAAAGGGTCAAATTGGATTCCTAGCAATGAGAAAAAATAGGTAATTGCACCAATTATGAGGTGAGGTAGGTTTCATTTACTTTATTTTAATCGTGTTTCATATTTACATATTTTCAAGCTTAAAATTTTTTTATTTAATTTGATAAATATAATTTTTTTAAAAAAAATAAGTGTTAAATATTATAGGACCACCATCATAATGTACACCTACTAGTTTTTGTATTTTTTAAAAATTTTAGTGTGATCTCCAAATTAATTAACTTCTCTTCTCCAAATTAATTAACTTCTCTTCCCATGCTTCCCGGCAAATTATATCATACATCCACAATATAGGCTTAGTACTACTATATAATGATTGTTACTCCCCGAGCGCACCCAATTTTTCCATTCTAACAATCTCCTTGAAAAAAGCTATCTTGTCTAATGTTTCTCTTGTTTATTTTCTTTTTTTTTTTGTTTATATCAAATAAATATGTGATTATATAATTTAAAATATGAATTTATATCAATTAGAGCAATCCTTATATGATAGTTCGAGAATTATATTGTAAGATAGTATTAACAAATTATAGAATTATATATTGATATTGATTAGTAGAGAAAATATTGGGCATTTATGGGCCCCATAATAGTAAAGTGATTATAGATCTATATAATAGACTATGTTGCATGACAGTGTGACTATAGATGTATATAATGAACTATTTGCATGATAGTTTTATGACTATGGTATAATTTGTCCAATTAGAATAAGAGTTTATATCCATAGATTTAGTGATGTTGGCGACATGGACAAATATTAGAAGAAAAATAGTGATATTAGTAAAAATAATAAAAGAAATATGTAAAAGAAGATTGACGTGGTTGAAGAAAATAAAAAAATAATACGTACATGAAAAAGATAAAAAGAAATAGTAGAAAAAGATAAAATATACTAATTGGTATTAATACTGTATTACTTGCTATATATGTTTGACACTTGGAGATATTAAAGGCTCATGAAAAATTCAACACACTTTATTTGTTTATTCTTCTTTTTATATAATATGACAGAGATCGATACATACATGTATGCGAAAAAATAAAAAATAAAACAAAACTTAAAAAAGAACCAATTTCGTATGTATTAGTTTTTTTCTTTAAGAAGAAAAGCTTAAATTTTATTCCATGTTTATCCCATAAATATAGTTTTACTTTAATCATTTTTGGAGAAGTTGAAATTCTAATTTTTTATTTGATTATGGATACTTAATTAAAGGAAAATAGTCAAATATTCAGATAATTCTTTAACCCAAAAGAAGAAAAAACACCAAAACAGCAGCTAAGCAAAAGAAAAATCCAGACAAAAGTAGCCGTTGCGACATCCACGTGGGACCTTGCCGACATGCCAAGAAGTCCTAATCAATTGCCACAAGACAATTAACTACAGTTTATACATGAAAAAATCGTTCATTTTCCACAAAGATATCTTCTTTCTTACCTTCCCCATTTCGCACACACACACAAAAAAACGTTCCTGTTTAACACTTTCCCTCACTCAGTTACTTCCATAAATTCTTAAACTGATCAGAGACTGATCAATTTCTGAAACTGTTGGAAGATTTAATGTGGTAAAAACTTCCCCAAAAGCTGTTGCTGTCCCTCCACCTTTCTTTTTCTATCCAGCCCTTCAAATCAAGTGCTGTCAAAAAATATAATAAAGCAGCCAAAATAGTTGTGTACTACTGTTACATCATCTGCTTTTTGACAAATTTGCTTTCTTAATCTTGTTGGGTTTGTGGGGTTTTGTGTGGATGGATAATGGGTTCTTGGGTTGTGGTTGAGTTTGCTTGAAAATGGAAATTTGTACGGGGAGAAAAGGAATGTTCTTTGGATGAGTTGAAGGGTTGAAGCAATCCCCCAGAAACATTTGCTGCTGCTCTTATTTCCTTCATAGATTGTGCTTACTCTCTGTTTTTCTTTTTTCACTTAATTGTGCTTCAGCCCTCTGGAAATTTCCTCAAGAAGGTTAATAAATTATGCTTCTTTTCTTGGTACAAAATCCTCTATTTATTTGTGTTTATTGAGTGGCAAATTGAATAAGTTACGTTTGTTCTTGTCTTTTGTTTTAGTCCCGAAAATTTGAGCCTTTTTGTTCTGGGCATTGTTTGTAATTTTGATAAATCTCTTGCATTTTATAGTTTTTCTTTTTCAATCTTGCCTCTTAAAAGTATCCTTGTGTTGTTAGTGCTTTGCAGTATTCTTGATCTATGAATATTTGAAAAGGATATTTCCTTTTGTCTTTAACCTCGGCAGTGTGCAAAATCGCTGTTCTTATTTGTTGGTACGGAAAAAAAAAACTGTTACAAGAATAACTTGTGGCTAGCTTTGGATCTATTTATTTTGTATTGGGAATACTCTTGTCATTGTTCTGGAGTTTCTTTTGAGATGTCAAATATGCAGTTAAAAAATTGTATTTTTGCTCTATATGGTTTTGGCTGCTATGATCTCTGAATTCCAGGTTTAATGCCTATAGTTCTTACCAAAGTTGCTTTCTCTATGGCAGAGGTTCTAGATGGCAACACTTGGAGATATTGGGCTCTCAGCCGCAATCAATATAATCAGTGCATTGGTTTTCTTAATAGCATTTGCTATATTGCGGCTGCAACCATTCAACGATAGAGTATATTTTCCAAAATGGTATCTTAAGGGTCTGAGAAGCAGTCCTACACATTCTGGGGCTGTGGTGAGCAAGTTTGTGAATATGGATTGGAGGGCATATATTAGATTCTTGAATTGGATGCCTGATGCACTGAAAATGCCGGAACCTGAGCTGATTGAGCACGCAGGATTGGATTCTGCCGTTTATTTACGAATATATTTGCTTGGGTATGTTCTTTTATTATTATTATTGTTGTTGTTGTTGCCATTTTCTTTGAGAAGTATGCTGTCTTCTTGATGTTTGTTCCTTTGATCACTATCATACTTTGTTACTGGTGCCAATCTCACTCATGGATGGATGGTTAATGCAGGCTAAAAATTTTTGTTCCTGTGACATTGCTTGTATGGGCTGTCCTTGTACCTGTTAACTGGACCAATCACACATTGGCTAGATCAGGTGTTGATTACACTCAGATTGATTTGCTCTCTATATCCAACATTCCACTTGGATCCCAAAGGTTTGGAGCCTATGTATTTTATGTTTGTTAACTTTTCCATTGCAACTAGTCTTTGTCAAACTTAACAACAGCAATGTCGAAATAGAAGTGTTTCTAGTACTTTTATGTACATGTCTATTCTCCAACAGAAGTATCTAAATGCTGATCTGCTCTAACTAGCAAACCTGCAACATGGAATTTTCACTGTCTTTTGGAGAATAGAGTCTCACAAAAGAAATCCTTTTTGCCTGTTTGCATATCTAGTTACCTAGTTAAAAGCATAGCAACGGCACAATTGTCCATTCTTGAAAGGTTTTCATTGCGTTAATCGACATATGAAAGCAGGCGAATTTATTTATGTGTCCTTATTGATTGTTTGAATGGACATGTTTTAACCTTTATTGGGTTCATATCTGAATGCAGCTGAAGCAAATTCTGATTTGTGTTCAGGTCACTAGCAGTGTTTACTTAGGATTACGTTGATGCTCATGCTTTGCAGAATTCATTCCAATTTTACTGTAATTGGTCTCTTTGTATAGTCCTAAGATTACCTGTGATGAATCACAAACTTGCAGGTTCTGGACTCATATTGTCATGGCCTATACCTTAACATTTTGGACATGCTATGTCTTGAAAAATGAGTATGCAAAAGTCGCAGAGATGCGATTGCACTTCATTGCCTCTGAAAAGCGACGCCCTGATCAATTCACAGTAAGTTGTTCTCTTCTGATTCGATGTTGGAAATATTGATCTATTGGTATGATTTGTAAAGCACCTTACTGCTTGAATTAACTTTGTCCAGGTACTTGTAAAAAATGTACCACCAGATCCTGATGAGTCAATCAGCGAGACTGTTGAGCACTTTTTCCTGGTCAATCATCCAGACAATTACCTGACGCATCAGGTTGGACTTGACCATGATATCTCATCTTCATCTCTTTTAAATCAAGGTCTCGTTGATTTTCAGTCAAATTTACTAATATATGATGAATTCTGAAGTGTTATTCTTATTTAAAATTTTAATAGTTTAATAAGGCTGCCTCTGGTGCATACACGCTCCCATATACCATGTCAAAGGGGGGAAGCTCAGGGAAACAAAGGCCTAAAGGAGGGACCCTTTGCCTTATATTTTATATGAGGCTGTGTGTGGGTCCATGATCTATGCTCACACGGCCACAGTTCTTACTGTTGTGTGAGGCTTCCCTTCAAAGTCATATTAGTCTATGTTTATTGATTTTTGGGATCAGTAACAAGTGAATATGAGTTCCTTAAGTGGTTTGGCCATGCTTATCTTGATAGTTTCTAACCATTTCTTTCTGAATGGTACTCTGTCAATAGTTTCATATGATCTTGCATGTTGACTCTTATGTTTTCAATGTGCCCAGGTTGTCTGCAATGCCAACAAACTGGCAAAATTGGTCGATGAAAAGAAGAGTAAGCAAAATTGGCTCGACTATTACCAGTTAAAATATGCTAGAAATCAATCACAACGACCAACAAAGAAGGTATGTGCAGGCTTTCATTATTCTAAAATTTGTTATCCCTTGTTTATGATATTGGATTCCCTGTCCTGGGGACTGGTATGTGAAGTTGGAGTTTGGATTATCTCGTGATGGAATTATTGCTTACACATTTGGCTTACCTTCTACTTTGGCAGATTGGTTTTCTTGGCCTTTGTGGTGAGAAAGTGGACGCAATTGATCATCAGACTGCAGAAATTGATAGATTATCAAAAGAAGTACTTATTTCTTTTCAAATTGCTTGTTATTCTTCCCTATGAACTGTGGAGATTATTCATTTATTAAAATTGCATCTAACTAAGATGTGCATCCTCATAAGTTCGTATATGAGTGTAAACCAGAGTTCATGTCAGTTAGATTGGGTGGGCGGATATCATGGAAGTCACTAACATGAACTCATGGTTTATAATACATGTGATTTTTTGAGTTAAAAAATGATAATCTGTTAGAAAATATTTCTCTGTTGCATCTTTCTTCTAACAATTGCTAGACTTGTAAACTTCTAAGTGTTGGTTTGACATACAGATTGCTCTGGAACGAGAAAGGGTTCTAAGTGACCCCGAGGCCATTATGCCTGCTGCATTCGTATCGTTTAAAACTCGGTGGGGTGCTGCTGTCTGTGCTCAAACTCAGCAATCCAGAAATCCAACTATATGGTTGACAGGATGGGCTTCAGAGCCTCGTGATGTGTACTGGCCAAACTTGGCAATCCCTTACGTTTCCCTGTCCATCAGAAAGCTCATAATTAGTGTCGCTTTCTTCTTCCTCACCTTTTTCTTCATGATTCCTATTGCTTTTGTGCAATCTCTTGCAAATATTGAAAGTATTGAGAAAAGAGCCCGATTCCTGAAACCCATCATTGAAATGTAAGTTCACATCCACGTCGTACTTGTCAAATCTTTACCTGCATATTTGTTTAAGTTTCTGATGCTTGTTACTCCTGAATATTCTGTCAGTGATTCTCTTATCTTCCATGTTAGCATGTTGTTGATTAGATGTTTCTATAATTTATTTGTTGAAGAGAACTTCTTGAGCTGTCTCTTTATCATGTTTGAAAAGATTTTCCTTAGTGAGAAATGAATCAATGCTTAGATAGAGTGTAGAATTTGTGGTTGCTATATCTTTGGTCAATAACAAGATGTTTTTAGTTGTGGGGCCTGGAAAGCATAGAACAAGATATAGTTTAATTTGAAATGCTGCAAAAGTTTTCCCAGACATCAACTTATTCTTGATAATCTTCTTTTTTTCTGCTATTCTCATCTTAGCTTCAATCATACCTTCAAAGACATAGCAAACTAATTCACTTTCCAAAATTTAACTGACGAAGAAATCCGAGATGAACTCTACAAACGTCTGGAAGGCAGAGTTTTTAGGATGATAATCCTGATTGATTGATTGATTGTTATTAACTAGTATATTTATTTATAGAAATTCAAACCAGTCTCCTATAGTTGAGTTATCCATGCATGGAAAGGCTTTTTTTTATTTGCAAGATTACTAAATTAATCAATTTCAATTACTCACGGGGGCTCTAATCCTTCTGTGTAATGGTGTCTCCTTTTAATTCTGGCAGTAAATTCATCAAGTCATTTATCCAAGGTTTTCTTCCTGGGATTGCTTTGAAAATTTTCCTCATTCTGCTACCTACCATTTTGATGATAATGTCCAAGTTTGAAGGCTTGCTGAGTATATCAACTCTGGAGAGGAGATCAGCATCTAAATTTTATATCTTCAGCTTCGTGAATGTTTTCCTTGGGAGCGTAATCACGGGAGCTGCGTTTCAACAGCTTAATACTTTCCTTAAGCAGTCAGCAAATGAGTATGTTGCTCCATTCAAATTCCCTGTGCCTCTTAATTATACATGAAGCTATCTCGTCAAAATTTTTAAATCTGTTTCTTCATGCTTGTTCGCTTTTCTCATGTGGTGAATTGGAATAGAACATGTGGAGCTTCTCTTCCATGTAGATTCTAATAACCATTTTGGCATGTGTCCCCTGCTATTAGTTTAAGCAAGACATGCTTCAAGTTTGCTTCTTCAACTTTGATAGTCCATCACATAGAGATAATTTTTAAGTTAGTAGAAGATATAGAGAGATGTCAACCCTATTACTTAAGTACAATGAAAAGAGATTTCTTGGCTGCGACATCGTTTGTATGCTAGAAATGCAAATCAATTCTGTAAAACATATCTACCTGACAAATGTGTGAGAAACATAGATGCTCACATGATCAGCAAGAATAGTGATTTCTTCAACCGGTTAGGCATCTTGAGTTACATAAAGAGAATAGATTTTCTTTTTTCTTTTTCCTTTTTCCCTCTGTATAGATCATGGTTTTACACTTTAATTAAGAAAATACTTTAATCTAGCTCGAAGTAGAAGTAATGCATAAATAGACCAAAGCTTACTGTAAAAGACTAGTGTTAAGATTTGGATTCCTCAAGCGATTTCCCAGTTATTTTGTTAGCAATTAATTGCTTATTGTTCAGATAAATTTTGATTTGATAGATTGTTTGTTTTCATTGTTGCAGTATCCCAAAAACTATTGGTGTGGCGATCCCAATGAAAGCAACTTTCTTCATAACTTATATAATGGTTGATGGATGGGCTGGTATTGCTGGTGAGATCTTGAGGCTGAAGCCTTTGATAATTTTCCACTTGAAGAATTTCTTCTTGGTGAAGACTGAGAAAGACAGAGAAGAGGCAATGGATCCAGGGAGTCTTGGTTTTGACACTGGGGAACCTCAAATACAACTTTATTTCCTATTAGGCCTTGTTTATGCCGTGGTGACGCCGCTACTTCTTCCCTTCATATTGGTTTTCTTTGGCCTTGCATATGTCGTGTTTCGCCATCAGGTAAAGAACTGTGTCATTTATCTGCATATCAACCAGCCAGGATATTCAGAATTGTTGCTTTATTTTGCCAATGATAGTGTTCTCTATACCTATATAGTTGACAAGTGACATTTAACTTTTGATTTGATTGTTTTACTATTGTGGTTCAACTTTGAATAGTGATCTATGAATTTACACATAGAGTTCTGTTTTTTTCCCCTCGACAATATTCATGAAAATATGCATTTCGGCAGCGAATCTTGATCCTCATGTTTACCTAACTTGCTTGATTGCTCAATGATTAACAATGACTTTTCTATCTCATATGCCAACATATCTAATACTGAAGTTTATATGATTTCAGATCATAAATGTATACAATCAGGAGTATGAAAGTGCTGCAGCTTTTTGGCCGGATGTTCACGGGCGAATTATATTTGCTACGGTCATCTCACAGATACTTCTGATGGGGTTGATGAGTACAAAACAAGCAGCACAGTCGACGCCGTTCCTTATTGCACTTCCAATACTGACCATCACTTTCCATTACTACTGCAAGGGGCGTTACGAGCCGGCTTTTGTCAAATACCCGTTACAGGTACCTTTTGCATCTCATTTTCGCCGTATGGTCAAACTATTTCCATGTAGAAGACAGATCTTTAATATGTCATCACTCATCAGGGAATTTGTCATTTATTGATGGTCAGATATTCTTCAATCTTGTTATCATCTTTGTAAATTTTCCTGTTTATGAAGATTACATGTGTCACATTCATATTCTATTTTCTAAACTAAAAGAAGAAATGGAGATCATCCAGGCTGTGAGAGTTCAGATTCAGCATCTGAAACATTCAGCTTCAAAGAAACAACATTTATATATGAGTTCCAACTCTGATTTTGCTGTTTTGTGGTATTAATAGAGACAATTGAGAGCTTGGAAACTTATTAGGCTCACTGCCAGTGTGCAAGAAACTGACTAAGAAATGGAGTTTGAGTAGAAATGCAACTGTTTAGCTAGTTCAGCATCTGAAACATTCAGCTTGAAAGAAACAACATTTATTTATGAGTTCCAACTCTCTGATTTTGCTGTTTTGTGGTATTAAAATAGAGACAATGAGAGAGCTTGGAAACTTATTAGGCTCACAGTCAGGTTTAGGGTTTGGGGTTTAGGGAATAATTAGGCGTAGTTTTTTCTTCGGCAAATTGCCCGAGCCTATGCCTTTTGAATCCAATTGTAGATGTTATGCCAACTGTGCAAGAAACTGACTAAGAAATGGAGTTTGATTAGACATGCAACTGTTAGAGCTAGTTCAGCATCTGAAACATTCAGCTTCAAAGAAACAGCATTTATTTATGAGTTCCAACTCTCTGATTTTGTCGTTTTCAAATGGAGTTTTGAGTAGACATGCAACTGTTAGCTAGTTCACATTTTCTTGAATCTCCATCTCAAAGAACAGTGGAATTTAGTCATATTTCTTCATGATGTCTGGATCAGCAGTGGAATCTGAATACAACATCTTTTTCCAGAAAAAGATGTGGGAATTCTGCTTCATCTGGATCAGCAGTGGAATCTGAATACAACATCTTTTTCCAGAAAAAGATGTGGGAATTCTGCTTCACCTTACCTTAAATCTTTACTATGCTTCTTGTTATATTCCAGGAAGCAATGAGGAAAGATACCCTGGAAAAAGCAAGAGAACCAAACTTGAACCTCAAGGCCTACCTCCAGAATGCATACATTCATCCTGTTTTCAAAAGTGGAGACGACAGCGACGACGACGACGACAACTTCGAGAAGCTGGAAGAATCCGTGCTCGTCCCCACCAAACGCCAGTCGAGGAGGAACACCCCGGCGCCTAGCAAAATCAGCGGTGGCTCCTCGCCGTCATTGCCGCCAGATGGTGTTGTTCTTGAGGGCAAAGCATATCCTTGAATCAAGTAGCCATTGATGTTTCTGTAAACATGAGTTAACAAGCTTCAGTTTTGGAGTTAGGGATGAATGAATGAATGACAATGTAAATTATGAATAGTGAATCACTGAGCATTGTAACAAAACTTTTGTATAATCCCTTGATTTGGCCTCCTTCTATATATATACAAAGAGAGAGATAACCTTAGCAGCTCAATGTGGTGGTGCCAAAACAAATGGTCAAAACGTTGGAAAGGGAGGATGCAACTGTTATATATACTCCATTTGTTATGCTATTTTTTTATTTTTTATTTTTTATTTTTGTCTTCAAGGGTTAATAAGAACAATTATATTTTGAACAAAATATAATTTTTTTTATTCTGAGTGAGATTTATATAAAAATTTATTATTATATTATTTTACGATAATTTTATATTTTAGTTATCAATTATCTAAGTGTTTTTTCTTGGTTTTATTGAGATAATATTTAGTTAAGTATGAAATATTTAAAATTAAATTTATCATTATTTCATAGAGATTGTTCTTATATTTTTTTATTTATAATTTCGTTCATTATGATATATTTGTATCTATCTACCATCTCAGTTTCTCAAATCTGCAAAAAAAAAAAAAAAAAAAAAAAAAAAAAACCACTACACTACCCGTCATTGTCACTATATTAATTATATTAAATTTAGTGGTTAGTAAGTACTCTTACAAAGATAGAGCGTGGGTTGCACGCCCTTACTTATTAAGAATAATGGAAAGTCATAGCGCCACTCACTTTTATCCTCAGTGGGAAAGGAAAAAGGAAAAGTGGTTAGTTTGGTTGGAAAAATACTGTTAAAAATATGGTTAAAATGTATAATTTTTACTTTTAATTTGTTTTAATTAATACAAAAACATGTTGTAACATGTGAATGAATTAAAATTATTTAAAAATATAAATGTAATGAGTATTTTTGACAGAGATTAAATATATTGGGCCAAAACATATTAGAAAATTGCATTTTTTCCAATTAATGTCCATTTAAATTGATTGGATTGATCATTATAAATAAGAGAATTACTTAAATGTAAATTGAGTTACAAATTTCGACTCCTTAATTGGCTGCACTGCATGACAACCTTTTTTGTCTCGTCTAGTACTGTAAAAACATCATAGGTCAATAATCTCATTTATATGACCAAAGTTACCTTCCTTAAAATATTTAACCTACTTATCCACCAAATGAAAGCACAACAGCCAAAAGCCAAGCTGAAACCTAATTTAATGGATTTGTATTAAGATAATTTGGTTTTAGCCCACGGTTTATATCCTTTCCGTCTGGCCCACTCTCTGAATCATCCGTCCACCGTCCCATGTTTTTTTTTTTTTCGTATGCCCTGAATTCCATATCACGTGTTTGTGTAATGTCAATTTCACGTTTGTGAAAAACCCAGTTAAGATTTTTTATTACCTCACCTTCCACTCCAATTCCCTGATCATCAGAATCGGAGTTTTCGTCATGCAAGAAAGTTGAGTCCGTTTTCTTGATTTTCTGCGGTGATTAGTGATCCGGTGAGTCAAATTTTGTAAGTTAAGGATTGGATTTTGTGAATTAAACAGAAACAGAAACAGAAGCCATCGCTGACGTTGATTTTGTGTTTTCCCGGCGGCGATGGCTTCTGTTTCTGTTTCTAGAGATGGGCTTTGTTGTTGTTGCTGTTCTTTTCTTCTTCATTGAACTGGTGATCAGTTTTATTGTTTTGATTTTGACATGAATGAATGTGTTTCTTTCTTGGGGAATTCTCTTTTGCCTGATCAGTTGATGCTTGATTAATGGCTTGCCTCAGGGCTGATTATCTTATCTTTTGGAAATTCATCCTGTTGTTATTAGTAATCGGATATTCGAGTGTGAAATATTTGTGGATATCTTTGTGCCAGCACATGTGAAAATTGACCTGTGTTACTGGGCATGATGAGATTTTCCGCTTGGATTAACCTTATTGGCATGTGACACCACACCACACATATATACTCCACTTCTGATAATCTTTTGGCTTTTGATGTAAATTTAGATTTTAAACTGAGAATTCTTTCTGTTCGGATTCTAGTTTTGAGGTTGAGTCTTGGCCCTGTCGTGCTTTTGGTTGATCCATTCATGTAAATGTTTTGTTGGATAAATATGAAATACCTTTTGGTTGGTTTGAATTTGTAGTGAATATGGAGGTTTTGATTACCAAGCCGGACAGCTTGATCGATTACATTGAACAGGAAGTTAAGACGACTACTCGGTGTAGGAATATTGCTCCAAGGAAAAGGAGGCTTATTTTAAATGATGAAGATGATGAAGACGACAATGTAGGTGCTGCTGTGGAGGTGAATGTAGGTCCAGATATTGAGAATACTGGATCTATTAAAAGGCGTAGGATTGATAAAGCTTCTTTTCCTGAAGAAGAAGAAGTGGAAGAGAGCAGTGGTAGAATCAATCAAGTGTCAGCCCTGAAGGTGGAGACCCTTTCAGAGGGAAAGAGTAAATGCTTAGATGGTAAAGGTTTATCCAGAAAGCGCTCTAGGTTCTCAAAAGAGGAAAAGGGTTGTGGTTTTACACAAAAATCAGGAGATGAAAACGAAGGATACAGTCCAGGATCATCTTCCTCATTGTCTGAATCTTCAATTGGTCGGAGAGTTAGACCCCGAATCGGAGGGTTTGCAACTGACAAGTTATACCCTGAAGATTGTTGCAATGCTTCAGAAAAGAAAAAGGTTCATTGTAATGGAAATAGGATTGGCAAAAGGAAGGGTGAAGGAAAGAAAGAAGGGAAACCAGTCGATGGCATCGCCCGGGCGACAAATGTAGTTCAGCTATCAAAAAGGGGAAGAGGTTCTAATAAGAAAACTTTAGGTAGAAATCGCGGTGCTTTAAAGAACAAAAAGGTTTCTGTACCTAAAACTTACTGTGGAAAGGGGGATGATAGTGATCAAGAATGGGATGAAAGCTACAAAAGGCAAACCAAATCAACAGTTTCAGTTGCAGCAGATGTTGAAAGTAAAACAACTGAAAATCTATACAGTAGGAGAGTGTCAGGACGACGGCATTCCACATCAAACAATAGGTACAGGTCAGATTACGTGATTGGAGACCTGATGATAGATGAGATTCTGCATTATGAAGGGATCACTGTAGATAGTGACTCAAACTATTTGACAGAGAATGGAAGTTACAAACTGAGTCCTGTTGAGTCTAAGGAAAAAGTTAAGGACAGAACAGAAGAAGATGATAACCGCAAACTCTCTTCATTCGACTCATCTCCATCGTCATCTTCCTCTTTGTGGGATTCAGCTTCAGAAAGTGGTAGGAATTCAACTTCAGAAAGTGGTAGGAATTCAGCTTCAGAAAGTGGTAGGAAAAGCATGAGTAGATCCACAAGCAGAAAAATCAGTGTACATCAGTTTTCATTTAATTTGCTTATTTCTTCTTCTTATTTTTTGGGGGGAAGAGATTTGCATACTTATCCACATTTTAAAAAATCAGGTGAGCAATAAGGAACCATTGAAGTGTCATCAATGCCAAAGAAGAGATAGAAGAACAGTAGTTCCTTGTAAGAAATGTAAAGAGAGAGTTTATTGCATTCAGTGCATCAGGAAATGGTAACCCTTTACTGCCTATTTTGCTTTATCTTTGTATTTAAAATATTACAAAATGTTTGTATATTTTTCAATTATTTCACTCTTCTGTTTCTGTTTAAACAGGTATTCCAATTTGTCAGAGGAAGAAGTTTCAGAAACTTGCCCATTTTGCTGTAGAAACTGCAACTGTAATCAGTGCTTGCACTCAAGTGGCATATTTAAGGTTTGTATTCTTTAGATGTCTGCAGTTCATTTACCCAGTTTTTCAGATACTCTCGCGTATTTCCTCTTGATTACATGTTAGACATCCCAAAGATATCTCAATAATTATGAACAGATTGTTTATTCATTGTCCTGATTTTGGTAGTTTTGCTTGATATTGCCTCTTGATTACATGTAAGACTTCACGAAGAAATCTTTCCGATGATGAACGGTCTCAATATCTTCAGTATTTTATTGGTCTACTTCTGCCGTTCTTAAAGCAAGTTCATAAAGAGCAAATTGAGGAATTAGAAACGGAATCTCGTATTCAAGGTATTTGTATATTCATGACTCAAAGTGTAATTATATTTTTCAATATAGTACATGTTTACTGAGATTGTCTTCCATCAGGTGTACCTGCATTTGCAGTTGAAATAGAACAGTCAGTTTATCATGCTGATGAGCGCGTCTTCTGGTAAGTTATCATTTTTGGAGCAGATTTTGTTTGTTTGCTTGAATTTATGTCCTTGAGATCTTATGATACTTTATTCATCTTGAATCAGTGATCATTGTTCAACTTCAATAATTGATCTACATCGGAGTTGCCCAAAATGCTCTTATGAGCTTTGTCTGAGTTGTTGTCGTGAGATTCGTGAACATGACTTTGTAGTAGGACAAAATACAGCAGTTAACCAGTACATGGACAGAGGCCATGATTATATGCATGGTGGAGATCCGCTACCAAATTCTTGTGTTATTAATGGTTCAAATGACCAAGTTGTTCCTCCTTTCCGATGGGTTGCCAGTGATGATGGAACTATCATCTGCCCTCCAAGAGAGAGAGGTGGATGTGGTAACCATGTCCTGAAGCTCAAGCGTCTCCTTGGAGAAAAAGATTGGATCTCAAGTTTGGAAGCCAGGGCACAAAAAGTAATGGAAAATTGCAAAACCAGACACACTGATACTTCAGGAAATGTCTTTGAATCTGGTCCAAGAAACATGCTTAGAGCTGCTTCTAGACAAGGCTCCGGTGACAACTGCTTGTACCACCCTGATTCTCATGATTCCCTGAGGCCGGAGGAGCTGTTATGCTTCCGAAGTCACTGGGCTAGAGGTGAACCTGTGATTGTTCGAAATGTTTTGGACCAGACCAGTGGGTTAAGTTGGGAACCAATGGTTATGTGGCGTGCATTATCTGAGCATATTGATAAGGGGGTCGGTACTAAAATGGAAGAAGTAAAGGCTATAGATTGTCTGGCAGATTGTCAGGTAAGTTCTAGCACTTTTCTGCTTTAGTCTGTTAGCCTGTTCCACTGTAGATTGCCTTCCCTTTCATTCTTTTTCCCACAAAAGCATGTCTTGATATTGGTTTTACATTGTATGACCTTTTGGCAGGTTGAAATTAGTACCCATAAATTTTTTAAGGGTTACATGGAAGGAAGAACTTACATAAACTTTTGGCCTGAGATGCTCAAACTTAAGGACTGGCCCCCATCTGATAAGTTTGATGATCTGCTTCCGCGGCATTGTGATGAGTTCATTAGTGCATTGCCATTCCCAGAATACACAGACCCGAGAGTTGGTTTCCTGAATCTGGCTGTGAAGCTGCCAAATACCATCCTAAAACCTGATCTTGGTCCCAAGACATATATAGCATATGGAATTGCGGAGGAACTTGGAAGAGGGGATTCTGTAACAAGGCTTCATTGTGATATGTCTGATGCGGTTGGTATCAGCAATCTCAATTTTCTTTTATTCTTTTGAAATGAGTCATTTACTCTGATCAAAGTAAAGAAAATTTGAATTTAACAAAGCAAAGCATGTGGAGACTTCTTTAGAATGATTTTGCTTCTAAAAAAACATTAATACATAAGGATAGAAATGTGGCATCAATGTAATACCATTCCTGATATTCATCTTAATGAGCTTTAGTTTCTT
Organism: Knoxia roxburghii; assembly: GCA_030378225.1. Classification (NCBI taxonomy): domain Eukaryota; kingdom Viridiplantae; phylum Streptophyta; class Magnoliopsida; order Gentianales; family Rubiaceae; genus Knoxia; species Knoxia roxburghii. The sequence continues at coordinate 43,124,671 of CM059420.1, read as the reverse complement.
CTGGCTCCTTCATTCTTGTATGCTGTATGTATGTTGAATGTTACTTGAAATGAGGTGGTTTTGGATGATTGATGTCCTAATCGAAGTAAGGAAAAGAGTTAGAATGATCTTCAAGCCACTACACAAATTGAACAAGAACTAAACTAAAATTGTATGTTTGTCTTAGAAGCTTAATTGTTTTTTCACTTGTGATGCTTTTGATATTATGGATTATTGCATAATGATATTTCTTATGCTCACTTGTTCAGGTAAATATTTTGACTCATACAGCAGAAGTATTACTAACTGATCAGCAGCATTCTGCAATCGAGAACTTGAAGAAGAAACATAAGGCCCAGGATGAGAAAGAAAGACTTGCACGCGAGAAAAAAGAGCTAGATTATAAACTCGACAATGATGTTAACATAGAGAATGAACTTTTTAACAATGGGTGTTCTGGGTACAGAGGAGAAAAGGTGGATGATTGTCAGCCAATGATTTCTGGTACAGAAACAAAAGAAACACGAACTGATGTCTTTGGAGAATGTGATCAGCAAGCTTCCTTTTCATCATTGGAACAAACAGATGTTAAAGGAGGTGCTCTTTGGGACATCTTCAGGAGGGAAGATGTGCCCAAGTTAAAAGAATACCTTATAGAACATTCTAAGGAATTTCGGCACACATACTGCCAACCAGTTGATCAGGTATGTTCAATGAAACTTTCAGTAGCAATATATATTTGACTAAATAAATATACATCCTGGTGATCTACTCTTATCTATGCTCAGGTTATTCATCCAATTCACGATCAGTCATTCTACCTTACCAAGGAACACAAGAGAAAGCTGAAGGAAGAATATGGTTAGTTTCTGAGATTGTAATTGCAAACCTTGTTTTGTCATTTTGACCTGCCTGAACTTTGAAAAATCATATTTCACCTTCATGCAACCATGTTTGAAAAAGTAAGCCAGGACTCAATTAAAAGATTTGTTCCTGTTCCATATCTTATGATCCGGTTTACGATTTTTGCAAATTGAGATAAAATCCCTCAATTATTATAGGTGTTGAGCCCTGGACCTTTGAGCAGAGACTTGGAGAGGCTGTTTTCATTCCTGCAGGTTGCCCTCATCAGGTCCGAAATCTGAAGGTAAAACTCTCTTCAATGAACTGGCTGGCTTTATTCCTTGATGAGGTTACATCTTTGTGAAATTTAACAATCTACACTTTCTTGAGCATTGTCAGTCATGCACAAAAGTAGCTGTGGACTTTGTTTCGCCAGAAAACTTGCACGAGTGCCTTCGATTGACCGAAGAGTTTAGGAAACTTCCGAAGGGTCATAAGGCCAAAGAAGACAAACTAGAGGTAGGCAGCCTTCATTTTTACAAACATTTGCTGAGTAATATTTCACTGCCAAAAGAAAGGATTTTCAGTTCTCTTGGTAGCTTGAAATGTTGAGGTTCATTGTTCTTTTTTCGAAACAGATCAAGAAAATGATAGTGTATGCTGTGGATCAAGCTGTTGAGGAACTTGAACACTTGAGAACTTCGAGCGCGACGCACTCTATCAAATCAAGCTGTTGAAGATCTTTCAACAGTTGTTGACAAGTTTGAGCCTGAACAACTTTGGATGTGATTCTGAAAGACAGAGAAGCAGTAGTTTTGTAGTATATATTATGGAGGCCTCAGGTTCTAGTTTTGGTATATAAAAGGGTATTTCTTTTTACTAGTTGCCGCTCACCTTGAGGGGTTTCGGGGAGTAGTTTCAGAGGATTATTTTGTAGGTAAAATAAGGATGAGTAAGGGCAGAAATCAGGTCTTTTTCAACTTATATGACTCGAGAAATAAATTTAGTTAGATGTTATTATTATTTTTTTTATACAAAGGTAACTCGAACTCAATACCTATTGTCTTAGGTGGAAGTGCCTACCATTAGACTATATCACCATTGTTAGTTAAATATTAACCTTTGACAAATTGTAACACATTATTTATAATTTTATTTTAATACATCAATAGTAATTACTAAATTATGAACCCTATAATTGAAAATAGTCCTTATTTGTAAAACATAAATATATAATTGAAAGAAAATATATGAATTATCAAATATAAGTAAAAATTGTGTTAAATGGGTGGGGGGGGGAAAATAGTGTAAAAAGGTGAGAAAAAGAAGAAGTAAATCGGAGTACCTGAGAAAAACACATAAGATGAGTAATACAAAAGATGAAAAATGAATAAAGCATTTTAGGAAAGGTAATATTGATATTTTCTTTCGTACCTTTGTTAATTGGGAAGGCTCCTTACTTAATCCCAACATATAAAAAATTTCTCTACAAAAAATTATGGGTGTGTTTGTTTGGAGGCAATGAGAATGGGGCAATCGTAAAATAATTTTGATTATTACATTTTCAAAGATGTCAAAGACAATCATATTCTTTTAATGATTATTACCGAACAAGTCAAATGCAATCAGATTCTTTAATGAATATTAACAAATAAGTCAAAGGCAATCGGATTCCTTTAATAAATGTTACCAAACAAGTCAATGGCAATCAGATTCCTTTAATGACTACTGAACAATCAAATTCCAATTGTCCTCATTCCAATTGCCTTCAAAATAGCGCACTCTATAGATTTGTTAAGATCCAAGTGTCAACCATTAGATTACAAGTGGTGAAGCACTAGACCATAACCTCTTAATATAAATCACTATCAAACATTATACTACAACCTCTTTCATCAACCATGCCACGATCAACCTCTTAAATTTCTCCACTAAATTGAATATACTATAAGTTTTCTTTTTTACCCCAACTTGAGGAGTAGCTTAATTGTTTATCGAGAAAAGTAAGACAGGCCACATCTCCTAAACCGACTTATATGCAGACTGAAAGAGTAATACCAACCAACCACTAGACTACAACCTCTACAACCTTTTAATACCAACCACGATCAACCGCAGTCAAGTACTAGACTACTAGTATCAACCACTAGACTACAACCTCTTAATATCAACCACGGTCAAGCACTAGACTCCAACCTCTTAACATCAACCATGCCACGATCAAGCACTAAACTACAGCCGACTTGAATCCAACAATCAAGCACTAGACTACGACCGACTTAAACCCGAATGATTTGTTAATCTTTCCTATAATTATCTCGGTTTCACGAATCAAAACAAAAGTTCGTTTTTAGCTAAGTCAGTCATTACAAGGTATAAGGTTTGGGTGATTATATAATTTCTCAATATATTATATTAAAATTAAAAAAGTATTGCAATGATATAATAAAAAATTAATTAGATTTACAATTTTGAAAGTAAAGACATGAGAGAGGGAAAAGTAAACTAAAAGAGATTAGATCATTTATAATGATAAGATAAATTGTGAAGGGAGGGTAAAAAGAAGAAAATAAAAATGAGGAAAATGAGAGAGTAAAAAGATGAAAGCAAAGAGGAAAATTAGGTTAATTTTGGTACCTGTTCTCAACGTGACAAGGTATTTGCGCCTCATCTTATAACGATATCGAGTTCTCTACATCATCGAAAATGGTGATACAATATCGATACAATAAATAAACATCACTATCACCACCACCATCATCGATTTCGAATGTGCCAATGTTGATACAAACGGAAAACTTCCACATCTTCTTAAACCTATTCTTAACCTATTACTTGTACAAACCTTGTAATTTCAAAGTATCTATATATTTGGTATTTATAACATCCATACATGCAATGGCGGAACCACAAAAATTTGAATAAGGGTGCTAGGGCTAGGGGAGGGAGAGGGCGAAAAGGAGGAGGGGGAGCTTGGGTAAGGTTGATGAAGGTGCTTGAGCACTCATTAACCCTATACTCCTTCCGCCACTGCATACGTGAATAAGTTTTTAATTATATAAAGCCATTAAATAGCATGTACATTATGTCTCAATATTCATATTTCTAACATTCACACAAATTCCAAATCCAACATAACCTAAAAACCCCATCCAATGGAACTCTAATATTGTATTTACTATGAAAATTCTATAAAACAACACCAATTATATTTTCCATAACATATAATGAATTGTTAAACCTTTAACCTATTTAAAATTTTCAAGAACCTTACCCACATCAAATATCGAAACATATCATATCGGATATCGAAAGAAAACTCATATCAATTGTCTAAATATATCGAGATCGAAATAAAATCAAATATCGAAACATATTAGAGATCAAAACAAAAATCCATATCAAATATCGAAACATATCGGAGATCGAAACATAAATCCATATCAAATATCAAATATCGAAACATATAGGAGATATTGAAGCAAAGATTCATATTAAATATCAAATATCAAATATCGAAACGGAACCAAGAGATTGAAAACATAATACCAAAATCGAGCTATATCATCTATGAATTGCTGTGCAACATGAACAAAAATTATTAGATGTCTCAAATCAATTCCTAGAATATTTGTCATGAAATGAGGTGAAACAATTTCATATTCGAGAAAGAAAAGATAGTGGAGAGGAAGAAGAATGTTAGTGGAAACAAATTCATATTTGAGAAAGAAAAGATGGGAGAAAGAACAAGCTACACAAAGTAAGAGATTGACATCCTCTCACAAATCCATCCATTTTCTCCTCTCCTCTTTCCATTATCTTCATCTGTGTGTTATTAGAGATGCTCAACTATTTATACTCACACTGTGGAAGCACTAGGGTTTACGAAATATCACTAAACTGACAAAACTACCCTCCCGATATTCTCTCTGCGTGAAAAACGGAGTTTAGTCCCGGGCTTTCCGGGTTGAACTGCTTGCAGTTTCCTAATTTTTATATCTAATCTATAAATCTTCCCAAATTAGAAATAAAACTTTTTATTTCTATTTTTATAAATATATACTAAAATAAAACAAGAAAGAGGCAAATATCTATTCCAATTATATGTTTAACATTTTTAAATATTCATATAAATATACTAAATCACCCTTATTTCCTTGCAACCAATACACATCTTAACCTAATTAAGACTCGTAATTACTGCATCAAGTTTTAATTACTCAACTAATTACAACCGTAAAACTCTACTACGTGTATTACTTCCAAATCACTTATACCTGATTCACATCGATATCCAAATGATCTTCTCTTCCTTGTCGAAATCTTCATTCTCCAATATTGGTTCTTCTTCTTTCACCATTTTATTTTTTCTTCACAAAGGATGATGATAAGAGAAGTATGAGGATAGGATGAAATGATTAGAGAAGTAAAAAATTAAGTCGAGAAGGGGGTAAATATATGCACTCGGGATCTCCTATCCCTTCCTTAAGGGTTGAGAGGCATTAGGAATAGAGATGGATTACATTTTACATGGTAATTATTGTGTAGTAATTGCGGGTGAAGTGTAATTAGTAGTTGTGATTATAATAATTATGTAGTAATTAAGAATTGTAATTAGTTGTTGTAATTATAATTAGTGTGAACTACGTAACGTCTAATTAGTTTAACAATCATGTTAAAGTAAAAAGGTAATTTAGTAAATTTGATCAGTAAATAATTATGTTAAAGTAAAAAAATAATTGAGTAAATTTGATCCAGTTGAAAAAAGTGATTTGTTTATAAAATAGCCTTGTTTAGTGAAATAATACAAAAAGACTTCTATTTGAACTCACCTAATTAGATTTTAAAGAGTTAAAATTAATTTAATTGGATCTTAAAATCCTCTTACAATTTAGGTTTAGTTTTAGTCACCAATTTTAGTCTCACTTAAATTTTTTTTCTTAAACTTTTTTAACAATTCTAGTTATTTTCGTACGAAAATACCCTTAACTAACTCTAATTGTTCACCCCTTAATCAAGAGTATTTTTGTAAAAAAATGACTAGAATTATCAAAAAAATTAAGTGAGACTAAAATTGGTAACTTAAGAAAGATAAAAAATTAAATAATCCATGTTATGAGGTTATGAGGACCACAAATGAATTTAAATCCAAAAGTTAATACTCTAAAATATATATATATATATATATTTGAAGCAACTAAAATATAAATACTTGGCCTTACTAAAAGCGTCACTTGGCGAATAAAATTACTGGAAAAATAAATTACATGACGTTTGAATCTCATCAAGATTATCTTGAATAAATCTTTTGTAATCTTGAGTACCTGTTGCCCGGGTCACACCAACCATTGTAGAACTTTATCTTCCTTAGTCCATAATTCTTAAGATAATATCTTATACATGGATTATGATCTACTTGGCCCAGGTTGGACTTGAGCTTAGTAGACATGAGTTTGAGCATTAAGAATGGGCCTGGGCTCCGTGAATAGACCATCACTTGGGCTTTCCAAGCAAGATGTCATGGGATTCGTATCAAGGTCCATTTTTGGATTTCCCATTCGTATAAAGAGATCACAGGGGAACATGGGGTACGGACCAAATTAATATAAAATTTCGGGGTGTGAACAGAAATGTTTAAAATTTGAAAAGTATGGACCATTTTTAGACCTCTTGGATTTGTAAAATCCGAGTCTCTTAATCAATTAAAGATTCATATTTCACAAATTTGATTTATTAATCCAAGAAGAATTCGGATTATGGAAATCAGAATTCTTAAAAAAAAAAAAGTAGTACCACGTCCAGAACAACTAGCACCACGTTAAAAACAACTACCACCACGTCCAGAAACATTTACATCCATTCATGTGAATTTAAACTAATTTATTTCACAAAAATAACCCACCACGTCCAGAACAACTAACACAACGTCAAAAACAACTAGAACTACTTCCAGAAACGTGTACATCCATGCATGTGAATTTAAGCTATTTTTTTTACAAAGATAACCCACCACATCTCAGAACAACTAGAACCACGTCAAAAACAACTAGTACCACGTCCAGAAACGTCTACATCCATGCATGTGAATTTAAACTGATTTTTTCACAAAGACAGTCCACCACGTCTCAGAATAACTAGTATTACGTCAAAAATAACTAGCACCACATCCAGAAACGTCTACATCCATGTGTGTGAATTTAAACTATTTTTTTCACAAAGACTATCCACCATGTCTCATAACAACTAGCACCACGTCCAGAAACGTCTATATCCATTCATGTGAATTTAAACTATTTTTTTCACAAAGACAACTCACCACGACTCAGAACAACTAGCACCACGTCAAAAACAACTAGCACAACTTATAGAAATGTCTACATCCATGTGTGTGAATTTAAACTGATTTTTTTTCACAAAGACAGTCCACCACATCTCAGAACAACTAGCACCACGTAAAAAATAACTATCACCACGTCCAGAAAAGTCTATATCCATTCATGTGAATTTAAACTATTTTTTGATAGAGTAGGTGCGGAGTTGTATGAATACAGTCATGACGCGGTGTGGAAGTAGATCACATGGAGCCAGAAGGTGTCCCGTCTCACATCCCAGATCAGATCGAACAAGGCTTGGTAGACTATATGACGCTGATGACATTATTTGATGTATCTTTTGATGTTTTGATATATGGAATAGGTACAACTGCAAATTATAAGTTCATTTTGGTGTTTGGATGAGTTATTGATTGATGTTTTGGTATATGAAATAGGTAGAATTGTGATTTTGAAGTTCATATTTGTGTTTTGATGAGTTATTGATTGATATTTTGGTATATGAAATAGGTAGAATTGTGATTCTGAAGTTCATATTTGTGTTTTGATGAGTTATTTATTGATGTTTTGGTATATGGAATAGGTAGAATTGTGATTTTTTTTATTCGTATAATGAAAATCCGAATTAAAATTCAGACAATAAAATTCAAATTTAATTAATTCGGATTTCGCATATTCGAATTAATTAATTCATTCAGATTTGTGAAATCCGAATTACTATTAATTCAGATATCCATCCAATGCGGTTTCGGATTTTGAAAATCCGAAACCAGAATTTTTTTCGTCGGTGGGACAAATCCCGCCAAAATTCGGATTTTTAACCCCACACCCCTTTTTTCTTCTTCTTTCTTCTCCCTCGCTGAATTATTCCCTCACCGGATTTTTTAATTCCGACCAACCGGACATCCATTTATAAATCTAAACCGATCAAAACATTCATCTCATCTCAAAGAACAAAACCATACATTTCAATCCATTTTTTTTTTGGGTTTTGTACATTTTCCAAAAATCAAAACCCATTAAAATTTCGTAGATTTACGAAATTCCAGCCGGTGTTTTTGTGATACAATAGCACCAACATATTCATCTTGTTGAACTCTACAAAACGAACCGATCGGTTTTTATTTTTGACACCGTAACGCCGCAATCCGCCGCCGCTCGCCGCCGACGGACCGCAAAGCTTGAACTACGTCCCGCAAAGCTACAACTACGTCCTGCACAGCTTGAACTACGTCCTCCCAAAAAACTCCAATTACGTCCTACACAGCTGGAACTGCGTCCCAAAAATCTGTAACTACGTCCCGCAAAGCTAGAACTACGTCATGCACAGCAGGAACTACGTCCCACAAAACTCTAACTATGTCCCGAAAAGTTTGAACTACGTCCCAAAAAGCTTGAACTACGTCTCGCAAAGCTGGAACTACGTCCCGCAAAACTCCAACTTCTTCCTGCACAGCTGGAACAACGTCCCGCAAAGCTGGAACTACGTCCCACAAAAATTTCAATTTCATTATTCTTTTCAAAAAAATTATTTTCATAAATGATTTCGAATTTTGGAAATTCGAATTCCATTGATTTCGGATTTTTGGAATCCGAATTTAATTAATATAATTAATCTCCCTTATTAATTTTTAATTTAATTAGGGTTATTGATATTTCGAATTTTCAAAATCCGAAAGTTGATGAATTCGGATTTCTAAAATTCGTTTTTGTCTCATTTCGAATTTTCAAAATTCGAAAGGCTTCTTTTAGGCCACAACTTCCAAATTTTTTATTTTTTTGTGCACAAATTGATTTTGGGGATTAATTTGGTCAAAAATTCGGGAAGATGATTACCAGAGACGTCATAGCTAATCTTGGAGTTCGTTCCCCTCTGCTAGATGAACTTTATGTGATACATAATTGCCTTTGACTGTGATCACAATTGCAGACGGATTCAATTAGCAAATGGCTCCAAATTGCGAAACTCGTGAATAAAAGGAGCCAAATAGTAAAATTTTGTCACATTTTTAGAGAAAAGAATCAACGTGTTGATTTCATGGCGAAAATAGCTATAAATTTTTCAATAAGAGTTCATTTTGAAATAAGCCACCGCTGAACATTAGGAAAGACTTGGGCTCTACATGGATAAAAAATATATATATTTGCTCTAATATTATAGCTCAATTTGCTAAATCTGTCTTAATGATGTTGTTTCAAAAGCGGTTAGGCGAGTTTTAACCTATCTAATGAAATTATTTGCATTAAAAAGAAATTAACACTTCTCTTAAATATGTTTCTTTTTTTACCAAAAATTGCCAAATTCCATAACATCAATTTCAACTCTCTCCAAAATTTCTTTCACATTATTTTTAAAAAAACTTTCCATCTAATTATATTTTCTAACTTTTTTTTTAATAAAATTTTTTGCTGAAAAATGTCTTATATTTTCAATATAAAATACCCTATAATAGGGGTGTAAATGAACTGAACCGCTCGTGAGCTATTCGCGAGCGGCTCGGTCAAAGCTTGGCTTGAGCTCGGAGTTGACCGAGCTCGAGCCGAGCTCGAGCTCGGCTCGTTAAGGAAACGAGCCGAGTTCGAGCTTATAATATATAGGCTCGTTAGGCTCGACGAGCCTAACGAGCTTATATATTATATATATATTTATTTTACAATATTAAATATTTTTAATATTTTTAAAATTTTTCGTTTTAAATCGAGTTTAGCTCGTGAGTCTAGCGAGCCGAGTTCACGAGCCTAACTCGCGAGCTCGAACTCGAGCTTCACAATTCTTAAACGAGTTCGAGCTCCAAAAAATGAGCTCGAACGAGCTCAAGTTCGAGCCCCTTCATATTTAGGCGAGTTAAACCTGAACATAGGTAAGTTCGAGCTCGGCTCGGCTCGTTTACACCCCTACCCTATAAAATGCAAACAAACTTGGCCAATAGTAAAAAACAACGCTTTCATCCGACATCGTGCTAGGAGGAACATCATTTGCTTAAAAGCGTGTTAGTGGACAAATATCAAGAGCCTTCCCAAACCCCAAACTCTATCCAAAACCACTCGAATCCACAGCTCCCTCCCATCTCCCATTCCCAAAATCCACAATGTACAGCCATTTTCAAACAACCAAATCCTTCCCCATAATCCCACAATCTCATCGTCCTCCTTCTGCGGTTTTCCGGCAGCCAATTTTCCCTTTTTTTAACCGACTGCGAGCACCTCGCTGCCGAATTTCCAGCTCTATTGACGCACAAACGAGCAGTGCTAAAGAAGAGCAAAAACCCAGTAGTAATAAGAGATTGAGGGCATATCCGTTTCATGAAATTGAGCCCAAGTGGCAGCAGTACTGGGAGGAACACAAGACCTTTAGAACCCCAGATGATGATGATCTTGATACCACCAAGCCTAAGTACTATGTTCTTGACATGTTCCCTTATCCAAGGTCCAATCTTTCTTCTTTTTTCCCCCGATTCTTTTGTGTGTTGAGTAGTGCAAAAATGACTGAATTTTAAGTTTGATAGTGGTCCTATTGTGATCTCATGTCATTCCAGCTGGGAAAATGGGCTATAGCTGAGTGTCATTTTAAAATGTAGATGACCAAAAAGATGTTTTGGCCAAGAAAGGACAGCTTTTGTCATCCATTCTTATATTTTTCCTGATGCAGAATCTGCATGTGAGTGTAGAGTCAGTTAGAAATTGCAAATGCATGGCCTTTATGGAAAATTGATGACTGAATCTTTTTTTTTTTTAATCACAGTGGAGCTGGTTTACATGTTGGTCATCCTCTTGGATATACTGCCACTGATATCCTTGCTAGGTTTAAGAGAATGCAGGGGTTCAATGTTCTGCACCCAATGGGGTGGGATGCTTTTGGTTTACCTGCTGAACAATATGCAATACAGGTTAGTTTGGAATGTATGAATAAGTGGCATTATGGTTATTTGTGGGGGTCCTAACTGTTGTATGTGTCTGATTTACAGACTGGTACGCACCCAAGAATCACCACAATAAGGAACATTGAGCGCTTTCGTACCCAGGTACATATTCTTATCGATAGCCTGAGATATTCGAATCTGATTCTTGAGTGGTCAGAAAGAAGTAATGGGACAGTGTGTTCTAGATTAAAAGTCAGCATCATTGATTCTTATAGAAAAAGGATATAAAAAATTGGTTATGAATATTGTTACTTTTGTTGGTTTAATGGTTATTATTCAAGGAAAAAAGTTTTACTGACTTTCTGTCTGGCCGAGTGACAAAGCCTTTGCTTCATAGAAAATGCAGAGTCAAGTCTGATGATTGTGTTATTTTTGCCTTCATTTCCATAACATGTAAATGATAGTGTTATAGCTTGGTGAACATTGAACTGTTTAATTTACTCTGAAGATTGTAATTTTTTTTTCAGCTCAAGTCATTAGGCTTCTCATATGATTGGGACCGTGAAATTTCTACCACCGAACCTGAATACTACAAATGGACGCAGTGGATATTCCTTCAGCTTTTGAAAAGGGGATTGGCGTATCAGGTATATCTCAATGACTGGAATCCTTTTGCATTACTATTTTGAACTGTATCTAAACATCTTCCAACTCCATGTTAGGCTGAAGTTCCTGTTAACTGGTGTCCTGCACTTGGCACAGTCCTGGCCAATGAAGAAGTGGTGGATGGCGTGAGTGAACGAGGAGGGCATCCAGTTATTCGGAAGGTATGTTTTGATCTGTTTTCTTTTACATTGCATTCATATAATTTTGAATTATTCTACTTTTTGCCTTATTTTTTTGGATGGTTTATGATTTTACAGTTGATTGTTTATTACCAAGCAGCCTATGCGGCAATGGATGTTGAAGATTACTGCATATGCTGATAGTCTTCTTGAAGATTTAGATGACCTTGACTGGCCTGATAGTGTAAAGGAAATGCAAAGAAACTGGATAGGGAAGTCAGAAGGAGCAGAGGTGGAATTTGATGTGATCATCTCTGATGGCCAGCAAACAAGCCTAAAAGTTACAGTTTATACCACAAGGCCTGACACCATCTTTGGGGCAACGTATGAATTTCCTTCTTCAAATGTGGTGTTAACCATTATCTGACAGCCACCAAGCCTAATGTTTTGGTCATTTTCCCTGCAGGTATTTAGTCCTTGCACCCGAGCATATCTTTGTGTCATCAATAGTATCCGAAGCCCAAAGAAAACATGTATGCAAAGCCACTAATGCATTCCTTATCCTTGCTCTGAACTGTTTTAGCAGAATAATTTTGAAAAATTAATGTTTTTGAGCACAGGTGGAGGAGTATAAAGAAAATGCTGCTAGGAAGAGTGACCTTGAGAGGACAGAGCTTCAAAAAGAGAAAACAGGGGTTTTTACTGGTTGCTATGCAAGAAATCCTGTTAATGGAGAAGCTATTCCAATTTGGATTGCCGATTATGTTTTAGGCAGGTAAGTTTGAAATGTTCTAAGTTGCTATTCTGGGATTTGAACTGGTTGAAGATGTGCCAAACATACTTGAAATGTAAATGTAGTCTCTAGAGTTGAATGCCCAAAGCATCTTTTTTATTTATTTTTTTACTTTCTATGCAATGAAACTTTTCTGTACTTCTGATAATGTAGCATGCATATTCATGCAGCTATGGGACTGGAGCAATAATGGCAGTACCAGCTCATGACGAACGCGATCATGAATTTGCTTTGAAGTATAATATTCCAATTTGTGGTGTTGTGATGCCAGATAGTGGGTTTGAGAACCTTTATTCTGGTGATGGTACCATGATAAATTCATCAAGTTCGTTAACAGGGCTTGACGTCAATGGGTTATCAAACAAAGAGGCTGCTTCTAGGATAACTGATTGGGTTGAGGAAACTGGAAAGGGGAAGAGAAAGGTGTACCCTCTGTTAATTTTATAGAGAATATTTTAATTCTTCACAAATTTTTATGTAGCATTTTGCTTATCTTGAACATATAACTGTTTATCCTCATAGACAGTTAGGTACTTCACTGGTTGAGTAAATAATCTATTTTAGGGTCCATTCAAGGAAATCCACCATATTGATTGTTCAAGATGTAATCGATTGTTTTCTTCTTCTTCTTCTTTTTTTTTTTGTTAAAGAAGGAATGCTAGTTTTGCATGAGATGTGCTGGTGTTCAATCTCTTACAATCAATCTTCCTATAGGTCAATTACAAGTTGAGGGACTGGCTTTTTGCCCGGCAGCGTTATTGGGGAGAGCCTATCCCAGTCATTTTTTTGGATGATACTGGTGAAACAATTCCTCTTCCTGAAACACAGCTGCCTATTACCCTCCCTGAGTTGGATGATTTTACTCCAACTGGTTCAGGAGAACCGCCTCTTGCAAAGGCAGCATCTTGGGTATGTATGATAAGCTTCTCAACTCTATGGTTTCGTTTGATCTTGGAAAAGAAAGAAATCTCTCAGTGTCAATGATTTGAATTACTAAAGTTAAATTGCCTACTCTGTTTTCTTTAATTTCCCACATTTTCTTTTCCAAAGTAATTGCAACCAACACTTTTAATACTTCCTGACTTGTTGGTGTTTTAGGTTACAACATTTGATCCTTCATCTGGGAAACCTGCGAAACGGGAAACTAACACTATGCCACAGTGGGCTGGATCTTGCTGGTATATCTTAATTATATATATATATTTTTCATATGTCCACTATGATGTCTTATTCCACTGGATTTTCCATCATAGAAATTTTGGTATAGAATACGAAAAAAGATATCTGAAGCATGTCATCGGTAAATGGTCCAATGGATATCAGCCCAATATATCATTCTTCAGTATCGCCTGTTAATAGTTAAGAGGAAGAAGAGTTGACATTGTGATCTGTAATTTAGAGTAAGTATTGTATGTTTGTAGTCCATGTATTTGCTAGTTATGCTTTCTTCTTTTCCTTCTCAAGGAGATATCATTGACTGTGATCTTGCTAATTTGTCTGCCTTGTAATTGGTGTTGCATCTCAAGTTCCCTTACATGTGTACATATCTCTTAGGATAAGTTTTATGCACAGTTTTAATTTGGATAGCTTGTTGTTTTCGGACCTTGTTGGATAATTTGAACTAATTTATGAGTTTATTACTGTTCCCCAGGTACTATCTGAGATTCATGGACCCAAAAAATTCCAAAATGTTGGTTGATGAAGCAAAAGAAAGGTAATTTCTGCTGCAGTTCTATATTGAATCTTGATGTTTCCATTTTGTTGGCTTAGGTTTATTGGTTCTTCATAGGATGACAAGAAGTACTCTCTCTTAACATCATTTGTTTGCAGATATTGGAGCCCAGTTGATGTATATGTTGGTGGGGCTGAGCATGCTGTTCTTCATTTACTTTATGCTCGGTTTTGGCACAAGGTGTGTTCATCTAAGTACACTTTTCTTGGCTTGGCTATTACAGATATTCATGCAAATACAACCCTATAGTTGTTACGCATTGGTATCTACTAGTTTTACTTGTCTATGGTAGATGCCCAGATCAAAGTCCAGTGTGTCATAGTGCCATAAACCAGCTTATTGTCGCTTCATATCCTTTTTAAACGGCTGACCCATTTTTTAGCATTATAGCGAGTTGAATAAATTAAGGATTTAAGTGTAGAACAAGCTGGTTGTTAATTTGTTGTGAACTCCCGAAACTGGAGCTTTCCAAAATCAAGGAAATTAGGAATCTAAAACATCTTTCTGCTAATAATCCTTTTAGAGGGGACGCTTTTGGTCAATTCATTTTCACAATTTTCCTTTGTAATGTGATCATTCTTTGAACCGTCTGTTTCAGGTTCTTTATGATATTGGGGTGGTATCAACAAAGGAACCCTTTCAATGTGTCATAAATCAGGGCATTATCCTAGGGGAAGTAAGTAATAATGTGTATTTCAAAGGTGGTTTATTTTATTATTGCAAGTTGTTTATGTTCTTAATTGCAGGTTGAATATGTGGCATGCCGAGATCCAGAGGGGAACTTGATATCTGCAGATTCTGTTGATGATTTTAGTGACTACAGTCAACAAAGAGTCCCCGAGGAAGAGGTTTCCTTCTTTTTGCCTCTTTCTTAATACATATTCCTTCTGATTCATGTTTTGTTTTTTGTGTTTATCGGGTAACTACCTGTGGCTTCCTCCTCCTTTCCATTGTCTCTTCCCATGTCTACTACTAGTTTCATCATTGATTCTATCCATGTATTTGTATTTAACTTAACATGCCTCGGATTGTATGGATATATGCTTCTGGTAGCTAATTTCAGCACTCATTCATCGCTGTTTGGATCACTTACTTCTTTTACTCTCCCTCAAACCTTTTTAGATTTATTTGAGTATATTTTCTGGTTAACAGAAATGTTTTTACCTCAATTCAGCTTTGATATTTTGCTCGTGTAGGTTACAAAATCTGGCGATTCTTTTGTGCTCAAAGACAACCCCACAGTTCGATTAACTGCCAGAGCTCACAAGATGAGTAAAAGTAGGGGAAATGTCATAAATCCTGATGATGTTGTTTCAGAGTTTGGTGCAGACTCTCTTCGGCTATATGAAATGTTCATGGGCCCACTACGGTTTATTTCCTCTCTCTTCTTTTTGATTTTCTAGTTTAAACTATAGAAATAATATCCTAACAATGTTATCTTTCTGTCATAATGTATGAAATATACTTAAGTGACTCAAAACCATGGAATACGAGTGGTATTGAAGGGGTCCATCGCTTTTTAGCGAGAGCTTGGAGATTAATCGTTGGTTCACCATTGCCTAATGGTGATTTTAATGATGGAACAGTAGCAGTTGATGAGGAACCTTCTATGGAACAACTTCGCTTTCTTCATAAATGCATTGATAAGGTAGAGTTATAAAGTCTTGGTTATAGTTTTGTTTTGCATCCTCAAGTTTTACGGGTTCTGCTGTCAAGAAACAAATATTGTATCTTTCCATGACTTCTGAAACTTCTGTTGTGGCATTTCATGACCATCTTGTTTAACTGTGGTTTATATTTCCAGGTTACAATGGAAATTGAAGCAACACGGTTCAACACCGGTATTTCTGCGATGATGGAGTTCATCAATGCTGCAAATAAGGTATTTATGTTTTTCCAGTTCATTGTCTGAATATTTTGATCTTTTTCATTTCAAATACCTTTCTACTGGACAACCCCCTTTGATCTTTGGTTGCGGATGAAATTACCTCATTTAAGCTGTTTGTGTATATCCAACACGTGATTCTTCCCTTCTTAGTATATTTGTTCATCGAGGTTTTAATGTTCGTGTTTCTAGTGGGAGAAACTTCCATGGTCAATTGCAGAGGCATTTGTTTTGTTGCTTTCGCCGTATGCTCCTCACATGGCAGAAGAGCTGTGGTTGCGCCTTGGACACTCAAATTCGCTTGCGTATGAACCTTTTCCAAAGGTGCTCTGCACACTTTTGCTGTCTTCCAGATGCTTATTTTTACTATGAAATGAACATATTTTCATATGAAGATCTTCATATAGTGAAGGAACAGAAAACTTGTTCCCCCTTTTAGGTTCAGGGCCATTCATCACATTCATTTCTGCATTCAAATTTGCAGGCTAATCCTGAATACATGAAAGAATCCACAATCACCCTACCTGTCCAGATCAACGGGAAGACACGGGGTACAGTACAAGTCGATAAGCAATGTTCTGAGGATGACGCATTTAGGTTAGCTTCTCTGGATCCAAAACTCTCCAAGTTCTTGGAGGGACAACGTATTAAAAAGAGAATCTATGTTCCTGGGAAAATTTTGAACATCATCCTTGATCTACAAAAGGTCAAGGTTGGTCAGCGGTGATCGCCTTTGTTACGGTTTCTAGGGTAAGAGTTAAAACATAGAGAAAGTTGCATAGTTGAACTTAAAAGGGACTCAAAGTTCGGGGAATTCGTATTGGCAGACTTGCATGTATATTATATATGAACTCATAATGATATCTTTATGTGAATTACGTGTTACTATTTTCGTATGAAAAAAGAATCGTTTTGTTTGTTGTGCTTTTTAGTTTAATAAAAGAGATTATTTTTGGGGACAGAGGGGTATGTGATGAGTCAAATGCAATTTATTGGATACAGAAGAAGTGTCCATCCCAAGTAGTTGGGTGAAAAGGTTATAGTTGATGTTGGTGTTCTAACACAACACATGGCACAGTCAAAATTAGAAGATGTAGTAAGAAATTAGGTAAAGGAAACATGTCATATCATATGTTGGAATGTCTTCTTGCCTTGCTCTACTTTCTATTTGCCTCTATGCCACTTCTTCTTCTTCACTCTTACGTTTGTTTTGTACCAAAAAGAGTATTATTGAATACGCTCCTTTTCTAATTTATTGGGTTTTTTTTTAATAAAGATTTTGCCTTTACTTATCGAGAAAAATAATAAAAGTATTTTGATAATTTAAGGATAATAAATAAGAAAAAAGTTTTACGGTTAAAAAACATAATTATATGCAAAGTAATAAATTTAGTTTGGTAGTCGACAAAATTCAGATTAACGCAATCATAGGGATATAAATAAAATACTTCCATTTTTTCAAATTTCTTGGTACCCTAGTTGGCCACCTTAGTTGTTAATTAATTCCACTTTTCAGCTAATGACAAAAAAATTCATTCAAAGTTGAACTTTTTTTTTTTTTTTTGAGACAAGAAAAGTATGTTTTATATCTTTGTTTTAAAAAATAGTTATAAATTTATTGTTTAATGATAGGATAATACAATGTGTATAAGACAAATCTATCCTACATCTTCAACAAAGTTACAACTAATTAATTATTATTCTTGTCGAAGTTACAAATTCCAAATCCCAATGCCGAACAAATCTTCCCACGATCTTTCATATGTGAGTTTTATTTTTTTAATAATAATAATAATAATAATAATAATAATAATAATAACAATAACAATAATAAATACACATAGTTCTTGGTAAGTGCCATGGCTAGTTCATCCACACCCTAACTTTAAAAATATATATTTGTGAACACTTTAAATCGGAAAATATACATGTCAATATTACAAATGATAAACATGAGTTGTTAGGGCATAGGTATCGAATGGAATAATGTAGTTAGGAGTTAAATATATTTTTTTGAGAAAAATTTGATTGGATTTTATATATATTAAATTATATGTGACATTTATTTTTGATCTATTAATCTTAAGAAAACAACATTCACGAAATCTTAAAATAGATAATGACTTTTAGTTTACTTAGAGGTAATTATATCTCTTTAGTGAATGATTAATTATCAAAATGCGATTGTTTCATCACATTCCTGTAAACAAATACACTGTTAGTTACAGAGCAGATACCTGTGAAAGCATCTAACAAGTAAACTCACCCTAATGGATACTCTCCTATTTTGATTTTCTTAAAGACTTCGGTAGTACAACCGTCTTAGAGCGCACAACTGAAACAGCGACGAGTTCTTTGCTTATGTAACACGAAAATTACGATAAAATGAGTTATTTATTATTACGATAGATATCGGATGTAACTCTATCGATAGTGTCAAATGATGAGATTGACG
The DNA here is from genome assembly GCA_030378225.1 of Knoxia roxburghii. Taxonomy (NCBI): domain Eukaryota; kingdom Viridiplantae; phylum Streptophyta; class Magnoliopsida; order Gentianales; family Rubiaceae; genus Knoxia; species Knoxia roxburghii. The sequence continues at coordinate 43,106,007 of CM059420.1, read as the reverse complement.
ATGATGATGATGATGATGAAACAAATTCAGCCTACATTCATTCTTAACAAGGTGGCAAGTTACGACCAACCGTTCTTGTCAAACTTGACAAAATCTCATGAAAATGACATTTACTAAAACGTCCACGCCACCTAAGAAGAATTCCTTTGATTACTCTCTATGACTCAACAACACATATCTTTTTTTATTTATACTAAAATTCTAACAGAAACAGTCAAATACTGTCATTGTTTATGTATTCAAAATTTCAAGAACAAGAAGATAAATTACTTTAATAATGTTAATAAAGAATCCAATAAAATAATATACTTGTGATGATATAGTGTATTTTAAAAATTTTAGATATATTTTTAAAATTTTAAACTCGTAATTTTCTCGTAAAATACAATTAGTAGGGATAACTAATTTAAGAAGCGTGATACGTTTTATATTTATGACATTTATATTTACATTTTTTGACTTTCCTAATTGATAAAAAAGGGTAATATTAGATTGAGCCTCATTTTTTTTTTTATTAGACACTTTGTTTTTTTCAAAAAAACCTTTTATTTTGTCCTCTTAATTCTTATTTTTCATCCCTCTAATGTTTATCTTCCACCATTCCTATTATTACCTAACTGCCCTTAATTAACTTACTAAAAATTTTATAAGTCCCTTTTTAATCTATAAAAAATTTATAAAAATTATGATTAAAACAGCATAGATGAGCGGAATTAGAAATAAAATTTTTTTGATATTTTTAGTAAATTGATTAAGGATATTTAGATAATTTAATATATTAATATATTATCATATTTAAATATTGTGACTGATATTTTTCAATTTATCAGGGATAATTTGAATATAAAAGGAGCACAAAATAACAAAATAGGGACGCGAAATAAGCCTTCACTAAAAAAATAGAATTATTGACGTAAGTATTTTTATTGAGTGAAAAGATTATTAAAAATTTCATACTCATTACTATTTAATTTTAAAATTTTCTATCTTTTATTATTTTTGGATATTTAACTTTTATGCAGAGATAAATATAATTGTTAAAATTTTTTAGAAAATATCGATAATTTAATCAAATGATCGGGACTTAAATGCAATCGCCCTCCTTTTCAAATCTTGAACTGTCAGAACCGCGAGCTAGGAGAGAAGTCCACGAAACTACCACCTCCTCGCTAAACGACACCGTTGCGTTGCCGCGTCGGCGTCTCTCTCCTCCCTCACCCGTTTTACAGTTTACACCTAAGAAGAAAGAAAAGAAGAACAAACAAAGCAGCGGCAAAACTAACAATCTCAGATAACTCACCTCAAAACACGCACTCACACACTCCATCATCCAATCCAACCCTCTTTAATACGAAAAAGATTGTTCATTCTGCATTTTCACTACGAAAGCTCTCTCAAAGTCATGATCTTTATGCCTATGTAGTCTTGTTAAAGCTGCCGTGAAAAGGAAGGAAAAGGGGGCGGCATCATCATGAAGAAGTCGGCGTCGGTCAGCGGCGGAATTGGTGGTGTGGGATTGGCGGCGTTGCCGTTGCGAAATATTTTGTGGTTAAGTTGGAAGCTTGTGACCGGAATATCAATCGCGCTTTGCATACTGGCTTTTCTCAGGCTCCAAAATTATGCTCAGGAGTATACGGATACGACGTCGTTGGAGTCTTTGTCGGAGTCGGAGTTGGAGTCGGAGTCGGGGTCTTCTTTGATTCACCATAGATCAAGATTTGTGAATAGCTATGACTTTGAAGGCAATGCAAAGATCGCTTTTTTATTTCTTGCTCGGAGAAATTTGCCTCTGGATTTTCTCTGGGGAAGCTTTTTCGAGGTGCCCACATGAATTTTTATTGTTGTTACTATTATTGTTTATCATTTTCACGATCTTATAGCCGTAGTTTACTGTTTTGAAATGATATTGGAAATTCCAGAACAGATATTCTTTGTTTGGCCATTTTTTTCCTTTGTGGAAATTGAAAGACACAATTGTATAATTTCGCTGAGCTGAAGAAGTTTACTGGATAGAATCTCAAATTTTCCAGAAAAAAAAGTGATAAAGTTTTTAACTGAATTTTAAAGTCTAAAATTTTCTTAGCTTAAATTTCTCAAGAACTGGAAGCTTGTGGAAAGCTGGTTTTCGTTAAAGTTTTGGTTTTTGTATTCTTTTGCAAGGGCAGCATGTATTTTGTGGTTTACCTAATTGATCAATTTTTTGATGCGAGTTCTCGCTTGTTTGCAGAATGCTGACTTGGCAACATTCTCCATTTATGTACATTCGGAGCCTGGGTTTGTATTTGATGAATCAACCACAAAATCAGCTTTCTTTTATAATCGCCAGCTGGGAAATAGCATTAAGGTAAAAAGAACAAAAAAAAAAAAAAAAAAAAAGAACAAAGAAATTATCATTACTTGCTTAATTCATACTTGATCAGTCTGGTAGTGCTGAGTTTGAGGATTTGAAGAATGTGTTATTCGAAATCAGTTCTGAAAGTAAATGTTTTGCTGCAAGGAAATACATGTTGTAACCGATGAATGTACTATGCGGGGACAAAAGAGCTTGTGAGTGATGAGTTTCCCTTTTTGATGAAGAGGTTTATTAATCACATATGTTAAGGATACTCTGTATATAGCAAAGCTGTTTGAACCATCATTTCCTTGTTTTTATTAGTATTATTATTTTACATTGATAAGGATTTAGATCTCTGTAACCAAAGGGTCGATTGGGTTGTCATGAATTGCATACCGGCAAAGAAGACATAATGGACCTTAATGGCCGAAAAATTTCACTTTCTGCAGTTGTACTTCAATGTCTTTCTAACCATTTTCTTATTCTCTTTGAATCAATATTCCATTGGAGTTTTTTTTGTCCTTTTTAACTATATTTGACATGAAGAATGTTTCTGTAGGTAGCATGGGGAGAATCAAGCATGGTTGCAGCTGAAAGGTTGTTACTTGAGGCAGCTCTTAAGGATCCGGCTAACCAAAGATTTGTTCTTTTATCTGATAGGTGGGTAGCTTTTGCCTTCAGCTGACATCTCGGTTCAATAAATTTTGAGTTATCGTTTTGCCGGTATTGGTGGCTGCTATTTCTAATTTGAAATTCATAAACTTAGTACCTGTTATCAAACCTTATATAGATAACTTGAGCTATATTCAGACACATTACTTGGATACCATTAATGGGGACTAAAGGATAGAAAAATTTTATATTGTGGTTGTTCTAACCATCTTAACTTCATTGGGCGAGTGGATTTTAATACATAAGTGACGAGGAGTGTTTGTCATTGTAGTTCTTGTATTTATTTTACTGCAGAATGCATTCTTTCTTAGAAAAAAATTGAACGCGTTTTTTAAATAAGTGTTCGTATGGTTGGACGTGTTTATGCTTTTTGAATACACTTTTCTTCTTGTTCAACTGTTAGAATTGACATTTTTCTTTGCAGCTGTGTTCCACTGTACAACTTCAGTTATGTCTATAACTATTTAATGACTTCTCCAAAGAGCTTTGTAGACAGGTACATGGATGCACTTTTTCCTTTTTCTTTTGTGATATTTGTGGTAACTCATGATTGACTGTTGAACTTTTAATTGAATCTCATCGAGATGACTAATTTATTCAGCATGAATCAACACTTGACGCATTTTGTAATTCTGTTCTGTCTTGCAGTTTTCTTGACAAAAAGGGAGATCGCTATAATGAAAAGATGGCACTGGTAATACCTAAGAGCAAATGGCGTAAAGGATCACAGGTAATTCCCTGAGTTGATGTTGTTTTGGATTCTTTGGTGAGGTGTCCACCATTAGCCACTTGAGCAATATCCATGCTGTCAAATATTACTGATTCCATGCTACTACCTTGTCCTATTAAAATAGTCCTATTTGTTATATTGTTTTAGTTCAACAAATAGGACTATTATTTTGAGATGAAGGGAGTGCTATGCGCTCCTGCAAAATGAGATAATGATCAATGTATTTGATTTCAGCTTGTTAGTATCATTATTATTATTATTATTATTATTATTATTATTATTATTATTATTATCATCATCATTTTTGTTTTTATTATGGCTTTAATGGTGATTGTCCTTTAGCATTTATGTTCTTGAGTAGCATAGCTGTAGCAGATTGTATCTATCTTTTGAGAAAATCGGTTGCTTCAGAATTACATCAAAGATGCTCGTAATCAGATACTGTGTCTAGACATATATCTCGTAATCAGATACCGCGTCTAGACATACATCAAAGATCCTTTTAGATTTTTAGCTTAATGTTCAAGTTTTGGTTTAGGTATATTTCTGGTGAAACTCCTTTCTCGGCATATTTTGTGGACTACATTTGATGAATGTACCAAAGTGCCAGAATAAGCGGAGGGTTATGATTGAGATTTTTGTGTGTTAATCGATAATACCAATCTTGTGTTAAAGGCAATCTTCAGAGAAATACATTCCTCTTATTGACTTGATGTTTGGCAAAAATCAGCTTCCATAGTGCTATCTGACTAATTGCTGCCATTTCTCCGTTGCAACTTATCGTGAATTTTTCTACATTCTTTGGGACTGACACGACCTATTAATTTAGATTATGCATCATTTTGCCCATTTGATGTTTTTCCTTTTGTTTGACACTTCAGTGGATCTCTTTAGTCCGACAGCATGCGGAAGTTATTGTTGACGATGAGATCATCTTTCCTGTCTTTCAGAAGCTCTGCAAGGTAGGTAACACAGATAATTTACGCCTCCCATTTTACTGTTTCAGTTGGTAGCACTCATTTGTATTTCATGAGGTGATTACTACTATTGCATATAATAATGGTTCATAATTCTTCGAACGAGAATTTATTGGTCGGCATTTACTGTTTGCGAAATGTGATAAAATTTTGTTTGCTTTCACACTATAAGATGCTTACTTTTGTTATTATTTATGCAGAGACGTCCTCCGTTGGATCCCAGTAAGGGGAAGCAGAATATAGTAAGTTCTTTTCTTGTCTGCGCATTGTTTCATTTGATTGCTCCAACAAGCTTTTTGTTCATCTTCTTACCAACTCATTGGAATAAGAATGGCTGCTTCATGACTTGAATTCTGTTTTTGTTTGTGATTTTTTAAACACTCAGTTGCTCTCTTCTTTCGGCCATCCAACATGGCTTCATTTTTTCTTTGTTCAGAACATTTTTCTGCTTCACTGATGTGTGTTGTCCACGTCATATACGATTACGCTCTATTTAGTTTGTGTTCTTATTGGTGGTGATACTCCAACTATCATATGCAGAAGCTTCAGAAGCAGCATAACTGTATCCCAGATGAACATTATGTGCAGACATTACTTGCTGTAAGTGTTGATCTTTCTGCATTTTCTATCATATGTTGGGCTATTTCCAGTAGTTTACTGCCCATCACATTCTTTTTGGGGGTTGCAGATGAAGGATCTCGAAGATGAAATCGAAAGAAGGCCGGTGACCTACACTTTATGGAACCAATCGAAAAGTAAGATGGAAGCAACTGGCTGGCATCCTATCACATTTAAGTATGCAGATGTTGGCCCTCAACAAATCAAAAGAATAAAGGTTTATCATCCATTCCATTCCAGTCCCTTTACATTTCGCCGCGCACTTCGTATATATGCATTTCTTTTGACTTATGAACCAACCCTTTTGCCCTCTATTTACAGGGTATTAACCATGTATACTACGACACCGAATTCAGAACAGAATGGTGCAGTAACAATTCGACATTAGCCCCTTGTTTTCTATTCGCTAGGAAGTTCTCTCAAGGCGCTGCCATGCGGCTTTTGATTGAAGGAATAGCAGGCCAACTGAACACCACTAAACTGCTGGAGTGAGCTCCATGAGTAGTAGTAGCTTTGTTCTTAACAAATTGCTGAAGCTTGAGAGTTGTCAAGAATCAAGAAGTCATATACTTGATACAAGGTATGAACAGAAATTTGAGAATTAGGTTGAGATTATGGCACATAGAGCAAGAGAGACAGAATTTTGGTAGTTGAAGCTGATCTTACTGCTAGAAAAAAAAAAAGCTTAATAATCATTGTATAGGGTTTAGCATCAAGGGTTCTGTACAGAATAGATTCAATTGACCCATGCAAAATATACAAATATGGTTGCCATTTGCAAATGTTTCAATAATCAATGAGCCTTGAGATACAAACTTGCGGTTCTTTTTGAAAGAAATTGATGTGATTAGCATGAGCCCAAATGGACCACATGAAGTGAAAGATTTGACAAATTTGATGGTAGTCTTATTTACCCTCTTTTTTCTGATCTTTCATTGTTTCTTTTCCAGAATTGTTCTTATATTTCTTAATTATCGCCTCCCAATTCTTATCTTCCGCTTTCTTTAAATGATAGTAATGCACCACTATTACCATCTGTCGGCATAGCGTCGCCGCGGTACATTCTAAATAATGCCCCTTGGCAATAATCCGATCAAATAGCTCATCACAGCCGCATTCCACAATTAGATTAACACTATGGCTATCCTTGACGGTGCCTTTGAGCTCATTCCACTGTTAGGTTAACACTATGGCGATCCTCGAAGGTGCCTTTGAGCTCAACCATGTTCCGATGACCGGGGAGATGGTGCATGATTTGAACTTCATGGCGGACGTCATCGTCGTATTTTTTCAACGGTTTCCTTTTGGCTATTGAATTGCATGCGAACTTCTCACCGGTCCGCTTGTGCATGACTAAGTAGGCGACGCTGAAGTGCCCTCGGCCAAAAATGTAGGTGTCACGGATATCTTCCATAGGTGACTGAGGATGCTGATGGATAGAACCCTTTTAGGGTTTCTATGGGCATTCAAGTAAATCCTTCTATTAGCTTATTTTATAAGGTGACGATAAATAAGAATTTGATTTTGAGAACTAAAACATAGTCGCATCTACAAGGTTCATTAATCAAATGTACTTTCTTCAATAATCTTATTTTTTCACATTAAATCTGCGAAATTTAAAATTAAGTTTGTGCATAGGTAAAAAAGAACGTGTTATTGTTCTTTTTCGATCTATTATTAAGCGAGTCCAAATTTGTTATCGAGCAAGTTCAGATCGTAACTTCTTTCCATCCTTTATGCCTAGCTCTTGTCTCCCACATCTCAGAGAGTTCTCTTTGTCTTTCCAAAAGAGCTTCTGCTTTCTCCCTAGCATCCTCACATGTTTCCATCCCTGAGTTGCACTTATCTGCCTCCTTCTGGTACTGATTAGCCATCTTTTTAGCCTCTAAGAATGTGACATCGGCGCGCCGTAGATTCTCCACAGCTTCAGCCTCCCTCTGCCTCAATTCATCTGACAATAGCTCTGTGAAACTGTGTTCCTTCTCTTGACTCTCCTCAGGATCATGCTTCATGCAATCTAATAAAAGAGTTTGTTTGAACAACTTTTCACTTTCTATGAAACATTTTACATTGCCAAGAAAAGGGCTAAATGAAATGGCTTAAGTCTATATGGACTGTTTCTTGTTTTTCCAAGAACAAAATTCATGGTAAAGAACAGGGAATACATACATCATCAAACCTTTAATGGAGAACCAGGAGGACATTGTATGTTAAAAGCTTTTAATCTGTGGGAATAATTTTTATATATTATTAATATTAATATATAGTTAACTAAAATAACAGGTTAAAATCTCTATTTCTATCTATAATTTTACTTTATTTTTTCTCTTATGATAATTACTGACTTGCTCTTCAAAGTGTCAATTTCTATTTTATAGGGTTTGTTCTCTTGTCGTGATCAGACAGATAAACTTGAATAACAACAAAAGACCCATTATTATTAACTTGAATAACATCAAAAGGATCACAGAAAAGAGCTAACCTGTGAAGAAACTGAAGTTTAATTCTGCAGTTAAAACAACAGCAAAAAAAAAAAAAAAAACACCAGGTTAAATGTATTCATGACTAAAGAAAGACAGCACAACAACAACTCAGGGAACAAAGTAACCAAAGAATCATCAGCAATTCTCAGCTTCTTTAAGCAATAGCATTGTAGCAATTTCAGCTACCAACAAAATGAGGGAAATTCAGGGCAGAAAACCTATCCAAAATGCTCAAATCATCATCAGCGAACCAACAATGAAAGCCCAGATCACGATCAAAAGTTTAATCTTTACACATGAGATATCTGTTTTATGATAAAAGATTCTTTCTTTCTTTCTTTCTTTCTTCCCCTAATGTTTCAAATGATAATCTCCTACACTATAACTTTTCTTCAGTCATTTGACTGCCTAATTTTAGCCTGGACTACTTGATTTGCATGCCAAATCCAATGATCAAGTTCAAACTGAAAAAAAACACAAAAACTTGTTCTTTTTACTGGAAACTAAAGAAGAAATCTTTACAATTTACTCATTCAAGAATCAACCCAGAATCCAAGAAAGCAAAGGGTCGATCAAGAACCCAGAATCCCAGTACTTCATAACATCAAAATCAAACTATCAAAGTCTCTAGTGGGGTACCTTTAGGGATGGTGAAAAGGGGCTGATCAAAGCAATCACAATTGCAAGGTGGACAAGACAAATGGGTTACTGAAGAATTCACTGTCTCGGAGAGGTGCCAATATATTGGAGGTCCAACTATATATCCAGCCAGACACACGCCCAGTAGCCCTGTTGAAAACTTCAGCATTTTGGGACTGCATGTTCCCTGTTTTTTACGCTGCAAATTCGCCATTCTCATGGCTTGTTTTCTTATAACAGTGTTTTGATGATTAAAAATTGGGTTTTTGCTTTTGCTCTTTTTGATGATTCCCTTTTTGTGTAAATTTGCGTTTCTTTGTGCTGTTATGGAGATTTTTGAGGATCTGTACTAGACCGCAATGAACTTGGAGTTTGTTGTGAGATACATTCAGGACTCCAATTTTTTTTTTTTTTTAAGACTCAAATTTCATTTAATTACAATATTCTTTTATTGAATAATTTTCTCAATTTGGAGTCTTTTAAGTCAATTTTTATCCATTTTTCATTTTCCTTCATTATTATCTTCACACAAATCATTAAAAAAAAAAAAATGAAAACTTTGAATATTGGTCCTATTTTAATTAGAACAAATATAAAGTGTATAATTATTTTAATATTATTGATCCATAAATATCTATTATTTCTCTTTCTAATCAATATAATCATGTCATTTCGTGTAGTTATTGTACTACTATTTCCGGATTACGGCTTGCTCCCTCTATTTCAAGAACTTGTAAAACTATTTTTAGAAAGAAAAAAAGAATGCTCTTAAAGTTAAATGGACAACAATAAAACAATTGGTAAGGTATGGTTTTCATTTAAATCAACCATTTACAATGATGAAATAGCCCAGAAAGAAGTTTAATTTACATGGCACTATGGTATGGATTAACCTCAGGTCAAAATAAGAACAGTACTATTAGTTGCATAAATATCAGATAAAAATGGCTGCGGAAGAGCCAGAATGGCAATGCCAAATAGCAAATAGAGATGACTTCAAGGATAAACAAGCATGACAGCTTCTGAAGGAACACAAAATTTTGATTTCTCAATAGCTCTCTTGTAAGAGGCAGTTCCATCATCATTTTCAGCAATTTATACTGGCATTCATTGATCGGCCGACTGCTTCTTTGGATACTCCCTGGCACCAAATATGGTGGATCCAATTCTTACATTTGTACTGCCCATTTCAATCTGCAAAAATGGATTCATATGCCATTGGCTACTAATTTTTAGGAATTTCATGAAATCATGGACTTCTATTGGTTGTTACTGCAACTTCATCATGGTAAATAACCTTATGGTACCAAACAAAAAATGGAAAGAAGGAAACCAAACTAGAAATATTGAGTAGTTATGAACTTTTAAGTATATGAAACAAGCAGATTAGGCGAATATTGGGAAATCCCAAAGTGAAAATTGACTCACAGCAAGCTCAAAGTCGCCGGACATGCCCATCGACAGTTCACATAGCTCTTCTTTTAGTCCCAGTTCTTTACACACCTCAGCTCTACAATTTGCCAATGTCTGCAATGGAAACTATTGTCAGGCACAATTGAAATTAACGGAAGCAAGACGAATAACCACATTGTTATCAGCTTCTGGGAAACCTGACCTTGAAATTTTCTGGAGTTGACGTGTAATCGGGCATTCCTATTGTCATTAAGCCACAAAACTCAAGATTTGGGCAGCCCAAATTAACGTGTTTGACAAGTTCCAAACAACCAGTTGGTTCAACACCAGATTTGGCTGCAAAAAGCAGAAAACGATGCGTCAATCATGACTCACCTTTTTGAAGAGGATACAAGTCCTTCTCTTGTTCGATTGCTTGGTCAAATTAAACTACTCTGTTGTGTAGTGTAAGTAAAACATGAGAAGCAACAATATGCATATAGATTCTTACTACAATGTTTGAAACACACTCAGTGACATACACCAGTTACCCACATGGTTCTCCACTTGTGTTAACTTGGACAAATACTCTCAAAGGTTTTCTTCCAATGTTTCCGACTGCACGGTCAAGATGATTCGCAATCTACAAAATACAAAAAAAAAGGTGATATGAAATATATTTAAACAGAAAAGCTCGGGCAATCCAAATTTCGTACATTCAAAATGTTGAAGGCCTATGTATCAAAGACTAGAGCTCATACTCATCAATGTAAGATAGTGGGGCAAGGATCTGAAACACAAATCTCTCATATCTTTAGGACGAAAATCAGCAAGCATACGAACACTTCCCAAAAATACTTCGGATAGTAATATTAACAGTAGAACTTAATTCTCCGCATATTGTATTCACAGTGCACAAGATATTCTTTCTAAAACCGTAATTGAAACATTTACTCCTAAACTGAAACTCAGAATCAAACTCAGTATCTTAAGATGAAAAACAAAATTATGTAAGACCTGAACTACATAAGAAATTTACCATTGAGGTTAATGTTTGTATACCTTCTCATCATCCACAGTTTCCACCACGGCAAGATTTGGTACTCCAGCTGCAAATGATGAAGAAGATTGGGTTAGTATTAACACACTAACAGGGTATCCAAACTGTTTTCATTGTTGGCAGCAGAGGAAAAAACCCAGAAACTAGAAAATTGAATTTGCAAATAACAGAGTTCATTAGCCTACACCCCATTTTGTATTTTACATTCTACTTTGCTTTAAAGAAAAGCCTTTTACATTTCTAAGCTTCATTACATCATGGATGGGGATGGAGGAATAAGGAGGCCTTAATAAAGGGGGGTTTGGGAACGTACCTAAAAGAGGCTTCACTTTATTGCTCTGCAAATTCCCAATAAAATGCCACTCTATATCATCAGGAAGCTGCAATAATTTTGACCACTAAAGACTTCAACGAACTATCCTCCTTAAAGATTGTAGCTTTATTCTAATAATACGAAGGAAAAACAAAGGAATGATCGATTGAAGTGGCGGAATATATGCATACCTGAGGAGCTTTCTGGATTAGCTCTTGGACGTAATTCTCGCCGAAGCAACGGTGGCCGGCATCGTAGACTTGTCGCAAAACCGTAACCGGCTTTGTCTTGCTGACGGCTACTACTCGGATTCTATCTGAGGGACGCCCGAAGCGATCCGCAGCCTGATGCACCCGCTGCAGCACCGATCTCAGCGCGGCCGCAGCAGCGCCGTCCGTCGCGGAAGCCGCCGTCGCCTCCATTTCTAAATTCTCAGGTTCCGTTAACTCTGTGGCTGAATTTCGGCCCGGTTCGTTGAGTTGCTGACCGTCCATTTTCTTTGGATTTAGCGCTATGTTAACTTCGCTAAATTAAGGAGTGTCTTTATTTTTATTTATGTTTGAGCCCTTGAAGTGTTGTTGGTTTCTAGATTTGAACGCAACATTTTTTTTTTCTAATTTTTTTTTTTATGGCATTTAAATTTGAGACTATCTCGTTTAATATCAAGGCCAATAAAACACAAGTTCAAGAACAACTAATCATATTCAAGGCCAACAAAGAAAGGTATGAAGATTTGACAATATAAGAGCACTCCAATGGTGTTTTAAAATGGCCCTTATAACTTCAAAATTGTAGTATCCCAACTTAAACAGGTGCAAAATTTTAACATTTCAACTTAAATAAGTAGATCACCGACGAAACTCGATAGAATAGAGACTCATTATACCCTTGCTTGTTTTATTTATAATAAGTCTCAATTTTAACAAGTCTTGTCGATGATCTACCTGTTTTAATTAAGATATTATCAAAATGGCATGAGAAACTTCTCCGATCCAACTCCATTTTGGACTGAATGTAGAGTTGTGAAATATATGACTAAAAGGGTACACGCAACTCTTATTAATTTTATCATATAAAGTTCAAGATGAAGAAAAATTAAAATTCAAGAATACAAATTCAAATTTGTTTTGAACGTTGTTTTAGCTTAAATTAAGGTGAGAGTTTTGTTCGTACGGAAGAGGAGTGAAGGATTAAAAACTAGAAGGATAGTTCGAGAGATTTCAAGCAGGTGAACCGTCGTAATCGAAGGCTAAATGCATTGCACTTGGACTAAGTTTTGTTTGGATGAATGGAAGACAACATTCAAATGGTCTTTTGTTATAGTCAAAGAGATCCGATAATGTTTTTCAAGACTTCAATCAAGGTTTGCTTGAAAGATAATTTGAGTTTTATTTTGGCCCTTAAATTTTTTTTACTGATAAATAGCTGATTTTGATTATTTATAAAATAAATTTTAATGATTATGTATTACATAAAAATTAATTAAAAATAATATATATATATAATAATTAAAAATTGTTATATAAAACATCCCAGAGGATATAAGAAAAAATCAACAAAAAGTCACAATTATATCAATTTAAAAATATAGTGATTAATTTGTTAGATATAAAAATATAATAATTAAAATATATTTAAATTGATATTTCATCTATAGCCCCTACTCTATTAATTTTTTGTCCCCGTACAACCTACCTCCCAAAAATAAGGATGGTGTATTTCATTTAAGGAGTTGGTATGAACTTGGAATATCCTTATGATCTAATTTGAAAACTAAAATATGCCTCTCTTTATTGTTTTTATAGTGCATAAGATAAATACTTACATTTTTACGAGTTCTATATTTAATCGAAATATATATTTTTATATTTCATTAAAAATTATTTTTACTTCGGATACAAGAATTAATAAAGAACTTTTGTCTGTTTGACAATCAACTTAAAAACATATTATGAGTTTAATTTTTATTTTTCTAGTACACGTTCTCAATTTCTAATACAATTTTCTCAAATTTTAATAATAACTTTTCGATTTCTCGTATAAAAACATAAGTCAAAACCCTAATAAAAACACAAACATTTAAATTATCCATTTCTAATTTTTTATATAAAAAAAACATAGCCTGACACGACATAATTGTCAGCCCAGATGGCATAATCTTGTCGGCTTCTTCTTCAAAGCAAACTGGCAAAGTGCGGCCGGAGACGTATTCATCTTGTTATTGTCCTCTTTTCAAAGTCCGATCCGATATAATTTTCTTTATTTCCGGTCATTTTCGGATGGTCAGTTTCTAAGAATGAAAACAATTAATTGTTTTTATAGTGGCCACAAAAATTTAAGAAAACCTACGGCCGATGTCGTTTCTCTGTTTGTTTTCTTCCAACTTTGACAAAACTTAATTTCATGCATAAAATTAATTTTGCTTGACTATTCTTATGGAGCCCGAATTTCCCCGATAATACTATTAATCGTAAATTTATAAATTTTGGATATTAAAATTAGTATGCTAATAATAAATTTATCTTTATATAAGTCTTTGTGATATTTATAGCCCATATGGTAAACCTAACAGTTAGGGAATAGACAAAGGTTTGGTCTTACATGTGCAGCGGGTTATTAGTTACCGTATTAATTTTTGAGGCGATAATTCATAGATTTTAATAAAATTATATTTTTATTTAAAAGAGTGGGAGAGAAAGAAGGTATTATAAGAGGAGTGTTTTAGTCTAAATTGAAGCAGTATATGGTAAGAAATGAGGCGATAACTAGTAAAACTTATGTGTCAAGAGAGTTACTAGTTATCGCATTAATTTTTGAGCGGTAGTCCATAAGTTTGAAAAAATTGCCCTTTTATTTAAAAGAGAGAAAAAAATATTATAAAAGAGTATTTTAATCTAAATTGAGACAGAGACGATAAGAGAAGAAAGTGCGGCGATAAATTATAAAGTTCTAGTTGGGAGTTTTGTCCTTGACCTATTACTAATAGTTTTCCAGGTCAGTTCCATTCACAAACAAGATCCCAACTCATCATATTCCAAGATTAATCTATATATTCCCTTTATGTTAGAGTATACCCTTTTCCGACCTCACCCAGATATTCACAATTTTACGGTGATTTTAAAATCTCACCAAATATGATACGGTGAAATAAAATGTAAATATAAAAAATATTATTTTTAATAGTCAAAATGAGTCCATTTTTTATTCTGAATTAAAGTCAAAAAATTTAAAATGAATCAAATCTATTCAAATGGAATTCGAACATACGACTAATTAGTTAACAACCAACCGCTCATTATTGAGTTTTGAGAAACAATGTAAATTATATATATATATATATATCATAAAATTCAATTTTTATCCGTGAACAATATGAGTAGAATCTTCCATTGTAACCCAAAACTCCTTGTTTGTCCAAATATGGATGTATTGATATTAAGAAATCGAACTAGATGCATCAATATTTGGACAATTATTTAGAATTATGGAATACCGATGTATTATAATGAAAAACACGACAAGATGTATTAGTATTGGTACAAATATATTATACGAGAAATTAACTTTAATTGTATTAATATATATTTTTTTTGGAACTTGTCACTTCACTAATAACACAAACATATGAACTATGCATGTATGTTCACGTGAGAAGATTCTCTGAAAAAAAAGCAAACTATCGGCCATAGACTTGAGTACAAAATTAATATAATATATTTCACATCAGATATATAAAAGTAGTGAGCAATTGATTGTGAGCCAGAAAACTAATATAATCCAATAAAAAAAATAAAAATCAGGACAAAGAAATGCACATTAATTTCCTCTCAGAAAGAATAAAAGACAAAAATCCCAAAATGGAATATATTTCTTATGCCCATCTCTTTTTCTTTCTGTCTATTTTATAATTAAATTTTTTTTATTAATATTAAAAATAATATTATAAACACGATATAAAATAACGATCCGATCTCTTACAAATATTAATTTCTTTAAAATAAAAGATTAAAAAATAAGTATATATGTAGATTTTTGGTAGGAATTTTAACATACGAGTAAAATTTAGTATTTTTTTAAAAAAATTACTTTTAATATGGGAAAATAATAAATTTCTACAACCACCAGATGATGGACGTACAAGGAATAAATTAAGAATTTTGAGGTGTGGTCTAAAATTCTTCATCATTGGCTGATATTTATTCACAGTTGATTATGACTCCAACTTAAAGGTCATAAATTCTATGTACGAATAATTATTTTCCACGTTTTTTCAAATTAAATTTATATTTTTAATATTATTTATAATATTCCAAAAATTTTAATGATTTTTTAAGGTAAGTGATGACGACAAAATTTTTTTTTTTCTCCCAATTGAATCAACTAATTGATATACACATACCACACGTTACGGTAGGTGCTCTTTCCATTTTTTATATTAAAATATTTTAAATAGTGGGCAATTTCGATTCTTAAACCTTTCTATCAATAAAATAAAAGTAAATACAATCGGATTAATATCAAATTTTCTGTGTACGCAAGAATGTGAATGAAGTAATCGATAAATGATTTCGATTATTACCTTTTTTGTCACTAAAGCAAAGATAAGACAATTTGATTAATATTAGATATATTTGTTAACGCACTCAAGGTGATCTGATTATTTATTAAATAATATTATACTATATAATTATATTTTAAAACAAAAATTAAACGAGTCAAATACAATCTAATTATATCAAACAAGTTAAATACAATCTCACCCCATTAATAAGTATAATTAACTTACCAAACAAATCAAAGTAATCAAATTAATTTTTAATAATAATGTTCGATTAATTAGATACTGATTGTTTCTTTTTCATTCCGATAATTGGTTCAAAATGAATTATTGTCATGTATATATATATATATATATATATATATATATTAGCCGACCTATTCTTCAAAGTTTGAGGGGTAGCTGCAGAACTAACAAAGCAGACATGGATGAAACTCTGCTAGAAAAACATGGCGGCAGCTCGGCGGAGATGGTGAGTTCGGAGCTTGAAGATGTACTGTCGGACACAAGTTTATCTACCTTCCAGCAGCTCCGGCGAGCCGTGGGGATCGAGTTGAAGACCCTTTTCCGGCTAGCTGCACCGGCATGTGTGGTTTACTTGCTTAACAATGTTATTTCCATGTCAACTCAGATCTACTGTGGCCATCTTGGTAACATCCAGCTTGCAGCTTCTTCACTTGGCAATAATGGCATCCAACTTTTGGCCTATGGACTAATGGTAATTAATTTGCTAATTACTTTTTTCTTTCTTTCTTTCTTTCTTTGTTGATTAACAACTCACCACTCCATTTTTTCTTCTTTCTTTGTTAAAGTTTGGTACTGATCTCTGCATAAAAGTTCATGATTCCAAATAGTTGATAAGTTTTCTTAGTTACTGTTTAACTTTTTACTATTTATTGTTTTATTATTTTAATTTGGACTAAAATATTCTTTTATAATATTTTTTTTTTAAATAAAAAATAATTTTATCAAAATCTATAGATTATCGTTTTAAAAAGTGAGGCGATAATTAGTAACCAAATTTAATTTCATTTGTTTTCTTCTTGTTTCCTTAATTCTTATGTCATAGATTATAACACCCCAAAAAAATACTTTTGTACTATTATCACAAGAATATGTGGAACTCAATATGTCTAGAAGAATAGAAAACATTCTTTTGTCCATATTATAATGGGTATTTGATACGGATCATTCATAGCATTACTATACCTTCCCTTTTCGTCCCTTTTCGTTGGGGGGTTTTGCTTTGGTACACCATGTACGGGTGTAGTTGTGTATTCTTTATTATCACTATTAGTTATCTAACTCTATTAAAATTACTATTCTTATTCAAGAACAACTGAAATAAAAGAGCTAATTCTCTATTCTAAAACTTCAATCCTCACCCTTGTTTCCACTCACATAATACAATGTTGACTTACTGGTGTGTCACAATTTAAAACTACGTCATTATGGATTAAATTGTAACAAAAGATTTAGTATGTATAATTCGCAAATTATACCATATAAGTTACTACATTTTGAAAAAATAATGCATTAATAACTCAATAATTATTATATTTAGAAATACGAATTGTGTATATGTTGCATAAATTGTTAATCTATCAATGCATCATTTTTTAAATATAGTAATAGGGATATACCCCTAGATTATACAGTATAGTTTGCCTGTTTAATTGGAAAATTTTATTGATTTAGAAATCTTATTTGGGGTGATGATGTTTAATGTGTAGCTTGGGATGGGAAGTGCAGTGGAGACATTATGTGGGCAAGCATATGGAGCTCACAAATATGACATGTTAGGCATTTATCTTCAAAGATCAACAGTACTTCTAATGGCAACTGGGATTCCACTAATGCTTGTTTACATTTTCTCCAAGCCAATTCTTCTCTTGCTTGGTGAATCAGAAGAAGTTGCAGAGGCAGCTGCAGTGTTTGTTTATGGCCTAATCCCCCAAATATTTGCATATGCTGCCAATTTTCCCATCCAAAAATTCTTGCAAGCACAGAGTATTATATTCCCAAGTGCATATATAGCAGCCATTGCCTTAGTGATCCACATTTTTCTGACATGGGTTGTGGTGTACTTGTTAGACTGGGGTCTTTTGGGTGCATCTTTGACACTGAGTTTTTCATGGTGGATTATTGTGGTGGCTCAATTTGTGTACATTTTGGTGAGTGATAAATGCAAGAAAACTTGGGGTGGATTCAGTTTGAAGGCATTTTCTGGATTATGGGAGTTCTTGAAATTGTCAACTTCTTCTGCTGTGATGCTTTGCCTTGAGACTTGGTACTATCAAATATTGGTTTTGGTTGCTGGTTTGCTTCCCAATGCCACCATTGCCTTGGACTCTCTAGCTATTTGGTAAGATATAGACAAAATTTCATTTGTTATTGTCATTTGTTATTCATTTATTTTCTGTCATTGTCATTGTGTAGTCATCACAACAACTACGGGTCTAAAAAGCGGGTAATCGTGCCCAAATCCATTCGAACAAAATTAAATTGTGCGGCTCGATTCGATTTGGTTCTGTTTGATAGATTAGCGGTTAGCTTCGGTTTTGGTTTGCAATAAGCTATTCGTGGTTTTAAGTTGTTGAGCGGTTAGTTCAAATTGAACTGCGAATTTTTGTACAGCCATAACAATAACTCTTGTTTTTCTTTACGCACAATCATTAGTAAAAAGTTATGAATTTTGTGATATATATGTAACATGTTTCTGACTCTGTTCGATACAATCCGATTGAAATTTAAAATTCAAAAATGGTTAGTGAATTTTTATTTTAAGTGGTATGTTATATACTCAATTAATGATTAATTTTTATGTTTCATTATGCAGTCAAACCATCCTCGGATGGGTTTTCATGGTGGCAGTAGGATTCAATGCAGCGGCAAGGTTAGTAATTCTATATTAATTTGACAAATATTGAAGTTTTAACTTTTTTTACTACCTTTTCTTTTAGAATTTTTAATTTCATACCCATGCAATTTCTACAATCATCTGGGCTACCTTTCAAGTCATCATCATTCTAGAAATACATTGTACATTTAGTGCTTTCAAATCAACATCAAAGGTTAGGTAAAGATTACTAAAATTTGTCCCTCAACTTTGATTCTAAGGTTATACATGTCCTGTATTTTATCAAAAATTCAAACACGTCCTTAAATTCCAATTATTATTCTAATTTTTTTTAGCTTGATCAAGAAAATAAGTAAAAAATTTTACTGATAACACATATATAATTAACACTCATCGGGTCTACGTTTATGTTTCTCTTAGGAAAAATTACAAATTTGATTCATGAACTATATTTATTTTGTTTTTTCATAAAGCGAATTAAAAATATTAAAAAATTTTAGCAGTTTTAATCTATAAAAATGTAAGTTGATGGTTAAAATTGCTAAACCTTTAAAAAATTTTGAGTATTTTTAAGTTAACTTGACAAAAATGTAAAATGATCATAGTCCATTGATCAAAATTGTGATTTTACCGTTCTCTTAAGAGCAATTCGATTTATAATTTTGAATCAGTAAATACAATTATTTAGTTGCCTCTTTAAGGGATTGATTAAGAATAAATTTTTAACATAATATTACTATGTTCATTTTTTTCAAAACTCACAAAGTTTTGGAGGTTGAATTTGCCTTGATTATAAGAGACTCCATGTAAATTGCCCATAATACTTTAATAAAAGAAATTTTTTGTGATTTAATATTGTGATTCGTACGTTGTTTTTCACCTTAACTAATATTTTTTTATCATTTGTCAAATAACATTTCACAATGTAAATTTAGAATTACTATATAATAATTAATTGTATACAGAGCCTGCATACAGACAATCTCATTTGAAATTTACTGTATGAATCCATCACTGATTATGTTAATTTGGGGTGGGCGGTTTCTATATAATATGTCAGTGTTAGGATTAGCAACGAACTTGGGGCAGGACATCCCAAATCGGCATCATTTGCAGTGATCCTCGTCAATTCCAGTTCTTTAATTATCTCAGTGATCTGCGCCATTGCTGTACTAATTCTCCGGCACATTATGAGCTATGCATTCACAGATGGTCAAGAAGTTGCCGATGCTGTCTCAGATCTTACTCCACTTTTAGCCATCTCCATTTTGCTTAATGGGATTCAGCCTGTTTTGTCTGGTAAGTCTTAATTAACTTGATAAAATGACAACGAAACGATAATTTTAGAAAATTCGATTGGTGATTTGTTAAACAAACCTTTGAGTAATTTTATTAGAATATATGAATAATTAACTTATGAAGATGAACTAATTAATGGTGATTGAATTTTGGGATTTTGATAAAAGGTGTTGCTGTTGGATGCGGGTGGCAAACGTTTGTTGCATATGTCAACGTTGCATGCTATTATGGGGTTGGAATTCCCTTGGGAGTACTATTGGGATTTCACTTTAAACTTGGTGCTAAGGTATTCATTGTTTTATTTTCCATCAATAATTTTATGCGTTCTAAATTAACAAATATGATTATACTTTTTGAAAAGAATATGATATAATTAATTAATGTTTAAATTCACGCAAATAATAATTGGAGAATGTAATTCACAAATTATTTGACTTTTCCACATTGAAGCATGATATTTGTTTGTTTAATTTGTAGGGAATATGGTCAGGTATGATTGGAGGGGTCGCAATGCAAACTTTGATACTAGTTTGGGTCACTTTTCGAACCAACTGGAATCATGAGGTACTTCATTCCAAATTCTATTTAAGAGTTCATTTCTTTCTAAAATTGCACTTAATAAATTTGTTAAAAGAAGACATATTCATGATCAAACAAGGATTACTTTGAATATATTATGGATTAGACATATTCTTTGTTTGTTTACTGATGAGTCCATAAAAAAAAATTTCATGGTCAAACTGAAAACAATAAAAGAATTAGAGGATCTTAATTCTATGGATGTGAGAAAAGCCAACCTCAAAAGTTAACTAATGAAGAGAAAGATTTGAGGGACATGAGAGTTATTTCCAAAGCCCATTGAATTTTGGATTGTGTTTGCAATTTTTCAGGTGGAGAAAGCAAGGAGTAGGTTGGACAAGTGGGAAGACCAGACCCAACCTCTTTTAGAATAAGCCCAGAATTTGATCAATATTCCACCTCTAATACCATTCCTAGAGCAAAACAATACTCCCTATTTTAACGCTCAAATTTTACAAATTAAGTCAAACTCGTCCTCGAGACACGTTTGATCAACTTCAAATTTCAATCGAATTTTGATCGAGCTGTTCACAAGTGGCGAGCGATTCAATTCATTTGCACCCTTAATCATGTATAAAAGTATTTTTATAGGTTGTCTTTACTACTCGTATAATTTATGACATAAATAAGAAGAAAATAAATTAATCCAACTTACCAGAAACATGACTTTCTACGCAAGCTCAGTTCAGTGTTGGATTTTGAACTTTTTTAGAATCAAACTTTAATTTATTAAACAAAAATTGTTAAGAAATGTTCATCAACAATTCAAAAAAAATTAGAGAAATGAATCGCAACTAAAGCATGTTCAAAAGGTACATTTTGTTTTTTTAATTGTTACGATTTGTTCTTTCATTTGGTTTGAAATTACAAAAATGATCGTAGAAACTGCTCCAAAGTCTATAGAAAGATTCACGATTAGGTTAGGGAGTCTTGCCTTAGGGTTTCTTTTCACGCTATAGACAAGGCTATTAGGAGCAGACAAGAAGGCTACGATTGAGAATACGACTGAGTATGAACTAAAGGATTCCGCTCAGTCTCCCGCCTAGAGTGTAGATTCTAAGCACGCCATGGTGTGAAGTAGGTGACTCTATACTGGGTAATTGTCCTTCTTCACTAGCTAAAAGACAACAAAAACAACAACAACCAATTCAGAAGAGAGGAAAAAGTCCCTACGGGTGGCTAAGCGCCTTGAGTTAGAGCAAAAGACGGGAATCTTAAAGGAGTCTTCGACCTTCTCTTATTCATTTCTTAGTAACGGTACTAGCTAAGAAATGAAGCTTTCAGATGGTTAGTAGCAACAAGTTAGAGTCTTCGACCATAGCAGCCCTATAGGAAGGCTAGCTATATTATTATCTATTTTTAGTTGAGAAGATCCTGAGGAAAACGATTTTATTTCTACCGAACTAAAACAATAATATGATGTTTCTAGTATACTACAATAATCGGTTAAGAGCCATTTTGCTTCCATTTACGAAAAAAAAAAAAAAATGAAAGGTTTAGTTACGATTCAAAACCTACTTTCTACCTGCACCCATGGTTCATTTACTCCTACTTATGCAACTATTAATATTATAATATAAATAATAAATATAACCAATTCCAAAATTCTGTTTCGTAATTTCATAATCCACCTTCTCACTTTCTAAGTGATCATTTTTAATGGTTGTTGATTTATCGAATTTTGATTGTTTCCAAACAAACGCACCCTAAAAGTTAAGGATAGTTAGGACCAAAAGGGGTTATGAATAAAAAAATAGAGGGTAAATAAGAATTGTATTCTAGAAATACAATGTTCATTTAATGTTTTCAAATCAACATAAAATGGTCGGTCCAGATTACTAAAATTTGTCCCTGAACTTTGATTTAAATTCATTATTGTCCTGTATTTTATCAAAACTTTAAACGCGTCCTTAAATTCCAATTATTATTCAAATTTTTTTAGCTTAATCAAGAAAAAAAGTAAAAAAAAAAAAAAATTTAAACTCATAACACATATATAATTAACACCCATCATCCGGTCTCCATTTATGGTTCTCTTAGGAAAATTTACAAATTTGATTCACCAACTATAGTTATTTTGTCTTTTTATAAGAGGCAAACCCAAAAATAATAAAAATTTTAGCATTTTTAATCCATAAAAATGTAAGTTGAGGCTAAGTTAATTTGACAATATATATATATATATATATATAAAAAATGGTTATAGTTCATTGATTTCACTCATTATGTTAATTTGGGTGGTTTCTATATAATATGACAGTGTTAGAATTAGCAACGAACTTGGGGCAGGACATCCCAAATCGGTATCATTTGCAGTGATCCTCGTCAATTCCAGTTCTTTTATTATCTCAGCGTTCTGCGCCATTGTTGTACTAATTCTCCGGCACATTATGAGCTATGCATTCACAGATGGTCGAGAAGTTGCCGATGCTGTATCAGATCTTACTCCACTTTTAGTCATCACCATTTTGCTTAATGGGGTTCAGCCTGTTTTGTCTGGTAAGTCTTAGTTTCTTTCTCCTTCATCCTTCAAAGTATATAAATCTTTTGCTCCACAAATCTTGTTTGTAAACAAATTTGTTTTCATAGAATGAAGAGAAAATTTTACTCAATTTGGTCAAGTTTTTCTAAACATGATAGAATGACACGAAACCGTCATTATAGAAAGTTTGATAAGTGATTTATTTTTTTAAAAAATTATGTCTAGTGATCAGGACGGTACAAATTTTAAATTTTTTGGGGAACGAAATTACAACAGCATGGAGGGTGGACATCGACCGAAACTCGACCGAAATAATTTTACTAAGGAAAATTCCAAACGTTTCCCGGGGGGGCAATGCCATTTTCACCACCGTGTAGTGCCGCCCCGTGACCCCTTTGAATAATTTTGTTAGAAATAAATGAATAATTAACTTATGAAGGTGAACTAATGGTGATTGGATTTGGGATTTTGATGAAAGGTTACGGGTGGCAAAAGTTTGTTGCATACGTCAACATTGCAAGCTATTATGGGGTTGGACTTTCCCTTGGGATTACTATTGGCATTTCACTTTGATCTTGGTGCTAAGGTATTAATTATTTTGTTTTCCATTGAAAAATCACACCTTCAATCAATTTCCTTCTGCGTATTTTGAACGGAAATAGAATAAAAAATACAATTATATTTTTGAGAAGAATGTGATAATTAATTAGATTCTTAAATACACGCAAATAATAATTGGAGAATGTAATTCACAAATTATTTGATTTTTCCACATTGAAGCATGATTTTATTTGTTTAATTTGTCGGGAATATGGTCAGGTTTGAATGGAGGGTCGTAGTGCAAACTTTAATACTAGTTTGGGTTACTTTTCGAACCAACTGGAATGATGAGGTACTTCATTCCAAATTCTATTCAATACCTTCTTTCTTTCTAAAATTGCACTTAGTTAAAAAATCACATTTATAATTCGCTCTTCTATATTACTTTATTCATAATTTTTATAAATTTTTTGTAGATTAAAAAGAGACTTATAAAATTTTTGATAAATTAATTAAGGAATGTTAGGTAATAATAGGAGGGGCGAAAGATAAACATTGAGCGGGGGCAAGGAATAATAATTAATGGGCGATATTTAATAAAATGAAAAGTTTTTTTGAAAAAATAGAGACGTTCAATAACAAAAAGATGGCCCGATATAATATATATTTTTTTAACTATGATCAATATTCAAACTCTAATCCTATGATTAGGGCAAAATAATGCTCCAATCAACTTTTATCTGGAGGTTCAAGTTTGACTCGTTATTATTGAATTTTGTTCAGATCGGTTCTGAATGACTTGTAAGTATTTCAATTCATTTTCATTCCTAGTTATGTATTGAACTGGTTATGCGTTAGGTTGTTTTTAGTGTTAATCTATGGCACGATGATTGAGAAACAAGAAAAAAAAAAAAAAAAAAAAATGAAACCCACTTAGTGGAAACATGACTTTTTATGCTGAATTCAGTTGAGTGTTGGAGTCCTGAACTTTTTTATTGTTAGAATCAAACTTTAATTTTATTAAATAACAATTATTGAGAATTGTTCAACAACCATTCAAAAAAATTAGAAAATTAGTCGCAACTAAACCCGTTCATTATTGCACGAAACTAAGATTACTTTTGAGATTTAACCAACAAGGTGATCGAGAGGTGATTTGTTTAATCAATTAAGAAAGGAAAAAAAAGAACTAATTAAAAGAAATTACTAGTTATCGTCCTAATACTTTTTTTTTACCATCCCAATTTAGATTAAAATGCTCCACTACAATATCTTCTCTCTTATCATTTTATCCTTTTATGTAAAAAGACTTTTTTGTCAAAACTTATAAACTACTGCCCCAAAAAGTGAAGTGATAACTAGTAACTTCATTAGTAAATTAATTACCAATAGTTCACTCCTAAGTATATTATTTTCACGACTTAATACTAATTTTCAACGATCATTTCATCAATTAATATGTTAAAATGTATTCACGATGATAAAAAATAAAAATAATATCAAATTGAAAAACAATTTTAAAAAATTGTGAAAAAGCAAGAAAAATGAAAACTGGACTGAGTGAGGCTTGATTGTTGAAAGAATTTGACCGAATAGCGACTTCTCGGGATGAATCTTCCCCTCATTTTGTCAAAGACATACAAAGAGGCAATGTATTATTATAGCCGCCTAGTCCGGACTCCCCTTTTTCTCCCCGAAAAAATGTCTCCATACATATGGTCTGCCAGATACATATTTTAAATTTTCGGAGATAAAATTATAGTGTTGTAAAAGATAAATATTGACTGAAATTTGATTAAAATAATTCTATTAAGAAAATTTTGATCGTTTCAAGCCTCGAACGTCCATTTTTACTATGGTGTAATGCTGCCCTTCATATTGTTTTTGCGGGCATATTATTTCATGATCAACTAAGAAATATATTTTATTAATATTTTTATATTATAATTGATATATTTCTTTAATTATATTTAATGTATTATTATATTTTTAAAAATTATTTATTATGATATAATATTTAATATATTTTAATATTAGAAAATAGTGTATTTTTATATAATATTTAATGTATTTTATGTTATAATTGATATATTCCCCAATTATATTAAATATAATATTTGCTACTGTATTTTAGAAAAAAAACTATATTCCACAATTGGTTTTTGCCCTCAAGTAAACCAAATTATATTTGATTTCTTATCCTGCTGCTTTTATTTTTTTAATGAATCCCCAAGTCCACGCCAGCGCTGAGCTCATCTCACATGGCGTTCACACTTATAAAAGGCGAATCATCAGCCAACACTTTCCTCTCTTCACCTTTGAGCTTTAACTGTGTGAGTGTGTGTATTTCTTCACTGAAAATGGCCAAATTTATAGTGCCAAGAATCAAGCTGGGCTCACAAGGGCTCGAAGTTTCAGCTCAAGGGCTGGGCTGCATGGGGATGTCAGCGTTCTACGACCCGGCCAAGCCTGAACCCGAAATGATCGAGCTCATCCACTATGCAGTTGACAGAGGCATCACCCATTTTGACACAGCCGAGATGTACGGGCCTCACACCAACGAGCTTCTCCTCGGAAAGGTAATGCCGGTTTTCAATCGGCCCGAAATTATTGTCTACTTTATAGATGAATATTGCATTGAATTTCTATGATCTAAAGAGTTTTGATCCAGTTAAGCTGTTCTTTTCAGTTTTTACCATATTCTTGTTGTATTAGTTCTTGTTTAAATTCAAGAAACATGACTCTAATTTAGTTTGCATGGTTGCCAAGATATGTTCTTTTCGTGTTTGTGTTTATTCTTCTGTGGATCTTTATATGGTGAGGCGAATATGAGCAGGCTTTCAAAGGAGGAATAAGAGAAAAAGTGGAAGTGGCAACAAAATTTGGGATCAAAATGATTGATGGCAAGATGGAGGTTTATGGTGATCCAGAGTCTGTTCGCGCTGCATGTGAGGGCAGCTTGAAACGCCTTGAGGTTGACTGCATTGATCTCTACTATCAACATCGTATCGATACGCATCTGCCCGTTGAAATCACAGTTAGTTAGCTCTACGTCTAAATCACATGGATGTCAAGTAAACTAATTTAATTCATGTGACAAATTTTATGGTACATGTATTAACACGTTATTGCGGTCACAAATACATATTTTACTCCAAAACTGTTTTTAAGACCAAATATATTGTGAATAACAAAGTTTAACACTAAATTTGTATAACTATCAAACGTTTAGAACTAAATTTGTCACTAGATCATACTATAGGGATTATTCTTACATTTTTTCCAAGGAAATATATATTATTTGGATTTTTTTTGGTTGTAATTTCAACTTTTAGTTACTCTCTTTTGCATTAACTGGCTTTTTCCCAGATTGGAGAACTTAAAGAACTGGTTGAAGAGGGCAAAATAAAGTATATAGGTCTATCTGAGGTCTCAGCTGCAACAATTAGAAGAGCGCATGCTGTTCATCCAATAACAGCAGTACAGTTGGAATGGTCATTGTGGTCAAGGGATGTAGAGGAAGAAATAATTCCCACTTGCAGGTCTGGTATTTATTCTTCTGTATCATCATCCATGGCTGTTTACAAAGAGAAATGGCTTCTAAATATATTATTTGGATTTTTTGTTTAGAGAACTTGGCATAGGCATTGTTGCCTATAGTCCACTTGGACGAGGATTCTTTTCAACTGGGCCAAAATTACTTGAGAATTTGGGTGAAGGTGATTCCAGAAAGGTCTTTTCATGTTCACTTTGACATTGTTGTTAGCAGAATATTGGTTTCTTGAGCTTCTGGTGAATTTGCTTATATAATGTGCCATTTCATTTGTCAACTTCCCGAAACGCTAAGGATTGCATCTTTTCAATATAAGAAAATTTCCGACATTCCTGATGGAAGTTGAACTGTTTCTTTCCAGTCATTTCCAAGACTTCAGTCAGAAAATTTGGAGTATAATAAGAAGCTGTTTGAGAGGGTAAATGATATGGCTGCAAAGAAGGGTTGTACACCATCACAGCTTGCATTGGCTTGGGTTCATCATCAAGGAAATGATGTTTGTACAATACCAGGAACAACCAAGATTGAGAATCTGAAGCAGAACATTGGAGCTTTGTCCATAAAACTATCAGCAGAAGACATGGCTGAGCTTGAATCCATTGCTTCAGTTGATGCTGTAAAGGGTGATAGATACTGGCCTGATTCTAATACCTGGGAAACCTCAGATACTCCGTCTTTGTCATCATGGAAAAGGGGGTAAATTATATTCTACAACTTAAGGGTATACCTCTATTACTAAATTTAAAAAATAAATGATGATAGCTCTGCGTATAGAGAAATAAAAATTCTAGTACAGTTTTAAAAATTACTTAACTGTCATCATTTATTTTCCAAATTTAATAATAGAGGTACACCTTTATATTGTACAATATAATTTGCCATGGAAGGGCACAAGAAAAGGTTTCCCTTTTGTCATGTTGTTTCATATTTGCTCATATTTGCTATGTGTCTTATGTTGGATTTCAGTGGTTGAGGTTTTTAGAGAGGTTTGCCATATAATGGTTGTGTTGTTTTGTACCTTTTCCTTCACAAATCATGGTAGACATAAAAGTCATCATGTAACTAAATAAACAGCTTAATAAAGAACATATTTGTTAAATTAAAATAATATGATAAATATTTCTTTAAATTACGATGATAAATGTGTAATATAAAGTATTGAAATGAACGCAGGTGAAGTTTTTTACAAATATTTTTTTTTGTTAATTTGTAAGTTTCTCTACTTCAAACTCTTCTGATGGCTTTTGTTTGAGGTGAGATTCTAAAGTTTAATAATTACTTCGGTTCTCCTCTCCTCTTACCTGATCGTCGCTAGGAAAGATAAGCACAAATAGCTACAACACCCAGGCCAGCACAAAATGACTATGAGAATGAGAGTGGAGCAAGCATCGCTTAGCAAATTAACTTTTTAAACATGCATATCGTGAAATAGATAATGTATTTTGCTTCTGCATTTTTGGTTTTTAGTATAATAAAATCATTTTGTGAAGGCAAGAATATAAAAAAATCGACTAATATTCAATACGAACATCCCATTTAAACCGAGAAATAACATTGTAGAAATCTAAAACTTGTAAATAGTTTCAACAACTCATGAGCATAGAACTCAGTCGTTGAATACATCACTTCTTCACTTTTACCATACACTATTAAAGACAATAAATATGATCCATCTCGCAAACCAATTACACCCTTTTTAATTTCAAAAAAAAAAAAAAATTACACCCTTATTATATATTTAGTCAGGAATAAGCCGAAAAAAAATCCAAACATACGAGAGTAACCAGCGGTAATAAGTAAAAATTTTTTTATACCATTTTGATATAAAAGAAATTACTTATATTTAAAAACAGAGAGTATCGCTTTGGTGGAGTTTGTATGTATGTGATCAACTGTCACGAACAAACACAACAAGGATTGCTATGCCCAGGCACCTGCACACATCTGCCAACCCTCCCTATCACGGAGCAGATATTACAGTCAGTATTAACAGTCTCGCATCTATCTATCCCTCCAAACGAACAAAACTCCGAGCCGGCGCCGGCCAACTTCATTCCCATGTCTGCTGCCATACATATCGCCGGCGTATGAAAACAGTAAACTTCAGTGGATTTGTAATATGGAGAAGGTTGGTAATCAAATTTAATTAGAATAGAATTTAATAATTTCATGTTTAGTTTAGACGAAAAATATGCGAAAAGATTTGGACAATGAATAAGAATTATGTTAGGATAATTTAAAATCTATATATATGATTCAAATAGTTTAAATTAAAGGCTAGACTTGAAATCAAGAAAAAAAAAAGTTATAAAAAATAAACCAGTACACGTGTGAGAAAAATGAACGAAAGGATGAATAACCACTGTAATCCACGACTCTAATTATAAAACAAAAAATCAAAAAAATGGTAAATTTAAGTATTGCAAAACATTTGAATTTTATCCCTAACCCTAATTAAGCAAGAAGAGTTTTGGCCCCTTAATCTCCCTTGTAAAAAAAAGTCATCATACTTTGGTAAAGTTTAGGTTTTGGTCACTAACTTTTAAATATTCATAAAAGGTCACTAACTTTTACATCTGAATTTTAAATTTGGTCATTCCGTCCATATTGGCTGTTAACTCTCTTAACGGAGCCTTTTTTTGAGGGCATTTAACGTGCTACAGTTGTCTTCCTTTCTTTTGTTATTTTTGGCTTTTTTTTTCCTGCCTTCCTCCTTGAGATCAGATCAGGATTATATAGACATCAGATCAGCGAATACTTGACATCAGATCAACAGACTATAAATATCAGATCAAGAATATAAAGGAAATCATACAGTAGAACTAAAACATACTTAACAAGGGAGATCAGATTAGGATTATATAGACATCAGATCAGCGAATACTCGACATCAGATCAACAAACTATAGATATCAGATCAAGAATATAAAAGAAATCATACAGTAGAACTAAAACATACTTAACAAGGGAGATCAGATCAGGATTATATAGACATCAGATCAGCGAATACTTGACATCAGATCAACAGACTATAGATATCAGATCAAGAATATAAAAGAAATCATACAGTAGAACTAAAACATACTTAACAAGGGAGATCAGATCAGGATTATATAGACATCAGATCAGCGAATACTTGACATCAGATCAACAGACTATAGATATCAGATCAAGAATATAAAAGAAATTCATACAGTAGAACTAAAACATACTTAAAAAGGGATATCAGATCAGGATTATATAGACATCAGATCAGCGAATACTTGGCATCAGATCAACAGACTATAGATATCAGATCAAGAATATAAAAGAAATCATACAATAGAATTAAAACATACTTAACAAGGGATATCAGATCAGGATTATATAGACATCAGATCAGCGAATACTTGACATCAGATCAACTGAATGATGTAACGAATGTTTTTAACTTAAGAAATTATTTGTATTTATTTTTTGGATAGTTGATGTGTATGAATTTTTCTTCCAATTCACATGAATATATGTAAAATGCTCTTTTATTTTGTACTGGATTGCAACCAAATTTTTTTTGTATAAATAATTAATATTTCATTTGTATAAATAATTATATTGTATAATGTCAATCAAAAAAATGAGTGAAATAATTATATTGTATGATTTCTTTTGATTTGATGTCAAGTATTCGCTGATCTGATGTCTATATAATCCTGATATCCCTTGTTAAGTATGTTTTAATTCTATTATATGATTTCTTTTATATTCTTGATCTGATATCTATAGTCTGTTGATCTGATGTCAAGTATTCGCTGATCTGATGTCTATATAATCCTGATCTGATATCCCTTTTTAAGTATGTTTTAGTTCTACTGTATGATTTCTTTTATATTCTTGATCTGATATCTATAGTCTGTTGATCTGATGTCAAGTATTCGCTGATCTGATGTCTATATAATCATGATCTGATCTCCCTTGTTAAGTATGTTTTAGTTCTACTGTATGATTTCTTTTATATTCTTGATCTGATATCTATAGTCTGTTGATCTGATGTCAAGTATTCGCTGATCTGATGTCTATATAATCCTGATCTGATCTCAAGGAGGAAGGCAAAAAAAAAAAAAAAAAAAAAAGCCAAAAATAACAAAAGAAAGGAAGACAACTGTAGCACGTTAAATGCCCTCAAAAAAAGGCTCCGTTAAGAGAGTTAACAGCCAATATGGACAGAATGACCAAATTTAAAATTCAGATGTAAAAGTTAGTGACCTTTTTTGAATATTTAAAAGTTAGTGACCAAAACCTAAACTTTACCAAAGTGTGATGACCTTTTTTACAATTCACTCTATAATAATATTATAGTTTTGTTTATTAAACTTAAGTAATATACCCAATATAATTATTATTATTCTGGCCGAACTAGTAAAAAGTAAAATACAATGCTTTTATAATTAACTATATATAGAATTTACCTGGGTTGAAAACCAACAGCGCCAAGAGCAAAAATAGGGGAAGAAAGCTGCAGAACTTCATGTTCTTTCCAGCTTAATTAAGAGGCAAATTAATTAGCAGAAGTGAAATGATGTTTGGAGTAGTGAAGATGGATGTGCTTTTATAGGCATATACAATTAGGACTTCCTCTTTGTTGGAGTAATTTATTCGAATTAAAAAACATTATGGATGTACTTTGAACTTTCACAATAAATGATAAATTATATTTATCTCTTTAAACATTTAGTTAAACTATCCATACTCCTATCGAGATTTTTGATAATTACATTTAACTTTTTTTCACTGAAGTCAAATATTAAGAAAATTAAAACATAGACAAATTTGAAAATTTACGGTAACAATTTTGTATGCAAGTTTGTTAAAAAATACAACTTTGTGTGCAAGTTGTGAATGAGCACATTTTTGTCCAATTAGTTGATAGCCGATGCAGCATTATTCTTGTTAACTTTTGTTTTTGGTCCTCCGAACTTTATTTATTTATTTTATTTTATTGTTTAATCAATTATTTGTTTTGATTATTTTTTTTGCTTTTATTGTTACAACCAAAAATCCGACGTATCAACAAAAATTATCTAGAAAATGGACAAAAAAATTTAATTATTTTTCTTCAAAATTTTAAAATACACCTACTACTTCAAAAAACTTTTGATTTTTCGGTTAAAAGAAAAGGTAATTCGTAATACTAGGTCGTGACATGATTGGTACGAATGGAGAAATAGTTAAAGAAACAATAGTAAAAATGAAAACGATAAAAACAAACCATACTAAAAAGGTCCAAAAAAATGAATTATTTTACTCGTTTTTTCGTAGGATTGGCGATTGCTAACATGTGACGACAATTCGACAAGGAATCGATACGAAAAAAAAACGAGTTATAGTTGAAATTTTCAACCATAAAATAAACAGGGTGAATTTGGATTAACCTGTTTAAACACGGGTTAAGTTAGGTTAACCCGTTGGTTTAGTTGAGTCACCCATCTAACCCGCTAAAAAACAAATAATTATATATAATATATACTATAATTTTTCCACTTCAAACCTTATCTATCTCTAAGCAGCGGTATGATTAAGAGTGTTTGTTATGATTTTACTTATAATTGACCTATAGTTCCAAATGCATGGTATGTAGAAAATTGATGAATTATAATGAAAAACCTATATGTTTTAATCAATTTTTGAATTTAATTGGGTTGACGGGTTAATGGGTTAGTAGTTGACCTGTTTAATTAAACGGGTTACATGGATTGGGTTATGGTTGACATGTTTATAGGCATATCGGGTTAGGATTCGAGTTATCTTTTTGAAATAAAAGACATATATTAATCTATTGGATACCGTCCAACAACGATTGACAACAGAAACATACAACCAAAGAAACACAAATTACAAGTATTCTTGTGTTTACTACGGATAAACACATATAAATCTACCCTATCAAGCGGCGGATATACCTTTTGGCAAAATTTTAATCCGAAATAAGGATATCTCACTAATTATCAGATGAAAACTTCAAAACATAAATCTAATAAATAGATCTATGATGACTGAATCCTCTTGGACCAAATCAGCGAACATCATCAACGACGCCGCTACCAATCCAACGAATTTCACCAACAAACTGTCACTATAACAACGAACACCATCAATAAAACCGCAACTAGACACTACCAGTAGATTTGAATCTACTGAAAGAAAAAAGAAACTCTACACTTCTATAGATCATCTATTGAAAGACAAAAGAAAATCAAAATTGAGGATAACCCCCTTATTGGATGACAAAACTAAAACAGGAAAACGAAAACGGAGAACAAATTTATTTCCCCCATCCTCCCATGATGGGAAGAAGGGGGAAAAAAATATTTTTGAAAGTTGAATTTGGGAGAGAAAAAAGAACCGTGCCTAGTAGGATTTTTTTAACATGATAATGAAAATATTTAGGGTTGGAGCTATCAACACGTTTAATTAAATGAATTGGATTAGAATTAGGGATTTCAACCCATAAACCGGACACGACACAAATTGTCACCCCAATTTTTCGTTATTATTTTTTAATAAAAATGATTATATATGTAACACATATATATTGCCATGCACACAAAGCAATTATATACATACATACAGTAACTGACGACTATTAAACATTAAGAAAGTCGGCAAGTTAAGCACATAAATATAAATTCGCCGGCCCAGATGGTTTTGTGCTTTGAACTTGATCAATCGCATCATCATATTCCACTCCATGGTTCTTATTCAGGACCTTACAATATTATATAATAAATATTTATTTAAAAAATCACTTTACAACTATTCATATTTTAAAATGATGAAAATAATTTTATCATAATAACGTCATTTTAGAAAATAAAATAATCATCAAAAATTATTTCAGTAAGGTAGTAAACGAGTCGTGTTAACTCGAATTATATATTTACT
Organism: Knoxia roxburghii; assembly: GCA_030378225.1. Lineage (NCBI taxonomy): Eukaryota > Viridiplantae > Streptophyta > Magnoliopsida > Gentianales > Rubiaceae > Knoxia > Knoxia roxburghii. The sequence continues at coordinate 43,071,999 of CM059420.1, read as the reverse complement.
CCCCCAATTATTCAGACTTTGACATATATATGTGATTTACTTGCTAAAAAATTAACGTCATTCCCATGTCAACTCATATTTATTGTATAATTTGCGTCAGGTTTCAACACTTTTGTTTTTGTGTAACAAAATCATTTTACATTTTGGCTGGGAAGGCTAGAAAAATAAGGAAATCGATAGTATATATGAAATAATTCAATACGAGCATTCACTTCAAAATTAATAAACTATTACTCATTCTATTTTATATTATAGGTCAATTTTGATGGGACACGTATATTAAGGAAGCAGTTATTTACTACACTTTTACAAATTTTAATAATTTGTCGTACCATATTTAATCCATTTGTTTGTAGTACTAGTACTGTAACTTGAGTACCACATAGGAAAGACATTCGTCAATAAACTGTACATAACTAAGAGTAAATAAATGAATTACATTTTAACATGTCATCTAAATTGAAAAAATGGCTTATAATATGAAATAGGAGGAGTAAGAAAATTTTAAATTATTTATACTAATTGGGATGAATTATATTTACCTCTTATGTGATTTAATTAAACTACTAATCGTCCTTTCGAATTTTTTGACAATTACATTTATTCCTTTGATCGAAATTAAACATCGACAAATGTCAAAATGTCTGCCCATCGAGAATGCCCCTTTGTGACAATTATAGGAATTAGCTAGATTCTACTTCTCCCAGGGAAAGCACGAAGAATCCTCAACTGATTCCGAGGGGTGTGAGACAGTAAATGGAGTTGTTTACTTATTAGGAAGAGTTTCCTCAAATTCATTCCTGTGTGAAAGGGGTAAAATAGAAAGAGAAAGGGATTCTATTGCTTGATTTACTGAGTTCGATACCAATTAGCTGTAAAAATATGGAATGTACCCGAGAAAGAGACAAAGCAGCTGAGATGAGAGATCAGAATTAGTAGCATTGATCTCTCCATTTGGTCCGACTAATCAATGTAAAAAATATTCCATCGATCAGTGAAACACATCAACGGAAGTGTGCACGCTAGCGTTATAAAAAAATCTGATGATTTTTTTGCCAAAATGAAATTATAAAGTGATGTTAATATTATTTTTCAACACAATAATAATGTTTGCATCAACATTTTTACTCATTTTTTCGTCAATCAGGAGATTAGTTATTAATTTGTATAATCATCCCGCTTTTCACTCATCTTCGCAGACAATTTGGAAATCAATAGATTTTTCACGTGACGATATTGATAATTTAATTAAATCACGATAAATGCAATTCACCCCATTAATTATTAAGTTTGTAGACTTCAATGTACCTTTTCCCTCACAAATCCTGCTAGACATAAAAGTCATCATGTAACTAAATAAATAGCTCAATAAAAATAAATAAAACTATTATTTTAGAATAGATATAATATTAATCAATTAATATTTCTTTAAACTGCAGTTATAGATACGTAATATAAATTATTGAAATGAAAAAACTACATACTACCATGTATCTTGCCATTTCGGCACATTTAGTTTTTAGTATAATAAAATCATTTTATAGTTTGGTTGTGAAAAAAATAAAATAAAGAAATTTATTGTAATAATTCAATATGAGTATCCGAGTTAAATTGAAGAATAACATAGTACAAATCTAAAACATGCAAACAGTTTCAACAACTTATGAGTATTGAACTCAGTCATTAAATAGATCATTTTTTCACTTATACAACATACGATTAAAGATAACCAATAGGATCTATTCCAAAACTAATTACACCCTTATTACATATTTTATCATAAATAACTCGAAAAAATCCAAACATACAAGAGAAACTAACAGTAATGTAAAGATCATTTCTCCTTTTGGTTATAACTATAAGTAATTTATTTTTATACCGTTTTGATATAAAAGAAAATACTTATATTTAAAAATAAAGAGTATCATTTTCATTTTCATTTTCATCGATGGTATATAATCAAATGTCCGAACAAACACAACAATAATTGCTATACCCAGGCATAAGCAGACATCTGCCATGCATCTTCCCACTTAAGAAGCATGGGATAAAACAGTCACCATCATACTCGCATGTAGATACGTATGTAGATACGTTATTGTTTACATACAAACAGTCCTGGGCGGCCGCCAACTTCAAACCCATGTCTGCTGCCATACATATTACCAGCGTATGAAATCAGTAAATTTCAATGCGGTTGTAATATGAAGACGACTCTAATTGTAAGAAAGAAAGTTAAAAATAATAATAATAATTTCATTTACATTTTTTAGGATTTGGTTAAAGTAGTGATACCTCTTCACTTTTAAAAATTACATCTATTCTATTAACCATTTAAATTTATAACAATCAACCTCTTGTGGATAAAAAAAAATAAACAAAACTGTTGACGTAAACATTATTATTGAGTCAAAAAATTATTGAAAAAATTTATATTCACAATCACAAAAATTCATTTTGATCGAAAAATCGTCATACTTTTCTTTTTCTTTTGATATTCAAAATTTAAGGTATTGGTAATTTGACAAAATCACAAAGAAGTAAATGTATTTCATCCTAAAAAATGATAAATTTAAGTATTGAAAAAAGAATTTGAATTTTACCCTTAACCTAATTAAGGAAGAAGACTTTGGACATGTTTCAAGATAAATAGACTTTTTAATTTGCTACAATCCATTCTATAATAATATTATAGTTCTGTTTATTGAATTTAAATAGTATAACAAACATAACTATTATTATTCCAGGCCGAGCAGTAAAATATATATATATATATATAATACTTTTAATTAACTATATATAGCATTTACCTGGGTTGAAAACCAACAGCGCCAAGAGGAAAAATAGGGGAAGAGAGCTGCAGAACTTCATGTTATTTTCAGCTTAATTAAGGAAACAAATATCAATAGCCAAGTGAAATGATGTTTGGGGTAGTGAAGATGGATGTACTTTATATAATTAGGACTCCCTCTTTGTTGTTTCGTAAATTATTTATTTTGACCATTATTTATTTTTATTGTTACAAAAAAAAAAAATCCCACGTATCAACACAAATTATCCACAAAATCTGGACAAAAAGTTTAATAATTTTTATTCAAAATTTAAAATACACAATACGTTTAAAAAAAAACTTTTAATTTTTGGGTTAAAAGAAAAAATAATTCATAATACTAGTTCGTGAGATGATTGATACGAGTGGAGAAATAGTTTTTTTTTTTGGTAAAAAGTTTAAATATATTACCAAACTTTGAATATTTTAAGAGTACAACATTTGTCACACATCATATTCACTACGAGACTAGCCTTAACTTCTGACACCAAAGACGCGCTTTTGAAGAGCGGGGTACATGCTGGATTCTAGAATATGAGATTTTGAGTTCATTGATGACCAATTTAGACACTGATGTCGTTGAGCAATTCTGTTGTTTGAAAACTCGGGCATTCCTTGCTTTCCATATATGGTACACCGACGAGGTCCACATAGCTTTCTTAGCTGAGCTCAATAGATCACTTTTCCATCTCCGCATACATCGCATAACATCCTCATGCTTGGATGGCAAAAAGAAACCATTAAAAGAACAAACATCTCTCCAAACCTGGCTAGAGAATTGGCATTCAAAGAATAGGTGTTGGATATTTTCCTGAGCTAAGGTGCATAGGGGGCATAGCAAATCCTGAGTGTGTGCCCATTGGTTGATGCGATCCTTAGTTTGTAGGCGACCATGTAAAATCATCCATGCAATAAAAGAGGACCTATTTGTTGAGAACCGAGACCATAACATGCGTGACCACCATGGGATAATTGAATTACCAATTAATACCTCATAAGCTGCTTTAGAAGAGAAGCAACTAGGACCAGAACTCAAGGACACTAGAATGGTGGGGAATGGATGCATAGCGTCCCGGAGATGCAACAGAGATTTAAAGCTCCAAGAGAATCTGTCTCTAATAGGAACATTCCAAAAGGTATCCCCTCGTATATAATATTCATGGATCCATTTAACCCATAGGGACTGTGAGGAGTGTGCAATATTCCATAAGAGCTTAAGAATAAGTGACTGATTCAGCAATTTGAGGTTCCGAATACCTAAACCTCCCATTAGTGTGGGCAAACAGACTACAGACCATTTGACAGGAGCATGAGAAGTAACATTGTGCGCTCCTTTCCACAAGAAGTTACGAGCTAGTCCTTCTATTCTTTTAATAACCACAGATGGAATAACAAAAATAGAAGACCAATAAACCTCCAGACTACGTATGACAGATTTAATGAGTTCTAGTCTACCTGCATAGCTGAGAAGTTTAGAAGACCACATGGACATTCGCCTGGTGACTCTATCAATAAGTGGTTGCCATTCTGTCAGCTTTGGTTTCTTTGTTGTAAGAGGAACCCCAAGGTACTTTACAGGTAAGATACCTGCCTGGATTTGTAGAATCCGTAGCAGTTCAGTCCTCAGATGTTGAGAGATACCTCCGAAAAATGCTTGACTTTTACCCTGATTGATATTTAAACCCGAGATCCTTGCAAAATCATCCAAACAATTTTTAATGGTAAGGATAGATTCTCTGTCCGCCTTTGCAAATAGGATAAGATCATCAGCATATGAAAGGTGAGTAATATCGAGCCTCTTGCACTTAGGATGAAAGTGAAAATTAGGACCGGCGCAATTATGAGAGAGAAGCCTAGAGAAATACTCCATAACCAGGGTTAAGCACATTAAGGGTAGAAATACACCTACTATTCGAAAAAACTTTTGATTTTTCGGTTAAAAGAAAAGGTAATTCGTAATATTAGGTGATAAGATGATACAGGTGGAGAAATAGTTAAAAGGATCAATAGTAAAAATGAAAACGATAAAAACAAACCACACTAAAAAATCCAAAAAAATGAATTATTGTACTTATTTTTCGTAGGACTGGTAATTGCTGACACGACACGACAATTCGACATGAAATCGATATGAAAAAAAAAGCAGGTTATAGTTGAGATTTTCAACCATATAATAAACAGGGTGAGTTTAGGTTAACCTGTATAAACACGGATAGGGTTAGAGTTAACTCGTTGGGTTAGTTGGGTCACTCATCTAACCTGCTAAGAAAAAAAACTAATTATATATAATATAATTAGTTTTTTTCCACTTCAAAACTTATCTATTTCTAAGCAGCTGTTACTTCTCAACACTTTTTTTCTCCCAGCCGCCTTCCTCCTTGTACGCAATAGCTCTCTCTAACTCATGTCAATCAAGCAATCGAGCAATCCCTTCATTCCTTCCAATTGAAGTAGTCAAGCATTCCCCCTACTCATTCTAATCGAAACACCTTGTACATGAGACTAATTATTTTTAAATACTTTTTGTCGTCTCTTTGAACCGAGTGACATAAAACTACCAACAAATTTTAATTTCGACGTATTCCTTGAGTCTTTTCAGTTTATGATGGTTGGAAAGTGAAAATTTTAGGAGAATTAGATTTTGCTTGTGTTATGAAGTATTCAAATTCATGAAATTTAGGTTGATGGTGCAAGGGTGTTATGGTTAAACTAATTATATTGATGGAATTGAATTTGTTATATTCAAATTTTAGATTGATTTATAGGTAAGAGTGTATGTTATGATTTTGCTTATAATTGATCTAAAAATTGTTCCAAATGCAGGTTATATAGAAAAATGATGGATTATGATGAAAAAACTATATGGTTTAACCAATTTTTAAATTTAATTAGGTTGACGGGTTGATGGGTTAGTAGTTGACCTGTTTAATTAAGAGTTATAGTTGACTTGTTTACAGACATATTGAGTTAGGGTTAGAGTCATCAATACATTTAATTAAATGAATTGGGTTAAAGTTAGGATTTCACCCTGTCAACCCGATCACGACATAAAATGCCATCATATTTTTTCATTATTTTTTAATAAAAATGATTATATAAGTGACCTATATATATTACCATGCACACAAAGCAATTATATGTATACATACAGTAACTGACGACTATAAACATTAAGAAAGTCGGCAAGTTAAGCAAATTAATCTAAATTCGCCGGCCCAGATGGTTTTGGGCTTTTGAACTTTATCAATCCCATCATCATCATCATCCACCCCATGATTCATATTCAGGGGCCTTACAATATTATATAATAAATAGTTATTTATAAAATCACTTTACAGCCATTCATATTTTAAAATGATGAAAATAATTTTATCATAATAACGTCATTTTAAAAAATAAAAAATTGTAAAAAATATTTCATTAAGATGGTAAACAAGCGAGTCAACTAGAATTATATATTTACTCCCCCGATTATTTAGAGTTTTGGTATATATACATGATTTATTTGCTAAAAAATTATCGTCATTCCCATGTTAACTCATATTTATTGTATAATTTGCCGTTAGGTTTCAACACTTTGTTTTTGTGTAATAAAATCATTTTACATTTTGGTTGGGAAGGCTAGAAAAATAAGGAAATCAATAGTATATGGGAAATATTCACTTCAAAATTGATAAGCTATTACTCCTTTCGTTTTATATTATAAGTCAATTTTGACAGGACACGTATATTAAGGAAGCAGTTATTTACTACACTTTTACAAATTTTATACCCATATTTAATCCATTTGTTTGTAGTACTAGTAGTGTAACCTGAGTACTACATAGGAAAGACATACCTCAATAAACTGTATTTAACTGAAAATAAATAAATGATTTATATTTTAAAATTTCATTTAAATTGATAAAATGACTTATAATATGAAATATGAGGAGTAAGAAAATTTTAAATTATTTATACTAATTGAGACAAATTATATTTACCTCCCATGTGATTTACTTAAACTATCAATCGTCCTTTCGAGATTTTTGGCAATTACATTTACCCTTTTGATCGAAGTTAAACATAAAAAAAATGTCAACAAATAAAAAAACCTGACAATTTTTTTTTTGCCAAAATGAAGCTATAAAATGATGTTAATATTGTCTTTCAACACAATAACAATGCTTATGTCAATATTTTTACTTATTTTTTTCGTCGATTAGAGAGTTTGCTGTTATTAATTTATATAGTCATCCCGCTTTTCACTCATCTTCGCCGATAGTTTGGAAGTCAACAGATTTTTCACGTGACGATATTGGTAATTTGATCAAACCACATGGGAGATAAATGTAATTCACCCTATTAATTATAACGTTTGTAGACTTCAATGTACCTTTTCCTTCACAAATCCTGCTATACATAAAAGTCATCATGTAACTAAATAAAATTATTATTTTAGAATAAATATAATATTAATCAATTAATATTTCTTTAAACTGCAGTTATAGATACGTAATATAAATTATTGAAATGAAAAAACTACGTACTACCATGTATCTTGCCATTTCGGCACATTTAGTTTTTAATATAATAAAATCATTTTGTAGTTTGGTTGTGAAGAAAAGAAAATAAAGAAATTTATTGTAATAATTCAATATGAATATCCGATTTAAACTGAGGAATAACATAGTATAAATATGAAATATGCAAACACACGAATAAAGACAATCAATACGATTCATCCCCAAATCGATTACACCCTTATTACATATTTTATCATAAATAACCCGAAAAAATCCAAACATACGAAAAAACTAACGAAATGTAAAGATCATTCCTCCTTTCGATTATAACTATAAGTAATTTATTTTTATACCGTTTTAATATAAAAGAAATTACTTATATTTAAAAACAGAGAATATCGTTTTCATTTTCATGTTGCTTGTATATGATCAACTGTCCGAACAAACACAACAATAACTGCTGTACCCAGGCATCAGCAGACATCTGCCATTGTTCTTCCCATAAAACAAGCATCCGTAAGCACAGCCCTCATTAGAATCGCATGTAACTAGCTTATCGCCTTCATACGCACAGTCCAGGGCGGCCGCCAACTTCATACCCATGTCTGCTGCCATACATATTGCCAGGGTATGAAAACAGTAAATTTCAACGCAGTTGTCATATGTAGACCACTCTAATTATAAGACATAAAGTTAAAAATAATAATAATAATTTCATTTATTTTTTTATGATTTAGTTAAAATAGTGATACCTCTCCACTTTTTAAAAATTACATCTATTTCATTAACCATCTAAATTTATAACAATTAATTTTTTATGAACAGAAAAAATAAATGAAACTGCTAACGTAAATATTATTATTGAGCCAAAAAATCATTGAAAAAATTTATATTCACAGCCACAAAAATTTATTTTGGTCGAGAACCGTCAGACTTTTCTGTTTTTTGATATTCAAAATTTGAGGTATCGACAAAATCATATAGAGAATTAAATGTATTTCATCGTAAAAAAATATAAATTTAAGTACTGAAAAACATTTGAATTTTACCCTTAACCTAATTAAGGACGAAGAGCTTTGGACATGTTTCGAAATAAATAGACTTTTTAATTTGCTACAATTTCCATTCTATAATAATATTATAGTTCTGTTTATTGAATTTAAATAGTATAATGAACATAACTATTATTATTCTAGGCCGAGCAGTAAAAAAATAAAATATAATACTTTTAATTAACTAAATATAGTATTTACCTGGGTTGAAAACCAAGAGCGCCAATAGCAAAAGGGGGGCAACAGAGCTGAAGAACTTCATTTTATTTTCAGCTTAATTAAGGAAACAAATATCAATAGCGAAGTGAAATGATCTTTATATAGGCATATATTTTTCGTTATTATTTTTAATAAAAATGATTATATATGTGACATGTATATATTGCCAAGCACACAAAGCAATTATATATATATATATCCATACAGTAATTGACGACTATTAAACATCAAGAAAGTCGGCAAGTTAAGCACATTAATCTAAAGGGTATTACTTGCGCCCATAATTTGCTAAACATCGTCCACTTTATTACTAATTTACCCTTAATTATTTATTTTTTTAATAACATAGATGGGACGTTGATTTTTTACGCCAAAATATAGCTCGGGCGCTAGAGTCCCGCGTCCGATTGGACTTAAGAGCCAAAATATGTTTTTTTATAAATTATTTATATATACTTAATTATGAATTATGAATTATATAAATTATTATTTTTAGTTTTAATTAATAATTAATAATTATTTATTTCTTTTTTCAAAAGAAAAAATAATTATTTATTGATTTTATTTTATTAATTATTGACTATTTTTTACTATTAGTGTTAGTTATTTATCATTAATTATTTTATTATTTACTATTTATAATAAAATTTTCAAACTAAAAAAACATTTTATTTCATATAACAATGATTCACACATTTATAATTTATATAATTAAAAATAATTAATTAATTAAATAAAATCTACATAAAAATTATATAATTATCCATTAATTAATAATTAACAAATATATAATTAAAAATTAAATAAATAATACACAATTAATATTTATCTTTTTTTGAGCAATAATTAATATTTATCTAATAATTTATATAATTAATAATAAATAATTTAATTTACAAACTTTAAAGAAAAGTAAGACCTGCCCAGGCGCTTCATCACCCGGGCAATGAAGGGAGCCTGTTCTTGGCGTCCAGAATTGGGCGCCGAGAACAGCCTTGAATGTTATATTTTAAATTAAAAAATTAAATTAATATATTTTATAACAAAAAAATTTTCGTCTTTAATCACTGATTTCATAACGTAATTAGGGATGATTATCTTTTATGTTTTGGTCAGATTTATAGAATTCAAGGATTAACGATATTAAAATAATTTTTTAATAAAAAGTGAAGCGATATATAACAATTGAGTAATCCAAATTCGCCGCCCAGATGGTTTTGGACTTTTGAACTTAAATCAATACCATCATCATCATCCACTCCATGGTTCATATTCAGGCCTTACAATATTATATAATCCCATGTCAACTCATATTTATTGTATAATTTGCCGTCAGGTGTAACGAAATCATTTTACATTTTAGCTGGGAAGTAAAGAAAAATAAAGAAATCGATCGTATATAGTAAATAATTCAATACGAGCATCTACTTTAAAATTGATAACTATTATTCCTTCCATTTTATATTATTATAGTTCAATAAAAATAAATAAAACTATTATTTTAGAATAGATATAATATTAATAACTAATATTTCTTTAAACTGAAGTTATAGATACGTAATATAAATTATTGAAATGAAAAAACTACGTATTATCATGTATTTTGCCATTTCGGCACATTTAGATTTTAGTATAATAAAATCATTTTATAGTTTTGTTGTGAAGAAAAGAAAATAAAGAAATCTATTGTAATAATTCAAGATGCGCATCTGATTTAAACCTAGGAATAACATAGTACGTACAAATCCGAAACATCCAAACAGTTTCAACAACTCATGAGCATTGAATTCAGTCGTTGAATAGATTATTTCTTCACTTATACAACACACGATTAAAGACAATCAATACGATCCATCCCCAAACCGATTTCACCCTTATTACATATTTTATCATAAATAATCCAAAAAAAATCCAAACATACAAGAGAAACTAGAGTAATATAAAGATCATTCCTCCTTTCATATAAGTAATTTATTTTTATACCGTTTTAATATTAAAAAAATTACTTATATTTAAAAACAGAGAGTATCGTTTTCATTTTCATGGCGATTGTATGTGATCAACTGTCCGAACAAACACAACAATAAATAACTGCTATACCCAGACATCAGCAGATCTGCCATACTTATTCCAAGCATACGAGCATCCGAAAGCACAGTAATCATCATACTCGCATATAACTAGCTTATCGTTTTCATACACAGTCCTGGGCGGCCGCCAACTTCAAACCCATGTCTGCTGCCATACATATTAACAGCGTATGAAAACAGTAAATTTCAATGCAGTTGTTAATATGGACACGACTCTAATTATAAGACAGAAAGTTAAAAATAATAATAATAATAATTTCATTTACTTTTCTTATGATTTGATTAAAGTAGTGATATTTCTTCACTTTTAAAAATTACATCTATTCCATTAACCATCTAAATTTATAACAATCAACCTCTTATGGACAAAAAAATAAACAAAACTGTTAATGTAAATATTATTGTTGAGTCAAAAAATTATTGAAAAAATTTACATTCACAATCATCAAAATTCATTTTGGTCGGAGAATCGTCATACTTTTTTTTTTTTTTTTTTTTTTGATATTCAGAATTTAAGGTATCGATGATTTGACAAATTAAATGTATTTCATCCTAAAAAATGATAAATTTAAGTATTGAAAAAACATTTGAATTTTACCCCTAACCTAATTAAGGAAGAAGACTTTGGACATGTTTCAAGATAAATAGACTTTTTTAATTTGCTACAATTTCCATTCTATAATAATATTATAGTTCTGTTTATTGAATTTAAATAGTATAATAAATATAACTATTATTATTCTAGGCCGAGCAGTAAAAAAAATATATAATATAATACTTTTAATTAACTATATATAGCATTTACCTGGGTTGAAAACCAACAGCGCCAAGAGGAAAAATTGGGGAAGAGAGCTGCAGAACTTCATGTTATTTTCAGCTTAATTAAGGAAACAAATATCAATAGCCAAGTGAAATGATGTTTGGGGTAGGGAAATGGATGTACTTTATATAGGCATATATAATTAGGACTCCCTCTTTGTTGTTTCGTAAATTATTTATTTTGACCATTTTTTATTTTTATTGTTACAAACAAAAATCCCACCTATCAACACAAATTATCCACAAAATCTGGACAAAAAATTTAATAATTTTTCTTCAAAATTTAAAATACACATGCGTTTTAAAAAAAATTTTGACTTTTGGGTTAAAAGAAAAAATAATTCATAATACTAGGTGGTGAGATGATTGATTATAGTGGAGAAATAGTTAACAAATCAATAGGACAAATGAAAACGATAAAAAGAAGTCATACCAAAAAGATTATTTTTTGGTTTTTATTTTTTTTAAGGAAAAAGATTATATAGTGTGCTGACATATATATGTTGCCATATGCACGAAAAACAATTGACGACTATTAAACATCAAGAAAGTCGGCAAGTTAAGCACATTAATATACATGGTCCGGCCCAGATGGTTTTGGGCTCTTGAACTTAATTAATTCAACCATCATCATCCACTCCATGGTTCATATTCAGGGGCCTTACAATATTATATGATAGTATTTATTTAAAATATCACTTTACAGCTATTCATATCTTAAAATGATGAAAATAATTTTATCATAATAACAACGTTATTTTAAGAAATAAAGCAATCGTAAAAAAAATTTACTCCCCGATTATTCAGGATTCCGGTATATATGCATGATTAAACTGCAGTTATAGGTGCGCAATATAAAGTATTGAAATGAAAACAGTATGTACTATCATGTATTTTGCTTATTACGTGTTTCGGCACATTTAGTTTTAGTATAATAAAATTATTTTTATATTTTAATTGTGAAGACAAGAAAATAAAGAAATTGAAAATATATGTCAATATAGTATTGATTTAAACCGACAAATAACATAGTACAAATATGAAATTTACAAACAAGTTCAATAACTCATGAGCATAAAACTCAGTAGTTCAATATACCCTTTTTTTTTTTCACTCGTACAACACACAATTAAAAATAAACAATACCATCGATCCCTTCAAATCGATTACACTCTTAGTATACATTTCATCATGAATAACTCGAAAAAAATCAAACACACAAAAGAAACTAATTGTAATGTAAAGATCATTCATCCTCATCCTTTCGTTTATAGTATAAGTATTTTTTTTTATAATTTTGGTTTTGACATAAAAGAAATTACTTATATTTAAAAATAGAGTATCGTTTTCGTGGTGCTTGTATGTGATCAATTGTCCAAACAAATACAATAAGCAGTGGTTGACCCATCAGACGGCAGCTCACATCGGCCATGCCCAGGCGGCAAGTCGGGATCGCAATAATCGTCACAGAATGAATCCTCTGTTCATGGAATTCGAAAACCGACGCCGTTGGCCAACTTCATACCCATGTCTGCTGCCATACATATTGCCGGCGTAAGAAGACAGTAAATTTCAATGGAGTTGTAATATGGAGACGACTCTAATTATAAGACAGAAAGTAAAAAATAAAAAATTATATGTTTGATCAAACTATTCGATCGTGTTCTAAAAATTATATATATCCTTTTACCATTTAAATTTATAACAATCTACTCCTTAATTGACGGAAAAAAGAGCAAAACTGCTGACGTAAACATTGTTATTGAATTAATATATGTTGAAAAATTTGACATTGACAACTACTTAAACTCATTTTGGTCAGAAATCGTCAATTTTTTATATTCTTTTGACATTTTTAGTTGTTTGACTTCGGTTAAAAAGGATAACGTAATTTTCAAAACTTGTGGGGTATTGATAGTTTTGTCGAATAAGAAACAAGATAAATGTATTTCACTCTAAAAGATTATAAATATAACTAGTGCTGAACATTTGAATTTTAACCCTAACCCTAATTAAGGAAGAAGAGCTTTGGACATGTTTCAAGATATATAGATATTTTAATTTGCTACAATCTCTGTTCTATAATAACTGAGGCAGTAAAAAATAAAATATAATGCCTTTATAATTAACTGTATATAATATTTACCTGGGTTGAAAACCAACAGCGCCAAGAGCAAAATCGGGGCAACAGAGCTGAAGAACTTCATTTTATTTCCACCTTAATTAAGGAAACAAATGTCAATACCGAAGTGAAATGATGTTTGGGTTAGTGAAGTTGGATGTACTTTATAGGCATATATAATGGATCTATACATACGGTAATTGACGACCGCACATCAATCTAAATGGCCGGCCCAGATGGTTTTGGGCTCTTTAACTTAATTAATTCCATCTTCATAGTCCACTCCATGGTTCATATCCATGGGCCTTACAATATTATATAATAAAGATTTATTTTAAAAAAACACTTTACACTATTCATATTTTAAACTGACGAAAATAAATTTATCATATAAATTCATTTTTAAAAAATAAAAATATAAGTAAGTCGGCAAGTTAAAGCACATCAATCTAAATGACCGGCCCAGATGGTTTTGGGCTCTTTAACTTAATTAATTCCATCTTCATCGTCCACTCCATGGTTCATATCCATGGGGCTTACAATATTATATAATAAAGATTTATTTTAAAAAAATCTCTTTACACTATTCATATTTTAAAAAATATTCTTAAAATCGTAAAAAAATGTGTTATTAAAGTTGCAAACAAGCCTAATCGTGCTAAAAAATTAACGATATTCCCATGTCAACCCATATTTATTGTTGCCATGGATTTTGGTAATTTCATAGATGGTATTCATCGCACCCCCTCCCAAAAATAATATCACTATTTATTAAATTAAAATTTTCAAAAAAATTATTTGAGAATAAAAATGTAATACTGAATTTTTTTTATCAAAATGAAAATTACTATTATCATGTGTTTTCCTTATCACATTTCAACCCTTTTATTTTTTAGTATAACAAAATCATTTTACATTTTAGTTGGGAAGACATGAAAAATGAAGAAATCGAAGATGTATGTAAAATGATTCAATCCACTTCAAAATTGATAAGTTATTATTTTTGCATAGTTGGTACAGTTTAGCCCGAGTAGGCATTCTTCTGTAAAATGGCGCATACCTCCTCTTTTGTTATTGTAACCTACTACTAATTTTAATAGGGTTTTCAACCCATGGGTCTACAAGCCACTTTGCTAGATACACTGTTCAATAAAAAAAGATAAATTATTGTTATACTTTTATTTAATTCATTTCTTTGTAGTAGTCTGGAATTAAGGGTGTAAATGAGGTGAATCGCTCGTGAGCTATTTGTGGTTGATTATGTCAAAGTTTGGCTTGAGTTTGAAATTAATCGAATTCGAGTTTGTGTATTATATATATTTTAATAATATAATAATAAATATTTATAATTTTTAAAAAATTTTCTTTTTTTACCCTTATTTCCCCAAAATTTTCAAGCTCAAATCAAGCTCGACTTGTGAGTTCGGGAGCTATCGAGCTCACGAGTCAAGCTCAATCTTGATAGTATTTCTCGAGTTTGAGCTCCAAAAAGCAAGCTCGATTGAGATCAAGACTAATTATTTTAAGGCGAGCCAAAATCGAGTTTAGCAAAACTTGAGCTCGATTCGGCTCATTTGCATCCTAGTCTGGAACTTGAGTACCAGGTAAAAGTAATTACTTATTTTCTTAAAATTAAAACTAAAGAGTGGCTATATTTTGCATGTCATCTAAATTGAAAAAAAAAAAAAACTTATAATATGAAATTGAGGGGTATATTAAGAAATTTTCAAATCATTTATATTAATTATAATGTTTGTAGAACTTTTTTTTTTTTGGCCTATATTTTGCATGTCATTTAAATTGAAAAAAAATTACTTATAATATGAAATGGAGAGGTATTAAGGAAATTTTAAATGATTTACATTATTTATAATTTTTGTAGATTTTTTTTTCTCGATGGTGTCAACAACTAAGCTATCTCTTTCTTATCTTTTTGTAGACTTTTTACGTGAGATCCTAATAGCATAATGAGAGAAGATTAGTAATTGGAGAGGGAGAGGGAGAGGGAGAGGGAGAGGGAGAGGGAGAGGGAGAGAGAGTCTATTTGCATTATTTATTTATTTATGTTTCTAAAAACAGGCTCACCCAAGGCTAGGTTGACCGGCGGGTTTGACACCTGATATTTATTAGCAAAGAGGTTATTAATTATAGTGAGGTTGAGAGAGTCTATATTGCATTTAAGATGATGAAAATAATGAAATTCATGGAATAATATGGCGCCCAAGTCTCACCAACCATACAATAAATAAAAAAATAAGGAAAAAACAACATAGTATACAAATCACAAACTTAAGAAATAAGGAAAAAAACACCATAATAGTACAAAGCACAAACTTAAAACTCAAGAAATGGAAGAAAACAACAACATAGTATAATCAGAAACTTGCCAACGGTTCTTTCTTTGCGATCATTCACAAGCACAACAATAAAGGTTTTTTTTAACCTTATGACATTCGCCTGTCTTAAACTTTGGCAAAGTCCGTATCGAAGACAGTATACAAAAAGCAGCACAATTTGTAACACAAACATCCTCAACGTTATAAAATGTTTTACACGTTATCGCATTGCCCAACTTCCTACCCATGGCAGCTGCAACATATCCTGGAGGGCCACATGAAAACATTAAATTTAATTACATTTGTAATACTGAAATAACTCTTATTATATATATATATATATAAAAAAATAATAATAAGAAAGATATTTTATGACTGTTACTTTTTATTTAGAATAGGATCATTGATGTTCTCAGGAATAATAAAAGAGATGCGATAAATAATAATTATATTTTACCAATAACCCAAAGGAGAAGAGTTAGATTGAGGGAATGTAAATGACAATTAGTTTTGAAGTTAAATTATACCTGGATTAAAAACAAGAAGGTTGAACAGTACAAGAACCAGAATGCAGGTTGATAACTTCATGATTTTGATTTGAAGTTTTCGGACAAAGGGAGTAAATCAAAACTAAAGTACTACACTTTTTGGGGACGTGCTTATATAGGCGTAAGTTTGATTTTAAAAATAGATTTATGAGATTTGTATAATCAAACTAATAATTAAATATATGATATTCCGAAGATTAGTATCATGAATTTAAAATTAAATATTTGAGGAGGAAGACGTGCTGCCAAGTGCCTCCAATTATTTGTTTTATGAGATACAAGTACTTCACTATTAATTGCTGTCAATATCCTAACAAATTTTGATCTGGTTTGTTAGGATTTATGCCACGTAATACTAATAAACTAAAATCCCATTAATTAGTTCAATAATTGTGCAATTGGCTAAAGTTATGTTTGTTTGCGTTTTTTGAAAATATTTTGTATTGGAAATCTAATTTTTTTTTAAGAGAACTTTTTTAAATGAAAAAAGAGTGGGAAAAGCATATGAAGAAAAAAATGTGAGGAAAATTGGAGAGGGAATTAGAAGTTTGAATCATTGATGTGATGGGATTGGATGAAATGTTAGATATGTTATACTTTATTTTTTGTAAAATATTATTGAAAATAGAGTGTATATATATATATATATATATAAATTTTCAATACAATTTTTAATTTTAAATTGTATTTATATATCCTCTATGACACTAGTATGTGACACCCTCATGTGATAAATTTTAATTACTTTTTTATATATTATATTTCATATTAATTTTTATACATTCACAACATATAATCTTAATTGATTATTTTTATTTTCATAATTTATTTTTTTTCAATATTATTTTATTTTTTTTATATATTTTTGAGAATTTTTTAACAATAAAAATCATATTTAATAATTTAATATGTCCTAAACCTTAAAAAAATAAACTCATCGTGTTAAAAAATATAAGAGCGTAAATAATTATTTATTATATAAAAATTAATTAAAAATACAATATACACCAAAAATAATTAAAATTTATTATAAAAAATATCACGTACAAGTGTCATAGAAGATACGAGCCATACATAAATTCATTCAAACCAACTGAAAATTCATTCAATAATGTTGCCGAGCGGTTTCACAAACAGTAGAAACAACATAAGTACAATGGTGCTTAGTACAAACAATCAGAAACTTGCAAACCAACAACGTCAACAACTGATGATGAGCATAGATCCCAGTTGTTGATCACACTTCACTTCACTTAACTTGTACAACAAACAATTAAGGGCATCCTGCACTTAACCTAGTTGCCCTCTTATTATTACATTTTTTTTTCCAACAAAAAACAGTAATCAGAAACAGTCCTCAGAGGACTGACGAGCGTGAAAACCCTTTCTATTAATGAATTAACATGTTACATGATGGAGGGCCGTGATTAGGCAATTTCTTAGTCTTCCTATACAAAAACAAAGCCCTATTTTCCAAAAACAAAAAAATCACCATCGCACTACTAATCACAACTATTGTTGGTGCCAATACCTTTTTTCCTTCTAAACTACAATTACGAAATCTTTTCCAAAGGAGTTCCTCTCATTCAGGAGCACTCTTATCATTACATATTTTTCCACGAACATCCAAACATGGATGAAATATTAGCTGCACTGTAAAAAATCATTCCTCCTTTAGCAACGGAGTATCGTTTTTCAGACAAAGGAAACAAGTCAAAAGTAGAGGAATTACTGTGCTCTTCCGGCTTCTTCAGATGTGCTTAAATACGGGTAAGTTTGATCATCATTATTATTTTTTCTTAAAAAAATGTATCGCACATGGATTAATGTTTTTCTTATAAATAATTATATGAAATGAGATTTATAAGATTTGTGTTGGAGCCGGAGAAGAATGTGCTGCAGAGTCTGGGCCATCGCATTAGCATGGGCATTCCTCCTGCTCTTTCTCCCATAAATAAGTTATATTTATTATACTTGAGAAAGAGATTATTTTATATAAGCCGTATGTATACCCGCTCTTTGTAAAATATTTGAGGAAGCGAGATTTTTAGTATAAGATATTTTATATTTTAAAATAATTTTTAGTATTTTGGTTTTAAATTAATCTTATTTAATAACGTAGAAAATAAAGTTTTAGTAAAAAAAAAAGTAAATGGTGGTATTATCTTTTTAAATTAAATAGCAAATGATTCTCTGACTATTTGCATATATAAAGAGAGACTTACAAACTAATAAAATCACAAGAACCAGCACCATTAGAGCAGTTGAGTAGGAGTGGGAGCTTTCACCATTGTTGTTAATTTTGTGTTTAAAGGTAATTCAGATGACAAGTAAGATGATTCAACTAACTTTGAAATTCTTAAAATTTTACTAGTTATAATCTCAATTTTTACTCTTTACCACTTCAATTTGGATTAAAACACCTCCAACAAAAAGACAATTTTATCAAAATTGAGACGATAATGCTTAAAACTAAGGCGGTAACCAATAATACCCAATTTCTCTTTATGCATTTTGGTGTGATAGGCGATCAAATATTACAAAATTCCAATTAATCTCGTCATTAAAGTTTAAACATAATAAAAGTAGTTTTAGTTGGTGATTTCATGTAGCAAGTGCCAAGTTAACTATTCATTCATATCCATGATCCATCCCCTTGTTCAGGGTCGGCTTATCCTACCGTCCAGACCCAAAAATTTTAGGGAACCATATTTTTTAATTAATATTAATATATTTTAAAAAAATCATATAAAATATGACCCTTTTAATGTATAATTTTTTTAAAAATAAAAAAATAAAGGAAAACTTGGTTAAATTGGGAGTTGGAAGGACAGTCACGAATTTTAGAAGTTTTAATGAGATTTGAATGGAAATGTCGGGAAAATTGAAAAGATGATCAAATTTGAATTGGATTCAAATGTGTAGAGAAATTTTAGGAAAAATTTAGGAGTTTTTTCATTCATAATTTTAATACAATAACAGTCATATTTTTAAAATTTTTATTTTTATAAATAGTCATTGAACCAATTTTAATCCCATCAACAATCTCTTAATTATCAAAATTTCTTCAAATTCATCCTCTTAATCTATTAAGTACTATAATTCTTTGAGAATCTGACCCATTTCGTTTCGAATAATATCAAAATGACCCATCATTATTATTTCGCCCTATAACCCTCAAAATTATTAGAAACGGCCCTACCCTTGTTGACTTTTCCAATTTTATATATATATTGGAATTAATCATCTCGTGGGCATCAACAAAGAATTAAGTTGGCTAACAATGATTATAAACTCATATTTGATGGGAATATAAAGATTAATTAAGCTATAACTATCATAAATTAACTATAACATGACATTACATTTAATTGATTCGTCTTATTGTATAAATATGAATCAAGACATATTGAACTAGTAAACTGGTAAGAAAAATAAGTAAAAGATCGGTATGAATTATCATAATTGGTAAGTAATTATTGTGATTGACTAGTTGAAAAACGACATCGTCTAAATAAATTTAACCTCAATACTTGAATTTTAACTCTTATAAATAATATAGTTATTATACTTGTTTTGTGTTTTGTTAAATTTATACTCTACACATAAACAATAACATATAAAGAGAAGGTTGGTAATATATATGTATAATATATTGAGGGAGAGAGTCTATATTTGAATTTAAAAGACGAGCAAAACCAACTGAAAAATTCATTCAATAATATTGCGGCGGAGTTTCACAAAGAGTAGAATAACAAATGAGAAACAAAATAGTACAATACTACTTAGTACAAATCAGAAACTTGCAAACAGCTTCAACAACTCATGATCCCAGTTGTTTAATAGGATCACTTCACTTGTACAACAAAACAATTTAAGGGCACGCAACCAATGCGATCGAACCCTTGACCCAATGAATCACGAACCCACAAAACAAGAACCAAATCCAAACATGCAATAAAAGCTAGCCGCAATCCATAAAAACAAAACAATTTTACTTATACTATATATGGGAATCAAGGGTCACAAACACAACAAGGACTGCTTGTTCCATCCTGCTGACATTTGCCTCCCTTTAACTTAGTAATGAAGCATACGGCTGCACATGCTGCATCAGACTCGCATGTAGCTTGGAAATTAGCTGCCATAGTCAAACACTCCCCGTTTGCAAACTTCATACCCGTGTCTGCTGCCACATGAAAACACTAAATTTCATTAGAGTTGTAATACTGAGACCGCTCTAACTATAAAAAGACGACAAGTAATAAAAAGAATATGGTTAATTTAATTAGTGTAAAACATTTGAAATTTAGTTCAACAACCGATATCCTTAAAAGAGCAAGGTTCTGGCCATGTTTCTGTGACAAACATGACATTTTTCTTGTGAGTTTATATTGGATTTTCAAGATAAACGAAAGATTATAATAGCTAGTTTTAAAGTTAAATCGTACCTGGGTTGAAAACAAGGAGGTTGACCAGAAAAAAAGCCAGAATGCAGGCTGAGAACTTCATGATTTTGATTTGAAGTTTTCAGAGGAAGGAAACAAATCAAAAGTAGAGGAAGTAGTGTAGTCTTTTGGCTGCTTCAGATGCGCTTATATAGGCCTAAGTTTCATCATAACTATCGCACATTACTGTTTTTCTTATAATTAATTGCGGGGAATGCGGCCCTCTTTATTTGGATCATGTTAATTAATTATCTCACCATAATCTTTTTAAAATTAGATTTTATGAAATTTGTATCTTCAAATTAACAATTTAATACAGGATATTGTGTTTACAATCCTGGCATGATTAAGTTAGTCAACTCTTTGGTGGGTGATGTCATTGTCATGTCAGTAACCATGAACAAATACTGCAACTGTATATTATAGAGTTGGAGTCGGAGCCGGAGCCGGAGCCGGAGGAGGACTCTAGAAATGAGCTGGCCGTCATTGGCATTCCTCCAGCTCTTTGTCCCCAAAATAATTAATGAGATACAAATATTTAAGTATTAATTGCTGTCAATTTGTTAGGGTTATGCCAAGTAGTAATACCAATAAACTAGAAAGCCTCCTACTCCTCGCGCCCATTAATTAGTTCATAATTGTGCAATTGGCTAAGCCTAAGTTTGTTTCCATTTTTTTTAATATTTTGTATTGGAAATTTAAATTTTTATTTAGAGAAATTTTTTTAATGGAAAAGTGAGGAAATTTGAAGTGGGAATTAGAATTTTGAATCATTGATGTGATGTAATTGAAATGAATAGTTACATATGTTATACTCCTTTTGGTTTTTTATGTAAAATTTATTTGAAAATGGGTTTTTTTTTTATAGGCTTTCAACAGACTTTTTCATTTTTTAGTTCTAAATTATTTTTTGCTTCAAAAAAAAAAAGTTCTAAATTATTTTTATTTAATAATAATGTCTGAATAGATAAAAGAGATATATATATTTAAAAAATTTTGTAATAAGAAAATACAAAAAATAACATTATTTTTTAAAATTAAATAAAATTTGATGTTTAATTTGAATGAACAGTTTTATATATCTTACAAATAGATCAGAGGGAGTATTTTGTAGTGAAAAATTATTACTTTCATTTAAAAAAAATTAAAATTTTGATTTATTTATTGTACTATTTTAATTCTATAATTATTTTTTATAGAGTGATGCTTAAAAAAAAAAAAATTATAGAGTGAAAAATTATTACCTCGCCGCATTAATATTGAAGTAAAATAAGAAATGAGAAACAACATAGTACACTATTACGTAGTACAAATTAGAAACTTGAAAACAGTTTCAACTATGAAAGACAACCTGTGCCATTGACGGCCCCCAACCCAATTGCACCATTATTATATATTTTGACATGAATAACCAAAAAAAATAAAAAATAAAAACCCAACACAGTAATATAACTATAAGTAGCTTTTTTTTTTTAAATACCATTTTAATATTAAAAAATTATTATATTTAAAAACTGAGAGTATCATTTTCTTGGTGCTTGTATGGGATTAATTTTCACAAACACAACAAAAAGAATGCATTTAAAACAGTAATTAAATCACATTTAATTTATTAATTGTATTTTTGTAAACTGTAAATATTTTTAAATATAAAAATGATAAAAATATTTTGATAAAGACGATAAATAAGAAAAAACTAAGATATTTGATACAACCCAAAAATTAATGGTAAACATTAATCAATTACAATTATCATTAATTAATTATACTATGACTTGCATGAGGTGATTCATTTTTTTTGGTATAAATATGAACAAATTTATTCAAAATAAATAAAATTATATTATTTATAAATTAATTTTTTAAAATCAATTAATATTAAATTATGTTGTTTAACTCTTGTCATGGTTATGGTATCCATCATTTCCTATACTTTGGGAACTTATACTGAGGTGAAAGTTTATTCCAATGGGAAAGTCCGGCCAGTTTATTTTACTAAGACCTCGGCCATCGGAGCCGGATGAGGAGGAGGAGTGCCGATTGCTGAACATCGGATTAATGGTAGCTTCAGGAAAAAATAAGGGTAATAGAATGAGTTAGACATTATTAATAAGAATGTGTTTTCTCTAATTTTCTTCACTTTCATTTTTTTTGTTCCCTAATTATTTTGACGGTCATCTAAAAGTAGTCAATTTTGTTAATTAGGTCAAAAAAATGTTTTTTTATCTCCTCTAATGTAATTTTTCTAGAGATTATATGCTTATTATATATGTTTATTTATAAATTTATTTTCAAATTGTTAATTAATTTGGAATAAAAGGTTGTATTTTTTTTATTTCATATTTTACTTGTTTAGTGAACAATAAAAGCGTGTGACATAAAAATAAGGTCGCGTAGAATCACGTAAAAAAATTAGGGTTATTGTAATTTTGGATTTGAAATTAGAGTAATTGAATTGACTTTTGAAGAATATATTTTTGAGTTAGATTATTATGATATTCTGTTGATATGTAATGTTAAAAAAGTAAGTATATTATTGTCTATTGTAAATTTTTATTTTTAATTAATAAAAGACTAATTAATGTCACTAATTTTATTGCTTCAAAAAAAAAAATGTCACTAATTTTAAATTCCGTAATAAACACTGAAATATTTTATTTTATTTTTAATAAAAAATGGTCCTTCTTACCCGATTGAATAAGAAATTGATCTATTCTAACCAATTTCAAGAGGTTTCTATCCTCAATTGCACCGGTCCAAATAAAACACCAATACTTTCAAAAGAATCCTACTTTTTCAAGTTTTTTCTTTACCTAAAATATTTGTATAAAACGAATGGAAATTTTACTTAAAATGTAGTTTTGATCAAATAAAAGGGAGATATCTTTTTGGAATAAGAATTATAATAAATGAATAATTGTGATATTATTTTGGAAAATTAAGTAATAATTAATTTTTATTTTACGGACATAACATTAAACATTTTATTAAAAGTCTTGAGAGGATAATACTATATCTAATTAGGCCAGCAATATTGCCAAGCAATTTTTAAGTATCAGAGCATAATTTGTTCTTCTTTCCTATAATATTCTTCTCTAGTCAAACACTTTTGTTACACTTTCTTCTTCTTCATATTTCTTTTATCAGGATCGATCTCCTATAAAATTTTAGCAATTCTCCTCCCAATTAATAAATTAAGTCCCAATTCATAATTAAAATAAAATTTTCTAAAATTATTAGTTCACTATAATCCAAATATTTTACAGCTAATTAATTTATTATTTTAAGAGAAAAATTGCTAAATTTTGGAGGAGATTGATACTGATATACGAAGATAAAACTGTAAATCATGAAAGTGAACGAATTTTGAAAAAGATAAGAGAGATTTGAAAGTAACAAAAGTATTTAACTAGATAAAAATAGTATGAGAAAGAGCAACAAATTATGTTTTAGCAGCTAAAAATTATTTTAAAAATATGGTTCGCCTCTAATTATAATGATGGAAGCCGCAGCAACAGAACGTGGTTTTAGTAAAATAAAACAGCCAACTCATCACTATCAATATGCAGATTCGTTAAGAGACAAAAGATGAATCTCAGTCTTAATATATTCATATTATATTTCTCACACGTCTTCATATAATATAAAATTTAAGATCCAGGAATCCAGGAGGAAAATATATATATATATATCGAATCGGGAAAGGAATAAATAAACATAATAAGTATACTTAAGATATGCACATATTAGCTACCTAGATCCATCTAAATAAATAATGACAAGAGATGTACTTAGTGATAATAACTTCCCATTTAATACAATAGGTTTTGACATCAAAATATCCAGCTAAATAATAAGTTACAACCAATTTAACTACTAAAAGAGTTTAAAATCGGAAATTTTCTAAATTATTATACACAAATTGGAGAGTCACTTGAATGATAAATTTTTTTTAAAAAAATTATATACAATGTCTTATATAAAAGAACACCAACAAATTAGAAAAAATACAATTTTGGTTTTGGCCATTTTACTCTTTTGGTCCATCATGTTTGGACTTCTCCAAAAATACCCATTACATTTGAAATTTTAACCATTTTTGGTCAATAAAAAATTTTATTCTGTTATAACAGTTTTTTGTATAGTCAAAAGTCAGCACAAATATATGCATTTGGGGTTTTTTCTTTTTGGTACAAACACCAGGAAATTTATTTATTTTTGTTAACAAGAAAAGATCATTGAGCTTAATATACAACAGAACAAGAAATTCACATTCATATGCTTCCGATTTATCTTTGTGTTTGAAAAAAATATTTACAAATTTAATCCAAAATATTTTGCATAATTAAAAAAAGGGGGTTACTAGTTACCGCCTCACTTTTTGGGACAGTAATCT
This sequence comes from Knoxia roxburghii, assembly GCA_030378225.1. Lineage (NCBI taxonomy): Eukaryota > Viridiplantae > Streptophyta > Magnoliopsida > Gentianales > Rubiaceae > Knoxia > Knoxia roxburghii. The sequence goes on along the minus strand of CM059420.1, from coordinate 43,046,634 downwards.
ATAGGTTTTGACAAAAATGTCCTTTTACATAAAAGAGGGAAGAGAGAGGGTATTGTAGAGAGGGCATCTTCATACAAATTGGGGCGGTAAAGAGAAAGTACTGGGACGGTAATTAGTAATTCCTTAAAAAAAAAATTACCCCCATGCATGTATTTGTGACATTTGACTTACTTTGACTATACAAAAACCTGCTATAGCATGTCAAAATTTTTTGATGACTAAAAGTATCTAAAAAGATTTTTGATGACTAAACGTATTTAAAATTTTAAACGTGATGAATATTTTTTGAGGGGTCTAAACATGATGAACTAAAAGAGAAAAATGACCAAACATAATGGACCAAAATTGCATTTTTTTCCCAAAAAATTGTCCAACTAATGACAATTAATGTATGATACTTACTCTATTTTTTTAAAGATAATGACAACTAATGTATGATACTCAATCAATTTTTTTTTTTATAAAATATTTAAAACCATTCATAAATTGCAGGTTCACAAATGCCAAAAGTCAACTACAAATAAATATCCATGAAATTATTCACTTAAACCCAGTAATTACTATCATAGTTTTATAATTATAAATAATTAATTGATCAATAAAGTTTGGGGTTGGTTGCAATTGATCATGATCGCATTAATAACACGACGTTTCATTGGGTTGATTAATGCTGCTCACATTCTATGTGATATTTCTTAAGTACTACAGTTGAATGGTTTCAGTGTTATTTTGTAAGGACTTTTAATTTAATGTTTCTATTTAGTGGCCATAGTTATTTGTAAAAAATTATTGATTTTATGGTTTTGATTTATAATAAATTAATAGTTATTGTTGTTACTCCGCTTAGAGTTTGTAAAAAGATGATGTTGTAAGTAATCCATTATTTGCCAGGTGGAATGGCCATTCTTCTTACCAAGAATTATTTGGCAAGACAATGGTTAGGAAGATTTGAAAGGCTAATTTTTTTTTTTTTTTTAAAGTAAAAGGAATCTTGGATTGATGTTAATTGATTTTTTTTTTTTAAAATTAAATTTATGAAATTCGTATCATCAAATAAATAATTAAATATAATAATATTCTTACGACCTGTATGATAATTTTAAAATTAAATATTTAGAACAAACGTTATTGTTATGCAATCCTGAGGAGATTTAGTTGGTCAGCTCTCGTTGATGTCATGTGGAGGAATGCTGCAGTCGTATATGATGGAGTTTTCAGCACGAAACCTTAATTATTTGCAATAATTGCACATGGATTGGCCAATCCTCGTATATCATGGATCGCACATGGATTAATATTTTTCTTATAAATGATTTCGTGAAATGCAGTTCTGTTAAACCAATTTCAAAGCAAAAGGCTTCTTGGATCCAAGTTAAATAATTATCCTATAGTAATTTTTTAAATTTAGATTTATGAGATTTGTATCGTCAAATTGACAATTAAATACATGATATTCTGTCGACCAATATCATAAGTTTATAATTAAATATTTGAGACGTTAGTACCGTTGTGTCACCCTCACAAAAATAAGTTAGTCAACTATGATGTCATGTGAGTCATCGTAGAGAAATGCTGCAGCCGTATAGGGACTTGCTATTTGTATCACAAATTTGCTATTTGTATCACAAAAAAAAATAAAAATAATAATAAAAAGACCAAAATGCCCTTATGAACAAATTTTTTGATAAATTGACAGATTTTATGTCAAAAAAGAGGCAAAATTGAGTTTTTTTCTCTTCCAAAACGCAATGGAAAAACGTTTTGGACATACAAAATTTAGCCAAAATTGCGTTTTCCTATGTTAAAAACGCTGAATGAGAGCGTTTTTGGCTGTCAAAAACGTCAAAATGGGAAGTTTCCACCATGGTTCGCTCGTTAAAATGATGTGTTTTTGACTGTCAAAAACGTCAAAATGATGTGTTTTTGACTGTCAAAAACGCCAAAATGATGTGTTTCTGACTGTCAAAAACGCCAAAATGATGTGTTTCTGACTGTCAAAAACGCCAAAATGATGTGTTTCTGACTGTCAAAAACGCTAAAATGATGTGTTTTTGACTGTCAAAAACGCCAAAATGATGTGTTTCTGACTGTCAAAAACGCCAAAATGATGTGTTTCTGACTGTCAAAAACGCCAAAATGATGTGTTTCTGACTGTCAAAAACGCCAAAATGATGTGTTTCTGACTGTCAAAAACGCTAAAATGATGTGTTTTTGACTGTCAAAAACGCCAAAATGATGTGTTTCTGACTGTCAAAAATGCCAAAATGATGTGTTTCTGACTGTCAAAAACGCCAAAATGATGTGTTTCTGACTGTCAAAAACGCCAAAATGATGTGTTTTTGACTGTCAAAAACGCCAAAATGATGTGTTTCTGACTGTCAAAAACGCCAAAATGATGTGTTTCTGACTGTCAAAAACGCCAAAATGATGTGTTTTTGACTGTCAAAAACGCTAAAATGATGAGTACGATGAGGATGAGGTGTATGATGATGATGAGGAGGCGGAGAATGTAGAGGAGGATGACGATGAAGAGGAGGATGTAGATGACAACAGAACTTCTTCAAAAACCATTTAAAAAACAACAGAACTTCTTCAAAAAAATTTCCAGATATCATAAACATTTCTAAGAGTTGAATGGTCATTTTATTTGTTTTATCTCATTAAAACTCTTAGATATGAGATCATGATCATTTATGAGAATTGTATAGCCTTTTTATTTGTTTTATCTTTTCAAAACCCTTAGCTAATAGATTATGCACATTTCAGTCCACATCAGAATTTTTTTTTACATGTTTCTAGTTGTTCTGAGACGAGTTGAGCTGTTTTGTGCAAAAATCAGTTTAAATACACATGCATGGATGTAGACGTTTTTGGACGTGGTTATAGTGTTTTGAGACGTGGTGCTAGTGTTATGAGACGTGGTGGACTGTGTTTGGGGAAAAAAATCAGTTTAAATTCACATGAATGGATGTAGACATTTATGGCCGTGGTTCTAGTTGTCTTTGACGTGGTGGTTTGTCTTTGTGTAAAAAAAATAGCTTAAATTCACACGAATGGATGTAGACGTTTCTGGACGTGGTGCAAGTTATTTTTGACGTGGTTCAAGTGTTATGAGACGTGGTGGACTGTGTTTGGGGAAAAAAATCCATTCGTGTGAATTTAAGCTATTTTTTTCACAAAGACAACCCACCACGTTAAAGACAACTAGAACCACGTTCATAAACGTATAAATCCATTCATGTGAAATTAAACTGATTTTTTTCACAAAGACAGACCACCACTTCTCAAAACACTAGCACCACGTCAAAAATAACTAGCACCACGTCCAGAAACGTCTACATCCATTCAAGTGAATTTAAGCTATTTTTTCAACAAAGACAACCCAAAACGTCAAAGACAACTAGAACCACGTTCATAAACGTCTACATCCATTCATGTGAGTTTAAACTGATTTTTTTCCACAAAGATAGTATACCACATCTCAGAACAAGTAGCACCACGTCTCAAAACACTAGGACCACGTCCAAAAACGTCTAAAAAAACTGATTTTGTAGTACGGGACAAAAAACGAACCAAAAAATTTCGACATTTACTTAGCCGTTTTCTACCTTTTTCCTTCATAAGGCCATTTTGTGATACAAATACAAATTTTGTGATACAAATAGCAATTTCCTTTGTGATATATAAGCTCGTTAGGCTCATTTACACCCATAGTTGGTGCAATATACGTATAAAACATAACATATGTATGTAAAATACAATAAAATATAATCATCGAATGAATAATATAATATTTGGATCATGTATACAATAATAAAAATCAAATACAATACATAATCATATCGACCGGTCGAACTCATCCTCTAGATCTGAAGTGGGAGGCGCGAACTGATCGTACAGATGTGGAACACTCTCCCACACTACATCTAATAATGCATGATGTAGCTGACCAAACCGACCCATCCACTGCAAATAGATAAACAATATATCATAAAGAGTAATATTAACTGAATTTAACAAATAAAATAATTTAACATTAATAAATGAATACTTACAAACTCTGAGGCAGCGCGACGTGGTAGAGAGGGCTGTATAACATGCTGGGGATCGAGGGGAAGGACTCGCGGACGTGATCGTGGGCAAAACCACTCCAAAACGCAATTAATCAATGTTTAGGGTATAGGGTTTGCGTTTTCACCTAGCCAAAACGCAGAACTCTAGCGTTTCTACTCACTTAAAACGCTACAGTTCTGCGTTTCTGGTCAACTAAAACGCCGAAAATTGGCGTTTACATGCCACCCCAACGCCAAGATTTGGGGTTTTCATACAACACAAACGCAGGAAATTGACGTTATCAGCATACAAAAACGCAACAAGATTGCGTTCCAGTCCGACACAATCGTCACCTATTTGCGGTTTCGACAGGTTAAAATCCACAACAAATTACGATTCTACATACCTAAAACGCACCTAAATAGCGATTTCTAACAAAATTAACACAAAACAGCAACGTTTCATGCAAATAAAAGCCGAAAAAATGGCCGATTATGCGCTGCAAATCAGGAAAAAAACCAAAAATTTCGGAACGATTTTACCTTGCTTTTCATGAGACCTTTGCCCGCCCCGTGTCGTTGTGATCCATCTCCTCCGTCCATTTTTTGCGTTTTTTGCCAAAAAATCGCTCTCAATTCGCGTTTTCTGCCTTTAATTTCGAAGGAAACTCAGAAAAAATGCTGCGGTTTATGGTTTAACCCGTTTTTAGATTGGACGAGTCGAAAACGTTTCGGTTTAGCGAGCGAACCATGGTCAAAACGCACCATTTTAACGTTTTGACCATGGTTGTAACGCACTGTTTTGACGTTTTCGGTAAACCAAAAACGTTATTTTGGAACGTTTTTTATATTTTGTAACGTTTAGTTTTGACGTTTTTGGTTTTCTTAAACGTCAGCGGCGACGTTTTTGGTCGGTCATAAACGTAATTTTGCAGCGTTTTCGTGTGTGGGCAAAACGCAATTTTGTCGCGTTTTTTTCCCGTCCTTAGTAATTTCTAACATTTTTGCATAATAAGGGCATTTTGGTCATTTAATTATTATTTTTATTTTTTTTTGTGATACAAATAGCAAAAAAGTGATACAAATAGCAATTCAGAGCCGTATATCATGGAATCGGAGCCGGAAGAGAACCTACTGTGGAGTGTCGGATAATCCTTGATCCAGAATTACAAGGAAGGTGGTGGAAATAGCTGGACATTACTATTGTCATTCCTCCATTCACTCTTTGTTCCCAAAATAAGTTATGATATAGCACAAATAAGTATTAATTGCTGTCAATATTAAAAAGCTCGATAATCAAACTAACCACTTAGCTGATCATATAAAATTGGGATTTAGTATTAAAGGATTTATAAGACTCGAATGTTACTCGGAGGAACTTCTACCACATATTTTAAATGACAAGAATGTGAAAAATGACTCGCCTAATTTAATCTAACAAATCAGGATTGACTTGAACTTATGTAAAAAAAAAAAAAAAAAAATCCGATAATCGTGCCGCCCATTAATTAGTTCATAATTGTGCAAATGGCTAAGGCTATGTTTGTTTGTATTTTTTTAAATAATATTTTGAATCAGAAATTTAAATTTTTAGTTAGGCAATTTTTTTTAGTGGAAAAAGCATATGAAGGAAAAAAAGTGAGGAAATTTGGAGAGGGAATTGGAATTTTGAATCATTAATGTGATGTAATTGAAGAGTGAATAATTAGATATGTTATATTTCTTTTGGTTTTTTTTTTTATGTACAATTTATTTTATATATTTTCAGTACCATTTTTATTTTTTATTTTTTAAGTACTAAATTGTTCCTATAATAGAACCCTAATTCTTAGTGAGTTGGCACCAATTGAAAACAAAATTAATTTTAATAATATTTTTTCTAAGTTTCAAATATTTTCATCTGAGTATAATTATTTCTAAAAATTATTTTTGACCTTTATGCTTTAGAGGATCATGCTTTGCTTAGTGTTGTATGCATTGATCTATATGTTGACTGATTAATTGATAGATGTGGATAGATTTATCTATAGTAAATATAATTATATATTCATAAATTAATTAATAATAAATTGTACTTGTTTAACTGTTATTTCTTATGATCATGGTCTATCATTATCAAATGAATTTTCTGAAATTTAGTAATAAAAAAAAAATTTATTCCACTTTGATTTCTATATTGAACTAGTTATTGATTTCTGTAGTATAAGAATTATTTTCAAAACTTGTTCAGACTAAACAAGCCAATGGCCAACTAATGACAACTAATGTATGATACTTAGCCAATTTTTTAATAAGATAATGACAATTAATGTATGATACTCCATCTATTTTTTTTAATAAAATATTTAAAATTAAATATGATATTTTGTTAATCTGTCAGCGAGATTAATTTAGTCAGTTCTCAATGGATGTTATGTGGTAATACAGCTACATGAAGGAATGTTGCAGCTGAGTTATATATCATGTAGTCGTAGTCGGAGCCGGAGAAGGATGCGCTGCCGAGGGCCGACCATCGTCTTTTTCATCCCTTATCATTTATATTTGATTTTAATTCTCATGCTCCTCAATACGAGAACTTAACACAATCCAAACAGGCATAAAGTCTTACAAAAATAAATACCCTATCATAATTATTTTATTTATTAAATGAAAATATTATTAAAAGAAAGAACAACAATTATTATTTTTGAATTAAAAGGAGTAGATATTTGAGAGTACATTTAGGGTATGGATATGCGATCCCTCATGTATCCATCAACTGTTGTTTAAAGAATGCATGTTCCTTTAAAACAAGTGCCTCCTAATTTCCCATTAACAGGACAACAGTCACTATCATTTTCACATATTGTGCCAACAGGAGCGCAGCACTTGCCACCGACGGGAACGCCGGAAGTGCCATCAGAACCTGATCGGAGAGGAGAAATAAATGTAGAGTAAACGAAGGTTATATATATATATATATATTTTACACATTTTTTGTCTATAAAAAATAAAAACATGTTAAACCAAAAGTGTATAAAATTTCAAACGTAATGAATATTTATTTTGGGGATCTAAACATATTATACTAAAAGAATAAATTCGTCAAACATATTTGACCAAAATTGTGTTTTTTTGGGTTGTAATAAATAATGAAACGAAACGGTGAAAGGTGTTGTTGAGCTGCTCACCAGGGGGATTCTTGTTACACATTCCTTTCTTTGGAACATTGAAAATGGGGGAGGATATGACGTCAATATCACAGCAATCGCCATCCTCCATACAAAATACTCCAACGGGGGAACAACAGTACTTCTTTGGCCCTCCCAAAAAAGCCGGGACTGATGTCGAGTGCTCCATACAACGTACTCCCCGATTGTTGTCACAGCAATTCCGGTCATTGCTGCATGTGTCTCTTGATCCAGGCTTTACACACGACGTAACCCTATGCAGATCACTCGACCCAACTAGGTGGGACGATCCAAGAATTAAACCAACCAAAAAAATTACTATTTTGGTCCAAAAAAAAAAAAAAATTTTTTTATTTTTTTAACAGTCTTAATTCGATAAATAAAATTATTATTTTGAAATAAATAGCGTATAAAAAAGACTTACAAAATAATACAACCACAAGAAGCAGCACGACTGAATAGGAGCCGAAGACCTTCTTCATCATCATCATCATTATCATTAATTTTATGTTTGGAGGTGATCAGATCACAAGTAAGACACCTATTTATTTGTATGCACTCTTGGCCTGAATTTATAGGGGATCAAATGTTACAAATTTCCAATCTAGTCCTCCAAGTTTAGATATAATAAAATTAGTCCTACAAGATTTTAATAACATCAAATTATTAAGTCCAATTAGTGGAAGGTGCGTTGTCAACGATAATGCAAAAATAAATGCACAAAACAAGATACAAATACTTAAATATTATAATTGCTGCCAATTTGTTAGTTAGGGATATGCCAGCTAATATCAATAAACTATATATAGTGTTAATTACAAATAGGTCCTGTAAATTTTGAAGAAATTACAATTTATCTTTCCATCAAATATTTCAAACGGATTACCTAAACTATAAACTGCTCACAAAATTTAATTCCTACAACAATAAATCTGAAATTAAACACAAATTTTAGTCTTTTCAAATTATCATCTAAATTAAAAGTAAATTACATTTAGACCCACTATATAAACTCTAAATTGATGATGCTAATCTAAATCATTGAATTCAAGAATAGTGAATGATAGTTACTGGAATAATGAAGGTGGCAGAAAGAGGAAGGAAGAGGAAAGGAGGGAATAAAATAAATAGAAGGACTAAATGCAAATTAGTATTTAATTGTCAGAAAAAAAATGCATGTAATCATCTCGTGGGATCAACAATTAATTTTATTTTTGCAAATAATTAAGTTGGTCATTGGTATTGGTTTCCAACCTCATATGTCATGGAATTAATCAAGCTACAATAATCATTAATTAATCATAATATGACTTTGCATATAGTTGTTTTAAAAAATTAAACTATTATGTATAGAAAATATTATCAAAGAAAAGTGCAATTTTATTTTTAAATTGATATCATCGTTATTTAGTTAAGTATTAGTATTGATAAAAAAAAAAAAAGTTAAGTATTAGTATTGGTTTTTACTAAAAAGATAAGTTTTCATGCTACCTTGATTGTGATATTTGTATCATAACATAACTGAAATTATTTTTTGAAAAATAACACTAACTTAATCACTCGTTGAAATAATCTTTTTGAGAAATAAGACTAATTTGATTGTTAAAGTGTATCGTTGAGACCATCTTTGGTTGTTATAGTGTATTAGTCATTAAAATTTATCTTTTATAAAATTTGATTGTTAAAATGTATTACTCAGAACAATTATTTTTTTAAAAAAAATAAAACTAATTTGATTGTTAAAAAGTCCACAAGGTTTGGTGTTGGTTGCAACTTGCAAGCCTGGGTCTGGCATTTTGGGCTGCATTTCATAATCCGTAGTCATTGCTAAAAATAAGCCCAATAGATTGTGAATCGAAGGATGACATTTTAGATATATATTCACATTAGGGCCCAATGCTTAAGAAATCTTGTCCATGTATAATGTAGTCATTCCCGAGCTTTGATCATTATTTTGGTAGCTATTAATTTGAAGAAACTTTTAATTATTTCTGTGAAACAATCATTCAAAAAAAAAAAAAAAAAATTAATGGAGAGAATAATTTTACACCACAATTTTGTTAAAAATTATTACATCTTACTGTTTACTAGTACTGTTATGTTTCACTTGAGTAGTATTTTCATAATATACGGTCTCTTATTTAAAATAAAACATTATATATTATTTAAACATGTCAAATTTTATAAAAATAAGAATAATAATATTTTTATTTAAACAAATGTAATATTTTATTTTATAAAAAAATTTACAATATTTTCTCATTTACTCTCGTATTAATTTAAAATTTACAATTTATCAAGGTCGTGCGAGTATTGTTTATATGGAAACGATCACGAGATAAAATTATCAGGTGTTACTAAATATTTCTTAATTATATTTATTTATTTTTTTTATCAAAATGTTAAAAATTAATATGGACATTTTGATAAAGAAAAAAAATTAATGAGAAAATATAAGGGTAAAAAGAGCTCTTTAATTATGTTGGGTAAACAAAAATATATTAGGGTGAATTACATTTCCATTTTTTATAGTTTGGTCAAATTACCAATCGTCTTTCGAAATTCTTGACAATTATATTTATTATCGACTAATCAAACATTAAAGATGTCAAAAAATAGAAAAATCTGATGATTTTAGATCAAAATATGATTATAAAAATGATGTTAGTTTTGTTTTTCAACACAATAATAATGCTTACGTTAATACTTTTGCTTAGTTTTTTCTGTATGAATTTGAATAGTCAAAGAGTTGGTTGTTATGAATTTGAATAGTTAAGGGGATAGAAGTAAAAATTTCCTGAAATCCCACTAATTAATATGTAAAATTTAAGCTTATTAAAGGAAAGAAAAAGTTAAAATAAGACCACAAAATGCTTTGTATAACTAATTTTAATTTGTTCTTGATTTATAACTTGGTAGGAGTTGCTGTTGGATGTGGATGGCAAAGGTTTGTCGCTTATGTGAACATTGGATGTTATTTTGGAGTTGGGCTTCCCTTGGGTTCATTACTTGGACTTAAATTCAAGTTCTGAATTGCTATTTGTATAACAAAATTACTATTTGTATAACAAAAAATGTCCAAAATACCCCTAGTATGAAAGAAATGTCAATTTGATGGCAAATATGGGATAAAAAACGCTATGTATTGACAAAATAAAGGTTAAAAAACGTAAAAATGGAGTGAAAATAAATCAAAAAAACGCTAACACAATACGTTTACACAGAACAAAAACGCCAAAGCGTAGCGTTCTAAAGTGATACAAACGCCAAAACCATGCGTTGATCAGCACTAAAAACGCTAAATCGTAGCGTTTCATTGCATAAACAACGCTAAACAGTAGCGTTAATAATGAATTCGCTCGCTGAAATGCAGCGTTTCAGACCCGTAATGTGTTAAAAAAAAAATTTGCGCAGAAACGCCATACAATCCCACATTCGAACGGTGCTCACGCAATAAGCAAAGGAAAAAACCCAAGAACCCTAATTATTTTCGAAATGGAAGAAGGTGGTTCCGGATCTTCGAGAGGTCATGGCGCGGGCAAAGGGTTACTCTATAATCGGGTAAAATTTCTCAACCATTTCAATAATGTTTTGAAATTCATTTTGTCCATTATTAGAACGCATGTTAGGGCTAAATTCGCGGCGTTTGTCTGCGTAAAAACGCCGATCGACGGCGAATTTTTGAGATATGCCGCCGATCGGCGGCGAAGTTGTGCGGAAATTCCACCGATCGGCGGCGAATTATACTGCAACCAACGCCGATCGGTGGCAATTTCAACATCCCAAACGTCTATTGGCAGCGTTTGGTATGTAGAAATCGCCCATCGGTGGCGTTAGTTTGAGCAGAAACGCCGAGGGGGTGCGTTTTGGTCGGAAGAAAACGCCGGATGGATGCGTTTGATCACGGTCAAACGCTTTTGTATAGCGTTTGACTGTCAGTCAAACGCTTGAAAATAGCGTTTGACTCAATGTCAAACGCTATACACAAGCGTTTGACTGACAGTCAAACGCTTAATCGTAGCGTTTGACTTCCGGTCAAACGCTACAATTTATTATGATTGTCTAGGGTTTACGTTTTAAAAATATTTACGTAATATGAAATGTATGTGAATTAATATGATTGTTTGTTTATTAATATATTTTAATTACATTTTTCAGGGTGGCGGTAAGGTTAAACCGCGCGTTCCTCCTTCCACCGTTGAGGAGAGACAGAGGCCCACAGTTTCTGCCAGAAGGCAGAAGATGGCAGCCGTGAGACCTCGAACTCGAGGTGGCCGATCCAGGGGTGGCGGTCGAGGGATTGGCGGGGAGTCGGCGTTCCATCTGAGGGACGAGGACGATGCCGCGCCGAGCGACGAGGACGATCGGTCAGAGGAGGAGGAGGCTCACGAGGAGCCTCCGAGATCGAGCCATCAGCGGCAGTCTGGTATGCAGCAGCAGCAGCGGGCGGAGCCCTCTGCAGGTACGCGATATTGATTTATTAATTACGTCTATTTAATTGATCTATTTGTCTAATTTGTGAATTATGTAAATTATGTATTATTTGTTAATACTATTATTAATTAAGTAAATATTTAAATTATTATTTAATTGTTAATTTATTTGGTAATATGATTACTTAGTTAAATTATGTTATATTGTTTTATAAATTGAAATATTTATTGAGTTATTTACTTTATGATGAATTTGTTTATTTATTTGCTAGTTAGGCTAGTTAGTGAAAATATGTTATATTTGTTTATATATGTTATTAATTTGTCTTTTTTGTTTATTCATTGGGTAAATTGTTAAAATATTTATGAATGTTTCATTTATTGTATAACATGAGTAATTATTAAATTATGTTTTATTTGTTTATTTTGTTAATTAGTTAAATTAATTATATATATTATATTTGATAAATATAGTGATTCCTAAAAAGCGGAAGAAGGACGACAAGAGCTGGTTAGTCACTGGACCAGTCGAGGGTGGGCCCATCGATGCGACGATTATTCCTAGTTTTTTAGGCCACGTCGTATCGAGGTTTAGTGAGGCGGGGGGTAGAGCCCCTATTAGGTGTCACAATAGGGGTTTGATGTACGATGCATTAGTTGGTTGGGTGCGCGGTATGTCACCCCTAGGGGCTCAGATACTTAGTCAGACAGGGCTGGGACATATTCCCAGCATTCTGTTTAGGCATATAGACGCGCCATTGATTTGCGCTTTTTTGGAGAGGTGGCAGCCGGACACCAATACCTTCCATCTACCCTTCGGTGAGATGACGATACTTCTCCACGACGTGTGGGAGATTATGCGTCTACCGATAGAGGGTCGGTTGATTACCCAGTCCGCTGATACTGCCACCATGGTGGCTTATTGTAGAGATTTGCTCGAGATACCTCCGGATCAGCACATCGATAAGGAGTTATTTGAGAATGGGGCATTCTCGACCGAGCGGGTGATAGAGCTCTGTAGGCGTAGACCCCGGCCCGACTCGGACGTCACAGTATTTCTATGGGCTACTATTGGGACCTGTCTGTTTACAGACAAGAGTTCCAATAAATTCCAGCCAGGCCCTGTACTGGAGCTCAGGGGGGGGGATTGCTCAGGTGGGTGAGTACGCGTGGGGCACGGCGACGCTAGCGTTTCTGTATAGGCATTTAGGTGCTGCTAGCCGTCATGGCACGTCGAGCGTCGCGGGTTGCTTGACGTTGCTACAGGCCTGGATCTACGAGCATTTTCCTTCCTTTAGGAGTAATGCCAGGCCCCTGCCAGCGCACCCCGATCGACCGCGGGCCACCAGGTGGACGGTCGACGCACCCCGTAACAAGGACGACAGACTGGCGGTTTTCCGGGAGGCACTGGATGCCTTGTCGCCGGACGATGTAAGTAAATCAAAATTAATTTACTTAAATGTATATATAAAAAACATAGGAAATGTAATTGGAAAATTTTTTTATAGGTTGTATGGATGCCATACGGTCGCGCCGCTGTCACGCGCACTCCGAGGACCCAGTACCGCGGACTCATTGCATACCGGGAGGATATAGAGCCGTACATGCCAGACCGGTGTGCGCGTCAGTTGGGGTACGTGCAGTGGATCCCCAGACCGTTCATTCCGGCCACGGATGGGACGTACAGGGGATACGGGGGTAGTGGGTACGTCGTGCACCACCCACGGACATATGCGGAGTCCGAGTGGGACGCATATCCGGCTACCGGGCCTATATATTTTGTGCACCGTCCACAGACAGGGCACGGCGTCAGATATAGTGCCTGCGTGGACGGATATCTGGAGTGGTTCGTACCCCGCTCCCATCCGTACGTCATAGGGCCCCCACCGGAGCAGCCACAGCCACGCCGATCGTCATCGGAATACGTAAGTATTTTTCTTTTCAAATTTGTAATATATTTTATTATATTGTTCTAAATAAATAATTGATATAATTGTGTGTATTTTTTGTAGTGGGTTAGCGATGTGCTGGGCGTGCAGCACCGGTTGTTGGATCAGCTGCGAGATCGAGCACCGGACCTGCACGAGGAGTATTCTGCTCTGATTGACGATTTTGAGCAGCGGTTTGACGTGGCCGATTGAGCCCATATGTATGTTTATATGTATGACATTTTGTTTACATTTGTATATTTTTTGTATGACATCAGCACCATTTATATAGTAGTACTTTATTCATTACATTTTTTGTTAGTGTTTGTTTAGTTATATGTCATGAATGTGAATTTAAGTTAATACAAAACAAACAATCATATAATACCAAATTTAGCCCATAACTACAAATATTATTTAAACAAAAAGTCACAGTAAACTAAAGCCGCTAAGCATCACGACGATTTACCCATAGCCTAAAACGCATTCTGAAACTATTAGGCCAATGTCCAACGGTCGCTTGGTTGCAGTGATCGCGCCAAACAATGTGCAGTGGAGGAAGAGGACAATCATCAAGAACATCAACACGAACGTAATGATTACCACCCACGTGAGCAATTGCTATCTGTCTCTCAGGGCGGGTTTCGTCCTCTCCAGCATCCAAAGGTAATATGGTATAATTAGCCATCGGCTCCGAACGGCTGAGGTGCAGTACCACGGCATTAGCATGCGTTGCAAGTGGGAACAAGTCCGTGGGTGTGGCCATCCAGTAGGCTTCAGAACAACTTCTACCTTGATAACGTAAACGCCGGAGCACGGCACCCAAATGATCACCATCAGCAGGTCTCTCCTCCACAACTGCAAACAAACCTGCATACCTTTGTGGATCACGAACGATCTCCCCAACAAGCGCTCTACGCGACAATTTCCAATTGTGTTAGCCGCCTGAAAGGTAACTAGCAATCACTCTGAACCCACAATTTCCATCTCCAATGACATCCGACCATCCAGTACAGTAATGCCGGAAAAACACTGGTACGCATGGTACATCTTGTCCAAATCCTAACGTGTTAAATAAATTAGAATGAACATAATTGAATTAATTTTGTAAATAAATAAATTCTTGAAACATCACTAACAATATGTACCTTCACGTAATGGAGACTCACTAGAGGAGTCCGTCGTATTGTTGGATGTGCGCCCAGTTGATCTTCCACTTGAATTTGACCGACCCCTACCACGTGATCCACGTGTCGCTCTCTCGCGTCCACTCCACTCACGCATAACTGAATGGTGCAGTCTACTCGGCGGCCGTCCCCTATGAGTACCCTCAACCGATGGCTCAGCTGCACTAGACCTATCAGGGTGCATCTCTTCTACATAGGCCATATTAAGTAGACGAGCCAAGAATGACGGACTTGTGTTAACTGCAGGAATGACTTCCTCATTGAAAAACCTTGATGAAACATTATTTTCAATCAGCATCCAAATGTAAAATTACAAAAAATAAAACAAATTTAGTAAAAACTAACAAACATAAGTAAAATGTACCTGATGTCCTCATTCAAAGTATTAGAATCCCTTTGGGAGGGTACAATTGTCAATCTCTGCCAGAACTCGTGGACTAATGGGAGCAATTGATATGCGGTCGATTCCTCTGCCTTGTATATATCACAGGCACAAGGAATCCCAAGCGTCACCTTGCACACGCATCCACACCTATCGATAACTTCGCCTGCCAACCTATCCTTTTTTTCAACTTGTTTGCTTACCAAATTCAGGCAGTGATGCGAAACGTATTTGTTCAAGTAACAGTATGGAAACCCCATCCTACTGGTTTGTGTCGTGGCAGTAGAAGACTCGAGCGACCCACTGTTATTGTTTTAACATACAATAAAATTATAAAAAAATTATGACATTAAATAAATAATCGAATGCAGTTATTGCACTTACGCGATGTGAGGGAACAGATGCGTGAGATGAGAGTCGATCTTCATGAATAACGTGTCGAGAGAATTGGTGGAAGAATGAAGCCAATCTTTCAATGCAGCATGGGAAGCCTCAACCCTGTTAGTTGCCGTATTCCCAAAGTGTTGAAATGTGTCCGTCCAGGCCCGACAGAATTTCTCCTTATGAATGAACCATGTCCCCTCCAAATAATCAACAACTGCAGGCTCAACCATAGAGTATGTAACCTTGAATTGGACCAATAATAGGTTAAACCTTTCAACTGTGGGAGCCATGATAATTTTCTTCCACCAATTACTATATATATCAGTGGCCGTGTCCACATTCCTCCTAGCAACATTTTTTTCCAACCAACTAGCAACATCACGGTCAATATGCCACCGACATAACAAGTGATTGCAAGATGGAAAGTGATCCTTAATAGGCTGCAACAAACCCAACTCCCTATCTGAGACAACAACACTTGGTTCCACATTACTAGGCAACAATTCCCTCAAGTTTTTCATTACCCAATCATATGTTTCTTTTGTCTCATCCTTAACAATGGCAAAAGCAATATTGAAGTTCTTATTGGTGGGAGTCATACCGATCATCTCAACGACGGGCATTTTGTACTTGTTGGTCTTGTAGGTTGAATCAACCACTACAACCCAATACCACCTGTTGAACATCTGAATTGATGTAGGATGAGCGATGAATGCATGTGTGATCGCATTAGTGGCCTCGTCAGTGATAATCTGAACAAAATACTTCTTCTCGCGAGCCAAATGCAAAAATTGCTGCCCAATATTCCTACCATCCAATCCATCTTTCTTCATATCTTCCTTCAAATTGTAGACCTGCCTTATCTGTACATTGTCTTCGGGAAACTGCTGATGAATAGCTTCCCAAACGCTTTTTGGTCTCACATTGAAAGAAAGCATGCGTTTAGCCTCAGCCTTTGCCTCTTTCGAGAAACCGCTCAGCTGCCTGTGCCCATATGGATGCCTTATACCTACAAAAATTAGTAATAATAATATAAGTAAATGCTAATTATAGAAAAAATAATATAACATATTCAATAGCGAAACGTATTCATACCAGGATGATTATGCGTGGACATTACCCCTGGCGTAACAAGCACACTGTAACGCTCATTAACAACCTTCTTGACAGTCAACTTGAACGGACATTTACATCCGCACCTTTTCGTGTTCAACCGTATGGTGGGGAGAGGCTCCTTCAAGGGATCTTTCCATCGACCGCACCTAAAATAATACGTCGAGCCACTTCCGCCTTGCTTCGAAAGCACAAACTTCAGGCTATTAGCTATAGGATAGCAAAACGTAAATGCATCATCCACACTTGCAAAATCCCTATCTATCCTAAAATATTCACTTAGATCTGCCCCAATGTCCTGTTCCTCACCCCCCTCGTCATCCTCATTATCCTGTTCTTGCTCGTAATCATCGTGTGTACTCATATTCGAATCATCGTCCTGTATAGTCAGAATCCGAATACGTATTGTTACAAACGCTATAAATTACACAATAGGACTATAAAAAACGCTTCACTTTACATATGTAATCTTAAAAAAACGCAACGTATTTCACATAAATATACAAAAAAACGCTACACTTCACACAAAAATTTACTAAAAACGCTACGGATTTCACATAAATACACTAATTTCGCAACAATTTTCTTAAATGAAAGGCATAAAACGCCACAATTTGGCGTTTTTTCTTTACAAAAATGCCACTTATTAGCGTTTTAAATGTCACAAAACGCCACATATTAGCGTTGATGGTGATTAAAACGCTAATAAGTGGCGTTTTACATGACACAAAACGCCGCATATTTGCGTTGATGGTGATTAAAACGCTAATAAGTGGCGTTTTAGGGCAAACTAAACGCTGCAAAATACAAAAATACATAGCGGGTAGCAAACTTACCATTTCGTGAAGAATGTCAATCGAAAGTTGTACAATACGAATGACAGATGGATATGATTCGACGAAACCTTCTTTCGATTGTCGATTTGAATTTGTTGTCAATATTTGTAAGGAAACCTTTTGTACAGAGAATGTACAAAGGTTATGATATGATGTAATTTGTTGTGAATATTTGGTCTGTTCATATTAGTTCGGTCCGTTTTTTAACAAAAACCGTCACAAACGCTACTATTTAACGAGCGAGATATGTTTTTCGGTTATACTTTAGCGTTTTTTGTTGCATAAAACGCTATATTTTAGCGTTTTTAGTACTAAAAACGCTTCACTTTAGCGTTTTTCTCCAAAAAAACGCTGCATTTCAGCGTTTTTAGTACACATTTTCGCTACGTTTTAGCGTTTTTATCTAATTTCCACAAGACCTTTAAGCGTTTTTTTTGTTCATTTCCATACCAAATTTACGTTTTTTGCCCTTTAGTTCAGCAATGCGCAGCGTTTTTTATCCAAAAAAGATCTATTATTTCATATCGGGGGTAATTTGGACATTTTTTGTTATACAAATAGTAATTTTGTTATACAAATAGTAAATCCCATTCAAGTTTGGTGTTATCTTTTTCTAGCCCAACTAAAATTGAAGGCCCACAAAAGGAATTAATCAACTAACGCCTGCTCCAATATTGCATGTGTATTTGTAGGGAATTTGGGTTGGACTTCTAGGAGGAATAGTCATGCAAACTTTGGTCTTACGTCAAACCAACTGGGATCAAGAGGTATAGTAAATTTCATGTTTCTTTATTATGAACAGATGTTTCTCCACCAGATCATTTGTTTCAACTTTTGTATTATTATAAGAAAAATTTGCTTTCAAAACACTTGAAAATATTATAGTAGATAATATCTAATACATTTTATCTATGATGACACGTACTTTTTTATTAAAATACTCGTTATTATAATGATGTAATTTTATTCATCAATAATATATGTAGTATCCTAAAAGGACCAGATTAGAGTATAACTAAAATTATAACATTTTACCGGTAAAACTAATCTCTTGATGAGGTGGAGAATGTTAGGGAGGGGATCTTGTTTGATTTCTTAATTTGTGCTTTAAAAGTGTGTAGAGATGACATATAAGTAGATGAGAGTATAATCGGTATAAATTCTTTTGGAGTGAAAGATTTTTACATGTTATTATACAATGCAGTTTACGTGTTATTCCCTCCATTTATTTTTATTTAACACTTTAAGAAAATTATGAAATCCAGTTTTATTTGACGTATTAGGACTTCTCACCTCCTCTTTCCTATTTTACCCTGATATAATAAAAAATAAATATATTATTCCCTATTTATGTGGAGATTTTAAAGTCAAGTAGCATAGCAGTTAATTTTTTCACCTACTATATTGTAATGATTGTGTACAGTTATTTGTTGTAGGTAATTATTGTCAAGTAAAAAGGGTATGATAAGTAATTATTGTTAAATTAAAAAGAGTAACATGATAGATTTTATCTTTTTTTAATCTGTTTGAAAAGTTAAAAACTTCAAATAAAAATAAATAGAGGGGTAGGTAACGAGGGGAGCTCTTTGGCCCGAAGTCTTTAAACTTCCTGTGCATGACTCAGTAACCAATTTGATCAACTGTTTACTTCCACTACCACAAATTAAAAATTTAAACATTTGATCTATTAATCGAAAAAAAGGAAAGCTTTAACCACTGCTATGAGGCTCAATTCCTTGGTGTAAATTAATGAACTGTTTCGTTTCATTTTTCAGGTGGAGAAAGCAAGAAAACGGATGGATAAATGGAAATGTGAAGCTAATGAACTTGTCAATTGATTGATCATGGATCAGTTTAGTGTTGGTTGTTGATCTTCATAAAAATAAATAAATAAAAATACAAGGATCGATGATCTTAACTAGCATATTTATATAGTTGTTCTTCTAATTCCCCCTTTCTCATTATGTATTATTTGTTTGGATTTAATAGACATAATTCTAAAGAAGCATGTTTTAATTCCTTTAATTCGGTTTTAGTCCCCTTAATTTGGATATATTTATACTACTCCCTTCATCTCAAATCAAAAAAATTACCCACGAAATTAAATATCTTATTTCAACATCAAATAATTAATTTTTTTTTTTTATAGAGACATCTTTTGGTCCACGTTTTCCTTTATGTATGTAGCTTCCTTATGTCCAATCAAAATAATTTTTGTCCCATTAGAATGACAAAAATAGTTGCTTACGTTTTCCTCCCTATTTCTTTTTATTATTTAAAAAAAAAAAACCAATTTCTCTTGATTGACACAGTACTACAAATAAAAATAGGCTTCTCATTTTTTATCCCTTATAACATGGGTTATTCTATTTTTTGTCTCTCTTAAATTTTAATCACCAATTTTAGTACTATTTAAATTTTTTTTGACAATTCTAGTTCTTTTCTTACGAAAATACCCTTGACTAATCCTAATTGTTCACCCCTTAGTCAAGGGTATTTTCGTAAGAAAAAGACTAGAATTATCAACCAAAAATTTAAGTAGGACTCAAATTGGTGACTAAAACTTAAGGGAGACCAAAAATGGAATAACACATGTTATGAGAGACCAAAAATAGATTTAGGCCATAAAAATATTAATTAGGTTGCTTTCTGTCTAGCTAGTGACCAATAATTTTTGTCGTATAACATTTCGACTAAATACCGACACCCAAGTTTCATAACTTTGGTTTGCTATCCCCATCATTCGCCCCCAGAGGGAAAGATACTTTCCTTTTGGGCCGATTATGGGCGAGGAGAAATTCGAACCCCCGACAACGTGGTTCATAATCATGCATTCTAATTCTCTGAGCGATACAAGAGAAGAGGATTGAGCGCTTGTATCTTCGGTATAGGAGTTGACGGTCTTCTTTAAGATAACTTTATTCTAAAACACATATTATGGTCGTCACTGATTTCTTTTCTAGAGGTTTAGTGTCTGTTTGATAAAAATTCAGTATATAATCTAAATAAATTCAAGACTTATCTAAATACGTGTGTTTGATAAGTCATATTGTCATGTCTGCGTTAAATAAGTCGTCTGAATGATTTAGTTTAAATTTACTACTTTTAATTAAGTGATTCCCCTATCACTTAAGACTGAACACTTAACACACTCAGCCATTGAGGTTTAAGTATTATTCAGATTCAGTCAGTTATTCAATTTAGAATTCAGACTTCATTTTTTAATTTTCAGACCTCAAATTAAGTTTTATCCAAGGTTCCTTACAGAAATTTAGCTTTATAGTGAATACTTCAGAAGGCAGGCTCTCGTGCCTCACTGGATAGAGGGACCAGTCTATCATTTTCGTTGGTCAAAAAACTATTCTCTTCGTTTTAACAAAAATTATATTTATATTAGAAGATAGTACGATTTTTAGAAAAACTATTTGGGGAACATATAAACAAAATTTTGTGAAAGTGACAACTAGTTCTAACGTATGCATGATTGAGCCATTAAATTGAAGCCTTACAACCTCACTGGAAATCTCGTATTAGATCGTCCATATTTGCAAAAAAACAATTGTCATTCAAAAACTAACTTTTCTTTGTAGGGACTTTGTACCAATATTTATTTTTTTTTAAAGGGCTCAAGTGTTTTACCACTTTGAGATTTAAGCTTATTCTTGATTCTCTGGAGAGTAATGTATGCTAACATGTGAAGACCCTTCTTCAATAATATCTACTCCCTATATTAGGATAAATTTTCAAAATAATAAAATACACATGGATTATTTTCATTCCATGGGTAAAATAGACAGAAAACTGTGGGTTAGTGATTGCTAATTGATCGACTGCAATTCTATAATTCGTAAATGATAGTTCAAGAACTACATTGTAAAATAGTTCATTGACAAATGACAGAATTATATTGGTTAGAAGGAGAAATAATTGACATTATGGAGGCCACACTACTAAAGTGATTATAGACATTATATAATGAACTATCGTACATGATATTCTATAAAATATGATATAAAATACCGAAATTCTAGTGCAATTCACTAGAAATTCGTGTGTAAAATTATTAGGAATGTTTAAATTTCTACATTAGAATTTTAAAATAAAAATACAATGTATATTATAAAAATAATCATTCAATACAAATATTTGTATGCATAAAATCCTAAAATATGAAAGACTTGAAATAAATCAAACAAACTCATACATTCATGTCCTTAAACATTTATGTCCTAATAAAGCCCAAAAAATAAAGCTTAATCATCTTACTTGATCACCCTATCACCTTTATTTCTAGATGAGAAGTGTGGATCACTAATCTATAGTTTTTTGGTCAATCGTTCATTGTTTACTTATTTAGAAACCTAATTTTTTTTTTAAAAAAAAAATAGGAAAGTATATGAATATGGTTGAATTAAATTAGGGTATTAATAACATCAATCTTCAAATGTTTTTGGAAGGTTACAAATTTGAGAAGAATGCTGACAAAGTTCATGTTCTTTTTAGGTTGTATTCAATATGTAAGTATTGCACGTGAGATCGATCTATTTATTTATAATGCTGGCTTTTTTATTATGGGAGGTTAGAAAATTGTTTGGGAAAGAGGCTACAACCAGGAGACTGAATGCAAAGAAGGAGAACAGGAAAACAAGTGAAAGCTACAACTCTCTACATTTCTAAGGCTTTGTTTGTTTAATATCTTTGTTGGGAAAAGGGAATTTTTTTTTCTAAAAAGTGAAATAATCCAAACAATCAATATTGCAAATTTCAAAACTAATCATTCCTCCAAAATTATTTCAAAAATTCCTCCCTCCTTTTCCTCCAATTTTTTTTCCTCCCAAGAAATTTTCTCCCAAAAGAAAGGTAAAACAACATAGCCTAAATATAATTAAATAACTTTTTTTTGTTTACTGTTTTAGTTACAATTTCCAGCAAGAATCATATTATACATTTACAATTTTAGAATCAAAACTATATATTCAAAAGGGGCTATGCAAACATGAAGTGACTGAATTTCAAGAAGTGCAAGGACATCACTAAGTCATTTTATATCATAGTTTATGAACTATCATAAAATCTATAACCAATTTAGTATGGTGGCATTCCTGAATACCCATTATTTCTCCCTCTAACCAATTCGTCACTAGACTATCATGCAATGTAGTTTTTGGACTACCATTTTCAGTTTAGTATTATGGCCTTCCTAAATACCTATTATTTTCTCCTCTAACCAATATAATTATGTCATTTGTCACTTGACTATCTTGCAATGTAGTTTTTGAACTATCATTTACAAATTGACTGTAGTGCCCCATCCTCATCCTTTATTAGAAGAATCAAGTGGTTGAAATGATGACCTTCCTTTTGGAGTTGTTGTTGGAGTTGAATACATAAGCTATGCTTGTATTGCACTTTTTCTCAGTTAATATATCGATTAATGTTTTGATTATATTTTGTTGTGCATTATTTGTCCATTTATATTATGTAGTTGGATGATGAGGTGTCTTGTGTGACACAGTAGATCTCATCATTGGTTAAAAGACATAATATATAAATGAGGTTCGTAACCGAGACAGTTTTGGATAAACTGTCGGTTTAGGTTATTATGTGATTCAGATAATTGGTTTGTCTAAACTGATTGAATCATATAGATATGTCCGGGGCGTATTGAACTTGACCATTTAGAATAATTTGTCTTGTACTGATTTAATAGACAAATCGTTATTGGTATTATATCTCTTAATCCCTAGACTTGAGCGGGCATGAGGATTAGACATAGTGTACATTGATCTACCAATGTGTGAGGTCAATTGTGGCCAATAGTCTCGGTGGGTTGGGTGCGCTTGTTTAGTTGCTTGGTGTGATGCTGCTTGTCGAAAGGAAACCATGTACCGGTGTGTCCAGGGTGATGTTGCTCTCGAGATGAGTTCGTTATGTTTATTATACTAAACTCAGCTAATGGACTTATGTCCGATATAGTAAAAAGGTCGAGTGGTATTAGTCTCAGAATTAAAGAAGTTATTTAATTAATTTATTAGTAAATTAATAAATTAACGAGCTCTATATCTTTGATGTGGGGAGATTATGAATAAATTAATTAAGTTGTTCCGGAAGCAATTCTGGTGTAGGATGGTAGTGTCAAAATTAATCCGTTAGTTGTACGATTAATTTTGTAATGGGCTAATTGAATAGGTAGAATTAATTAATTGATTAATTATTACTAAGGGTTAATTAAGTAATTAATAAAGTAGAATTAATTAATTAATTAAGTCTTAATTTTCAATTAAAATTAGAAAATCCTAGAGATTAGGAATCTAATTTGGATTTTGTTTATCCTATTAGATTGGTTACCTAATTGGATTTGGAAACTAATTACCTAAACTCATTAGGAAGACAAATCATAAACCAATTTGGGGTCTCTCTTGTAACTCTATATATAGACAAGGGATTAGCTATTCAAGATACATAATTCAATAATTTTCAAGACAAGAGAACTAGAGAGAGAAAATATTTTCTCCCTCTTAGAATAATTTTCAGCAGCCCAAACTTCTAGGTGGTGGCGTTTGGTCGGACAGTTTTTTTCGGCGGTGGCGTTTGAATTTCTCGGGCGGTGGCGGCGCGTGAGGTGGTTTGCTGTTTTTCCAGTAACCCAGTTGTGGTGATTAGCTGATCAATTGCTCGCTAGATCGTTGCCCATACAACGTGCGATCAAAGTCTTGAGGCATACAAGAGAATCACCTGAGTAAACGCTTCAATAGGTAATTCTTATGTTTTCGCATTTAATTAATAATTTATTTATTGTGTGATAAATCGAATAAATACATACCAAGATCCTGCGCAATGTTATTTGAAGCAAGGATTGAAATAGCGATTGTGCTAGCGTCTAGGCCTGACCAGAGATTCTGATTCTAGAATGCATAGTACGAAAGTGAGTTTCTGGCTACGCCGGGCAAATAATCTTTCAGTTGTGTGAATCACAATTTAGGGGGGGGGGGGGGGAGGGGTTTGGTTCAATTTTTTGTGGTATCACAAAAGTAGGTGTCTTTGGCCATCCTCTCATTTATATCCGCTGAGTATGTGTGAGAGTCTGCCAATTGTATTGTTCCTTCCACACTTTCTACTTTGAAATTCTTTCATTCCTTTTTTTTTTTTTTTGGTGGTATCACAAAAGTAGGTGTCTTTGGCCATCCTCTCATAATTGAAGATAAGATACATAGAATTATTATTTATCGCTCATATTTTCTTTCCTCTTTCCTAAATTATCCTTAACTTCCACTCAATTTTTTTTTAAAATAAGGAGAAGGGTAAAAAAATTTGGGTAGAAATTAAAGACAATTTGAGAAAAAGGATGACGGTAAATAGGAAAAAGGCTCAGATCTAGTGACTCAAGTTTTGGATTGCATGAGGGCTTGATGAAGCTATAGATAAATCAAAGGTTATTATTAGTTACTGTCTCAGTTTTAAATATTACCATATCAATTTTGACAAAATTGTCATTTTACTTCAAAGGGAGAAAAAGAGAAGCGCAAGGAGTGGAGATTTTAGTCCAAATTGAGACGGTAACTAATAAAATTTTAAATCAAAGTACAACCTGCAATAACTATGGTCACCTAATCGTAAAGAAAATTTTCTTGAATAACATAAGTTTCATCTATGGTTGTTGAGATTTTTATTGCTTTATTTAAATATCTTTATATTGAAAAAAGGTGGAACAACTCATAGCCTCAACAGTGGAGCAAATTGGCCGACAGACTTTCTGGCTAAGCAGGATCCAGTGGAGTTCAAGCATCTTACAACTCTTGGGAAGAACTACATCCTAAACTCAAAGAATGCCTAGATGAATGGGGCATGGCCTCGAAAAGGGAATTCCAAGATACAGCCACAACTTAGATAGAGTGGGAGTTCCCTGAAGGAGAAACAATGCTTGTAAAGAGTAGATACTCCCTTTTTTTGAATTGGGGTGACTGTATAGATAGTAAGGGATTGGTATAGTGGCGTTAATGGGTCGAGGTAACTCATACATTGCCTCTTGTACCTTATTTTGCATAAAGGAAATTCAATCATGCCGATCTGCCTCGTAACATCCCGTCTTACATTGTTAGTTTACGACTTGAGTGACTTGTATATAACTTCTAGTTTCATAGGTTACTAATAATTTTTGTTAATCATTTTGAACTGGCGATGATGAAACATGAAAGTTTTTAGACCAGTTTATAGGACTAAGATGTTACACGCCTAGTCCACAAGGCTCATGGACTGTTTTTGAAAAAAAAAAAAAAAAAAAACTTGTCTTAGCCTTATCAAATTAGTTTTGCCAAGTATGATCTAACTCTGCTGAAGAATTCATTTTCACAGTGAGTAAGTGAAGTGATTATGATTTGAATGTAACTCTCTGAATTAACATTTTTGTTGCTTTGTCAGTCGAAATGAATGAGTAACCCATTTGGGAAAAAGTAAGCCATTAGAAAACAAGGTAAGGGTCCATGTCCCAAATTACCTTTGCCACACAAACAAAAATAAATTTAAAAACAGCTTCAATCCAGCCCATGAATTCCATGATAAATACATCCACTGGATATGTAAAGATGCAATCAATCAATCAAATTCAAAACCTCAAAATCAAACTCCATTCCACCTTTCATACTCCAATTATTGATTATAAGTTAGTTTTTTCTAAGTGCTTCTGAGAGGAAAAACAAGAACCAATGGGAAGCAACAAGATGGACAACTCTGAAGGAGGAGATGATTATGAAACGATTTCAGAGTACGCCACGCAAGTAACGCCGCCACCGGAACCGTTGTCACCGCCACAACTCTGCTCCCATAACTTTGAAGGAAGCAATGAGCTGGAAAAGGTGCTTTCAGACACTGAAAAACCATACTTGAAACGCCTCCAATTGGCCTCATGGATCGAGCTGAAACTCCTCTTCAAGCTGGCTGCTCCGGCAGTCATGGTCTACTTGATCAACAACTCCATGTCCTTGTCCACTCGTATCTTCGCCGGCCAACTCGGCAATCTTCAGCTTGCCGCCGCCTCTCTTGGCAACCAAGGCATCCAACTCTTCGCCTATGGCCTCATGGTACGTCAACTAATCAAACCAAACACCTCCATTAATGATCGAGTTATATGTACAACTTTTTTATTTTATACGCTTTTATATACTTTTTTACACAGTATTTGATCAAGAAATGTCAAAATATATAAGAAAAAAAATCAAAAAAGCAGAATTTAACACAGTAGAATAATATTTTATACTAACATTAATAAATTTTATAATTTCAAAGGCAGAATACAAGTATCGAGACATATGTTCATCTAATAACTTTTTACATTTTTTTTTTTTTTTTTGACATTCTCCATTCTCATGAATTGCAGTTAGGAATGGGGAGCGCGGTGGAGACGCTATGTGGGCAGGCTTACGGCGCCCGGCGATACGACATGCTCGGGGTGTACCTCCAGAGATCGGCCGTGGTGCTGACCCTAACCGGTTTCCCATTAACCCTACTCTACCTTCTCTCAAAACCCATCTTACTTTTGCTTGGAGAATCAAAACCCATGGCATCAGCAGCAGCAGTTTTTGTATATGGCTTAATCCCACAAATTTTTGCCTATGCAATCAACTTCCCAATCCAAAAATTCCTCCAATCTCAAAGCATAGTTGCCCCAAGTGCATTTATCTCATTAGGGACACTGTTCTTGCATTTGTTCTTGTGTTGGGTGGTGGTTTACAAGATTGGGTTAGGCTTGATTGGGGCATCTCTGGTGCTGAGTTTTTCTTGGTGGATTATTGTGGGAGCTCAGTTTTTGTACATTTTGAAGAGTGAAAAATGCAAGAAAACATGGGGTGGGTTTAGTTTTGAGGCATTTAATGGACTTGGGGAGTTCTTGAAATTGTCTGCTGCTTCTGCTGTGATGCTGTGTTTGGAGACTTGGTATTTCCAGATTCTTGTCTTGATTGCTGGTTTGCTTCCTAATCCTGAGCTTTCACTGGATTCTCTAGCAATCTGGTATGTTCATTTGTTTTCATTCTTGTTTTACTCTTTTTCAATCTAGTAATAATTTAACTATGAAACAAATGTTTGTTGTTGAATTAATTACTTGGATAGTTGCTAAATTTAGAAGTTAAAGTTTGATTTCGGGCATAAGGGACGGTAAATAAGAGTTTACGTTTGCAAAAAGGGAAGGCTTATTTCGCAGTCATTTTATATCAACTATAATATTTAAATATAAAATATAATAATATATTAAATTACCTAAGTACTCTTAATCAATTTACTAAAAATACAAAAAAAAATTCATTTATAATTCCTCTCATTCATGTTACTTTAATCATAATTTTTATAAATTTTTGATAAATTAAGAAGGGACTTATAAAATTTTTGATAAATTGATTAAAGGTAGTTAGATAATAATAGAAGAGGTGAAAAATAAGCATTAAGGGAGCGAGAAATAAGAATAAAGCTGCGATACTTAAAAAAACAAAGGGTCTATTTTAAAAAAATAGTGCGTTCAATAAAAAAAAGCGATATAACACTTCCCTAAACTATTTAAAAATGAAGGAAATAGATATTTGAGATAAAATTATAGATATATAAAAGCAAAATTACAAAAATTTATTTATGGTTCAACAAGCAAAGAAACGAATAATAAGGGTTATGTTCTGTTTTGTTCTGTCCGATGGAATATATAATTATATGACACAGACAAATCACCTTTCCTCCATACATATTTTGTCCTTTCATCTTTTCCTAATAACGGTTGAGAAAGGGAATATCTGGCACTAATTGTAGACATATATTATCACGTGTGACCACAATAAAAATTCATAATTGTCTTTGTCTGAAATAATAAACAAATTTATAATTTTATTTATTAAACTAAAATCGTATAACAAGTAGAACTATTATTTTAGGTGCGGAGTAACATAAATTATTTTACTAAAAGGGGAATAAAACATGGCATCATCAAGAAATATAGATCTATTTTCAGAAAAATGGCATCTACTTTGATGTTTGAATATATTATATATATATATATATATAATTTGTACTTTATTCTTGCTTTTGGAATTTTTTTTTTCCTTCATTCATATATCATATATGGAAAGTCGTATTCTTTATTTTCTAAAAAAAAATTCATTTCTAAACTTTTTTTCCCCCTTAAAAGTAACATATTTATGTATTTGGACTCAGCAATATACTCTACTGGCATAATTATAGGCTTTGAATATATCTAAAATAAATTAAAAAAAATGAATCTTATCAAAACAGAATCTCATTCATTGAAATATATATATATATATATATATAAAA
Organism: Knoxia roxburghii; assembly: GCA_030378225.1. Lineage (NCBI taxonomy): Eukaryota > Viridiplantae > Streptophyta > Magnoliopsida > Gentianales > Rubiaceae > Knoxia > Knoxia roxburghii. The sequence goes on along the minus strand of CM059420.1, from coordinate 43,017,839 downwards.
GACATCACATAATAGGAGGGTCACTCTCAAAGCTTTTAAAAACATGTCCAACTGAATTAATATGACGACAACTTATTAAATGTTATTGAATGTATTGTTGAATTAGGTAAATTATACCAGCAAGGACCATGTCCACCAACTATTGTATAATTTTATTAAATGAATTACTAGTTATGGTTTCAGTATTTTCATTTTATCGTTTTAATTTAGACTAAAATATCCCCTTACAATATTCTCTTTCTTCTCTTTTTTTTAAGTAAAATAACAATTTTATCAAAACTTATAAATTATCGTATCAAAAAGTGAGACAGTAACTCATAATCCCCTTTTATTAAAGCAAAAGTATTCAAACCTCTCTAATAATTAATGTGACAGCTTCACATGTACTATACCTGAATTTATTATATGTATATACTTTTAATACCATCGTGTTCTTTTTTTTCTTGGTACGAGAAAATCACCCACAATATTATATTTTAGTTACAATTTGATTTCAATACTGTTATTAAGAAACTGTACGAATTGTATAGTTTTACTTTAAAATTCGAAAATAATTAATATTCGTATTACCCGTTAACTCAATATTCGATTTTGATTTACGGGTCTCATTGTATTATATTATATTTGTATTGTTGTATATAATCATCAACCTATATGGACAGAAAAGAAGAAGAAAGAAAGAATATGTCTGTGGTCCTTAATTAAAACGAAGCATCATATTAATGGTGGTGAACTAAAATTTTGTGTGTCACCAGTGGTTCGTAACTTTGTGCAAAAATGAAATATGGAATACAGCAAGAAAGATAAAGATAACAACCAATTAATAATTCTTCTACATATATATATATATATAAAAACTATTACGATATTTTTGAAGTTTATAGATAAGATTCAAATATTTCAGATGTCATCATGGTAAGAATTGTAAGTTAGAAGTTAGACTAAACATAAGAGGGAAAAAAAAGTCATGAAAAATTAAGTAAGTAGACTTATGAGAAAAATCGGATAAAACACAAGTGTAATTTTATGACGGGCAGAAAATCATTATAATCGGCGGGTACACATGGACAAATACATTGTTAATAATCTAATCTTTATACTTATGATGGACATGAAACTACTGTGATTGAACGAGTGAATATGATCCAGTATCTTGTAATTGTATTTTATACCTAGAAATAAAGTAATTATTGTTATTGATATATATATTTATTATTTATGTTATTAAAGTTTAGATTTTACGATTATATCAAAACAATTTTAGTTCTACACTCTTTCCTCTCATAAAAGCAGTTAAATTATTTAATAGTAAAGATTGAATGTTAGAATTATAAAATGGTTCAAAATTACGTTCATAAATTAAAAATTCCATATTGTATGAAGCTCCTAAATTTATAAATTATTTCCATGAAGCATAAATAATATATGAATAAGATTCTTTTGTGTTTTTTTTTTTTGGGAGTTTCCTATGGTTGAAGGTAGTACAATTATAGGATCTCGGGAAGGGTACATGCATGATTTAACTGAAGGAATGAAAGAAACTACTTGTTGCGTTGTCGTTTTGTCTGTGTCACGATTTCTTTAGTTCTTGTCGTGGCATATGTAATAAATTAAATATTAAAAATATTAAAATATATTAAATTACATGTGAAATATTGAATATATATCCATCAGAAAATATATATAATTAAAGTTTGATATTTTCCAGTGCGGTTAAATTGAGTAAAACTAATTTTAACCATTGAATAATTGATTATTAGTATTAATTGTTGGCTTAATTTTCTAATCAATTTTTGGTTGCAGCCTGTCAATAAATGGATTAATGTTCATGGTTTCAGTTGGCTTCAATGCTGCAGCTAGGTGAGTTCACCTTAATTTATTTATTTCTTTACCCTCATTAATTTAGGAAAATTTTGTTTTATCTAGTATCAAATTTAATTCTAAACTTTATTACTCAATAAATTTAATTTAAAATTTTATTTTTCACAATATATTAGATGGGTAACACAACATCTAAATCCCACATATATTTTCACTACCCTAAATATTTAATTTTGATTAAAAAAATATATGTAGAGCTAACAATAATGTGTTCGTCCATCTAGTATAAAATTTGTCAATTATATGGTGTCTATGTGACATGATGGTTGACGAAATTATAATTCAACTGTTAAATATCTAAAAAAAACTTTTATTACGACTAAAATGTGGTGTGAATAATAAATTTGTAACTAAATTTTCTGATTACCGAATATTTACGACTAAATTTGATTTGACGCTATACCATATTATAAAAATTATATATATTTTATGTGTGTTTGTGTGTGTGGCAGTGTGAGGGTTGGAAATGAGCTGGGAGCAGGGAACCCTAAATCAGCAGCATTTTCTGTATTCATGGTGAACTTGGTGTCTTTCATCGTAGCCGTTTTGGGAGCCATGGTTGTGCTGTCACTAAGACATGTAATCAGCTACGCCTTCACCAGCGGCGAAACCGTCGCCAACGCCGTCTCCGACCTTTGTCCATTTCTGGCCGTCACTCTCATCCTCAACGGCGTCCAGCCTGTTTTGTCCGGTAAGAAAAATAATGTGTTAGTCTCATTTGATAAAATTTAATCTAAAATCTTAAGTTTGAAAACTGAAATATGAAGCCTCTGTTATTAACACGTAATCTTAATTGATTAAATATTTATTTGATTAAGGGTGTTTGATAACTCAACTTGTTTATGACTTAATTAATTAAGAATTTTTTTGATTAAATACTTAATAATTAAGTGCGTTTGATAACTATAATTCAAAGTATTAAGAGATTAAGTGAGTCTAAAATGTCAGTATAATTATTAGCCTGAAAATAAGTGATTTGTGCTCAATTGAATTGCTTGCAAATTTTTTCTTATTTTTAATATTTATAATTCTTTTTATTTTTTCTTTAAATAAATTTATTTTAATAAATATTTTTTTACAAAAAAAATTGATCATTTAAATAAATAAAAGATATATTTATGACGTGGATTTTTTTATAATTTTAATTAATATGTGATATTTCTTTAATTAATATTTTAGTTTTAAAATAATAATGCCATTCTAATTTCTTATTAAAAGTTTTAAAAATATTTTTATTAGTAGAATTTCATATTATTAAGTAAAAAAATTATACATTTTAAAAATTATATTATATATTAAAAAATATGTGTCTAACATTTTTTTAAATAAATAAGGTAATTTAATTTAAATTTTAAATATATTTAATTTTACAAATTATTTTATAATTTAGATTTTGACTTTATAATTCAGACTTCAGATTCAGATTTCAGACTTCAGACTTTAAATTTCAGATTCAGACATATTTTTTAATTTTATCAAACAGACCTAACGTAATGAATTCAGACCTCAGAATTCAAATTTCAGACTTCAGTCTTCAGACCTCAGATTAATTTTTATCAAACGGAACCTCTCACAAACTTAATACTAAACTTACAATTAATAAATTGGGTGTACTATATTTATATCCCCTATGGTATGATCAAATTATCAATACCCTTTCAAATTCATAAAATTACATTTATCCTCCTTAATTACTCAAACTCATAAAAATCAATCTCATATTTAACAAAAAATAGAGCAAATCTATTGTGTAAACATTCTTTTTGAATCAAAATATCATTAAAAAAATTCACATTCATAACTATATAAACTTATTTTGACTGGAAATCACCGTTTTTTAATATTTTTTAATATTTGACTTCGATTAACGAAGATAAATGTACGAAATTCTAACGAGAGGAATAGAACTGATTTTTTAAACGTTATCATGCACCTATAATGTATAAAATTATCTATCAGGTAGGTACTTGAGAGATTCATGATGTGATATGGCAGAAATTAATATTACTAAAGGAATTTTTTTTTTTTTTTTTTTTTTTTTTGAAGATAGTTACACAAATATATTATAACTTGAGCTTTTGGATGAGTTTCTTCTCTAGATTTAACGTAAAGAATCTGAACACAAACTGAATTATTGAGATGACAATACCATGACTGTTGCAACTAGTTAAATATTGACAAATTATGGACAAATTATAGTTCAAGTTGTAGAATAGGCTCCCTAGTCATCCTTTTCGAAAATGTTCATTTTTTGGGAGTTGGCAAATCTGTCTTTCTCAATTTGGATAATACTTACTCGCATGTTACTTTCGAGCTCATAAACTTTATCTTATTTGTTAAAATTAATCTTATTTTACCCTCAAAACATTGGTTCATCAAGCAGTTAACAATAAGAAATGATCGAGTGACTTTAAATAAGATAAAATATAAAAATTAGTAATTTTATATCGAATTTTTAAAATTAATGACTAAAATTTGAATTTTAAAATAGTTGGGTGAGCAAATTTATATTTCACTCTAAATATAATTATTTTGCTGAATGTGATAAAAATATATTAAGATTATAAACTTATGATCGAATAATCAAACCGATCCCATTATAATATAAATATATTAGAGTGATGAATTTATAATTAAATTGTCGAGAAGATTTTATGATTATAAATTTATTTAACATCGGACTAGATCGGGACAGAGTTGTTTTGACTGGCAACTTAGTTGGATCATTAGACTTTGGATGCATTATTCTTCTACTTGGTGTTTATTTAATTCCTTTCTCCAGGTAAGATCAGCATGGTTTGATTACGATATAACTTGGGATTGAGACAAATTAATTTATGCATTAAAATATCATTTCCTTGGGGAAAAATCAAATCTCTCAAGCATCATCCATGAAGGGATTCGGACAAATTCATGCATATAAATATTTTTTAAATTTTACTAGTTATCGTCTCAATTTTTATCTTTTACGGTCTTAATTTGGACTAAAACACCTCATCTCTACAATATCTTCTCTTTTTCATCTTTTTTAAAGTAAAATAAATAATTTTATTAATATTGAAATGATAATAATTAAAACTAAGACGATAATAGTTAAAATTGAGACGATAACTAATAATACCATATTCTTTTGTTAGGTCACAACAAATGTTGTCTGCTACTAAATTCTTTTTCTAATTCTTATGTCCTAACATAACAATTAAAATATGCATGAATTTTGTAACAGATAATTTAATTTCATCATGCCAACTTAGTACTTTTGCCCTCTTATTCAAGATAATAGTCATATTCATTATAAAAATAATAATAATTTGTGAAAACTTAAATTTCAAGGCCTAATTAAATAGGAAAAAGAAGTATAGGGTTCTTGTTTTCTCTGCCATTAATATCCTAATAATAAACTTTCCGTCCCAAAAGAAAATTATATTTATAAATGTGATTTTTTTTTAGATGATTAAGAGTATATTTTATTAAAAATTTTAATTTTCACACTAAAATTTAGTCATTTAACTTCAGGTGTGGCAGTTGGGTGTGGATGGCAAGCATTTGTGGCGTACGTAAACGTTGGATGCTACTATGTGGTCGGAATTCCATTGGGTTGCCTCCTAGGTTTCAAGTTCAACCTAGGAGCTAAGGTGCTACTTCAATATTCCATCATCATCATCATCATTATTATTATTATTATTATTATTATTATTATTATTAGTTATCATCTCAATTTTAAATATTATCGGCTCAATTTTGATAAAATTATCATTTTGCTTCAAAGGGAAAAAAGAGAAAGGCAAGGAGGGGGTTTTTTAATCTAATTTAGGATGATATAGAGTAAAAATTGAGACAATAACTAGTAAAAAAATAATTATTATTATTATTATCATTATTATTATTATTATTATTATTATTGCATGTGTTTTAACATTTTATTTTATTTTTTATTTCCACCCGCAGTGACTCTCAGAAACCTAATACTAACTAAGAAGTGCGAGTACTACCTCTTCGTCAACATTTTGTTATCCTAAATTACAACCTTAACTCTTTCATGTCCTAAAAAAATGCATTATTTAGCTTAGTTAATGGTGACCATTTTTTGTTTCAATTTTGTAGGGAATATGGTCTGGAATGATAGGAGGAACAATGATGCAGACATTAATCTTACTCTGGTTTACGTTTCGTACCGATTGGAATAAAGAGGTCAGTAAACTAAATTTGTAAGTGTCTTAAAATATTTTATTATATTATTTTTTATCGAACTATTTTCGAGAGGACGAGAGAATAAAAAATTAAGTTAATATCAAAAATCTCCTGAATTTTATTTATAAATCAAACACCCTTTAAATTATGAAAAATATCAAAAACTTCCTTTTCACCCACCAAACTTAAAAAAATACTCAAAACCCATAGATTTTTAGTATTTTTTGCATGAAATTTTAATTATTTTTTTTCAAGTTGGTTAGTGGAAGAGTGTCTTCGATATTTTCCAAAATTTCTTGGGAATTTGATTTATAAGTAAAGTTTAGGGGATTGATAAGCAATCAGGGCTACAAGTCCATGAATGATTGATGGTGGAGAATTAATTTTTCAGGTGGAGAAAGCCAAAGAAAGGATGGAATCATGGGAAGCTACCAAACAACCCCTTTTGAAGAATTAAGAGTTTAATGATTTTTATTAAATGGTGAAAAACATAGTATTCTTTTCCAACAATCCTCCATTAGAGCCTCTCTCCTGTGGTAGATTCTTTACAGAAGAGACAAAAATTACTCTATAGTTGTAACTTCAATTCTCAATTTTCCCCCATCAAAATTGAGCTTAAAAGCAATAAAAAAGATGATTGATGATAAATCTTCCTCCTACTCCTTGTTAAATGATCAATTTTAATATAATTAAAGGTTTTGATTTAGTATTTAACACTCTCTATAGATACTTAAATAAAGTCGGTTAACTTTATAAAAATTTACGAAATTGGTGTGAATAGATTCCATGTTGAAGAAAGAATTGAATATTCATTTATTAAATGATTTACTCCGAGTTATATTTTCAATAACTGATTAATTGGACGAGAAAAAAAAGTCATAAACATATCAATACTAATACTGACAATAATAAAATTTATAGTTAAAAAATAATCCGTTAGACTTTTAAAATTGTGATGATTCAAGGCCCTCTATCCCCAAATAGACTATTCGACTTCTCAACTATTTGTCTATCCCTCTTCCGTTTTCGGTTCCAAATTCCTTATCCATTCACTCTATTCTCTTCGAATTAATCATGGCGGAAATTTCCTTTTCTAATCATAGTGCAGGTCAGCTAGAAGAAAAAAAAAAGAAAAAATATTTTTACCATCTTTGAAAAGAAAAAGAAGCAAACTCAAGTATGAACAAAGTAAATAAGTGGCCAGTATGAACAAATTTGAAGGCCATATCATTTACAATATATCCAGCAATTCTAACTCCAAAATTGGTCTTTGCTTACATTTTTCTCCTGTAAAAACCATGGTCATCTGACCAAATCTAGTTACTAAATTCATGCTAGTAATTTGCACTCTATAGGATTACAAGGATTACAAGAAGCAGCACAAAAATAATCCTCAGCAAATGTTACATATCAAGATTTAAGGTTGTAGAATAGTATGACAGTAATGTGTGATGACCCTCGATATAGCGAGAGCTGGCGAATAAATATTAGTAAGAACCCTTCAATGCAGTGCAATTCTGGAGTGAGTAATGATGATGCTGATGAATGATTGTTGCATCCACAACATAATGGAGAAAACAAAAACATTTAGTCTGAAAAGGAAGACTCGAAGAATCTGTACCCGGTATGGCAATTGAAGATAGCTTTACTATCAGATGCTCTCAGAGGGCGATTCCAGCAACGATGGTGGTTGTCGTAGTTTAATATGCACATCAATGTAATTGCAATTGTCAGACTGCTTCCCTGGCTGATGCAAAATCTTACATAATCTCTCTGTCAGTCTACCGACATATCATCCCTTCTATTTCTTGACTCTGAATCAGTCCCATCATGCGATTGTGGGGCGGGAAACTTTGATCTAGTTATTTGTCTGAACATCCTGAAACACATATATCATGAAAGCCCATCAGACTATAGTCAAAAGGTAAGATCATTACGATGCAGCCACGAGCTATCATGAAAGCATGAGATGCAATAAACAGACTCCCATCATGTGCATTCGTGCGCGCTTTTACAAAATGTGCCTAACAAACCTCTATATCAAGGTTTGAGATGAAGAGTGTCCTAAAGAGCAGACTAAATTTCTAATTACCACGTCGATTTTAGAATTAATAAATAAATATGACGCTGTAGCTACGTAATAAAGTTGGACTTACGCGTGGAGAGCCTTAGTTTTTCCCTCTATTTCATTCATGCAAAGTAGTGGATTCGCGTTTTTGGGTAATGAATCTTGCTGCTGAGTTCTTTCTCTTAGCCACTGCTCTGCTCTATTGCATTCATGACAGATCTGCAAAGGAAAGGGTCAAAGATTAACAGAAATCTAAAATTTTCCAATGCAACAGATATAAGGTCAAACTTTTATTGAGAAAGAACATACAGCATCTCTCTCATTCTGTGGAAGAGATTCTGCAGCCATCCGGTACTCCACAATGCCGTTTAGTAAGTTTCTAGTGGCTTGTGCCCTGCCCTCTTCATCTTTATAACGATGTTCGATAGGATCCACCATCTAATCAAAATAAAAATGAACTCAAACTCAAACCGTGAATTAGAAGAAAGATGCAGATATCAAGGCAAATGGATGAAAACAGAAGGGCACCTTTCTGAGATCATCCAGTTTCTGAGTATAGACTTGTTCGGACTCGTCATCTCCTTCATCATATAGCCAGTCCTCAGTCTGTTGTAGACTAGTAGAAATCCCATCCCTTTCTGCATCCGTTGCAAAGCTTCGGAATTTATTTAGAAGCTGCAGGTAAAATGATGTCATTGTCATATGGCTTACTGCAATCAATACAGTAAAATAAAACAGAATAAATGTTTATCCAAGTTCCACAAGGAGTATACTCAGCCATGGGCAGAATGTAACATAGAATATAAAGCTATGTATATGAGCACATATTGCAGTCGTGGTGCAGGCGTACACCGAGCAGACAGCACTAAGCAGTGCTCTATGCCGTGCCATCCTGTTAGCCAATCTGATGACATTATTATGCCCTCAAATCTTCTTTATGATCCAATTCATGTAGAGACTACCATCAGTTCAACTCGTTTAGGAAACCATAATTTGAAGAAAAAAGAAAGCATACCTTGTTACGGGTTTCATACACATAAGACTCCAAAGAGTTTTTCCTCTCTTTAGTTCGCTCCATCCTCGCATCTTGCTGGGCCAACCGAAGCTCTTTCTCTTGAGCTTCGGAGAACTCAAGCTGTGTCAATCCACGATATACAGTTTCATTGATCGGTATATCCTTCCTCCTTGTAGATTTTGCCTTGCTTCTTTCTTCACCCTGCCGAAGAATAATATATTGCTCAATCACATTTTTCACAAAAATGTCAGAGTTAAACTAGAATTTAGATAGATTCAGCATGAACAAGAAGATGCAATTCATGCTACTGAGCAGAAGTAGCCTATCTAACAAGACAGCTGAATTATGTATTAACAAGTTTGCATTCCCGGTACTCTAGACTTATTGGTAAAGCGAGTTTCTTCTTTGAAATAAAAGAGAACACATCCTAAAATGTAAACATGCAACACCAGGAATAGCAACCCCAACTTACAGCAGCAGCAGGTGAAGATTTGTGGTGCGCAGAGTAGGAGTGACCAGGACCATTTTCAGAGTAAGAAGACTCGTGATTGCTTGTCTCCATTTTCTCTGTAAAAGCATCGGCAGTACCATCATCCATGTGGTCTTCTATCAGCTGAAGAAGTGTAAAAGATTAATAAAATATTGTCCGTCATCATCAAAGAATCTTTATTCGAACAGAATGTAAGCATACCGAAGCTGCATCAACAGTCACTATTCCATGCAGGTTTAGATGAACTCTTACTTTAACTTTGGCCTTTTCTGGTTGGGATACACGGAGTGGCCCAATCTAAGCACAAAGAGATCAGAAATAAGCTTGAGACTACCTTTCAACAACTACATCTCACAATATGGGAAAGCCACTACTGAAAATAATAATACTATAATAGGGTATAAAATTTTGTTAGAAAATCTAGCGGAAGCTGAAAGAAAGGAGCGATACCACAAAATTACTAATTTTCGTAGATGTACTTGGTGGCAATTCCTCCTCTTTCGCATAGAAGGCTTCCATGTGGAACTCCCTACTTTTCTGCAATGTAAGCATCTTCACACTGGGAAAAGGGTAGCCTTTTCGAAACAGGACACTATTTGATGGTGTGCATATTTGACCTTCACTAAGAGAAAATCCAATGGAAAATGGAAATGAATCTTGCACCTGCAAATAAAACATTTACAATGACACTATCATCTAACAAATAACAATAACAAATTCAATCCCCAATTTGTCCAATGACTCACAGAATAGATCCTTCAAAGCATCAGCTCACACTAGGTAAACAAGGAGCATAATAACTCTCTTTTCTAAGCATAATGGCAGAATGCATGCACGCAATCTCATTATCCAGAAACACACAATAAATCATATTGAGATAATTGAATGTTTTGTTCGCTTTAGGATCAGAAACATGATATCTAAAATTTAGCCTTTCATGAGTGTACTTGTCAAATCTTCAAACCACTAAAGACCAAACACATACTCCCTCTATCTTGAAATTAAAGTATGATTCTAATGCGGTTCTCAAATAGTCACTAACTACACGAAAAACATTATAGAAATCTCACTGGGAGATAATAAATAAAAATAAATAAAAAATAGAGGTATCTAATGCTGGGATATTGAGAAGGCAAACATGGATTCTAAGTGAAGAATAGCAACTCTTAAGGGTCACCAAAAGAATACATTTGTGGTAAAGTGCTCTTCTCTTCTTACACCTTTGTGTTTTTACATGTTAATCACCATTTGGAAACACATCTTTAGGAAATTATTGTTTCAGTTTCCCAATCTAAGGACATTTGGCTGTTTAAAAATTCTTGCAAACAGCCATAAGATATTATTTTCTACTCCCTGCTTTCAAAGGAAGGCAACACAAACCAAAATAGATCTCAAGCATGCAAAAGAGTGTGTCCAGGGGTGGATCTGCATCCTGATATAAAGTAAAAAGTATTGCCTAATAATAATTTAGCAATGTATAAATAAAACAATGAACTGTTATAAAGGACAAGTGCTACCTATTGGCATAACCAAATACAAAATTACTTCAGACGTTTAACTACTTAAAATCAGTCCCCTGGTAAGTCAGAAGTAATACTCTGTGTTAAGTATAAAATGTGATGAGACAGCGGCACACAAAAATTTTGATCAGAAAAGGGAGAAAATAGGCTTTTGAACCACTAAAAAGCATGTGGAGGAAAGAATATATGTTCTTCATAAACGGGAAATATGGACAAGGTAAATGGGAGCAAAAAGATGATCATACACCAAATGACACCTAATCATAGAGTAAAGGACTAAAAAGTCCAATTAACATGTTGTCACTATTCCAGAGGAATGTCTATCACCAGGAATTTGGCCAAAAATATGAAGTCTGGGCTACTGGCTTAAAATGAAACATTAGTGTGACCAGGAATTTTTCCCAATATCAATGCAGCAAGAAAAAAAGATGTTCACATTTTACATACTAGTTCCATTGTTGGAACTTCCAATGAAGAGAAAAAGACACAAATGTTGAACCAGAAATGACAATAACTAGTTTTGTTTATGAATCAAATAAATTTAACTATGAGCAAGCAGAGGGGCCAATATTTGACTTGGAAAGAACATGTCTGAAAAGATAAATAACATTATCATTTTGCTTTTCTGACCACAAGCAAAGTCCATGTTTTATAAGGGATCCACTAGGAAAAACATGTTTCCGAAACTGCAATGAACAAAAACCAGGAACATACAACATAAATTAACATGGCTTTAAATAAGAGTGATCGACAAACCTCATACTCCCTAACACGAAATGTTGGACTAAGCATTGCACATTGCAGTGCACAACCACGAGCCACACACTCACTCACGTTTAATGTGCGGCTGGGTTCTCTCCCAAAGACGGCACTTAAACCCTTCATAATTGCAGGAACTCGTGAGCCTGATCCAACAAGCTCAACAGTATGAATATTCTCCGGAGACAGACCAGATTCCAGCAAAGCCTTACGACATGGAATGCTGATACTCTCTAGTAAGTTCGATGATAGTTTCTCAAATTCCTCTCTCTTAATGAAACCCTTGACATCTTTCTCATCCATTAAACATTCAATGTTAAGAGGCGCCTCTGGGTTTGCACTCAAGATTTTCTTCAATTTCTCGCATGCCACTCTCAATCTTACAGAAGCCCTAGCATTTGAATAAACATCAATATTATACTGTTCCTTGAAATTTGAAGCAAAATGTTTAAACAAAACCTCATCAAAATCCCTTCCACCCAAATTACTATCAAAAGCATGAGATAGTATCTTCACGTGTCCAGGTTCAAATGATGCTACGGTCACCTGCATATCACAGTGACCAACATCAACAAACACAACATTGGCAGGACCGCCATTAAAGTCCGTCTTGTATATACCATAGCCTAGAGCTGTAGCTGTACAGTCATGCATCAACCTCAAAGGCCTCAACCCAGCAATCTCAGCAGCATGCAAATATGCTCTTCTCTGCAAGTCAGTGAAGTATGATGGTATACCAATGACACAATCTGACACATGAGTCTCTAGATTTTTTTCCGCAATTTCCTTCAAATGTGCAAACAACATTGCCAGAATTTGAAGTGGAGTAAAACTCTGTTTCTCGTTCATATACATGAGATGAATCAAAACGCCACCATTAGGTCCCTCAGAAATCTCAAAAGGTAACAGCTTCAAGTCATCCTGCACACTAGATTCCACAAACTTCCGACCAATCAATCTCTTAACCTGAGAAATTGTTGATTTTGGGTTCATAGTGGCAGATGCAGCACCTGCTGAGCCCAAAAACCTCTGCTTCTCACCAAATGATACAACAGTCGGGGTTTCTCGATTCGACTCATCATTTAGTAATACGTCTATACCTCGCTGTTTTGCAGCTGCTATAACACAGTTCTCGTTTCCGATATCAAACCCCAATACACTCATTTGTAGCTAAAACCCAGACACACAAACACCCCAAAAATATATATTTAAAAACTGAACCTTCAGTCCCAGAGAAAGTAGCAACCTGAAAAAGAATTAATCATCGCAACAGAATTAACTCAAAAGCTACAAAAAAAAAAAAAAAAAAAAACCCAAAATTGAAACACATGACACCTTATACTGCAGCCTGGGAATCACTAATACTAATAAGCAACTCGATCCTTAGAGATAAATCTGCCACTACAACAAACACACTACCAAATTTCCTAATAATCTTCAAGAACCCATTTGCAGTTAACCCAAATAGATTAATCCCACAAAAAAGTAATCAAATCGGGTGCCAAGATAATTACGGAAAAAATAAATCACAGAAATGGCCATTACCAAAATTTATCAGCTCACAGATTGGAAAAAAAAAAAGAACTAACTAATTCAAATCCCAATACAGTTCAAAATCAGCCATAATTCAGAGCATTCAATCATGATCACTCCATCTAAAACAAAACCAAGAAGACTACTACATTAAAAATAACCCACAAAGAAAAACAAGAAATTGACACGAAATTATGAGTTTTCCTACATTATCAAATAATAACTAGCAAATACAATTCACCAACATCATCATCATCAAGAACACAAGATTAAGAATTTCCACTTTCCAGGTATATCTAGTCATCAACAGCCCACGAGTAAAAAGAAATGCAGCGACATCCAAGATTGAAACTTTTACCTGCCCAGCTGAGAAACAAAATGGTGGAAGAGCAAGAGACACAGATAATTGGGGAAAAGAGATTAAGGATGAAGAAAGGGGGAACCCTAAAGGAGAAACACAAGGGAAGGTAATTAGCGGATGAGAGAGAAAAACTCCGGAAATTAATGGTAGCAAATCAATAGCGGACAATTTTTGAAGATCTCTATTATATATATGCTCCAATTTTGTGTGGGTTTCTCATCAGTGAATGAATATGTATGAATGGATTTAGAAATTTTCTATTTTTAAATTAATAATTTAATTAAAATTGATCCAGATGAATTGAATTTATAATTAATTAAAGATTAGATTATATTTTTGGCGTCTCACGTTTTGAAATTATTTTTGTTACATTTAAAATATGTATCAATAAATAGAGACTAACCTTTTAAATTTTTATAATTCGCATTTTAGACTTTTATAATTTGAATTAAATCTTAAATATTTTAATACATATAATGCTGTTTAAATATTATATATTCATTGAATAATTTTTATCTATTACTAAATAAATTTGGGACAAGGTGCATGATTTGAGTTTTATATATATATATATATATATATATATTACTAATAAGAGGAGGGGGATTATTTTTCCTTAAAATACAAGTTACATGATTTGAGGTTTTTTTTTTTTTTTAAGTTTGGTAAGAACGTAATTAGGTTATTGCATGATCGTAGTGTCATTCTCTCTTAGAGATATGCTATTTTTTAAGAAATTTTCCTCTGAAATTTAATATACATACAAAGAGGGGGTAACATGTCCACAAATTTTTTGGCTAGACTTAGCTCTGGTGGAGTGTTTATCTCCTTCTTGACTTTACAAAGATTTTGAGGATTAGTAACCTTAGACAAGGTACATCTTGCTGGATAATTTAATATCGATTATTATAAATTTAAGGATTTAGAATCATCCTTTGTCAATCAACTTTTGTAGAAGAACCTATAAACGATTCGGAAAGAGATTTTGACTTTTGTATAGGGTATAGAAATTTTCTTATTTTAAATAAAAGAGTAATTAAATCCGCCAATCTACCTCATACTCCGAGACCTGATATACTATTTACCAAAAAACAGAGGTAATTGCATGATCGTAAAACTTGTAGAGTTCATATACATTATACATGTACAAATTTTGTACAAAAACGTATGAGTTTGGGTCGTTTGAGATGACAAATGGAGTTTCTGGGCCTCAGCCTGAATATTTTCTCTTCTTATTGGGCTTGACCCAAATCTCTTGGGAGTCAGGAACCAATGCAGTTTAATCTTTTCGTTTAAAAATAATATTGGTGTGATACCCTCATACATATATATATATATATTAATTTCAAAATTTTCAAAACAAAGAGCATAAATACTTTTTATCGATAAGAGGGTTGTAATTCAGTTTGACACTCTCTATTTAAAATTAATAGATTTTGAATTTAAATTATCTAATAAAAATAACATCTCGTGTATTGATAGTAAAAATATAAAAGTTAAATCATTTTTATGAAAAAATAAAAATCATTTTACAACAAAACTATCACTATGAAATGGAGATGGTACAATCATATTTCATTTCTTCTAAAAAAATATTTATTAATATGATTTTTTTTTAATTACTGAAAAGAAACTATTGTAGTTATAACTCCATAGTTGAGGTTTTCACAAGTGAGCTGCCACATAGTGAACAAATTAGGACAAATGTATAAGGTGCTGGACCATCTCCATTAAATCTTCAAGGGTCAAACTTGTCTGGATTTGGGAAGTATTCTGGGTTATGATGAGTTGCCTCCATATTCCAATGAATCTGCATCAAGTAATAAATTATCTTGTTTTAATTATTTTTTAAATAATCATTTAAGAATGTTAATTTATTAATAATAATAGTAGTAGTAGTAGGGTGAATTAGTAGTTTAATCATTTAATTAAATTACCAATCGCATTTCGAGATTTCTGACCATTATATTTATCCTCTTCACCGAAATCAAACAACGAAAAATGACAAAAATATATAAATATAACGATTTTATGACAAAATGAGCTTATAAAATTATGTTAATTTTATTTTTAACACAATAACAATACCTATATGTCAATATTTTTATTCATTTTTTCCACCAAAGTGTTGGTTAGCTAATAATTTTGATATTTAAGAGGGGTATACGCTAATTTTCATAACATATAGGTATTAGTAATTTGATCACATGACAAGAGAGGTAAATATAATTCACTCTAATAATAATAGGGTGAATTACATTTACATTCTCTGTAGATCGATTAAACTACCGATAGCCCATCCAAGTTCTGAAAATTACATATACCATTGACTATCCAAATTAATAGCAATTAACCCCCTGTCTGACAAAAAAATTGATAAAAAATACTAAGTAAGTATTGTTATTATGTTGAAACACAAAATAAACATTATTTTATAATCTCATTTTGACAAAAAATTGTCAAATTTTTTCTTTTTGATATTTTTCGATATTTGACTTTGGTCAAAAGAAATAAATGTGATTGTTAAGAATCTCGAAATAATAATGATTGATAGTTTAACTAATTCACCAATAATAATAATGTCATAGAATTTTACCTTCCATCCTTTGGGAATAGTGTATTCTCCATATTTAAAATCAGTGATGGCTTCCTTGAATCCTCCAACCAATGGCAAGAATCTCAAGGTTTCGCATATAACCTTCCACGAATACTTCATCTTCCTCAAGTCTTCCAAATGGAGCGCTTCGTTTGGTGCCTTTGATCTTGTAATTTCTCCTTGTTCTTTAATTACACGTTACGTACGTACATGCATGCATGCTAATGGTTACTTTGAGCTCACGCAACACAAATTGAAAGCTGAAAAACTATGGCAGTTAGGGTTTCTTGAAATATAATTTCGGCTTTCACCCCAATTTATATACCATCTGTTAATAAGATAGAAAAAAAAAATCTATACATGATTTATTTTTTATTCACGTGAATTTTTTGAGTTTTTAATGCAAAAAAAAAATATCATTCTAAACATAATTCTTAGGTGCCCTACTATGAAAAAAAAAAAAAAAAACTGTTGAATTGCAGTTCTGTTAACTCATGTGTCACGTGAATTAGTTTAATTAATGTGATCCTTACGATGACGTATTAGTTTATGTGACGTAAAATTTATCATCCATAGTATAGGGATTGACGAGTTTACAATTCTCTTGAAAGTCCAATATAAATTCACATGTGGTTTCACCTCAAACCAATTGGTGATAAAGAGAATAACACATGAGACTTATACAATGATTTCAAGGGGTTTAAGTTTTCTATGTGGAATAAGTTAACATGAACATTTTTTCATTGTTTCAACAAATTTAACTGTTAAATACTCAAAAAAATTGTTATTAAAAATAAATGTGTTATGAATAATAAAGTTTATAACTAAATTGGTCGAGCACCCAAATATTTAAAACTAAATTTTAAACTAGATATTTCAAAAAATAAAAAAATAAAATTACTGTATGAGTGATCTTACCTTTCAACAAGTGGACGTAAAATTCCGGAAACTCTGCAAGATACTTGAAAACATTGGTAGCTACGATGCGTACACCTAAATAGGCTCCCAGAAGAAGACCTAGTACAAGAGCCGCCATTTCTACTTCATTGGTGAAGTTGACACCTTCGACATCGAACAGTGATTGGACTAAGGATGGCAAGGTTCCCGTTATTCCTCCAGCTGATGACGATGAAGATGAAGATGGGATCGTTCTTGTTTTGGATTGATTCCTAACAATTGCCAAAATCTCCTTGCGTAATTTCTTGGATGCTTTCATTCCCCGATTGAATTCAGTTCCTGGAAAGTTGATATGTATGGAAGCAATGCCGATTGCCAAGATCTCCATGCCCTGTTGAAGTCCATCAAACTTGCTTTCGTCCTCCATCTCCCTAAAAGTAGGTGAATACTGTCAAACTAATAATTATCGTTTAAAAAATTTTCAAATTAAGTTGGTCAAATAAATATATTAAATCAAATCGGCCAAAATACATTTCAGCTGGTGGTTTGACCGATGTACTCAATTTTTTAATGATCATAAAAATTAAATTTTTTTTTATGATTGACCACGATAGATCACGATCTCTATGTATGCAACAATTGAGAGGAGGGAAAAGGAGATGAACGATATCAATAAAGGCATTAATAAAAAAGGAAAGAATACATACAGCAGTGAAAAAAATAAGAGAGATAGAACTAGATTTAAGATGAAAGAAAAATAAAATAAAATATATATCGTATCGGTTATATCCAAATCGCCGATTTCACCATTGAAACTATTGGTCAAATCAATCCATGTTATTTAAAAATTTTTAAACTAATAAAATTTAAAACCTACAAACAACAGTTTCAACCAAACTACTTACACCCTTACCTAAAAGTATCTTCCATCCGGATGCAAATGCATACCTTCTCGCCATCTCATCAACCCGATCCATCACTCTCTGATCAGGATCATGATCATGATCAGTAGTATTCCAATCCGACGTTTGTTGTTTGATCATGGCGTTGAAAATTCCCAGGTGGTCTCTCTGTGAATCTCCCTTTAGTGTAGATTTTAGGAACTTACGGAAGGGGGCAGCCTGATCAGTATAATCCAAGATTTTATTAAAGTTGCCCAACATTTTTTCTGCCGGCCCGGGCAAGAAATGCTTGAACAAGTCTTTCTGGTTTGAGAACAAGAATTTGTTGCCTTCTGCGCCGGAAAATACTACAATCGGCTGTCCGATTATGGATGTCTTGAAAACGTTGGAAGAATACTTTTGACACCTTTCCAGGACGAAGTTTTGAAGGACGCCATCTTTATATTTTGATCTTAAATCCAGGAGTTCGCCCAGAAAAAACCAGCCTTTGCTTCCTGGTGGAAGCTTTCTTCCGGGCCGGAAGGGGAACAGTTTCTTTGTTAGATATAGAAACAAAATGGAAGTTATTATTGAAACAAGAAGCAACTGAAATATTCCTTTCATTGTATTGAAGTGAACTTTTTCTTTGCCAGTTATGAAAATTTTCAGTGAGGAACTGGTTCTGGACAAAAATTTGAGAAAAAATAAAGGCGTAATATGTTGCTGTATTAAATTAAAAAAGACAACTGAAGAAGGAAGAGGGCTTGTGACGTAGTAATCTCTCTCCTTTCATTGTATTAGTCTGAATTTTTTTTTTTAAGTCACCTATTGAAACTCGTCGTTATAGTAAGTTATTTTTATTTTTTTTTAAAATGCCAACTAAGACATCGTTTGAATAGGAGACATTAAACAGCAAAAGTCTGTCTGGTTGTTCAAGTGGTGGATCAGCCATGAAGGTGCCATGGAGAACCACCAATCGAAGGACCCTACTAATAATTTTTTCCATCTCGTGATCCACTACCCCTAAACGTTTAGATAGTTCCACCCCTATTTTCGACAGTACCTGAGAAATACTAATAACCAATTGCCATTGGCGGAACTAGAGTACTAGTCTTCTCCTGGATGACTGTTATGGGAGTTGTCTCCATAAAGATGGACTCTAAAAATATTATATAAAAACATACCGTAATGCTTTAAATGTGTTATGAGTAGAAAATAATTGTAACTAGAGCACTAGTCTTTTTCACCTTTTCAGTTTATAAATTGTATTTATGATTCGTTTGCAAATTATATTATAGTGATATTGGATCACGAAAACCATGAAGATTCAAATCATGGCGGACAAGAACAATAATTGAAGTAAGACAGCACCTTCAAGATTTATATTATCACGTCATGATGATTGATGATTAATCTAATCAAGTCAAATGAAATGGTAATTAACATTATTTAAAATTCTAATTGCGTAGAGAAATATGAAGATGGAGATGGTGAAATCCTGTGTTATATCATTAATTTTTATATAATGTTCATTTTCACGAGTTATAAATAATTAAATTAAACATTTTGATAGACAAGAACAAAACTTAAAAGCTATCAGCTCAATCTAAAGAATTGGAATCTTACAAAGACATTCATAACATTGAAATAAATGTATAAATAATATTAAATTAAAATAAATTAAGATTTGGATACTGATATTCCTTTATCTTCTTCCTTATAAGAATGGATAAAGTTTTCATATTGAAACGTCAATCCAATCAATTAGAAGGAATTCCAACCGTCCATTCAAATCAATCCAATCAATTAGAAGGATGGATATTCGATTTTCCCAATCAATTTTGTTTTGGAGGAAGGAATTCCAAACGTCCAAACTTAATTGAGATCAATTTTGTTTCGAACTTTCCAATCAATCCAATCAATTTTGTTTCGCATGAAGAATTCTAAACGTCCAAACTTAATTGGAGGAAACCTGATTCCTGTTATGGATTCTTATTTATCGCTCCATTTTTTTAATTAACGTCTTAAATTGTCTATAATTTTTACCAAATACTTTAAAACTCTCTACTTCTCTCTCACCTCTGCCCCTTCCTCCACCACTGTCACTGCCGTTCCCGCATTCCCTATCCCTCCTCTCGAGAGATCACTGTCATTCCCAATATCCAGTCGTCGTTCTAGATCTCCCTCTCCCCGATCTCAATCTCCTCCCGTCCGTTAAATCTCACTTATCCTTCTGTTATACTGTACTTGATATGAATTAACTTATGTTATATTTAATATAAACTCTTAATTCCATTATATAAACTATTGAAACCTTTACAATAATTAAAAAATAATTTATATAAATCCCCATATACATCATATATATATATATAAGTGACATAATGAGGAAAACTGAGGAAATTTTCACTATGGAATCCATATGGGCTGTTTTCTCAAATACATACATACCATATGTGATGACACTAACGGCTTTTCTTCTCTTTATTGAACAGATCTCTTACCTTAAACGGAAACGATTCCTACCAGGCCCAACACTAGTTCTTCCGTTCATCGGAAACACAATTCCATTACTCACAAATCCCACAAAATTTTGGGATAATCAATCGTCCCTGGCAAAATCAACCCCTCTCGGAATCTCCTCAAACTACATCATCGGAAAATTCGTAATCTACATCTATTCAACGGAGCTCTCTCACAAAATCTTCGCCAATGTTCGTCCCGATGCATTCCACTTCATCGGACACCCTTTTGGCAAAAAACTCTTCGGTGAGGATAGTTTGATCTACATGTTTGGTCAAGAACACAAAGATTTGCGGCGCCATATTGCCTCAAATTTCACTCCTAAAGCATTAGCCACCTATATTTCCATCCAGCAAAGGATAGTTCTCAAGCATTTGAATTCGTGGCTTAAAACAGCCAATAATGGAGGAAAGGCAATCCCACTTCGAATCCTGTGCCGAGATATGAACTTGGAAACTTCTCAGACAGTTTTTGTCGGGCCTTACTTGGATGATAAGGCAAGAAATAGGTTTAACGTTGATTATAATTTATTCAACGTAGGTTTGATGAAGCTTCCCGTAGATTTGCCGGGATTCGGATTCAGGGACGCCAGATTAGCAGTTCAACGGCTGGTCGATGCTCTGACGGCTTGCGCCGGAGAAAGTGAGAAGAAAATGGTAATCGGAGACGAGGCCACTTGCTTGATTGATTTTTGGATGCAGGACAATTTAAGGGAAAATGGTAAATACAGCCATAAAGAGCTCGGAGGCCATTTATTCGACTTCCTCTTCGCGGCTCAAGATGCTTCAACTTCCTCATTGTTGTGGGCGATGACCTTTTTGGATTCCCATCCTGATATTCTTGAGAGGGTCCGTTCTGAAGTCTCGAAACATTGGAACCCTGAATCAGATGCACCCATCACGGCGGAGCAGATGAGGGAGATGAAGTTCACGGAGGCGGTGGCGAGGGAGGTTGTCAGAATAAGAGCTCCGGCGACTATGGTGCCACACATTGCCGGGAGTGATTTTGCATTGACTGAAAATTACGTAATTCCCAAAGGCACGATTGTTTTTCCTTCGGTTTTTGACTCTTCGTTCCAGGGATTCAGGGAACCGGAACTGTTTGACCCGGACCGGTTCATGGAAGAGAGGCAAGAGGACAGGATTTACAAAAGGAACTATCTGGCATTTGGAGCAGGGGCCCACCAGTGCGTGGGGCAGAGGTACGCAATCAACCATCTGATGATTTTCATAGCCATGTTTTCAACATTGGTGAATTTCAAGAGGGAAAGAATGGACGGCTGTGATGATATCGCCTATGTTCCGACCATCGTTCCCAAAGACGACTGCAAGTTGTTTCTCTTTCAAAGGTGCAAGAGATTTCCTAATCTTTCGTGGTGGGGCGGAGAGACAATCCGTAAATGATAGTCTAAAATTACTTAACAGGATAATCTACTAAAAAATAATAAAATTATATAAGTTAGAAAGGAAAAATAATTAGCATTCAAATGATCCAAAATATTAAATTGATTATAAAATTAATAATACGATATAAAATATCATGACAAGCGTATTTTTTTGTTCATTTATTAGGAATGGTGGTGAATCAGCCCGTGTCTTTTATATTTGATGTCATTCTTGAACGACAAATTATATTATACTATCTTCGTCCCAAATTAATAGATGTTTTAGAGGTTAAAAGTTGTCTCTTATTAATTGACATTTTTTCATTATCAAGGTAATTTTTTTTGTTTGTCTTATTTTATCATTCCTTAAAATTTATAAATGTATTGAATTCTACCACTCAAATACCTATTTCATTAGTAATTTTATTTCTAAGTTAGGGTAAAAGAGGAAAATTTAGTCGATTAAATCATTAATTATTATTTTTCTTTGATAACAGTGAAATCTATAAAGTGTCTATTAATTTGGGATAGAGGGAGTATATCCTAGGGATATATATATTATTATATTTAAAAATAAAGTGATGAGTGTAGTGTTGTGCTATAAAATAGTGATTATATATGATAAGAAGGAATTGGCCTCCTCATTTAGGACCTGGTCTTGAGTCCGAGTCATACCAGAGACGCTTAGGCGCATGTAGATTTTGAGTTCGAGTCACACTATCACCGGATACATTTAGAAGCATGACGGTCCTGAGTTCGAGACACACTATCACCGGATACACTTAGGAGCATGACGGTCCTGAGTTCGAGACACACCCGGGAGTAGTAGATCACACCAGAAGCACTTAGGATTACCAGACCTAAATTAATAGATTTTTTATTTTATTTTTAAATATAATAATAAATATATATATCTCTAAACGTATATTGTATAATTTTCCTTCTTGAACTCATTTCAGTAAAGGTGGGATGGGATAGATGGATAAATTCTTTGGATGGTGTGAGGTTGTGAATAGCCTCGACCATTAAACGTTGGGTTTTCTTAATGTGTAATATATATATATATATATATAAATTTATGTTCTATTTTATATAAATACACATCTTATATGATATAAACTCATATTTTGAATTATATAATAACTCTATGAAATCATTGTATGCATGATATAAATCATTCTTATATTAATATAAATACATATTTTACATGATATAAACTTTACTTTATATATTCATAAAATCATTCTATACATGATATAAAAACAAGCTTTATATAATATAAATTCATATTTTAAATCATATAATCACATCTTTACTTTATATATATATATATATACGGATCTATATATGTGTATATATATAAATTCACAAAATATTTGTATATATAATACAAATCTTTGTGCTAAGTGATATAAACACATGTTTTACATGATATAAACTCATGTTTTGAATTATATAATAACATCTTCATTATATATATATATATATATAACTCATTGTTATATTGATATAAACTCATGTTTTAAATTATATAATCTCATCTTTACTTTGTATATACACAAAGCTTCAAGAAATATTTGTATACATGATACAAATTTTTTTTTAATTGATATGACCACATATTTTACAAAATACAAACTCATATTTAAATGATATAATCACGTCTTTTAAAAAATTTGATATAAATCACAATTTAAGTTAATTAAATAATTTTTAATTTTTAATTAAAGATTATTTATTTATATAAAAATTTTAAAAGTAAATAAATAAATAAAATTTATTTACAAAGTGAAAACTGAAAAAAAATTGAAGGCCCAAAAAAAAAAAAAAAGATGATTAATTAAGAAAAGGGAGAAAATTAAAAAAAAAAAAAAACATGAGAAATAGAATGAATAATTATAAGCAAGGGAATGGAAGGAAACGCCTACAGGTGGGAGTTAAAATTCAACTAATTTTGCGACACCACACCGCAACTAAAAAATTAGTACAAATTGGGGTAGAACTACAATTGTATTGTAATCCTATATTCTGCCATATAATTTACGTATGTTTGTTTAATTAATGATTATAATATTTTTCTTTCGTTACATAAAAATTATTTAATTTTATTAATAATTAAAATTATGAAAATTAAATGATTATGATTTTTTTTTTTGCACGCACGTTGCACATATTACGCCCGTTAAAAAATAAAAAAAATTCTTCATAATATATAAAATGGAGACATTTTATATTAAGTAATTTTATATTAGATTATTTTTGAAGTGTCTTAATAGTTTTTTTTTTTTTTATAATGTCAATGATATAATATTATTTATGATAATTAATATTTTGTGTAGTATTAGATTTAGTAGAAGTGTAGTGAAAAATCGAATGACTATTTTGCTTTTTCTAAATTTATCTATGTGATATCTATAATATGCAGATTAGTATTTTTGTTGTTTTGAACTGTATTATGGGGAATTCTCTCCCATTTATAGTGTCATCTTCACGTTCCCATTAGAACGAGAC
Source organism: Knoxia roxburghii (assembly GCA_030378225.1). Classification (NCBI taxonomy): domain Eukaryota; kingdom Viridiplantae; phylum Streptophyta; class Magnoliopsida; order Gentianales; family Rubiaceae; genus Knoxia; species Knoxia roxburghii. The sequence continues at coordinate 42,993,229 of CM059420.1, read as the reverse complement.
ATGGTGGAGAAGGAAAGGGCTTTCGGGAATGTATAGATTATCATCATACTACATGTCCAGAACTCTAGCTCATCTTCCCACGGAACTACTCTTCCCCAGCATTTTTTTCCGTATAACTTACTATATGGCGGGACTCAAATCAACAGCAGGAAATTTCTTTGGCGCCCTGTTAATTTATTTTAATGAACAAGAGCGAATGTCGGATTATCTGTTTGTTTATTGCAGTAGCTATTCATTTTCTTGTAGAAAAAATTGGTTTTTGGCATAAATTATATTATGTATCTAGTAGGTATATATATATATATGTACTAGTATTATATTTAATAACTTTTAGATTATATAATTTGCCTGACTCAGGTATGTGCTTTCAAAACCAATTTAGCTGATAATTTGGAACTAGAGCTTCAACAGCCAAATGGTAACCTACGTGAATCACAAATAAAATTTGTTTTTTTCCTCTTGGATTTTCCGAAACCGATAAGATGGCTTAACCCAAAAAGATATTGGTTAAACAAATTGGCTTAACCAATTTGTTTTTTTTTTTTCTCCTTGTAATTCACCCAAAAAAGGAAAAAGTGAGGAAGGAGAGAAAATATTTTTATATAGCTAGGGTTCTCATTCTTTTTAAAATTTACTTTTTAAATTTTTATAATTTCCTTGTCTTATTTATTTCACTAATTTATTTAAATTTAATTTTATTCATTACAAATATAATATAATGAAATGTCATAACATAATTTTTTTTTTTTAAAAAAATATCATGATAGAATTTTCAATTGTCACATTAATAATTTTTTATTTAATGTATTATTAGATTGAAATAAAAAGTTGTGATAGATTATGACATTTTTTATTTATGACATTGGTGCGATGGTGATGCAGCTTCGTCCAATACGTTCCCAAGTTCATCGCATGGATCAAAATATATATATATATATATATATATGTATATATATATATTTTATTTTCATCACAAATATTATTCTCCCTTTAATTTTAATTGTTAATAAAAAAATTTAACTCAAGAAAGTGACTTAAATTATAAATACGACTAAGTAACATATTTTTGACTCAAGAAATATAGTTAAATGGAGGAAAAATGTCTATTATTATATTCTTTCATTTATAACTTTATATTTTAATATCAAACTACATTAAAAGTCATATATAATTATATTAATTTAAAATTTAAAACTAACATTTCATGCATTGACACTAAAATATAAAACTTCAATCATTTTCATAAAACAAAAGAATATTTTACAATTAGGCCATCCATTTTTAAATTTGTGCGTGTCATCTATTTTACAATTAGACTATCATTATAAAATAAATATTACACAATAACATTAGATGACTAACAAAAATAAACTATTATAATTATAACTTTATAGTGGTTATTAGGATGGTAATGGATTACGAGATTTTGATCGATTTGCTGCTCCAAACTAATCCAATCTATTTTAATTTGATCCGTATTTATTTATTTTTATTTAGGTCAGACTAATTAATTTTGAATCAAAATGACTTAGATCAGGTGGGTCAATGATTATTGTGGTTCTCACGAGTGATCTAGTGGTCACTTGTGAATGAATTTAAATAAAAAAAAATAAAATAGCATGAATAGTTATAATATAAGAATAGAATGGAAGGAAAAGTTTGCAAATGAACGCGAACCATACTGAAATTGAAAAATTAGTACAAATTAGGGTAAAATTACAATTGTTTTGTAATCTTATGTATTACCATATAATTTACTTATGTTTATTTATTTAATGATTATAATATTTTTCTTTCGTTACATAAAAATTGTTCAATTTTATTAATAATTAAAATTATGAAATTTAAATAATTATGATATATCTTTTTTTTTATTGCACGCACATCACACATAACACGCACGTTTTTCTTTCTTAAACAATTTTTTTTTTATTTTTCTCATTTCTTATTTGATTTTTACATTAAAAAAAACTTAATTTATAACTATAACATTCAATTTGACAAACACAATATTTATTTTATTTAAACTAAATACTTATTTGTTCATCTATTAAAATATCTACCCATGAGTACACGTTTTATTTACTTTTTCATGTAATAAAAAATGCATTATGGTGTACTAAATTTAGAGGCAATTTATACAATAGTCCATGGATGATACGTAGTTTTGGGGGTTTGTAGTTGTGTATTTTAATTTTTTTTACTATAACTTTCACGTGCAGGTGAGTTTTTAAAAATAGTAACTGTCACTACTTAACTAGTGGGGGATAAAATAAAATAAGGACTAGCTTGATGGCCATGACTGTCATGCTCCTGGGATATCGCCTCATCGCTTACATTGCTCTGATAAGGATCGGAGTTCCCAGAAAAAAAAGGCTTTATTATTTCTTTTTGCTCGTGGGCTGTTGATATTCCTGGAAAGTGGAAAGTCTTAATCTTTTATTGTTGATGATGATGCCGGTGAATTGTATATTTGCTAGTTATTATTTGATAATGGAGGAAAACTCATTATTCGTGTCTTTTTTTTTTCCTTTTATTTTAGAAGGAGTGATCATGATTAAATGCTCTGAATTATAGCTGTTTAAATAAAAAGATCATGATTTCATCTCTCACCTTTTGAACCTGTACAAACAGTCTGGTAAGATCTCGCAGTCTGATATGATTGCTTTTTAAACTTCAAACATGCTCAAAATTTTTCGTGCTAACATTCATGGACAATTCATCCAAAACAGGATATGCATATTTCTTTAGTTTCGCGACATTAGAGTCCAAAAATGTACAAACCACCCCAAGTGAAATTTCTGGAACCTGTAACTCAAATGAAAGCTCAGCCGGCAAGCCTTCAACAGCTTTTGGGGCAGGCAACCACTAACCGGATGTTGGAGATTGCATCTCCGCTTCCTGTGTAATTGCTTGGCCAGTTCCATTCTGTAAGGCATTCGCATGAGGAAGTTGCCGCCTTAATTGATCCACAAATGGAAGAACCTCCTGCGGCAGAAGCAACAACACCTCCTCAGCTGTAATTATAGCTCTTTTATACTCTAAGTTGACTACCATAGTCTTTTCCCTAGCAAGAATACTAGAGGAATGAGAGAATATAGGCCCGAAAATCCGAAGATAATAGGTATAGAAACGCGCTTAATAATGATACTTTTATCGCACTCAATCAATTCCGACTGACCCGTCCTCATCAAACCTCATCCACAACCTCCGCACACCACAAGGCTTTTCCTTCCCAACCAGAGCCTTCCCAGCAGCAGTATTACCCGCAACCCCAGCCGCCGCGGCGACAGTCAGAGCACAGGTAGAAGGCTCAACATCCTGTAAATAATTAATCCTTTCTCATAAATTATTATTTTTTTCTTATCTATCTTTATCTAATGTCATTATAATCATAACAATTTAAACTAATAATAATATTGTATGGAAAAAAATAATTATCTTATATCATTATTAATATGTTTGTTTATTTAATGATTATAATATTTTTCTTATGTTACATAAAAATTATTTAATTTTATTAATAATTAAAATTATAAAATTTAAATGATTATGATATATATATATATATATATATTGCACACATGTCGCATGGTGCACATACAATTTTTCTTTCCTAAAAAAAGTTTTTTTTATTTTTAATTTTTCTCATTTCCTATTTGATTTTTACATTAAAAAATTATAATTTATAACTATAACATTCAATCTAAAATTCTATCCACAAATTTAAAATTTTTAAATTTACCACTAAATACACAATAAAAAAACTAGGGATCTTCTTGCATAACCGGCAATCTTATTGTATAACTAGCATATGTTTTGTATTATCATATTTAATGACCATAAATAAAGTATTAATATTATGATATTCTTATGATGTCATAATCTGACCGATCCTTCCACCGTACTTTTTTACCAAAATATTGATCCGTAGCTCAGGCGATTTTTGTGTCAGATTGCCTTCATGATTTCCTGAGAAATAATTATTTGTAATATTCAAGCACGTTATAAATAGGATAAAGAAAACGTTGTAAATTGTTGTTCTGTTTTGGCTTCTCATATTTAGCTGTAAATTTTATGGCGATGATAGCTCAACAGAATTACAGTACTATATATGTTTATGAATTGATGAATTTGATTGAAAGATTCTCCCTGACGCCATTTCAAGAGCTCAACCTCCACCACCTTCTTAGCTGCTTCCGCAATTTCTGCTTGTTTGAGAGCTTCCTCAATTGCATTCTCCATTCCTTCATTCTCTATTCTAAATTCCTCTACTTGCTTCAGGGCTTCCTTCTCGCTGGCTTCAATCCTCTCTATTTCCGCCATTATGTCCTCAACTTCTACGTCCGCCCCTGCTTTTGCCTCCTCCGCTTTCTTGCTCAATTTCTCAAATTCTTCCGCCGTCAGTATTATCATTATTTGAAGCTTTACTATGGTCATGAATCATGTCTCCCGCCTGTTTTTCTGCTGCTTTTGCTTCTTCAACTTCATTCAGGACAATTTTCAGCCTCTCTTCACCTTCCCTGGTGAAATTGCACGCTGTTTCGGTGTCTTGCCTGAGTACCGTAATGTTTTCCCTGATTTCTTCTGCTTCTCGCCGGTCATTCTCCGCTTTCAGGGCTAGTTCTTGGAGCTGTGAGTTCAGCGACGAAACCTGATCATCCAGACCTGTAAGTTCTTCTCCAGCTTTAACCAGCTGGTTTTTGTATGTTTCCAATTCAGCTCGCAGATTTTGAACTCTGTTCTCGGTCTCTGCTCTTTTATCTAGCAATTCGGAGTAACCCCTCTTCAAATCTTTCATTTCCTGCTTGATTGGATCCACTGAGCTTATTTGTTGATTGTTCTTCTCCTCCGCCATCTCCTCCAGCTTCCTCTTGGCGTCCTCAAGCTCCTGAGTTACATTTTTTAAGGATGATATGTCCGAGTTCTTGACGTTGTTAAACTGTTCTTCCAAAACCGTGGTTGCCACGGACGTTTCCTCCAGCTTTTCCTTCAGGATCTTGGTGGGCTGCTGAAGTAAGGGATCATTTTCTTCCTTAAGGGATTTCATTTTCAGTTCCAGCTCATTCTTGGCCCTGGAATGTGACAGAAGTTTAGATTCCCTGTCTGAAATGTGCTGATTTTGTGAAGAATTCTAACGTAAATAATTCTAAGACATACAACAATTTGTGAAAACAATTTCTGTCTGATTTACAAAGCAAACTTGCTTAATTATAGTACAAGGGTGATCTCCAAAATATAGAAACTATATTACTGCCTATTATTCTATGCTATGATTATGCGTCCTACAAATCAATCACCAATCAACCATATTTACATTAATCAATCAGGATAATCAAGTCAATCAATTAGCCTTAACAGATTTTGCTGTTCTTGAGGGTTGCCATCTTCACCTGTCCAAGCGTTTCCCGCAACCCGGTGATTTCTTTCGAAATTAAAGTGACCCTTTCCTGGTTAACTTGGATCATATGCTGCGCATCGACCGCCTGATTAACACTTTTTAATAGGATTTAACAATTGACTCATCAGCCATTAAAATTTATGGAATGTGACAGCCTCGTGGCACCAACACAGTTGTCATATGCATGTGTAATAGGGTGTAAAATCTATTAATTAAAATGTTTATGATCAAATTTGTCAAGTTCCAAACGTGTAGATCAATTTGTAACAGGGTCATCATATAGGAACAATAGTAGTCTATTTTTTTTCAATAATTTACGAAATCTAAAGGGCTCATTGTTAGTGAGGTTTGCACTTTTTACTATTAATCATGTTATTCATTTATGGGCTATTGGTACATTTAGAAATGTATGAGAAACTTTTCTTCTGTTTCCATTGACAAGATGAGATATTTTCATCCTCTTTTGCTGCTTAAAAGGACGATAAGTAAGTATTCACTAAAATTTAAACCACATTTCTATTTCTAAATGTGTTTATGCATAATTATCTGCTTATTTTAAAATCAATAAAAGAAATCATTTAAAATTAAGACAAGATAATCTTTCTAAAATACAAATTTAGTAATGGAAAAGGTTTCATGCCTCAGGTCCCTAAGTGGACTGTTCTTAAAAAAAAAAAAAAATACAAATTTAGTAATGATCATAAAATTTTCAACATTTTTAAAATATAATAATAGGCATATATAGTATATGATATAATTTGCGTTTGTTTACTTTTACCAACCATGCCCAAGAAGCCCTTGACTTATTAGTACAATATTACTGCGTGCGAGAACCAATTCATAATCCGTTCATTTTATTCAGGCAAAAATCGGGGATTTGTTACTGTTAAATCTTTCTTTCGGTTATCTACTTCATTTTGTATAGCATTAACTAAAGAGGGTTGAGTGAAAAATTGATTCTTAACTAAGAGATGGGCCAAGAAGGAGGAGAAGAGGTGGTACAATCTGAGGCAATTCGCAATGGTGCCATATTTGAAAAAGCTAATCGTCATGTTACTTTGAAGGTTCGAATATTCCTTCTCTTCTGATCATGCAATGCTTTTGCATTTCGTAGTTTTTTTTTTTTTTTTTAACTTTTATTTTCATTGATGGATTTAGTTTCAGAATCTTGTATACAAGATTAAGATAAAAGATGAAGGAGGTTTAAAAAAGAATAAGAGGGAGAGAATCAGAAATCAGGAGAAAATGATTTTGAAGGGAATTTCAGGGGTGGTTTTACCAGGGGAGATTTTGGCTATGTTGGGTCCTTCAGGCAGTGGAAAGACTACCCTTTTAACTGCATTAGGTGGCCGACTCGGTGGTTCTCTGAGTGGTATTATTACTTACAATTCCAAACGTTTTTCCAATGTCATTAAGCGAAACACTGGCTTTGTTACCCAAGACGATGTTATGTACCCTTATCTAACTGTCACCGAAACTCTGGTTTACACTGCCCTGCTTCGCTTGCCCAAGACTCTGACCAGAGAGGAGAAGATGAGTCATGCCGAGGCTGTGATCACCAAGCTTGGATTGACCAATTGCAAGAATAGCGTAATTGGAGACCGCATTGTGAGGGGAATTTCGGGAGGAGAGCGAAAAAGAGTTGCCATTGGGCAAGAAATGCTTATTAATCCGAGTTTGTTGCTGTTGGATGAGCCCACATCAGGGCTTGATTCCACAACGGCGCAAAAGATTGTTTCGACATTGTGCGAGTTGGCTAATGGAGGCAAGACTCTTGTTCTGACTATTCATCAACCATCCAGGGAGGTCTATCAAATGTTCCATAAGATATTGTTGTTGTCAGAAGGAAATCCCATTTATTTTGGCAAGGGTTCAGATGCCATGGATTACTTTTCAGGTCAAGGATTTGTACCCAGTTTCCCAATGAGTCCGGCAAACTTCTTGCTTGATCTTGCAAATGGTAAGCTGCATGCATGAATATCTATCTGCTGGTTTCCATCAAAATATATTGCTTATATCAGTGTAGCGCTATTCCTTCTCTTCTTAATGAATGTAACATATTGTGAGTTTTGTAGGTGTTGCTGGAGACGAATTCCCAGACAACAAAGCTTTAGTTAAGCAGACTTTGGTATCTGCTTTCAAAACCACTTTAGCACATAATTTGGAACTTGAGCTTCAACAACAGCCAAATAATGGTAACCTAGAGAATGTATCTGAGTATCCTCAGTGGACAACAACATGGTGGCAGCAATTCTCCGTTTTACTTGAGCGAGGGATGAAACAAAGGAGGCAGGAATCCTTCTCGATCACCAAGGTAGCACGAGTGTTAGTGATTGCTCTTATCGCTGGCTCATTATGGTGGCAATCTGATCCAAGTCACTTGCAAGATCAGGCAAGGCTTTTCTATAATTTAAGCATATATGATTAGATAATATACTTCCACAAAGGAATTTAACGACTATATTTTTCTTTTTTTATTATGCAGATTAGTGTTTTCTTCTTCTACACGGTATTCTGGGGTTTTTTTCCAATTTATAGTGCTATCTTCACATTCCCTTTAGAACGAGCCATGCTGGAGAAGGAAAGGGCATCCGGAATGTATAAGTTATCATCATACTACATGTCGAGAACTCTAGTTGATCTTCCCACGGAACTACTCCTCCCCACGATTTTTACCATCATAACCTATTGGATGGCAGGATTGAAAGCCACGGCTGCAAATTTCTTGGGCTGTCTATTTGTTGTGCTCTTTTATGTACTGGTTTGTCAAGCACTAGGACTTGCTATTGGTGCCCTGGTCATGGATCCGAAGTCAGCAACGACCTTGGGATCCTGCATTATGACAGCATTCCTCCTTTCCGGGGGATTCTTTGTTGAACATGTTCCCAAGTTCATAGCATGGATCAAGTATATATCCATAGGTCAGTACACATTGAAGCTTCTGATAATGTCACAGTTTAAGCGTGGAGAAACTTATCCATGTCATTCAAATGGAGCTTGTTTAGTTGAAGATAATCCTGTTGTAAAGGCTGTAGGACTCAATGGACTAGCTGTTTCACTCATGGCCATGACTATCATGCTCCTGGGATATCGCCTCATAGCTTACATTGCTCTGATGAGGATCGGAGTTCCCAGAAAATCAGGGGCCGGTGGCGAGGGAGGACGTCTGCCCCATGTTTCAACCGTTGGAATTTTCCATAATAAGACTATTTTGGCCGAGGTCCCGCCAATGTTCATCCCCATGATGCAATTCTACCCTTCAAAAATTTAAACTGCAAAAAATAGGCTCAAGGGTGATCAAGGGTGCGAATTTGGTTTATTCTATTGTTACTGCTCAAGGGTGATCAAAGAGAAAAAAAAACTAGTTTATTTGGCTTTATTAGGGATCTTGTTGCATAAGCGACAATCTTACGAGTTTTATCCGTTATTGTCAGATGCAAGATCTATAAATGGGGGTGGTAATGTTATGATATGTTAAAATCTAATACCATCCACGCTCCCTCTTTGAGCATTTTCCTACCTTCTGCCAGAATATTGATCCTTGTGTCAGATTAAATTCACTGTTTTCGTTGTATTTCGGGAGACAATTATCTGAAATTCTTGTAGAAATTATAGAAGAGACAAACTTATTTAAAGAAGGGCTAATATAAAAAAATGTGTAGTGTTATATGGCGCGGAAAGTTGAATTCTTGAAGAGATTGGGATTTGATTACATGAGGTGGCAAATATGGTGTTGAAGTCACCTGGGCTGTAGATATTGGAGTATTTTTTCAAGGAAATGAATGGGGATGTGGAGGAGTTGAAAAGCTTTCCTCCACATGAGTTCTCAATGCCTTCACTGCCAGGTTGATCCAACTGCGGTTGCAAAGAGAGGAGGAAAGACTACGTTGTAAATTGTTCTGTTTTGGCTTCTCATGTTAGATGTAAATTTTAGGGCGATGATGGCTCAACAGAATTACAGTACTATGTTAAGAATTAAAGGGAAAGAATTAATGAATTTTAATTCAAAGATTCTCCCTGACGCCATTTCAAGAGCTCAACCTCCACCACCTTCTTAGCTGCTTCCGCCATTTCTGCTTGTTTGAGAGCTTCCTCAATTGCATTCTCCATTCCTTCATTCTCTATTCTAAATTCTTCTACTTGCTTCAGGGCTTCCTTCTCGCTGGCTTCAATCCTCTCTATTTCCGCCATTATGTCCTCAACTTCTACGTCCGCCCCTGCTTTTGCCTCCTCGGCTTTCTTGCTCAATTTCTCAAATTCCTCCGTCGTCAGTATTATCTTCCCATTTTTCACCGACCCAGAACCTGGATTCATTTCCTGATGATCATTATTTGAAGCTTTACTATGGTCATGAATCATGTCTCCCGCCTGTTTTTCTGCTGCTTTTGCTTCTTCAACCTCATTCAGGACAATTTTCAGCCTCTCTTCACCTTCCCTGGTGAAACTGCACGCTGTTTCAGTGTCTTGCCTGAGTACCACGATGTTTTCCCTGATTTCTTCGGCTTCTCGCCGGTCATTCTCCGCTTTCAAGGCTAGTTCTTGGAGCTGTAAATTCAGCGACGAAACCTGATCATCCAGACCTACAAGTTCTTCTCCAGCTTTAACCAGCTGGTTTTTGTATGTTGCCAATTCAGCTCGCAGATTTTGAACTCTGTTCTCTGTCTCTGCTGTTTTATCTAGCAATTCGGAGTAATCCCTCTTCAAATCTTTCATTTCCTGCTTGATTGGATCCACTGAGCTTATTTGTTGACTGTTCTTCTCCTCCGCCATCTCCTCCAGCTTCCTCTTGGCGTCCTCCAGCTCCTCTGTTACATTTTTTAAGGACGAGATGTCCGAGTTCTTGACGTTCTTAAACTGCTCTTCCAAAACCTTGGCTGCCACGGACGTTTCCTCCAGCTTTTCCTTCAGGATCTTGGTGGGCTGCTGAAGTAAGGGTTCATTTTCTTCCTTAAGGGATTTCATTTTCAGTTCCAGCTCATTCTTGGCACTGGAATGTGACAGAAGTTTAGATTCCCTGTCTGAAATGTGCTGATTTTGCTGTTTTTGAGCTTCCAGGGTCGCCAGCTTCACCTGTCCAAGCGTTTCGCGCAAACCCGTGATTTCTTTCGAAATGAAAGTGACCCTTTCCTGGTTAACTTGGATCATATGCTGCGCATCGGCCGCCTGTTGAATAGCCGCCAGTTTCGCTTCCAGGGCGCTGTCGAAATCTTGCCGGATCATCGTGAGCTCCTGTTTAACCGAAATGAGTTCGGCGGAACAAACCTTGTATTGTTCTCTTTGGCTGTCGACGTCCTGTTTCCAGGCCGCGGCATCAGCAGCAGCGGTTCCTTGGCGGCTGGATTTTTGGTCCTCGATTTCTTGAATCCGATGCTTAGCGGCTTCTGCGGATTCAATGGCGGTTTGCTTGGATTCGCTGATGAGTTCGAGCTTGTTTGTGAGTTCTTGGATGGTTCTGTTGGCCTTTTCAACTTCACGGCGACCGTGAGCTTTTGCAGATTCGATGTTCTTGAGCAGCTCCTTGTAGTCTTCCAGTTCTTTGATTGCCAAATGAATCTGCGCCTCCTTCTCAAAAACCTTCTGCATTTTCCAAATAAACACAAGTTAATTAGTAGAATTAATCCAAGTACCATAACACAACATCTGTATATATATACACAAATTTCTACAGCTAAGAAAAATAATTAACGATATGCGGTGGTTGGCATGAGGCTGTTGTGGTTCCGCCATGGGAGTTTTGATGCTTCTCAAGGCGGAGCGAATCCAAGGCTCAACTCTGGGTGTGTTAATTTTTTACCTTTTTTAATTGATACTCGTCTCAATAAGTTGAAAATTTTGATAAGTTGAAAATTCTCTACTTATTGAAATGTTGTTTTAATAAGTTGAAAATTTTAAAAAATAAAACCTTATTGAAAGACGTTAAAATATACAAAAAAGTTTCTTGATGTTTTTTCTTCTCCTTCCAATCTTCCTCTTGATTAACTCCTTCTTCCTTCTCCATTGTAGTATTCTTTCCTCCCTTCCTAAGGGCTATCATTCTTTTTTTCTTTTTCTCTCCAAAATTAGCACCCATTGGGATTTCTGATTTTACCACTGACGATATGGGGAAGAAGGGTATAGGGGAGAGTACCTGATCTTCGATGGTTTTGGGTTTCCGAATCAGAAAAGGCCGGTTGGCTTGGGAGGAACGGGGAGAGAGAGCTTCACCAAATAAGCTGACAGCAGCTTTCACAGATTGGAAAGGAGCCCGGGTGTCGATCTCCCCAACCTCGGCTCGAGGGGAGCCGCCTTGGGGAGTTTCAGTCCATTTTCCTGAACCACCGGCCGATGAGTTTGGAGAATCAGTAGGGTTTCTTCTCACATGGCCGAGCATTGTACGAATCCCTTCTTGAAATTTACCTATAATTCAAGAATCAATTGCGTATATTAATTAGAGACTGACGACAACGACGACAACAATACAAGATATGATACTATAATGAAGATGAAGACGTACGTACCTCGTATCATAGATCAAGTTTCCTTGCATGCATGCATGCATTACAGCATTAATGGTTATTGTTTGAAGATTTTGATAAAGCTATGGCAGATTGAATAGATCAATGACGAATCAATGATTGGATCTGGCTTGGGATTGGATTAGCCCAAGCATATATGCATGCAAATCCCCCAATTAAACAAATGAGGAGGAACTAATTCAAAAGATTCTAAGTTGTCTCTCTTTCGTAAAATTCGATTTCTTTGATTTAAAATCGCTTTGAATCACCACTTGTTCCCTTGGAAAGAATATTTAAAGGTGAGGAGTTTTGAAAATGACAAAAAATAATCAATATTAACTGAAATGAACGAGAAAACAGATTTAAAATCAGTTATTGAATCACTGTTTATCCTCTTAAAAAAAAATGTTTGAAGGTGGAGAGATTTTGAAAATGATAAAAGTGATCGATCTTGTTGAAATGAACGAGAAAATCTCAGGTATCAAAAGTTGAAGAAAATCTATTTGGTCTCTATTTATTTGCTTATAATTAGGAAGGAATGAAACTAATTAGAGGTTCTTAGATAATTTTGATGGCCTAATATGGAGGATCATTCCCAACCGCCCACTCAAATTAAGGTCCATGGTTGGCTTTAAAAAGAGAGCCACAAACACAACAACATGAACTTATAAAACATACACTCAAATTGAATCTATGGATTGATATTCTCTATTTATACAACATACGATTTGGCAGTTGCCAATGACTAAATAAGTTGCCCAAAAACACAACTCGAAACTTTTTCTTGTAATTTGTTGCATAATTCTGGCCTAAAGTTTCTTACAAATTCTACTCCTTGTATCATGTTCTCTTGTCTTTAATTATAAGGTTGTTAAATATTGTTTTTTTTATTATTTATCGCTCACTAAATTATTAAAATGGACAAAATGATAATATAGAGGCGATAAATAAGAAAAATGAGACGTATTTACCAAAGTATCTTAGTTGCAAGTTAATTTGAATTCGAATAGATTAGTGTGACTATTACCTAATAAAATAAATTTAAAAAAATACAAGAATAATTTCTATAACATGGTCAAATGTCAAATTTAGTCTCATAAATATTTGGTAGACAACTGGTTCTAAACTTTGCTATTTCATAATACATTTAGGGTACGTTTGATGTAAGGCAAAGGTAAAATAACTTCGATTCCTGTCTCTTTTAGTTAGTAAAGTAAAGGCAAAAGTAAAATAATTCCGATTGCTACCTCTTTTGGTTAGTAAATTAAATGCAAAGGTAATTAAATTATTTTAATGAAGTGATCAGATTCTTTTAATGAATGTCTTGCTAATTTACCAAACAAGTCAAAAGCGATCAGATTCCTTTAATGATTATTGAGTTATAAAATTCTGATTACTTTATTGTCTTTGTTTTGCATCAAACGAATCCTTTAGAGATAAAAGTTATAAGTTATCTTTGAAAATATTTTTTTTTTCATAATTGATTTTTACATGATAAAATAAGTCAGGGAATACAAGGTGTAGTTTATTTTGCGGGCGATATCATTGATTCGAGTCTGTTTATTATTAATTCATGATTTGATGCAAAGTTGTATATTAGTAGCTTATTTTTCTGATTTGATAATTTAATTTTAATTTACAATTTATCACATTATTAAGATTAATTTATTTAGCAATAATTTGAGTTGGACTTAAAAGGTGACGTTTGACTGAAGGCTTTGAATCAAAATATATTGGGCCCGAATTGGTATTTTGGTCTCTTATATATAGGAGGTATTGCTATTTTGGTTCCAAATAAAATTACGACTGCTGTTTTGGTTTTGTCAATTTTTTATTAGAATTTTTAGTCTCCTTTTACAAAAATATTTAAAAGATAACAGATTACATCATTTGATCGCTGGTGAAATCGATTTTTTTTTAAATGATTTATACCATGATATTTTTAATTCATTTTATAACTCGATTCCTCCTGAATTCAACCCATTTAAATCGATTCACAACTCAAAATAATGAACGAAACTCTAGATCAGGGAATGGGTTGAAATTTGTGTATTGTACACAAATCAGGGAGGAATTATCGATTGGGGTGTATTGTACGGCTGTGCCCACAAGAACACATTAATCAAATGACAAATAAAAGGTGTGGATTTATGATCTTGTCGGGCCAATGCACGCGACTTCTGGCTAGTTCTTTGTCCAAAGTCTTGTATGCTAATGCCTGGATTTTCCACCCATCTACCCCTGATCTAGTTTGAAAATAAAAGATTTATAGGGGCGATCGAGTCTTGCAAGGACGAATGACACGAGTCAAGATTGATGGGTTGTGTTTGAGTTTAACTTGATTTGACAATAGAAAATTTCATTTCGAGTTTAATTTAAAATTTTCATATCAAATTTAAATTCGACTCGTGAGTATAGATGAACTCGAGTTCGACTCGTGAGTATAGCTGAACTCGTGAGGCCCAACTTGACATATATCAACTTGAAACTATATAATTAATTTAAATATTAAATATATAAAATTCAGAATTGTATTATGTTTGAATGACATTATAATACGAGTGGAGCGGTAAGTAATAATAATAAATGATATTTAATAATCAAGATTAAAATTTCACTTTGTATTTTCTGTTGAGGAAATCAATATCATTGCTCAACATGATTGCAATATATATAGATATGTTTTTAAAATAAAATAAAATTAATTTTTAGAAAAAAATCTATACCACAAGCCCAATACCTAGGGAGTCGCACATGAATGCATTATTTGAATCCGGTTTCGACCCGATAAGATGGCCCTTTTTTCTTATTGATTTTAACTATTTTTGGGAAACAAACGTATCTTGTACTCAATATTTTAGTTGAGAAATGTACTTCCAGACATAGTTGATCCATGAATTTCATTAATTATTGTTCTAAGGACTTTGCTTTTTTTTTTTCATAAAATAATTTAATTTATATTTTTACTATTTCGTTCTAAAATCTAAAGTACTATATTAATAGCACCTTTTCCCTCGAAAAAAAGTAAATACTAATATGTTATATAGGATTTTTTATATAATTTACAATTAATATATAAGTTATAAGTGGAAAAAAGTATAATAATAAATATTTTATATAATTTATAATTAAAATAAAAGTTGTATATTATTTAAATAAACTATTATTATGAGATAAAAAATAGTATATTTAAAATGTTCTAACAAATAAAAGTGAAATTTTAAAATGTATGTGTATAATGCCCAATATTTAAATATAAAAATAAATTTTGCGTTTCTTTTGAAAAAAGAATATATTTTTATATCACTGTTTATGAACGAGTGAAAGCTGCCTACAACGTGGTATATATGTAATGTTGAAAGCTACATTTCTGGTTGTGTGTCGCAAAAATACATTAATGGTGGTATAAACAGTATTTTTGTTGCACTATTTTAATTTTGATAAATAAAAATATTTTAGGATGGAGAAAGTATTATAGTAATAATTTTTTAACACAAGCAAAAATGAAGAAAAATCCCACCAATATAGGGCTGACAATTTGTAACGTTCATGACATGTTTTCAATAAAAAAATATTTTATTTGTTCAAAAATATTTGACGTTTAAATTTTTAATTTAATTGAAAAGGTTGTTATAAAGTAATTATATTGTTTGAAAAATAACGTTTTTAATATAATTATATCCATGTTAATATGTGTGAAGAAGTCTCAAACGTCTTATATTTATGAACGGGTTATAAGCTTGGTATTTTTTTTTTTACAAATTACATGAAAAATGGAAATTAAATATTGATATATTAACCAAAAAAAATTAAACTTTTGCCCTGTGAATCCGAATTCGGCCAAATGTTACCCTACCAGCAATAGAACTGCACATGATCATTTATCTATATTTGAATATAAGGAAACAAAAAAGACCATGGGAATTTGATGGTATAATAATTTTGGAAATGGGATTTTCTCTAGACAATAATGCCAGCTCCCATTTCTAATTTTCCAGCAGCTTTGAAGAAAAAGAAAACCAAAAAAAAAAGAAAACTGGATTAATGAACTTGTTTTTTTCTCTTAAATAAATCGCGTAAACTTAATCTGATCTTGTAATAATATAATTGCCTAATAAAAAGGGCAATATCAGGGACAACATTACACAGTGTAGATGGAAGGACATCCACCCCCAAAACGGCTTAAATTTTTCTTAATAAGGTTATTTCAGCCGATGTCCACCCTCCATGTCGTTGTAATTCTGCCCAAAAAATTTAAAGTCTGCGTCCTGGTATCACGCCATCAAAATGGGGACAATATTCTTGTGTCTACTTGGAGGAGGATGTTGCTGGTGCTGGAATATTAGCAGAGCCTTGAAAGCTTTCAACTGAGAAATGATGTGTTTATAATGGAAACAATTATTGCCAACTTCAGCATTATTATTAACTGAAAGAATTGACAAAATGGTCTTCCTCAGCCTCCTCAATCTCTTCCCAATCCTAACCTTCAACTTTGTAGCTCTAACTTTCAACCAAGAAGGCCTTAATCTTCTTCTTGCTGGAGGAGAAGAATCTGCTTGTTTCAGAGCTTTGTAAATCAAGAACTGAGCTCTTCTGTGGATTACTTCGTCAGGGTCTTCCTTATCCACCTTTGAGTAGCCAAATCTTGAGTTCATGAAGCTCATTTTCAGAGCAAAAATGGAGGGATTTTGAAGGAGGAAGAAAAGGGTTCTTTTGTGTATATTTTCTTTGTTGATTCAGAAGCATATTTATAGAGGAAAAACAAAGGGCTGAAATGGTGCAATAATTATGGAAATTGATTATCAGTGGGGCATTCAGAGAGGTCATGTGGTGATGAAACAGATCATGTGCAGGGTAACAATTTGTTTGTTTGGGAAATAATAATTGAATTTAATAGACATACTCCTCTTCAACTGGCCAGGCAAGCACCGTCATTCATATACAATATAAATATAAATATATATTACTAATGCATCAGATTCTATCAAAACTCCAAATTAAGCCTATTAGAGCGAGAATAGTACTAGGTTGAGTGACCCCGAGAAGTCTCATGTTGTACCTCTCTTTTTTTCTGAACAATTCCTATATATGTACCAACACTAATGCACCTGATCTCATCAAAATTCCGAAATTGAGCGTGAATAGGATAGGATGGGTGAACCCCTAAGAAGTTCTCGTGTTGTACCCTCTTCTTTTCCTAACAATTCACTAGATCTCATCAGAATTTCGAAAGTAAGCATGTTTGAGCAAAAATAGTAGTAAGATATGTGACTTCCTGGGAAGTCCTCGTGTTGTACCCCTTTATTTTTTCTAAAAATTTACATATATATATATATATATATCACAAAACCGTTTATTACTAAATTGCTCACGTGTAACTTTTTATTGCAGTCGTAAATTACATAAAAATCATATATAATTATGTTATAAAATCTTTTTAATGTGCAATAAAAAGAACTTGCTTAGTTTATTTGGTTGTAAGTATTATAGTTGACCTTATAGTTTGGGTATTGGCTGGCACGGCAAAGTTGGTCATCAATTATTGTTTTGTTTATTCTTACAACGTTGAAAAATATATGATTATGCTTTCTTGAACTTGATGGGATAACATAGTTAAGGTGATGCCAAGAAGCCCTTCATTTTAATAACAAAATTATTGCTTTTTAATCATAATATAATACATCTAAAAAATAATATTACAAATATAACTATTCTTTTCAGACAATCTATATTTTTTTTTTCACACGGTGCTATCCCACTAAAACTAGGGTCCACCCAAAAAAAAAAGTTCTGAAAAGAATAAATTCGTTTTTACAAACAAAATTTGAATAATGGGTATAAATTTGAACTTAATTGTAATAAATTAAAAAGATGAGGACATGTTTAGCTACAATTGAAACATCAGAGGGTTTTAACAATATTTATAGTGAATAGATGAGTGCATTTTGCAATAAATACAGTCTCTTTTTATTTACTGTCATTCATTTTTATTAAAATACAAAAAATAATAAATATATTTTTGATAAAAATAAGACAAAATAATAATTCAATACGACGATAAATCAGAAAAATAAGCCAGATTTAAATTCGAAGTAGTGTTATTATAATGGAAGTGAGCCGACTTGCCTGCTTTGTCCAGTTGCACTTGGAAGACGTCATATATAGGCAAATTATCATGCGCAGGCCGCAGCTTCTCCATATTTTAACCCAATCATTGGAGCTCTCTCCTTTTTTTTTTTTTTTTTTGTCTAACTTCTTCATAATCATTACTATTTCTCGAGGTAAAAGAACTCGAAGGAGTCAATCTCATCCATCAATGCTATCTATTTTTGTTAAATATTATACAATTATAAAACTTATATAGAGGTAACTAAATTTGTAACTTATAGACAAAAAGAATGTATTTCAGTGATAGACACTCACGATTTTAAATAGTATGTCTTAAATTCGAGTTATTTTTTTATTAAAAAAAAAAGTTTGTAATCTATCAATTCTTATATTATACTATTAGTAGAATATATCTCACAAGAAAGATATATATCATTTATAATTTATAACAAATATTACGTCAAATATAATTAAAAAATTCATCATTTATAACATGAAAATACACTCTAAACACACGAGAATACGTCAAATATTATATGAAAATAACAGTTTTTAAAAGTATAAAAATATATCAAATACAACTCGAAAATACATCACATATAAAATAAAAAATAACTTAAAAATACATCATATATAAAATAAAAATAATAATATTGAATGTTGGCAGTAATATGATATAATTTGCAGTAACGGATAATCTTACAAATGTCATATATATGGTTCAGTTTCGTCGTTCCATGCATGAGCACCTTTAAAGCATAATAAACAGAGAAAGATTTTTCATCAGAAAACACCCATGCATGCATGGGCTTCCAATTTCCTTAATTTATGAATCAATAAATGATATTAAATATCTGCAAATTATGAAGGCCTAGATGCATACAACTGGTGTTACCCGTAAGATTCTGAGAGTTTAAAATAGGAGTAAAGTAAGGATATTTGAAGCTGTTGCCGGCCGGCCGGCGGCGGGCGGCTGTCGGTGTTCTGAAGAGAAAGTAAATTGCTGGTTGGTTCATCGGTGGTTGCGCCCATTTGTTATGTTTGAAGGTGGCAGCAACCTCCTGGCTACTCTATTACTCCCTCCGTCTCAAATTAATAGACGTTTTAAGTGTTAAAAGTTGTCTCTTATTAATTAACATTTTACCATTATCAATGTAATTTTGTTAATTTTTCTTGTTTTGTCCTTCTTCAAAATTTGTGATTGTATTGAAGTGTATCATTCAACTACTTATTTCATTAATAATTTTCTCCTCAAGTTAAGGTAAAAAAAAAAATTTATTTAACTAAATCATTAATTACTATTTTCCCTTGATAACAATGAAATTTTTAAAATGTCTATTAATTTAGGACGGAGGGAGTAATATTCTCCCATCAATGAGAGTAAAATACTGTCATTCAATGTGAGGGATATTTTGTGACGGGATTTATGGGAAGAAATATATATTTCTAATATTTGATATACAAATCCTATATATAGGAAAGGAACCTCTTTATATACATGTGTAATGTACTCGATTTTCTGAAACACTGATTCGTGATTCATAAAACTAATTTGTTAGGCCTTATTTGATTCAAGTGAAGTCAAGAAAGGAGGACATAGGTCAACTGAATTTGGAATAGCGATATTTTTTAACGTGAAAGATATTTTTTAGAAACAATGACGATAGTATTACACGAATCAACTGTATCTGATTTATCAATTTGACCGTTCATTTTGAGCAGGTAACACAAAACTTTTTAGTTAAAGAAGAAAAAATAATCAAAGTTTTTTTCCTTTATCATTTTATATACTGGTTGTTCTTATACTTAATTTTAAATAGAACCGTGTAATAATTCATTTATAAATAGGGTATTTATTTAAAAATATGGTCGAATGACCCTTCTCACAATGAAAATGTACGACTTGGTCTAGTATAAAATGAACTTATAATCATAAACTTATTTTAATTTTTTTTTGAAAACATAGACTTATTTCAACTTGGTTAATGAAATCAACTTGATCATCCGCTTATGAGTTAATGATTCCATCATCCAATTGTAATTGTAAGTTAATGGCTTAAAAATTAATGAATTGTCATCCTTTTATTTTTAAATATAATAATATAATATAATTCCCATCCAGAATGAAATTCAACTAAATTTTATGGAATTCATTTTAAAATAATAGTCCTATAATAATTTTCTTTAGTTTCTACTGACTATTGGTCGTGTGAACAGTCCTTCCTTATTCAAGAGTGTCGTGTCACCTTTTAAACACAATCTTTTGTTACTTTTAAGGTTATGACTTAAACCAAGTAATTCATCAGATGATTATGTTCATATTATACACACATTTGATGGTAAGTTTTCTGCGCAAGAACCAAGAACTGCATCAGCTGATTATACAAATTGGTCAAAAAGAGACTTCAACTTAAACGATGATCATCAAATTTCATGTTAAAAGTTCCATCATTCCAACCATCCAGCTCTGGAACAAACCAAGAACTCATCAAAGCCGATTCTACAAATTCGAGATATGGAGAAAGATTTATAAAATGTAATACTATAACCAAAAACTAACTAATAATAAACTGCCCCACAATACGTTCTCAAAGTTCAATCATTTTAATGTTACACTGCACTGCATAATAGCCTCTCATCAGCTGCGGCTGCACGCGCCTCTCATGCAAAGAAATGTCGAAAATACCTGGACACCATCTCTTGGTAGCAGATCACTGCAGAACACACGAGACGATTCATTGTCAATACCGTGTAAGCACAATGAGCTTCAAAGAAAACTCGGAAAACAGGAGTTATTGCATCATTCGACAAAGTTCAGGAACTGATAATGTACCTGAGGTTGCTGCATCTGTTGTTGCTGTTGTGCCTGAGGTGGATAATTCCCATACCCGGGGTATCCGGCGTAATACATGTTAGGATCCTGAGCAGGTGGTGCATATCCATAAGTCTCGTATCCAGAAGGGTATCCATAGTAACCAGCGCCAGCACCAGCACCGTTCCATTGGTTTGCATCTGCTTGAGGCTGAAACAAAAAACAAACAATTCAGTTGTCACGCTCAGTGTCACGCAAAATAGATATGGATCAACTGTAGAAACCGGCGCTTCACCTGTTTGTTTGAAGGACTACGGCCCCAGGAAAGTCGAATGTTTTGCCCAACCAATTGGGTACCATTTAAAAAACGCAGAGCTTCTTCAGCACAGCTCCTGTTAAAATCAAGTCACAGAAAATAACAAGATAAAGTATATCAAATCCCTTGATTGTAAGACCAATGATAATCCCCACAGAGCAAACTTTACCTATCAGCAAACTGAACAAAACCACATCTCTTGCCCAAAGGTATCTTAACATGAAGTAATTGTCCATATTGCCCAAATAACTGCCTCAGATGATCATCTGTGACATTGGAGTCCAAATTCCCAACAAATAACTGCAAAAATAAATTAGTAGTGAGGAGATGCTTCAAAGCAAATTTATTATACTGTCACATTTCAAGGTATATACTGACTGTTGTATTAGATGGATCATCCTCATTGGGAGTTCCTTGAGTATCCTGATATGAAGCTGCAAATAAGAACAAAGGCAAATGATAGGGGACTGATAACAAAATTAATTCCTTCTCAAAAGATTAAAAAAAAGGATTCCAACGACACCTAAGTTGGGAAAAACAAATCATCAAATAATCATACTACAATAAATAAGGAGAAAAAATGTAAGCAGATCTATGCAACATGCACTGACCCCTTGGGTCTGTCTGATTGAATCATTTTGTTAACCTAGTTCATGGGATTAGAATGGTTAAGAAAATTCTTTGTGCAAGCCCTAGTACCATGACACGAAGCAAGCAGTTTCTTCAACCGGTCTATGAGTGCAAGGGAAACAATCTCCAAACAATTACATAACTGAGAAAAGAAAAGAAAGCAAACTTCTGCAGTCACCCAGAGAACGGGGTCACGACCAGACACACACCAGACATATTTAACCAACTATAGTCCTCACAAGTATTCAGCCTTTATTTCATTCTTACTTTCCAGAAAGGGAGTTACTCTTGAAAGGATTACCTTTCAATCAGTATTAACAGATACAGAGGTGTAAAAAATTTCAACCGATGAATCATCAGGTCAATAAAAGAAATGTATTGTAGGGTAACCGACAACCACCCACCCCATAAACATATACTTGAAAACACGCCAAACGATCACCAGCATAAATCAATGCAAGGATTGGAAAAATAACCTAAAAACCTTAAGACAACCTCGTGTAAACTTAAGTTGAAGAAGAATAGGTTATCAGTACAAAAAACCCAGAAACTGAAAGGTAATAAGGAATTGGCACAAGGGAGATAACCAAGTGACTTTCATAAATAAGAAATTGAAAGTACCAAAATACGAAACGGCTGAAATTTAAAGGAAATGTAACTTGGCTGGAAGTTAAGTAAGCAAACTGAACTCGATGATGAGAAAACTGAAAACTGTAGTATAATAACTCGGCGAGGAACCGAAATAAAGAAGAATAATGACATCAAATTAAAACTGACCTACGAAAGACCAGGCACTAAAAGGGTTATCATTCAGCTGAAATTAGCTCCAGGCCCCTATATGATAGAGCCTCCTGACACCCTGCTTTGAGACAACCGAGTTTTATAAGATTGTGCAGGTCCCAATATTGTAATATCCGAAAATTTTTAAAATATCGGAAGGAAATGATGTGGTAAACTGGCCATTATCTTTGATAACTGAAGCGAATACTGATAAAATAAGAGCGACTTGGCAGCCTATCAAAACGAGTCACAAACAACCAAACAGAGACATCTTCCAAGTAAACCAAATACATCATTGTCAAGCAGAAAAATTCTCAAGAGCAAAGCAATTAATGGAATGACAGCTTCAACCTCCGGGGCAGCTGATATATTTTCAAGCAAATAAATTAAAACCAAAATAAGATTTGAATGCATTGATAGCAATGGGCAATGGTCAGATGTACAATATGACATTAGCATACCTTTGTTCTGGGTCTGTCCAACCATAGTCTTCTTGTTAGCTGCAGGACCAATTCGCATGGGTCTGGTAGAACAAAACTTTCCATTCATCTCAGTCATGGCACGTATTTGTTCACTTTCATCTGCAAATCTAACAAATCCATAGCCTTTAGAACGTCCAGTTAGCCTATCTGTTACAACTTTGGCACCCTTGATTGAACTATAGTTGGCCCTGAATGTCTCTTGAAGCATGTAATCAGTAACATCAGTAGCCAAGTCTCCAACAAATATAGTGTGGTCAGGGGTATCATCTAAGCGCTTCTCACCAGCACCCATAGAAGCCCAGTTCAATCTGAAAGGTAGCTCAACATTGGGCATCAAGGTGCCATTATATGTCTGTAGGTTTCGCTCTGCAGCGGCGTGACTAACAAACTCAACGAACCCATAACCTTCTGACTGATTTGTCTGCTTGTTGCGAATAACTTTGGCTGAAACAACCTGAAAAACAGGGCACATAGGTAAAATTTTCCGACAACAAAAATTAACTTAGCATTACACCAAAAAAAATAAACAAATACATTGGCAATAAGTACGCCCGTTCAAGCAGTTGTAAATTTTATCCAGTTAGAATTTTCTACAACTTCAAGAATCAAACAACCCTACACACATTATAAAATACAAAGAACTCACCAATTATACAATAAACAAGAAAGCCCAAATAACAATACCATACTATCATATAAATCCAATTCTTTCCCAGAGATACATGAATATTCGTATAGGCAAAACTTGTAGCTACTTTCTATAAAGCCCATACCAATAAAATCCAAACAAGATTCATCATCCCACTGAAGTAAGCACAATGAATTAAATTTTATATATAACCCAAACAAAATCAAAACTTTAAGATCAACAAAATCAATTCAAAGATTAATAAATGATACGCGTCAAAAAAAGACCAATGTTTTACCTCGCCGGTTACAGCAAAGCAACTGGCAATGTAATTCTCATCCATCCAATACTGCAGATCCCCAATCCAGAGGCTTCGGATCCCATCCGCAGCATTCGGGTCAGCCCCCGCGGCCGCATACTGCTGCTGCTGCGGCTGAGGAACCTGCGGTGGTTGCTGGTAATAATAAGCAGCAGAAGGCGGCGGCTGTTGTTGCTGCTGCTGAGGCGGTGGAATCTGGTACTGCGGCGGTGGCAGCTGCTGTGGGTGCATCCACTGCTGCTGCTGCGATGGCTGTGCCTGCTGTTGGTATTGAGGTTGTTGAGTTGCCATCGGCGGTGGAACCATGGATGTCGCCGGCTGCATCATCGCTGTATAAGAAACCCTAGATTCGAGAGCGAGATGGGAGAAAGAGAGGGGGATTGGGGATTTTATTTTATATGTGTGGAGAGGAAAGAGAGGGGCGTCTATTTTAAGGTTAAAGACAAACAGAAGAAAACCCTTGGGTTCACGAACGGAATTGATATTAAAACTATGGGGTCAGGATTGGATTACCCAAAGGTGCGTATTAAATAAGGGTAATAAATAAGGGTAAAATAGTAATTTAGAACACGATAAATTAAAAAAAGAAATTAGTTGTATTTAAGCCTCCATTTCTTTATTTGATTTTCTGCATAAATATGGGATATTTTAAAGATTTAATTGACCTGATTAAGTAGAATTAATAATTTTCCAGTTATAAGTGAGATAATTACTATTAGTAGGAAGATAGTAAATTTTAATAAATTAAAAAACTATCAAACAAAACAAGATAAATGATCTATAGAGAGGAATAATCACAATCACACCAATGAGGGACTATAATCACACTTGGTTGGGTGAAAATAGGGATGGGACAATGGGAATTTAATAAGATTAATTTTATTATTTTAAAAAAATATTAATCAGAATCATTTTTCAATTGTTCAATTCTCATATCTACTAGATAAACACATCTTAATTTATATAAGTGTATTAGCTCATAATTTATATAGAGACTTTTTAAACGAAAATTATTTTATTTTTTATTTATTGATCTGTCATCATCAAACAATTTTTAATTTATTATTCAAAAAACAATATTTAATTTAAAATTTTTTTAAAAAAAATCTACAGTACAAAAACTTCTCACCATCGAAGAAACATTTTATGTCGCAAAACATTTGGGCTAAAAGTTGTAAGAAGCCCATAAATCTCCACCATACATGGGCTTTATTAACCAATTATCCGCGGGCCCCATTAAATATCGGTTAGACTGGAACTTGACTAGCGTCTTTTCATGTTCTTGATCCATTTCCAGTTTTCAGACAGCAGAAAGAACGAACCCCATTACGCAGAAGAGGAGAAGTCTTGAGCTGGTTAGTGTGAGCATCAACTTTTGATCTCTCTTTTTTTTTTTTATGGTTTTGGTTGGCATTTTCACTTCTGATTCTTAATACATTGAACTGCAAAGAATGAGAGGAAATGCTTCATTTTATAGCTTTCAAAGTGGCTTATTTCAAGAAATTTGTTTGATCCTTTGTTAATGATTGGTGTATGTGAGAACCTTGTTTTTCTAATGGCTAAAGAGTAAAAGATTAGTTCTTGTGCAGATATAATTGTTGGGTTTTCTGTTTTAAACCAATTTATGAAAGAAGGGGCAATCTTGTTCCAAGTGGAAATGGAGTAGTGCTGCTTAAGGCTTTAGCTGAGTTGAAAATTTGAGGGCTGCAGTTCATGTTGCTAGTTTTCTAGAGCTCTAAACTCTCGTGGGTTTTTAATGATTTTGTTAGATCTGATCACTGGGACTTGGAAAAAAGTAATCAAGAAATAGTAGTATGGATGTGCACTTGAAGAATTTGTTTGGTAGATATCAAGAACAATTTGGTACTGGCGCAGGGCTTGGTCCTGGTTCACAAACATGCCTTTTGAAGGTGGATGGCATTTCTCCTCCATTTATTAAGTCACTGTATAGAGCTGCTGCAGCTTTGTACAGGACTGATCCATGGAAGCGATTTCACCCGGAACATCTTTTTGGTGTAAAAGTGGGGAAGGATTCAGATTGGTCAACCAGAAAACAGCCATTCCCATGTATTCAGTTAATTGGGGGTGATGGTGGGGATATAGGGGTTTATATGTTTAGGTCACAACATGATGCTAAAAGAATGACTGGTACTAGGGAGACAGTTAAGGTTCCCAATGTGGAGCTTTTAAGGGTGACTTATGAGCTAGAGTCAATCATGTTCCTTTCAAATAAGAGAATGATAGAGTCATTGTCTTTGGAGGCCTCGGGAACTGATCGGTTTCCAGTTATTGATGTTGCTCGCTGTATGTCGTCCGGTGAACTTCAATTTAGGAATCCTACTCTTGAAGAGCTTAAGTTTGTGTTAGCTACCATCAAAGCTATTTCTTTAGTCCATCCTCTCCTCCGGCAAGATCATGGCGCTGGGCCAAAGTGGTCTCGATCGACATACTTTGAATCTTTTATTGAGACAGTGGATGTTCAATGGCCTTCAGAAATGGCAACATCCACTGACCTTGTAGCAGTCACAGTGTCACACCCTCCTGGCCAGAAATATGAGGAAAAGAACAGTTCCACGGCAAGCTCAACTCCTACCAAGCTATCAGAACGATCGGTTGAGGAGACTTTAGTTAATATGGTCCATCATATGGATTTAGTTCCCAGTGTCAGGCAGTGCATATTGTGTGAGAAAGAGGTTAATGAGGAACAATCTTTTTCCTGTGGTCGCTGCGGTGCAGTAGTATATTGTAGTTCTATCTGTGAGCAGCAACACTTGAATGTTACACATAAGGATCAATGTTTTCTTTACAAGGCCATGATGGAAAGAGAAGAAGAGCTGACCATGAAGATTTTCTTGTTCAATTGTTCAGCTGAACAGCCATGCAAGTGGCTTGAATCATTAGGTTTACATCAGATGGGAATGTGGAGGAGAAAGTGTAATTGCTTTTCCCACTTGTTATATGGCTCACTCCCTATCAGAGGCGTGCTTCGTGATGCATGGGGCGACCTGGATGACAATGAATATCCTCATGATTCGCCTTTTCTTGACTACGAAAGGGATGGTTTGTCAAGTCCAATTCTCCCGTCCAATTGGTCTGAGTACTATAGCCTTCGGGCATTGCCATTGTCGAGTCCTGTGGCAGATATACTCTCCCATCCATTGACCGTACATTACATGTTAACTGGTCTTAATACTGGTTCCAAAAACCTTTTGATGAAAGGCAAAGAGGTGATAGTGCACTACCTAGGACCTGAAAGAGAGTTAGATTGGTTGCCAGCTTTCACAGAGATTGCTCATCTACTAAATGGTGTAGGTAGTGTACAGATAATCATGATTGGTCCTGAAGTTCCAACTAGTTTGTCTGGATCGTCATCTGTCATAAGCAGCCGATTAAGGATCACATACAGAAAAGGATTGTATCAGGAAGAAATCACCTACCTTCCTACTCCACAAGTGATTCTGGCTTTGAATTGTGAATTGGAGAAGTATACAACTTGGAATGGGGCACTTGACTTGATAAAGTTCATGGGATTGCCATCCTTTCTTTCTTGTCAGTCTGAGTTTTCTTGCACAAATGCCAAGCAAGTTCTTCGCGACACCGGTTTGATTATTGGCTATCCTATGACACCGAATCCTTTCCGATCTCCAGTCAAGAACTGGGGGCCTTCCACCAATTTCCCATCATACAGCAATGGCTTTGTGCTTGGTGTAAATACCTGATCCACAATTTACAAAGGACTGACCAAGGATTGATTGTGTTCATTTGGTTATTTCCTGTAATATGTTGAGTTCTTGTGGCTCTGAATTTGGAAAAAAGACCTGGCAAGGAAATATTGCTACACCTAGACATGAACTTTGCTCTTATTGTTCTTGAACAACTATAGAAAAGTGAGTAGTTAGCAAGAATCCTCTGAGCTGAAATTCAACTTTTTGTTCAACCTTCAGTTTCTGTAGTTATGGAAGTTATCTGTTGTTTGTAGGCTAGTTTTTGACAATGTTATATGTCATCTCAGTACCTGTGGACTTGTAGTTTCTGGTTTACTACAAACTATTTCTTTTTCACTACCAAAAAAAATATTCTCCACAAAATGTCATTTTAAGAAGTTTTAATATCAAAAACTCCCTTGACGCGCAGTACTATATTAAACACCCCTTTAAGATTTAGAAAATATCGCAAATCCCCCTTACTATTATATTGATTTTTTTTATCAGAAAATTACTGTATAATTTTAGTATGATTTTTTGAATTTATAAAAGTTGTTCAAATGAATATTTTTTAATAAAAAATTTAGGGTAATTTTAATAGATAGTGAAATTATTTAAACACTTATTTTTTGATTGAAATTATACTAATACAAAAGTTTTCTAACACATGAAAACTAATATGATAGTTAACTGATAAGTCAAGGGGGTTTTTCAATATTTTTCCAATCTCAATGGGAAGTTTGATATATTATAAAATTTGAAGGGGGTATTTTATATTAGCCCTTTTAAAAAGTTGATGGATCTTAAAATTTGCAGTAAAATTTGTGCTTTGTAGTGCCAAAAGTTATACATGTTACATCTTTAGTGTGACTGTTCATTTCTTTAGGGAAAAAAAATGTAAAAATAGTGTCTAAGTATCACTAAATAGTAAATTAATTATAAATTTGACTGTTTATAATATATTTAATCATTGTGAATAATTCATGGTTAAATTCCAATTCCGTTAATGGTGAAACCACTTGATATCACAAAGATTATATGCTTATGGGTATTCTGCAACTTGACCTCATCATTATTTTGACAAAAATCAGTAGCATATAAACATTGATTACATTGGTTGCTCCATAAATCACCAACTTGTGTGTGGCTGTATTGATTTGACCAAAAGCCAAATAAACTTTTTTTTTGGTCCCATGAGACACTTTTTTTAAAGCCATTTACATGACACAGCCTAATATATTTCTTCACCTAGTGGTTCTTGGAGAAAAGAGACAGCCTCCCTCAAAATTTTAATAGCCTCTGGAGAATTGCATTTGCCTTTTTTGATCGAAATGAACATAAAAGAATAACAAAAATTAAAGAAATTTAACGATTTTCAGCTAAAATAGGATCATAAAATAATGTTAATTTTGTCTTTCAACACAATAATAATATTTACATCAGTACTTTTGCTTACTTTTGCTTATTTTTTCCATTAATAAAGGGTTGGTTGTTATAAATTTGGATAGTCAAGGGAGTAAGTATAATTTTCAGAATTTGAGGGCTATTTGTAGTTTAACCAAACCACGTAGGAGGTAAATGTAATTCACCCTTACTTATTTATCTTTTTGGAATGAATTACATTTATATTCCTTATGGTTTGATCAAACTACCAATTACCTTTGAGATTCTTAACAAGAAAATTACATTTACCCTTTTTACCAAAGTCAAACATCGAAAAATGTCATAAAATTGAAAAACCTAACGATTTTCGGCCAAAATGAGGTTATAAAACGATGTTAGTTTTGTCTTTCAACACAATAACAATACTTATTTCAGCATTTTTACTCAATTTTTCCGTCAACCAAAGGCTGATTATTATGAATTAAGATAAACAAAGGGATACACGTAATTTTCAGAACTTGAAAGGAGTATCCAATAGCTTGATGAGATCATATATCTTTAATACTACACTCAATTATCTTTGACATCAGAGTAAAACCTAAAACTAACACTGAAGTTCACATCACATGGGACGTTGTTGCCAATTTGCAAGTCTCTATCTGAAATCAAACTTCAATGCCCACCACTCCTTTCTCACTATAAATACTATAAAGCCTACCCTCTGAAAATGCATAATTTTTTCCTTCAACAAAAAAACAAATATGGAGTACTCAACCATTCATCCTTCTACTTGGCATTCTTACTTCACCCCTTCTCTTCTTGTTCCCTATCATTTCATCCCTGAAAACCATGTCCACTGGACTGAAACCCCAGAATCCCACATTTACTCTGCTGATCTTCCAGGTTTGTTATATCCAAATTCTTGACAAAGCCCACAAAAAAAAATTCATTGAAATTGATTCAAACTGATTATTTATATGGTATGCAGGGGTTAAGAAGGAGGAGATCAGAGTAGAAGTTGAGGATTCAAGGTACCTGATAATAAGAACAGAGGCTAATGAATCAGCAGAGCCAGCCAAGAACTTCATGAGGAAATTCAGATTGCCAGAAAGAATTGATATTAATGGGATTTCTGCGGGGTATGAGGATGGAGTTTTGACAGTGAAAGTACCAAGATCTTTTGTGAGGAGAGGATTCTTTGTTGAAGCTGCTGACATGCCTGAAAGAATGCATGTTCTTGCAAGAGCAGCATAATTCTTCTTATTATTAGTAGACTATAAAATTTATCATTTTTTTGGATTTGGGTTGTGTGCTCCTCTGTTTTTCTAAGCAAAATCCCAGTTTTTTCTTGAAGAAATGGAGCCTTGATTTAGATTAGGTTTCTTCCATCATCAGTATCAGTCTATCATTCTTGATTCTTGTTGGCTCAAGGAACTTTGGTATAGGTTGTGACTTGTAATTAATATAATGACAGTGTATTTCTTCTATGAGCATGTATTATTATGTTCGAATTGCTTTTTTGGTTCTTCATAATATAATACAAGTAATACCATTTTTTGTTGCTTTTAATTTTTCGACTGACATTTTCGGTCTCGCATATTTTTTTTTTGTTAGCATTTTGGTAGGCGAAGGAGAAGAAGGTAAAATCTTTTATGTTGAATTAGTGATAAAGAACCAATAAATACTTGAGATATCTCAAAAGTCTGTTAGTTTGCCTGGCGGGGTGGGTTGGTTAACTTTGATTCCTCCATTTTTGTAACTCTTTTAAGTTGTTGCAATTTGCAGATATTTTCCAGTTGGCATGGCAGGAATGCATTAATGAAGACAAGAAAAACTGCCCCTCTCTCTTTTTGCTGCTATAATAAAGAATGGTTGATATTTTTGGAGCCTACGAATCTAGGATCTGAATTTTATTATTGTTAATGAATTATATTTATCTCCATCGACCAAAATTAAACATAAAAAATTTATAAAAAATGAAAAAAAATTTACAATTTTTTAGTAAATGAAGTTATAAAATAGTATTAATTTTATCTTTTAACACAATAACAATATTTAGATTAATATTTTTACTCATTTTTCCTCAACTAAACGTTAGTTGCTATTAATTTGAATAATTAATAGGGGGTAATTTTCAAAATCAGAAGGAAGTATCGGTAATTTGACCATCCATTGCATATATATAAAGTTAAAGGATTCTTGGTAACAAAGAAGTCAAAGTTATTGTACAATCTATTTGATCACAGAAGCTGAAAACTAAGTCAGCAATTACTATCCAACCATCTTCACTAAGTCAGCAATTACTATGTACATCTATGATCATCAGAAGGCAGCCTCTGCAAAACAATCATTCAGAAAATGTCATCTTTTTCTAATCAATTCGACGAGCTCAACAGCTTCCCTTAATCGTCTATCGGTCTGTTCTCGTGTTACTAATGTTCGCGTGTTCCTGCATACAGCACATATGTCAGATCATTCAAGAAGGCACCACAAATGGGGATAATGCAGGAAGGAAAGGAACTGGTTCTTGTTTAGAACTAAACTAACCTCTTATCATTTGCTGCTGCCTTCTTTTTGATATCTTCCACAAGGCTATGTAATCTTCTCAAAAGGGGTGGAATATTGTGCACAGCCTCTAAACCTTTTTTGTTTGAACATATCTTCTTGAGCAGGCCACACGCGATGAAATATCCGTCCTCTTTGTTACTGCAAAAATTTGCAGAAAAATCAAATTATTGATTCATTTTAGTAAGTCTGTAAAGAACTTACAGAAGCAGAATTTGGCAACAGACCGTATTAGCTCCCATAAAATTGTCTGAACAAATCCATGAGTATCAATTAGTGTTTCTGCTAAGTGAGGGTATCTGGCCAGGTTCCTTAAAGTAGACAATGCATGTTTTACAACTTCTTGATCTGGTATACTCCGGCTTACAGATTGAATAAGCTTCAGCAAAATGCTGACAGCTCCTGCAGCAACAAGTTCTTCACAACATTTCTGCGAGTGTTCGGTAACCACATCTGCATATAAAAGCATCAGACACTTGAGTTTCAGATTTCAATCAGGTATATAACACCTGATTTGCAAAATTTACCACAAGCTAGCATTTACCTAGTGTAGCGCATGTATGAAGAATGCCACTGATACTTCTCATGCTCAGGAGTTCGGCAAGAGCAGCAAGAAGTCTGTTTATCAACCGCATGTTATCATCTATATTTGCAGCTGATTTTTGAACTCTCACACGCAAGTCTTTTAGCTGCCCTTTGGAGTCTTTTCTTGCAAGGTAACCTTTCCAGTAAGACTGTTATGCCAAATAACCAAGCAAAAAAAATATAAGGATACTGATGATGTAAACTCCAAATTGATTATACTTTCAAGTCATTTGTGATTGGGTCAGATGTGCCAACAAAAGAAAAGATAAGAAAGAAACTTTAGTGCATGACCATATATGCTCTTTCTCCCAATCCCCATTACCATATCTTCTTTCAATGATCTCATACAGCACACAGCAAGGTGTTTCTTTTAGTTACGCGGTTCATACTTCTTCTGAGCAGTAGAACTGATATTACTATGTTGAAATTGTTCTTAGATCTGATGGCATTAGAGATTCTGGCCTCGAACAGCTCAATAAAATATTCGAGAGTGATACAGAAGCAACGGAAAATGCACTAGTTTTTCTGTACTACATCGTAATACAAGGAACAAGTGGTGTTTTTGAGTCTGAAAAGGTTATTGACTTGTTAGAACAGTGAATCTTGAACTGAACCATAGAGGCAAATGAACACACTGAGAATCATTGACCTCTATATACATGGCCAAAGGTTCAAGAGAAGAAAATTTAGGATATAACAAGAAAAATATGGTAACATTTCCATGTAATTGGATCATTGATAATCATTCTAAGAAGATGATCTTAGTGCAGCAAGGAAATGAATGAAGTGAAGATAACTGACCTGGATGACTACAATCCTTTGCCTTTCTCTGGATGCTCTTCTACATGCCGTCCACTGCCTATAATATGATTGGATAGTAACTGCTGACTTAGTTTTCAGCTTCTGTAATAAAACTCTCCTCCACCACCTTTGCAAGTTTAAAACAGATTGTACATTAACTTTGACTTCATTGTTTCTGTTGCCGAAGTTATTGTTCCAGATCTTGCCACAAGAAGAAGCCCCTGAAAGCATAGATACAACCTCATTACAATCAACAAAAAGAAAACTTCCAATTGCAGCTTTGAAGTGCCCGAGAAGTAGAAGTTACCAAGAAGCCTTTTCCTTGTGATGCAACCCCTGAGAAAGCTTTGGATTTCTGTAGCAGCAAATCTCTGGCTGAAGTATGCCTTACGTTGTTTCAAGCTCCTGAAAGCAGTTTGAATCCTGGTAGCAGCCTCTTTCTGGAACACTAGCTCCTTCCTCATCAACCACCCACGAAAACGGCTCTGTGTTCAAATGAACCATACTTGTTTGAAAATGAACGTCTAATTTTCTAATCAGAAAGCTAACCTTTACCAAAAAAGGAGTCAGTTTCCTGTGGTGACCAGATGCATTACTTATTGTTTCACAGCAAATCTAATTTTGTAACTAAATAGGAATAAGATAGCAAATAGAATCCACATCGAAAACATTTTTGAACACAGGCACTATATTTAATAATGATAAAAATGCAATGTAGTAGTGATATGCAACCTATAAATGGTTGGCACAATTCCCTGGATCTCAAAAATTCTTCTCACAACTGATAATGAGAAATTTAAGACGCCAAGTGATTGGTCATTGCAAATAAAGGTTCATTTCTTGGTTTACATGCAAGTAAAAAATTGGAAAAGGTGAACAAACGC
Organism: Knoxia roxburghii; assembly: GCA_030378225.1. NCBI lineage: Eukaryota > Viridiplantae > Streptophyta > Magnoliopsida > Gentianales > Rubiaceae > Knoxia > Knoxia roxburghii. Next base: position 42,959,337 of record CM059420.1, on the reverse strand, counting down.
ATCCCGAAAAGCATCTTTCCAAGGCATTGAAGGACATTGGATGAGAGTGAATAGCAAACACATTCATTATACCATTAAAAGGAATACATACTTGAATCACCACAGCATGGCATTTGAGGACATGGTATCTCTTCTGCACAATCCATCGTCGGAAGTGGGACTGAATTGTAATAGCTGATGCACTTTTCCGTCTGTAGCATTGGAAATTTTTCAAAGTTCTCAAGCATCTAAGAATACTTTGGATTTTTGAAATGGCTTCTTTCTTCTCCACAAAACTCTTTTTCATCATAAAGGCACGAAAGTGGCTTTGAATTTTAGTTGCTGCTGAATGCTGCTCCTGAAGAGAGTTCCTGACAATGAACTTTCTCCAAGAACTTTGAATAACCAATGCTGCTCGTGAACGAAGAATAAATAAATCCTCTTGGGAATTGGTGGGAACTTTTCTAACATCTGCAGCCATTTGCTTAAGGAGAGACCTTGCTTTCAATCCACGAATGCATGTTTGAATAACAGTTGCTGCAGTTGTCAACTCTTCCAATGCAATATTTTGAATTTGGCTTCTATGGGAAATCCAGGTTCGTAAAGCACGCTGAATGATTATAACAGATCTTCTCAACTTGACAAAATCATGGCGGTCAATCATAAGGGCCATGTAACCCCCACAATTCTTAGAATGATCCATTGTACCTGAATGTAATGTTTAAATGTATGAGTAGAAATCATAAGTGGCAGAAAAGGGAGAACGTAAAATATTTCTGACAAAGTGTTCATACCAAAGGACCATATCTGAGAATTTAGTTCATAGAACTGTTTGGTTGGTCTTGATTTCACAGTTAGCCAAGCTCGGACAGCAGCTTGCAATAGGCATGTAGCTTTTCTCATCTTCACATATCTCCGAAATTCCACTAATCGTCTGAAGTGAGACTGTATCATCTTTGCAGCATTTTCTGGAACAACCACAGGATAAAAGAGAAAAAAATATAAAGTGCTTCTTGACTCAATAGCACTAAGGAGAAACTCAGTTCCACTAAATCATATTTCTCTTTCCCATAAACAGAGAGAAGTCTAGGACAGTGTGTTGGGAACAGTATTTTTATGATCTCAGTTTGACCAAGTATGAGATTATAGTACGTTAGTATGATTATGAAAAGCATGGTTGCAAATTCAAAAGCAACATCTATCAATGACAATGAGAAAAGATATTTAATTGTTGATCACAACTGGTTTCTACCATATAACTAATACTACAGACAGGTGTGTCTCAAATTGCCAAAAGTTTTGCAGCTCATTTGGAAATTACAAAATCCAGTAAAATTCTCTGAAGCTTTAAAGAACAGCAGAAATAGAGAAGTACATTAGAGTTTTGAACAAAAAATTATAATCTTGTAACCAAATGCAAAATCCATCTATTACCTCTTTTGATGTTGCTGGCACTACTAGCCAAGGAACATTGTTCAATAGCAGTAACAATATTTGGATTGCATCTGTTATTCATCTGTGCCATATCTTGCCACCAAGCCATTATAGCCTTAAAATTTCTTGAACCGCCTGCTCAAGGGAGATGTACTACAACATTTAGAATCTATAAGACCAAAAAAGAATTTATTATACTGCCATAACTAATCAGAAGAAAAGAAGAAAAATATAGCTACATGTAACTTTGCTATCTACATCACATCAACTGATATCACATGCATGACACAATTTTCAGAAAGAGAACTTTCCATAGTTTTATTGCTTTTCAAAGTTTCTAAAGAAGGCAACGAGATATTAGGCACCAAAATTGTTATTTGAATGTATAGTAAGGTAGAAATTTCAAAAGCTTCTCATGTCTTGCCAAGCTAAAATTTTAAATTGACATAATAAAAGTAATAGAAGCTGCAAAATCTGGAAAACTAAAACATCCATGTACTATCTAAATGAATTTTTGTGACAGATATAATCCCTAAGACTGAAAGAATCCCAAAAATAACCACTCTGATACAAGCCTGTAGGAGATCTATAGTAGAATAACCACACTGATTAATTGAAGCTGCTAATTCGTGAATAAGATATAAGGCACCTATTTCACATAATCTTCTCTATTTCACAATACCTTGTCTATTTTACATTTCAAATCAACTTGATGGATGTCTACGACATTTTTCTTATTCTCATATACAAGAAAAATAAGCATGAATGGACATAACAAACAAAACAACTTCCAAGTAGCAACTATCCATAATAATCAAGTCATAATCTTGTGTATAATGATACTAAAAGAAATGTGGAGGTAATGCATAAGGTCAAAAGATACATACTGACTCTTGGAATATACTAAAGATACAAGAGAAAAAACAAACTCAAGGATATCAAGAATAGATATATTTGGCTGCATAGTATTAAATAGTTAAAGAGACCTATTGTATAATTTTTCTTCAGTAATTAAAGCAGTTGGAAAATGTAGAACTGAATGCTACATACTTGAATGTCTCCTTTCTGGAGTTTGAAAGTTTGATCTCAGCAATTTATGAAAATTTAGTTGGTCCTGGCCAAAAGACAAGAGTAAGGAAAAATATTTCAAACTTGAAGAGAAACACAATCTCAAATTCCTAAAGCATTGCACAATGACAATAAAAACTACCATATTTCTTTTCACCAATAGTTGAAAGGACAGAAACACCAGGAGAATAATGACACTTCGATCATTACAGGCACTGTTGTATTCAAGTAGGTCACTGACTTGTAAAACCTGCAAGATGGAATGTGAACTTCATTACAGCAGGTATTGTGGACATTTTTCTGAAAGACTTTTGCTGTTGTACTGTTTCTGGACCATCCCTGAAACTTTTGGACTTAGAAATACTGGAGACAGACTCTTTAGTACATAATAAATCTACAAAAAGGGCCATAGAAACATGCTCGAGTAATTCAAACTTTATTCAGTTGGAGTGCATACTATAAACCATTTATTGGTGGGTATCACAGTGTTATTACCTCTGGAAAGTTACCAAGTAATGATGTCAATTTCTGAGATAATATGAAGTTGTGCACTGCATCTGCATATTCACTCGTTGACACAAGGGAAATTGCTTCGTTTGTCTCATCAAGATCCTGCAACCATATGATTCAGATCCTAGTGACAGGACAAATACTAGGAACCAAAGTAGCAAAAGAGAAGCCAAAAGAGAATTATGTGAACGAGTGTTGAGTACCTTCGAAGAAAAAGAACAATTTTGTTCTTTTCGGAAATAATAATCCAACAAACACCACATGGCTTTTCCATCAATCAAGGAAGAGAAGTTCTCAACTTTCAACTCATAGCTTTCACTAATTGCCTATCAGAAGAAAAGCTTTTTGATGTGAGTTAACTAGATGAGTATACTCTTGGCAACTGAGAAAGAATGCATTATAATTTTTAAAAATAAAGGGTTAGATGAGTTCATTATATTTCAAGACCAGTTAATTCTCAATAAGGGACAAAAATATAGACCAAAAAAGTAGCCAGACAGAGATTACTGCGTTAACTAGCGAGAAAAAGATTGATGTTTGATGAATAATCCCAGGTTTTTAGAGAAGAATTTCCAATAAAATGAGGATAGAGTCGTCTTCTTAGGTTAATGATGTTGTCTACGCAAACTTTCCTCCGATAATGAGTTAACTGAGATTTCATTAACAGTAAACAATATAAAATTTTGTGGTATGTACACTAGAAGGCCAGAAGCTAAAACCACGTCCATGTGATACTAATGCCAGACCTCAAATTTGAGTACCATAACTCACACACAAACTTTAAATGACACAAGAAACTCATAACCAGGTCATATGGATTATTTTAGTTCATCCACAAAGAAAAAATACCTGGACCCACTTAAGAAGCATGTCCAATATAGTGCAGCTTGAATGTTCCTGCAAGAATGAGGACTCCAGATTAGTGCAACAGGGTTATAAAAAAGGGGAGTTGGTAAGGGATGATATTCTGTCAAAAAGTTGGGTATGAAAATCTTAACGAAAAACTAGTTGTTCCAATTTTACAGATTTAGTTTTTCAATTGATTTGTAACACTCAAGTATCTTACACCAAAGACAATGTGATTATATCTTCTTTGACGGGCAGAAATAAGAATATTGATCCAAGTTGAAGTGTACCACAATGACTCCTCTGATTTTGGATATCTCCACCGACAACAGCTTTTTGTTGACTAAGAGCGGTAACTGCAGATTAATAATATTATTAAACTAACGATACAAAGCTACTCAGACAATAATCTCAACAACAAAAATTTTTTGGCATGATGGAACATTCACAAAGACAACACTGTAAATCCATTGAAGGAGAATAGATGAAACATTAAGAAATGCCTCTGTGCAGTATATCTTGAAAACCATCATACCGAAAGGAAATGACAATGACCAATTTTCTTGAGAACGATGCAGACCCCATATCAGAGAGTTGCTACTTAGATATCATATAGTAGGGTGAATAAGATATCAAGTCTGACCTGCAAGTGAACAAAAATGTTCCACAGCAAGGAAAGAACTAGCTCCGTTTCTCCATTGACAATATCTTCTTCAGTAATCAACATCCCATCTTCATCATGAAGAGGCACACCAGCCTGTTTCAAGCATTGGATAGCAACGCCACAGTTAATGAGGCTCTTCTTCTGGGTATCAGATGGGACAACCAATTTCTGTGGACAGAAAAGAGCACGTCGAAAGAAATAATCATAATCTCCATAGGACAAAGATAAAGAAGAAAATAATAACAGATCAATGTCTGAATATAACCGAGAGAACAGAGGAATCATGTTGTAAAAGCTGAATAGCCCTGCAAAGCCTGACACCATCTCGAAGATCTTCATATAAATCAATCACCTTAAAACGATACTCAATCAAAGGAATCTGCATAATGATAAGCAAGGTTTGGAAAAGCATTAGATACTCACACTCCATAAATGTAGTTGCTTTAAGTTGAAATAAACTCGAAATATTATCCAGTTTCCGATGGTAATTCTTCCAGAAATCACATTCAGAATATCCCCACAAAAGAAGAATGAAGTGAACTGAATTAACAAGATAACAACTAAATGCCTTCAACCGTTGGTAAGTACCTGTTGGTAAGTCACTTTATACCCTACAATTGTTAGATGTGCAAGCAGATTGCCTTCCCCATGCATCACATCCGTAGATAAGAAATCTAAGATGATCAAAGGGCAAAAGAAATTAAATCCATCAATCAATCAAACAATCCCAATAAACTGCACAAAAAGATAGAGCAATATTTCAGAAAGTACCAGATATCACTTGACGGCTTGATTTAATATTAGATTGCAAAGAGAACAATAGAGGAGAACCCCCATCAATTCCATCAATCCCATATTTAAGGGGTAAGCTACTTTGAGATTTGGCTCTATCAAGTAGGAGTACAAGCAGCAGAAAACGCTTCAAAATGACACTTCCCAATTTCTCAAAGTAACCAGGCCTATATAAGCCATCAACCATTTTGTTATAAGCAAAGGTCCTTGCAAGCTCAGAATGTGAGAAGAAATGCTTCTCAATAACCATCCTCAAAAAGGTCATTTCTTGTTCAGAATTAACCTCTGCAGTCGGCAACAGTGAATCACCTCCTAAAATAACATGTAGTCCTATTCGCAGCCATATTGGGTTGTAACTCATTAGGATTCCCATAGATCTCTCTTTCATTCCAACATCTGTGACCATGGGGCAATGTGCCCTCATATTCAACCGACCCTCATCAATATTCTGAAATAAGTGAAACAAATAGAAAAATTAATTGACAATTTAACATATCGAAGGTACTGAATGTAATTAGCACATAAGTGCATCAACCAAAAACACCCCAAAAACAAGCTTTGTTTTCTTAAAGGCTTATCAAATCTTTCATTAACAGTTTCAATCAAAAAATAAGAGCCCAGAAAGTAATTCAACATCAGCCTTAACTTTACTTCCAGAACAAAAATAATATTTCAATAATTCCAGTATGTAAAGGTTAAGTAAAATAAAGTATAGACCTTTGCTACTTGAGTCATTGTATCAAATATCTCTTTACAACTTTCCAAGCTCAAGTATGCCCTCAACCTCTCCTTGAGATCATCCAAACTACAGACATCCCTCAACGAAGCCTGCAAACCCAGATGCATTGAATCTCCATTATCTGAACCAGCTCTCCATTTCGAATCCCTTTGCCTCTTCGGGCCGCGCCAAGGCCCGTCAACACCTACTTTAGTCTCCCGGCTCGGTCCGGTTTCCCTCTTCCCTTTCACCGAACATTCTCTCCCCTTCACGCTAGAACTGCCACCGACCCGGTCAAACTCTCCCGTGAATTTTGACACATCACAGCCGCAAGATTTTGGGTTCTCGAACAAGAAATTCAGCCAAACAGAGAGGGATTTCGCCAATGATCTCAGAGATTTCTCCTTGGAAACCTGATTCCGTCGGGCCGACTTAGATTGCTCAAGTTCAAAAGCTTTCAATCTCCGGGCGGCTTTACTCCTGGCAGCTCCGGCCGGCGTTCTCTGCCGAGACGAGGCAGAATAAGGAGTTGCTTTCTGGGCGGTGAAAAACTTAGCATGGGATTGGGTCTTCGGAGAATGAGCAACTTTTGGCGGCTTTTTTGGGGTTTTGAAATTTGAGATATCCTTGAGTAAATAAGCAGTAGAAGAGGATGCCAACGGCGACGGTGAAGGATACAAAGTCGATTGATTTTCTTGCTGTTCTTGTCTGTGATCATTTCTTGGCTCCATTTTCACTTGATCCCAGTTTCAAATTTCCGTTCTGTAAGTTTCAAAAACCTTAAACCTTTGAACAATGTCTGAGAGAAATTGTAACAATGCATATAATTCTCAGGTGGTCGGATCGGAAGGTGTTTGTTGAAATTACGAGGTGAAGAGAGAGAAAAGAAGGTTACTCGATTGTTTCGGTTTTGAATTTTGAATATGATGATTGGCGCTTCCCTGGGAATGTCTAAAGGGCCTATATAGCTGTGGGCCGATTCCCTTTCGGCATTTTGGCCCATTAACCTCAGAAAACATAATAAAGGGTGTCCTTTTCTCTTACATTATTTTGTTCCCTTTTTCTTTTCTTTTTTCTTCTTTTGATTCTTTTAACAAATTTGTCGCACATATTCAAAATCATAAATTTTACCCATATAAAAATTATTTATCATACGTTAAAGAATAATAATTTTCATTCTTTCACTAATATAACAATGAATTTGGTAGGTAATATTAGTCTAAATTTTGTCATTCGTAATATATTTAGTTGTAGAGCATCTTATCAACTGTGTATAATGTAGAATAAATTCATGTTAGGAATAAATAGGGGCAGAATTACCATAAGGTTGAGGGATGTTAGAGTACTTTATCACGCTGGAAAAACCCTTAGTAGAGTGGTGTTTTTTTGGTCCTTTAGCCGTGAAGGAGCACTATCATGGTTGTTTCGCCAGTTGCAGTGTCAGCCCTGACTCTGTTATTTTTTTAAAAAAAATTGCCTAATAAACGATATCGTTTCAATAAGTAATAAAAAAAAAAAAAAAAACTTAAATGTTGTCTTCTTCTTTATTTTGCTCAACAAACTAGACAACTCTCTTATTTTCCCTTCTTTCTTGTATTTCACCCCTTTTCTTTACCAACACCCCCTATACGATTTTTTTGGTTACGCCACTTGGGATAAAGATATGCCTTATTGCAACTTGAGTCATGCGTTAGTTTCGCCTGTTTGATCTGATGAGGAGATTGTTGAGAAACACATTCATTTATAATGATTGCAGGGCATGACACAACCTCCATTCTCGTACAATTCTTGCTCATGCTTTTAGCCAAGGATCCATCCATTTTATGCAGAAGTAGCTCTACACAATCCCTTTTAGCAGAATTTGAAACACAGCAAACATGCTTATAATATGATCTAATCAACCTTATAGAACAAGAGGAAACTGCAAAATCCAAAAGGGCAGCAATAGAGAGTCCTTAATGGCGAAACCAGCACCTTCATGCCCAGTGATTTCGTTATTCTCTCTTAGAATTTGCATCCTTCACATTTTTCTCTCCAAATTATTGATTATCCTCCCTCATTCATTCATCAATTCTTAGCATTCATTCATTCCTTTTTGTTTTTTTTTTTTCGAGAATTAGTACTCACATTCCAAAATTTCTAGTTCCGATAATATATCTTCTTGTATTTTATTCATTCAGATAAACTCTCAAAGATATTGAGCAAGAAGGACATGTAATTCCAAATCCAACTCCAAAAGGGTTGCAAAATTTATTATTGTTTGAACTTTGAAAAGTCATCAAGGAGTACATACATCCTCTGCAAAACAACTAATCTTCTAAAAACAAGAAGCAATAAAACAAAGCAAAAAAAAAAAAAAAAAAATCGAAAAAACGATCGATGAGGATCATTTCCAAATCTAAATATGCCTCAATATTTTCATCGTTTTCTTATTTATTTTCCCTGATCTTTTTCGTCTTGGTCGTTTTGGTCGGCTGATGGCGGAATATGGCGACACTCCTGCTCCGCGCTGCAGCCTCTGGCGTAGCTATTTGCAGGCTGTGTTGGTTTACATTGGTTTGGATCTCCATGCACTGGATCACAGTTTGGAAAATCTCTACTCATGGCACCATTACTAATACCCCTTTGTGCATTCACAACCTTAATATTTGCAAACACTGAGCATAATAGAAATGCAACACAGCAAATAGCAATCATTCTGCTTGATCTAGCAGCCATTTTTTTTTTTTTTTTTTTTTTTGGGTTATATTTGTTCTTCACTGTCTTCTTTCTTGAATGTAATGTTAACTAAGAGGGTTCATTTATATAGGGGGATCAAATTAAGGAAATAAATCATCAAGAGGCTTAGCTTTTCTGTAGGGCGAATGTTAAGCCTAAACATGCTAGAAATTCAATAAAAAGTGGGGGTATTTAGTGAATTAAGTTTCGAGAACTTTGCTTCTGGAACATTAATTGGAGACTCCGTCTCTTCTACACATAATATGAAATTTGTCGAAACTCCATCAAATTTTAATAGAGTTAATTCGTATCAAATTTTAATAGAGCTAACTCGATAGAACTTGAAAAATCAATTCAATAGTAGAATCGTTTAACCATGCATGCACAAAATTATGGGCTGGGATACTTTTAAGGCTTTTAATTGGGTTTTTAATAATTACGAATAAGTTGCCTAATATCTTGTCATGGAATAGAACCCTATATCAGTCTTGAAGATATGGGAATTTTGGCAATTAGGACTTCCAAGAACAATAAGCAACAAACGACGCCGTTTCCTTTATTACTGTTTGCAAATTTTAAGGTTTTGTCAGCTTGCGTTTTGATATCCTTGTTGTCCACAATTCAGTGTGTCCACAATTCAGTGACTGATTTGTGGCATCTTGTGCCAATCATGAGCTGCAGAAATGCTGTAATGCCTGGATGGAATCCTTTTTGGAATTTATTTTCTGTCCCGGGACACTACACCCTTCATTTCATATTATAAGGTGTTTTTTACTGGACACGCATCCCAAAGGAAAGGGTCGTTTTTTACCTAACACTTATCCTAAGGTAAAAACGACCTACAATGTGAAATGGAAGATGTATTGCCGTTTATTAGAGGATACATCTAAATGTCAGACTCTTTATCCCCACTGCAAAAATCCATGTGGATAGGCAATTCAGAGCAAAATAATACAACAATACAGACCTAGGAACCGCATGGGTATCTTTACCATTTGTATTACCACAACAAAACAAAGCTGAACCAAAACCTTAAACAAGTAAAGATTTAAGGATGTTAAAAAACACTGAACAAGTTTAACACTTTGTTCAAATTCTCGCTATATAAGTAAATATGCAATGATGCAAGAGATCCAAAGTAATTCTAAAACATACTAATGTGTGAAGGAGAGCATCAAAACCACCAAAAAAGCTGAGTTTGGTTGCAGAGTTCTGCTACACTGTATATTTATTCTTGGCAGACCTGTCATGCCTCTTTGCATCCTCCTGTTGAAGAAAAGCCACAATTGTTAAGTTCCCAAGAATAAGTCGCCGAATATGTATATAATCGATGGTTAGAGAGAACATACATGAAAAATATATCCCACTTGCTCATTGTAATCCAGAAAATCCTTCCACTGTTTCCCAATGCTAATCTGGAAGGGCAAGAAACAGTTGTAAACACCATAGGAGCTATCTTGTAAAACCAGACAAAAACACTTGGGAGAAGAAGGCTCTCAAAACTTAAAGATTGAAATAAATATGATGACAAGATTTTGGGTTAAACTGTGCGAAAGCAAAAGGAATGTTATTCTGCCAACTAGGAGTGGAGTAGAGCACGGTTGAGTTCTAAGTGGGGAGCACCAATATGTACCCATATCCAAGTACCATATCTCTCCATAGCAGCATCCTAATTTCTCTAAAATTAAGAAATCAGACACTCATGCACCTGAGACGAGTAACATAGATCATGGGTATCATTTCATGATGGCAACATATCACAAATTTCTTTAAGACGCATTTACTGGGTACCTTACCAGATGGAATTGGGAAAGATTGACAGCTTTTTTAAATTCTGTCTTATATGTATTTTAGATAATGGAACTATATCATTTGTTGACCAATCAGCTACTGCATAAATTCAGTCAAAAATAGGTTGCTTCCTTCTCCATCACTTGAAGGTAGCAAACAGACAACAGCAGCATCAACTAATAGAAAGATTGTAAATCCTAATACATTTGCCATAGAGTCACAAGTTCTAATGCCACTTAACCAAGTAACACCCGTAAAAAGCATCCAGTTCAAAGTCAGGAAGATATGTGACAAAGTAAGATCCATGACAGAGAACTGACATAAGAAGTACACAGAATTTTTTAACATTAAAGAGTTAACAGTAAAAATTTGTGTTATCATTGTGGCCATTAGTACTTCAATCAACTATTAGAAACAATTACCTGAGCAGCTTCATTTGCAGCATTCTTGGTCCAAATAGAAATTTTATCCTGCCTTGTTCGGACATTCACAACCGCACCACAAATTTCATCTCCATAATCAAACTGTTCTCCAATCATGGCCAGCAACTGACAGAAAATCATAATCAACATTGCTTCTTTTTGTGATGATAAAATTCATATAAAATTAAGCCATTCCAAAAGCAATAGCTTTACATAAACCAAAACCAGTATTTACGCACCGTATACAGCCAAGAGGTATCAGATTTACCCCGAGGAAAGTTCACAGTCCACTTCCCTCCATTAGCACAAACAGGGTCCTCCCACTTAGGCTCAATCTTATTTTTGAAACAGTGGAAGTCAGCTCCAACTGCCAGCTTGCTTGGATGATGTATATTGTTGTACATGCTGTAAACAATATGAAACTTTTTACGAAATACTTCAAATGGAATGAGTCCATGAAACTAAATCACAGAAATAGAACAATGCCACATAATACAAGTTTGCATTGTCTGTATCTTCAGGAAAAGGCTCATAAATATATATAGCAGATAAATAGTATTGAACCACAAAGAACTCAAAAGAACATGAAAACCATATGCTTGTGTAATCTGATAAGAGATGGCATCACCCAGCAGAAAAACAAACAAGAGAGGATAGTTATATTATGGCTTGTCGGATTCAATTCTTTCAATTCCACAATCACAACCAGATGAAATAGTCATCCTAAAGAAATCTCTATGCCTAAACTCGTTCTCCTATTCAATAAAGCCATTTTCAACTCCATATGTAATCTACTACATCTTGTTCTGAACTATTTCAGAGTCAAAGGTCATGGTGGGACTCAAGCTTAATCTAAATCTAATTATAAAGCATATTATCAACTTCCCTGTCCTGCTTTATAATCAGTCACATGATATTAATACAAAATTGCAGCAAAACGAAAGGGTAAATGTGGCCATGGAGTTTTTCATAGCGTTAACCATTTATGTGAGACTATTTTGGTATTGATACTTCAAAAGAACGAAATTCAAAGTCAAAGATTACAACTTGAGTATACCAATGCGCACATACCAAATCCTACTAATGTTGGACAAGTTAAGATGGAAAAACAATAAAAATATAATAGAGCACATGCTTTTTCTCTAACTTCTTCAAGTGGACAGAAGTCAATAAAAACCTTACTTCGGCACCCTCCTACTCATTTTCTGGCCTAGACCCGGTTAAGATTCTTTAATCATGAAAGCATTAACCATTTAACTGGGCTTCTCACTAATTCTTGGTAAATACAAGATACAATCCCGTGCAATGATCAACAAGTGGCGTCAGTCAGACGGACCAACAAACTACAAGTCCATCCCAGGAAACAGGAAACAAGTAACCCCGAAAGAAATACAATAGAAATAGCATTTAATTTATAAGGATATAAAGTTCTAATAAAGCCAGAAGAAAAACCCATCCCACTTTTTGACAAACATACATATCACTAAAAAATTAACATTACTGTTAAAAAAAAAAAATCCCCATTTCAACCGGTAGATGGAACCCAAAATAAAGAAAACATTGGAGTGTTGATTAACTATTAAATTCCCTTCTTCAGCTTGAAATTATACATATTAAAACTTCTATAAAGAAAAATAGCGAAAGAAATGGTCTTCTATATTAACAGACGTACCCCCAGAAATCCTCCACAGTGGAGAAAGTGAAAATGGGGCGAATAGAGCTTCCCCAAGCAGCCTGCTTAGACTTAGCAGAAGGATTATCGAACCAGAACGTCCAGGAATGCTCCAATGGATGCTTTGTGGGCAAACCTTGAGGAATAGTCGTCAAACCTGAACTAGCTGGTTCAGAATCATCCACAATCTCTCCTTCCTCCGGATCTTGATCGCCGTCTCCTCCTCCTCCTCCTCCCAGTCCTTCGCCGTTAGCCCTTCTCATCATCGCCGATTTCTCTCCGGCTTCCTCCGCCATTGATTTATCAACTTCTTCCATTGCGCTTCTGCGTTCTATTGTACCCTCACTTCCTTCAAATTCAGTGTTGTAAGATTCAGGAAGGGGGCATTTATGCTTTAACTTTAGCCCTTTTATTTTGTGGAATTTCACTAATGGCACCTCAGCTTTACCATATTTTGAGATTGCTACCTTAAGGTTTGATGTTCCGGGTCGAACTGCTAACTATCTGGATTACTATTTATCGTAAAATATATATTCAGTATTTATAATTGTGTCTATAAATTTAGACCAACAAAATAAAAATATCTACACATTCATCTTGTAATTTCCTTTCCCAACTTTTGATTTTCTCTCTCATATTTGCTTGGGAATACTAATATTATTTATTAAATTAAAATAATATAATAAATAAAATTATTATTATAAAAATTTTATTCTTTTATCTCTTATTATAATTTAAAATTATTAAAAACCTTAACATATTTTTTACTTTTTACCCAACAAATAGTCTTTGATTCTATATCAAGATGTATTGAAAAATACACTTAATATAATGTGTGAGATTATTAAGAGCATCTATTCAAATATGAGAGTCAGATTCGAGTCCAAATGGGGTTAGGTAAATTTGGCTCATTTTTTGTAGAAAAAAGATCATATAATATATCCCTAATAACTAATCCAATTGGGGGATATATTCAAACAATCATCATTTCTCAAAGTAAAATATTCCTAAAAGATTATAAAATTTTTTCCTATAAAACACAACATATCCCAAATAATCACCTTAAAATCTCTTCTTATATTATTTTTAAAAATTCCTCCCCCAATACATTTTCTCATAAAAATTTTCTCAAAAAAAACATTAACATTCACATCACAAAATATCCTAAAACAAATGCAAAGCCAAAACCAAACTGTGAAGGCAAGGTGGAAAAACTGACACCAAATTCACAAAATAGTATTCTCAACAACATATTGATATCAGGTCAGATTCTCCAAAAACAAAAGGCGGGGGAAAAAAGGGGATAGGAGGTTAACAAAATGCTCTTGAAGTATAGACATATATACACATTAATCATGCTCATACACAAAGACCTAGTCCAACATCTCCCCTTCTTCCCTTTCAAAACTGATAAACAAGCCATTATCATCAACAATGAACTCCTCTTCCTGCAACCGCAATCGCAAACCAAGCTGTTCTAAAGGATTAACTACTTTACCAGTAACTAAATCTCTCAGCACCACCCGGGAACCTGATTCGTTGCGTATGAAACAGCCACACAGCCTCTCGAGTTCCTTCCAGACGATCCAACTGTCATCGACGTCAACTGTCCTGTTAATCGTCTCTAAGGCAGCTCGGGCTGCTTTCCTTCCTTTCTCGCGTTCAGCTGCTTTCTTCATTTGCTCATCTCTCATGAATGCTTTGATTTTCGCCTCTTCACATCTTAGTCTCTCCATTTCTTGCTGCATTTGTCTAGAATCAGCTTTATCACTATTGGCTTTGGATATAGTCTCAGCAAACCTCTTTTTTAGCATTGCAGCGCGTAAGGCCTTCTTCAAATCCTGATCGCCTTTTCCCATGGCGTCGAGAGAGGATTCCACATAAACAGGGTCCAGGAGGTTGGAGCCAGGGCAAGGGCTTTGTTTATCTAGACTCACAGTACCAAGTCCAAGTGAATTCCGACCGGACATAATTCCATCATTCGATGAAATTTGGCCTTCATTGTCCTTGGCATCTTTCACTACCCTCTTCAACTGCCTCAACACATCATCATCAAATTTATCAAATTCCACATCAATTACTTCCTTTTTTGAAAACTGAACACCCAACTTCTTCAAACCGGTTTGCAGCTTCTCTGTCATCCTCCCCACCAATATTTCCATGAGATCTTTTTTGAGCTTCTTTTTATCCTCTGATGACATTGATCCTTTCGATGCCCTCTTCACCAAACTAGAATTTGCATTTGACTCAACAGAGCAGGTCTTCCGGGCATCTGGTGCAGCAATCATAACTGTGGTCATCGAACAGTCAGAGTTTGGACAAGTACTTCTCTGATACAAACTAAAAGAATCAGAGCAAGGTTTCCCAGAATCAACAACATCCTTCTGAATTTTATTTGGAAGAATCCCCTGTTGAGCAGTCGCCATTTCCCGATCCAGTTTAGCCTCCAACAATTTCCATCTTTTAATGAAAATGCACTCTAATTCCCGAGCCATGTGATGATAACGATTATCAGGAGGATTATACAGCATCGCATTTGAGAAGGTCAACTTGACATCTGCTGCAAACTGCTCGGCAGTAGAGTAAGTATTTCGAGCCAACCTTGACTTGACAGTTCCCAAGTCCATCGGCTGAGAAATTATAGAGAAGTAATCAGGAATGCCTAGTGCAACAGGGTCCACTGGTGTTATGAAAGCCCAACTATGTGGATGGGCAATCAAGATATCCAAAATGTAACTACACTGCCGTTTCACGCAGGGGGCCATTATCCGCCTATTATCCTCTTGATCATCTAGCTGAGGCTCAAGCTTTCGCTTGTTGCAGCCACTGGGAGGGACTTTAGCCTTTGAACCATTCTGGCATAACTTCCTTTCAGAATCGATTGGTGCACTGCCTGCTTTCACTTTGATCTTAAACTTCCTTTTAACCAGAGCTTCTGTAACCGCCATCTTCATAAATGATTCATAATTAGCAACCACCACCAAACATAGTTACTGTAAAGGAACACTGCTCACTAAAGAGCATGGCAAAAGCCCAACACTGTTACAACTTTAACAAACGCCTCCCCTTATCCCCCTTCACATACTAATTGATCTGTTTTGGTCTGTTTTCTTATCAAGACTCTTCGTTTAACCTAACTAGAAGAATATGAAGTGAAATTCAGGCTTTTTTTTTTTTTTTTTTTTTTTTTTTTTTCCAAAAACAGCCAGGAAGATCAAAATCATAAAACCCACAACCCTAGACCAAAAACAGAGTAAAAGAAACCATAAAATTTTCGTTCATTTGAAAAATTTTGGTTCAACTGAAAATCCAATCCAAGAATAGACCACCGACAAACAGACGGACCAAAAAAGAATTTTTACATAAACAAATTTATATCAGTTACATTACATCAAACAGGTCCCAAAACCCTTGAATCCAAAAAACCATAAACTTAATCCCATCATCAAAATATAAAACCAGAAAATAAAGATTACAAAGATGTCTTTTGAGTAAGAGAAGAAGCTTACTGCACTATCTGTTCCCCGGGGGTGAGAGAGTGATAGTGGCAGTACAAATAGCACCCTGGTCAACCACAATTGGCGTGGAAAAGACAACAACTTTAGGGCGATCGTATGTACCCCTCCCGGCTGAACACGGAAGAAGCGATGGCAGTAGCTATTTCGGGTTTAGGGTTTAACGATCGGCGTCGGAGTCAACCCTCGCAACCAGAAACAGCAATTTCACTCCTAACAGAGGCATAAGGGTATTTGCGATCAGGGTGACGGTGACGGCGGGTGGAGCAAAGAGGGGCGGAGTTTTTGCGGGTATAGAGAATTGAATGTGGGCACCGGGTGTAGGGTAATTTCCATATAAAATATCTTAGGCGTTAAGATTCAGAGGAAATTGCTGGTTTGGTCCCCATTGTTTACTTTATTTATTAATTAAGGAAGTTGTTTTGTTTGTGTTCAGCTGTTGACTTCGAATCAATCATTTGTTAAAAGCATGTTTAGTTTCTTTTACACGTCACGACAAAACTCCAAGTACATAATTTTCAATGTGCATATTTAACTAAAATTAAACATAAAAAATGTAAAAAAAAAATATTTATACGAATTTGAGTTAAGTTACGATTATATAAGGATGTTAATTTTATTTTTTAATACATTAATAATACCTTAATATTTTTACTCATTTCTTTTCCCAACTAAAGTTTAATTGTTATAAATTTGAATAATCAATAAGATAAATATAATTTTTAAAATTTGAGGGATATTTTAATTTAACTAAATTATAAGGAAATAAAATAATTTTAATTATTACATTTTTTTTATCAATAAAACAAAGACAAAAAGTCAAAACAATCTCATCCTGCATTTATTAAAAAAAAAAAAATTTCTCACCCATTTGATAAAGTTACTATTAATTTACCAAATAAGTCAAATAATTATGTCACTTTAATAAATATTTAATTAATTAGATATCGATTACCCTATTATCGTATTCTTATTCCCGCACACAAACACAATCTTAGAAAGAGCTGAGTCCAGTGACTTTTGCAGCATCAGCCATATCCATGTCTCTCCTCACCCTTTCTTTAATCTAAAAACTTAACACAGCCAGCAAACATATTGGACAACACGACATAATCCCCTCCATATTCTCTCTCAATCTCCATAATCTTTCTTGCAACTCTTACTCCCATCTGAATTCCTCCATGGAAGCTACAAGCACTCAAAAGTGTCCTCCAAACAACTGCATTTCTCAGATCATTTGGAATCCCCTTAGCCATTATTGTTTCTGCTTCTTCTAGCCTCCCTACCCTCCCAAGCATGTCCACTAAACTCCCAAGAGCTTTACGTCTGGAATGATCCCACATTCGTCAACCATCTTCTTGAAAATCTCAAGCCCTTCATCTACCAATCCTCCATGGCTGCAGGAGTTTACAAGGCTCAAGAATGTTATTCGATTCGGTTTCAGACCTGTGGTGGTCAGCATCCTTCTGAAGCTCCCTGTAGCTTCTTTTGCCAGTCCGTGCATGGCAAAACCAGATATAATTGACGACCAACTAACAAGTCTTCCTGTTATCTGATATCTCCTCAAAAGACATTAGTGCATATTCCATACTTCCACACTTCGCGTAGGCATCGATCAAACAATTCACGACACGAATGTCGGATGCATTATACCTGCTTTTCTTTCCATTAGCATGAACCATTTGACACAACTCAATACACTTAAGATTGCATATAGCCGGGAAGATTGTCAAAAGAGTAACTTCATTAGATTTGACACCATGACGAGCCATTTCCCGGAAGGATAGAGCTTCATCAAATTGGCAAATCCGTGTGTATCCATCTATAAGTCCAGTCCAAGAAACCACATTCTTCCCAGGCATCCTGGTAAAAACAGACTGAGCAGATAGCAAGTCATCCCACCTTATAAATTTCGTTACCAAAGCATTCCAAGCAACAGAATTCCTCTCAGGCATTTCATCAAACATTATACTTTACACCCGCATCCCATATACAAACCAACCAAACTAGTTTGCACATACACATGATTCTCAAAACCACCTTGCTACAACAACAATGAAGTTGCTTACCAAACCTGGCATCAGATAGTTCAGCTCCAGGTTTGATAACGAAGCAATAAGCGAAAAACAGCTTCTTTGGGGGAAACACCATGAGCGTAATGCCGAATTAGAAAGCTCCAAATCCTGACAAACAAAAAGGGTTCTTTTGGGGGAAGTACGATTAGATTACAATGGATTTGTTGAATGGCTCTTCCATTGTACCTGAGAGGAAATGTAGTTGAGGTTTCTGAGTATCAGCGGTCAGCAAAAGTACACAACACCAAAAAAAGGAATGAAATTATGAAATGCTTGAATGAACGAGAGAGTGATTCAAGAACAACCAATGATTTGATTGTATGCCTCCGTTGCTTCATTTTGAAAATTTTAAGGTTATTTCATCCATTAAATGAAAAATCATACTCACTCCAGAAAAACTACTACAGTATCATTCCTACGCAACAGTTCCCATCTTCCTAACTGTAAACTCAAAGTCATTTACATCTCCAAATTCTGTTCTTCTTCTTACTAAGCAAAAGAACATTTCAGGTGTTTTTTGGCATTGAATATAAGTTATCTCACTCACCCAAAGTTGCTGTACAAGAAGAATAAGATCATGGAAGAACAGGAAGCTCCACTCTATTGATTGAAAAGAAACTAACACGTCCATGGTCAACAGTACATAATTTCAGATCGCAGCCACCACAACGTTTCTCAAGCTCTTCCACTTCTTGTTTTGAAGGTGGCAGTTCCCTATGAAAAGAACCAAAGTCTTATAATATCAAATATTATAGTTAAAATTCCATAAAAAGATTAGCAATAGTAGACATCTTTATAGGATCAGATCTGGGCATCATCTAAAAAGAGCATGAAAGCCTTAAAAGGATTATTAATGGTTACTCTTGCTTTTCACTATCTCTTCCTTAAACTCCATATTGTCGATAACATGCCTTGTTGAACTCCACTCATTACGTTGTTTTTCTCCTCATCTCAACCTAAAACCAATTGTATTTCACTTGATTTCACCCCATTGCAATCCCGCAGTTGCGCAATATTTATACTTCTAATTCTTCCATAGGTTTCCCCCATTTCCTTTCGTTGTTGGAAAACCAAACAAGCGACTAAATTTAGCCCTCAATGTTCGAAAAGCTTCACAAATTGTCATAGGGAATAACAAACATAGTTTGTTGTTTTGTCTGACAGACCTTCCATACAGTCTGTTTTCTAAATCTCTCTATTTTCAACTTCCTCATTTCATTCTCTTTCTCTCTAGGTTCTTACAAGTTTTAGAACTCAAACCTCCAATGTACATAACATATATATATATATATATATATATATATCCTGAAGTAAGTTTATGATAATCAGTACCTAAAAGAAAGTTCTAATATTCTTTTTCTTGTCTAGAGGGCATACATGAATGACCTGCCAGTGAATATACAGGTACCAAAGATAAAGCATGAGAGTTTTAAGCGAAGATAAAATACTCAAAAATAAAAACATCAATAGAAATTACCTTGCAAGACAGAGCACAAAAGATGGATTACCAGGAGAGGATTTCTTAAACTTTCTATTAGGTGGGTAGACATCAAAAGTTGGTCTCACTTCATTAATTTGTATACGACTGAACATCTCAGTAGTAGTAAGAAAACTTTCTCTTGCTTCAGTATCCGCATTCTCATTGATATCTGATAAACCACCTTCTTCGGCCGGAAAAATGATTGTAACACCCTTCATGCTCCAACTTATACCATGGTGCCCAATGATATAACCAAGACTTTTTAGGTGCTTATATGCCTCAACAGACTCCCATGAGCTCCCATTTTTCTGTCCCACCACTTTACTGAAGATATCTTGTAAGGAAAGGGGTGTATCATCATCATTTAAGATCTGCAAAGCCCCAATTTCGGCCAAAAATCTATAGAAAAGCAAGATAATATTTCATCAACTATTGCCATACAACACTTAAACTTAACCTGTGCATAAAATGTACCTAAAAGATGAAAAACAGCAGTATACTAGCAAGAGAATATTACCAACTCAAAACTAAAGAAACATTTAAACTAAGGCTGCATAAGATGGAAGCAATAATAGAAGTAAAAAGTAACCTACAAAGTTTCTTCTATGGTGCAATAGATTTTTCCATTACGAACTATTCCAGTTGAATTCCACATATTTCCCTTCATTGCCACTATCTCAGCCATTTGCAAATCATCAATCCACCTTGCCTTTGATACGTCTTTCCTGAAAGGCAACAGACAAGCAACAACTACTACACTAATAACATATCAAGAACTTCATAGGCAAAACCCAGCCCAGGCTCAAACAAAACAAAGGGATCTCCGAACCTGAATTGCAATTTGGGTATGCCACCAGATCCGTAGAAATGTTCTTCATCATCATTTATGTCCTCCACACAACCCTCGGAATCACTTGATTCAGAAAAACTTGCCAGATTTTTCACTTCCATGGGTCAAACTGCAAAAAGGGTTCAAACAAAAGAGGGCAAAGAAAAGGAAAATTTGAAAATTTAAAGACTCAATCGTATGCATATGAAAATTATGATTCAATTATTAAATTTAATCGAGTGACTGTGAAAAGGTTGTAGTAGGTCAATAGTTAAAAGGAGTGGGCAATAGCAGTCCGGTTCTTAAACCAGAAGGGGCAAAAGTGCCACAGAACTAAACCATAAGGATAAAAAGTGCAAATTTTTTCCAAAATGTTTTTTTGCCGTTTTCTTATGCGTCCAATTTCTGCCAAAACTTTCCCGCCATCCCACTTCTCATCCCCCCTGAACTGAAATGTTCGAAAAAATTAGGGCCCTATACATCATATTAGCTCAAACCCATTTCTCAAAATCCATGAATCAATAGGATAACGACATTCTTGGGAGCTCAGGAAAACGTTTAGTAATGGGTATTCCTGGGTTACTGCCACTATTGAAATCAATAATGTTGCCTGTTCACATTAAAGATTTGAAGGGTTGCTCTGTAGCTGTTGACACCTATTCATGGCTCCACAAAGGGGCTCTTTCCTGCAGCAAAGAGCTCTGCAAAGGCCTCCCAACTTCCAAGTATGAATGCAAAGACCACCCCTTCATTCTGCAGATCACAATTTTTTTTGGGGTCATGTTTATTTGATGGCTATTTTATTCGCTTCTGTGGATTATTTCAAGGGGTGTTCTTTGAATAGATAAAGTTACTTTATACTAATTGATGTTTTTTATTAATGCCCATAAATCAGTTCGAATGGTTTTTTTTTTGGTTGCTCCTATGGAGGGGTAGGGATTATTTTTCTTTTATCCCCTTTTTAATCGCTGATAAAAATTTAAGCTTTCTTATAATAATTACTGTTGATTCATCCATCAATGTATGCACTGTTTTTATGAATGATTTTTAGCATTAATGTGTATCTGAATCTGAATAGTCTATGTAAAGGATGATGCTGCTTTGTGTCCCCATCTTTATTGATCATGTTTTGAATTTGTTTTTTTGTTATAATAGAAAAACCATTTTACCCTATTCTCGTTGTGGTGTTGAATTATAACAAATCCTAGCAGGGCACTACCTAGAAAATGAATCAGACAGTAGACTAACCATCCCTTATGACAGCATTACATAGCTAACTCAAAGAAGGGATTTGTTTGTGCCTTTTGTCCATTGTCACTTAAGCATGTGTGACCTTGATCACTACTCATCAACTTCATAAGTTGTTTCTAGTCCTAGTGTTTGTCAAACTGAAAGCATGAAATCAAGTAAATTAACAATGTGCCAGTTGCATTTGAAATGTATAATTCTGAAGGTGAAAATCATTTATAACATTGTCTTTGTTTTTTTTGTCTGTAAAATGTTCAGGCACATCATCTACTGCATGCACAGGGTAAATATGCTACGCCATTTTGGTGTGAAGCCCATCCTTGTATTCGATGGAGGTCTATTACCCATGAAGAGTGAGCAAGAGAACAAGCGTGCAAGGTTTACTATTTCTTTGAATTTCACCTTCTGTTAAGTTGCTCAATCTATTTAAGTTGCATTATCTTCATCTATTCATTGACGATATATTTGTGGTGGCAAAAAAAATTCATTCAAGTAGATGGATTTCTTACTAATGTGCTAGTGATAACTTTATTAATCTAAAATGAGGATGGATGCATCGAGGAACAACCTGTCAAAGATCGCTTCGAAATCGAAATTATTGAATTTACGTAAACACCAAATCTGTAACACCAAACTTTGCTATAAATATATAAGGTGCTTTGTGGAAGTAGCTAGAAATGAGATTCATAGCGTTCAAAGTTTTTGTTATATAGCTTCCTGGCAGACAGCAATTAAAGTGAACCTATATACTTTTCAAAATAGAATTGCTTTTTACTAGCCCAGAATCTCCTCTGTGATGATTTTGAATATTGCATCTAGTGTTCAGTAGCTTTTATTCAATATAGTGTTTTTTAAACATAATTGTTTCTTTGTTGTTGGTTATGCAATCCTACATCTTGGAAAGCAGAACTGTGTGGCAGTGTCTCTGATGAATGGGCAGTTTCAACTCTTTAATTTTACTACATAGGAGATGTTATAGAACTTGAAGGATGCAGGAATGGCTGATGAGGGCATGTAATAGTTTGTCATGGTGTAATGATCTTGATCTTTCATTTTGCTTCCTCAACAAATATTTTACAATCTTCTAGCAATCCAGAACATGTACTAATCTGAAACCCCAATGCTTGTATATAAATTACAGCATATGTAGAAATATCATGATTAGTTTCACAGCCTGCATGCAACCAAGAATATTAAAGCTTTTTCATCAACTGAAAATCCACTCCACAAAGTAAAATCTGGGGAAGTGCTAGAATAGCAAATATAGCAGGAGTTTCTTCCTTCTCCAAATGCAAGGCCTATTACTCTTTTAAAGGGGTTTTGGGGTTGAGGGGAGGGGTTGTTCAACCAGTGTGAGGTATTGAGCATGGTAAAAACTTGCATGCTGGAAAAATACGTGGCGAACTCCCAAGTGCTTATATTTATCTCTTTACATTGAATATTTGAACCGATCAGAAATTGAAGTTGAAATGTTAATATGTTGGATACTGCATTGCATCAGTCAGCAACTTCCGCTAATCTGTTGTATCTATTCAACCATAGGTCAAGGAAGGAAAACCTTTCTCGTGCCATGGAGCATGAGTCAAATGGTAATATGATTGCTGCTTATGAATGTTACCAAAAAGCTGTTGATATATCACCTTCAGTTGCATATGACCTAATTCAGGTAATAGTATGTGCATTCATTGACCCTGAAATGCTCAGGTCAATGGATAAGGATGTTAAGCACTTCATATTATCTTCTCGATCAATTTTGAAAGTCAATGCTGTACTTTCTGATATTCAAGTGCTTTGTATGCAAAAGGTCTTGAAGCAGGAAAATATATCTTATGTTGTGGCTCCTTACGAGGCAGACGCTCAAATGACCTATCTGGCTGTCAGCAAAATTGTTGATGCAGTTATAACTGAGGATTCGGATTTAATCGCATTTGGTTGTCCTAGAGTAAGTCACCTTTTGGAGCTTCCAACCATTGTTTTGGACTGTAATGCAATCAAAAATATCGGTCCTCGTGAATGTTTGCTTTTGTGACATACACCTGGTCTTTTTGTTGATTATGGAAATATTTTTTGTTCCATAATTTGGTATGATCAGTGATTTTGCTCTGATTTTCCATAATTCAGATTATCTACAAAATGGACAAGTTTGGACAGGGAGTTGAATTTCATGCTTCCATGCTACAACAGAACAAGGAGCTGATTTTCACTGGGTTTACCAAACAGATGTTTCTGGAAATGTGCATTTTGAGTGGCTGCGATTATCTGCAATCCTTGCCTGGAATGGGTCTGAAGAAAGCTCATACACTGATAAAGAAGTTTAAAAGTTATGACAAGGTGAGTGGATCAAGTACAGCTGTGAGAGATCATCCATTAGAGTGCTGAATCACTGTGCCTACTGACTACTGAGCATTGTTGGATCTCCATAACTTTCAATTACCGATTTATATTTCATACATAATTGATCTTTGTATTGTGTTCACTGTTTTACTGGTTTTCAGGTTTTAAAGCACTTGAAGTACAGTGGGGTGGCAATTTCTCCACTCTATGAAGAGTCTTTCAAGAAGGCATTATTGACGTTCCAGCATCAACGGGTTTATGATCCGGCAACAGAAAATATTGTACATTTGTTTGAGCTCCCGAACAATTTTGATGTGAATTTAGACTTCTTAGGCCCATATCCTTGAGTTATCTCTTTCATCTTTCCTTTCTCTTTTTAATTATGATATCTGAGATCTTTAGTTACTTTTGTGATGTAGTTCTATCGCTTTTCCAAGCTTAAACTTCAGATGGTATCACACCTTAACTATGGACACATCGGTTTCCCAAGATGTAGCTAAAGCCATAGCAAAGGGTGACCTTGACCCTTTAACTAAAGTGCCATTTGAGGTACTACTAATTCTGCAACAACTGGTTGTCTTACCTAGTGGATCATAAATATTTTTCCTAATGTTTTACCCCTATGAAGTTTTAACTTCATCCTTGCTTGATTTGTGTGCTTTTGTATGTGGAGCCTGGCATCTATTTGTCATCAACCTTCATTCCAAGATCTATGACTTTATGTATTGGATAAAGTATTTGGGATATAAGTAGTTGTTCAAGATTAATGTTAGTTTTGACTTGATTCAACCCTAACTTGTGCACGTGTGGTCTGAGGCGAATCCTAGTGATACATAGGATAGGACTGAACTTTTCGCTGTCACTCTCATGTATTTTATTTTGCTGTTGAACAGTGAGAATTGTACACGGTAAGGCCAAGTTCACTTCATGCTCTATCCTAGGTTTCCTATTATTATTTCCAAATCCATTGAATTCCTCATGTGATTCTAACTTTCAACAGCTATGAAGCATTATGAGAGGTTCTGAAAGGGTATATAACCTAGCATCAGCACTCTGATCCAGGGAATTGTCTCAGAGTATCTGATAACTTCTAATTTTCAGCACTTGTTGGTGATTATGTTATGTGTCAGGTAGCATGTGCCTTATGGTTATGGGTATCGACTAAGAATTTAAAGCTAATGGTTGAGGCTCCAACTTATCGTTGGATTAATGGTTATTCCAGGAGTAGTGAAAGAGTAGAGGAGGATACTTTCCCCGTCACTTTTTTGGTTGTCTTTTTCAATATGTGTTTTCTCCAATCCTGTGTCACGGTGGAGTGACAAAGTTCTAAAAAATCTAATTAATGAATATAATGCTCAAGAGAGATATTCACCATGACTTCCGAGACTTAGTTCATTTGATGGTATAAAATTTGGAAAAATTGAATGTCATCTGCAATATAATTTTCTCTTTTCATTTTATGTTAGGCAGATAAGACTATGTTTTTAATGATAATGAGAATGTTCTAAACGTGCAAATTGTTTTTGAAGGCTCTCTATGTAACAGCTTTTTTGAGGTAGTGCTTGAAGTCCTGGTTATACATAAAATTAGCAGATTAAGCCAATGAGGCTACCTTTGGTTAAGTGTTCATCTTTGGGGTATTTTTTCTTGCCAGTATAAAAATTCTGGAGGGAATTTTGTGTGGGAGATTTAGTTTTGGAGAGAGAGAGTGTGTTAGAGTTTAAATTTGATTTTCTTGTGAGATTGTATGTTTTGGGCTGATGAATCTTAACTGATCCTTTCTTTTATTACAATGGAAGGGAGAACAAGAAGGTGCTGAACCGGCAGATATTGAATCTTACCAGCTGAAGAATTTTAAACCTGAAGGAGTGAAGAAGAGGTTGGATTTGCCTGCACAGACAAACCTGTTGACTAATTACTTCTGTATCCTTTTGCACCATATTAGTCTAATACTTATTCCGGTTGATGACATTATCTAGTTCCTCTATGCTTGTGATTCTATACTCATACAGTAATTGTATTCTCAATAACTCTTTCTTGGATGCTATCTTTGTCTTTAATGTAGAGTCTAATATGTTGGTTTATTCACCAACCTGAGTCCTGATGTATGTACCAGTAAAAGACTAGTTTGACTAATTTTCATCTGTTTTTTTGCTGTTTACCAAAGGGTCGATTTCATCTTGCAGATTCTCTCTTAAATATTTCAGTTACTATTTTCTGTTCTTAAGTGTATGCTCAGATCACGGTGGTCTCTACCAGCTCAAGAATATTACTAGCATATGCGCATTTACTCCTGGGGATTTGTCATAACGTTTTACTTAAGTATGGATTCGGTTTGCTGTATATTCAATTTTATCGTTTATGGATGGTTTTTTATTTGTTCCATATGTTGTGATATTAGCAGTTATGCTGTGTTTCGACTTAGAATTCTGTGAATCTCAAGCATAATGAAGCAGTATTCTTGTGTCAATCTCAATACTTCTGCTGGACTTTCTATTCATATCTAGAATAGAACTCCCAAAGTACGGTGCCATTTTCCTTTCACATTTCCAGACTTCATAGAGCCAAAGATAGAAAAGAACATTTGTTCTATGATCAGTAGAATTTACATTTAATTTAGTAGCTTTCTATTCTGTTTAATTTATTTTCCTGGTTGAAGATTACTAGATGAGCTCAGAATCCTTTGCTTCTTGTCTCTTTCTTTGTTATTTGCAACTAATAGCTTGCTTTCTTATGTTTTAATGTTCTATATTACATGAGCTTTCCTTTTTTGATTGTTCTACTACTATCTTTCACACTCATTCCCCAACTTGTTTCACTTAACGTACAAAGGTTTTGCTTCTCTTGAAGCAAAGAGGAAGTACAGGGCACCACGAGTGTCACCTAAGCTTCAAAATACTGTGAATGAAAATCTTAAGACCATGAACTCAACTTCAGTGGTCACTGAGTCAGTAAGTACTTACATGTACATTGATTAGCATGATTGTATATGCCTCGACTATTTTCTTTGTGTTACTAATAAAAGTTATGGTTCCACTTTTAGGTGGAGCATGGAGCTGCTTTCCAGGCTGTTGAGGTACCAGCGTCACCAAAATATGGTAAATGTAGCCTCCTCTATCCTTTTTAAAATGCATGATACATTACTAAGTTTATGCTTTGATGCAATATCCATAGGACTAGATGAAGCGGAAGGCTGTGAAGAGGACAGAGAAACACGATGTAACATGTTGCAGGATTTCATTTATAGAACTTGTGGAGCATTCCATAAGACACGCACCTCAGATCAAAATCAGAACAAAATGAAACCAGAGAGTATGAATACGATTTTGAGGAGTTCATATTTTTCGCATAAGGCCTGCCTTACTGAAATTGATGAGGTTGAACCGAGAGACAGAGTTGCTGCTAATACTGAAATTGTGGGTTCCAGATATGTGGCAAGGCCTGCCTTAGTTGATAGTGAGAAAAACATAAGCACAAGGAATAAGACTGTGGTTGTGAGAAGTTCTTATTTTCAGGGAAAAACTGTGAAGGGGAAGATTCCTTCTGGCAACAATGAAAACCAACCAGTGGAAGAGTCTGCTGTACCTCATGCTAACAATTTATCTGACTTGAATGAAACTGAAAGTAGATCAACCACAGATGAGGGGAATGCAACAGAAAGGAATCATTATTGTCCAGAAAGATCAGTAGACAAACACGAAAAGTTTGCAGTTGAAAATGGAATAAGCACAAATGTTGATAAGAACGCCATTTCAAGGATCCCTTCAAGTAACAATAGTCTCGAGGAAGCAAGAAAAAAAAGAAAGATAGCATCCACTTCTAATCCTGAAGAAGTAAGTGCGCTTACTCAGTCTCGTGGTTACCTTATTTGTCATTGGATGGTAGCATCAATGTTTCCAGTAGATCTTTTTCTTGTTCTCCTTATAGTTCTATGTGAAACAAGATAATGAATTAAACTCGTTCTTTCGCCTTTTGTGTTGACTTTTTCAGGAAGATTCCAGGGGAGATAAATTTTTGACAGGTACTCATCTTCCAGTAATAAGGAGTATTGAAATCATTTTTAATTCTTAGCTGGTTCTTTTCTGGTTTGAAATGTATGATTGTTCAAGAGGTTTTGTTCTCCACTGGAGAGGCCACTTTAAAATTACTGGACCAGTGTGCAATCTCCATTCTACTGCTTGCTGAATTGTGGTTTATATCATCTAGTCTTCCAGGGGTATGATCAATGTCTATCTGATGCTTCTTGGCAACTAGGGGAGGTTTCATCTAGATGTGATAACATGGAAAGCCCAACTTAGTCTACAGCTTAGCAGCTGTTTTCATAACGAAAGAGCGATTTCAGGGAGCAATTTTTTGACCGTGTTTCTGTGGCATATGCATCAGAGTCCATCAAATTCATTTGCTTTGATATGCATTTCACACGAATGAATTTGTGTTCTTCATTTAACATGTATGCGTGCTTTCGAAAAAATTCTACCCGGCCATAAAAGCAAAAATTTGGTTGCTTCCCAGAATACATTCACTCTGCTCACACATTGTAATACATGCAAAGCTTTTCTTCTTGCAGGGGACTATACTTCCAAGCTTAATGACACAGCTTGCGAGATAAAGGCCGAAGAAGAAAAATTTGGGTGTAACATCTCTCATATAGGGCATTATTCTGAAATAGCTGAGAAATCACTTGAAAAGTTTGCTTCAGTAATCTCATCATTTAAATTCACATCAAATGGCTCGCGTGCTAGCGGTCTTCGTCCACCTCTCAAAGATGTCAAGAACACATGCAATAAGAGGTAAACAAAGTCTTGTTTAATACTTCAGATTGTGGCAAGACATCTTGTCTTATTGTTCAATCCTCACATAGGTTGTCCAGCAACATGGATCTTAACAAATTTGCATACGTACCAACGAAGAATGCATCATCAACTTCCCGTAGAGTCTAAGTTTTGGATGTGCATTTGACCACAGTAGATTTCCTGATGACTGCTTCTGCTAAAGGTGTTCAATCCATTTACTAATGACAACTGGAAGTTCAAGTTTTACATTATATCTTTGATTCTTGTGTTCAATCTCTATATCATCATCTTCTTTACCTGTTATGTACTGAAATTAAGAACTTCCCACTCGGGAATTTGTCGTTGCAGGCCGGTTTGGAAGCATTAAGTGTGCTGATACTGTCAAGAACTTCTGGTATCATCTCTATTCTTTTGGATCCTTATGGGATGTAGACTATGGTTTTGCCATAGGATCTCTGATTGTATGTACTCACTTTCAGGCCTAGACTTATTGTACCTTCATTTCTTGGGTAATATACTTTATATTGTGAATGATCTTTGAGATTTCTTCTGGCAGAAAGTTTTGATGCTTGCATAATCATCAACTCATCATTGTTCATGTATAGTTATTACCTGGTGGGAAATTTACTTAAAAATATAATACAACTAAATATAATCACTTCATGGGATGTAAATTGTCTTTCACTAAGAGGTAGAATATGACAATGGATTTCAGGAATATTGTTTTGGTTTAAATGTTTTTTTCCCCCTCGGAATAGAAGTCGTGTGACTTTTGTCCCTCTTAAAGTTGGATCGATCAAAAGAGTCCGATTAATCTTTTCTTTCTTGGTCATTTTTTAACAAAAAAGTTGAAAGATAACGATTTAACTTATTTGTGTTAATTTTAATATGATAAGAACATCATAACAATCATGCCAATTAGCATCTTGAATATAATAATAATCACATAGATAAAGCACATAAAACATACCTTAATGCGGAATTCGTCATTATCAGAAGATCACCAGATATACAGGAAACCAGATCTGCAGCAGGATCGCAATAATCCCTATAAATTAGTTTCTCTACCTTGACCCTCTTAAGCGGTAGATAGCCAAATGGAGAGGCAACTTTATTCTACCGACACATATAATAGTGTTGTGTGTTAATTAATTAGGGCAGGGAGAGGACTAATTTATATACCCACAATCTTTAATCTAGTACGTCCATCGAATACTAGTTTAACGGTCCAAATTTAATCATAATATTAAATTGATTAGGAAATCAAAACCAACTTAATTGGGCTTATTAAATATATGGGCCATAACATCCAGGCCATATTCTTACAATTTGATCGCTAGTTAAATGACTTTTTATTTAATCATAGTTTTATACCATGTTTGTTTAATCTATTTTATATCTTAGATCTATAACCTGAATATGCTGAAACCCTAAAGAATAGAGAAAAGCTAAGGTACATTTGTGTCACGAAAGGATGGCTTTGTTTTATTGGCCTCTAGAGAATCTAGAAGAAGAAAAAAGGTTACCGTAATCCATCTAATCCAAAAAGTGTGGTTGGTTGAAAGATGATGGTTATCCATAATCACATAAGCTTACCTCACATCACAATCCACACTCAAAGAATTCTCTTAGCTAACCTCTTCAAAGTGCCAAGAAATTGGGAGTTTAGGATGGAAACAAACTTAATTTTATTTCATTTCCAATGTTTCTAATAAATGTATATTTTGTTTCGGGACATTACTTGATATCAAATCATCTCATGATAGGTATATATGTTCACATTATGAAGTATCGTGATATCCGATGCACTTTAGTCACATCTATTAAATCACACTGACAAGTACGTGTCACAATAGATCAAATGTGATCGTATGATATTTATTATAACATTTTCAAGTATAATGAAAACATTTTTTTTTTTTTTTTTGTTGCGGATCAACACACTAACTATACGGTACAGAACACGAATACAAAGATTAACTAGACGTAATATTTATATTATTTTAAAAATAAGTTGAAAACTGAATGAATTGTCATTGTGTCATCCAAATATAGGTAATAAGATGTCATAATCGGTTTCCAAACCTAAAGTTGATCCCAACTTTTGCCTCTCACGTAGTTCAATTGTATGTAGTGACCTCAAACCTAGGGCAATTCTCTCCCTCTATAAAGCTTGTTTCCATATTGTGAGGCTCTTGGAACTATTTTTGAGTAATTAATTTTTTTAATAATGCTAAAAAATAATCGATAAATTTTTAAAAAATAAAATATATTTGGGATGTATAGATTATATGTGTAAATTTTGATAAATAAAGTAAGGTCAAAAATTGAAACACATTGGGTAAACAATGTTATAGTTTCATTTCACAAGTAAAGTCTTTCTTGATGAAATGAAGTGTACATGGGACAAAAGAGTTCTAATATAGTGGTTGATATTTCTCATTTAGAAAATTTTTTTACGCAAAATTATTTTTTATGAAACCATAGAACAACTTATATTAAAAAGACTGAAAAGTGTCCAACAATGAAAAAATATAAGAAGTTTGGAGAACTATATACTCTCTCGTTTTTATACTATAAGTCACTTTTTTTGACCGGAAGAAAACAATCATTTGTTACACACTTCCAAAACTTTTAATTATAATTCATGTTACACCCCTATTTAGTCCATTTTTGGGTGTAACTTGGAATACTAAATGAGAAAAACATATCCTAATAAACTGTAATTAAGTAAGGATAAATAGATAAAAATAATTATTTATTTTTATAAAACTAAACAAGTAACTTATATTTTTAAATATATTTCAAATTGAAAAAGTGACTTATAATATGATATTTAGCGACTATATGATAGTTTTTCCTAAAATGATTACTCTTATGTACAACTTTGTCAAGTGTTAGTTATATGATCTTTTCTTGAAAGGCCATTAGTGGTTCATCATTGAAGGAATGGAAGTGGCTAATGAGTTTAACTTGTGGAACTATGCTAGTATTTTGAGAGCATCTTTGAATTCTAACTAGGGAAACTTGCTTTTAGCTTATTGGCTTTTAATTTGACTATAATGCTCAAGATGTTGTGGAAAATGTCACTTTGGTCCCTTTGTGGAATCAATGACTATAATGCTCAAGATGTTGGTTTTGTTGATGTGGGAACGATATATTATACTATTTTAATTTAATAAATGAAAATGGTTACGGTTGCATAATTTACAATTAAAAGTTTTTAAATATTGCTATTGATGCAATTTGATTCATTATCTGAGAGTAATCCCAAATTTAGGGGATTATTCTTTTTTTTTTTAATATCTAAAAATTTCGTCTAGTCGATTCTTAAAAATTTATTTTTTATTATTTTTTTCTATTTTAAGATAAGAATTTAACAATTCCTTAATTCACGTCAAGAGATAAGAATTCAACAATAACTTAATCTACGTCAAGAAATTATTCATACGATATTGGATAGAATAAGGAATTCCAATCATTGATAGTTTTGTTATCATCCAATTGCTCTCGAATGTACTATTCATGTGTAAAATATCACAATAGAATCCATAATTGTTCAGACCAGCCTCATCATAGTTGCTTTTTTAATTATACTTTCCTCTCTTTGTCAGTTGCTGCAGCTGATCTACAACCTCCAATAAATTTAATAAATTCCCAATTTTTCTTTTTAAAAAATTATTCTGTCTGTCTTAAAAATAGAATTTTATTTATTATATTATTTGAATTAAAAAATATAAATGCATTAAATAGGAAATAAACAATGAATTCTCAGACCATTTGTTCCATTCCGAGACGCATTTTCAGTCTTCATCTGCCACTCAATCTTGATATCGACAACTGTGGAGAAGATGAATATTTAATTATAGATTTACTCTGCCACAGAATTTGTTAAATTTTTTTTTTCCATTTTTAGAATGAGGATAAGAAATTCCCTCCTTTATGGTATTTGGTGTCCATTAATTATTTTATAAATTTCCTTCTTAAGGTATGATATAATCTTTATATACTTCTTTTCCGAATTTAAGAGGGTTCAATGTATACGTTGGTTACAATTTTGTTTTTTTGGGAATGCACAAAATATATCGAAATCGATGATCATATTGTTCGTGATAAGATTTTAAAGAGAATTTTTTTCCGTTCACTATGTGCCTACATTGATTTAGTTGACAGACACCTTTATTAAAGGTTTAGGTATGTCCCGTTTTGATTTCTTTCTTTCTAAGTTGAACGTTTACAAGTTGCGTACTCTAACTTGAGAGAGAGTGTTAAAAATATTTAAATTGATTGTCGATATTCAATTGTATGATTGGCAATTAATAGTCAGATTTTGATTATGTAAATGTTCTGATTGATAGTTTCCCTCAATTAAGATAGGAACTCTGTGTGTAAATAGTGTACCATTGTATCAATAAAAGAATTAAAGTATTCCCACTTTGTTTTATTTAGTCATTCGAAAACTAAACTATTTAGTTTATGATCATCTGTGACACTTTTTTGTAATATTTTATGTGATAAACTTTAATTATTTTGTGTATATACTATATCTTTGGTTGATTTTTATGTAATATATAATCATTTACACTCGTATTTTTTTAACACGATGGGATCACTTTTTTCTTGGGAGGAATTAGGGTATATTAAATTATTAAATATGATTTTTATTGTTAAAAAATTTTAAAAAATATATAAAAAATAAAATAATACTAAAAAAATAAATTATAAAAATAAAAATAATCTATTAAAACCATATGTTTTTTATGTATATAAATTAACATAAAATACAATATATATAAAAAATAATTAAAATTTGTCACAAATAATATCACATCAAAATATCAAAGACCATCATATCCCTATTGAAACTAATTTATGTAATTTCTAATCACTATTATTATCAGTGACGTGTAGATGCGGCCATTATAACTCTTTAATGTGTACATGAAGCCCTCCTAAGCTAGTCTCAATAGTGATTTGTCTTCTTTAGTGGGTCGTTTTTGCAAATTTGTGGCCACAAAGAAACCAAGAAAAGCAAGAAGAAGAAGAAGAAGAAGAAAAAAAAAACATAGCGACCCACACTTGTCCCACTGTTTTGATGTTAATGCTAATATTGGTTTGTTAGGTGTCAGTCGTATGATTATACAAAGGGAACTATCAAATTGAATGATTGATTATGATATGACAAGTCTATATACGCATATATTGAGCTGTAATCTTTTCCCCTTACGGATATTTTAGTTCAATTTTATTTCTAGCGGAGATTTGAATAACTTGCTAATATATATAAAAAACAAAAAGTCACTATTGAAAGTTTCTAGAATTATACTAGAATATTTAAAACTATAGTAGAGGATTCTCGTAGAGATACGTATATGACTAGATCATGATAATATTAGAGTGACCTATTTTCGACATGTAAAAAAAATATAACCAAGAACTAAATTTCGTCTCGACCTTTTTTTAAAAAAAAAAAAAAATCCCTAAACCTTAGCGACCAGGTACAGGAGGCAGTGTTGCCCTTATGCCAATCCCTTCTTACCTATATAGCCACCGATATAAAAAAGAGGGAGGAGAAAATCCAAAAGAATATTACAAGTCAACAAACTCTTCCATGTAAAATTTTCTAGC
The DNA here is from genome assembly GCA_030378225.1 of Knoxia roxburghii. Classification (NCBI taxonomy): domain Eukaryota; kingdom Viridiplantae; phylum Streptophyta; class Magnoliopsida; order Gentianales; family Rubiaceae; genus Knoxia; species Knoxia roxburghii. The sequence continues at coordinate 42,924,821 of CM059420.1, read as the reverse complement.
TTCCTGTCTATTCTCAATTTATCCTACCAACAAAAAGAGACGGAATAGATGGATTGTGACTTAATTACTTTCAATAAAAATGATATAACATGACAACATATGTCGTTAGTTAGTTGTTCATTTCCACTGTATATATCTCATTCATGTGTTTACTTCACACAAGCATCGTACAACCACTTTCTTTTATTAAACTTGATAATTTTCTTACTAATTATTACTCGAACACGAATTTTCCACCTGGCATTAAATGTCACAAAATATTATGAAATCCTTCATCCATATAAGAATGGTCGAATTATATTTATATTCCATAAAATTGCCAATAGCTCATCTAGGATCCGCGATAAATGCAAGTTTAGTGTACAATTGATTGGAGTGGGAAAAAAAACGAGAGAAAAAACTAGTACATAAAGGAGTGGAAAAATTATGGGATAGAAGAAAAAGAAAAAAACACATGTATTAATTATCTCTTAATTTATCAATAAACTCTATGCTTTCTTTCATTTTTTAGATAATTTTATTTCAATATTTACATAAGTATCCTAAAACTATTAAATTCAATCAATAAGTAATTGAAAGAAAATAAGAATATTATCAAATTGAATGAGTTGTCTATAGAGATTGGTGATTTCGAATGCTATTTATAAGGGCACATTTTTCTATTTTGTCTGGGGCCCTGAAAATATTTTAGACGGCCTTGAACTCATCGAAATTCATAATAATTTCATTTACTCCTTTAACGGCCAAAATTCATAATAATTAATCTCTAGTTCATAGAAAAAGAGCAAGCGTAAATATTTTTATTAGGTCAAAAGGTCATTAAAAAAGCTCACACTCACAACTATTCAAAATCATTTTGACTTGTAATGTTCGTCTTTTAATATTTTTTGATATTTAAATTTAATAAGAAATAGTAAATATAATTGACCACATCACGAGAAAAATAGATGTAATTATACGAGGTTAGAGGACTATTTCACTCAAAATAAATAAATAATTAATTAATTAAAATGTCCATCGTCAATTTTGTTGATGCAACAACGTAATAGCTGGTTCGGAGGTTATCCACGTAAGAGAGTTGGGAATGTGGAGGGGATCTGATCTATTATTCACATGCACATGTGATGGCCCACATTTGAATTAGCCCCTTGACATATAACACGTGGCCTGGCTGGCATGTCCCTACTCTCCTAATTACGACATTAATTAAGTTACTAGTATTAAAATTACATCGCTCCTTTTACTCATTAATTAGTTTAATACTATTGATTAATTAAATTATTATTAAATCTATTTAAATAAAATATTTAAGATTTTTTTATATAAATTAAGGATTCAAAATATAATGTTGTCTTTTTTTTTCAAAAAAAATTACAACTCTTCTCCTAACAACCATATTTATTCTATTTTTATTATCAAATATGGGTAGTTTGAGATTAAAAATTCAAAAATTACATTGAATATCTAAAAAAATATTTCTTTATTGAGTTAAATGAAAGATGGCCTATAACTTTATCCCTAATATTTTACTTTTTTATTGAATTAAACTACATATCCTACATTATATATTCGATGTATTGAATATTAATTTTATTCATTATATATTTTCTAATTTATTAAATACAATCACTTCTTTTAAAACCGATAATGTATTAAGCATCTAACTACGTACCTCCTTATCGTATGAGAATTGGAATTTAATACATCGAATATAACTGTATTCATACCATAAATTTATTAGAAAAAGAAAAATGTACCAATTGTTCGGCATTTTTCTAATATAGTCTTTTTCATGACTTCCGTGTTTCAAAAATATATTTTTATTAAATATAACCTTTTTTTTTTTTTTTTTTTGGAACAGACGAAAATTTGATTAGATATTTGAATTTTTTAAAGTTACTTTGCTCTCATAAGATATGGCTAGGGTTAGATTGCCCCGTAAAACTTGCTTACCTTGACATTTTTACTCCCCTTTATTGAAAAAAATACTTAACAAACCTTCATGAAATGGACCTTTTAAATTGGACTAATATGCAATATATATTCCTGAGGGGGACTGAAGCTTCAAACGCATTTTGACACTTTCAAGAAAATAACTTAATTAATTTACCTTATTTTTGGATCATTGACAATTACTTAATATTATCCCTTAGTACCTATTTTATATAAGTGACTACATTGGAGTACCATTTTGTTTTCTTGTAAGATATAGTAACAAAAATTATATTGATGGATAAATGGTAAAATTAAATTTTCATTAATTCGTGGCTGGTTTTTGTTGTCTAATGAGAATTGTACATGTAAACTTATCGGGACACATTCCTAAGGATATTTAATATTTAGGGTTGTTAAATACCACCTCGTTTTTTAATTTATCCTTTTAGATTGTCAAAACACTTAAAAAAAAAAAAAAACATTTTGATAGTAAAATAGAGAGCAAAATAATACTCATGGAGATAAATAAGAAAAAATAAACGATATTTAAGAATTCACATATATTTACGTTCAAAATACTTGATACACGTCATATTTTTTATGTAAGATGTTTTAAAAATTGGGTTAAAATTTTTTTAAAAAATATTTTACACTTTTTATGTAACATTTAGGTTTTAGTCATAAATTGTCTCTATTTAATGACAAAAGAGTGTTATTTCAATCAAATAACGATTGATTTTAAACTGTATGTATAGTTTTAAATATTTTATTAAAAAATCGGGTATAAGAAGGTATATTGTTTATAGTACGAACATAGATATAATCTAACAAGACAATCTTAATCGCAGTCTGATTACATCAATAATTATTTTAATGAAGAGAACAAAAATAGGGTATTATTAAAAAACCATAGTAGTTCAGTCGATTGAGGTCATTAGTCACCATTTGTGTTTTACCTTGTGTCCTATACATATTCCAAAGTTAAATTTGTGGGCAAATTAGCAGATCCTAGATTTTGGATCTTAGGAAATTCTGAAAATACATGAATATGATGTTGATTGAACAAAAACTAATGGTGTTTTTAAGTTCATCATTGGGTTACTAGTTATCGCCTTACTTTTTGGGACGAAAATTTATAAGTTTTGACAAAAATATTTTTTTACATAAAAAGGGAAGAGATAGGGTATTGTACAAGGAGATATTTTCATCCAAATTAGGATGATAAAGAGAAAGTATTGGGGCGATAACTAGTAATTCTTTTCATCATTCTATATATAATCATTTCTAGTATGTATCGTTTTCAAGTAATGTAATGAAAGATACATTTTAATTTAATAATGAGAAAACCAAATTAGTTTTTAAAACAAATTATCATCAATAGCATCATTAGTATAATTGTCCATCACGATCAAGAGTCAGTGATTAAATCAAGGTTGCAATTTAGGGGACACAGAGGGCAAATTACACCGTAAAATCTAAAGGTATACCTCCCTATTACTAAATTTAAAAAATAAGTAATGATCGTTCAACGAATAGAAAAATAAGAATTCTAGTTCAGTTTTAAAAATTATTGAACTGTCATAACTTATTTTTTAAATTTAACAATAAAAGATATACATTGGATTGTAAACTATAATTTGTCACACAAAGGGGGTAATAGGCTGATGGGAAAGGACGACAACAGACAGTGGTGAGTTGAGCGGGTGGGACTGCTTGCTGCTTGTTATTTGAGTCGTGAAGAGAAAATAATGAAACAAGTTTATTGGCTAATTGTTCCTTAAAAATTTTATAAGTACTACAACGTCGTTTCTCTTATGAAATTTAAAAATGAAAAACAAATGGCCTCAAAAGAAAGAACCTTAGATAGGGCTGCCGTCATGGAGGCGAGAGCACCTACATGGCGGCCCTGGCCGGAGAGCTCTCTAGTAGGGTTCTTTGGGGATCCCTCAACTCAACGTGATCGTGTTATCATCAATAATGAAATTTTAAAAGTTTATTTAATTAATTCTTAATTTTTGTAGTTAGACTATTAATCGTATATCTAATAACACATGAATTTGATTATTATCATGATACCAATTCAACCCCAAACGGATATGAAAATTAGATAAGTGAAACAAAAAATATATATATAATTGTATAATTTCTCCTGATTAATTATTGCCTCCTCATAAATCCATCACGTATAATAGTTTAAGCACGGTTTATATGCATTGTTATTGGAAACTTTATAATGAATGTGAAGGAAAGACAATATTCTCAGATTTGTCACTAAAAGTCGCAAGAAATTGAAAGTAGACCATATGTTATCTCCAGTTTAATTTTTCCAAACTAGGGTTGACTTAATTATTTTCTTATTAAAAATAAAGAAAAAAAAAAGAAAAGTCCACAATTCTCCCCTCCAATTCTACCTAAATATAAAAATGACCTTAACTACCATAAAAATTAAAATTAACATGTCGGAAGAAGCACAACAACTAAATTAAACTAGCCAAATCTCTACATCTCATATAAATAATTAAATAAATCCCTCAAAATTCTTTCCACAATATTAAATACTATTTTTATTCTAAAATAATAAAAATATATTCATAATTAGAAATAAATAATACCAATAGATCAATCAAAGTCCTATTCTCCTATTCACACATGCACACACCATATTTTCTTTTTCCTCGTTTTGCACACAAACATAACATTAAAGAAGGGTGATTTGAATTCATACCTTGATAATTCGGTGACTCAATTCGATCGAAAAAAATATTTTACAAGTAATAATTTTTGTACTATAAAAATTAACGTACAGGAATTATCTGAATCACTAAATATAATTTTTTATTACGTATAATTTTATGTACTAAAATAACGATGAAATGGGCGAAAGCTATGAAAAGAAAAATGCTATGAATTCATAGTTACAACTTACATATTTGAAGGGAGAAAGCAAAAAATCTTACTAAGAAATAATACTAACAATTTTTATTTTTTTTGGGATAAATTTGAAGTTTCTATTTTGGGGGTTTAAATAAATCCCCACAAAATGAATTTACAGCCAACTATGAAGATTAAAAACTGAAGATCAAACTGAAAAATACATAAATAAAACGAAATGATGAGAATTTTGTGTTTTCTTTCTTTAAAAATTTACTTCCTATTTAATCTTTCTAAGGCCTCTTTGAAGATTGATTGAAGCTTCTAAACAACTCCGGTTTTACGTTTCCAGAAATCCGGTCATTCGGAGAATAGAATTCCTTACTTCACTCAAATCCCTTCCTTTAAGTGTCCTTCCATTTCCGGTGCAGACGGAAAATGCCATCATTTTCCCGGCGATTCGCCGTCCGATAATAACATGGGGTGGCTCCATTTCGCCGTCGTCATCCCGGCCATCAATATCAATATTGCTCGCATCCACACATTGGAACCAAGATATATTTTCCGGGATATTCACCGGCAGCGTCGTTGAAGACTTCGTCCTCAACTTCTTCCTCCTGGGCTTCGAGCTTTTCCTCACTTCGCCGGAGCCCGGAAAGCGATACCCATCGATATTATTGTTTCCTTCAAACCCACCATCGTATTCTTGGAAAATTACTTCGGATTCTTGAAATTCTTCCGCCATTTCCAAACTGGGTTCTTCTTCAATCAGCTCAATAAGCTAGAGAGAGAAAGAAAGATCGAAAATATTGATGGAGGATGAAGAATTTTGGGAGTCTGGGGACTGGAAATGGGAGGAATTTATAGGGAGAGATGGATCGGAGATGGAGTGGGGGGAAGAAATGATTGATGGGATTATTAGAGACAATCTCAATAAATCGTATTGAGTACAGATTTGGGGTTGAGTGTGGGACCCTTCTTTCTCTCACTAAGAAGTTTTCCCCTTTCTCTCTCTAAAAGTTAACTACCAAAACTTTAGCAGCTGCCTAAACTAGAAGCCAGCTCCCTGTTACTTGTCACCCACGGCTTGTGTTGAGTGTGTAATTAATAAATTATAATAATTACACAATTATAAATTATCAAGTTGTTGTTTAATGAATTAAATTGAGTTTAGAGTATTATATACTCTTTGTTTATGGTAATACCAAAAACACATAATTACAAATTAAAACAGAGTTAATTTTCTCCACCATTATTGAAACAAAACGAGAAAGTTAAGTAAATGACTATTAAAACACAATATTCAAAAAAGAGATTAATAAGCCCTATGTCAAAAGATCGAACAAGGTAAACGAGAAATTATCATCCGAGTGAATTATTTCTTATTAAAAATCTCATATATACGAGTTATACACAAATAATAATAAAAATAATTTATTTTACCTTTGGACATCAAGGTATAAGGGGCGGTATTTATGAGTCCATAGGTAGGGATATTAAATACCATCATATTTTAATTATTTATCGTATCTGAATTATCAAAATATTCTTAGATAATAAGAATATTTTTTTAAAAAAAGAAAAATAGTAATTTAGGGATGATAAATTAAAAATGACTATATTTGAATATTATAAAATATTATCTTTACAAAGTACAAAACATAAAATTATTTTTATTATATACTTTATTTAGTTATGCTTTATATATTGGTTATAAATTATGCAAAAATCATATATTAAAAGAAAAATTATATATATCATACTGAAAATATAAAAGCTAAAAGTAGTATATATTACTTATTCAGTCGTATAATAAATGAGAAAGAAAATTGGGTCGGGATAAATAAATAAATAAAAGTAGTATATATTCTAACGTTTGGTCATCATGAAGATATAGTCTTCCGTATTGTACGAATTACTCGTTCGGTTCAACTACGTACGTTAAGTGTTAATGAAGAAGAACTGTTGGCTTGACTGGATTTTGAGTTTAGTCCATGAATAAGAAGAACAAGAAGAAAATAGGAGGATCAAAATGTAGAAAAATCTAATAAAAACTAAAATTACGAAATGTTTTTTAAAATTTAATTTAATTGTAGGTACTTTAACTTAGTTATGACCGGAGATTAATTTAATTTTCTTGATTTTTTTATTTTAAGTATTTTATTTGGACCGATCGAAATAAAATTACTCTCGTTTCAAGACAGGTCGGATTTACGAATGAACGAAACCAAACAAAACTGTTCTGTTTTGGGGGGAGGGGAGCTTATAAGGGTGGGGTCGAAAAATAATGAGGTCGGGGGTTCGAACCAACAAAAAAAAATGCTCTATTTTGGATCGGGTCGGATTGACGGCTTGACCAGTTAGAAATACAATCCGGATCAATTCAAACAAAAATTACTCTAAAAAAACCTTAATTGAACAATCTATATTATTTGAATCGAATTGGTTTGGTTCGGATCAATCACACTTTTTCCCAGCCTAGAGCCATGATTGTAGAAGTTTTTACATCATGATGACGAGCTTATGTGTTTTAGTTCATTCTTTTTTTGTCTCTTGTTTTGAATTATATTTATTGGATGATTTTAAACGTACTTATCAAATTTTAACTTCTTCATTCCTTCATATTGATTCTCTAGCCTGGTCTTTTTTATTGGTGGCCGACATGAGAGATGCCCTTATTTTTGTTGTGGCTGGTTCTAAAAGCATATATAACGTAATTTATTTTAATCTAACAACAAAAGTAAAAACTGAACTCTTTGTATTAAAATTTATTTTTTATATTCATATACTGTTTAAATTGTATCCCACAAATCTCAAGTTTTGGTTCAGTCACCATTTGTTTGGAAATCCCTAATAGATTAGGGCTTTATTCTCTCCTTATGTTGTTTGTTTTGTCATTTGTGTTTTTGGATATATTTGTTGATAGACTCTTCTCGCCCATTGTTTGATTCCCAAAATGCTACTGTTATTCTTCTTCTTGTTCTTATTATTATTATTATCATCATCATCATTATTATTACGCACAAAAAGATTCTATTTCCAAAAAACAAAATTTTTGGACAAAGAAAGTATAAAAAAGAAATCGGTAATATTTCTCTCGTCCTCTCTTTATTAAACTAAAAAATATAAAAAGAAATACTATTATTTTTCCTGAGACGATGATAGTACAACGTTTGCAGACGAAATAATGGAAAAAAATACAATTTTGGTCCAATATATTTGACGAATTTATTTTTTTGGTTCAACATGTTTAGACTCTTAAAAAATACCTATTCTGTTTGAAATTTTACACACTTTGACTTATAACAAATAAATATGTTGAACAAAAATATGTAAAATTTCAAACATAATAAATATTTTTGAGGATTTAGGACAAAAAAGTAAATTCATCAAATATATTAAACTAAAATTATATTTTTTTCACGAAACATTCGAGTCTAGGAGTTCGTCTTAATTTTTAAAATTATAATTGACTTTATTTATTTATTTTTTGTTAAAGAAGTCATTAACTATGTAACTGGAGTTTTGAATGGATCTGACTGAATCAATACCGTCGTTAATTATGAAGAATTTAGACATAAGTGGGAGTTTGAACAAGTTTTGCCTCAAACAAAGGAACTTGATTAAGAGTTTATTCCTCGTTTGCGGTCGTATAGACAGTTCATCATTCCCTTATCATCGTCCACTCATCATCTTTGATATTTTAATCTTAATTTTGGAGAGATTATAGTTTTATCTTAGTCTTTGTTTATCATGGATCTTAGTCAACAAATTCTTTTTCAAAAGATTTATTTTTTACTTCAAGAATATAGGCAGTTAATTAATGTTTAATTTTTTCCTACGTCTGAGAAAACTAATCTATGAATTCAACATTCCAGCCCAACTTTTATAAACAAAAACAAAAAAATAAAGAGGTATCTCTATTTTCTTATTGTCATCTATTTGTTTAGTACAATAAAAAAGACTTATTTAACTATCAAACTGTTATATTTATCGAACATAAAACTCTAATAAATTCATGCAATATTCACTTCCGGATCCTTTCTAAAGGGTCAGAAACCTCACTCAATCCTCTTTCTCACTTCATTAAAATACATTTATTATTTTGATAATAGATAAGAGCAAATAGTAATTTATGAGGCGATAAATAAAAAAAATAGGCAGTATTTAAAAATTCACATCAAGAAAATAAAAGTAGCCCAACTAAAATCCTCTTGGCTGCAAAAAAAAAAAAAAAAAAAAAAGTCTTAAAAAGGATTAATTTTTAACCATATTTTTTGTTTGTGTCTAACATGTCATGCACGGTTGAAACAATCATTATATATCGTATTTTGTTATAACCCAATTGAAACAATTACTATTTAGTACCTCGTTATGGCACAATTGAAACAGTTATTATAAATCGTACCTCCTTATAATACGAATAATACGATTGAAATTATTGTAAATCGTATCTCCTTACATTCCATTGAAATAATTTTAAAAAAAGATTAAGAAAATTTTAAATATGGTGAAATCCTAGATTATCCAATTGTAAATCCATGCTTACGTATTACAAAACAAACTAATGAGTAACTTGAAATTACGTACAATATCCTCTAGCCTTGAAGTCAAATGGGTTTATCCAAAACTCAAAATGCACCAATATACCGTTTGCCCAAAACTCTAAGTAACCTTAATCGATGTGAGACTGCCATTTGGTGGGTAGTAATGACTGGATTGAAATCATCCTTTTGTTGACTTATACTATGTTCCATTTTCGTCTCTTCAAAATTAAAATTAATATAATTATACATAATTAAAATATAAAATTATAAATTCAAAAATAAATTTTTATATAAATTATATATTATCTAGAATAAAAAAATTATATATTTCAAAAAAGAATAAAAATTATAAATTATTCAAACAAAATAATTATTACACGATCAAGAATATTGTTAAATCTATTGATCAAATCTAATTGTCAATGAGTGAAGAGATTCTTGGATTATTTATATTAGACACAAATGTTGTGAGTTATCGATGTGGGATTGAGACAATTTTAATAACTAGATCAGTCAAGAATCCCGAAACCCGCTTTGATAACATATTAAATTTATTGATTCAACACGAACATCTAACCCAAAATTAATTAACAATCAGTGAAGAGACTCTTAAATTATTTATATTAAATACAAGTATTATGAGTTATCGTGACAAAATTAACAAATATAAATTTTGTGTAACTAAGGGATGTATTACCGATACTGAATACTCCCTTTATCTTAAATTACCTATTCGATTTTTAATGTATTGGTACTACAAAATATGACCACATACATCAGGAGGTGGGCTATTAATTTTAGACGGAAAAAGTAGTTAGTGGGATGATAGTAATTTATTATGTACGTAGTATTTGTAAAGGATTTATAATTTAAATCCATCAATTTTTTACTTTTTTTGGAGCAATAAATTTTTTAATTAGAGATGAAAATTGTATTTTTAAGAAGCAATGAAATAGTTCTAATGATTGGAGGAGTGAAAGCGTGGTTTGGAAGTTGGGAAGAAAAAACGTAGCCTGCTTGGCGCATCCAACGCCCTCTTTTTCGGTTAAAACACCGCCTGGAGCTTCTTCTATAAACCAATTAAATTAAATTAATCAGAATTTAATTGACAGGGGTGGAGTAATTCCAAGATCACAATCCACTCGAAGAATGCCACGTATTATAGATGGCGCGCTTTCCAAGCCACACGTTTTCGAAGAATCTTTTTGGTTCTTATGCTTTTATGCCACGTTGCCTCCGCCGCCGTTTCAGTTTTTCTAAGCATTGTCGGTTTTCTTGGATAAATTACTTTTCACATTTTTATGTAACATGCACACTCAAGGGCTCAAGTGTTTATTTCAATGGACGGATTTGTTTATTGAGAGTATAGTTTATCGGTTTTTTTTTTTTTTTTATTTATATAAAGTGCTCAGTATATTTTACTAGGAGAAACATCAATCACAATGTAAATAATATATTCGATATTTGTTTAACAGAGTGATTTGTTTTTATTAATTATCTGTTCATATATATATAGTGGCAGAATTATAAATTTTGAGAAGATAGTACTAATTTTAGAATTAAAAATTAAAAATTAATGTTGGAAAGAAATAAATAAATGATAGAGAAGAATGAAGAGTTTAGAGGGGAGAATGTAAAAAAAGAGTTTGGCTTATCCTGTGGCGAGCCACCTCTTGCCCTTAGCTACATTGTTACTGGATAACTATTGATAACAAATATCGAATTCTCAATGCAATGTTCTAACTATAAGAACACGATTCCACACTTTCTAATCACTTGGATTAATTTCTTAGGGTACGACTTAGATTTATGTTATTTTATATTTCTTTTTTTTTTTTGATAAGAGGAAAGTTGTAGATTACCTACTATTAGAGATCAACAATAATATTTTAGAATCTTAAAAATTTTAATAACTTCTCACAATGGTATTTTTGAGTCTCATATCTCTGATAGTATATGTAACTAAAAAAAAGTTTAATAAAAATTCATAGACAATATGTAAATTTGATTATGTAATATACTATATGGTGATTCTACGTGCTCTATATTATTGCTTATAGAAGAAATTCAATTTTGCAATATATATGACGGTATAAGTATGCCTAAGGAAGAAGTTTTGCATATCAAATTATACTTAAAAAGAATTCAAATATTAAAAAAATAATCATGTTTGTTATTATTTTAATTCAACAAATACGATATTTATTTTAAAACTGACAATGTGATACATATATTTAAAAGCTAAACCGATGAGACGACAATTGGACTTCTTACCGAATGTGTACCATCATTCCACTCGTACCATCCAAATCTATGCTCACCTGGCCGATGATCGCCCCCTTTTTTCCTGATTGTTACATTAAATCTCAACTTCTCCCGGACATTTCTAAAATTTAAGGTTCCCGGCGAAACCTGAACGGAAAATCCCACCGGCGGCGTGACGGAGATACGGTATAAACTGGCCGCCTTACCGACGTTTGTCACTGTCCTCTGAATGGTAACGCTGTGTTTAAGTTTAGAAACTGATACGGATGGATAGTTGAGATTACTTGGAGAAGGAAGATCCTTCGGGCAGATGAAATTGCTTATGTTTTTTACGCCGGCAGAATTGCATAGGAATAGAAGGTAATCGTTGATATCAGCATCATAAACAAGGCCCGGATCGATTGCTTTTTCCCGGTTCAAATGCCCAGCGCCGTACCGGAAAGGGGTTGCCGGAGTAATCCCATCTTCGTCTTTCATCGGTTGGCCGATGTTGTTAGTTTGCGTAGCTGTTCCATTAAAAAACAAAAGTTATAACTGCATGAAAATATATTCCACAAAAGTTATAATTACGTTTGAAACTATTGATATACACTCCATTTATCTTGACTAAAATAAAATATTTTAAATTTTTTTTTAAAAAAAATAGTAGTTTTCGATAAAAATAAGTTTAAGTGATTATTAATTTGCACTTTTTGTCAACAGAAAACTTGATTGTTATGAGATTAGATGGTCAATGAACAAATAAAGAGAATTTCAAAATGATATCGATAGTTTTACCAAATCACATGAGATATAAATATAATTTAACCTATTTATAAATATTGAACGAAGTAGATCGGTGGATTACCGGTTGTCATGAGAGCCGATCTTATAGCGGCACTGCTCCAGTTCGGATGGACGGCTTTAACCAGAGCAGCGGCAGCGGCGACGTGAGGGCAAGACATGGAAGTGCCGGAGTCAATATTATATTTAATGCTCCGGGAATCATCGGCTAAATGGGACGGGGATCCTCTTTCACTCCATGCTGCCAAGATGTTTAATCCAGGTGCTGTTATATCAGGCTGCAAAAATGATTGCCACAAATTGAGAATATTGTAACGAATTTGCAATATTGTGAATTCTCTTTTCAATTAATAATATTATTATGAATAATTATTATATGAATATTCATTCGATTCAAGTATTTGTTACTTGTCGACCAAATTTCTATGTAATTTACCAACCAAGATTTCACATATCTTCCTGGCCAAATTTTGATTTAACTTATCAATTAAGTTTGGCGATTGCTTGCTTCTCAAATTTGTGGTTTATAAGTATAGGATTGAGTTTTAGAATGAAGGAATACTTGGTCAAGTTTTGCAATTGCTTGCTCCTCAAATTTGTGATCTATAATTGAGTTTTGAAATTCACTAACAATTTTATGAATAAGATTCCTTTAGTAACCTATATTATCACAAATTTTTTAGGCTTAGATTCATTTTTAGTCCCTCATAACATGAGTCATTCCAATTTTGGTCCTCCATATGTTTTAGTCACCAATTTTAATCCCACTTAATTTTTTTTTACCAATTATGGTCTCTTTTAACGAAAAAGTTTAGAAGATAACGGATTACCTCATTTGATTGGCAGTCAAACTTAATTTTTTGTTCAAAATGATTTGTATCGTGATGTTTTCAACTAATTTTATAATTCAGATTCTCATGAATATTCAACCCATTTAGGGTTTCGGCCGTCATTTTGGATTATGAGTCGATCTAAATGGGTTGAACATCCATGAGAGATCGAGATCGAGTCATAAAATGGATTGAAAGCATCATAGTACAAATCATTTTGAAAAAAATAAGTTTGACTAGCGATCAAATGAGTTAATCCGTTATCTTCTAAACTTTTTCGTTAAAAGGGACCATAATTGGTAAAAAAAATTTAAATGGGATTAAAATTGATGACTAAAATATATGGGGGATCAAAACTGAAATGACCCCATGTTATGAGAGACCAAAAATGGATTTAAGCCAATTTTTTAAGGCATAGAGTTAGTTTTATATTTCGGGTTCAATTTTTTTGTCCAATTCGTATACCAAATTATTATTAACGTTCTCAAATTCTAAAAACAAATCAAACCATTTAAAATTGAAAATCAGACCGAACCAAATGTATATATATATATAAAATGACAATATAAAAATATTTAATAATAGAAATTGTCTGATCTGGTTTCAAGTATTTGGTTTTTATGTACTAAATTACAAATCAGATAGATAATATCCCGATTTTCAATTTTTAGAATCATCAATTTTGTACAAACTTAAAAAATTATTCATTAAACTTAATCGATGATAGGTTTGAATGGTTTAATTGATTTTGAAACACTCGTAAACACTCCTTGTTTTATAAAGGTGTCCCGATGATAATTTAATAATTTGAAACTAGCACGACTTAACTAAACAGTAATTTGGAAGATTACCCTAAATTTCTAAACATATTTTCAATATAAATTAAGCAATAATCCAGCCAAAAAGAAATGATTAGTACCTTCAAAATGTTGGGATCAAGACCATTAGGACCAGCTGAGGAGAAGCTAGCCATAAAGGGCGCTGCGGGTTTAGTCGCTAATAAGGTCTTTGGCGGCACTATCGTAGCCTTGGGATTCCTTTTACTCCTTATGTACTTCAGAATGGTGTTTGCATCCTCGTACAATACAACAGTTCCTGGAAGTACATGGGATTCAACTGATATTCCAATCCCATCCACAGAATTCTGTAGAATGAACCCTATTGCTCCAGCTCTTTTTGCAGCTCGGCCTTTCACCACATTATATGTAAATCCACTTAGGCACAAAATTATCTTTCCCTTCACAAGTTCAGGTGAAAGAGTATCAAGAAGACACTGACTGCAATTAAGATATTCAGGAAGAAAAGTTAAGGTTGATCACCGTCGTGGGGTATAAGTCGTTTTACTCTCCCAAAGAGATATACAATTATGTTTGTTGAACTAAAACGGTTCAACGACACAGATTCAAATTAATAATAACAAGGGCCATTTGGAATGGGCTCAAGAGTTTTACCCTGTTGTGTTGCTATTTGTTGTACCTGGTAATTCCACATCTCCAGCATATACTAAAGGGTGCATTTTCCCCTTCAGGTCAAACGGTGTCACTGTTTGACCCTGAGGTGAAATCAAGAGTAAGTTCAAAGTATTAGTGTAGTACAAATTAAAGATAGCGTGAATTACATTTAATTTTCTTTAGTTTGGTTAAACTATCAATTGCAAAAAGTTTTTGACAATTACAATTACTTTTTTTTTTTTTTATCAAAGTCAAACATTGAAAAACTTCAAAAAATGAAACGATTTGGTGATTTTCGAACAAAATAAGTTTAGATGGTTATGAGCGTGAACTTTTTTAGTGAGTTTGGATGGTTTGGACTCAAGAACAATGTTTACCTTAGGGAGATATATCGGTAGTTTGACCAAATTATATATCTTTAATTAAGGAGATTATAAATAGCTCTTTTTTCCTTATTTATTGTTTTTTTAAAAAAAATCAAAATACCTTATAATAAAAGACATTTTGACCAAATAAAAAAAAAAAAAGAAGACAAAATGTGAATTCACGGACGATAAATAAGAGAAATGGGCATACCTCCACTTCCAAGCCATTGCCTAGCAAAACTGGAGATCTGAAAGTTCGATCTATGCTGCTTGCTGCAACAGTCAAGATCCAAGGAGCCACATTCTTCACAGTGGATAGGGCAGGACCCTCATTGGCGGCACTACAAACCACCACAACATCATTTTTCACAGCATGCAATGCTCCTATGGCTATGCCGTCTTCCAGGTACGAAGTCAACGCCCCAACTATGGACAAGCTAATCACATCAACTCCATCAACAATGGCGCTCTCAAATGCCGCCAGAATATCATCAACGAAACAAGTCACCTCTTTCACTATTGACTCATCATCATGATGATCAGCTGGGATTGGCCAACATACTTTGTATATTGCCAGACGAGCATGAGGGGCGCCGCCGGTCGCCGTTCCGTTGCCGAACCCTCCCGCCATGGAGATGTTGGGTACTCGTCTTCCACCGACGGTTGAAGCTGTGTGTGTTCCATGGCCATCGCTGTCGCGGGCCGATCTGTAAACCAGTGTTCGATCTTGCTGTTTGCCGTAAAATGCCTCGTAACCTTGCAAAAAGTAGCGTGGGCCAATGATTTTCCTGCCACATTAGTTTAGACCTAAATAGTTTAGATTTATTAGCGGCTAGACTTTCAAGTTAGAGATTAGGTTGGAAATAACTTTAAAAGGCCAGGAAAGACTGAGTCAATGAGCTTTTGAGAAAAATCAGGTACCAAGCCGGAATGGTTGTAAATAGGCGGAGAAGTACTATGCTCGATAAGTGGACATGATCAAATATCTTATTAATAGATAATCTTTATATTTGTATTTTATTTTTTATAAATTAGAACAGTTATAGAGATTGTTATCCAGAATTGAACATGCCATAAATGTCAATTTTTTTTTTTATAGATAAAGAACATGTATAAGTACAAGGTTAAATGCAGTCTATTATATATGAAAAAATGATAATTTAAGAATATTAAATCCTCTCAATATAAATAAAACATGTGAGCAAAGCCATATATAATTTGTTATTGAATAAGTGGCCCAAGTGTGGCCCAATATGGTGCATTCTCCTTGGCCCGTCTCACACCCAGCCCAGCAACCCCAGCCCAGCTCATTGCTGCCCTTATTAGTTGTGTTGCCCTAAGGGTTTCGGGGTGGCCGCTCATTTTCATTTTTCTGTCTTCTGCTCTCTTCAAGCGGCCGCTCTCTCTTTCTTTGTGCTCTCGAAGTCTTCGTGACTTCTCTTCTTCCGAGAGTGGCGTTGTAGTTGCCGAGAGTGAGGAAGGCCTGGTGCGGTGGACGGCCGGCTGGTGTGGGACGTTGAAGGTCATCCAAGGCGGTGCTAATCCTTTGTGGACAGCCAGAGGCCGGGAGTTCTGAGCTGACAGTCGGGAGACCTGCTGTTTTGGCGACGAGGAAGACGAGGCGATTGAAGATCCAGTAGCTGCGCAAACACTACAGTGGTATCAGAGCTTGGAGCGCCTCCACCCTCGCCGGAAATCGCGGTTCTCGCGCTCGCCATCCGCGCTCGTCGACCGCACTCGCAGACCGCGCTCGTCGACCGCACTCGCAGACCGCGCTTGCCGACATCGAGAGTCGACCGCACTCGCCGAGAGACCAGTCGCCCGATTGTTCGATCGTCTGGGAGGTCCGACCGTGAGTCGCCGACTGTCAGAAGCGAAAGCCGGTCAGGTGCGCCGACCACTCGCACTCGTCGGGGGTCGCCGGAAGTCCGACGGTCGTCGCCGAAAGTTTAACCGGACAGGTAAGTCGGGAAACCATAAGTTGGTTCCCGCTCAGGTATTGGTTCCTAAACATCCTGATGTACCGGAGTGCCACCGGATTTTATTCATACATATTATTCTGTGTATTGGGATACCAAGGAGGTTATCCCCGCTCAGGTAGTATCTCTAAACATCCTGGAGTACCGGAGTGCCACCGGATTTAATTTTCTCTGGATTTTGTCTTGGCTGTTGTGATTTGCTGAAACTGTCTTGACTGGTTATTTTCTGGAGTACCGGAGTGCCACCGGATTTTATTTGGTGTATTCTGTTTTTGTCACTGACCCTGCAGGGCTGGCTGTCGGGATTACCCGATAACCCCCCAAGTACGACCCCTGCACTTTTTTGTGTGTGGTGCTGAGCTTGCTGGCTTAGGGTTGAGATTGGTAGCAAAAACAGTGTGTTCAGTGTGTTCTGGGATTGTGTGTTGTACTTGCCTGATTCTGTGCATCTCAGTGAATTTTACCTGTTTTTGTGAATTTGTTTTCACTGAATCTGAGCTCTGAACTTAATGTGCTGTTGTGTTTCCAAAACCTGATTGTATTTAATAGTCAGTAAATTGAGTCCAGGGCTAGAAGAGACCCCTGCCAGTCACAGAAGTGACCTCGGAACTGTGTGGCTCTACTAGTTTCCTTAGTGTGTGCCTGTGTGTGCTTTGCAGTCTGTGATGGCTGCCACTCAATATGCTAATCAGTATGGTTTGTTACCTTTCAATGGTAAAACTGATTTTGACATTTGGAAACAAAAGATTAAATGTGTTTTAATACAGCAAAAAGTGTTTAGAGCAGTGACTGGTAAATTTCTTGATACCGAGGATAAAAATGTACAGGATGAAATGAATGAAACTGCATGTTCTACCATATACTTGAACTTGTCTGACTCTGTGCTTAGAAAAGTAGGTATTTTGGAATCTGCAAAGGAATTATGGGATAAACTTGATGCGTTGTATACTGATACTTCTCTTCCTGGAAAGTTATTCTTGCTTGAAAAATTTTTTCGTTTTAAACTAGATTTATCTAAAGACATGGATGAAAACTTGGACATTTTTAATAAACTTGTACAGAATATTAAAATGGCTGGTGACAAACATATTGATGATTACACTCCTATTGTCCTGCTGAATGCTATTCCTGATTCTTACAATGATGTTAAATCTGCTATTAAGTATGGTAGGGATGAGATAACTCTTGACATTGTTGTAAATGGGTTGAGGAGTAAAGAGCTGGATTTGAGACACAATAGGGGTAGTAATAGTAACCAGAGTAAAGATTCTGGTGAAGCTATGTTTGTCCGTGGTAGATCTAAGAGTAGGTCTAGACACTCCAAGAAGAGTAACCATGATAAATCTGGTAAACCAGCTAAAACGAATAGGGGTAAGTCCAAGAAGAGAGTATGTTACAACTGTGGTAATCCTGGACATTTTATTAAGGAATGCCCAAACCCTAAGAAACCTGAACTTGCCAATGTTGTCTCTGAAAAGAGTGTGCATGAAAGTGTCTTTATGGTTTGTGATGCTGTTAACTCTGTGTTAAACAAGATGCCTGAACATGAATGGTTGATTGATTCTGGCTGCACTTACCATATGACTCCTTTTAAGAACCTGTTTGCTTCTTATGAGAACTGTGATGCTGGTTATGTCTCATTGGCTGATAGTAAAAAGTGTAAGGTGCATGGGGTTGGTGATGTGTGTCTTAAATTTGAGAATGGTACTGTTTTTACCATGAAAAATGTGAGACATGTTCCTGATTTGTGTCATAACCTGTTTTCTGTTGCTGCATTAGAAAGTAGTGGTCTGGAAGGGAAATGGGGAAATGGGTGCATGAAAGTTCTGAAAAATTCGCTTGTTTTGTTTAAAGCTCAGAAGGTAAATAATTTGTATATTTGCCATGCTGTTCCCTTTTCTGAATCCTTGAATGCTGTGTGCAATGACATGACTACTTTGTGGCATAATAGACTAGGACATATGAGTAATAGAGGTCTAGATATTATGCAGAAATCTGGCTATTTTGGTAAAGACTCTGTGACTGCTATACCTTTCTGTGAGGCTTGTGTGTTAGAAAAACAGCATAAAGTAAGCTTTCCTGTTTCTGCATATCCTAAAGTGTCTAAGTGTTCTTCTGTGCTTGAATATGTGCATGCGGATGTGTGGGGTCCAGCTAGTATCCCTTCCCATGGGGGGAAGAGATATTTCCTGTCTATTATTGATGACTTCTCTAGGAAAGTCTGGATATGTCTCCTAGAACATAAATCTGAAGTCTGTGCCAAGTTTAGGGAGTGGAAAACCTTAGTTGAGAACCAGACAAGTTGTAAGGTTAAAAACCTTAGAACCGATAATGGACTGGAATTTTGTAATAGAGAAATGGACCAGTTATGTGTTAATAGTGGGATTAGAAGGCACAAAACTGTGCCCTATAATCCCCAGCAAAATGGAGTTGCTGAAAGAATGAACAGAACACTCTTAGACAAGGTTAGGAGCATGTTAGCTACCTCAGGTCTGTCTAAAAAATTTTGGGGTGAAGCCGTTCATACCGCTGCCTATCTAGTAAATAGGTCACCCTCAGTTCCCTTAGGAGGGAAATGTCCTGAATCAGTGTTTTCTGGGAAACCACTGGATCTGTCCAACCTTAGGGTGTTTGGATGTGCAGCATATGTGCACCAACAAACTGATAAACTGAACCCTAGGTCTAAGAAATGTGTTTTTTTAGGATATCCTGAGGGGGTAAAAGGGTATAGATTGTGGGATAGAAGTCAGATAGGATTTAAGGTAATAATCAGTAGAGATGTCATTTTTAATGAATCTGTTTTTCCTTGTTTAAACAGTCCTGTGCCAGAGTCTGTCCCTGAGAACACTCCTTTTGAGGTGGAGTCCAGGACTGTTGCTACTAATTCATTACCTGTGCATTCTGATAACTCTGAGAATTTGTTGTTTGAAAATTCTGATGATGCTGATGATAATGTGCTGTCTGAATCTGAATCAACAGAACATGACCGTAGTACCCCTCACAGTGAGGTGGAGCGTCCTAATAATCAAGAAAATGAACCTGAATTTTCTGATAGGTCTGCTGAATCTGAATCCCCTAGTAATAGTGAATCACATGAACATAACCTGGAGCATAACTCACCTGATTTGAATAACTACCAACTTGCTAGAGATAGAAGTAGGAGGACTATCAAGAGAACTGCTGATAGTATGCCTGATTTTGCCTTCCATGTGCATGAAACTTCTCTCTTTGCATTTTCTGTGTTTGAAACCTTGGAATTGAATGAACCTAAAACCTACCAGGAAGCACTTAAGTCCAAGGAGTCCCAACAATGGCTTAGTGCCATGAAGAGTGAAATGGACTCCTTGAAGGTTAACCAAACCTGGACTTTAGTGCCTCCGCCAACTAACGGTTCTGTGGTAGAATGTAAGTGGCTATTTAAGGTTAAAGAAGAACCTAATAATGTTAGGTTTAAGGCTAGGTTAGTTGCCA
Source organism: Knoxia roxburghii (assembly GCA_030378225.1). Lineage (NCBI taxonomy): Eukaryota > Viridiplantae > Streptophyta > Magnoliopsida > Gentianales > Rubiaceae > Knoxia > Knoxia roxburghii. The sequence continues at coordinate 42,904,324 of CM059420.1, read as the reverse complement.
AGGGTTTCACTCAAAAGGAAGGTGTAGATTATTCTGAAATCTTTGCTCCTGTTGTTAAATTCACCACTATTCGAATGATGCTTGCTCTTGTTGCTCATCATAATTGGGAGATGAAGCAAATGGATGTTACTACTGCTTTTTTACATGGTGATTTAGATAAGAAAATTTATATGAAACAGCCTGAAGGATTTGTAGATCCTAAGAAACCTGATTATGTGTGTTTGCTTAGGAAAGCACTGTATGGACTTAAACAGTCCCCTAGACAGTGGAATATAAAATTTGATAAATGCATGTCTTCCTTAAAATTCCAGAAATCTATGTGTGATCATTGTCTGTATTTTAAGGATACTTCAACTGAACCTGTGTTCTTGTTAATTTATGTTGATGACATGTTAATTATCAGTCCTTCTTTGAATGCCATTGTTAAAGTGCAAAAATGTCTAAGTGAGAATTTTGCCATGAAAGACCTAGGAGATGCTAAAAGAATCCTAGGCATTAATATTGTGAGGGATAGGAGTAAATCTACTCTAATGCTAAATCAGACTTCTTATGTTGAAAAAATATTGAGTAAATTTAACATGCATAGTGCTGCTCCTGTGAATGTACCTTTAGCTTCCCATTTTGTGTTAAGTAAGGATCAGTCCCCTAAAACTGATTCTGAAATTGAGAAAATGAAAAATGTGCCTTATTCTAGTGCTATTGGGTCAGTTATGTATCTCATGGTAAGCACCCGACCTGACATTGCTTATGCTGTCAGTTGCTTAAGCAGATATATGTCGAACCCTGGATTGCCTCACTGGAATGCTCTTAAATGGTTACTTAGATATCTGAAATCTTCTGTGAACCATGGTTTACTTTTCTCTAAAAGTGCTCAAGGTGTTCAGCTTGCTGGTTATGTTGACTCTAACTTCGCTAATGATAGAGACAATAGGAAATCTACTACTTCCTATGTGTTTACTTTGTGTGACTCTTGCATTAGCTGGAAATCTCAACTGCAGTCTGTTGTTGCATTATCCACTACTGAATCTGAATACATTGCTGCCACTGAAGCTTTTAAGGAAGCCATTTGGCTCAAACGTGTTGTGTCTGAAATTGGTTTTCTAAAAGGTCATGTCACTGTATTTTCTGACAGTCAGTCTGCCATTCAGTTGTGCAAAAATCCTGTGTTCCATGATAGAACTAAACATATAGATGTTAGGTTTCATTTCATTAGGAATATTGTTGAGACTGGTGACATTAAGTTAGAAAAGATCCCTTCACAGTTTAACCCAGCTGATATGGGAACTAAGTGCCTTCCCGTTGAAAAGCTTCTCTCTTGCCAACGCATATTGAATATTAATCCTGGCTGATTACTTATCTATGCTAGTTTGCTGCCTGTAGTAACCTACTATGTGTTTGTTATCTACATCATGTGTTTCTGAACTGTGTGTTCTGTTTGTAACCAGTTTCTTTGTGATTCTACTTTGTGTGCCTTTGTTGTCTTTGTGATGTGACAGGCAAAATCAGCGATGATGATTCTCCATACGGTCCTAATTTCTTCCTTCAGGTTTACGCCACCTTGGACCACATAAGGTGGAGAATGTTATTGAATAAGTGGCCCAAGTGTGGCCCAATATGGTGCATTCTCCTTGGCCCGTCTCACACCCAGCCCAGCAACCCCAGCCCAGCTCATTGCTGCCCTTATTAGTTGTGTTGCCCTAAGGGTTTCGGGGTGGCCGCTCATTTTCATTTTTCTGTCTTCTGCTCTCTTCAAGCGGCCGCTCTCTCTTTCTTTGTGCTCTCGAAGTCTTCGTGACTTCTCTTCTTCCGAGAGTGGCGTTGTAGTTGCCGAGAGTGAGGAAGGCCTGGTGCGGTGGACGGCCGGCTGGTGTGGGACGTTGAAGGTCATCCAAGGCGGTGCTAATCCTTTGTGGACAGCCAGAGGCCGGGAGTTCTGAGCTGACAGTCGGGAGACCTGCTGTTTTGGCGACGAGGAAGACGAGGCGATTGAAGATCCAGTAGCTGCGCAAACACTACATAATTGATGAAGAAGAATTAATTGGTAAAGCACCTATTACAGTTAGATGAATCAAATTCCTGACCAGGTTGGCAACTTCCCTTCCAAGATGTGGGAATTGGTTCCATCCCTTCGTCACTAAAACTTTCAGATTCTGGCCACACTCCTGCGTTTTCTCTAAGGAATAAGTCAAAAGTTTGAAAAACATTTTGAAATAATGAAATTTACCACTACAATAAACATGAAGAACTATAAAGGTTTTTTTTTTTTTAAACACATACTCAATTGCTAAATCCCGACCCCTTTAGACATATTTGCCTCTCCCTTACCTTAAAATTTCAAAAAGAAAAAAAAACACTCTCTCTGCCATCTTTCTTCTCTTCCTTCCCAAACATCAAAATCTTCAGCCTTACAACGATTTTGGAGCAGTTATAGGATGCAAAATCAAACAAAAAAACAAAGCAAACTAAAATCAAGAGTAAAGATAACATTTTCTCATTCAAAAATCCCATTTTCTAGTGAAAAAAAGGCGATTTACGTCGCTGGTGTGTTGCAACATCTTGCAGCCATGGGCTGCTTCACCGGTCATTCGATTTGGAGGACTGGCAAAGCCAACATTCCGTTTGGCAATCTTGCTGTCAAGGGTGCAGCCTGAGTGCCATGGAGGATGACCTCCAGATCTGGAGGTTATTCGCCGGAGATTGGTAGTGAGGCTATATTGTGATTGTTCGCAGAAATTTAGTTCCACAATATTGTGAGACTTTCATAGATTTAGTCCCACCACATCGGGAGACTAAAACCTCCAACGTTTCACTATATGGTGGAACTGAATCCATGAATTCGACATCCATATGGATGAGTTTCTAAAAACATAGAGTAAACCATTGGTGGGACTTTCACTTTAAAAAATCACCTTTCTATGCGGTCTAAATGCATGCTAGACCCCTCCATTAGCTGGTCTATTTTTTTAAAAAAAAGACTCACTATTTGACATTAAAAATGTTATTTGATTAAAATGACAAAATGGTTTGAGGAGACCGGACAAATAAAAATGTGCGAGAAATGGTAATCCGCTATAGTTAAGATGGTTGAAGCAGTACCAGTATCGATTACTCCAACAATTATATCCTTCGCATGATTGGCTTTCCTTAATAGTTCTTCGTCGGATCCCATGATTTCTTGATGAGGAGTTAAGGATGAGAGCAAATCAACAAATTCCCACGATCTCGTCGTTTGAATCTTGTATTTTCTTGGCTTGCTTTCGAAGACTGATATTACTTCATCCTTTTCTATATTGTACAAATCCAGATTCAAGACAAAATTCTTCATATATTTAATGGGTTTTTAAATACGGACAAATTTTTTTTATAAGGAGTATTAAATACCGTCTCATTTTCGTCCCTCATTTTTAACAAAATACTCTTATTATTTTTAATTTTTTAAAAAATAAGGGCAATTTAGTAAAAAAAGGCAAAATGATAATTCAAGGGGGCCAAAAATTAAAAAAAATGGTATTTAATAAGGGGGTTACTAGTTACCGCATCATTTTTTTGGACAATAATCTATAAGTTTTGATAAAAATGTTCTTTATATAAGAGAGGAAAGAGAGAGGGTATAGTAGGAGACATTTTCGTCTAAATTGGGCGATAAAGAGAAAGTATTTGGGCGATAACTAGTAATTCCTATTTAATAATTCATTTTTTTATTTATCATTTCTGAATTACTATATTGCCCCTTTTTTTATTAAAATATCCTATTAATAAAAATAAGAGGATAAATAAGAAAAAATAGATGAATATTAAATACTACCCTATATTTATTGGGAATCTCATAAAAACTGAAAAGAATGATTTGCAGGAAACATATGTTAATTTACCCGAAAGCCTGGCAGCTTCCTCTGGAGTTAGCAATGCTGAGAAGCCATTGATGACATTTTTATAACTATGAATAAGAGAGTCTTCAGCTTCTTCATCATTAGGGTTCTTCACAGATACTAGGTAGGACTGATGTGTTTCCTCGATCTCACTAAACGTTCTTCCTCCTCTGTGTTCCCCCAAATAAACCACATAAACCTGCTAAATGACGCATAAGGGCATTTTGGTAAAAAAAAAGATAAAATGATAATTCTGAGATTGTAAATAAGAAGAAAAGGGCCATATTTAAGAATCCATGTGAAATATAGCCAACAGAGTGAAAAATAAAGCGACAACTATAATAGCAAAAAGAAATCTCTCAATATTTTTTTGAAAAAAATACAAGAATAGTCATTATAATATGATCAAGTGTTAAATTTAGTTTTAAACGGTTAAATAGTTGATAAATTTAATTTTAAATTTTGTTATTCACCATACATTTAATATTAGTAAAAGATTTTTTTGATAAAAATAGAGCCACGTTAATATGTTAGTTCACATGGTATAAATTTTATAATGTGAATTAAATTAATTCACTTGTTGGCATCCATGTGATATAAGAGTTGATAAAATTGTAAGTGTCAAGAAAAACTGTTTTAAGATTAAATATATTATGAATAATAAAATTTAGAACTAAATTTGGTCGACTACCAAATTATGTTGTATGAGTAAATAGATACGTTCAAATGGTTATAAATTTGAACTACCAACAAAAAAAGTAACTGAAAAAACTACTATGAATCATCTTGGGAGGGTAAAAAGGGAGGAAAAGAGCACCTGGCGTTTTGGAGAAGTTGAAGCTGAGAAGAAGTGAAGAAATGGAAGAAGAAGAAACACAAACACCCAAAGACGAGTAAGCTTCATTATTTGCTTATCTCCAAATTTGCTAAGCTAAATTGCAAGTCCAATACCACTAATCACTATATATATAAATATAAATATATTTATTTATTTATTTATGTACTACATAACATATGTGTGGAGAGATCGAAGATGCATGGCTCGTCAGTTATATAAACTATGATAATTGTTTTCTCCGAAAATTAATGATGTACTACATTTATGTTAAAAAATAATTTTATTTATTGTATTGTTTTAGTTTAATAAATAAGAATATTATTTTGGAATGAATTTAGTATATGAGTTGATTTGAAAATTTTAGTATATGACTCAAGAAGAATTTGTTACGTTTTGTTAACTCAATATTTTGTATTTTAATTTTAAATCATATACTCATTCAGATTTTTTCTTTTATGTAAGACATTTTCATAAGTGAGAGAAATATTTTATATTTTCAATGTAATTTTTAGAATTTTAGTTTTAATATATTAGAGATAAATGCATATATATATATATATATTGAGGAAATAAATGCATATATTTTGAGAGAATCTATTAAACTTTATTAAAACAAAATTTAGATAGGAAAGTTTGAAACAAAAATAATTGTTAGGGTTATCATTCTTCCTAATTTGTAAAACGTTTGAATTTAATTTTCTTATTTTCGCACAAATTGTTATATATTTTTTTTATTTATCTTCTACATAAATTTTTATTCATATAATTTTATCTAACTTTAAAACTTTTGAAATACATTCTATCTTTTCTCTCATCGTTTCCTCAGTTTATAGGTAATTTATATCCTACTCCTATAGGACCACCATGAATTTTACTCCTACCCCGCGCTACAGTAAACGCGCGCTACAGTAAACGCGCTACAGTACCTTCATTTCTTTTGTTATTTTTGGCTTTTTTTTTTTTTTTTGCCTTCCTCTTTGAAATTTTTTTTCGTCCGTTTTTTTTCTAAACAATTCAGTATTTTTTTAATGTTTTTGAATTTTATAAAAAAATTATTTTTAAATTATCATTTTATTTGTTTTATAATTAAATAATTTTAGATATTATGATACATATTATGGACGTTTTTGTTGTATGATATGATTTCTTTTATATTTTTGATCTGATATCTAAATTCTGTTGATCTGATGTCTGCTATTTTGTGATCTGATGTCTATATAATCATGATTTGGTCTACCTTGTTAAGTATATTTTAGTTCTACTATATGATTTCTTTTATATTTTTGATCTGATATCTATAGTCTGTTGATCTGATGTCTTGTATTCTCTGATCTGATGTCTATATAATCATGATTTGATCAACCTTGTTAAGTATATTTTAGTTCTACTGTATGATTTCTTTTATATTCTTGATCTGATATCTATAGTCTGTCGATCTGATGTTAAGTATGAGTTGATCTGATGTCTATATATCCTGATCTGATCTCCTTTGTTAAGTATGTTTTAGTTTTGCTGTGTTAAGTATGTTTTAGTTCTGCTGTGTGATTTCTTTTAAAATCTTGATCTGATGTATATAGTCTGTTGATCTGATGTCAATTATGAGCTGATCTGATGTCTATATAATCCTGATCTGATCTCCTTTGTTAAGTATGTTTTAGTTCTGCTGTGTGATTTCTTTTAAAATCTTGATCTGATGTCTATAGTCTGTTGATCTGATGTCAAGTATACGCTGATCTGATGTCTATAGTCTGTTGATCTGATCTCCCTTTTTAAGTATGTTTTAGTTCTACTGTATGATTTCTTTTAAAATCTTGATCTGATGTCTATAGTCTGTTGATCTGATGTCAAGTATGAGTTGATCTGATGTCTATATAATCCTGATCTGATCTCCTTTGTTAAGTATGTTTTAGTTCTGCTGTGTGATTTCTTTTAAAATCTTGATCTGATGTCTATAGTCTGTTGATCTGATGTCAAGTATACGCTGATCTGATGTCTATAGTCTGTTGATCTGATCTCCCTTTTTAAGTATGTTTTAATTCTACTGTATGATTTCTTTTAAAATCTTGATCTGATGTCTATAGTCTGTTGATCTGATGTCAAGTATGAGTTGATCTGATGTCTATATAATCCTGATCTGATCTCCTTTGTTAAGTATGTTTTAGTTCTGCTGTGTTAAGTATGTTTTAGTTCTGCTGTGTGATTTCTTTTAAAATCTTGATCTGATGTCTATAGTCTGTTGATCTGATGTCAAGTATGAGTTGATCTGATGTCTATATAATCCTGATCTGATCTCCTTTGTTAAGTATGTTTTAGTTCTGCTGTGTGATTTCTTTTAAAATCTTGATCTGATGTCTATAGTCTGTTGATCTGATGTCAAGTATACGCTGATCTGATGTCTATAGTCTGTTGATCTGATCTCCCTTTTTAAGTATGTTTTAGTTCTACTGTATGATTTCTTTTATATTCTTGATCTGATATCTATAGTCTGTTGATCTGATGTCAAGTATTCGCTGATCTGATGTCTATATAATCCTGATCTGATCTCTCTTGTTGATTATATTTTAGTTCTACTGTATGATTTCTTTTATATTCTTGATCTGATATCTATAGTCTATTGATCTGATCTCTTGTATTCTCTAATCTGATGTCTATATAATCTTGATCTGATTTCCCTTGTTAAAAAAAGTATTTTTTTTAAAAAAATAGCGCGTCACTGTAGCGCGAAACTATAGCGCGTCACTGTAGCGCGCGCTACTGTAGCGCGCTACAGTAAGTAGGAGTAAAATTCATCCTACTCCTATAGTACCACCGTAAACGGACTCCAGTTTATATGACTCACATCATATATTTATCTCATACGAATTAGAGTTATCTTTTAAATATATTAAATTATTTTTAAAAATAATTATTAGATCCCGTCATAAACGGGCTCATAATCTAATCTAATATTATCTATTAAATTAAATAATGATTAACCCTTATCTTTTAATCATCTTATACAGAATTGAGAAAATATAAATTATCTACAATTATAATAATATTAATAATAAAGGTATAAAATAAATTAATTTTTAAAAATAGAAAACAGTTTTAGAACCGCACACAAGAAGGTAAATGCCAATATCCTCGGCTACTCCGAATATGGGCGAAGACAAAAATATTGTATTTGTGGCATAACATCTTTCTCGCATATACTGTGCCCTATTTGTATGGAAGGATTTGTATTCAGAATATAATTTGCAGAACTATGGCACGCCAACATTCCAAGAATCACTACTCTACAAATTCTTCCTTCCAATTTTGATATTCATTATTTAATCTCATTTTAATCGAAAATTGCTAAGATTTTCTCGGGAGTTGCTTTGGTTGGATTTGAAAATCTCCACTTTGAAACTTGGGCTGGTTGAAGGTAGAGTAAATTTAGAAGTAATCAAAGACAAATTAACGTGAAAATATTTGTTCAAGTAGCTAATTATTTGATCAATCAAACCTAGAACAAACCGAACTAATCTTCTTCCTCTTATTACGAAGCCACAATTGGGCTTCTCACAGAATGAACACCGTCGCTCCAAATATACCAACCTAATGCAACAAAACCAGGAGGCCGCGTCCCAGTTCTTGTGATTTTCACCGTGAATTGTTTCTTCTGCCCTAAAAATTGAAATTCCAGCCGGGGAGGATCAATTTCTACGGTGAAAGCGTCCGGCAGCTCGGCCTTCCAAGTGTAAACACTCGTCGGATTGCCCACGTTTGTCACCTCCCGGGGAATCTCGACTGAATTCCCGAAGCCATTTGCTGAAAGTGAAGGAGAGTTGGCGACGGTTGACGGCGTGTCCACGTCGTAATCATTGCAGTTCTGGTTCTCGAATGAAGCTACGTGATCACTCTTGCAGATGAGAAAGAAGTAGTCAGATGAATTTGCGTCGTAAACAAGCCCTGGATTGATCGCTTTTGTTGGCTGGAAATGGCCGGAGCCCATTTCAAATGGAGTCGCCGGGTTTCCAAACTGGTTCGTAATCATCCCGCCCTGGTTATTCGTTTGCCCAGCTGTCATAACGTTAAAAAACAAGAACATCTTTAGCTTGTCAGATCGATCCAGGCGCTATAATGTTATAATGATGGGTTCCGGCGGACTTACCGGTTGTCATGAGCGCAGATCTTACGGCGGCGGGGCTCCAATCGGGGTGCGCTGCTTTAACAAGCGCAGCGGCCGCAGCTACATGAGGGGTAGCCATGGATGTTCCAGTATCAATGGAGTACTTAACAGAAAGATGATCAGCTAACAAATCTGTCGGGCCTGCTCCTCCAGTCCAGGCCGCTAAAATGCTCAATCCAGGCGCTACAATATCAGGCTGAAATTCCAATAAAAATCGCTTAATTCTTACGTTGTATAACAAACAGGATTAATCTAGTCGAGATTTAGTGTACCTTCAAGATGTTTAAGTCGAAGTTATTGGGTCCAATCGAAGAGAAGCCAGCAACAATGGGTGCCGGCTTATTATGAATCGTGGTTTGCGCCGGGTAGATTATCGCTGTCGGAAAACTGTTACTCCTGATGTAATTCAGAATGTTTAATGCGCTGTCGTGAGATACAACTGTTGCCGGAATCAGAAAAGGTTCCGCCGGCGTTCCCGTTCCTGGCAACGGACTTTGTATGATGACTCCAACTCCACCAGCTTGCTTCACAGTAAGTGCTTTTATTGACATGGACGGATCTAAAGTAAAGCACAAAACAATTTTTCCTTTTACAGCTCCAGGGTCCAAGGTTCCAGGATTACATTGCCTGTAAGAAATAAGATTCCCTGGAAGATATAATCACTTAAATGGGACGACGAATTTGTTTTATATTTGCAAAAATATAATTCTTCTTCCCTACCCAGTTGTTGTGCTGTTTGTTGTGAACGGAATTTCATGATCTCCGGCGAAGATTAAAGGGTTCAAATTGTTCATCTTTGTTGAAGTCAAGCTCTCCCCCTGAATAAATCAAGAACTGAAAGTCAGAAATGTTAAGATGTCTCTGCAGATTCAGGTGAACTGAAATTCAAGAAATGGAAAATTACCTCAACTCTGTTACCATTTCCTAACATAACAGGGGAACTGAAAGATCGATCGATGCTGCTGGCGCCGACAGTTATTAACCAGGGGGCAAAATTGATGACAGATGATGGCGCAGGGCCGGCGTTTCCGGCGCAGGCGACAACGACGACGTTGTTCTTGAATGCATGCCATGCGCCGAGTGAAATGGGGTCAGTAAGGTACGAATTAAACGTAAACGGAAAGATCGATACGCTCAGTACGTCAACGCCGTCGGCGATTGCGTTGTCGAACGCGGCCAACATGTCGCCGTCGACACAAGTGACATCTTTACTGAATTGAGAGCCCATCTGCCAGCATACTTTGTAGACTGCGATACGAGCATGAGGGGCGCCGCCGGTGGCACTGCCTAGAGCAAGCCCGCCGGGGAAGGAAACATTTTGGACTCGCCGACCGCCGGCGGTTGAAGCTGTATGGGTTCCGTGACCGCTGCTGTCACGTGGTGATCGGAAATCTAATTCTGTGTTCACCGGCCCGATTGCTCTTTCAAAAGCTAGCGGAAAATACCTTGCTCCAACTAATTTTCTGCATAAAAAAACAAAAACAAAAAAGATTACAATTAATCCGCCATTGCTAATTCAGCTTTTCAAATATAGACGATCAAATCACCTATTACAGAAAGAAGCCATGAAATTCTGCCCTTCTTCGCAAGTTCCTTTAAATCTTTCTGGAACAGGTTCCATTCCTTCATCGCTGAAACTTTCAGATTCAGGCCAAACTCCTGCTCAAAAACATAAAACAGCCCTGAATCTTTTCAGTTTCTTGTTAATAATTCTGCAATTAACAACACTAAATCCAGCCAAAACAAGCTAAACCCTCTATGCAAAATGTTTTTTTCTGCCCTGGAATCGAGGAAAAAAAAAAGAAGCAAGAAGATGATACCTCCATCTATGACTCCAATAATTACATCTTTTCCAGAACTTGTTAGGTTCAATAATTGCTGCATTCCAAGATGCCCATTAGGGCTAATTGATGATGATGATGAGAGCTCATTGACAAAATCCCAGGATCGAGTAGTTGCCATCTTTCTTGGCTCGCTCTTGAAGACTGACAAAACTCCCTCCATATCTGAAATACAAACAAAAAAAAAATCTTTAAACCTCATCCCGTGATCATATTCATATAATACACTGCATTAACAAGGTTTATTAATGGAGTTCTACTAGAGATTTTGGCTGCTTCATCTGAGGTGAGCACTGCAGAGAAGCCATTGATGACTCTTTTATAGCTTTGAACCAGGGAGGCTTTTGCTTCTTCAGTGCTGCTTTTCACTGATGACAACAAAGAATGATGCAAGTGTTCGATCTCATCTATGGTTTTATCTCCTGAATGTTCCCCCAAGTAAACTATATAAACCTGTCAAAATTCAGAAGAATAATATCAAGAAATCAAGAACAAGAAAGGATTCAAATGGAAAAAAAAAACATAGGAAATAACAAAAGATCAAACCTGCGATTGAGCAAATGTGTTTGATAGATGGACGAACAGAATAACGAGGAATAAAAGCTTCATGGCGAATTTGTTGTTTGCAGTTTGAAAGATTTGAAGGGGCTCTATATAAGCAGAGTTACTCCATGGAAAATCCTTGGAGGAGGTGTTTGTTGATATTGATCATGATAAAAACTAAAGATTTTGTATTTTGTATGCATCATCTAGTTTCAAGATTTGAATTTGTAGAGATAATTTTTTATTTTTTTTTAAATTTTTTTTTCTTCACTCACCAGATGAGCATGGGTTCAGATTACTATTATCTTAAATTGTACTATTAAATTTTGCACCATTTTTCTTGTTTACGGTCTATTTTTTACCAAAATACCTTTACCTTATTAAGAGCATTTTAGTAAAATGTGAACAAAATATATAGTAATTCATAAGACAATAATTAAAAAATATATATTTAAGTGTTTATTTTTTCTATTTATATTCACCTAGACATAAACTTTAGCTAGGGTTCTATAAAAATAAATGGGATAAACAAGTTGATTTTTCCCTTACAGTGCCCTGGTTGATTTTTGTCATGAGATGTTTTGTGTTCAAGTTGGGTTTGAACGAAGTTTCATATTACCCAAGAAAGAAAAATTCCTTCAAAGTTTTTAACTAAAGTCTAATTTTTAATATTCATGTAGATGCATGTCAGGAGCAGAGTTCAAGGCCTTTCGTTGCTGTTAGATCTTCGGTGCTATTGGGAACATATATCTGCTGAATTACTACAGCTTCCCTGGTTGAATAATACATTTCTGATCCAATTTTCTCATACTATTTTACGTCATTTAACTAGAAAATGAAAGTTAAGTTGGTTATCTATGGATGAAATGAAAAAGAAATTGCGCGGCTTAGCTATCTCATCTGCAATTTCTTCAAGATGGAATGGCAGCGATTGTTGACATGTTCTCGTTTTGGAATGTATATGTCCTTCGTCCAGTTTAGGTTTAAGTTGATTGATTTTCTTTACTAAGTGTGTTTAGTTGCTCATTGTCATCAGAGATTAGACTTCATGTGGTTTCCTTTCTTCAGTTTGTAATTGAAAATGAATGATGCATATGAAGAAAAAAAAAAAAAAAAAAAGTGGTGAATTAAATATCTATATCGTTTACCTATCCAAATTAACAACAACCTATCCTATTTACAGGAAAAAAAAAAAAAAAAAAAAACAAAAAAGTGATACTCAAAATTTGTAGGTATTTTTTCATTTCTTTGTCATTTTTTGATATAAGTACTTCCATTTCTTCTTTGGTTGGCTTTGAAAACCTCCCTTTTGCAGGTAGAGTAAATTTAGAAGAAGTAATCAAAGACAAAGAAATTAAAATTTATTAAATAACGTGAAGAACAAATTAGCATTTTCAAGAACCGGAAAATATTTGTTCAAGCAGCTCAATCAAACCTAGAACAAACCGAACTAATCTTCCTCCTCTTATTATGAAACCACAATTGGACTTCTCACAAAATGAACACCATCGCTCCACGCATACCAACCATATGCAACAACGCCAGGAGGCCGCCTCCAAGTTCTTGTGATTCTCACCGTGAATTGTTTCTTCTGCCCTACAAATTGAAATTCCAGCCGTGGAGGATCAATTTCTACGGTGAAAGCGTCCGGCAGCTCGGCCTGCCAAGTGTAAACACTCGTCGGATTGCCCACATTTGTCACCACCCGGGGAATCTCGACTGAATTTCCAAATCCATTGGCTGCAAGTGACGGAGAGTTGGCGATGGTTGACGGCGTGTCCACGTCGTAATCGTTGCAGTTCTGGTTCTCGAATGATGCTACGTGATCACTCTTGCAGATGAGGAAGAAGTAGTCAGATGAATTTGCGTCGTAAACAAGCCCTGGATTGATTGCTTTTGTTGGCTGGAAATGGCCGGCGCCCATTTCAAATGGAGTCGCCGGGTCTCCAAACTGGTTTGTAATCAGCCCGCCCTGGTTGTTCGTTTGCCCAGCTGTTATAACGTTAAAAAAAAAACAAGAACATTAAACTTTTCTTATGTTTTGTCTTAATAATGATGGGTTTCCGGCGGCTTACCGGTTGTCATGAGTGCAGATCTTATGGCGGCGGTGCTCCAAACGGGGTGCGCTGCTTTAACAAGCGCAGCGGCCGCAGCTACATGAGGAGTAGACATGGATGTTCCATAATCAATGGAATACTTAATAGAAAGCTGATCAGCTAACAAATCTGTCGGGCCTGCTCCTTCAGTCCAGGCCGCTAAGATGCTCAATCCAGGAGCTACAATATCAGGCTGAAAATTCCAATTCCAACAGAAATGGCTTAATTCTTACGTTGTATTACAAACAGGATTAATGTAGTACAGTTTATGGTTTACCTTCAAGATGTTTAAATCAAAGTTATTGGGTCCAATCGAAGAGAAGCCACCAACAATGGGCGCCGGCTTATTATGAATTGTGGTTTGCGCCGGGTAGATTATTGCCGTTGGAAAACGGTTACTCCTGTAGTAATTAAGAATGTCGAATGCGCCGTCGTGAGATACAACCGTTGCCGGAATCAGAAAAGCTTCTGCCGGCGTTCCCATTCCTTGCATCGGACTTTGTATGATGACTCCAACTCCTCCAGCTTGCTTCACAGTAAGTGCTTTTATTGAGATGAACTGACTTGAAGTAAAGCACAAAACAATTTTCCCCTGTACAGCTTCAATGTTCAGGGTTCCAGGATTACATTGCCTGTAAAAAATAAGATTCCCTGGAAGATTTAATCACTCAAATGGGACGATGAATTTGTTTGAATTTGCAAAAACAAATGACCCTTTTCCCTACCCAGTTGTTGAGCTGTTTGTTGTGTACGGAATTTCATAATCTCCGGCGAAGATTAAAGGGTTCAAATTGTTCATCTTTGTTGAAGTCAAGCTTTGTCCCTGAATAAATCAAGAACTGAAAGTCAGAAATGTCGCCGATTCAGTCAATTTTGAAATTCAAAAATGATTCTTGAATGAAAAATTAAATTACCTCAACTCTGTTACCATTTCCTAACATAACAGGCGAGCTGAAAGATCGATCGATGCTGCTGGCGCCGACAGTTATTATCCAGGGGGCTAAATTGACAACAGATGATGGCTCAGGGCCGGAGTTTCCGGCGCAGGCGACCACGACGACGTTGTTCTTGAATGCATGCCATGCGCCGATTGAAATGGCGTCACTCAGGTACGAGTTAAACTTCCCCGGAAAGATCGATACGCTCAGTACGTCAACGCCGTCGGCGATCGCGTTGTCGAACGCGGCCAACAAGTCGTCGTCGAAACAAGTGAAATCTTTAGTGAATTCAAAGCCAATCTGCCAGCATGCTTTGTAGACCGCGATACGAGCATGAGGAGCGCCGCCGGAGGCACTGCCTAGAGCAAGCTCGCCGGGGAAAGAAACACTGGGGACTCGCCGACCGCCGGCGGTTGAAGCTGTATGAGTTCCGTGACCGGCACTGTCACGCGGTGATCGGAAATCTAATTCAGTGTTCACCGGCCCGTTTGATTTTTCAAAACTTTGCAGAAAATACCTTGCTCCAACTAATTTCCTGCAAAAAAATAAAAAGAAGATCACAATTAATCAGCCATTTCTAATTCAGTTTTCTCCTACAAAGAAATACAGACAATCAAATCACCTATTACAGAGAGATGACATGAAATTCTGCCCTTCTTCGCAAGTTCCTTTAAATCTTTCTGGAACAGGTTCCATTCCTTCATCGCTGAAACTTTCAGATTCAGGCCAAACTCCTGCTCAAAAACAGAAAACAGCCCTGATTTTTTCAGTTTCTTGTTAATAATTATACAATTAACAACACTAAATCCAGCCTAAACAAGCTAAACCCTCCATGCAAAATGTTCTTTTTTTGCCCTGGAACCGATCAAAAAAGCTAGACCATGATACCTGAATCTATGACTCCAATAATTACATCTTTTCCAGAACTTGTTAGGCTCAATAATTGCTGCATTCCTAGCTGCCCATTAGGGCTAAATGATGATGATGATGATGAGAGCTCATCGACAAAATCCCAGGATCGAGTAGTTGCCATCTTTCTTGGCTCGCTCTTGAAGACTGACAAAACTCCCTCCATATCTGAAATACAAACAAAAAACAATCTTTAAAACCTCATTCAGAGATCATACATTCATATAATACATTGCATTAACAATGTTTATTAATGGAGTTACAGGAGATTTTGGCAGCTTCATCTGAGGTGAGAACAGCTGAGAAGCCATTGATGACTCTTTTATAGCTCTGAACCAGGGAGGCTTTTGCTTCCTCAGTGCTGCCCTTCACTGATGACAACAAAGAATGATGCAAGTGTTCGATCTCATCTATGGTTTTATCTCCCGCATGGCCGCCCAAGTACACTATATAAACCTGTCAAAATTAAGAAGAATAATATGAAGAAATCAAGAACAAGAAAGGATTCAATTGGAAAAAAAAAAAAAAAAAACCTGCGGTTGAGCAAATGAGATTGACAGATGGAAGAGCACGATAATGAGGAATAAAAGCTTCATGGCGAATTTATTGTTTGCAGTTTGAAAGATTTGAAGGCCTCTATATAAGTTACTCCATGGATAATCATTGGAGGTGTCTGTTGATATTGATCACAAACTATGATTTTGTATTTTGTATGCAGAAATTTGTTTTTTGTTCCACACCAAAAATATATATATTTGTTCACTCAATTACCTACCAGATGAGCATAGGTTCTACTATTATCTTCTTTTTTTCTTGTTTGTCTCCATTTTGCCCCCAATTTTTTATAATCAAAATATATTTATTATTTTTTAAATTAATAAATAAAAGGATATTTTAGTAAAAATAGGGAGAGCAAATAAGAAAAAAAAAAATTGTATTTCGCACTGTGATTTAAGCATAAGTTTGATCTATTTATATTGAACAGACATAAAATTTTAGCTAGGGTGACTTTATAGTAAGAGATAAAGTTTCTATAAAAGTAAATGGGATAAACAAATTGATTTTGGCTAAAAATAAGAAATGTTTTGTTAGTTATAAAAATGCGAATATATCGAGTTATTTTATGAATTATAATGTAAAATAAATAATAAATTATATATATAATTCACATGTGCTAATCATAATAATGTTTGTTGGAATTTGTTTTGAAGCATGTTTGTTGGAATTCATCATGTGATTTGTAGTATTAATCTCTCTACGAATCTTAGATTTACTTATCTCATTAAAAAAAATTATTTGGATAAAGATAACTAAAACCTGTTTTTAACAAAGATAATATCAAATAAAAAATTACTAATAAATTATATATATATATATATTTTGAGGATACTAACAAATTATAATTAGATATGTAACAAAACAATTTGGCCATACAAATATTTATCTTTCAACTAGTTAGTTGTCTTTGTTTTTTACCTCCTATAATTTAACTTTACAAGTAATGAAGTAACAAAAATGTCCGAAAATTAGGTTTAATGCACTTTGATTTCGGAAAATTAGGTGTCTTGATCTTTCATTTCATAAAAACTAGGAAATATGAGTAAACTAAAAATAAAGCTATTTTGATATTATTTTTCAGTAATTTCATGAAATTTTAAACATGATTATCCAACATAAATCTATTAACTATAAAATCTATTATTGAGGAAGATATGATATAAATAATAAAAGGATAAGAATAGACATTTTTAGATTTTACAAAATTTGATTTTCTGCATTACATAGTTTATAGTAAGACATAAATTTTCTATAAAAATAAATGAATAAACCAATTGATTTTGCCCTCAAAATAAGAAATGTTTGATTGATTATAAAAATGCGAATTTATTGAATTATTTTATGAAATATAATGTAAATTAAATTAAATAAACAATAAATTATATATATAATTTACATGTGCTAAATTATTGGATAATAACCATTTTGATGATTTTCGAATTAAACTATGTGAGATAATAGAAATTAACACTCCAACTACTCGAGCAGTTTGAGATTTTCGAGCTAATACAAGATGGATAGTTTAAGTTGGATAAGTTGGATCATGGTGAAGAAGGGACAATGCAGAAAGAAGGAGGCGTCGGTCGGACGGAGTTACCCAAAGCACCCGCCTAGTAACATTCAGATTATTTTGGCTAATTAAGCACATTTCTCTTTTCAACTGATATAGTAAGGCAAGGTTTGAATGAACCTTTCGTTTATCTCCCGCCACAATTCTTGAGCATTATTGATGTACATAAACTGGTTGACAATTTCTCTTTTCAACTGATATAGTAAGGCAAGGTTTGAATGAACCTTTCGTTTATCTCCCGCCACAATTCTTGAGCATTATTGATGTACATAAACTGGTTGACAAGGTCTTTGGAAATCCCCGCTTGCAATCAGGAAACCACAATGATATTCGCACATCTTCACTTTCGATAGTTTGGTGAAGTCACCAACGGACAAGATATGATTGTCTATAAATCCGAGCTTGTTTTTAACCTCAAGTACATTCCAGATCGCATTTCCTTCATAACATGTAGTTACTATCTGTCAGCACATTCCAGAATAATCAGAATTATGAATGACCAGCTGCTCTTCGATCTTCTCACGAAACATTTGAATATTAGTCAAAAATAATTCTCTTCACCATCAATTGAATCAAATTGATAATATCAACCGAAGGTAAATTCACAATTAGAATGAATCAAACTCAAGAATTACACCAATCGCTCTAATACCATCTAAGAAAAGTTGAGTTGTGTTCATGATCAATTTTGCTGAATCTTTGTTTATTTTCTATTGAATGAAAAACTGTAATCTGTATGTATAGAATCCTATCTATATATACAAGGTTATATGTTATAGAAAACTATTCACATACCTCTATAATCTAAGCGGGAAAATAAAGAAGGCTCATAATTTTCTACTATTAATCTCTCTATATTTCAATCAATTTAATTAAGTAAAATTTGGAAATATAATTCTAATTTACAAATAGTCAAATATCATCAAAACATTCTTTACATTTTCAAACCGTCATTTCTTTAGTTTTGGGAGGCAAATGTTATAAATATATTTAATTTAGAGGACACTCGGATCCAAAAAGTAATAACACATTTTAATTAAAAAAAACAGTAAATAAAAAAAAGTGGACTATATTTAATAAGGATAGGGATGACACTGTAATTATACAAAACTACAGGGACTTACATAATAAACCGAAATTCGGCGAAGTACGTTATCGTTCCACCCTTTTCATTCCATCAGACGCCACTTCATTCATCATCAATAACCTTCTACTAGTATTCTTGATGATTTTGATTAGTTTTATGTGTTGCTGCAGTTTGGGTTGAGAAAAATCACCCCGGAGTAGTCTTGCCTGCCTCAAATAGAAGCGGGAAAGTTGTCTTTGGAGTTAAATTACTGGTAATTGCTCTGCCTTTCTTGTAATTGCATTTTTTTGTTTTCTTCAATAATGGACCTGATTTCGTCTCTTATTTCATTAGAGTGGTAGAATGTCTTCTGGGTTTTGCTAATAGCATGTAATTGCTTGACAAAAAGGCTCTTTTTGCTAATTCCCTCATGTGTCTTTGGTTGTAGGATTGATCTTTTTGTATTTGTTTTGATACTTATTTGTGAAATGGATGGCTGTGCTTTCTTGTATAAGATGTCAAATTGATGAATTGTGGGAATTTTGTTGTGTTTTTTATTTGTCCTGGAGAAGCCAAAATTTGAGATTAGGAAGAGAAAACTGTGTTTGGTACTTCTTGAATTTGGAGGCCCCTTTATTTTTTTCTCAATTAAATGTACTGATGTTGGTTTGTTTTCTGTTCAAATGCATGTTCATTTTGGAAATTGACTAACTTTCTTGAAAATGACAAATTTTTATTTTCCCTGAAGGTGTGCTTTTATAGAGAATGAGAAGTGAAATAACTGTAAAAGTTAGAAGAAAAAATCCCTGTATTCACATCATAATAACGCTACTGCCTCTTAAGTATTTGTAAATCGGCTTTGTTCTGGTTCCTTTATGGATATTAAGTTGGTTAATAAAAGGAAGAAACAGAAATTTTTATTACCATGATAATGGTAACCAACGTACAAGCATTACCTGTAGTTAGCCTGTGGGCACATTAACTCTACACGTCACTACACCAACCTGGAGCCATCCTTTTACTGTATGCATCCTGTAAAACCTCAAAAATGATTTTGGGATCGACTTGGTTGGCACCTTTTATTTGGAAAATATCATCAATTGACATAGAGAGTTCCCTGCAAGTGATTTTTATGCCCTAGTTGTTTCTTTAAATAAATTGTTGGTCTAAATTGCATACAGAACCAAGCTTCTGTGAAGGTTATCTGATATTCCTTCTTGTGGGGATTCAGTGGGTATTCAAACTGTCCTTTGACTGTTAATTAGAAAAATGGTTTCTTGTTTAATGTTTGTTTTCATTTTCTTTGTCTTCATTTTGAACTCTCTTCTATGTATAGATCTACTTTTAATTGTCTCTTTTGGAATTCTGATTGTTTTGAAACATGTGTAGATGCTGTACCAGCATCATGGTCTGAAATAATATTTATTTTGCTGCCTATATCAGGTTTTTACTTAAATTTTCAAACAGATTGGAAGAATTAATGTCCTCCCCAGATGGCTGCATTGTAATGTGTTTTTCATCCATGAAAATTGTTAGCTGTTTGAAAAGCTGAACAATGATGTATTGCAATACAAAGAATGTTACCCTTCAATTGGTCTCTGTTGGGGAAACACAGGTCAGTGTAGTCTTTTGGAATTTGCCTGTCATCCTTTACTGATATTTCTTTTTTCCTATTTGTTGACAAGAAATAATTTATTTACTTATTTGTCTTTTCAGATTTGGAGTTCTAAAATAGACCCTTTCTTAAAGATTAAATACTTGAACTATGGTGTGCCTTCCGTGCAGAAGGTTGGAAGTTTTGTTGCATCTGCTGGAAAGGTGAGGTCTCGTTAAGCAGGAAAGATGGAATCTTCTATTGTAATTTAGTTCATGATCTGATTGATTAATTTGTGTTCTATTTTGATGACCTCTCTTACATTTTTAGGTGAGGAAAATAACTGCTGTTAGTGATACAGGCTTCAATGGTGATATTTCCAGGATTAAATCTTATGAAAGGTAGGTGAAGATTTTAGGTTGAAATATTGGTTGCATTATTTAGTTTGACTTCCAGCATCTTCTGATTAATTCAATGTTATATTTTCTTTCTTATCACTTTTCAGCTTAGATGTCATTACTGCCTCAAGGTGGTTCATGGATTGCGACCATGCCTTGTTTCAATAATATATTGAAGTTGTATATCTTTCTATGTTTTTTTGCAGGAAATCTGGGATGGTGGTTAAGAAGAAGGGAACAAAAGAACACCACTTTTGGCAGAAAAGAGATTCTGCTATGTCCGGGCAGAAAGCACTGAATCTTGTTCGCATTGTATGCTTTGCTTTCTTTGTTACTATTCAATAATTATGCTTATATTGTTTGGATTCTCCATTTTTCCTGAAGAGTCTGCTCTCTAGTTTTTAGAATTAGAAGGATGAATCTTGTGTTGGTGTTTTAATTGGATATCTTGCTCTACAGAATTAATTTGCTTCATCTTTGCATTGTCTTGTCTAATAAAAAAACGTTCAACTCTGCAGATTTCTGGACTTCCTAATGAAAAAGAGGCTGTGTATGGTGCTTTGGATAAATGGATAGCTTGGGAGACTGAATTTCCTTTGATCGCTGCAGCTAAAGCTCTAAGAATCTTAAGGAAAAGGAGTCAGTGGACACGAGTAATTCAAGTATGAAGCTTGAATAGTTTTTTATGATTCTTCGGTTGCGACATATATGTGAGTAACCAGTGTCATTAGACAGCTGTGGTACTGAATTCCATGTCGATTTCTATGATTGATCTCCCTCTGTGTGTTTGTGTAAAGGTGCATGTATCACACAGGAAGTCCAAAGCATTTCAAGATTGACATGTGATTAATAATTTTCCTAGGCTATGTTTGTATTGTTACTTTGAGGGGTAGTTTTTTTTTTTAGAAAAGTGAAGAGTAGGAGGGATTTTTTTTTAAGGAGGGAAACAGTTATAGTGAAAGATTTTTTAAAATAAAGTGAGGAAGTTTTTGGAGGAAAAATGAGTTTTAAATTTAAGTGATAGTTGTTGTTTGGATAGTAATCTTTTGTAGAGAAAAAGTTAATTCTTCTTGGGAAAGTTACAAAACAAACAAAGCCTTAGAAAATGTTAATGGTGCAATTTTTGGGGGCTGTTTCAACTTTTCTGTGGCCAGCAGAGTTCAGATTCCAGCAAGTCTTTGGAAACAGGTCTATCTTGAATGAGCTGTTCCAGAGTTTGCTTAAGCTATTATTTTAACTTTTCATCTAGATGGTGTAAATATGGTCCCTTAACTCTTTGAGATGCTTGCTAGGTTAGTCTCTAACTTTAGGGGTCTGAAACCAAAATGAAATACTATAAAGATTCCAAATGTTGCATCATCATTTTTAGATTTGTTTGTTTTAATTTACTTAAGAGGAATTCCCAAACATTATAAGCAAAACTTTGAAACCATCATTTGTCAAATTCATTCAATTGGTTGGATTATAACCCACTTGGTGACGGTAGCCCGCACCTCATGTGATTGTCATATGTAACTGTTGAAATTGTTTATATAATTGAGCTGATGGCTGATTTAACTGAAATAGTGAGTAAGAACTCGCAATTTCTGTAGATTGATTCCCCATCCCCAAAGCTGTGAACTAGAACTTTTCTTTCTCAGGTGGCCAAGTGGATGCTCAGCAAAGGCCAAGGTGCAACAATGGCAACATATGATTCCCTTCTACTGGCATTTGATAAAGACTCCAGGCCTGATGAAGCAGAAATGTTGTGGGATATGATTTTACATACACATACACGTTCTACATCAAAGATGCTGTTTTCTAGGATGATTTCTTTGTATGATCATCACAATATGCCAGAGAAGATTATAGAGGTGAATTCTTGAGTGGCGATTTTGCTGTCCCATTTCGCCTCTCTTTCAGTTTCTCATTACTTCATCATTTTACTTTCTTCCAACCACAAGTGGATTCTAATTCTTCTTCTAACATGCAAATGCTTATTTGATGCTGAAACGCAGATATTTGCAGACATGGAAGAGTTGGAGGTGAGACCAGATGAAGATACATTGACAAAAATTGCTCGAGCTTTCGATGAGTTAGGTCAAGCAGAGAAAAAGAAACTTGCTCTCAATAAATACAGAGGTAACTGGAAGTATATCCACTTTAATGGCGAACGCATTAGGGTTAGAAGGGATAGGCTGAAATGAACAAAGTTATCTACAAAGTGGTATGTAGTGAAATTGCGGTGATTTAGGGCTTGTATGGTTTGAATTTTCGATATTTTTGTATTGAAAATGTAAAAAACTGCATCAGAAATGCAAAATGTGTATTGAAAAATTGTGAAAAATTTTCTCAAAACAATCGCTCATAGGTACTACATTAACTTGCATCTCATGTCTTTCATACATATGCTTTTGTAATAAGTCACACAAAGTGTACTACTTATTTGATGGGTTACTATATTCTTGATGTTACTTTATGAAAGAATCTAAAACTAGTGAAATTCAGTTCTGTTACATCTACTTCTGATGAAAAAGTGACTAAGAAATGAAGATCAGCTCCTAAATTTGGAGCAAAATTAGGGACTAAACTAGGCCAATGCTACTGCAATGGGGCTTCTGACATTGTAAAAGCTACTAGCATCACTCCAACTATAGTGGCCAAAAAGGTACTGCCCTCTTGGAATTTTGCCAACCTCCAATTCATTCTCTGCTTTGAATGTGATGGTGAAGCTCTTTTTCTCACCATACTTCTTGAAATACAGAATTGGTGGAGAAATTTTAACTGAGATTCCAGGTGGTGGTTTAGCTGATGCAAAGTAGATGCTCCGGCTGCTGCCAACGTTTGTTACTGTTCTTTTTATCACCACTCTGCCTTTGAGTTTAGGGACAGCAATTGATGGATAGTTGAGGTTGCCGGGCGATGGAGGATTCTTAGGACAAACAAAGCCAGTAAGAATCTTGGTATCATTCTTAAAGTTGCAGACATAAAGTGCATAGTCTTCATAAGAAGCATCATAAACAAGGCCAGGATCCATTGCCTTTGCTGGTCTGAAATGACCTGATCCAAACTGGAAAGGATCTGCTTCATTTCCAGATGCATCAGTTATTGGAAGGCCTCTGTTGTTTGTTAATCCAGCTGACAAAAGATCAGACCAATGTTCAGTTTGCAAAGGTTAAGGTTAGGATACAACAGCATGCGAATTGAACTAGTTTAAGTTGTTCAACCTGTGGTCATGATTGCAGATCTGATTGCTGCACTGCTCCACTTGGGATGAATGGCCTTTAGCAGAACTGCTGCGCCGCTAACATGAGGGCAAGACATTGAAGTTCCCGAAAGTAAGTTATACTTCACCCTTCTGTCATCTGTGGACAACTTCGTAGGCGATGTTCCTCCGCTCCATGCAGCCAATACATTCAGGCCCGGCGCAGTTATATCCGGCTGACAAAACAGGTTCAAGATTGTTGTTGTTGAATCAGATTCTGAATCAAGAACTCTGCTATAAGTTGTAAATAGGGTTGTTGTCTTGGCTTACCTTGAGAATATCGGGCGAGATGACGTTTGGACCGCGGCTAGTGAAGGCAGCCATGAATGGTGCAGTGACATCTTTGTAAACAGTTTTTGCTGATTCAATAAACGCAGTTGGATTCTTTGTAGAATCAATGTACTCAAGGATTTTCATGGCGTTTTTGTAGCCAACTGCACTGGCTGGAAGAAGATGAGCATCCACTGAAAGCTCTTCTCCATTGGGTTTACTATTTCCCAATATGTAACCAATGCCTCCAGCTCTCTTAACTTCTGCTCCCTTACCAATTCTAGTTCCAGATCCTCTCAGGCACATCACAATCTTCCCTTTCGCCTTTGCCGGATTCAGCGATCCGGGCATGCATTGACTGAAAACCCCAGTTTATGGTTTGATTAGCGAGCAAAATCTCATCAGGGCTGATGTAGATTAATGCATTCAAGATGCAAATGATGTTTTTAGCTTACTCTGTCATGTTTTTTGCAACATCAGCATTGGCAACTTGGGCAGCACGAACTAAAGGGTACATCTTCTTTTCCAGCTTGTAATTAGTCACAGTTTGGCCCTGGTTTTTCATCAGAACATTGAAAATGCAAGAAATAACAACGAATCAGGGAAGGGAAACGAAACAAGATTCATCAATTTTTTTTAGTTGTTGAATCTTTATTTGATTGATCAATGTACCTGTTGGCTAGCATCCATTACTTGAGCGAAACTAGATTTTGTGGAGTCATACTAACCTGAACTTTTTCTCCATTGCCAAGAACGACATTTGCGAAAAAAAAGCGATCCATGCTGCTTGCGCCAACAGTTATAATCCAGGGCGCTGGATTCGACAATGTAGATGCCTTAGGGCCATCATTTCCAGCGCTGCAAGAAACTACAATGTTCTTCTTGCTAGCATGAAGTGCTCCAATGGCGATGGAATCGTAGTAGTAGTCGTAGGGCTCGTGCGCGCCAATGGAAGCACTCAACACGTCGACGCCATCGTGAATTGCATCATCAATGGCTGCAAGCATATCTTCAGCAAAACAGGTGTTGCCATCTATCTTTTCATCCCCTGGAATTGCCCAGCAAACTTTGTAGATCGCCAGGTGGGCGTTCGGCGCCCCCCCTGAGGCCGTGCCGTGGGCGAATCCGCCGAGCGCTTCAGCGTTCGGGACTTTCCGGCCTGCAAGTGTGGATGCAGTATGGCTTCCATGGCCATCAAGGTCCCTGGGAGAGCGCACATCCATAGTTCGATTCAGAGGGCCATAGTAGCTTTCATAACCTTTAATGTAGAACCTGGCACCAATTATTTTCCTGCAAATTTCAACAAAAGAATCAAATTAAATGGTCATTGACAAAACTGACAGTATTAGATTGGTTTGAAGGAAAAAAATATAATAATTTAATTATTCTTTGAATTATTCGGTCACGTAAGACTTATTTAATATAAAAAAAATAAATTTAAACCTAGTCCTAATTCTCAATCACTTCGTGGCACCGGGCGTAGCGAAACCATTGGAGAAAACTATCGAAAAAATTATATCATTAAAATTGATTTTAGACTTTATATGATGAATTATCATTGCATGATAGTTTTAAGATTATAGTATAAAAAATTACATCGACAGACTGGTTAAAAAAAATCAATTTAAACGAACCAAAACCCGTAAAATTTGTTTTAAAAAATCGATTAAAAGAATCTTCCAAGAAAAAGGGCTCAATTTAGTTTTCCAAGGGATTCCAGTTAAAGAAAATGTTGCGAGAATGAAAACAAAATTGGCAATGAGTAACAAGGCAAATTGATTATATATATTCATTCTACCGTCCAAATCACCCTTAGTGGCTGGCAATTCAGAACAATTTGGTTATGTTCCCAAGTGAAATATCACTCAATCAGAAACAACGTCTTCTTCAGTTTCTGAAGAAACAAAATTTTTCATGGAAAACAAGAAAAAGAGAGCCATTCTGCAGGCAAAAATCTGTTGGTTGATTGATTAATTGGTCAAAAATACTTAAATTTGAATAAAATTTTGTTTGAATTGTTGAAAAATTTCATCAGTTTCAGAATGTGACATAATTTTGAAAGATAAACGAGTACCCGAAACAGAACCTTCTATAAATAATTTATAAACGAAGGGTCACAAGATGGCAAATGCAAGTGTGAAAGAAGCAGCCAAAAATGAATAATTAAGAGGATGGGATGAGGACAATTTCCTTTGTTTACGAAATGGACAATTTTATACGTCGATTCCAGGCTAGACAACTCTCTGTGTATCATTGCTTATTTGCATTGGGGACACAGTTTTTGTAGGGCCAAAAATTTGCAGGTTCTTATTTACCAACATGAATTGTTTGCCCAATGATGTTTCTTTTCCAACATCTTTCTTGATTCTAACCAAAATTATTATTATACGATGAAAATAGTATTATTTTGATAATTAAATGGTTTATTCTAATTTTAATATAAACAAAAATAGTATTATTTAGAGAATCAAATAGCTGATTGCAACAAAAATAGACCAAAACGGCCTCCCCAGCCTCACAAGTCCACAAATAATTTCTTCACATAAATGGCCGATTCCATCTCTAATATGGACAAAAATAGTATTATTCAAATAATCAAATAGCCGATTCTAACAAAAATGGACCAAAACAGCATCTCTAACAACCTCATAAGTCCACAAATAATTTCTTCAAATAAATATGATTATTTTTTTAAGAGAAAAACGATATTATTTTGAATGGCTGCTAAGTAGGGTAGATGTAGTCATTATTGAATTAGATTTGGAGTGGCTCCTGACATGTTTTCTCCCTATTCATTTTCAAATAATACTCACACATTATTCACAACCCTAAATAGGGTTTATGTACCTAAATTATCATTATTGACTCACACGAACTGATCCTTGACTTCAAACATGTTTTCACGCCACAATAATGGGCAAGATATTTTTTTAAAAGTGAGCCAAAAATTTTATCAATCTTAAACCCTTGTCTAAACCTTAAAGGAATCGAAAAAACAAATTACAAAATAAAGTTAAGAATGAAAGAAAAAAATTATAAATAAATAAATAAAAAATATACACTGACCTGTTACAATGAGAAGCAGTGAAATTCTCCCCGGTTTGACAAACACCTTTCCATCTTTCTGGAATTGGCCCCATTCCTTCATCGCTAAAGCTTTCAGATTCTGGCCACACCCCTGATAAAAAGCAAAGATTCTTATATCACATGAACCAGAAAACAACCATCTATAAATGATATGGCACAATTATAATTATATTGGTTAGAGAGAAAATCGTGTACATTCAAAATCCACTAAAAAGTTATATTATTGATTAGAGAAAAAATGATGGATATTTAAAGGATCTACAAAAAAATAATTTTAAACTCTATACAATATAATTTCCTATGGTATAAAAAGTTGAAAAACAAACATGACAGTTGATGCTTTTTATCCATCAACCCAATCCAAATCTAGTTTATTATAAAAATCATGCTTAAAGATTCATATGTTCTTGCATTGGTCAAATTATATGTTGTTGAAGATTTATTTTTTAACTTACCACTGTCAAGGATTCCAGCAATGACACCTCTGCCATACTTGGATTTCCCAAGCAAGTCATTCTTGTCTTCCCTGCCTTGAATTTCTGCGGCTGTTTCCACCCCAACAAATTCCCATGATCTTGTTGTATGCAAACTGTATTGCTTGCTTTGTATTACAGATACCACTTCTTCCCTCTCTATAATAATTAAAACCAAAAACCCAAAAAAAAAAAAAGAAGTTCAGAAATATGCAAACATGAAATTATGGGACTGATTACCAAAAATTTGAACAGAAAGGGGTCTGTTTGATAAAAACAGAAATTTACAAATTTTTACCTATAGAACAAAAATCGAAATTAACTTCTTTGAAAGACTCTTTCAAAACAAAAGAAAATAGATTTTGAATAAGAAAATAAAAAGTTTAAATTTTTAGTTAATGTTACTCAAACCCACTCTAATGGTCAAAAAAGAATGTGGGTGGACTAAAAAAATCATTAAAAAAAAAAATCTCTCCATGGCCATACATCAACTTAATAACTGAGTTAGAACAACAATCAGACTGAAAATATCAAGAAAACTTGCTGATCGATCATCAAATTCGCTCACAAAAAGCGGGCTTACTGGATAGTTTTTGAGCTTCTTCCGGGGTGAGTTTGGCGGCAAAGCCATTGATGCTGTGCTTGTAACTGTAAATAAGAGAAATCTTAGCATCTTCTTCAGATTCTTTGACTGCCGCAAGATAAGAATGATGGTTTTGTTCGATTTCTTCAAGAGTTTTATCTCCAGCGTGTTCTCCAAA